>OX438872.1:0-1364642 GCA_949315895.1 Anania crocealis | reverse complement strand
CGGCCCAGGCCGTTGTGTCACAACACGAGACAAGTTTGCATGTGTGCGTGTAGTTTACTTGTGTGCTCATAAAACTTCACGATGTGACACTAGATAGTTCTAAGTTCTTGTAATACGACACTAATACGTCAGCCTACTATATATTCTATGGTTGACGCCCGTTGTTCGACGGGCTGTCATATTTCGAAGCTTAAAATCAGCCGTCGACAGACGTTGTGTCGTAATATATAGGAATTTATGGCCCGCCTCTCGACGTACTGTCCGTGTTAACTGCTTTTAATTCTGGTATTCTTTCGTATTGTACAATTATTGCTAGAAGCGGCCGTTTTTGGCGTTAGCGACTAATTCGACTTTATAAACAACTAATTGAAAATTTTACTGAGATTCAATAAATACTAGAAATAATTTGCTAAAATTATACTGTTCTAGTTTTTTGAGAATTTGTTTTGTTTAGAAGTAATAAAATTAAATCAATTGGGGGCAGCACTAAGCTCTAGTAGTCCCCTTAAATAAAATAAACTAGATCATAAGACAGTCGGCGTCAAAAATAGTGCCCCAACTAATTATTGATCGATGAAACAATTAGACGTAAGGGTGCAAGGTTGAGAATAGATACAACATGACATAAATATCCATACTATTGCATATAAACATAATTTGGTTGGGTTATAAAGTTGACACTGACATAAAATCAACGTCAACTACTTAATGATAGACAATTTTAGATGTCATTTTTGTATCGGTTTGCGTATCTACATAGTTCTTTTTCGATAGAAACTTCATATATAAAACAATGTCAGTTAACCTTTGGAAACAGGATATCATTCTGGTCATTTGCTTCTAATATTATTTAAGGGTAAGAGTAACATGTTAACCTGTCCGTCATTATGTCCAATAGCTAAATTAGGCTTAGGTTTTTCTAGCCTTCTATTTTTTTTATCAATGAGCTTGTTCTTGACTACATACTTAACTCTACGGTTAAAAAAAGCCTAAGATGGAGCGAGCTTACCCAGAAAGTGGTTCTATCTGCTTGCTTGAAAACACAACTTCCTCTCCACAAAGATTGTCTCAAAGAGATCCTTTTAGAGATAACCCCTTTTTGTTTGGTTCGTAACATATTGTTTTTTTGTGTTTAGTGTAATATCTATCATGACGAGTGCTAAACCATACAACCAAATTGGGTAGAATCTAAACAAAAGTATGATGTCGGAGGAAATACAACCACAATTAATGATGTCATTTAGGGACTGAAGTAACTTTGACTTCCGTGTTCTGGCTACCAGCAAATTAAAACTTTCACTTTTCACAGAATCGAAGTAAATATATTAACTTTAAGAACGTTCACCAGGTGGATTGCAAGCAAGTGATGGCGCAATCCCACGTCGTTGAACGGCCAGCGTCTCTTTGCAGCTCCCCGAGACCTGCTTCCACTAAGTCCTGCAACAGCAGACCATGTCTTCTGGATACAGCTTCCCCGGAAATATCTCTCGCTAACTCTTCGTATATACAGCACGATCCGAAGAAGAAAAAGGTATGGTGGTTACTAACTAATGATGTATTCTTGAGCTAGGACAGGATGTAAAAGATACTCTTATGTGGACTTTGAAAAGAAGTTCAGGTTCTAGTTTGACAACGAAGATTTGGTGTCATACCTCCAATTGAAGCTAGTATTTTATGCTTCTACCACGCAATAGAAAAAAACGTTACTTGGTCCTAGTATTAAATCACTACTGTCAATACTAGATCATATTGACACAGAATTGACAGACATACACAACATAATTATAATTTAAAGTATTATGTGCTGTAATACGTAGGTATCATAACATCATTCTCTTCAAACAGGTGACAGTGAAAGTGGGAGGTTCAGCCACAATATTCTACGGGACCCAAGTGAAGATTAAGTGTCCAGTCAAAGGTTACAACAGGACCAAGATCCAATGGGCAAAAGACCACCAAATCATCACCAAGTCAAAGAAGTACAAGATTTCTAAGAAAGTAAGTTATAGGAAATTTGAAGTTTAATATACGAAGTGTGCTAAATAACGATCAGTGGGTTGATCTCCTGCAAGGTGGACCATTAATTTAGTGAAGTTCACGTAAAGCCACTGAACGTGGGAGCGCGAGACCGATCGTTGGGGAGATAATTAGGTGCAGTCAAAAAACGAAAAATATTCTTGTACTCCTTCATATTTCGTCAAAATGTTGTTCAACCTTAATATAAATTTGCTTGATACTATAATTTTTTTTAAACTAAATAAATATCTGTAAATACTGTACGCTAATACATACAAAATACGTCGTGCGAGTCTTATTTTGTTGCTATGAACCATTGCAATATAATGAAAAAGTGTTAAGAAATCATCAAAATACTAAAACATATATTCCATCTCTCTCCCACCAGGGCGCTCTCCGCATCACGTCTCTCTCGCTCCGTGACCACGGGGTCTACACGTGCGTGGCCGGCCGCTCCAGCGCCAACCTGACGCTGCTGGTGAAGCCGAGGCCGGGGGAGTTCCCGTCCAGCGAAGAGATCGAGAGGCACAAGGCGCTAGACGAACCCTCGTCCCCTTTAGCTGACAGGTTATTTTTTAATTTATTATTTACATCATTGAGTCCCAAAGTGACTCTGATTAACCATTGGGGGTATACAGGAGACTCGACGTCGACCATATTTTGAAAGTGGTGGATGAGAAAAAAGTTTTGGAGCCTCTGATTTACATCATTGCACAGTAGGCCAATCAGACATAAATTTTTGATGCATAATCGCATCTTTAACAACTATAACGGGTGTAAAAAATCATAACGCAGATCCGAAAACCACGAATTGTCCCTATCACTAGGATCATTTACTTCAAGACAATACCTGGGAAACAGCTGGTTCCGAAGATATTGAGGGTCAAAGTCACAATTTTTTTCCACTTTATTACATTACAAACTCTGTTGCCGAAGGTCACTTAAAAACTTTTCTTCTTACAAGCATAGTGTTTTTTTTATTATTTCGTTCTTAATGAGGCTTTATTAATTACAATACGTAATGTACGGCTCAGCGCGGACGAATTTTGAACTTAGCAGCCATCTCCAGCGCAGCGGCCCACGCTCCGGCTGCTATACATTGCGCGCTATGTATTTTAATATTTTTTGAGCCCCAAAAATAAAAATCATTTCCCAGCTATAATATTTTGTAACATGACTTGGTTTGCTTTACAGATTGCGTAGCTTCAGGATCTGCGTTTAGTTTTTTTACACCCTGTATAGGGTGCCATAGTATTTCGCCTGATGTTTTGCTATCTGTATTTAAGCGTTTGAAAAACTTTTTAAAGGATGACTTTTTCACTATCTTCCAAATTTTTTATAGGCGTTAAGTATCATATTAAAAGCCCATTTATGAAGTTAAAAATGTAGGTAATATTTTCACCCGAAAATATTTTTCGCTACTTACATAGTTTTTTAATTTTTACGGTCCTAAGCCTGTTAAGGTATGAAGGGAAAATCAACAACTTATGAATAGTATCGTAATTAATGAATGAGATGCGCATAGCGTCAAAAAGTGTTGCTAGGAGGCCGTATCAAAAATTATCGATTATTGGCGGACCTTTTCTGTGTGATTTATCTTGTCATTTTACGAGTATACTGGGCTATACCAAAAGAAAAAATATGTCATTTGTTTTTTGTCTACTGGATTGCTATATTAAAATTTGGAAGGTGGTTAAAATTTCATTCTGTATATTACATACCCGCTGTACGTTTTCGTTTTTGTTCAAGTGTTCAAGTTGTGTTTGTGTTCGCATGCAGCCGCGCGGACGGTCGGTACCGCGCTATGATTGGCAGCGCATCCGACGATCAGTCTCATGAGCAAAGGCCTGGGGACCAAAAGAAGACCTATAAAAACCGGTCCAGAGGTGAGCGAACTTATTTCGTACTCGTAAGAATGAATTTTGGCAATCGTTTATGAAGTTTTGAGATTGTTTAAAAATAACCGGCCAAGTGCGAGTCGGACTAGCGCACGAAGGGTTCCGTACCAAAAAGGCCAAGAAAACGGGTTTGTGGTATGGGAGCCCCTCTTAAATATTTATTTTATTTTCTTTTTAGTATTTGTTTTTATTGCGGTAAACAGAAATACACAATTTGGGAAAATTTTAAGTCTAGCTATTGCGGTTCTTGAGATACAGCCTGGTGACAGAGCGACGGACAGACGGACAGACAGCGAAGTCTTAGTAATAGGGTACCGTTGTTACCCTTTTGGTACGGAACCCTAAAAATAAAAAATTAAGTAAAATAAAAATACAAATTCCTTGAATAGATTTATTTATTTATTTATTTTCATCATCCCTAAGATCTATCATGACAGACACACTAATATATCCAATGCGATAGAAGGGGCAAAACATCATTACAAAACTTAAAAATAACGATTAATTTAAATAGCAAACAACATATAAAATACATTTTGCGAGATCACTCAGGTTATCCCAGAACACGTCGATCCTCACGTGAACTTGGTTCACAATTACAATTGTACGGACAAGTGGCGTCTTAGAGAGTAGATTGGTCCTGGCCACAGGCGTCGCCAGTTGTCGAATTCATTATGGTAGTAAGGATTTAAAAAAATATTATTTCATTTAAACCAGTAATTTATTTGCTTTAAACACCGTCTTAAAGATTTGTAAAGACGTTTCATCATATACATAAATTGTTTTTAAACAATTTCTAAAAACATCGATGAAACGCCGCTGGCTTACAGCGTATAAAGCCTTAGATAAATTCGTCGACACAAACAATGCCTTGGCAGCTCAAATGGTCAGAGTCACAGAATATGGAAAAAGGTTAGAGAGGCAATGTAGGCGGGGCAGTTTTGTCGACTGGGTTAAACGTACAACCTTCCGCTTACTGGGCGACTGCTCTGACCACAGAACATGGAAAAAGGTTAGAAAGGCAATGTAGGCGGGGCAGTTTTGTCGACTGGGTTAAACGTACAACCTTCCGCTTACTGGGCGACTGCTCTGACCACAGAACATGGAAAAAGGTTAGAAAGACAATGTAGGCGGGGCAGTTTTGTCGACTGGGTTAAACGTACAACCTTCCGCTTACTGGGCGACTGCTCTGACCACAGAACATGGAAAAAGGTTAGAAAGACAATGTAGGTGGGGCAGTTTTGTCAACTGGGTTAAACGTACAACCTTCCGCTTACTGGGCGACTGCTCTGACCACAGAACATGGAAAAAGGTTAGAAAGGCAATGTAGGTGGGGCAGTTTTGTCGACTGGGTTAAACGTACAACCTTCCGCTTACTGGGCGACTGCTCTGACCACAGAACATGGAAAAAGGTTAGAAAGGCAATGTAGGCGGGGCAGTTTTGTCAACTGGGTTAAACGTACAACCTTCCGCTTACTGGGCGACTGCTCTGACCACAGAACATGGAAAAAGGTTAGAAAGGCAATGTAGGCGGGGCAGTTTTGTCGACTGGGTTAAACGTACAACCTTCCGCTTACTGGGCGACTGCTCTGACCACAGAACATGGAAAAAGGTTAGAAAGGCAATGTAGGCGGGGCAGTTTTGTCATTTGGGTTAAACGTACAACCTTCCGCTTACTGGGCGACTGCTCTGACCACAGAACATGGAAAAAGGTTAGAAAGGCAATGTAGGCGGGGCAGTTTTGTCGACTGGGTTAAACGTACAACCTTCCGCTTACTGGGCGACTGCTCTGACCACAGAACATGGAAAAAGGTTAGAAAGGCAATGTAGGCGGGGCAGTTCGACTGGGTTAAACGTACAACCTTCCGCTTACTGGGCGACTGCTCTGACCACAGAACATGGAAAAAGGTTAGAAAGGCAATGTAGGCGGGGCAGTTTTGTCGACTGGGTTAAACGTACAACCTTCCGCTTACTGGGCGACTGCTCTGACCACAGAACATGGAAAAAGGTTAGAGAGGCAATGTAGGCGGGGCAGTTTCGTCAACTGGGTTAAACGTACAACCTTCCGCTTACTGGGCGACTGCTCTGACCACAGAACATGGAAAAAGGTTAGAAAGGCAATGTAGGCGGGGCAGTTTTGTCGACTGGGTTAAACGTACAACCTTCCGCTTACTGGGCGACTATTTCGACTACAGAACATGGAAAAGGTTAGAAAGGCTGTCATGCGCCATTCGTATGAGAACAGATGTTGCCGCTTGCCCCACTACATACAAACGAGTTCAAAGAACGCCAATCAAGCGAATTCTTGTGACGTAACACGACTAAAAGGCGTTTTACGGCTTTTAAATGTATTGAACTTGTATTAGCAAATAAATAGCTGGATAAATTGAAAACAAATGTTACTCCTTATCCGTGGTAGTAAACGCTGCTTCTGAACCATGGGTTGCGGGTTCGATCCCCGCTCAGTACAAATATTTGTGTGCATGAACATGTCTGTTTGTACTGGTCTGGGCGGTTACTATGTATTATAAGTATATATTTACTAAAAAAAATATATAATTAAGTTTATCGGTTGTCTAGTACCCCATACGACAAACTACTTGCTAGTAGCATAATTTGGGACTAGATGGCTCTGTGTGGCCCAGTGTGGCATGTCTGAAAAATATCTATTTATTTATTTATTAAATGTGAATGTTACTTTCTCTCTTTATTTGTCTTTGTATTTAGTATTTTAGTCGAGTGACTCGCTTTCAGCTCGCTACTTGACTAAAATACTGGCCTAACGCGAACTAGGCTTAACCTTCATTGGCTTATGTAATTTAAAGTACGTCCAACTATATGAAGCCAGGAGGTATGTCCAAAACCTTCTGCTGACTTGGAGTTATGAGGAGACTGAAGATGTTCTCAAAGTTTCAGTTTAGACATTTCCACCCCTCGCACCCTCATGCACACGCGATGAATGCGCTGATACATACATAAAACACTCATAATCGCAAATACACGCACACACACTCATTCACACGCACATATATGTATACACACACACAAGCGCTTCTTTAATTTTAATTTAATTTAATTTTAGTTTTTATGTAAATCATATATAATATAATAGTATGAATTTAATGATAATGTTAGAAAATTTTGATCTAAATTAAAAATTACTAGATACATTTTTGACGTGATAACGTCTTTAAAATCGTTTTAGTCGGGTGACATGTTCAGAAACTTGTGTCACACCAAAACCTCACGAGCGCGATCGCAGGTATAACGAGAGAGAGACGGACCGATCTCCCGTCACATCTCGAGCGCTGCCAGTCATTCCGTGAAACTTGTCACGTGGAATCCTCACGAGCGGAGGCTGGCATAGCGTTCGAGTGAGCGGACCGATCTTCCGTCTCTCTCACTCTAGCGGCATACAAACGAATGGAGATTTTCTTGTGCGGTTAAGTTTTCGTTGAATGTTTAAGATGTAATTTTAAATTTGAAAAAATTGTTATCTTCATTAATTCCTTACTTCCCAAAAACTTATATCACCAATAAGACGTTATCACGTAAACATCTCGATCGTAAACCTACTTTACAAACAACCAATTTTTTTTTTTGTGAGTAAATTCAATGTGATTCTTACTAATCAGGCCTAGCCTAGTGTAGGAGTCACAGGTTAATTGTAATAGATTAAGTTATGATTCGGCAATTAAAATATTCTATTCTATTCTATTCTATTCTATTCTATTCTATTCTATTCTATATTCTATTCTTTCACACGAAATATGTTTTATTCATCAAGAAATAAAATCGTTTCCAACGTCACAAAAGAACCATTTCCACCTCAACAAAGGAATCCACCGAAATTCTTCATCCGAGTGAGTAAAAAACAAAGCCTTTTCCCTCTTCGAAGTGTTTGCGGAGCCCTCTCGCCGGCTCAATTAGCGCAGATAAAGTGGAGGGAACAGATACGAGAAGCCAGCTTAAGGCATTAGCTTGACAATGTTATGGCGTACTGGAGATGGAATTTTGGTATTTAGGAACGTTATCTGAAACTTTGGTAAAGGGGATCATGTTATTTGGTTATATTCATGCTTATAATAGGATTTCAATGGACTAAAATACTTAAGTAGATATTATATAAACAAATAAACCAATGATTTGTCTATAAAATTAGCCAAGACCTAAAAACTTTACTGAAATGTGGATTAATTTGACCTCCGTTACGGAGTAGCGTATTACACACCGGTTTTCAAGGTGTCGCCTGCTCCGAGGTCCCAGGTTTGATTCCCGGATGGGTCAATGTAGGTTTTTTCTACATTTTCTCGGGCCTGGGTAGTTGTAGTACCTTCGTTGTTTCTGATTACAACAATGCGAATGTTTAAATAGTTACTACCTTTGTGATCAGATTTATGTTAAATGTTTCTTTCTTTATTTCTTTCTTTCTATTTATTTACTAGCTGACCCGACAAACGTTGTTTTGCCATAAAAATGATTAAATTACTAAAATGGCCATTAAAAATTGGGGTTGGTGATAAAAGGGTAAAAATTTAGGGTTGTATGTATTTCTTTTAATGCCACATTATAGAAAAATAAAAACAGAAAAATTGTCCTAAAATTAAAAAATATATTTTATGTTGAAGGTTAACAACCCTTATCACTTAGGGGTATGAAAAGTAGATAGTAGCCGATTATCAGAACTACTGAATATCTAAAATTTGGTAAAAATCAGTAAAGCCGTTTCGGAGGAGTAAGGTAACTAACACTGTGACACGATAATTTTATATACCTACTAGCTGACCCGGCAAACGTTGTTTTGCCATAAAAATGATTAAATTACTAAAATGGCTAACAAAAAATAGGGGTTGGTGGTAAAAGGGTAAAAATTTAGGGTTGTATAATATATTTTATAAAATTTTAATATTTTACTACCCTACCCCTACCCTACCCCTACCCTACCCCTAACCTACCCCTACCCTACCCCTACCCTACCCCTACCCTACCCCTACCCTACGCCTACCCTACCCCTACCCTACCCCTACCCTACCCCTACCCTACCCCTACCCTACCCCTACCCTACCCCTACCCTACCCCTACCTTACCCCTACCCTACCCCTAACCTACCCCTACCCTACCCCTAACCTACCCTATTGTGAATCTAAACCATTCCCAGATCCCCTTGAACACACACAAAAAATTTCATTAAAATCGGTCCAGTCGTTTGAGAGAAGTTCAGTGACATACACACTCACAGAAGAATTATATATATAAAGATAAGATATGTAATCGACTAGTCCAATTCAGAATTTACATGTAAAAATAAAAAGTACACACTAATAAAACCATAGATAAGTGGAACAAGTCTGCGAGTTTCAAGTTCCCTGCAGAAACACATCCGTCAGAGAATATAATTTATGTTTCATAATAGGCGAGCACACTATGCTGGTCTTCCGTTGGATCCGCAAAGTGAAATTAACATACATACATATTTTGTATTGCAACTTATTTATAATCAAAAACACTGCTGATGTAAATTGATTCAGCTGTAGCCAAAGGTCGTAGTGTCATATCCCATCTAAGACAATCGAAAGGTCTATTCAAATAGTTGAATTTTCATTTAACATACTCAAATCATTGACGACCTCCGTGGCGGAGTGGCGTACACACCGGTTTTCAAGGTGTCGCCTGCTCCGAGGTCCCGGGTTCGATTCCCGGACGGGTCAATGTAGAAAAAATGTGTTTTTCTACATTTCCTCGGGTCTGGGTGTTTGTGGTACCTTCATTGTTTCTAGTTTCCAAAATACGAATGCTTTGACACATTAAGCGCCATGGGGGTCACCGGTGACCTCCAAACAATAAAATTTTAATTGTGTCTAGTACTTCGGCAGTTAAAGGCTTAAATAGTTATTCAAATTGGGATCAGAACAATGTATGTGATGTTGTCCACATTTATTTATTATTTATTTATTTAAATCATTAGGATATTAATACAATCATTTGCACAAGAACACTGTTTCACAAGAAAATACTTGAATTTTTTTATTGCCTGCAATAAAAAATTCGTTTTTTTTTTTTTTTTTTTTTTTTTCACAAGAAAATACTTGAATTTTTTATTGCAGGCAAAATAGATAAAGTGAGAGACGCATTATACGGGAACACAGCAACGACAAGCACCAAGCCAGCTCCCAGCTTCAACTCTCAGGCCAGAGACATTTACGACGAAAATGAGGTAAGATGACGATTAACAAAATTCTCCTTTGAATTTGTAGGCGAAGCGTCATTTTGAAACATTTGTAGGGGAGGGTTATTTAAAATTATTAAGAGTTACTCTGGCTGTAGACTTTTGCTGCCGTGACAGTGTTGTCGTCTGTACGAAGTCTGTAGTCTTTAAGATTCGACTGAATGATATATTCTATACATAATCCCAAATCACAGCTTCCGAGTAAGACGGACAAAACAAAATTCTAAAAGATTCCTTTTCCTGAAAACTGGTTAGGCGCGTGTCGGACCACGCGATGTCTAGGGTTCCATACTTGCAGGTCGCGAATGCTGACATACAAATTTTTTTAGTCTGGCAGACGCATGGTAAATGCTGGACACTAATCCTAATCTAAATCTAAACCACAATATTTGTTAAAAAACCTATCCAATGACACGTCACACGATGGGATGGATGACAAAAACATATTTCAACTCCATTTTTATTTGGTTATACTCTATTATTGCACACGTTTGAAATTATGTACAAAAGGTGAACATAATGCCATACGACATTCTATGCCACCCAATCACTGGCCACAACCTAAAAAAATTGGGTTTCGTAGGTTCGGAGATAAAAAAAAAGAAACCAAAAGTTACAAAATATTTTTTTACGAATAGAGGAGGATGACAATGATTACAACTTTTATTTCCACTGTCTCGGCGTTATCAGATGTACCTACACCAATGCCAAACTGCAGCTTTTTAATATAAATAGTCTCTGAATTTTACCGAACGACAGACTGCCGGATGAATATAGCAATACTACAAAGGTTCCTTGTTTTGACTACGAAACACTTAAACCAAAATATTACACAAAATACTGAACATTTCTAAGGTATAAAACATTTTTTTACTATATCAACACTGATAAACAACACACACGGATAACACCGAACAATTCATATCACTAAAACGTTACTAAGCCACCATAAGATACTAATGCCAAAACAATGAAAATGGGTTTAATGTAGCACAAATAAGTTAAAGTAAATTTTGCAATATCAGTTTTATTACGATCATAAAATCAGTCGTAAAGTTTACTACACCAATTTTACAATTGAACTTGGAAGTCACAGGCTCTAGTACTCGAAGTATTAATGTCATTACTCATTAAAGGTAAGTACGGTCACTGCTCTTAAATTAAACTTGGCAGAATTACTCGACCGCTTCTATAGTGATGTTTGATTGTGCCATTAAATTGAGGCGGGAATTTTTAATGGCATTTTAAGTTGCGTCCTTTGCCACCGAATGCTGGATGGGAAATGAAAGTAAAAGAGTTAAGTTTTAGGTTGAAGTTAGTTGGAGTTCCTATTTAGTAAGACTACACAGATATTTGAATGCTAACTGTTGCCCGCTACATTGAGCGGGATTTGAATATGAAATTCCGCCACAGAAACAGAAGTTAAATCAAATCAAACGAATCAATTACTATCAAATGACCATCAAAATTCAAGAAAATCACACAATAATAGGCGATTGCCTAGTATATTTATCAAAACTTACAATAATTACCTTTACTTTTAATTTTATAATCAGTCTGACCTGTTCAGCTGTTTTCTACACAATATAGAAAATTGCATTGCTCCTTGCAGCATGAAAAGTCTCTGACTTAAAAGTTTCGCAGACAACGACAGCACAAAACAAATAGGTGCAGAAGTCAATCTACATTCAAAGTGCGCTCGAGCAACGAACACATAGACACCGCTATTATTAATTCTATGTGAGAAATTTTTGATATAAATAGTTCATTCACACAGTAAGTATTTCCTGAGATTCAGCTTGTAGCCATTTGGTCTGATGTCTGGATTGAGTGATCCACATTTTGGGCAATATCTTCGATCGCTTAAGAGTGACAATTTTTTTAATTTCGGTTATAGGTTTTGACAATTTGTGATTAACTGTACGTTTTGGTTTTGTTAAAAAATAAAAAGATCACTCAATCCAGATGCACATTCGAACTGGTTGGGACCAATGAGAGCGCGAAATACGCGTCTGAAAACTTTTTGTGCCAAAGTTAAAAACCTTAGTGCGGCCGCCGAGTGTAGGTATGAAAAGAGAAAGACAAACATGAGATTGACTTCTGTTCCTATCTGCTTTGTAACGACCATAAAAAGATCTGCTTTAGATAAGTCTACTATTCTTAAACTGAGACCTTATTAGATATCTTGCCTCTTTCGTCGACTGAGAAATAATACAGCTAGCATTTCAGAAGAATCTGGTAACCAATTCTTGGGTCTGAATAATAAGCAATTATTAGACAACCATCGTGTTGGAGTGGCATAGGTAGGTACTCACAGGTTATTTTAAAAAATTCCTCAGTTTTGAGGTCCTAGATTCGATTTCCAAAAGAGTCAACGAAGAAAAAGGTCTGGGTGCTTGTGGGACCTTCGTTAATTCTGATTTTCGTAATAATAGATGCTTACTTTGGAATAAGAGCAATGTCACATACATTTTGAGATTGTTCTGATCCTAAAGTGAGTGAACTAATGTAGTTCACATTTACTCGTATTTTTATTTATTATTTATCAATCGAAATTCAAGCAAGCGAGCTATTTTCAAATGGACCAATTTACGTCTGAAAATTTCTCTCGTAATTTTTTTTTATTATAACATTATCCCTTGGTAATTGGCAAAATAATTGTTCCTAATCAGATATACAAAAGATAATGTCTAGATCCCAATTTCGAGGAAACCAGAAATTGAATTTTCTTGAGAATGTTTTGATAATTCGTATATAATTATGTAATAGATTCTGTTGAAAGTAATAAATCATTTTGTATTACAAACATTCACTTAATTTGGGTTAAAAACATAACGGTATAAATATCTAAAATGAAAATGTTGGTAAAGTAAATAAAACATTTTACTCAAACACAAATGACACAAGATCTTTTATTGTCACTATTAATTGGTACGACCAATTATCTTCTATTCTCGTTAGACTGATAAATTAATTCGAATTGCAAGAATCGGGGCTAATACCAAATCTTCATTGTATTTAATAATTTTCAATTGTTTTAATATTTGGTGCAACTAGTTTAGGGTGTAATAAAAGACTTCGACAGAGGGTACAAACGACTGCATATCAAGCTAAACACTGGAGAAACTTATGACGTTGTAATAGGTGCCATTTTGCAATAAAAATGTGCAGCACGCACGGCCACTGTATGTCTATCGTTCTGTTTTATTTTGTGATTGACAAAAAACCAATAAATGACGCTCCGCCTACTGCTCTATCACCAAAAAATCTCCTAACCTGATATTTTCCAAAAACTATAACTTGACAATCTTCGCACGCCGCTTGGGACCTAAGGAGAGTGCTATATCCTCGCAGATACTTCCTCCGAAGCGTAACAGCGCGACGCGACTTCTACCCTGCATACATTACATAGTAATGCAACTCCAGGTGAGGACATTCTGAAATAGAGAACTCTCGGGTTATGCATATCTTCGATTACACCATTAGCGGGATTTAGCTGGTCTTCGACATCATCTGGGTTTGATTGGTCTTTAACTAATGTTTGTTATTTTTAAGCTATTTTGATTCACCCATAACAAGGTTTCTAAGAATGTCATCATCATCATTATTATAATCAGATTAAAATGGTTTTAACTATGCATTTTTGATTTGTAACATTTGCATGGTAATAACATTTCTCAATATAGTTTACTGACTCTTACAACGTTAATCAAACAGTAATATTTGGGATATTCATAAAAATAAAAGCAACTTCGGGCTCAATTTGTAAATTATGATTACTATTGACATTTGAGCTCATATAATTGATATGTTCAGATGTTTTGGAATTTCCAGACTATGGGAAACTCAAGAGGACAAAGGATGGCAGATCCCATTATAATGTACCAAAACTATGGTCTTCCTTCTAAAACTAGGATTCTTAATCTCGAAGATAAACATATTGTATTCCCTGAAGATGATGATTCAGATATCATAATTGTAAATGAAGATTATAACAGAAACACAATTGAAGATGTAACTGCTGAAATAATGAAAGAAGATTTATACGATATTGAAACTACCACAGAACGCAGGTAATAATTCAAATTATTAGGTTATAACTATAGTAGGAACTTGAATTAATAATGTTAGTATACACATGGTATTTAAAATTATTTATTGACAGCTCTTTTTAAGATTTATACGTTATTTCATCGAAAAATTTTAGGAATTTATTAAGAACACATCAGACAATTATTATCGGAACGGAAGCTTCTAATAGCAAACCTTTATTTAAAATACAACTCAGATTGACCTGTTTTCATTCTGAGCAATTTTTGTTAAATCATCATTTTTAAATTTATAATATCCTTTCATCCCAAAAATTGTGCAAGACACATTAAAAGATACATTCAGTGTCTGTCTACTATTGTATTCCTAATAATTTACTTCTCTGTCAGTAATGACCTAATTAAATTAGCTTCATATAAAACCCTTTATTTTATTTGTAAGTCCACAAATCTGAATAACTGAACAATTTTATAACAATCTTCGTTTACCAAGTTGACCCCATAGAAACCTATTTAACAGCATGCCAATGCCAAAGCCTTTATCGTCTAATGACTGGCTATTTGCATACTTAAATCTAAATTCCCAACAACACACCATTACAGAATATCTAAACCTATTTCATGTCAATTATATGGTAACAATTGACGTCATACCACATTCAAAGAATACACGAAACTAGTAGTTTTGTTTGTAGTTCATCATTTGTTTTACCAAACGTACTAACAAGGCTTTTACATATTGTCAATAGCAAGATAACTTTCCCATAAATATCAACATAACCCTTATCGATTTTCAATTTTATGTCCATTAATTAAAGTCCAATTCCAATTAAATCTATTCGACGTGTTGTGGCAAAGAGCTGAGCTGTTGAATTTATCACTAACACTATACCAATATAGTTTATTCAAACATACACTTAGAAATCTTTGTTTTAATTTAGAGAAGAACCTTAGAAGAATCGCGAGTAGGTACATGTTATAATAAGTTATCATTTTATTATTTATTCTAAGTCATTTTATTTACATATCAGTATAATGAAATTAAGGTTAATGACTTTAATAATCTTATATTCTTGTTTTCTATATAAGGGTGAACAATTACGTGGATTCTCATGAATATGTCTGGATGACGACCGATTGGTCGCCATGCAACGCCCCCTGTAGCCAGACTGGACATCAAATCAGAGGTGCAGTGTGTCAGGTAAGGGTTTTACTTGATGTAATTTTATCAAGCTTTTGTTACCTAGAAAATTGTTGACTTAAAATGTCTTAGAAACGCAAATATAATTAGTACACAATCCTTAAAAGCATCACTGCTAAACAGCAAAAATATTCCACACAAGCCACACAATACACGAACTAGAACTTTTTTACTATTACTATCAGACCACTAAAACCCTTAGACAGAAGAACCACACTATAAAATAGAATATATAGATGCAGTGTTACTTAAAATATTAGTTTCCTGTACCGTCAAGCAAGTTTTATCAATACATAGAAAACTTTAGAGATATGTGTTGAGGTTGGATCTCATAATATGTCATAACTACGCACAGATTCAAATATCAAATGAGGCATAAGACTTAGATCTCTGAACTATAATCATCGCTACAGTATTCCGTAATCTGTTCAGCATCAAACCTTTTTCTGGTTTGCAAAAATTTTAAGATTATTTCTTCTAAACAGCATAAGAAGACAAACTCAACAACAACAGTAGAGACAGATGAATGCACTTTACGAGGCGTGACGCCCCCGGCAGTGCTCCGTACGTGCTATGTCAATAGTTGTGCTAGTTGGAGGGCCGGTGCGTGGTCACCCATCCGATGTTTAGCTAGTGGAAGTGGTGAGATACCTATTTGATTGTTATTTTAACTTATAAGCGACTTCAACAAACATTTCAAGATTTTCAATGGTAACACTAAATGATAATTTTTGTAATGTTCGTTAATATAGCATGATATAAGACTTAACTTTACTGTAAAATTCCCAAAAAACAATTCATACGTCATTTGTAAAAAGTCTGATACTTGTTCCAGAACGAAGTGTCATATTAATAGTATGCTTTAAAAAATTGTGTCTCAAGGCTCAGTATTAAGTACTATCTTGTTATTTATATAAACTAAGCAGGATTGTAGGTAAATCTGCTTGATTGATATTGTTAACGTCTAATATTTTTCAGTGTGCTTTAGAAAAAAATTACCTCAAGGCTCAGTATTGAGTCCTTCTTTATTATTTAATTATAACTCTCTTTGGTAACTCTGCATGCTAGATATTGTGAAACTTGATTTGATATCAAATATTTCTGCACAGCTGTGACCAGGCGTAAAGTGGAGTGTGTCAGTGAAAACGGAACAGTGCTGTCCGACTCTCATTGCGAGTACAGTACGAAGCCTGAGAAAATGAAGCGGGAGGCCAAGCCTTGTAGGCCAGCCTGGTCCGTTGGTCCATGGAGCAAGGTAGGAAAGCAATGTATTTGCTACAGCTATCCTACGTACTGACAAGGAATTTAGTTATTTTTTGAGACTGTTTTTTTAGCAAATATTGTATCGTGAAAATACACTATCTGCTAAAAAAAACAGTAAAATATATATGATATTTGACTACCTTAGGTGGAACTCGAACCCACAACCTCGCTTACCGGGCGATCGCTCTTACTGATTGAGCAACCAAGATTTCAATCATCTTACAATCAGTTAAGATAAAACAGCATTAAAAAATGTTTCGAGACTGTTTTGTGAGCATATAAATTGCGTAACTTGAAAATACAATTCTTCGAATAAAATTTTCGTACAGTGCGTAGGCACCTGCGGCAGTGAAGGCAGGCAACACCGCGTGCTCCGCTGCGTGTGGCGCGCTGGCAACAGGCGCGCTGGCAACAGGCGCGCTGGCAACAGGCGCGCGGGGCAGCGCGGCGCCGGCGCGGCCTGCGGCGGCATGCGGCGGCCGCTCGTGTCCAGGCCGTGCGACGTTCATAGCTGCATCACCAAAGGTATGAAGTGGTAACGGCCTATTAATTTCAATTTAAAAGTGGAACGCCACTGCAGGGCAAAGTGTGCCTCAAGGCCTCCATAATTGAATGCAAATTACCACAGAAGCAATGATGGTTAAGCACTGAAGGCACAAAGGTATGATGGTTAAATATAAATAAATAAATGTGGACACATCAGAACAATCTAAAGCACTCGTTTTTTGGAATCCTGAAACAACGAAGGTACCACAAACATCCAGGCCCGAGAAAGTGTAGAAAATCTCATTTTTCCTGCATAAACACGTCTGGGAATCTAACCCAGGACCTCGAGACAGGTGACACCTTGAAAACCGGTAAGTTCGCCCACTCCGCCACGGAGGTCGTCAAATATTAATAGCTTTCCGAAACACCGTGCATGCGGCGGCCGCTCGTCTCCACGTCGTGCGATGTTCATAGCTGCGTCACCAAAGGTATGAAGTAGAAACAACCTATAATCATCCGACAGTTGGGCAAAGGCCTCCATCATTGAATTCAAGTTACTATAGCAATGATGGGTACAGGTATAGATGTAAAGCTGGTTACTAACATTCCTAGCCTAGCGGCTAGAAACGCTTTATTTGGCTTATTATCATTTCTAGCGATAACCAGCGACTGGAAACGGCTGCTTACGTTTCATTGAAATATAAACATGATGTAGGCCTTTGTTTTTGTTATATATCTTCTGTTTTTTTTCTAAAGGATACGTTTAACATAAATAGACATACAATGACTTTTGCATCTGTATTAAGTGTTAAAACCTCGAAATTCCTGTTCGTCCCTGAATTAAGTAAATTTGTATGTATAAATGGGATCTTTCTTGCTTAATAAATATAGCAGAAAATAGTAAGTGCTACTGTATAATAAAAATAAGAATTTAACAATAAAAAATGGAATATAATAAATTGTTTTTCGATGATCAAGTCGGGTATCTACCCGGTATCAAGCGGCTGGTTATTCGTTTCTAGCCGCTGCCTTCGGTAGTTACCCGCTTACAATCCGCTGGTTTACAACTATAGGTACAGGCACCGAAGGCAGCAAAGGTATAATGGTTAAATATACAACAAATGATTTAAAAGAACGGAATTTGTACGCGAACATACCTTATTTTATTTGCTTGACGCTTCGACCGAGTTGCATCGACCGTGGTCATAGGCTGACTGTCAGCGTATAGCGATAGTTTAAAAGTAGCTAAACAAATAAATGATGACTGACTGAAATAATGAACACTCTAAAATTTTCTATCTGTTCGCTTTTCTTTTGGTTTATCCTGACGTTTTGACGAATTCAAAATCCGTAAACATATCATTCATTTCAACTACAGATTATTAACGGCCGGTTCCAATAAACTATCTATCTTCAGTTTTGGCATAACGGAGATAGGAAACAGTTTCTATCTCTGTTTTTGTCGTCCAGAGAAACAAAGACAGAAGTTGTTTTCTATCTCCGATATGCCAAAACTGAAGATAGATAGGTTATTGGAAATGGCCGTAAGATATCAGTTATCCTTCATTTCAAGATATCAGTTTTTCACACTAACTGGTAAAATATAGGATGAAAATTTAACCACTTTCCAAAATTTTTATATGCGTTCAGTATCATATTTAGAGCCTATTTATAAAGTAAAAAATGTAAATTAAGTTGTCACCCGAAAACATTTTTTGGGATATAGTTTTCAATTTTTACGGTCCCAGACCTGTTAAGGTATTAAAGGAAACACAAAAACTTATGAATAGTATTGTAATGAATAAATGAGATACACATCGCGTAAAAAAGTGCTAATAGGATGCATTACCAAAATTTTTTTTATTTTTGGCGGACATTTTGAAAGTGCTTTATCTTCAAATTTTTGTACTGGGCTATACGAAAAGAAAAAATACGTCATTTGTTTTTTGCCTCGTAGATTGCTATATTAAAATTTGTAAAGTGGTTAAAATTTCACCCTGTATTATTAATATCCATTATTGACTTTTACAAAGTAACAGTCACATAGTACAGGTATGAAGATGTTTTAATTCCATAGGCACACGTATTTACCTCCGATACAAGTCCCATTAGAGTTTATGAGCACCTTTGTCCAGCCGTGGGACAATGGTTTAGTGCAAGGAAGTTTATTTCGCCTGAAAGGAGCACGGAGCAATCTCGCAAACTGTACCGTACGAAAAACAATTTAAACAAAAATTTTTTTTTTATATTTCTGAATTCTGTTATCTTAGGTTGGAATTGAATCCACAGCCTTCCACATAAGTACTTTTTGTTCAAAGAATTTATTGTATTTTTAAATAAACAGGTTTTAAATTGTATGCATTTTTCTTTTTTCTGTCCTTAAAAACTAATAAATGTATTATACTGATTTAAACTTCCATGGTCACTATCACTAGAGTTAATTGATACGGGGTTTATACCATGTACCTTAGTTTTTATGAGTTCCCGATATTTCGGCACTGTTGCAAGCGCCATGATCACGGGAGTTCTCCCGTGATCATGGGGAACTCATAAAACTAAGATACATGGTATAAACCCCGTATCAATTAACTCTAGTATTAAATGTATTTATCTATAAGCAAAGGTACTTCAATGAAAATGCATTCTACTTCCAAATGGTCATGGCTGTGTTTTTCTTGGGTGATATTTTAATCGTATATCATTCGATTCGATAATCGTAACTATTCGATTGATTTAGGTTGTATTAAAAGTGCACCCTTATGTCAAATGGCCAATGACAAATAAAAATGGGTGCACATTAGTTGAGACACTTTTTTGACGATAATTATGTAAATAGTTTTTATAGTTTTTTATTTTTTTATTACAAATTTGTAGGCAGTAATACATGCACGTTCATAACCTTACTTTTTTATAAAATAATATGTGGATAAAGATGTTGGTTGTACAATAACAAATTATATTTACTAACAATCTTAAGTTAAGTGGAATTGTACAATTGTTTTTTGTCCTTAATAAAATAAAATAAATAAATATTACATCAATGTTTATAATCACAGAAATAAAATGTTTTTCGATTATTTTACACATTTTTCTTCTAACCGTACCCAATTTTTCCCTTTCATTTCCTTAGACGGCGTCTGCCGAGACACATCGCGATTCTGCGAGAATGTGCGCGCCATGAACATGTGCGCACTCCGCCGCTACAAGGAGCAATGTTGCAAAACTTGCATGGATTAAAACTACCCCCATGAACTCTAAAACAAAGGCATACGGGTGAGTTTGCAATGTCAACGCTAAAGTGGTGCAAGGGAAAATAGACTGTAAAGGAATTGCAATTGAGTTTTGTGGACTATAAAGTGATATAGTGTTCAAGTGATCTGAGTTCATGATCTGAATATGTTCGATGATTTTGAATTTGAATTTGGAATGGAATTGTTTGTTATTGGAATGGAACGTTACAATTTGACAAAAACAGAATTCCAGGTTTTGCATTTTTTTCATGCATAAGATACCTATTAGAAAACCAAAAATAAAAAGACAGAGACATTTCAGAGGCTATTGAGTTATGTTAAACGATTAAACCAATTTGACAAACTTTTATATAGATCGACAGAAAGTCATTGTATTGATGGAAATAAATTGACGTTTAATAATATATTCAGAATGTCATATTTCTATCAATCCGTTAAGCCCATGGAAATGAATTTCGACATTAAAAAAAACTACCTAAGCTATAGTTCTTAGAAACAACTTTAGTCCTTTGCCGAACGAAATTGTCTCCCAACACCATACTTCTCTGATGAAATGTTTGACCATCCTTTTAGTAGCTCTCCTAACCAATAATGTCGTGGAAAACCCCTGCATCAAGTTGGAAAAAACATATATACAAACCTTTTTACGTTTAATTGTATCCGTGCTACACAAAAGAGATCCGAATTTCAAAATGGCGTAGCAGTATTCATCTTACGTACTTTATCATCATAAAAGTTTTTTTTTACAGTTAAATCACAATTTCAAATTATTAATTTAAATGTGTGAGAATTAGTTTGTTTGTTATTTTATAGCATTTCTTTGAAATACACTACATCTTAATATATACAATACGCAATATTTGAAAAGTAAAGTAACAGCCTATAATTATCCCACTACAGGGCAAAGGCCTTCATCATTGAATTCAAGTTACCACAGCAATGATGAGCAACAATTAAATGTTAATTTATTTCCATGCAGTGCTATATACATCGTAAAGACTTTTATTTTTGGCATATTTTACATAATTTGACATATGATAGTAAATGCGTGTCTGAATGTGTGATTTGATTGATAAAAGGAAATAAAATATGTAAGGAAAGCAAGAATTCAAAACTAGCTCTAGTCGTTAACTATCTTAAAATGAAACCTATTTAAGTTTATTATAAAACCTAATACATCTCAATATATGAACATTGAAAATTGTCCTCGAATTGATTTAAATATAAGTAGGAATCAAAATATTTAGTAAAATGTTTTGTACTATACACTAAATATGAAATATATATTGTATATAATGAATAATTATAACAAATTGTGCACAATGCTGCTTAGTTTTATAATAATGTAATTTAAATATTTAAAGAGTTTGCACATAAATAGTTAATGCAATGAATGTATAGAAATTGTAGTAAAAATTGCCAAAAATGCAAACTAAGTGAATTGTATTTAAACGTTCGAATAATGCGAATCTAAATTAAAAGTAATTATCATTGTCAATTTAGTAAAATTCATAAATATATACACATTATATTTATTTTACGACTATCGAAGATGGTCTTACGATAGAAAAATGTATGTATATTCGATAACATAAACGTAGTTATATAAAAATTTAATAAATTAATCAAATAACGTTATTTCTAAAAAAATATGAAGCAATACAGTTCGCTTGAAATTATATTGTATATAAATGCATTGTAGAATATATACATATAATTTAAAACACACAGTTACGATCTTTTGATGGAATGGAATATATAAAATCAATTTTACCCTTTTTTTATTAATTATTATTAACAATTATGAGGTGCAGTATTATAAATACGTATAATGTATTACATTAGATTAATAATTTGTTGTCAATTGTGGTACTTAATACACTTTGGAAGAAGAAGGTTTGTAAAGGAAATGATGATGATAATGATGTTTGACAATTATTATTGTATAAAGAAAAAAACTGTTTTTGAAATATCCACATAAGAAGTGTGCAAAGCTTGAATATGAACATAGATATACTATTATTTTGCTAGCATTAACTTCAATAATAAGCCTGTGCAAAGCCGGAACGAGAAGCTAGTGTTAAATAATTGTAAGATACATTTGATTGAAGGTGTTAAGAACTACAGTCATACTACAGTCATTTGATCTCGATTAAAAAACGAAAAATTATAAGTAAACATCACATCGTGTCCTACTTTCTTAAGTTTTGCCATTTCTTTGTTTGTTTTTGTTGAGCTACTCTTCTAGGTAGACCCTAGGCACTTAAAACAGAGCAAAGGCCAATATTAGACCAGATATCTGAGAAACTGGAAATTATTTCATTGTATATATCAGATATCTGATAAATAGAAGATTGTTTCATTGTATGTCTTGCAAGTTCTACTGATACGCCAAAACGCTGTGTAAATCAACGTTTTTAAGCACAAATATCATTCAATCTAATTCCAAGGGCTGACCTTGCTAGCTTTCATTTGAACTAACAACGAGAGAAAAAGTTTAAGAGTGTAGTGGCTAATGTTTGGTCCCTATTTTCTAATATAACCCTGTATATTCATCATTTTCGTACATTTTATTTAAATGAATTAAAAAGACACAAAGCAATGAATGACACAGTTCTATTTAAATAATTTTACATAATAGGTAAAGTTAAAAAATGCTTTGAAAAGAATAATGAAGTAAATAAAATTATTTAGCCGATTAAAAAAACTGTAAAATGTGTCCAAATATAATATTAAATATTTCATATCAGTCCTAACTGCCATTATTAAAATAATAATAGAAAGGCTTTGCTTTTTGTTAACCTACAAAATAAATTAATGAAAAAAAAATTGTTCGTACTCATTAATGACGTACATTAATCATTGTTATCTCATACATTCATATGAGCTACTAGGCATTCAATTTTTATTTTTATTTTAATACCATCTCTAAAATGTTAAAATAAAATTATTGGCTTTACAATTTAATAAATAAATAACACAGGAAATGCTTTGCATAACATACTATACTATTTTTATTTTAGATTTTTTCTTTGTATTAACATTCCTTCTTAACATTAAAATTTGTATTGCAAATATAAGTTTTAAGTCTCAGAGAATTAAGCCCAAAATTGTACATTGTACCAAGAATTTTCAAATATAAAATATATAAATAAGTTACTGAATGTTCGTCGTTTTATTTACTGCCTTCTAGTCGTCATCCGCAGGGAGTGGTGTGCACATTGGTTTCAAAGGTTTTCGGTTTCTGGACGGGTCGAAAACTTTTATTTATTTTTATTTTTATTTTATTTATTAGGACAACCAACAAGACTAACACAAAATAAGAACAATTGGTAAGATAGATTAAGGTTGTGCCGTCTTAATTGCAGGTCGTCACGGCATGCAAATAATAATAATTATCGACTACATTATAAATTAAACTTAAAAGTATGTTACAGCTGTTCTTGCCATCTCAACCGTCATGTTATGCTTTCGAGATGAAATAAAAAACTCTTGGTTAGACACAGATACTTGGGTAAAGGAAGACAATAATTTCCTCTTAAATTTTCCTGCTGACTCTGCAAATATATCGATATCACATTCTTTGTTTAGTTTATTGTACTGTCTTAGCAGTCTATTTATGGTCGCGTGGTGACCCAGGTTGCTTTTGGGCAAACTCTCTGAAAATGGGAATGGCATCGACGAGGCAACTTAAAAGGAACGTTAACTTTACCGCTTGCAAAATCTCTGGACTATCCACTGTGCCGTTAATAACTTTATACAGGAACATTTGATCCAATAATTGTCTACGTTCTTGAAAGCTATTTAATTTAAAATAATTCAAACGCTAATGTGGATATCGTAATATGGATACCAGACCTGGCTACAATACTCTAGGCCAGAACAAACCTTTTTTTCTGCATTTTTACGGATCTTGGTGTTTAAGGTACGTTCATTATTTAATTTTCTGGTTTCAGCAAAACATGCTTTTAATATTTACTTACTTTGGTATCAGGAGAACAATAATTCTACTAACGTAAATTATTTATTTATTTTATTTATTTATTTATTTTATTTATTAGATTACCAACAAGATTTACATCAGTACAAGATACAGTAACACATGACAGTAAAAAACTAATCAAAACGAAATCTTACTTATAGGTAATAACGACATGCAAAAAATTAACAACAGTACCTTTAAATAGTATTGAAGAAATAAATATTAATATTAATAACTTTAATCCATTACATCTTAAAAGAAAGTGTTTGACTCAATAGTAATAATATTTTACATAAATATTATCAAAACGTAAACGCAACAATTGACGAAACGCAACTAAACGTCAAGTTTTCGTATTGTATTAGCAATATCGGTAGCGTTTCAGCTCACCCTAACGATCGATCGAAACTTAGTTGAACGATTTCCTAAATTCATATTCAACTAGTGATTTTACGTTGCTGTCAGTCGATGCGCGCGCAGCCGAAGACCAACGTTTCAGCTGTCAAAATAACCGGTCGAGCATACGCTACGTAACGTAAAAGGCTACTTTTGTTAGATTGATAGTTAGCGGTTCAGTTTACGTTTAGATTTCGTTTAGTAAAAATGGTTAGTAGAATACAGTCTTGTGTGACAACCGAAGTTGACATTTAGTTGCGTTTGTCAATTGTTACGTTTACGTTTTGATAATTTACGTTAGTAGAATTGGTCTCCAGAACAATGTATGTAATGTTGTCAACACTTATTCATTCTTTGTTTCTGTGCTTGTGGTAAACACGTCAATGGATGCACTCAAGCACACAAAGCTCACCAAAAAGCTACCGATTTTAAGTCGGTGCTTGATGTGATGATCGTCGGTGTTTTGTCATTTTGTGACACCGACTCTAAATTTGGAAACTTGGAAATCAGTCAATCCAGTAAAAAGAAGTCAAATAATGCAAAGGTTTTTAACTAAATAATATTACAAGCTGAAATAAGCGTATGCTAAAGTATGCATATGAATATAATAATATAATAATAATAATAAATCATTTATTTCAGATTTCATACAATTCATACAATTGTGTTAGTACGGGTAACAATAAAATAAAAACTTAAATATCTATGTTAGTAAATTACAATTTAAACTGCATTTTATTTATTTATTTGAAAAATAGGTTTTTAGCTACTTGAGCATGCAAGTTAACCCAGTGTCTGAACAAGGAACATGAGGGCCTATCTTTCATGGCCATCAGGATGCTGTTGACGCTCCGCCGGACTCTGTTAAGCATTGAAGCCACGTGCGCTTCCGAATGATGGCGTTAAAGTCATCAACACCCGCTTGCGTGAACATTGTTGATGCACTACAGAATCTGGGGAGCCCCATCAACAGATATAAGACAAACTCAAAATGATAAGAGAAACATTTTCAAATAAATTGTGCCTGAGCAATAGGGTTGCTTGTAAAGAAAAGTTTTTTTTTTTACTCCGTCATAGAATGATTTTTAATCTTGGCTGATTTTGCCTAATAATATGTATCAGCAATCACCTTATATATGCATCGAATTACAATCCTCCCCTTTAGTTTCGTCGGCACAACAAAATGTTAAGGCGATTCCTCCGTGCATAGAGACGAGGCGTTAAATGCGCTGCCTCATTTGTATGTATGAGGCAATCTCACCCACTACACTAACGGATTTAAAAGATCCGACACTTGACATTGTTTGAGAAGCTTATTTCTTTAACGACGCATTCTAAAGAAACAATTATGCCGTAGTATTTAAATTCAGGTTTATAAGATTAGGGAAGGCTGAAAGGAAAGTAAAAAAAGTTACGGCCTACAATCATCCCATTGCAGCGCAAAGACCTCCATTATTGAATTAAAGTTGCACAGCAATGATCATATCAAGGTATAGGCATACCTAATCACTATGCTTGCCAAATGCGGGTTGGTGATCACATAGATATGGTGTCAGAAAATTTGAAACTTTTTGTTACCCGTGCTGGGGATCAAAACCGGGATCCCGTGATATTGGCCACTAGACCGACGGGGAGTTCTAACTGGGTGGAAGTTATCAACCTAAATATAATTAATACATACATTAGTAAGTGGAAGGTTTAATCAGCTAAGCAAATAAATTGTTAGTGTTAAATTCAAATACAATTCTTTGACTAAAAATAAAATAAAATGTCTGGTAGCTCAATAGTAAGAGCAGTCTCCCGGTAATAAGAAGATTGTGGGTTCGAATTCCACCTCAGGCAGTCGAAATTTTAATTGAAGGAATTTTATAATTTACACTAACAATTTAGTCTGTTTTAGTCATAGATTTAATATAACTAATAAAGTTAAATAAATGGTTGACGAATCGAAACACTATGTTGCAGGTATAGGTTATACTGGCAGTGGCCGGTTCCAATAATCTACCTATCGCTAGTTTTGACATATCGGAGATATGAAACAGTTTCTTTCTCTGTTTTTGCCGTGCCAAAACTAAGATAGATAAGTTATTGGGACCGGCGGTAAGGCAACAGTTGGCAACAATCAAATTTGGTTTGTATTGATGAGAAATACACATGTGTAATTGCATTCGCAGTTTCAACAAATTACCACGGTCTATTGCTAAACTCCCTGTATGCGAATTAAACCGTTTTTAAAGTGATTTTGAGCGAACTTAGTTTGGCCTGAAAGAAAACACTACTGCCTGCTTCTAGCATTACTCTTCTAGTAGCCTCTGACGACACCCTCAGGGTAAGAAGATTTGATAATATTCTATTTAGGCCAACACCACACAGGACTAACAATCTGTCAGTTTATACAGCCTGTTAGGTAAATAGTGTAACAAGCCAAAACCAGTCTTTAAGTTAACATAAATGCATTTAAATAGTAAAGTAAAATCATATATTTGATATCATCTTTTTTTTATAAAAATTAAAATTTTTCAATTTCGATTTGCTTAAAATATTATTTTTTTAAATTATGATATCAAAATGTTGTCTTTACCGTGGTGTTTATAAAATATGTTTATTATTAGCATATAGGCTGGTTGCAGCTTGTTATATCATTTGCCTAACACGCTGTTTATAAATAACTAGCAGTTGCACGCGGCTTTGTTCGCGTGAAATTAAGTTGATTAAAAACTATCCGACGGGAACGGTATATTTTTCCGGAATAAATGGTAGCCCATGTGCTATCCCAGCCCGTAAGCTACCTCACCGCTAAATTCGTTTAGATCCGTTCAGCCGTTCTGGCGTGTTTGAATCACAATCATCCATCCAAATATTCACATATATAATATTAGTAAGAAGTACTTAAGATTAGTAAGATTATAAAAATATAACACCCGTATTTATAAATAAGTCATTACTTATTGCTAATAAAGTAATAACCTAATGCTAAAGTGAAGGAAATGGATCGCCATAATAGTCGTATTATTTTGTTAAGATAGCAAACTTTTGATAGTTCTAACTTAAAGAAGAAAGACGATTTTTTTTTATTTGACAAACATTTGATACTGAATTACAGAGAAACATTACAAATAAAAAGGTGTCAAAAAGGACTCCCGCTCAGAATATATCGCTATAGCCTTAAGCTGCCACGACACTGATATTCTGCGGGAGCCTAGAATTTACATAATTTATATAAAATAGATAATATTTAACAATATACAACAACGCCCCGTTGATCTGGTGGTTTAAATACCGGGCCAAGATCTCGGGGTCCCAGGTTCGATCCACGGGTCGGGCAACAAATAGTTTCGGATTTTCGAACGTTGCTCGGGTTTGTGATCACCAAGCATTTGGCAAGCGTGGTGATTATGCCAGTACCCATCAGTGCTGTGATAACTTGAATTCAAAGAGAGGCCTTTTCCCTGCAGTTGGATGATTATATAGACTGTTACTTTACTTTTTTTTAGATAGTAACAGTTACATAAAAGTACAAATTATTATATAACAGACAATAATTTTACTTCACAAGAAACACATAAAAATAACTAAACAAAATAAAATAAATAAAAAGAAACAAGCGAAAAAAACTTTGCTAACTTCTAGTAATTACTAGAATAAGGAATAGGTACCAATTGTCGGTTAAGTAATTACTCGTACTTTTACTTTTTTATAAATACGGATGTAAGACCTAAGTTACGGCCGGTCCCAATAATCTATCTATCTTCAGCTTTTGCATATCGGAGATAGAAAACAACTTTCGTCTTTGTTTCTCTGGACGGCAAAATCAGAGACAGAAGATGTTTTCTATCTCTGATAAGCCAAAACTGAAGATAGATAGAATAAATTATTGGGACCGGCCGTAACTGCGATAACTCTTCTAACCGAGATATAATTTCATAATACTGTTGCGCCGGCCTCTGATTGGTTGACGTTCTGCTGTGCTCCGCTGAGCGCGCTCTGATTGGCCTAATGAACAATCTCACTGATTGGCCCACAGACTATAAACGAGGAGAATTGACAAAGGTTTTAGAGGCTTTGTTCTATTAGAAAGATTTGAGTTGACAAAAGAAATAAGTTATTCTAATTGTGATTACTATTGTGCTCGTTTTCATTGTACTGTATTGCCATTTGAATTCGAATTTTAAATGAAATTTGTGTTGCTGTGAGTAAAATTTTGTTTTTTCACAGAGCCGGTAATTTTTAATAATACAGCCAAAGAATATATTAGTCGTAATACTAATGCGAGTAGACTAAGGTGTACTTTCCAGGAATCCTACTATAAAAAAAAAAAAATATTTATATCCTTAGTTTTGTAAGCCTTGACTTGAAATCTTGTTATAATAGGTACTCGTACATCACTGCAAAGTGCAAACATGCAATAACAGTTCTTTAGATTAAGAGCGGTTTTTATTATAATTAATCTCTCAATCACTGTACAGGAACAACCATTGAGAGGGCAAATTGCATTTCTCCTAGGATTAGACCTCTTTAGTCTGTGGCACGAAACTCGCAGATTAGAAAGACGTCGAACCAAACATATTGCATACCAATATCATTGCTTCTACAAATCCGTTTAAGCAAATTGGTTAATCTAAAATGTAATTACCGTTGTGTTAATCCAACAGAATTATGTTATAGTAATCTATGGCTATAGTAGTGTATACCTAGCTTGTAGGTATGTTTACACATTTTAAGAATGTTTTATATTCCATAAATCTTATAAATCGGCCTTAAAATGTTTCAGTATTTATATCACATTTATTATTTTTAGTTGGAGTAAATATGTACATGTTTTAAGAGGGTAAAAGTACTCGTTCATCCTCGTCATCATTATCATCCCAGCCAGACTAGACCCACTGCTATCTACAGGGTGAATTTGAAATCAGTCGACAAAACTTAAGAGGATGTTTCATCAATAGTACTGATAAAGAAATAAAAATATTAGTGTGAACGGAGCAGTACATTAAAACAAAAAAAATATGCTATTATACATTTTGGCCAACACGTTTTGTACGCAACTGTACAGAAAGCCGCGAGTTGCGGCCCAGAGACGATGCGTACCTACAGCATTACGCCCCGTAGGTATTCTTATTACCTACGCGGGCTTTTTTACAACGTGTATTATGAAAAGAAAAACAAAAACATCTATCAAAATTAACTTACCAGAGCTACGTGTATTTTAATAATTGTTCAAAGTGACCACCTTCCCTTTGAATGCACAACCGAGCACGACGCCAATGGTTGTCTTTTAAGGATTGTAAAACTTCCCTTCGAGATTTTACAACGTCAAATGCACTAACAATCCTTTCCCTGAGCTGAACCACTGTGGCACATTCACTTGCGTACACAATGGTTTTAATTTCACCCCACAAATAAAAATCCAAAGGCGTGAGATCAGGGGATCGCGCTTGCCAGCTGATTGGGCCGCTGCGACCAATCCACCTGCCACTGAACTCCCGGTCCAAATACGCGCGAACATCTCGTTGGAAGTGTGCCGGAGCCCCATCGTGTTGGTAATGCAGATTTTGCAAATACGCCAAGGGCACGTCTTCCAGCATTTGTGGCAAGAACTCACTGATCAGGCGGAGATAATGTTGTCCCGTTAATCTTTCTTCGATAAAATAAGGTCCTACAACACAGTCAATAATTATCCCCGCCCAAACATTTACACTGAAACGCACATTAAAAGCGTCTGTTCGTGTTTTTTTCGGGTTTTGACCCCGACGACACCACCAATGTTCGTTATGCACGTTAAACAGTCCTATTCGCGTAAAACTTGCTTCGTCAGTCCACAGAATATTTAAATTCAAATTTTGCAGTAGCCATTCGGAAAATTGGCGCCTTGGCCGATAGTCAGCGAGAACCAGCTCCTGCACGGGCTGGAAATGGTACGGGTACTGGCCAGATGCATTCAGTAATTTCCAGACATAGTGCTGGCTAACACGGAATCGCCGGGCAGCTTGCCTTGTGCTGGCTTGTGGATTCGTCCGAAAAAAAAAGCCGTATCTGTCGATAAAGGTGCTGTGGGTAAACTGGCCCTATACCCCTAGCCTGTGCATGCGCAGGTACGTTAAATTGGCCAAAATCCAGTAAGTTCTGCGTAGCACTTAATATTCGTTCCAGGGATGGGAGTTGAGTGGCTGGATACATCTGACGAAAACGTCTCTGCGTTTCTCGGAAGTTATTTGTCTGCGAGTACACACTAACCATAAAAAAAAGCTCGCGGTTAGAGTACGACATAATCACGAACCATGCACTATCACTTCACTGCAATCCAACGAATGTCACTGCGATCTTAACAAACTTATCGCAAATTCGCCTAATTAGGTCACGGTCGCGCGGTAACTGAACGGATTTTTTCTGTTTACGGGGCACGCCCGGGGCGCGCGGCGGCGCGGCGCAGGGCTTGAAATACCGGTAAAAATTTGGTAACGTTACTTGCAAGTACCTGAGGTATCGATACTTTATAAGGTATCGTTATTCAAAGTATCGTTACTTTAGTAACATTAAACTAAATAAATGTTACCGTTACAATCCTGCTATTATCGTTATATTTTAACGATACTCGTATCATTATACCGGTAAATGTTTTTAATCTATCTTAACGTTACCATGGTAATATCGTTACTTACCTAAATTCTAAATTGGTACCTAACGAATGATTTATATACAAGTAATACAAGCTTTTATTTAGTTCCACCTGTCCAGATTTTTGTAATCAAATCTTGCAAGCTAAATTTGATCCACTTCCCGGTTTCCGATTGAACTGAAATTTTGCATGCATGTATAAATCGGATGACCATGCAATATTTTTATGACATAGAGCTGATCTGATGATGGAGCTGGAAGGTGGCCATAGGAACTCCGTAGTTAAATGAATCGAGTTTGTGCTCATTTGATTAGTCTTGATGAGTACTTTGATACTATATGGTAACAAGGGTCTGATTATGGATCAGGAAGGTGGCCATAGGAACTCCGTAATAACACGACTCAACCCCATCGAGTTTGGGCTCGTTTGATTCGTTTCAACGAGTACTTTTATACTAGATAGTAACCAGGGCCTGATGATGGAGCTGTAAGGTGGCCATAGGAACTCAGTAATTAAGCGCCTAAACCCCATCGAGTTTGGGCTCGTTTCATTAGTTTTAACGAGTACTTGTACTTTCATACTAGATGGTAACCAGGGTCTAATGATGGAGCTGGAAGGTGGCCATAGGAATTCCGTAATTAAACGACGAAACCCCATCGAGTTTGGGCTCGTATGATTCGTTTCAACGAGTACTTTCATACTAGATGGTAATCAGGGTTTGATGGTGAAGCTGGAATGTGGCCATTGGAATTCCGTAATTAAGCAACGAAACCCCATCGAGTTTGGGCTCGTTTGATTCGTGTCAACGAGTACTTTCATACTAGATGGTAATCAGGGTCTGATGATGAAGCTGGATAGGGGCCATAGGAACTCCGTAATTACACGACTCAACCCCATCGAGTTTGTGCTCATTTGATTAGTCTTGACGAGTACTTTGATACTTTATGGTAACAAGGGTCTGATGATGGATCTGGAAGGTGGCCATAGGAACTCCGTAATAACACGACTCAACCCCATCGAGTTTGGGCTCGATTGATTCTTTTCAACGAGTACTTTTATACTAGATGGTAACCAGGTTCTGATGATGAAGCTGGATAGAGGCCATAGGAACTCCGTAATTATACGACTCAACCCCATCGAGTTTGGGCTCGTTTGATTCGTTTCCACGAGTTAGGGTCTGATGATGAAGCTGGATAGAGGCCATAGGAACTCCGTAATTACACGACTCAACCCCATCGAGTTTGGGCTCGTTTGATTCGTTTCCACGAGTACTTTCATACTAAATGATAACCAGGGTCTGATGATGAAGCTGGATAGAGGCTATAGGAACTCCGTAATTAAACGACGAAACCCCATCGATTTTGGGCTCGTTTGATTCGTTTCAACGATTACTTTCATACTAGATGGTAATCAGGGTCTGATGATGAAGCTGGAAGGTGGCCATTAGAACTCCGTAATACACTGACGAAACCCCATCGAGTTTGGGCTCGTTTGATTCGTTTCAACGAGTACTTTCATACTAGATGGTAATCAGGGTCTGATGATGAAGCTGGAAGGTGGCCATTAGAACTCCGTAATAAACTGACGAAACCTCATCGAGTTTGGGCTCGTTTGATTCGTTTCAACGATTACTTTTATACTAAATGATAACCAGGGTCTGATGATGAAGCTGGATAGAGGCTATAGGAACTCCGTAATTAAACGACGAAACCCCATCGATTTTGGGCTCGTTTGATTCGTTTCAACGATTACTTTTATACTAGATGGTAGTCAGGGTCTGATGATGAAGCTGGAAGGTGGCCATTAGAACTCCGTAATACACTGACGAAACCCCATCGAGTTTGGGCTCGTTTGATTCATTTCAACGAGTACTTTCATACTAGATGGTAATCAGGGTCTGATGATGAAGCTGGAAGGTGGCCATTAGAACTCCGTAATAAACTGACGAAACCCCATCGAGTTTGGGCTCGTTTGATTCGTTTCAACGATTCTTTTATACTAGATGGTAATCAGGGTCTGATGATGAAGCTAGAAGGTGGCCATTGGAACTTCGTAATCAAGCGACTAAGCCCCATCGAGTTTGGGCTCGTTTGATTCGTTACAACGAGTACTTTGATACTAGGTAGTAATCAGGGTTTGATAATGGAGCTGGAAGGTGTCCATAGGAACTCCGTAATTAAACGACGCAACACCATCGAGTTTGGGCGCGTTTGACTCGATCGTTGATGAGTATCTTGATTGGCGTAAATATGCATTTGTTATGAATGTGGATTATGTCTGATTGATTAGATGGATGACCCAATGCCAAGGTGAGCACGTGCCGAGGGCTTAATGGTATGAGTATATATAATACTGAAGCCCTTATTGAGCTCTAGGGTAGGGACCGTTTATATCATATAAATTATGTCAAAATAATGTGTCATAATACTATAGTGTATAGTGGATGATAACCAGACGCAAGTTTTCTCTTTTAAAAGGCTTTTTAAAAGCTGGCAAGGGACTTTCCTTCACATTTGGCAAATTCTGATTTTAATAAGTAAAATATGGAAATCGATACTGAAGAGTTTTTCAAGCTACATACCACGGCTATACGAGTTGGATTTGCAGAGAATATTTAATTCAGAAGGTATGTAACGTTACTCACAACCAGGTTACTCAGAATACCAGAAGTGCTTCGACGTATTGAATTAAATACGTAGGGAGTAGCTTGTAATAAGGGAGAAACCTAGTTAGCATCAGAACGCTATTTTTACATGTTGTCCGTAGTCTTTCATATTGTCCTTTTAAATAATTGAATAAAATTATTCAAGGAAGTTTTAGGTACTACCGGAAACTTGTGTTCCTGATACTGACCTTCGACCAGGCCCCGTCTACTGGACCAGTAGCCTCGCCTACTAGAATGGATGATGTACCTACTGCATCACAGGCCCCCTCTAGGGACTCCGCTCAACCATATACAACATCAGCTCAAGAGGCCAGATGGTGGGTGATATGGTGCAGAGCCTACAGAAGAATGTGGACCTGGTAGAAGAAAGGGTAAGAAAAATAATGTTTCTTTTTAACTAATCTGGAGGCCACTATAGACAGCATGAAAAAGAAACTACCGATTTGCAATAATAGGTTCTAAAACTGGAGACCACTAGACCTGCCGCATCGAGTGGCTTCGCATTTACCAACCAGGCAACCCGGCATCCACAAGAAATTTCGAAGAATCGGGAGACTCCACCTTCTGCTAGGAAGCCAAGGAAACGTATAACAGCTAGGTCTAAGAAGCGGGTGCTGGTTAGGACAAAAGAAACCATCGAACATCGTAGTGGAAAGACACAAGGGAATGCTGAAGCCCTCTAAAGAAGACTGTGCTTAGAGGAGTGCAAGCACTGCGTCAAGCTGGAGTCTAAGGAGGACTATATAAAAATAATGAGGACAAGTCCTTCGGGTTCCTGGGAGGATGAGTCCATGAGAGAAACTCAGGCAAAAAAAGAAGAAATACGACTCATTGTTGCATTGAAGAAACGTTGTAACGAGTAAAAGAGATGGCATGAAGTTGTGCTGTGTCTACGTGTGCTACGGCCAAATCGTACTGGGCTCAATAGGACAGTTTCATCTTACAGAACGGGATACTTTACCGGAAATGAAAAATACCTAACAGTAGAGAGTTTCACTTACAGCTGGTCGTCCTAAGGGAAAGGATTAAAAAATTTGTTCTTCGAGAGGTACACGCACGATGGCATATCAGGATAGTGTCAAAAGAACCTTAACAAAGCTACGGGATAGATTCTACTGGCTGAACTGTACTTTACTGCAGCATAAGAGGAAATGTACCACTTATATGCTGCAGTAAAAGGTCCATCTACCAGGAGTCGAGGACATCTTCAACTTTTTAACGTTGGTGAACCATGGCAGCGAAAAGTTTTTTAGGAGCCGATAGGATTGAAGTAGCGATGCACCCACCATAAAATAGAGCTTTTTATTCTGTTACTTTTCCAAATATCGCTTACGGATTTCTTTTTGACACAAAAGTTATTTGTTAAGAAGTCAATTAAATTCGATGATACATATTACCTTTAAAATCGAATTTGACTAAAACATCTGAACCGATATTATGTTAATATGATCTGTTTTTTTTTTAAACAAAACAAGTCCGTAGTCCTAAATAAGGTCGCAAATGGCTTGCTTTTGCCGACTTGGATTAATATTAAATTAATAGACGTCCTTTTATTTTTCGATAGAATCGTTTAAAAAACAAAACAAATGGCACGAAAACAAAAGAAGATCCAGTAAAACCAGTAACTACATTTATACCTTTTTTGATTAAATAAAAGGCAGATAAGATAAGATAAAAAATCGTTTATTTTGCCACAGTAAACACAATTAACATAAAGCACAGGTAAGTACACCAAAATATTGTAACAACAAACAAAACAGTACAAACACAATAATTAAAACAGACATTTGTCAGCAGTGTTTGCTGCAGCAAACATGGGTCAAGGCTCAGCATAAGTTTCCACCCCAAGGCGGAAACACTGATTTTCAGCCGTCACCCAGAGGTTGCGCTGATACATTAAAAAAAATAATTAAGAAAAACATCAAATTAAAATTGCAAACACCAAAAACAGAAGTATGTGTAATGTGTGTGTAAGGTATGTGTTAAAGGAATGTAATATTAAAAATATTTATATATATGAACAAGAATGAAATACATACATAAATACGATTATTTGTGAGATATTGTTGTGAAAGTAACAAGTATACATACAAACATAGAAAAACGGCAAGGATCGGAGAGAAGTGATATAACGGCAGCGATCAACACTCAATCGGTAAGGGAGAGCAAAGGGTCATTATTATTTAATACTAGCTGACCCGGCAAACGTTGTTTTGCCATAAAAATGATTAAATTACTAAAATGGCTAACAAAAAATAGGGGTTGGTGGTAAAAGGGTAAAAATTTAGGGTTGTATATGTTGTAAGGGTAAAAATTTAAATGTATATATTTTATAAAATTTTAATATTTCACTACCCTACCCCTACCCTACTCCTACCCTACCCCTACCCTACCCCTACCCTACCCTACCCCTACCCTACCCCTACCCTACCCCTAACCTACCCTACCCTATCCTACACATACCCTACCCCTACCCCTACCCTAAACCCTTCCCTACCCCTACCCTACCCTTACAAAAAAGACGATAATTGATCAGTTATCGAGCGGGATGAAAAATGATTAAATTACTAAAATGGCTATTAAAAAATAGGGGTTGGTGATAAAAGGGTAAAAATTTAGGATTGTATGTATTTTTGTATGTTGTATCATAAAAAAATAGAAATTAAAAATTTTGTCTAAAAAATAAAATAAAAAATTAGGGTTGGACTACACCTAACATTATCCCCGACAAACCATTCCCAGATCCCCTTGAACACACACAAAAAATTTCATCAAAATCGGTCCAGTCGTTTGAGAGAAGTTCAGTGACATACACACTCACAGAAGAATTATATATATATAAAGATATATTTTATACACATACACAATTAACAAGTAAGAAGAAAAAATTCCCATTAGTTCTGTGAAAAAAAACAAGCTAATTATTAACCGAACTAGTGGGATAAAAATTCCCATTAGTTTCGTCAACAGAATCATCCCACAAAACTAGTGAAAATAAAGGCACGGAAATGCCTCGTGTCATGTTCAGTCAATGCGCAAGCGAGCAAGCGAGCGAGGTTGCCGCTCCGCTCATCGAATCGCGCGGAGCGGCAACGCCAAAGGACTAGGTATCGATTCAAGTATCGTTAAAAATATCGTTACCTTTTAACGTTATCTTATAGTTATGTTACTTATGAGATACCGTTAAAGTATCAATTCTGATACATATTACCGTTATCAATTAACGGTAAATTTTAATTTTGTTACCGAGATATCGTTAAACATCTTACCGTTAAAAAAAATATCGTTATAAAATACCGCTACTTAACGTTACTTTTAATGTGAAATTGGTAACGTTACCAAGCCCTGTCGCGGCGGGTTCAATCAAAGAGCTAGCGTGTGGGTGGGGCGAATCTTGCGCATCGTACGCTTTATGCGATTGAGATAAAGATTATATTTTCTTAGCACTATCCGTACCTACACGTTTGGCGACGCGCTTCATAGAGATATTGTTATTATAAACATGCCATTTATTGCAATGCGACTCTTGTGAACAAAAGTGCTTAGCACGTTTAATGTAATATTTTATGAGTGTTACTTTGTAAGCTTGAATTTGGTTGTTTTTAATTTGTATTATGCTTATTTATGGACTTTAAGTCTGGCCTAGTACGAAAACACGATGACAGTTCAACACTTACGATTTTTCATTTGATTTCACAGAATGCATATATATCCGTAATACAACCTACCCTTAAAGTTTGTCGATTGTTTTCGGGGTCACCCTGTAGAATTACGGCCTAGAATTTTCTACAAACTTTTATGAAATTTCATATTGAGTCATGCATGAAGCAACAAATCTCTGAGTAAAAAAACTAATTATTAAAATAAGACAAAAAACCCATCTGCTATATTTATAGAGTTGTTTTAAAAGTCGGATTTTTTGTTTTATTTCAAAGATGATGATTAGCCATGCTGTTTGGGCTGTAGGGCGCCAAACAATTAGGTATACATACCTACATACATTCATACCTACATACATTCTCTCAAACAACAACCCTTCTCCTGAAACAGTCGAGTAAAAAGCGACCAGATTCGCTTTAAATGTATTTATTAGTATATTGTCTCAATAAGAAACTGGTATTTTTTAAACTTAAATTTTCAAAAAGACTTGAAAATAGTGACCACGTTTCTTGCGCTGCTTCTTCTCGGCGCTAGCCAACACTTTTCTCGAAGCAGTGGTGGGTTAAAATATTTGAACGTGTTGAAGCGCCTCTTAGGGCCTATACGCAGAAATGAAACCTTTTTTTTTTCTTAATAAATAGTATTAGAAAAATTTTAGACGCACTTAGCCCTTGTTCTGTCCGAGCCCCTTTGTAAAATTCTGTTACAGTCATGAGATAACACTATTACCTACATGGAAGTGGCGCTAATTGTGCCCTTATTACAAATGTAGTACTATGTATATATAACTTAGATATATAATAAGTATGATGTACTATTTTTGACGTCGGTTAAAAAACGAAGATTCTATACGGCACGTACTTGTATGAAAATAGGCTCCACATTTTTTTCTGTCAAAAATTCCAATATCCAAAGGTATATCAAATTTTAATAACTATGAATGAATATACTAACCTAAAGATTTTTGTAATAAAAATGGTGTGGTTATTTGCTTAATATGTAATCTTTACCTACTCCCACCAAAATATATTTATTTTCGTTTCCAAAAATCACTTCATTTGGAGGTCAAGGAAAATTTACTCTTATACTAGTCTAGATAAGGTTGAAATTTTGCAGAAGAAGACAAACAGTCTTACCTTTTATAGAGTTTTGTATGCTGCAGGCAAAAATTGATAAGTCCACACCTCTGCACGCGCATGAATAGTGCACTTTGCGTGTAAATTGTAGTCCCAATATTGGTAAATAACAACTCAATGCGTAAAATCATCCAAACACCAACAATGTCAGATGTCACTGTCAATATGAGATGAAAGCGACGTGTCATTTAACCGATGGTAAATCAATAAAAAGTTTATGTCTGTCTAAATAAATTGTGTTCTTTTGTTTGTTATTTGGCACAAAAGATAAATATAAAACATTTTTTCAATGACAAAAATTTATGTTTATAAATAATAAATAAATATAATATGTATTGATGAGCATAGAATCAATTTATTGTTAAATTAATTGTATGGACAACCTTTTGAATCATAATCGGGTGGAATAATTTTCATAGGAATCAATAGGAATTAAAAACATCCCTATACCCTTTCCAATCGTTTATTTAACTTTTGACAGCTATAATACTTAGTCAAATAGTGATACCCTGACCCGTTACCGATTCGATTTCTTTTATCAATCGATTTTATTCATGAAGAAGTTTTGATCGATTTATTCATTACGCAAATTATTTATGCATTAAAACAGAGACATTTAGGGCATTTTAATGCAAAATAATAAAGGTTTTTGCGTAATTTAATATAAAATATAATCACAATAATTTTATTGTATGATTTATTAATATAATCGATAATCGGTGTATTTCAAAACCGTTTTATAGTCTGTGGTCATTAATCACGAATGACACATCTCTAAGTTGGCGGAGCCCGTCCATGAAGTACAGTATTTATGTGCGTGATCTGTCAAAAGTTAAATAAACGATTGGATTTTGGAAAGAGGATTGGAAAGAGGCTATACGCCTGTAGCGGAAATGTTAAGAAAACGTCAAACGGAAACAGGAAAACAACAAATTTTTGTAAAAAAATTAACCTTCTTCCTTCCCTGACTCTACAAAATTAGTTCAGAGCAATGATATTTAAAAAGCATAGATAGGTTATGCCCTTACAAAACTATCGAAATATCTGTGCCGCTTGCGAACAACTACACACATGGGTAATTTTTATTTTGTCCTTGTCATACTCGTGAAAAGAACTATTTCTTTCTCTTTCGCCTTGGCATTCTTATTGTATGAAGACGTCACATTTGTGACGTTTTAGGGACGCATATTGAGAGCGCATTTAACATATCTATTACTTTTTAAATATCATTGGTTCAGAGAACTGGATTTGGGCAATGTCTAAAATTCAAACTACAACTAAGTCTCAATGCTTCACAACATAGAACGCTCACGAACATATTAAATTAAAATAGTTACGTTCTTCGTCTAGCTAGCAAGCGAGATAGTCACATATCCTAAATAACTTGAGTGTAAGCGAGAACGAGTAAGCCAGTGAAGCTGATTTGACAACTTCAGTCAAAACTTTCTAGCAGTGCGAATTGTTACTAAAGTAGAATAGAATTGTTTCACGCGGCCGACTTGCAAGACGCATGACGTATTTCTATTTTTTATCTCAGGCACGTTCAAAAGTTGTCATTTCTAGCTCTTATTCTCAGGCAAACGACGCTCACTGCTGGACATAGTCCTCTCCTAAGGATCTCCACAACGATCGGTCCCGCGCTACCCGCATCCAGCGGCTTCCCGTGACCTTCGCTATGTCGGTCTACCTGATGGACACCCTACCCACAGATCATCTTCCAATGCTATTCCTGAACCTTTCCACCCCAACGGCCATCGGTATTTCTTACTATGTGTCGCGCCCAATGGCACTTCAGCACCGCAATTCTTCGAGCGATGTCTGTTATTTTAGTTGTCCCATGGATTCCTTCATTTCTGATTCTATCGTGCAGGGAAATACCAACCATTGCTCTCACGATTGCCCGCTGTGCGACCTTGAGCCTTCTTATGAGACCTATATTAAGTCGGAAGTTTTAAAACAAATCACATCAGAGGCCTGGGCCCTAATTCAGCTAACCAAATCGTATCACAATCGTAACTGAATAGCAGGTTTTTGACAGTTCTAGTATGGGCTAAATGTCAAAATCTCCCAATTCAATCACGATCGAACTGCAATTGAAATAGCTGAATAAGGCCCCTGACAGTAATGGGCCGCTTGTGAAAATGCTGATACCAGATCACCCTAGTCGAATAATAATAAAAAGAAGAAAAAGGAGTTTATACCATGTATAGGTACTTACCTTGTTATTCATTAGTTTCTGATATTTCAGCACTATTACAAGCGCCATAATCACAAAAGAACTTATTCAGAAAAGAATGGAATAGAATAAATCTCAGTTCTCCCGTGATCATGGCGCTTGCAACAGTGACGTTCGCCCAGCAAAAAACTAAATAAGTCTGAAATCTTAAAAGGCACAAATTTGGCTTTTACGGCACATTTACACTCGTACATAAGCTACCTTTTTGCATATTTAATAGACCCATCAATTAAAAAAAAAATTGCTGGGCGAACGTTCGTGCAGCAGAATCCATTTTTCTTAAATAACTCTGAAACTGTTGGACGCACAAATATAAAATTTCGGGCACATTTACACGATATAAGGCACTAATTATCTGCATCATCCAATTTTCGAATAGGCGATACTTTTTGCTGGGCGAACGCACACGTGCCTAAGCATCGGAAATTCATAAAAAACAAGAGTACTAATAATAATTCTAATACAACCTTGTGTCGTCGGAGGTCCTTTACTACCAATACGTTCCTGAGCCAGTTCTCGAAAACAGTCGTATCACATTGTACTGGGACCGATCTATCATCACAGACAGGACTATTGTAGCCAACAAGCCTGACATTGTGGTGATAGATCGTCAAGATCGCCATGCAATGATAGTTGACATCGCCGTGCCGCATGACGGCAACCTCTTCAAGGCTGAAAAAGATAAAGAATGTAAATATCTTGACTTAGCTCATGAGGTTGTCGACATGTGGCCTGTCGATTCAGCTGTCATTGTACCGATAGTCGTCTCTGCCCACGGACTGATAGCTAAGAGCCTCGATAAACACCTCAAGAGGCTCACGTTAGGCGCTTGGGTCAAGAGTAGGATACAGAAGGCAGTACTCTTGGACACGGACCGCATTGTAAGGAGGTTCCTGTCTCTGGAGCCTTAACCACCGGTAGCTTGGACCCTGATCTCGATGCCGGTTGGGAACTATTTTTTATATTTTTAAATGTATTTATTTTTTTATAAAGATATTTAAAAATGTAATTTATATGTTATAAGATTAAATAAAGGAAATTCTAATACATTAATCCTAATTAAATGATCTCTAGTGATAGTGACCATGAACATAGGTAAATCTGTTTACGAAGAAAAAAAATTAAGTAAGTCCTATAAAGGTTAATAATTTACTGGCTTTTACCCGCGGTTCTGCCCGCGTGAACGACTTGTTATAGTCACAAGTAGCCCTTTATCAATGTCTAATCTATCATTGCATCAAATTGCATCAAAATTGGTTTAGTAAATAAGACGTAAAAGCATAAAAACAGACAGACAGACGAGTTTCTTTCTCATTTATTACTTCAGTGAGGATTATAATCATCTTTATCTAAACGCTGACTATTGACCTAACGATGCAAACACTAACGAACTTAGGATGATAATTAATTGCCTAACTTCGTCCAAATTAGTTGGACTCAAATGGCGTCCAATGATTAATATTCCAATAAAATCTCTTCACAATCGGATAGTTCTAGAAACTTCTCGGCTACTGTACGTTTTACAGCTTTCGGTGTAAAGCTGTCCTTTTGGTGTACGGCTGGGGCTTTTCATTGAGCGTGAAAGAACTAAAGCCATACCTGATTATAAAATTTATAATAATTATAATTTATAATAATACAAACAAACTCACATTTACATTAAATGCACGCTAAAACGCTTTCTTGCAGAAACTATTGAACTGATTTTGATTTTTGATACGAAGATAGGTGAACCTGAGTAAGGACTTCTAAAGGCTACTTCTAGAAAATGCCGGTGGGATAAACACGCGATATGTGTGTAGTCCACGCGGGCATAGCCGCGGCCGAGAGACGAACTTCTTAGCGTTCCATGGATTCACCGTGCGGGTGCCGGGTCCATCGTGTGGCAGAAAGAGATTCTCCTAGTAGCTCCCGGGACTTGTGATACGGGTGTGGGTTTAAAGGCCCTTTCCGACGTACATCAACACTCACCTTCACTACTCGTGTTCAAAGCAAAGCCAAATCTGGTACGAACCTGCTAATGCAGCTTTAGACACTCGCTTTAGTATAGTACTTACTGCAGTTCTGGCCAAGCCAAGGTCTTTCAACAGGTCATAGAGTATAATATTATATTTTAAAATAATATATGCAACTAACGTATTTGGTTGAGCAGTACATACTGATTTGAAGCGAATATATTTAGAAGTGTCGTGTAGTAAAGGTACATTAGAATATTAGCACCACCTCTACTCTTCCTATGGGTGTCGTAGGAGGCGACTAAAGGAGTACTGCCAGAAGAAGACGGGAAGCAGCGTCTTTTCTCTATCATTGGCGCTGTGGTTGCCAACCCGCCAATTTATTATAGTAAAATTATTGTTTTAGAGAGTACCAGCATTAGACTGCTAATATGCTATGATGGTTATTTAGAAGATGGCAGAAAGAAGACGCCGCTGTCTGTCTTTTTCTATCAGTACCCATTAGACGAGAAGAGGCGATCCAATTCTGTTTTAGGCACTTCACGGCAGACCAGGCAAGTAACAAGATTATAAATAATAATAAATAAATAAATAAATATTTAGGACATGCCTCACTGGGCCACACAGAGCCATCTAGTCCCAAATTAAGCTACTATTAAGTACCCTGTCGTATGGGGTACTAGACAACCGATAAACTTACTTATATACTTTTTTTTTTGTAATTACATACGTATAATTTATAGAAAACACCCAGACCAGTACAAATAGACATGTTCATGCACACAAATATTTGTACTGTGCGGGGATGGAACCCGCGACCCATGGCTCAGAAGTAGCGTTTACAACCGCTGATCCAAATGGTCGTCAAAGAAGATGCCTTACTCTGCAACACGAAGCTCGTATTTACGGATATATCTGTCTCTTTCAGAGACTTTAAGACATCGGCCTTATTTGATATTTTAGCAACTTAATTGCACTTATAATATCAGTATATAAACTTGAAAAAAAAATTTTTTTTTTGTCCCGCCTGAGACAAAATTTTTTCAAGTTTATATACTGATATTTAAGACATCGGTATGAGTGATAGGTACAAATAGATTCTAATATACGGACATTGTGTGTGAGGCCTAAGGTTCTTTATCGACCCGCTGTGCATCAAGCCACGTCCCAGTCATTAAAACCGATTCGCGGAGGGAATCAATCAACCGAACCGAATTCCTGATAGCAAACTGATACCCGACACGCAATACCCAGTAATAGGACACGTATCAGTGATTATGTAATAAGATTGCACTACATACTAATATACTTTATTTTGCTAGTATTTTGTTGGACAACACCTACAAGAGCTAATTATACGATAACTATTACGATTACTACGATTAAAAAAACAAGAAATATTTGAAACTAAAGTATCGGCCTATGATCATCCCACTGCAAAGTAAAGGCCTTGAATTAAGGTTACCATAGTAATGATGTGGTTACCATAGTAGGTGGCTGGCAGGAGCTGGATGCGAGAAGCCGAGGATCGACCTAAGTGGCGTGCAATTGGAGAGGCCTATGTTCAGCAGTGGACTGTGATAGGCTGATGATGATGATGATGATGATGATAATGATGATGAGTAATGATGGTCACGGGCAAAATAACCACGCTTGCACGCATGCGGGTTGGTGATCGAAAAAAAATGGAAAGTAAAGTAACAAACTATAATCACCCACTGCAGGGAAAAGGACTCCACCATTGAATTCAAATTACTACAATGATGGGTACTGACAATCACCACGCTGGCCATGGTGATCACATACCCGAGCAATGTTCGAAAATTCGAAACTTATGTTGCCTGACCTGGGAATCGAACCCGAGACCCGATATCTTGGCCCGGTATTTAAACCACTAGACCAACTGGCTGACTGACTGCCAAACATCTGTGAAGATGTTTCTTTCGGGTGTTAAGAGTGCAAAACTCCTAACATTTGATGACATAACGCTGGCTTACCAGCGCTATGAATATGCTTGAAAAATGTACGCCTGTGACGTAGTGTTTCAGTGGCTTAATTGGTAAAGCACCCCGCCTGATATGCATGGAGATGCTGGTTCCAGGCCGACATAGTAATTTTTCAAGTTTCAGTACTGATATTATAATGGGGGCTATCGCTAGTGAATTTGCCATTAGAGGCGCTAGTGTCGCGTGAGGTCCAATATCATTCACTTTGTACTGGTTTTAGCGGAATTTGTTGCATAAATTATAATTTCTTTAATTTACCTGATGGAAAGTGATCTCCTTCGTGAAATATTGCAAATATGGATTATTTGGCGATTAATGTGAATGCTTTAAAAGCGGAATTAAGAAAAAGCGCAAAAATAGGCGGCCTCAAGAGCAACTATTTCAGAAGTTAGTTTGTTGATATCAAGATAGTTATTTATAAACAATATAACCTTAATTAGATTCAAGATATAACACTTTGTTTCGGCGCCAATCGCCTTTGACAGCTATACCTCCGGACCTCAGTCTACAGTGGCGCCGACTGGTGAGCAAAGAAACGGTAGTCCCCATTGCAATTAAGTTGCTGAAATATCGTATAATGTATTAGGAAATCATCTTTCCTGTTGGGTCTGCCAAGGGTGGGGGGTTATTATCGTACTTTGGAAGGCACTTTAAGCTGTTGGTTCCACCTTCTGTCGTAAGATACCAGTTGTTAAAAAAATTATCGTATCGCCGCGCCCGGTGTGCATGAAGATTTCGAGGTTCGAGTCCCGCCTGAGACAACATTTTTCAAGTTTAAACACTGATCATATAATTGCAATTAAATTGATAAAGTATTGTAAAAGAAGTCATGTTAATGGCAGATTTTTAGAGCTTTGAATAGAGAGCACAATACAAAAACGGAACATCGTTAATAGGAATAAATTCTTGGATGAATGAATGAATAATTAAAGGTTATACAATAGAAAAATACAATGAGAGTACATAGTTATTATTAAATTAGAAATAATCAAACACTTACAAAATGATGTTTACCATATTCTCCGCATATTGCGTTTTATTATCATGATGGAACTGTCGTACTTTTGTACTAAAACATTTTTTACCACCGCATCCAGTGAAAATGTATGGCGCTTTTATGCCCTCACGGATAATAAAAAGATGCTGCGTCTTGTAGCTATGACTAGGGATGCCAATGTGACGTGACATTTTCCCTGAAAACTCTACCCTTAAATAAAACAAGAGTACCTAATCATTAAACATCGGATCAACAAAATTTAGAACCTTAATTCTTCCTATGATTACTTTTTTAAATCTACTCGGTACCTAATAAAAGAACCAAGAAAATGTTGTGTCAAACAGAGCAGCTCCTCGTGGCTTTGGATATTTTACAGTAACACTTGCTTGAGGGCTTGCTCTTAAGTCTTCCTTAACTCTACGGCAAAGAAGAAGCATAAGGCAGAGCGAGCTTACCCAGACGTGGTTCTCCCACACACCAGCAGAACACAGAAAATTGTTTGTCGCTGGACTCTGGCAGGAGGGTGGTAGCATCCAGGAAGCCTCTTACGAAGCCTATCACCGCAGAGGGATCTGTTGACCGTTATCATTGGTTGGAAAACCAAAGATGCCGTTGCCCAGGGTGGACCACTGGGAGGTAGATACCACTACCCCAAAAACATTGCCACTATTGTAAAATCTTATTCAGATAACCATTGAAGAAAAATGATACTTTATTTGATATTTTAGCAATTAAATTGCAATTATAATATCAGCATATAAACTTTAAAAATCTTCGCATCTCCTCGTATGCCGGGCGGCATGCGAGGAGATGCGGGTTCCAGTCCCGCCTGAGACAAAATTTTTCAAGTTTATATACTGATATTATAAAAATGGTGTCAAATATCTATAACTTCAACAATCTAATCCAGTCCTATACCTGAAAAATGTATTTACCTCATCGCAATTTATACGCCTAAAATACGAAAATTTTCTACGCTAGCAGCCCTGGCCACGTCGTAGTATACAAGACTACGAGAGCTACGAAATCGACTACGAACGCTGTAGTAACACCATATGGTAAGTTTTCAGTTGACTTAACTCTCAATCTATGCGGCTTTAAAATGTACTGTATAAGAATACGCGAGGAAAATTCCGGAAGTATGTTGTACGAATTGAAACTAAACTACGAGTATCATTAGATATATAAAAATACTTGCATTGGGTCATACTTTAAGGAATTTTGTTACATTAACTTAACTGAAGAAGAGTGGCGTCCTCTGATACAGACACTATTGCTTCAAAAACAGAAAAATATTACACCGCATTTCTATAGCATTTCATGAATCTGCTTTGCACTGATTGAAATGAAGACAATCCAAGCAAATAGTCAGTTTATGATGACGTTTACCATTTAAACATATTACATGTGATTAGACAGGTATACACGGTAACACGATAACGGTTGTTTCAGGATATAACTAACTTCCTGTACATAAACTCAATTCGTATGTCAAAGCAACTCTAATGAAAAAGGGCTATTACACAATTAATTATTATTTAAATGATAGGAACGTACTTGCTTAAACCTTTTGTGAACACTTATTTTAAAGGAGGCTGACAATAGTGACTGACATTTTTGCACTGCTGCTTCTCGGCACTAACCCAGAGTTGTCCTAAAGCAGTGTTAGGTTTAAATATTGGGACGTGCAAAAGCGCCTCCTGAGGCCTATAATATTATTAACCATAATGTGCAGAAATATAACTGATTTTACTCATCATCATCATGTCGTATGGCTTCTGCTTGTCCTTATAAGTTATATGTCAATATCTAATTGGCGAAGCCAATCCACCGCGGCCGGAGTGAGTTCATGGAGCTCATGATCAGTCATGATCATGATCAGTAAAATCAGTTCAGTTCGTGAGCTCCATGAACTGATTTTACTGATCATGATTTTGCTCTACATGTCTCTCTCACTCACCCTTCACTTAAAGTATGAGTGAGTAAGACAGATAATGCCGAATACGTCAAATGACATTGCGGAGTAAAGCCTCAGCAGGTTCACTTCGGCGCGAAACTCAATCTAGATGCGCCGGGAGATATGGAGTGCTGACATCTATGAACCGATAGCAACAACAAGAAAACCATTTAAAAATATATTTCAACAGTATGATGCCAGTACGTTAAAAGAAGCAACACCCATTCTCGTCCTTTGAGTGTCGTAAGAGTCGACTAAAAGCTAGAAGTAGACAGGCAAGAGCGTTTTTCCTGCACCGTTGGTCAAACTCCGAACGCCAACCCGCCTTAAAACTCCATTTGGATAGGCCTGAGTCCAACAAATCCTGTTTTCAGTAATAGCGTGTTTCAAAATGAATAGTCTGAATCAATATATTAAGTATTATATTATTCAAAAAAAATTGTTTTATATTGATAAAAGAAATACCACCGCCAAAATATTATACACAATGGTTACATACCGTAGATTTTGTTTGTCAGACGGTTAAAAATGCACGATGGATATTAAACAAGGCGAAACAACGTTTACCAGGTTGTTTCGCCTTGTTTAGTATTTGCATATTTGCAAAAGGAATTTTGAAGAATTTTATTGTTAGATACTCTAAATACTTCAGCCACTTACAATGCTAACTGTACATGACCAAACATACCGTTTGCATGTTACCAGTGCTGGACAGTAATGTATTAGGATGGGGAGTTTTAGCGATGCCACGAAAGATACACGAGAAATTTCACTAACGAAGACATTTTAAGGTGGGTAAAGAAACTAGTACAGTAACAGACTATGAGCTGTAACAAACCGTACGTATTCGGTACTGAGTAACTGGTACTCCATGTTGTACCGAGTAACGAATCGTTACTTACGAATGCATTTCGTTACTCGCATTTTCCGTATTAGGTCGCGAAAGTATCGTTGATGCGTGTGTTATAACCTTTATATGATCTGAGGTTATAACGTTTGCTGATCGTATGTTTTATAAATGCATGCCTTATTCGGTTAAATGAAAAAAAAATGCTCTTTAATTTTGTAATTTAGAATAATTTTATCTACATATTACGATTGATGCGACTCCGTGATATCATACTTTATTTAAGATATCACATACGGAATACGAATCGATTTGTTGTTCCGCACTGTGTTATTAATGAGGTATCAAAAGTAACGAGTAATGTAACGATACGAAAGGAACGAGTACTTATTGTCAAAGTAACGAGTTCATATGGGTACGAAATTTTCGTTACTTTTACACCTATCTTAAGGCAATGGCCTCACACACACACTCACACTCACACACCCACATCCAATTAACAGGCACAGTATTTATATCAATAATTGTAAAAAAAAAACATTCTTACTTGTGTTAATTTTTTTGCACTGTCGTTTTCTCGTTATGTATAAAATTGAATTTTACAAAAGTGCAAGAACATTTTGTCCGGGATTTAAAACGATGGCTTGCATGTCGTAGCTTAACCGTGTATGTATCTACTGCCTCCTGGGAAGAAAACTTCTTGTCATGTAGATAATTGTCCAAAACACAAAAAAATGGTAGTCCGTTGGAGCTAGGTCTGGCGAATACGGAGGATGTCGAATGGTTTCTAATTGCGGTTCCTGAAGGGTCAAAACAGTTTCTCGTGCTGTATGAGGTCTCGCGTTGTCATGGAGCAATAATGGTGAAGATCGATTCATGAGTCGGGGCTGTTTTACTGCTAGTTTTGTCAACATTGTTCGGAGTTCGGCACAATAGACATCTGCCGTTATTGATTGACCAGATCGGAGAAAACTATAGTGAAACCATGCTGAGACCACCAAACAGTTACCAATACCTTTTTATTGGTTAGTTTTGCTTTAAGACACTGTTGTGGCGTTTGACCTGGAGTCAGCCATTGCATTTTTTATTTACGGTTATCATAAAGAATCCACTTTTCATCACATGTCACAATTCGATTTAATATTCCTTCATTTCTGTAACGATTCAACAAGGCAACACAAGTTTCAACACGCGTTTCTTTCTGCACATCAGTCAAATCATAAGGCATCCATTTTTTGTATTTTTTTATTTTATTGATTTGACGCAAATGAGTAAATATTAGTTTGACTAGGATCGGCTTCCACCATCTCTCTTAATTCATCGTTAATCACCTGTGATTAACGATGAATGGTCTTCCTCGTGGCTCGTTCTTCAAGTCGAAGTTTCCATCACGAAAGCGTTTAAACCAAAATCGCACGGTGCGTTCATTAGCAGATCCCTCTCCAAACGCAACATTGATATTGCGGGCTGTTTCTGCCGGGTTACTTCCGCGTCGGAACTCGTATTCAAAAAACACTCGAATTTTCGCAGTATCCATCTTTCTTGTCTAAGTTAAATAACAAAAACAATTGAAAGTCGATATTCAAATGTTTCACATTTTTTAAAAGAGAGAACATCATAGAAACCATGTGAAAAAAGTTTCATTCGAAAACCTCAAACCATGAAGATTCTATGTCAATTCAAAGAACCTATTACAATAAAACGGCAATTTCATACTTAAACCCCTAATATTTGCCACATTTCATTCCAAACCCGCAGTGGGCAGATGCTATTGATCAATAAAAGCTCTCAAATACAAACGGTCATATTTCGTCTGTCGCGCTAAATAATACTTGTCGTTGTTATTACAACAAGCAATACAATAAATAAAATGCTTAAATGATATTTTACTTGCAACGCTCCGCTTTCGATGCTTAAGCATCTTCTTCGAATACAGGGTGAGTACTCTATGTATCATATAAAAAACAAGACACGATAACATGAAATCTCTGAGAGGAAAAGGCTCGGAAAATTGATAGTTGATTCTACAGCCATTTCTTAAAACATGTTGTTTTTTTTATAAATAAATTGTTTATTTTACCTACTCAAACAAGATAGGAAAGTTTTGCGCGGGAAACGAGAAGAGAAAGATGGACTTTGTTTCGTAATTTTGTGAAATTATCTTAAGCGGCATTTATTGTGATAAAGTGGTGGTTGGTGGTGGTAAGTTGTTAGAATAATGTGTCAGTGAGTAGGATAAATCAAATAAAAGTGAGAAACAAGGAATGGCGACTATTTGACTCTGATCAACGTTCTCGCGTAAAACTCCTGTAAAATCATTGAAATGTATATACCACCCATACATTTCAATGACTTAGGTTAGGTTTCATTTCATTTCATCTCATTTAATTTCATTTTCATTTCATATCAATAAAAAAATTCTACTGAAGACTTGGCTGTATGGGCATAGTTCCCTTTGCCTACCCAGAATGGGTGAAGAAAACAACAACATCAAACAAGATAGCGGAGACAATTAGTTGTAGCTTTTGCCAGGCAGTTACAAAACATAAATTCAAAATTAAAAAAATCAGGATTTTCTAACGTGTTTGCTTCAAAATTATCGTCATCCATCACCCATCTTTTCGTCGTGTTGCAGAAGCTTGATATTTCTGCTTAAGTTTTGGAATCACTTGTTCCTTAAGGAAAAGTTTATGTTTACAACTAGCCCCTAAAAGTCTGATAACACATTGAAACAGCCTTATTTTATAATTATTTTTATTTTATTTTATAAGGTACACCAACAGCAAACCACATGTATAAAATATAAAAACCAATGTGTATACAATTAACATTTTATATGCGGATTCCAATAATAGGCGTACACAACTTTGACTACAATAAGTAACTATTGAAAAGAAAATAGTTACTAACAGATAATATTTGGACCAAAATTAAAACTATAAATTAACTACAGATATGAATTAAATCACATTAGCTATTTACGCTTTATTCAATGATTATTTAATGATATTTAAAGCATAATATTCTGAATGAAAACTAGTTGCTTCATAATCTAAATTAAAAATATAAACGTAACGAAGTAAGTTTTTTTTCTATATTTCTTTCCATGTGACAAAAATTCGTGCCACCCTGTATATTGGGAATATACATGTAGCGGGCGCTGACTCGGCGCGAGCTGTAAATCTAATAGCGGAGCGCATTGCGAATGCAGACATCGCGGCCTATAAATACATTCAGAGTTGTTTTAACCGCTTTTTGTTTAAAAAAAATTTTTATTCAATCAGTAGAACTTGTTTTATGCTTAATTAAACTAGCTTGTAATGGCTTTGCTTTAGAAGAGCATGTCACAAATATTAGTTTTATAAGTTAATATAAGTAACTAACACTGCATATGTTGTTATTAAATTTGTTTTACACCCTAGTTATTTTCCAAAATTTTATTTGCATTTTTTCGTTTCCGTGATATTAGGTATCCATAGTAGTACCATAAATGCGAATATATAAATGTAAAAGTAGTTCAACGATTTAGATGAAATTTGGTAAAGAAATCTAATCTACCCACAGGTATATATATATGATTGTTTTTATTGTATTCCGGAAACCACTAAAGTTGGGGATTAAAAGTTGAACATGAGGCAAACAATAATAATTGGTACAGAAATAGCGATAGAAAATTCAGAAAAGATCTTTTTGCAACTTGGTGTAACTTAAATTCGATAATACTCGTATTTAGAGTAAAATGTTACAAAATTCCACGTGATTGAAGTTATGAGAATATGCTGGTAGTTTAAAAAAGGAATTCTGCAGTATAAAAATAGTTTCTCATAATAGTTAACTTTAGATTGTAATAGCATTCCGGCGGTTCGAACATTTTGCGGCGTTTATTATGTGAGAAGTAGAATCCTGAGCTAATAGTCACGATTAGACCCAAGAAACCAATAAATACTATACCGTTAAAAAAAAGTTTAATTTCATGTAAATTTTCTAATAAAGAAGGTTTTATCAGCTCTGTGTTAGTTCTGCCAAAAATTCTATTTGGCTTGGTGCAGCGAAGAATATGTGTAGGATCCGCCGCCCGACTGGCGGGGCCTATATTATGTAGCTAGGCCAGGGGCCAGCGGCGCTCGTAAATTGCCAAGGATTTGCCTGGCAACTTACCTAATTTAGCATTTCTATGGGAGTCACATCATAGATTTTAGGGCAAGAACTTCTAAGTCTAGTTTATTTTAACATTTTAGCAGTAAGCCCATCTGTAGAACTTTAATCCGTTAAATACTTTATATGATAATTTGAGAAATTTAATTACAATTATAATGTATTTCAACTTGAAAAATAACGTCTTAGGCAAGACTTAAACCCGCATCTACTCGCATACCGGGCGCGGCGCTATAACATTTTTTTTTTTAGTTTTAATACTGATATTAAATCAGTTAAATTTCTAAAAGATAGTAAAAGACACATTTTGAGACTATGTTATGAACTGTTTAATTCAGCAATTTCAGTTTTTTTTTAAGTACATTTAACTAAATTATATTTGTGAGCATATTTTGACATTAATAAATTCTAATATGATTTTATTCTCGCATATTTACGAAATAACGTTTTCGCCATCATTAATTTGAACAAGGTCTTGCTAGGTAATATCCTAATAATCTTTCACTTGAGAATGAGCAATAAATTACTGTCTAATATTTCTATTAAAAGGGAGAGAGAAATATCTTCTTATTAATCAAGTATTTAAAGTAACAATTGTCTTCAAGACCTTAGGTATATAGTTCGCAGCTTAATGGTAAATTACTATTATACTTTCCCAATCTAAGGCTTTTCTCGTGTTTGATGAATGATAGAAAAAAAGGCAGATATTTACTAATCATACGCCTATTGTACAATCACAGCTAACAAAAAAATGCGAAACGCAGATTAAGTTACATGATTCATTCACAAATAAAAGAATTAATCAATTTTGTGACATTAAAATGGAATAAAAACCTATTGGAGGCTATAATTGCAGGTCTGAACGCGACGTAGGTATGGTATGTAGTAGTATTGACACTACTTACATTCCTCGACGTTTCGGCCGTGATGCTACGGCCGTGGTCACGAGGGGACTGAGGTTCAGACCCGCAAATAAGTTTTAGTTATAATGCAACGCGAAAGTTTAAAAGTTTAACCTATTGGATGTATATATAAAAATTTTGAAAAAACTACGCTAGCTTACATCGTTAAGCCAGGAATAGAATCATCAAAATATGTTTATACATATATTTCATCCATCTACTTTTGTAGATTAGTGGTAGATTTGAGACCTATGTAAGACCGTCAAAAGATGTATTCGAGGAATCGTAACTATCAATTTACGAAATAAATTAATATTGTTATATAACACGACGACCATTTGGATCAGCGGTAGTTAACGCTGCTTCTGAGCCATGGGTCGCGGGTTCGATCCCCGCACAGTACAAATATTTGTGTGCATGAACATGTCTGTTTGTACTGGTCTGGGTGTTTTCTATGTATTATAAGTATGTATTTACAAAAAAAAAGTATATAAGTAAGATTATCGGTTGTCTAGTACCCCATACGACAGGGTACTTAATACTACCTTAATTTGGGACTAGATGGCTATGTGTGGCCCAGTGAGGCATGTCTTAAAATATTTATTTATTTATTTTATTTATTTTATAACAGCTTTAAAACATAATAATTGTTACCAATTTCGATATATCATTTTATCTTAAGGGAAGTAACTAGAGATATGTGGGCAGCACATATCTCTAGTTTAAGTATATTACTTCTAAACGAAATCAATTCTCAAAAAACTAGAACACCTCAGCAAATTACCTATGGTATTTATGGAATATTTAAGACATGCCTTACTGGGCCACACAGAGCCATCTAGTCCCAAATTAAGGTAGTATTAAGTACCCTGTCGTATGGGGTACTAGACAACCGATAATTTTACTTATATACTTTTTTTTTTGTAAATACATACTTATAATACATTGAAAACACCCAGACCAGTACAAACAGACATGTTCATGCACACAAATATTTGTCACTGTTAACTACTTCTCATTTTGACATTATTTCGTATTGTACATTATAAATACATAATAACCTTTACTCCATGAATACTAAAGGTAATTTGCTAAGGTAATAGTAGGTATTCTAGTTTTTTGAGAATTTGTTTTGTTTAAATAAAAGTAATACAATTAAATCACCAGTTGGCGCCACTGTAGACTGAGGTCCGGAGGTATAGCTCCAAAAAGCGATTTTATAAGATCAAAGAAACAAAGTTTTAAATCTTGAATCTAATTAAAGTTTATTATTTATAAATAACTACCTTCATATCAACAAACTAACTTCTTTCTCTTTGAGGCCGCCTATTTTATCGCTTTTTCTTAATTCCGCTATCAAAGCGTTCACATTAATAATCGCCAAATAATCCATATTTGCGATAATTTTACGAAGGAGATCACATTATAATTTATGTAACGAAGCCCGCTAAAAACAGTGAAAAGTGAATGTTATTGGACCTCACGCGACACAAGTGCCTCTAGTGGCAAATTCACTAGCGATAGCCCCAATTGGAGGCAGCACATAGCTCACGTAGTTCCCATAACCCATTTATAATTAAGGCAAAATACTCTTTTTATAGAGGCCCGTGCCCCGAAATGGACTAACATGGGTTACTCTCTTGACCGCCTGATACGACACCACATTAAAATTTTTCATTTATTTTTCGCGTATCGTTAATGATTCTACGTAATTTTTTTTCTTTCTTTATTATCTACAGGACTTTTGTCGATATATTGACACGTTAGTCCTCTCATATCCTAACCCTTACCAATAACAAATTTATAATGATGATTCAGAATTTTGTTGACAATACATCAGGTCACTACAGACTTTTTTTTTCTTTAAAATTATTTTAAACGCTCCGTTGGTCTATTGGTTTAAATATCTGACCAAGACCTCGGTCGGGCAACAAAAAACTTCGTATTCTCGAACATTGCTTCGGTTTGTGATCAGCACTCGCATTTGGCAAGCAAGCAAATTTTGCCAGTTCCCATCATTGCAGTGGTAACTTGAATTCAATGATGGAGGCCTTTTCCCTGCAGTGGAATGATTATAGGCTGTTACTTTACTTTTTTTTAATACTTTCAAAGATGCATATACCTATGGTTAACTTCTAGCCCTATTCATATCTGTTCTCTATTCTAAGCTTCGAGCAACGCGGCCTTCCGTTACGGGACGGAAGGCCGCGTTGCTCGAAGATTCTAAGAATAACGCCCAAATACAAAAAGTCATAGAGAATTCGTGTCACGTGCCACGCGTCTCAACAGCTGACAGTGTTTATGGTATAGAGGGCGTTGAGGTCGCGAGGAGGACGTAGACTAATGGTGGACCCTTAATTTAATACACATTGCCTTTAAATATTGTCCAAGTATAAACAAATGTTTTTGATAAATAGTTTTATATATATCGTCAGTGGAAAGGAAAAACTGCTAAAGCGCCAAAACCGTACTTGTGGAAAAAGAGGATCAAAGTTTCAATTTTCGGAAAAAAATTCATATCTCTTTTGATATTAATGTTAAACCGGACTTTTAAAATGGAAACATGATCTAGATTTTTTACCTAAATTTAGATATAATACATAGGTTCCTTGCTTATTTAGATCGCAAAATAGCTGTCGCTTTAGAAAAAATACCATGAAAATTAATCAAATGTCAGTCAGGATAAAACTTCTAACATCCATTATATTTAAATATCCAGCAACCACAAAGTGCTAAAGAGTATTAACAACATTTTTCTTATTATAACATAATTGCTTAGTAAGTTACAATTGAATAAGTATGTCAAAGATAAATTACTAAACTACAACTATTGTAGTCACATACGCCAGCGAAGTAATGCGTAAGAAGCAACATTATTCACGGAACCAACAGGAATATATGCTTACATACGCAGACCCCATGGAACGAATAAAGGCAAATGTTGCTAAACTATAACTACATTACACGTTTTAAGCAAAAATTATACTTAAAGATTAAATAGGTATAAATGTTTTGTGAAAAAAATGCCTAATTATCCTAATGCCTTAATTAAAAATATTGACTTTACTACTAACAGGTTTGTGGTAATGACTATATTTTGAATTACCTAAATATAAAACACTGACTGACATATCAACGCACAGCCTAAACTACTGGGATTTAAAACCGGAAATTTTTCACCGTGCTTCTTTTTATAGTGTAGGTAAGCACTTTTGATTTTTGGAAATTCCGCCTATAATGGGGTAAAAAGGGCCCCATAAGTTTGTATAAAAATCCGTTAGTTTTGAAGCTAAATCGATGATAATGAAAATTGGTGTCCAGCTACCTGATTAAAAATTATTAATGACGTCTTTCAGTATTCTTAAAAAAATAATCTTTAAGAGGGTAAAAAATGGTGGCGAAGTTTGTTCAGTTTCACGTCACATCCATCATCTTTACATATTTGTACTCTCTGACTACACTTTCGTTGTTATGACATTTAATGTGTCAATCAGAAAATAAATATCATAGCTTTCAAATATAATGGTATTATTTTAGAATGAAATAATTGGCGACTAAATGGATAAATTAACTAAGTAAAACGTACACTAACTTCGATTAAAGGCTGCATTACAAAACTCGGCAGTTAGATACAAACCCTACGAGAAATTTCTGATTATGAATTTAAATTACGAGTGTTATGAATGTACAAAATTTGATATTTACGAAGAAAAAATATATACTACAAATAATTAATATTACTGATGAGTACTGATGACACAGTGGGAAAATGAGAATGAAGAAAAAAATAACATTCAGGAAATTACACAGCTTATACTAAAACTGCAGAGTGAATTCGACAGCACAAAACAATTTCATGTATGCAGGAGGTACTAAGGAGCAAAGGACCTTATGACACCTAAATTAAACATTGTACCATTGGACAAGGACGAAATATTTAAAAACTTTATTTAACAGTTGTATATTTATTTAAAACTGAACAGATGTGATGATATCAATACAAAGAAACATACAACATATTACTAACATCTTTGAGCTCAGAATTACATCAGAAAACGTATTGGTTATGTGATCCACGAGATCCATGTGAGTTAGAGTTTGAGGAGTTACTTTAAATTCTAGATCAATGCATCGACCCCAGCCCGAGCACTTGGGCTCGACAGCATAAATTTACATAATTTCTAGAGCAGATTGTGAGAGTACATGAGCCATAGTATGCTGAGAAGACATGTCATCAGATGCGTTGGTCAACTCGGTTAGTCGGTCGGATAGCTTGTTTCCAATCCAATGAACTTTTTAAATAAACATTGCGTTTGCTGCCCATGAAGACCTTAAACAAAAGAAAATAATTTTGTATTTCTTCTTGTACTATTAATACTTATACTTGATCCTATAAGGGTTCCGGTTTGGCTGACTGAGGCACGGCACTTTAAAAATGTTTTGTCTATCATCATTATTATAACACAATCATAATATTACGGAAAAGAAAAACATACCTTTAAACTTTACTTACAATCCAGTTGACAAGGTAAAATGATGATCCAGACGGCGACTAAACAACAAAAACCGACAAGTTCCAACAGGAATGTGCTTTATAGTCACGTGCTGTATAAAATCAGTTATATTTCTGCAAATAGGCCCCAGGAGGCTCTTTTACATGTCCTAATATTAAACCTACCACTGCTTGGGGACAAGTCTGGGCTAGTGTCGAGAAGAAGCAGCGCAACAAACTCGGTCACTATTGTCAGCCCCTTTTTAAATAAATTTTTACAAAATGTTTAAGAAAGTACGAGCTGGGACAATTTAATGCCTTACATTTCTATCATACAAATAATCATTTACAGTGTTATAGCCCTTTTTCATTAAAATTACTTTGACATACGATTTAAGTTGATGTACAAAGAGTTCAGCAATACCCTGTGGTAATTTGTTGAAAAATACGAATACAATTTCCCATGAACGATTTTCCTACTTTTCGCAGTCTGAAGCCTGGAACGGCAAGTTCATCTTTATTTTTGGTATTAAAATTATGTACGTATTTTTTGTAAGAAATAAATAGCCCATACAGCACGTTTTTGTAATATAAAATTGACTCAATATCTGCCGCTGAGCCCCACAACATACTTCCGTATGTCATTATGCTATGAAAGTAGCTAAAATATACGAATCATGCCGTTCCAACATCAGTCAGTTGCCTTATATTTCTCACAGCAACAGAACTAAGTCTTCCAGAGCCCCCTAATAACGAGCACCCTATTGCAAATGACAGTCTACAGTTATACCTAAAAACGTAGTAGAATCTAAAGAGTTTAATGGTTCATCTTTAACAATTATCGCGATTTGTGATGAGTGACAGCAAACCGTACGTACGGCATGGTCAATTTAACATGTCATTTTGTTTTATTTGCATTTAGTAAAACATTATTTGCTGTGAACCAATGCAATAATTTTGAAAGGGTATTGTTAACATCGTCAAATAAAGATTTGTCCCTCTTAATTTGTAAAATCATAGATGTGTCATCTGCAAACAATACCATCTCACAAAGATTATGAAAATAACAGGGAAGGTCTTTAATATAAATTAAAAATAGCAGGGGTCCTAATACTGATCCCTGAGAGACACCCATAATAAGGGCCGACCCTGACGACTCAGCTCCATTTATGCAAACCTTTTGTGTTCTGCCTTTAAGGTAAGAACTTATTCGATCCAAAGAATCATTCAATGCATCATAATGTTTAAGTTTTTTGAGTAATGTTAATATTACTTCACTACTATAATGTTTGCTTTGTTTAATGATAATTATCGCTAAAGTACTTTAAAACTTGTAAGAAAAGGCTACTTTTTGCTAACAAATGTGTAATAATACATTTCAAGTATAAAATTTTTGCTAACATACTAAACCTACTTACACAAACAGCGAGTGAAAAAATCCTAAAACGCAAAAACTAATCGAATCTTGATCACTTACTTTTGCTTACATGCCAAATCATTATGAACAACAGTTATGAATAATTGCTAATGTACCAATAAACTTTAAAATTCAAAAAGCTTAAAATGCTAAAGTAACAGCCCCATTCAAGTTCTTAAGTAACAAAAAAATACTTATGTTGTGAAAGCAAAAATATTGTGCCAGCAAAAAAATTCTTACGCGACATTTGTTTTAAAAACACTACCAACACGTCGTTTTAGTAGCGCAAGGGCGGTGATTTTAGAAATACTTGCAAATTTCGGAATGCTAAAGCGCCAAAAAAATTGTCTGATTGAGTTGAAACCTACATAGATCGACGCAGAAAAAAAAAGCCTATCCAACAATATATGTAACTCATTTTGGCCCAAATGGCGCTTTAGCATTTTTTCCTTTCCACTGACGAATATATATATGACATTTGACGAGGATCGCTTCTGTTAGTTTTTCTTAAACTCTTAAAGAAACGCCTATGTGGCCTAGTGGTACCAGGCCAATATCTCGAGGTCGGGGGTTCGATTCCTCGGGAACAAGAGGTTTGCTGCCTGCATTATAACAAGCGTGTGATTATGTCTTTACCCATCATTGGTGAGGTAACTTGAACTTTGAAGTCAATTGAGGCCATTGCCCAGCAGTGGGATGATTATAGGCCGTTACTTCTTCTTACTTTACATAATTATCATACCTAACAGCACATAATCATCCCACAGCAGGGTAGGCTAGGTAACTTCAACTTACCATAGCAATGACGGGTACAGGCATAATCACCACGCTTGCCAATTGCAAAATGCAAAATGTTTGAAAATTCTAAACTATTTGTGTTTTGACCCGGGTATCGAACCCGGTAACCCTAGATCTTGACCCGATATATAAACCACTAGACCAGCGTGGCACCATAAATAGACAATTAATAAATAAAGAAGACAACAAAGTACCTACTCACTTATAATCCGGTTCACTGACCGATCCGTAACAAATGTTTTGATCACACGAGCGAAACTATTAAGAAAATTGCTTCCAATTCAAAACAAAGGCCACCGCAGCCAGGGCGCGTCACACGGCGCGTGCTAGTGGCAACCCCATTGTAAGTTCCCGCAAGTTGGTCCATTAATCAATTCCCTGACCGAACTTGCCCGAAGCTGTACTTACTTATAATAACAAGACTTCGGGCTTTGTGCCTACAGATCGGAACGTATTATACACATACTGACATTACATATTGTATTATGATATTATTTAAGACTCGCGAACTTCGTATCGCCTCTAAAAAGTCCCATATAAAATTTTAAGGGGTTGGGGGCGGATTTCAAGAAAAAAAAAGATGCACGATTTTTTAAGCTATTGCATAGCTTCTATCGCGGGCCTTGAGCGTGGAGACCGAATCCAGAAATTCCGTAACGAAAATAATCCTAACACCCACACCCACACACTCGGGGCGAGGCACGATCGATCAATTTTGAATTTCCGAAATTTTCAAAGAATTTAGAAGAAAATAAGGATTTTGACAGTATGGTTGCCTATGGTAACCATATCTGCCAAAATAACAGAAAAAATTAATTACAAAAGTCAAAATTAGAAAATACATTTAAAAAAAAATTATAGTTTAAAAAACTAAAAAACAACGCTTTTAAAACAGATTGAACTAAAAAATTAAAAATAAAACTGTAGTAATCAATTGAAAAATTCATATTATTGTACAAAAAGCGTGGGGTGCTTGTTATGATATCCACAGATATAGTAAATTATTGATAAAATATTTACAACAATCTAAATCAAGCCCCCACGCTTTTTGTACAATAATATGAATTTTTGAATTGATTGAATTTTAGTTCAATCTGTTTTAAAAGCGTGGTTTTTTAGTTTTTTAAACTATAATTTATTTTTTACTTTTTAGTTTAGTTTATAAGATTTGATTCCTTCTTTACCGACTGTAAGTCCAAACCTATGCAGGAAACATAATTGATACAGATCGCGCGCTAGCTCTATCTCTTTTACTCCCTCTTACAGAGGAAAACTGGGAAAACTGTTATTAAATTATTGCATTGTCATCGGCCCTTGATACGTGTGCAAAGTTTCAAATTAATCAAACTTCTGGAAATCGGTCAAATTTATGCTCAAAGATTCCATTACATACATAGATACATAGATAGATACAACCCAAGCTAATAAAAGCGTGGTAATTATAAAATTAAGCTATTGCATAGCATCTATCGCGGGCCTTGAGCGTGGAGACCGAATCCAGAAATTCCGTAACGAAAATAACCTAACGCCCCCCACTCCGACCGGCACAGCGGTGATACTTTTAGTTTTATAATTGCATAAGTTGATAAAAAATGCTATGCAATAGCTTTACCGCGGCAGTCTCCGAGTGCCACACGTCTTTTTTTTTGTTAGGCACAAATAGTCCGAATACCAATTTTTAGGTTTCTTGACCTTGAAAATTGCGGAATGCTCCATACAAACTGCCACCCCCCATTTTAGGGAAGTGGGCGGTTAGAAAAAGACAAAAAGTAGAGTATGTCACGCTCCATCCCTTGAACTATCTCCACTTAAAAATCACGTCAATTTGTCGCTCCGTTTTGCCGTAAAAGACGGATAAACAAACAGACACACACACTTTCCCATTTATAATATTAGTATGGATAAGTAATTCAAATTGGGTTCTTATTAAGTATCTTTGACAGAATCCCAATTCAAAATGACTCAACGTCATTGAAACCTTAAACAAAAACATAACTTATTTTATGTTTACGAAAGATTTGCGATGATATCTTTGTCAGTCAAACAGCACGTGCCCAAATTATTGATCCAAACATTAATGTGTCCAAACTATGGACATCTATCTATATCTTATCCTCTTTCATACAAACAAACAATGAAATAAGTATTTATTTAAGAAATCGTCTTTTCAGTTATCACCATTGGCCTTAGATAAGTGGCTTTCTAACATCGTTTACGCTAGATGAATAGATAACAAATGTATGAAAATGACATTAACAAACGATCGAACGATCGTAAGCTTATGTCATTTTCATACATTTGACATCTATTCGTCTAGCGTCAACGATATTAGAAAGACACTTGTCTAACGACCGGTCCCAATAACCTATCTATCTTCAGTTTTGGCATATCGGAGATAGAAAACAACTTTTGTCTTTGTTTCTCTGGACGGCAAAATCAGAGACAGAAGATGTTTTCTATCTCCGATATGCTAAAACTGAAGATAGATAGATCATTGGGACCGGCCGTAAGACCGCAGCAAATGTATCTGCTAAAACAGTTTTTTTTAAACATATAAAATATAATGATAAACCAGATAACAAGTAGGCTACAAATTATTTCTTATCACAACGTAAAGCCCCGGTCAGTTGTAATATTCAAAGTGCTGGAATTCTGTTGCGTTTTTTCCTAATTTAGTTAAAACGCTGTTTCGCTTACGGGGTCCTTTGGCGAGTCCCGGTGTGAAAGGAAAATCTGATCTGGGGAAACCGCCTCGCCCCGCGACCGGCTCTCGCATTAATTTGCACAGAATAGTGTTGATACAGAGATAACTTATTAACCACTTTTTAACTTTAGCTTTTCATGACAAAACGGCTGAATGTGAAAACGGCTGATGCAACTCGGTCGAAATGCCAGTCAATATAATAAGGTATGTTCGGATTTTAGATACCTTTATACATATTAAAGTAGAATTTAATTAATCTGTCTTTGGGGTTTTCTATTGGTGATTTTTTAGCAGCTTTTTAGTGGGGGTCCTAAAATCAAGTGTTTTTTTTTTTTAAACTTACTATGTATTGATATTTAAATAAATAAAAATGTTCAACGTTATTAGTTTTACGCAATTTCGTAACATTATAAAAGCAAATGTGTTTTGGTTCCGAAAATAAACACACGTAATACCTTATTAAACCCCGACCCGTCCTGTGATATTTGTTGATTTCTTTCCGGACCCCCTTTCCCCCTTTAGGCCTCACGTGGCAAAATACCGTGTATTGAAACCATAACCTTACTAATAAAACATAATATTGAAATGAAAGATTATTACGTATTTTGCTCGCGTTTATTAGGATGTCATGTGGTGTCGGCGCATAAAACGAATAGCACCGCCCCTTTTGTTCCTGTGGGTGTCATAAGAGGTGACTAAAGGAGTACTGCCAGATTACAACGGGCATCATCGGGTAGCTAGTAGCAATCGTAGTTTGCCAATGATGGAGTTATCATTAATGATAGTATTGATTACTCTAGCATTGGTCAAACTCAATGATATTTAAAAGTATAGATATTTTACGTTCATAGTAATTCGTCTATTTAAATCTATTCCGAGCAATCCAAAACTGCACACATTGACAAGTTTCACTAATAAGCAGAACAAAAGATGTAAAATAGCATGCAAATGAAAGAAATGGCTATATTATTTAACGATTACCGATCGTGATTGCACTTGACGCTGACTGTGTACAAAATACCTAATTAGGCCGTATTTGAGTCTTCACAACACGTGTGCTTATGACATATCTGCTTTGTATCATTGGTCAAACTACGATTGCCAACCCACGTATCGAGTGTGGCGATTATGCCTACATCGTATTTGCTAGCTAAATGATAACTTGAATTCTATGAGGACCTTGCCCTGCAGTGAGATGATTATAGGCTTACTTAATTATTTAACCGACTTAAAAGGACGGAAGTTCTGCATTAGATGCGTTCTCTGTTAGTGCCTTACTCTGTGCAGGCTTTCACATTTTAAAGTGAAAAGGTGGAGGCTCTTTGTGTGAAAACGAGTTTCGCGTCAGACGTCTTCATTGTGCTAGATTATTATTTAGCGGCTCTCTCTCGTCTTAATGCATTCTTCCATTTGAATATCACGCTAATTAAATATTTTTAAGCAAGAGCACATATAATTGCTGTACGATACAGATTCAAAAAATATATCATAGATGAAAACAAATAAACATGACGTGAGAAAATGTTCTCATAAAAAAGATTAGTCAGTAATTTTTGAGTTTTTTCATCATGATTGTCATTGTCATTGACTCAAAATTGTTAGGTTATTTTGTTCTTTTTAAACTTGCAGCTATAATCTTTTTTGTTTATTTTTAACTTTTTTAACTTTTATATTATTTTTATTATTTATATTAATTTATATGTATATTTAGCACGCTTAGCAAGCGTATGTCAGAGTTTGCAGTTCTAATCATATTTCAAATAGTAATTTAAAAATCTCTAAAATATTTATAATATATAATATTAGACAACCAATTTGAAGTTGATACCAAATAAGTATAATCTCCGACAGTCATCGAGCACGTTCAATTGTGAAATGAAATGGATAACATGAAACAAAACGGAATGAAATGAAATTATATATTTGCTTGCTATATTGTTGGATGTACCTAAGTAAAGGCAGTTTATTCAGCATATAGAACCACCTATCCAGTGCCACCTCATCCCATGACAAGTGCCCGCAATTCCCGGCTATCCCAGTTTTCCGCAGAGCAACGCGGCTCATAACTTATTTACATCCAGGCTGCGATGCAGCCGTGTTGTACTGCATTTGGATATGACGCAAAATTGAAAATTAGTTAATTCTGAACCCTATTTAGTGTTGTATACGTAATATATTTTAATGGCAATCTTAGGGTAAGCTTACGGTCCGTCCGTCTTAGGCCTTTGAACAAGCAACTATTTTATTTAAGGAATTTTAGTTTCAAATAACACCAGCAATTTACTTGCTTAAAAAATAGCCTCAAAACAAGCTACTGGGCTATTGCAAACGTTCCACAAAAGTGATTCCAAAAATATGAGACAAGCCAAAATTGATACTGTATTGGTTAGAAAGAAATAAAGAAAGAAACATTTTTATTTGACACACATTTAATAAACATTTTCAAGGAAACGTTACAAATAAATTAACCAAGAAAGGAGAAAAAAAAAGGACAAGTAAAAGGTGTCAAAAAGGATTTCCGCTCAGCATATATGGTTCTATTTAGTTTAAAAAACAAATATTAGTAAGTATTTGCTTTTTAAACTAAATAGAACTCTAAGGATAAAAAACTCGCTCACCGTACAAATTTGTAGGTACAGACAACACGTCAACCTATCACAAAACGTCAAATTTTCTCAATTGATATTGATCTCTACTTGTTGGACTTAAAGTTGAAAATCAATTCAATCACCTTTAACTTTTTGGGTAGGTTGACCTGCCAGTATCTGTACAACATCACACATGTAGGTTCAGGAATCCAGGCTTACCGTTTTGTCTAAAAACTTTGAAGAAAAGAGTCTTTAAAGTAAATAAAAGTAACGGCCTATAATTATCCCATCGGGGAATAGACCTTCATCATTGAATTTAAGATACCATATCAATGATGGGTACTGGCATAATCACCACGCTTGCCAAATGCAGGTTGACGATCACAAACTTGATTGAAAATTGAATAATCTTGCTGCCCGATCCGGGGTTCGAATTCAGGAACCCGAGATCTTGGTACATTATTTAAACCGCAAACATTTTACACAACAAGCGTTTCAATGTAACAAATAAATCACCTAAAATAAAATAAAATACAAGTAAAGATAAAACAAGAAATGTAGTTGAAAGACCTTAATATTAAATTAATTAAATGCGTCGTAAAGCAATCTCCCATTTCGAACAGGCAGGAAAAGTTACAGAAAAGAACTTTTCAAATTGCTTTAAACAATCATGATTCATGGCATACATCTAAAAGGGTTTAAATTGAAGAATATTTATTATAATGCCATTAATTGACATTAACGAGGGATGCACACCCTTTATTAATGAGGTTTTCAGAAGTTAAGGACGACCTTTGGTCTGAGGTTTTTACAGACGACCCACGCCTTACTCGTGTATTATTGTTTCTGTATGTGGAATAAATTTTAATGGAACATTTATTTTTAGATTGTTAATTTGACTTCTCGCTATTAAATGTTATATTTTAAAAGCTAAATAATTTATAATTTAAGTTTCTCTTTCCCAGAAGAAAGAACTTACTTTTGTTAAGTCTGGACCCACTATACTTTCTTGGTGATTACTCTCCAATATGTAACAAACCCATTTCGGACGATATCACTTACATACTTAAGATCCATTTGTTCAATATATTCATAGAAATCGGAATAATTAATTTTATTTTGTATGAAAAATTAAAAAATTAAAATATCAAATTTCTGACTTGATCTTTTTTTATTTTATTTTATTTTATTTGTTTTATTTTATTTTATCTTAATATTTTTATGCATATTTATGTTAACAAAGGCTAGTGACGGATTCTTATATCATTTACCTAGCACCCTGTAGAGTTTAATTCGCCGAATTTCAATTCGTAATTTTGTTAGTTAATTCCGTTACACAAGGCACAATATTCCTGTTCACAATTCAGTAGACAGTGCAATCTAATTGTGAAATAAACGACCGTATCTGTGGCGATTGGCGATTTACGTGGCCTGCTCAATGCGAGCTAGCTTTGCTAATATTGAAGCGAATTCTAGTTTCTGCATGTCTAAGGTCCTACTATGCAACGCCTGTATGTTCGATTCCATTCGTCTTTGTCACACATAACCAAATGCGAATGGTTCTACATGCCAATAATAATTGGACCAGATAGTCCAATTCCATTTGGTCTCTTTTGCAGTTGCAAAAAAGACCAAATGCGATTGAGATCTTTCCTGAATTCGTGATGAAATGCGGATATAGCAAAAATGCGGATACATCACATTGGGATAATATCAAACCCATGACAATATCCCAATGTGAGTGAAAAAGATACTTATAGCCAAATAGAAAGTTGTCAGAAAAGGCTTATGACGGCCCTTGAAGATTAAAAGAAGCATTTTTTCGCTACGAGGCATTTTAAATCCATTTGTTCAGCTATTATCTTCTTAACCTATGACTTTCTTTTAGAGATAGTATGATGACAAAGTTTTTCAAGGCGGCTATTCCGTATAGCCGTTATATGCGACTCCCAGCAAGCAGCGAGCCTTCCAAATTACATTATGTACATTAGACTGCACTCTCAAGTTCCAACTCAGTTTAGAAAAGGTTTCTTGTTGGTTGGAATCGAACCCGGGGTCCTCGCGCTGACAATGGTAGTGAATTTGCCACTAGAGGCGCTTGTGTAGCGTGAGGTCCAATAACATTCACTTTTCACTGGTTTTAGCGGGCTGCGTTACATTAATTATAATTTCTTTAATTTACCTGCTGGAAAGTGATCTCCTTCGTTATATTATCGCAAATATGGATTATTTGGTGATTAATGTGAACGCTTTGAAAGCGGAATTAAGAAAAAGCGCAAAAATAGGCGGCCTCAAAGAGCAACTATTTCAGAAGTTAGTTTGAAGATATCAATGTAGTTAGTTATAAATAATAAACTTTAATTAGATTCAAGATTTAACACTTTGTTTCGGCGCCGATCGCCTTTGACAGCTATACCTCCGGACCTCAGTCTACAGTGGCGCCAACTGGTGAGCAAAGAAACGGTAGTCCCCATTGCACTGCACTAACCAGGTCATGTTAACAAGTCGTGTTCTGTAAGCTTTGTATGTACAGTGTTTTTAATCAAACCATGTGTACTCGAAATTTTACCCCTTTTCTCATAACTTTCTTGTGCCAAGCCTTATATTAGTTCTGTCATATGTTTTGAAACTGCAACCATTTAAAAAGCTACTCTCAATATCCATACAACTCTTTTTATTTAAATTGATTTTAAAATAATTTACGAAATAGAGTCTAGATCCCCGCTAAAAATCAGCGTCGTGATAAGTCCGAGTCTATTATGGCTAATATACTGAGCGGGAACCTTGATTATTTTTCTCATTTTTTTTTATGGCGACGATCTTCCTCAGTGGGTACACTGCTTGGCCAGTATCACAATATGTGCAGCTGCAAATTTTGAAAATCTCTTAAATTAATTAAATAAAACTTTTAGTCATAAAGGTTCTGTATTTCAAGTTTGTATTTATTCTATCAAACAATTTTGTATTTCTTTCAAATATATGTGTAGACATGTGGATACCAACTATATTTACAGTGTTAAACAATTCTTGTTGAAAAACAGTCAATGACGAAAAGCAAAGGAATATGGTTTAATCGTATTATAATGAGTTTTATTATTTTTAAAGTAGAAAGTAAAGTAATGACCTATAATCATCCCACAGCAGGGCTAAAGGCTTCCATCATTGAATTCACGTTACCACAGCATATTGATGGGTATAATCACCGCGCTTGCCGAATACTTGGTTGGTGATCACAAACCCGAGCAATGTTCGAAAATTCCAAAGTTTTGTTGCCCATCTCTGGGATCGAACCCTGGACCCGAGATATTGACCCGATAAATAAACCATTAGACCAACGGTGCGTTATCTTATTGCAATAACATCAGTACATTTGAACACATTGAACAATAAAAATAAAGAGAAATAGCATTTGTTATTTCTGGAAGGGGTATACAGTGCAATGACATAATGTCTTGGTAGCTTAAATGGACAAAGCACCTCGCCCGGTATGCATGGGAATGCGGGTTCGATTCCCGCCTAAAACAAAAATTCAATTTTAAATACTGACATGTTTTTTGAGGATGCTCCACCCAACCCTAAAGCCAATTCATCCCTGATGTTTTCATTTGTCATTCCGCGCATAATTCTGTATCCGTAAGCAAAACGGCGCATGCAAATTGTCCAGCGCCGGGACTAATTGTGATATACGATTGTGATAACTGCGATTTACGCCACCGCGCTTACTGGGTGCTATTGTACAGTAGGCCGCATTAGGCTGTTGCAATATCGACCCTGTTTCTACTACGTAAGATGTTCTAGTATTTAGCCTGTGTAACATTGTTTGCCTGAACTAAGTATGCTGTTTTGTGGTACTCTGTATATCGTTGTAAGCTCTAAATTTAGTACAGGCCCAAGAGTATAAGTGTGCTAGTAAAATAAAGTGTTTTTGCCTGGAAAACTTGAGACCATATAAAAAATACTAGGCATAGAAAGGATAATTTTATGTAGGTATTATAAATTGAGAGTGGGTGCAGGACGATTGTTATTAATCGATTTTAGTTTCTTTTGACGACCATTTGGATCAGCGGTAGTTAACGCTGCTTCTGAGCCATGGGTCGCGGGTTCGATCCCCGCACAGTACAAATATTTGTGTGCATGAACATGTCTGTTTGTACTGGTCTGGGTGTTTTCTATGTATTATAAGTATGTATTCACAAAAAAAAAGTATATGTATAAGTAAGATTATCGGTTGTCTAGTACCCCATACGACAGGGTACTTAATACTACCTTAATTTAGGACTAGATGGCTCTGTGTGGCCCAGTGAGGCATGTTATAAATATTTATTAATATTTTTCAACAGTTAGTACTCTCTCTTATAAAAAGTAGTTGTAACTACTATTTTTATTTACTCTGAGTTTTAATGACCATCAAACAAAGTAAACATCTTCTAGATGTAATGGATTTTATAGCCTAAATCATAGAATAATAACGCTAATACTAAAATAAAAATATCTGCACATCGTGTCCAGAACACCTTTTCGTCGTTGGTTAAAAATTACGTGTCTGAAGTCTTTGACAATGACAGTGGAACTGCAGAAAATACATTTTCAGTTAAAAACACTCAAGTTGCTCAGAAAGACATATTAATTGACATGAAACAGAACGAAATTCGCTGAGTCAGCTAATTAAAAATATTTAGTATACCTATTACATTTACTAGAACACTATGTATTAGTCCTTGTACACACGCAGGCTAAGAAACAATCAGACAATGGTAGGTGTATGCGATCACGTTAATTCACTCGCACAAAGCCATCGGGACCCGAGCTTTGTGCTATTACGAGTTGCTAGACCTAGTTCAGGCTTAGGAAACGTTTACATCGACACCTAAATTCATAATGTCAATATGGCAGCCATTTTTCAAATATGGCGCGTCACAACTTATATCGTTGAGTATAAAACAAGGTTTTATTTAAAAAGATATTATGTCTAGCTATGCCTTGTAATGATCGATACATTCTGATTTGTAATTAGGTAGTTTTTAAACAGAAAATGATAATTTACGCAAAATCCAAGAGGCTGAAACACATCCACTGCAGCAGCTTCGCTTTCTTAAAACTCCTGGAGTCAGATCAACGAAGGGTAAGCATGAAACAGATTTATTTTATCATCATCATCATACGTTTGTTGCCTTCTGGACACGGTTCCATCCAGAAGGATAATGGTATACTTGCCATGCTTGGCAATCTAAGTGACGATTGCAGTTTAGCCAATGTAGGAGAGAAGATGCTGCTGCCCGTCTCCTACCATCAGACGGTGCTTCTTTGGTCACTTCTTATGATACCCAAAAGGAGAGATAGGTGCTGCTGTTGTAAAAACAACGGCAGGTCAAACTAGCACAAAAGTTAAAAGTCGTTGAATTGATTTTCAACTGTAAGTCCAACAAGTAGATATCAATATCAATTACGAAAATTTTGACGTTTTTTGGTAGATTGACGTGCTGTTGTTAGTACTAAAGTTTATTTCATTGAGCTACCAAAACATTGGAGCTAAATTATCTTAAAAATTCGATCAAACTACAGCGTAAAGCACTTAAGTATTTTAATCGACATAAATATTTTAGTGACCTAATTAGAAACATCAGTCGTCCGTTCAGAGAAAGACTTTATCAATAAGGTTTAAAATCTCGCTAAGGCACTTTATCACCAATTCAGACAGACATATACTTCTTCTGCTAGGCCTATGTCAACTTTTCAGACAGGCGTCTTCTGCTTGCCTATGTCATGTCATATGTGATTCTTATGCCTATGCCTAGCGTCTATTACATCCAGCAGCTTGCGGCAACATTCAAAAAGTCATCAGTTCATCAATTACCATCCATAGAGTCAATCCAAGCACCTAAGGCACTTATATTTTGTTTATTACTTACAAGTAATTTAAGCATCAGGGATCTCCAAATCGATCAGCCTTCGAGCCCCAGGAACCTTGCCCCGGCACTTAGGGCATTTATATTAACGTATGTAAATACACGAATTCCTCCAAACAAAAATACACCTTAAAAGGTTTAAAAGAAGCTTCCGGAAAAAAGAGGGTTAAGTCAGTCAATGAACGAATCAAAGAATATTGTCCTAGAAAAATTATCTGCTGCTATCACAATTTCACCATTTGATAAAACTGTATGGAAGATTAGTATCTACGATCACAATGCCCTAGGGTCTCTAGGAGAGTTAATTATTAAGATAATTTCTAACAACTATGAATTGAGGCTTACACTGAACTATTGTATTCAATTGCCAAACTAAACGACCATTGTCAGGCGACAAGCGCCCGGAATTAAATTGACTGCCCACTTAACGACCAGTCAGACTGTTCCTCCAATGAATATTCAGATATGTATGAGAAATCATTAGTCTGCAAATAATATGGGGGCTAATTGATGTAATATAGAAAAACATAGGCGTATATGCCAAGAGAAGGATTATGCAATAAGTGCCACGCTTAGTAGGCAGGTTCTCAGTTTGGTCGCTGATGAAAAGAAAATTGTCGCCCATCCTCTTAATGTGTAAGAAGATTATAGACTAACACCGTTGGGCCAACATTTGGGTCACCTTCATTGTATATGTCGTGTAGCACGTAACTTTATTCATACTCGTATAATGTTTACTGGTCTCCAACGATATAAAATAAAAACAAGTTCAAATATGACACCTACAACAATGCTCTAACAGCCGGTTCCCATAACCTATCTATCTTCAGTTTTGGCATATCGGAGATAGGAAAAAAAATTTATCTCTGTTTTTGCCGTCTAGAGAAATAAAGACAGAAGTAGTTTCCTATCTCCGATATGCCAAAACTGAAGATAGAAATGTTATTGGAAATGGCCGTAAGCCTACAACTGTCCTCATTTGATTGATTAACGTTGATTTTACGTGACTGTCAACTTTATATACCTACCGGCCCAATTTTGTCGGCATGCTATAGTATGGATATTTATGTCATGTTACCATTGATTGATAAAGGTTGTACTAAATGTGCACGCTTATGTCAAATGGATGCAATAGTTGGGGCACTTTTTTTCATTATTGTTTTTTATATTATATCAATGAGCTCACCATACGAACTCATACAAACTTTTTCTCACAACCTCATCGGGACTATCCAATGAGTATCACCGCAAGCAAAAAGAAGTTCTCGGCTGAAATTATGCAGATTCAAACTCAACTTGTCGAACGAACTTGCAAAGTTTAGTTCTTTGAAAAAAAAAACGGAATTTTAAATGTGTTAGCTCAGATGTAGTTAGTAGTAAACAGACAGCCAGTATGTAGTCAAAACAGAGAAATTAGTTTATAATATTTCGCTGTCAAATAGGATGATATCCAATTTGTATTCATGTTACATGAGGATTTTTGATTTATTTAACAATTAGCGGCCCGTCCCGGCTTCTCACGGTTGGACCCGTTAAGTAAGGATGCCTAATTTTTTCTAGCAATAAATATAGCCTATGTCATTCAAATTTAATGTAGCTTTTCAATCGTGAAAGAACTTTTGCAATCGGCACAGTAGTTTTTGAGTTTATTCATTACAAACATACACACAAACAAAATTACAAATCTTTCCTCTTTATAATATTAGTGTAGATAGCGCAAAATAAGTCAGTTTTTTACGCTTATCATCAAATTATATATATCTTAGAGCTATAGTATCAAACGTCGAAACAATTGTTGCGTTACAACAGTGGATAAATGGTTTTGATGAAAGCAACGCACATGGGATAGGATATCTAAAGATGGGGGGTCGTGCTTTATCTCGAGTTGTCAAGGCTGTCGTTTTCAAAGTGACCAAATATTGTAGGAAAAAAGCAGACACAGTTACGCAAATATCGGCAAAATTACGTTTAGTTATGTATTTTTTTGTTTTACATAATGCGTAAGCAACATACCCTCTAATACTTCATGCACACCATAATAATACTGGATGAAATTTTAATCATTTTCCAAAATTTTTGTACACGTTCAGCATCGTATTTAGAGCCCATTTATGAAGTAAAAAATGTAAATAAAGTTATATAATATAATAAACAGGATATATATAGGAATATAATAAAGAAATATAATAAACAGGGAAAATCGAAAATTTGTGATTAGTATCGTAATGAATGAATGTGATGTGCATTGCGTAAAAAAAGTGTTGCTAGGCGGCCGTAACAATAATTTTAGATTTTTGGCGGACATTTTCTAAGTGCTTTATCTTGACATTTTTGTACTGGGCTATACTATAGGTGGTTAAAATTTCACCCTGTATATTACTACTAGCTTTGATTATTATTTTTCATTTTCGAACTGTTTTTTTTATATTTTTAAAACGTTTTATCTTTTGAATTAATAACACATTAATTTTACTAACGTATTGATCAATGGCATTTTTCAATATCAATAAGTTTTTGAATAGATCTTCATCTGTCCATCAGTATATATCTCTTGTGAGTCATGATTGTTCCTTTACACTCTTCTTGCCAGGAGGCAGGCAGGAGGCTGTACCGCGCCTTGGGTATGTACAGACCTGTTGTCTGTACATACCCAAGGCGCGGTACAGCCTCCTGCCACAAAACGTAAAATTTTCTCAATTGATATTGATCCCTACTTGTTGGACTTAAAGTTCAAAATCAATCAATGACCTTTAACTTTTTGGGTAGGTTGACCTGCCGTTGCCTGTACAGTGGAACAGAGTTTGTGATAAGACTTTACTAGACCTACATTGAACAGTCTGTTCTCTTTGCCCTACGCTTTGAGTTCGATGCGGCCAGAATTGGCTTTCTTTATCAACTCGAGAGACGGTAATGGGAAACGTCTTTTATGTTCCGTGGGTTAAGTGGTGAGGTGAGGCCCTCCCCCCTCCCCCTGTGGAGACGAGTTTGTCTTTGTCTAAACATGTACTTTACAAAACTACTAAACACAGGCTGTGGTATATGGACGGATATTGGCTAAGTAATGCTTTGCTACATCATAGTTATTCTTTCTGAAACAACGAAAAACGAATGAGGGTCTTCATTATCACTTTTGGTTATAATGATAATGCAATTTAAAACAGGTTTTGAAGTATTTTTGGTCGTTGATAAGTTACTAATTTTGAAGCCATGTGTCATGTTATACTAATTAAGCTTTCGTACCTGATTTAAGATTAAAAAGCACCCAAACTTTCTAAAGAACTATTTTCATTGTAGATTTTGCATCAATTTTTTAAAATTATATCAATTATAACTAGTATAATTCATAATTACACTATTAATAGTAATTTATACTTTTATTTCATTAACACATTCGATCTTTCTCTGTCTTACTTTAAAAAGCTGTAAAGTAAAAGCCTCCAAAAATCACTGAATTCAGGCACCACATCATTATAGGCGTAATCACCCCGCGTGACAAGTGCGGGTCGCTGATCACAGACCCGAGGAGCAATGTTCGAAAATTATAAACTCTCCTTGCCCAACCCGTACGAACTTCCGATCCCAAGACCTTAGCCCAGTACATAAGCCACAGACCATGGGAAAATTTAAACTGCTGAAAAACATCATTTTGAATATTAAGATGATTGCACGCTCCTTGTTTTTGGACACTGCCAGCTTCCGTGATCAGCTTTACAAGTGTATCAGGCTCAATAAAAGCTGTCGTATTAAAGCAAATTGAAACGTGCATTTAAGTTAAACACGCGACTTGTCGCAACGAACCGAATTTCACAAACAGATATGAACACGGTTCGGTGGGCGCAAACAAAGCGGCTCGTCCACAAAAGAAATCGCCTGCACAGGGGCGGGCTTGACTAAAAAGCTTATCTTTTTTTTGGTCAGGACAAACAACTGGTTTTACTATCAGCATATAAATTAAAAGCATTAAAAATTACTGTGGTGCATCATTTACCATCATACAATATGCTAAATTTTGATATAATATGCGTAATTTGTAACCTATTTTATTAAAGAGCATATTATCTTTTTTTTTTATAATCGCTATGTACGCCGATCTTTGTTATGCATCAGAATAAAACAATATGCATCATAGATATTGAGAACTTGTCAATGTGTATCATGTGGCTGTACTCATTATAAATAAATAAATAAACCATCATTTGCTACACTTGACGTGTTGAAGATCGCAGTTTAACCAATTGTAACGAATAATAGTTTTTTTATATCAATGGACTAGCTGTTGCCCGCGACTTCGTTCGCGTCAAATCGCGATTTTTTGATATATTTTTCACTGATGCTTCGTTCCTATTGGTCGCAGCGTGATGATATATTATTATAGCCTAAAGCCTTCCTCGATAAATGGACTATCCAACACAAAAAGAATTTTTCAATTCGAACCAGTACTTTTTGAGATTAGCGCGTTCAAACAAACAAAGTAACTAACAAACTCTTCTGCTTTATAATATTAGTATAGATATTTACGTAAATTTTAAAGCTTAAAATCCAGATGTTGTCCACTATCCGCGCATGTCCTAAATAAGTTGCTCATGTTGCTACTATTGTAGGACTTTTTCTATCAGATTTATTAATTAGGACATATTATTAGTACACCTTGAAACTGACAATCCAGGTGTTTCCCATAATCCGTGCCTGTCCAAAATGAGTTTATCGTTCTTTTGAAGAATCCGCTTTGATTGCGAAGCGTGTACGCCTTTTGTTTTGGTTGCAATTAACTTTATTACGTTTGCGCGAAGGAAACACGTTGTTGGGGGATTTTTAAATGTGGTTCTTTGTGATAATTTTAGCGGAGATTTAGTTTCATTTTGAACTTCTAGATTTAAGTTGTTATATTTATTTAGCTTGTGTAGAGTTGTGAGCTTGTTTGACTTTTTTGTTCTTTTATTTTAAATTAGGGATGATTATTTTATTTACAGCTAGCGGACCCGGCGAACTTTGTGTCATCCGGTTTTTTTTTCATTCCGGACTGAGACCAATCGAAAATCATAAAAATCACATCAGCCTTTTTGAATGTGTTAGAATTTAAAATTGCCGCCTTTTCAGTCAAATTGTTTCTGGTAACTCTAATGTCACTCGCTTGTCAGTTCTTCTTACTGGCCACTCCGCTCTCTCGCATTTTTCTAGAAATTGTTACTTCACTGTATCCGTCTGTTATTCTAAGGTATCCGTATATTATTAGGGGTTAAAGTATGAAATTGCCGTTTTGTATGGACGAAATCGAGAAAAGTAATTTTTCCATACTAACAATTTTTTAGTTTTTTTAAAAACGAATGAACCGTTTTCGATGCAATTAAAGGTGAAAGTTAGATGGTTATAAAGCTACGCATTATAGTATTTAAATTGCTGAAAATCAAAGTATATAATACAAATATACTTAATTGAAGCAAGAAGGTCAGCTGACACATTGTAAGGGGTCTTTTCAACAACTTCCTTTTAAGTAATAGGCACTAGTATTGCATTTTTTTTATATCAAAAGTTACTTTATTTAGTTTTTGATACAATACAAAAAGAATTACGCAAGAATGTGACTATACTTAAGAGCTATAAACAAAATAAAAAGTGGGAAAATAATCGGCAATTTCATACTTTAACCCCTATTATAATAAAAGTAATTATTCGTTCAATAGTGTTAATTTCATTAATAAATTAATGTAGAGAAACTGTATTTGATTTGTTTTAAATCATCATGTAGTAAAATCACGACCGGAGAAAATCATATTTTGAGTTGATTTTCTCCGGTCGTGACTTAAAAATAATAACAGTATTTAAACTTGAAAAATTATGTCTCAGGCGGGACTCGAACCCGCATCTCCTCGCAAGCCGGGCGCGGAGCTTAAATACTGATATTAAAATTGCAATTTAATTGTATACTTTATTTGATATTTTAGCAACTTAATTGCACTTATCATATCAGTATATAAAATTGAAAATTTTTGTCTCAGGCGGGACTCGAACCCGCATCTCCTCGCATGCGGGTTCGAGTCCCGCCTGAGACAAAATTTTTCAAGTTTATATACTGATGCAATTTAATTGCTTAAAATATCATTTAAAGTATTTAAAAATAATATTTAAGTCACCATCCTTGAAGTATTAGAAATAATTCAATGTAAGGGAATCAGACTTTAAAACCATAAAAACGAATGTTATTGGTCGTACGTAGGATATCATAAAGCTTATGTACATTTTGAACAGATTGAAAGTTTGCAACTTGCAAACGCGGCTTAGACATAAAGTAACATTTATCAGAACGCGAAACAACCGCACCCTCTGGGGTTTGATAGCTTAGTATCTAGTCCGGGAGGGAGAATCCAAAAATATTGATGTTATTTTTTGAAATATACGCGTATATTTTATGTCGGCTTTAAATTAGTTTTATTTTCGCCGATGTGTTTTTTACATTGCAATGATGGATTTTATTGCTTGGGGACAATATGACACAAATAAACAATAATATACTTATATACAATTTTTGTGATCTAAGTTTTTAAACTTGACTCTGTGTGACCTAGTCCTTATGGCATGTCTTATATATTTTATTATTATTATTAAAAACAGAATAACCCAATATTTAATAAACATTTGTAAAAATATATTAGGGTCCAAAAACATTATGGAAGCTTAGAGAGCCAAACTGTTGTAATATCAAAATGTAGATACTACTAGCGCCATCTTGTGTTGCTTACCAACCGTCCTTTACAATAAAATCGTTCATTCGATGATCATAGCCATAACACGTTGTTTTATTTCAGGTTATGGGCCCAGTCCCATAGAATAGCTTGTTAGTTAGTGAATTTATTGTCATTTTCGTATCGTAGATCGTACTATAAAGTCAGTTTCCGTGAGGTGATGGACACTATTCTATTTTGCTAACAGTGAGCTAAAATCTTTGAACTGTGCGTGCGTGAGTAGCTGTCATGTCGTCTAGCTCGAACTATTAATTTGCGTACCCAAGCTAAAAGAACTTTAGTGAGTGGTGTTTTGTGGCAGAAACTTTCTTATACTAGAAGGAATGGTTGGGTGCATCTAACCAGAACCCGGTCAAACCCTAGTAACTGCAGATGACGCCAAGAACAAAGCTAAGCTAATCTTAACCATCGACCCGGCTTTTTATGTTTACATCAAAAGCGTCAGAACTTCGAAGGAATTCTGGGATAAATTGAAGATGCTGATCGATGAGTCAGGATTTACGAGAAAAATCAGCCTGCTGAGGAATCTTATATCTATTCGATTAGGAGATTGCACATCGATGACGTCGTATGTAACAGTTGAAGCTGATCAGAAGTTACAAGAAACGGGGTTTGGCATTAACGACGAGTGGATCGGTTCTATCATGTTGGTAGGATTATCTGTAAGTATATACCTATGATAATGGTCTTTGAACATTCCGGTATGATAATTACAACAAAAACACTCGACTGACTATACCATCTAAAATGAAATTGACTAATTATAGGTGGATTACAGTTGAATGATCAGTCCTCTGGCTAAAAAAACTGTAAGTTCAAATCCCGTACCGTGTGAGGCAGTACAGAAAAACATTTACGAGTCTCTTATTTTACTCAAAACAAAATAATTTTACTCGACGTTTACAGAAAGATCAACATTTTCAGGTAAGACATATATGAAAAAGAAAAACTTTTTGACTTACCTTCGTTACATCCTACTGTCGTTCTAACTAATAAAACCTATATTTCACACATAGCAACTTCCTGTTTAAGTATAAATTATTTTAGTTTGCTAAGTACTGATGTAAAATCAAACAATCATTTGCATTTCAAAAATTAATGTTAAATAGCCAGTATAAAAGTTTGCCGTCTCCCAGACTACATTCCCAAGGCATTTCCCGTAATAAATTGATAAAAATTCGTACACATGCTGCTCAGAAGTTCTGGTGAGCCTCACTTCTCTCGTTATGAGAAATTGCCGGAATTTGTCAGATCGCATGATGTATCATTTGAGGAGTGGCGACGCCTGGTGCGGGCGCTGTTAATACGATGGTTTGTTGTGATTAATGGTATTTTAGTAAGTGTAGAACATTGCACAATGTTTACAATGTCAACATAATATTTGATTAGTACCGTACAGGTAATCTTTGGTCATGAGGTGGTGACGGTCAGGCACTCAGGCCATAGCAAATGTAATATGGCTCATGTTCTGACTACCAATAACATCAACTTTTAGCAAAAATAAAAGAAATTAACGGCCTATAATCATTCCACTGCAGAACAAAGGCCTCCATCATTAAAATCAAGTTACCATAGCAATGATGTTTTTTTTTCTAGCTTTTGCACGTTGTATCGCGCTGTCGTAAACCTGTGCCCAGCAATGATACAAAATGATGTGTTATTATAAAAATTATGCCTGTGTACTTTTCCAAGGCTTAATCAATCTTTGTATCAAATTTCAAACGTAAAACGGCGTGAAAGCGTAAAATACAGACAAACAGACTTACTTTTGCATTCATAATATTAGTAAGGGAGTTAGGATAAATGGATCACTGTCATCTGGGCTGTGGTGGGTGATTTCTGGTCGAGAGAGAGAGAGAAGACAAATAGATACAGAGGTCTCAAATAGATCAGAAATATGTTTTATCTTTCAAAGCGATAAAAAAATAACCTGCAAAAGGCGATGTCAAGCAACCAATCCTTGACGACTATGAAAACCACCTACAATTACTCGAGTTAAAAAGTTGACTACCTGAGGTAGGGCTTGAATCTAGAACCTTCCTTTTACCAGGCGACCGCTCTAACCATTGAGCTACCCAGACATTTTGTGTGTCCACGAAATTTGTCAAGACTACGCTGTAAGCCAGCGGACTGTTAAAATTTTGTTTTTTGTTCTTTATTACTGACTATGTATATACATCGTACTTTTTGAACCCACCCGAAAAATGAAGCAACAGTGCCAAAATGTTATACATAATGGTTGCATAAAGTAGCCTTCGCTTTTCAGGTGGTCGAAAATGCACGGCATGTATGTACATATATAATATGCTAAGACCCAAGTTCACCAACATTTAAACAGCCGGTGAACTCGGGCCTAAGGCCTGAGTTCACCAACAGACGTTTAAGTTTAAACAGCGTTTAAAATATTATGTGACATATTTTGTATGGGAATTGTGTCCAATTAATCGTCACTCTTTTTTTACCGGCTGTTTAAGTGTTGGTGAACTCGGGTCTAAGGGGTGTAATTCTTCACCGTGTATTTAAGGGTACATTCGCTTCTTGTTCTTGTACAAAGGGCTGCATCCAATCACGAGGTGCGCAAGTTTGACCGCGGCCGCTTGTTTTGCATAAACTGCCGGCGGAATATTGATGACACTGCCGCAGGCTGGATGAAGAGGAACGACATCTAAATGGTATGTAAACGATATGGAAACAATCAGTACAATGGACAGCTCTTAAATACGTTAATTCTCTTAAATACGATTCATCGCTGCGCTTGCGGCTGTGGAATCACGGATGTCCTCGACCTTAACACCGACCCCTGTTCTCATGGCTTTTTGTTTGGTAGCCATGCGGCGCTAGTGTCGATCATTGTCAAAAGAGAATACCGATTACCGACCGTGCGTTCATTGCTGTTACAGAAGTTGTCCCCAAAAGATGTTCTGACATTTGTGCTAAGAGAAACGCACTGCGGAAGAATGGAACTCAGGCTAACATCCATAACTATACGTAAGCAGAAAAAGGAAAATCAAAATAAGGATTTTTCTAATCTTCCTTAAAACGTTGTTTTTTCCTAATTACAATATCACAAGCATAAATTGATCCACTGCGGGACACAGGTGGATGGATTGGATCGGAGATGGATTACCCTATATTCGCCATGATCGACAAGAGGACTCAAAGGCGGATCCAGCTTTGTCGCCGGGACCTAGTCGTGGTCATGTTATTTACTCGTATGTATGTAAGTACTGTACCTACTTAAAAAAAAATATAAATAACAAAATAAATTTCTCCCGAAACGCGTTATCACATCATCTTCTTCAATAGGTACACTTTTATGGACATGGAGAAGCCACGATTTGATGTTTCGTGATTTAGAAAAAGATATTTCTGCTGTCGCTACACTAAAAGGAAGTGTTGCCAAAATATAAAATTTATATTAGTGGGTCCATCTAGGTCCTGGACCCAATACAGGAGGAACCCCTGGAGGAGGAACACAGTGAATTTTTGGATCAAAGCTACGAATATCCTAGGCAGCATTCTTCTTTTTTTCCTTTGACTTCTATTAAGGACAGTCTGGTGTCTGACATCTACAGACAATCTTATCCAAGACAATCCATACCTAGTCGCCTAATAGGCCTCTGACAGAAGCCAAGACCAACGGCTTAACGTACTAGCACCAGTATTCATCCAATATGGATAGGGTAAGCTGACGTGCATCATACTAAGGACCCTCTTATACCTACATCTGCGTTGCAACTTACAAGTTCTGATACGTTTCGAATATCATTCGTGGCAACACCCGCAGAAACAACTGTTTACAAAAAAAAAATGACCGTTTCTTACTATTATATTAAGTAAACAATTGGAAAAATCGTTTACCATGATACCCCGCGTTTGTTTGCGCAGATTTCGCTAGTCTCTATTGAATTTTAACTACAGCGAAACAGGAACGTTGTTATGCAATACGCATCCGCGTCCGATGTTACAATTAAATTGTCCAATACCGTCGGATTAGGGGATGAGGGCTGGCCCTGTTTTGTATACTATTGGCCAGATGCATAGTTTGAATTACATTGTTATAAGCTAACCAGATTTTGCGACCGGATTATTTTAACGGCATCCATATTTAAAGTTTAATGCTTCCACAAATTACTGATTATGTGTATAGCCATGTTTTTATGTGTGAGCGTCAAGTTGGCGTTACAAAGTCCTCAATTTGAAATTTAGCACATTCAAATGTTTGTGCTATATGTACTATTTATACCCCGAACCAAACATTTGTACCTCTAAAGGTAAAGGAAGTATATCAAGATCTACCTGATTCCGCTACTTTAACGTCAAAGTGGCGTCATGTAGGGGATGTCGTGGGATTAGGCAGATATACTTCCTTTACCTTGAGAGGTACAAATGTTTGGTTCGGGGTACAAATAGTACATATGAGGAACACACATTTGAATGTGCTAAATTTCAAATTGGGAACCTGGTCCCGCCATCTTGACTCGAGTTTGATAGAGGGGTGGAGGCTTTAATCGTGATTTTGAAGACACGTTAAGTCGTCGGTCTCAGCTTCTGTTGTAAGAAAAAGTCGTTAAAATAGACCATTTTTGACTTATGGCGGACATTTTCTAAGTACTTTATATAGACATTTTTGTACTAGGCCATACTAAAAGAAAAAATACGTCATCTTTTGTCTCGTAGATTGACATATTAAAATTTGGAAGGGGGTTAAAATTTCATCCTGTATTTTCAAACTGTTTTCTAATTTTAAGACATTTTTCCTCAAACTGTTTTCTAATTTTAAGACATTTTTCCAAAACATTTGTTTACTGTTCTAAAATCAAAAATTTAGAAGTATAAAAGCTGAAAGAGGTCGGCGTTGCTTGTTGCCAACAATGATAGTTTTATCTTATTTATCAAGATCTTTATTATCACCAGCCCATTTCATGACATGGTCCTCTCCAAAGGGAGGATATTGCAATATTCGCCATTGGCGATTGCTGCTTGTGCAATGGAGGTAGGAAGACGCTGCGGCCCGTCTCCTTCTGACTGTACCTACTCCTTTAGTCGCCTCTTACGACACCCACAGGAAGATAAGGGGTGATGGTATTCCTCTAAAGTGCCCGGCACCACACGACACGACACGGGGTTGGATAGTCTTACGATATTAATTTTATATTTGATTTTAAGACATGCCATAAGAGCCATCCAGTCCCATATGAAGCTACTACTAAGTAGCTTGAGTTATGGATACTAGACAACCGATAAATTACTTATAAACTTGTTTTAAACTTGTAACCTTATAGTAAACACCCAACCTGTACAATCAGGCATGTTTATGCACACAAATATTTGTAATGTGCGGGGATTAAACTTTCTACCTATGGCCCAGAAGCAGCGTTTACTACCACTGGTCGTCTTCTTCGATAAAAAGAAGTAGAACGCATATTTTACAAAAGTATTACAAATAACTACGTAAGCAACATAAATTAATATATGCCGGATATGTTTCTAAAGCAAGGACTAACATATTTAAGTTGCGAGGTAGAAATAAGTCGTGGGCGTCTCCCAACACACTCAGACCCTGCTAAATTTGCTTTTTGAATTTTGTAGGGATTTCGGAATCCAACCTAAATAACTAATTGTGTACTTTTATGAAGCGGTTATATATTTTAACTCACATTTGCACAAATTAAATATATGACATTCGGTCTTTGGTTGAATTTAACTGTTATAAATTATAATATCAGAATTCAAACTTTAGGTATTGATAATAATATGTAGGTATTTGTGTATTGTATTTTAGTAACATGTATGTTATTGTATCCGTTATACTTCGCTTGTCTAGCACAGTGCTACCCCTACTCAACTAAAACTAAATTTCCTCTACCCAAAGGTTGCCTGGTAGAGATCGCTTAAAGCGATAAGGCCGCCTAATTGTACATTTCTCTTATTTGTAATATTTTGTTATCTTGTGTTTTGTGCAATAAAGTGTTTTCTATCTATCTTCTGTCTAAAAAATTCAAACTCGACCATGATTCGTGCATTCGGATCAAAACGTCGGGAAGGTAAATTATTATTATTAACAATTCATTGATTTGGTTGCAGTAGTGTTAAGTGTTAAAAATGCAACAAGATAGTTTAAAATCCTTATTCCGTTGTATTCCTTAAGTATGTTTTTAGCGCTGTGAGCCATCGTAGTTTCTTATGGGTGTAAAGAGTGCAAACTCCTAACATTGATTAGTCATCTGAATGATCTTTGGTTTACACAAAATGTATTTCTATTGAAAGTTTCTTGAATGAGAAAATAACCAATAGTTAGTCGCTCCTTCGCTGGCGATGGGACAACTGCCTAAACCGTCAGTTTCTCTAGCAGTCAGTTTATTTACTAGACTACGCTTACATCAAAATATGTCCATCACCCACGCCTTAGGCCTTAGTAACGCGAGCACTCTAACCCAGTAGAGTGATAAACAGAAGGTCAACTCAGGCAACATACATACTCGAATTTAGATTTAAAAACAGTGCTGACGATGATAAAATACTGATTTGAACTTTCATGGTCGCTTAATCAAAAGTTAATTTTATCTGGGTCTATACCATGTACCTGTAACGCAACAAAACCACCCACGCGCAGTGACGTCAGTTCTTCCGTGATCAAGGCACTTGCAACAGCGCCTTGAAACTCGTAAATAAGAATAAGGTACATACTTTTTATGATTTTTTAGCAACCCAATTGCAACCACAATATCATTATTTAAGCTCGAAAAATTATGTCTCAGGCAGGACTTGAACTCGTATCTCCATGCATACCGGGCGCCTAATTCTGACAGCAAGGTACATTGTAAAAATCGCGAAATAACTAAATCTTATGATAGTGACCATGTCAGTTCAAATCAGTATACAAATTATTCAATGTTTATATAATATACCCAGTAAGAAGTACTGAAATAACATCGTAATACGATGTCATTCTCTCTGTCTGCTTCCATTTATATTGCTCTGCCCGAAGAGTCTATATTGACCTATAGATACATAATACTTTTCAACACTTGTGACGTTACAGAATGCAATAAAAATTTAACGTACTCAAGTTCATAACTAGTCTGCTGCAGTTTTCTACGCAGCTTAGTACAGCCTATACGCCCCGTTGCTCTAGTGGTTTGAATACCGGGCCAAGATCTCGGGGTCCCAGGTTCGACCCCGGGTCGGGCAAAAAAAGTTTCGAATTTTCGAACGTTGCTCGGGTTTGTGATCACCAACCCGCATTTGGCAAGCGTGGTGATTATGCCAGTTCCCATCATTGCAGTGGTAACTTGAATTCAATGATGGAGGCCTTTTTCCTGCAGTGGGATGATTATAGGCTGTTACTAGTACAGCCTACTGCATATTCGTTAGCTGTGACCCTGTGGACGTTCGATGTATGGCACACAGTATAACTTTATCACGCTTACCCACTCAATGCATCTCACCTGTGCGAGGATAGTGCAGTTTGACAGTACACTCATATGCAAAATCATATGGTAACTTAAATTTGTATAAACTAATACATTTTTAAAAATACATAGTAAATGATTTATCTTTACAAATTCGTCCGGTCTCATTTTCTGAAGCAATTAGAATCATAAACATGAACATTGCTCTCACCATACTTGTCGTCATTTATATTAATATATTAGGGGTTAAAGTATGAAATTGCCGTTTTGTATGGAAGAAATCGAGAAAAGTCATTTTTCCATACTAACAATTTTTTTGTTTTTTTTAAAACGCCTGAACCGTTTTCGATGCAATTTAGATAGTTATAAAGCTACGCATTGTAGTATTTAAATTTCTGAAAATCAAAGTATATAATACAAATATACTTAATTGAAGCAAGAAGGTCAGCTGACACATTGTAAGGGGTCTTTTAAACGACTTCCTTTGAAGTAATAGGCACTAGTATTGAATTTTTTTTTTACTCAAAAGTTACTTTATTTAGTTTTTGATACAATACAAAAAGAATTACGCAATAATATGACTATACTTAAGAGCTATAAACAAAATAAAAAGTGTGAAAATAATCGGCAATTTCATATTTTAACCCCTATTATTTTTGTCACTATTTATCTTAGAGCATTTAGTTAATGGTTTGAGCTATTTATGTATATGTATGTATGTATATATTAATATTTTATATGTATTTAGTGTTTAGTTTATTTGTAAGTATATGTACTTTTTGTAGTTTAGTAATTTTTTTTATTGATAATTTTATTTAATAACTACTTTTATTTTTTATCGCACCGCTTACTAAACATTTCTGTTTAGCCCGATGGTAGACTGGCAGAGAATGCCTCGTGGCATTAAGTCCACCTTTTGTACAATAACTGTTCGTTTGTGCAAAAAGCTTAAATAAATAAAAATACAACTATTATAAAGAGGTAATAATAAGGTTTGTCAGTTTGTGAGGCTGTAGATGGTATTTTATAGATTTACGAAATCGGTCACTACAGCAAACTATACCTAATTATTGTCTTACTTGGCACCGACGTCAAAATTATAATATACTTATTTAATAATCTCTGATTAACTAAACTATTTACTTGTATAACTTGTATTACGGTGTCATTCTCTCTGTCTACTTTCCTCTACCAGAAGGTTGTCTGGAAGAGATCGATTTCTAGCGATAAGACCGCCTAAATTGTACAATTCTTGGTTTATATCCTGTTTTACCTTTAATTTGTTGGTGTGCAATAAAGAATATCTGTCTATCTATCTATCTATTTACGAATAACTTTGTGCTAAGTAAAATATGTTTTAATTTTTAGTTTTTGTTTAAAAGTCGTTTTTTTAATATTTTTAATATCAATAGTAGTTATATATCCAAGAAGTAAAAGAGAGGTATGTTATTTAGAGTAAAAACATAAATTGACTTCTAAAACCCTCTTTGTTAGTGACTGTACTAAAACTAGATCGATCTGGATTATTCCATCCGCCGTCATCAGTCGGGATCGCGTTGCGAATGATGGCTGTTAGCCCGCGTGGTTGTGCCGACTCTAAGGCATACAGGGTGACAGTAATAAGTTCACTTGGCTGAGTAGGCATCAAATAAGTATGTCTTTGCTTTTACACTGCGGTTTAATTGAATTGTCGAATTGTTCTAAATTAGTTTGAGTTAAAGGGGTGCTTCGGCAACTCTAGCCATTGGCACGACCAAGAAAGCTTCTGTGGCAAGAAGCTTGAGAAACACTGACACCAGATTTCCTTGAAGTATAATCAAAGGACACGAAAAAATACGTATAATAGGTATATTGACATGTTAACACTAGAATTATTGATTCGGGTTTATACCATGTACCTTATTTATTATGTTTAGGTAGCTGTTAAGAGCAGACAAATCTATCTACCTTCCGTCTGTCTGCTCTTAACAGCTACCCACCCGCAGATGCAACAGTTCTCCCGTGATCATGGCGCTTGCAACAGTTGCAACTGTGCGGAAATATCGGAAACTCATAATAAATAAGGTACATGGTATACGCCCCAAATCAAATAATTCTAGTGATAGTGACTATGAAAGTTTAAATCAAGACATGTTAACAGTTTTTCAAATTAAATAACGAAGCGAGCATAACCACAGCCGAAGGCTAGTGTTCCAATAATGTATGAAGGAAGTATATGCAGCGGATTATACGAAGCAGGCGCGAATGGTAATGCGGGCTCAACAATGCACCCGGAGAAGCCTTCGTAATCTGCATAGAACAGGTCGCGCGCAGCTAGAATACTGAAACACTGTTATTATTTGATAATACTATGTTATAGCGCTCATATTCCAATGCTTCTTCGTGATCAGTCTCTGTCGCGAAAGTTAAGCAACGCTGGGAGCGGTCACTAGTTGGATGGGTGACCGTTTGTAGCGTCATATCTTACTATTATTACTAGAGTGTAATTCATAAGCCGGAGGGAGTGCAGCCTCCTCCTTCTGAGCACCACGCTTAGGCGGAGAGGCTGCACTTCCTGCAGCGCCGGAGACGAAGAAATCCAGATAATTGAAACATCCAATACATAGCTTCATCAAAATTATGTAAAAAATTAGGTGAGTCGTTCAATCAGCGATAGGAACAATGTGATTCAACCATAGTTATTTGAAAATATCTAGTTTTGTTTGTTTGTTTGTTTAGTCTGGGCTTCGTCCGCACTTAGCCTCTTTATTGGGCCATTGTGTTCCCCGCCTTCTACTCCAACCATCCCAGGTGACTCTAGAAAGCCAGAATCTTTCCCGCGTTTCCACTGATTTCCGAAACCGATGTTGGTGATTGGAGGAAGGATGCCCGTTCTGCGGCCACACTGTTAAACTCAGTGAGAACATGTTGTGGCGTTTCGTCTGCCTCCATGCATCCTCTGCATAGGGGGCTGTTTGTGACACCTAGGGTAAATAATAAGAAAAGAAAATATGTAGTTACAACAAGTTTAGTTTTATTATTAATTTATTTATTTTAACAAATATCTTTAGTATATATTATAGGTAAGGTCTCGCAAAACCTTTAAAAAGATTTGACTGCGAGTACATAGTTACACTCAGAATATAAAAGTTGTAATGATTATTAGGTAACCATGTTATCGGTGTATAAGAAAACCGTTTCCGGCTACGTACTACTACGACTACGGGATATTACTACGAAGTGCAGCTCGTAGCTGTAAGTAATAAAGCTCTGGCGAGTGCGATTGGCAAGTTTGGTGCTTAGAGCTAGGTGCTGCTCCAATGGGGACTACCGTTTCTTTGCTCACCAGTTGGCGCCACTGTAGACTGAGGTCCGGAGGTATAGCTGTCAAAGGCGATTGGCGCCGAAACAAAGTGTTATATCTTGAATCTAATTAAGGTTTTATTGTTTATAAATAACTATCTTGATATCAAGAAACTAACTTCTGAAATAGTTGCTCTTGAGGCCGCCTATTTTTGCGCTTTTTCTTAATTCCGCTTTTAAAGCGTTCACATTAATCGCCAAATAATCCATATTTGCGATATTTTACGAAGGAGATGAAAAAAATATAAAACAACCACTTTCCAGCAGGTAAATTAAATAAATTATAATTTATGCAACAAATTCTGCTAAAACCAGTACAAAGTGAATGATATTGGACCTCACGCGACACTAGCGCCTCTAGTGGCAAATTCACTAGCGATAGCCCCCATTGATTTAATTTTATTACTTCTAAACAAAATCAATTCTCAAAAAACTAGAACAGTATCATTTTAGCAAATTGCCTCGAGTATTTATTGAATCACAGTAAACTTTTCATTCAGTTGTTTATAAAGTCGAATTTGTCGCTAACGCCAAAAGCGGCCGCATTTAGCAATAATGTACAATACGAAAGAATGCCAGAATGAAAAGCAGTTGACAGTGATTCAATAAATTAATTTGCTAAAAGGATACTGTTCTAGTTTTTTGAGAATTAATTTTGTTTAGCACATAGGCAGCACATAGCTCTAGTAGTCCCCTTAAGGCTTGTACTGCATACATACATTTAACAAATGTCACATACTTTGGATTTCTTGAACTTAATATTTTTCTGAACGACGTGAGCTTTTACTGATTCTTAAACTTATACATCGTGAAATTTTTGTGGTTGTCTTCCCGCAACAGAACGATTTACCTTTAGTAGCACCATCGAATCGTGAGAGTTATTTTTTGAAAATAAAGATATCGTTGTTCTTAACAAATCAAAACAATAATTCACAACTCAAAAGCGTGAGATACGCTAGTATCTTTACGAAATGTGACGTGTTTAGGTACTGCTTGCCGCACGAAATCAATGTTCAAAGCAAAAGAAGCTCTACGCACTAAGTAATACAGGATAAACTGCACCGCGCGAGAGGCAATGACCCCGGCCGGTGACCGGCTGCGGCGCGGCTGGTACCATTGGTTCGAGGTTGCTTTCGAGTTTCGTTTATCACAATCGTGAAACTGCTATTTTTTTATTTGAATAAAAAAAACTGCACAAATCTATTGTACTACCTACTAAGATAATATAATCATTTTACTGCGGGAAAACAACCACTAAAATTTCACGGTGTATACAATATGTTATAAAAACCCTGTCAGATCCGAAAGGGTCATAAAGTTGCTATATTAACATAACCAAAATAAGTATCAAAATTACGTAATTCATGAATAAAACTTTTTTATCGATTTTTAAAGTCAACAGGTTTATTACTCATTTACCCTACAACGGGGAAATTTTCAAAATGTGTTAACACTCCCCGTCGCGCGGCTCTATTGTCGGCATTGACGCAAGCAAACTACTCGCTTTTCGGCACCGCAATAAACATAGGCGGCGCCTTTGACATAGCGTAAAGGTAGCCGCCCGCTTTGATTCAACTCGCCGCGCGGCACGTGTCGGTGGATATATCCTGATCATGCATTAAATTTTATTGACGTGACAACGTCTTAAATTAGGTTGCGGCTGGGAGTCACTTATGAAAAAGTGTAACGCTCGGTAACGTTACGATGAGTTACCGAACGAGAGAGAGGCCCGCCGAATGCCTTGCGTCTCTCTCCCACTCAACTATGATCGGTCTGCCGCGCGCGCAGCACTAGAGAATTAGGCGCATTGAATCGGCGCATGCTTGTGTCTCTGTCTTTGTCTTTCTCGAACGTTCTTGGCGTTGGAAAAACAAGAAAGCGTCATAATACAAGTTCACACGTGTGGTTAAAGTATCGTCAGCTGTGTCTGTAGTGAAAATGTGGAGTGCTTAGATTCGTCATTTACAACAACTACAACAATAAAGGTAAAAATTGTACACTGATATTTCATTAGTTAGTTAAGTTTAAGTTTACATGTACAATGTTTTAGTAAACAAAATATATTTCTATAGTTAAAATTTGTGCAATTCTTATTTTCATTCAATTCCTTGTTCCTATTGTGCAATTTAATTATATTCATATCAATAAATATTCTACCGAGAAAAAGACGTTGTCACGTAAAATCTTCGCCCGTAAAACCGACTTTACAGGCAACCATTTTTTATTACGACGACAGGTCAGTTTCGCGAAGACATTACTTCCGAGTGGTCGTACCGTTCTGCTCCGCGAAATGTCGTATTCTACAAATAGTTTTCATAAAATTATGTGACAGTGAAGCAAAAATGCGTGTGCGGATTGTTGCGCTTAAAGCGGATACGAGTGTGTTACAATCGGTGCGGGACAACCTAGTGCGACGCTGTGAAGCCTGTATTTCTGACGGTGGCAGAAATATGGAACAACATCTTCGCCACAACCATCAAATCAGTGTCCTTATTGAGTGACTTCATACTACTAAATAAAAAAGCTACTTGCAGAGCTACCAAGAAGTCTCAGTTTCGTACAATTGACACATTATTATCTGACTAATAAGTACCGGGGTCAACTGGGGTCATGACTTCGCTACCTGCGAGTGCGAGCGCTGGCGCATCTCCGCGCCTCCCGCGCGTCCGGTCACCGCCTCTTGGGATTACCATGTAAGCTTTTTTAATGTAGCGAATTTTGTATTTTTTTTTCATGGGGTAATTTCTTTCTAATGTTTCATGAAAATTATTACACAAATAGAATCTTATATAGATTCCTAATAACACCTTAATGGATCTGACAGGGTTTTTATAACATATTGTATATTAATTTGGTAACCGGAATTTTTTTCATATACAAAGTAGGCTTGCTTGCTACAATGCTTTTCTAACCTATAATATAATATGTAAATGCCAAATTTTATCCAGAACTGTTATGCTGTTCTGGCGAAATTGAGTAACACACATACATCCCACACTTTCGCATTTATAATATTAGTAATATTCGTTTTCCAAATACAACTAAACGGAATTTTCCATGCTATGAGATCGCGTGAGATCGCGTGTTTTCGAAGCTCTTAAATACATAGTGATTATGTTCATTTTCTATTTAAGTAGGGACAAACCTGTATTGTTTTCATGCAAGCCACTATTTCCCCTTCATTATGTTGGTGCACGCGCGAAACCGGGTCAAGAGCACTCTATTAAACGTGCAGAAATGTATATGTTGACTTTGTTACTACAATGTCATTTGAATATAATAATACTTTTGGTTAGCCACTTTGTCCGCGTGAAAAGTTTCTTTGGACAGAATATGACTGATGAACCAAGACTTCGCTGTCTGTCCGTCTGTCCATCTGTCCGTCTGTCCGTCTGCAATTTCCTCAATTGATATTGATCTCTACCTGCTCGACTTAAAGTTGAAAATCAATTCAATGCCCTTTAGATTTTGGGTAGGTTGACCTGCCGTTGCCTTCACCAACAGACGTTTAAGTTTTAAACAGCGTTTAAAATATTATTTGTTATATTTTGTATGGGAATTGGTGTCTAAGACCCGAGTTCACCAATACTTAAACAGCCGGTAAACATAGATTGACGATTAATTTGACACAATTCCCATACAAAATATGTCAAATAATATTTTAAACGCTGTTTAAATTTTAACCGTCTGTTGGTGAACTCTACCCTAAATGCCACTGCACTGACGATCCGGTTGGTGTGATGGTGGGATAGTTCGATTGTCGGTAGAAGTAATATAGGAAACAATCTTTCCAAAATTGCTTTAAGAGGAAACACTACGGGCGAGATAATTGAAAAACAGGTATTTGTAAAGTCTATTGCTGTCGCGCAGTGCCAAACGCCTTCACCGCAGAGTGTGATAGATAGAGACAACTGCTTCTTGGACCGAAAATACCTACTAAGAGCACACCAAATCAACGTTTCGTAGTCCCCCGATTACTTTTCCAAAACTAGACCGATTTCTATACTTTTTTCATTAAAAATTAAATAAAGGCTTTGGCCGTGTTCGTGTGTTTTCTTTTTTTTCTAAAATTTAGCCAAATTTGTTTTCTGGATGTTTGAACACAGCCGAAAAACTGGCGATTTTTTTCGATTTTTGAGGGCTCATATCTTTTTTATTAATTAATTTATGAAAAAACAGAAAACATAAAAACATGCTAATTTATAGTGGCCATAGATTTTTGTAATAAAAATTATTGCTCTGCTGGCTTCATCCAGGGAGGAAACAGGGGACTACGTTTGCAATGTATGGAAAAACGGCCCTTGTGTTTCCTCTTAAATCTTGGTTTGGAGCGAAGCCATGCTTCGTAAGGCACCTTAACCCTTTGGTCCCGGCTTCTGTCGCAAGACGGAAATCGTAAAAACATATGACTGCCAGACTGTCCTTCAGGGATATATTCATATAAGAAGCAGTGCTGTTGTCGGAAGACGGTTTGATGATCAAAGTTTGCCTGAAGGTGAAAAGGAGACTTCTTTTTTTTCTTCTGGTACAAAACAACATTAGTAGCCTCTTACGACGCCCTTGAAACGAGTATGTGTATAATCAAGTTGTGTATACATTTGTGGATGACAGTTTAGTTCTTTCGTCTAAAAATTGTAGGTATGATAGTCAAGAAAAGACTAACTGTGTGTGTAACCTAAATAAATAAATAAAAGAAATATACATGGTGCTTTTCTTAAAGCAAGAAGAATACATAATTCTATTCATTCACGTCCTACATTTGACACCTCTTACGACATCCCTGAAACAAGAATGGATGGTGCCATTATTAAAGCCAGGACACAGGTTTTATCCAAACACGGCCTATCCAAATCTTATCGCATCCATGACGGCATACAATCTAATGTGCCGAAATATCAATACAAAACGTATACAGTACCTGTAGATATATTATGAAAGTTTGTCGTATTTAATGTGAAAATGTGAATAAAAGTAAAAAAAACTTCTAAATATTAACACTAGATGGAGCTACGTTAATCTATATAAAATTATTAAATTTTAAAACGTTAACCAATTCTATAACTCGGCAAAATATTTCAAGCTACTTTTGTGATGAACATTAAAAGCTTTTAATTTTAATATGTTGTTCAAGTAACTTTGAAACGAGAAAGTCAGCTGATTTAATTAAAAGGCAAAACGTATCAGTCTTATCCAATACTTAGACAATAAGGACCAGGATCGTGAAATTTATTTAAATAATTGTCCGTCTGTCCGTCTGTCCTTCGCTCTGTCACCAGGCTGTATCTCAAGAGCCGCGATAGCTAGACAGTTTAAATTTTCGCAAATTATATATTTCTGTTACCGCAATAACAACAAATACTAAAAACAAAATAAAATAAATATTTAAGGGGGGCTCCCATACAACAAACTCGTTTTTTTGGCCTTTTTGGTCCGGAGCCCTTCGTGCGCGAGTCCGACTCGCACTTGGCCGGTTTTATTATAATTCACTAGCGGACCCCGCGCACTTCGTATCGCCTCAGAATAGTATTTGATTTTGACGTCTTAAATGTCAATGTCTTTGTCATCAAATATGGCGGGGTTGGAAAAATTATGAACAAATCCATTTTATTTGATATTTTGGCAACTTTATTGCAATTATAATATCAGCATATAAACTTGAAAAAATGTGTCTCAGGCGGGCAATATGTACTTATGTTTTAAGATATTTATTTCTCACAAAAAAACATATATTCACTTATTGTACTTATCATCCTATTCCCAAAGAAGACAAATCCAAAAACACAAAAATCACAAAAATCGGTCCATCCGTTCTCGAGTAGTAGTGTATCTGACACGATTTCTTTTATATAATAAAAAAGACAAATTTAACATAAAATCCACTGCTCTTAAAAAATAATATTACACAGGAGATGTCCCATAATAGGCCCAGACATAGTACACCATTTTCAAAAATCAAAAAAAATTTACTGTTTCTGGGAAAAATACATATAAATTTATATAACGTAGGTATAATTTAGTGGTTTAAAAATAAATAAGACCGAATAATTTATCAAACTCCATTAGGCATTCCAAGATGGTGTCAATCTAAAAAAACTTTAAATGTCAGTAGCTGCCAGATACCCCTTGTTACTTTGGCATATTCATTCGCTTCAAGTTTTTGTTCTGCTTGTCGCGTTTTAAATGTAGTTCATTATAACGACCTCATTTTCGATTTCTGGATTTGGTATTGATCGGCACATTACTTTCACAATGTTTGTTGTTACTACAGCAAGCGATGGCACTCGACTCCTAGATGCGCGATTTTGAAACTGCTAAAACTGACGGACGTCATAAAAATGTCATCTTCCGCCATGATGGTTTTGTTGTTTTGTATTGCTATTTTCTTACTTAACTCTTTATTTGAACCACTTAACGAAGCCATTTTAAAATAATTGGATAATAACAAAATCTTGGAGGTGTATTGGTCTTTCTTTTGGTGGGGTGTACAGGTTCTGGGCCTGGCCTGCATACAATTTGGGACATCTCCTTTGTTTAGTTTTTACAAGTTATATTTTAAGAACGTCCGTTATGCCTACTTGTAAATTACATACAGATAAATGATAAGGTGTGCGTGTGCGTGTGTGTGTGCTTAGCCGTGAAAACGAATCAAACAAACAGAGTTACTTTCCCCGTGTATAAAGTTGCTAAAAACCTTGTCGTAAGAAGACGGTAAGTACGTTAAAAAATATCAGCACCTACTCTTTCTATAGTGTGGTGCAAAATGCTTCTGAAAGAGGACTGCTGGAAGGAAATAGGCAGCAACGACTTCTCTCCACCGTTGGCCAAAGAAGGGATCTAACTGAGGTACAGAAGGCCCCCCGTATCCATCAAAATGTTAACAACATCACATACATTGTTCTGCTACCAAAGGAATTAACTAATTAAAGCATTCGTATTGTGGAAATCTGAAACAACGCAGTTTACGCAGGTACCACAAACACCCAGACCCAAGAAAATGTCAAACTTTTTCTACATTAACCCGTCTGGGAATCAAAACCCAGGCCAATATAAAATACAAAGTATGCTCCGCCATGGAATCCATTGAAAATGGGAGGCGATATTGCAAGGAAAACAATATTGAAGATACGATTTAAAAACTAAATGCAGCCTTAGGCGGAAGTCAAACCAACAGCAACCAATTTCTCAATTAGCCCAGGGGCTCACACACACGATCCACCTCTAGGCCAAAGTGCTATCGCCAAACCGCCTGCCAAGCGTGGCGAATATGGCAAAACCCTCCTTTTGAAAAAGCCTGAGTCCAGCAGTGGACTGATATAGGCTGTGTATAATGACTTCTCGTAAACATCAGATTAAATTCAAGTTGATTGAATGGTCTTCATGCAATGGTTTAATAGTTAGGATGGACAAACAGATATTTTCTATAAATACAGGTGACATTTTTATCGCCGTCAAATTTTTTTTAGTATATTATTTTAAGCTCATTTATGAAGATAGTCAGGGATACTATGCTAAATTACTTGTCCGGTAGTTTAGGTATAAGTAGTATACGGGTATGCGACCCCGGCTTCCCGAGCTGCTACTGTCTCAAACCCATCCTTCCGAGGGAGTAGTGTCCATTAAACCTTGTTTCCTATCCCAAGTCCTTATCCAATCCAATTCCTATCTCGTGCCCTATTTCCTTTCCTCTTCCTTTCTCCCTCTCTCTCCACCAATCCAAGGTCTGCCACGCCTATGGATGCATGGCTAGGGGCGAGCCTAGTCTCAAGCATGCCGATTGCCCTGGGATCGGGCGACCCTAGATTAAGGCTAGCCTTGTCTTGGCATGCGGGGCTCTGTCAGGATCGACATGTTTTTTCCTAGCTACTCGTAGGAACGCAATGAAATCCAAAAAAAATGAAAATCTATATGGTGGCGATGTTGTTCGCGACTCATCACGCCACGTTTCTGTCGGGAGCGGAAAGCGGGCTACGGAAAGCCGCTTTGCTACGATGAATGCTAGAGAAGGAATGGTAGATAAAAAAGACGAAGTATGCCAGATGATGAATGAAAGGTATATAGATGTATTGTGTGTGAATGAAATAAAGAGGAAAGGACGAGACACGACCAAACATGGACCCTACGTTGCGTATTGGTCTGGGGTACCGAGTACCGATCACGGAAGTAAGAGAGTCAGTGTATTCCTTTCCGAGCGAATGGCTGAATGTGTGACTGAGTTTGAGTGTGTGAGCCCTAGACTTTTCTGGATTAGGCTGAAGGTCGGAATTACTCGAATCTTTGTCTTAGGCGTCTATGCACCAACTGATGTGGGTTCGAGTGACTCCACAAAAGCTAAAAAGGAAAATGAGGAGTTCTGGAATAGTATGCGAGATGTACTGAAAATCTGCAAGACGAATGAAAGGATTATCATGTTGAGCGATTTTAATGGATGGGTTGGGGTGAAGCAAGATGGGTATGATAAGGTTCTTGGTGTGTTTGGTGACGAAAGATTAAATGAGCATGGAAAGAGTCTGTTAGAGATATGTTTAGAATGGGATCTTTTTGTCTCAAATACAATGTTTTAGCATAAAAAGATTCATAGAAGGTTCTAGTAGAACTATGATAGATTTTATGATAGTGGATGGAAGATTGAAGAAAATAGTCATGGACACTCGTGCTTATCGTGGTGCCAGTATCGATACAGATGACTTCCTGGGGATATCCCGAATGAGTGGTCTCTTCAGACGTTGGCGCCATAGGAAAACCGAGCCTACTAGTGTCCTGGAAAGAGTGAAAGTAGAAAATCTGCAAGACAAGGATGTAAGAAAAGAATATGTAAGAATATTGAAGGATGAATTTGGTAACTTAGATGAGATGTCTGATATTGAAGAAGGTTGGAAGGGACTTAAAGAAAGAGTTTTGAAAGCTGCTACAGAAATTTGTGGAGTTTCTAGACGCACGAGAGGAAATAAACAGAAGAGTGCATGAATAAGTAAAGATGTGCAAGAAATTGTTGGGAAAAAGAAAAAAGCATGGTTGGATTGGTTAGCTACTAAAGCTAACCAAAGAAATCAAAATGCGACAGATCTGGATGTAGAGAAAGCACGAAAGGAGTATAAAAGTTTCAAGGATGAAGTCAAGAAAACAGTGGCTTGAAAGAAAGATGAGAATAACGATGAGTTTGACAAAAGGCTATCGGAAAACTTTCGTTCGAACTTGAAAGTTTTCTGGAAATCTATAAGGTCAGCTCGAGGTAAAACCGCATCATCCGAGTTGAGTAGAGTTAGAGGCCGGGATGGTAACATAGTAAAAGGTGAGAAATGCGTGTTGAAAAGATGGAAGGAATATTTTGAAAGTTTGTTTGAAAAAGAAGAAGCAGCGCAAGAATTGAATATACCAGAAGTAGATGAAAGTGAGAATGACAGTGAGATAGAAATGGATGAGATTCTAAAAGCGTTGAAAAGTATGAAGTCACTAAAGGCTGGCGAAGGTGCAGTAGCTAATCAGCTGTACTGCCTTTTCAACTTGTGTTGGATAAGCGGCCGAGTACCAAGTGATTGGTGCAAGGCTGTTATAGTTCCACTGTATAAGGGAAAAGAGTCACAGCTAGACTGCAAAAATTACCGCGGTATAAACCTGCTTAGTGTCGTTGGCAAACTGTATGCAAGAGTATTGATTGAGAGAGTGACGAAAGAAACTGATGAGAAAGTATGGGATGCTCAGGCAGGATTTCGAAAGGGAATGGGATGTATGGATCAGGTCTTTTCCTTGCGGTGCATAGCTGAAAAATCTTTGGCTAAAAACCAGAAAGTCTGTTGCGCATTCGTGGATTTGGAAAAGGCCTATGATAGAGTGGTGAGAAATGAATTGTGGTCAGCACTATCCATGTATGGGGTGAACAGTATTTTGTTACAAGCACTGAAATCCCTATACAAGGATTCTAGTGCTTGTGTCAGGATCAACCGGGCGTACACTGAATTGTTTAGCATCGAAAAAGGTATTAGACAAGGATGTGTAGCGTCACCATGGCTGTTTAACTTATTCATGGATAGTTGCTTGAAAAATTTGAAAGAAAGTGAACGGGGATTTAGAATGAACGATTTGATCGTCAAATGTCTGCTCTATGCTGATGATCAAGTCTTACTCACATCGTCGGCAGAGGAGTTGCAGGAGATGGTAAATATTGTGCATGAAGATTTGAACAAGAAAGGAATGAAAGTGAATGTAAGTAAGACAAAAAATAAAATGGTTTTTGAAAAGGAGGATAGCATGACAGAGTGTAACATTTTGATAGGAGATGAAAAAGTGGAGCAAGTGAAGGAGTTTGTTTATTTGGTATCAATGTTTACAACGGATGGAAGGTGTAATAGTGATATTGAAAGGAGAGTAAATGTCGGCAATATGGTGAATGGAGCGTTGCACGCTTTTATGAGCAGTCAGAAGGTTTCCGAAAAGGCCCGCCTGGCTGTGCATGGAGGGGTGTTGGTTCCAACACTGATGTATGGGAGTGAAAGTTGGGTGTGGCAGAGAAAACATGAAAGCAGAGTAAATGCAGTAGAAATGAGAGCGTTAAGAAGTATGATTGGAGTCTATCTGAGTGACAGGATTAAAAATAGTGTGATAAGGGATCAATGTGGTGTAAAAGAGGATGTAGTGACCAGTATTGAAAAAGGAATGCTTAAATGATTTGGACATGTTGAGAGGATGAATGAAAGCAGATTGACTAAAAAGATATATATGGCGAGTATGAATGGAAATGTTGGAAGGGGAAGGCCTCGACGAACTTATCTTGATCAAATCGGGGAAGTTCTAAAGAAAGGTCAGGTCAAGAGTACCCTAAACCGGCGAACGTGTATGAAAAGATTAATGAATGTGGATGAAGCGAAAGTAGTCTGTAAGGATCGTAGCAAGTGGAAAGATGTGGTCTCTGCCTACCCCTCCGGGAAAAAAGCGTGAGTGTATGTATGTATGTATGTATGTCATTTATGAAGTAAAAATGTAGGTAGGTCAAGTTTTCACCAGAAAAAAATTTCGCTTCATGGTTTTCAATTTTTACGGTTTTATTACGCCTGTAAAAGTATGAAGGGAAAATCAACAATTTGTAAAGTATCATGATGAATGAACGAAATGCGCATCGCGTAAAAAGAGTGTTGAGAGAAGTCTGTGTAAAAATTTTGCGATAGATGCGCATCGCGTAAACAAATTGTTGCTAGGAGGCCGGTATCAATATTTTTTTATTTTTGGCGAACATTTTCTAGGTGTTTTATCATGTACTTTTATCATGTATGTACTAGGTTATACCAAAAGAAAAAATACGTCATTTGTTTTTTGTCTCGTAGATTGTTGTATTAAAATTTGATGGTGAAAAAAATTTACAGATTTTATTTATTTATTTTATTTTATTTTATTATATTCGGAACACCAACAGCTACATCAAACAAATAATAGATTACATAAATTGTATCTACTTAGCTATTATAGGTATTCGCATTATTATACAGGATAATCCTGTTGGATGCGGAGTTCTAAGAATCAAGTCCGCAAACTTATTTGTATCCTTAACTCACTTCAAAAGCAAACTCTTTAACCTAAAACTCAATACTTAATGTGGTCTTTTTCTTTTCCACGGAAACTACAAAAGCATTTTATAGGAAAATTGCTTTTCTGTTTTTTTTCTATTTAGGTATAGCTGTATAAAAGCGGTTGAGAGGATAATTTGAACGGGAAAATGTTTGAGCTTCAAGGTTTCCTGTTTTATATTTCTCGTGATTCGCCCGGTTCTATAAAGTAAGACCGTGTATACATAATAAGTTTGATTAGACAAACAAATGCAATACTAACTCGTTAGATAGGCATGCGGACGGCGTAAATAAATGATTACTTGTTTACTGAGGAACGCTAAAATGGTCGATTTCACATATAAACATGAAAATATATATTTATAAAAGCTTTGAACATATTCTTATTCTTATTCTTATAGTTATAGGAAAAAATTCCCAGATTTTTCATTTTTGTTTTCTTCATATTTTTGTGTGGCATTATTTATGTACGATTTAATAAGTAAGTAGGTAGTATTACGTACTGATAGTTTCAGTTCTGTTATTAAATATTTCTAATTTAATTCGTACTTGTTTCTACTTACATATACCATCCATGAAAACCTCTACCTATTGGCAGGTGATATAGTGTAGTGAAATATTATAAGAAAAGGAGCTGTCCCGTCGTGGCTACGCCCACTGCACTTTTTCGTCGTGGGATAAAAAAACAGGAATAAAAGATAAATCATTAACGATTCCTAGACCTACCCGATAGGCACACAAAATTTCATGAAAACTGGTCCAGCCGTTTTTAGAATTTTATATATTAGATTTTAAATCAGTCGATAGTATTTTTTTTATTAACTAAAATGAATATTGATAATTAATGTACAATGCTATTTTCTGACGATTTATTTCACGACACATTTTGAAAACAATTTGCATAAAGCTGAGGCCAAACGACCGTCATTTGATTGATTTGACCGTATTTTGAGTTGTGATTTTTGGTCAAAAGATATTCTGAGCCACAGAAAACTCATTTTGCGCCGCCATGTAGCACAAACATGACTTTTGTATGAAATCGAATGCAGCGTGAAGTAAGCGACTCATTTTAGGGCAGTGGGACAAAATTTGAACACTGCAACAATTTCCCCGCTTTTTAGGGAAATGTCATTTTACTTGCAACATTATATCAACGCTTATGTGTGTGCCAACTGACGTAATTACGTGATGTTTGCGCACAAAAAGATAAGTAAGTGGCTTCAATGTTTAGCGAAATTATGTATGAAACTATCGTTCTAAGCGTTATTATTCTAAGGCCGCGGTAAAGCTATTGCATAGCATTTTTTATCAACTTATGCAATTATAAAACTAAATAGTATCAAGTTTTCGTTACGGAATTTCTGGATTTGGTCTCCACGCTTAAGGCCCGCGATAGAAGCTATGCAATAGCTTAATTTTATAATTTTATGTATTTTCAAATTTTGACGTTTGTAATAAAAAAATCTGTTATTTTGGCAGATATGGTTACCATAGGCAACCATACTGTCAAAATCCTTATTTTCTTCTAAATTCTTTTAAATTTCGGAAATTCAAAATTGTTCGATCGTGCCTCGCCCCGAGTGTCAGGTTAGGTTATTTTCGTTACGGAATTTCTGGATTCGGTCTCCACGCTCAAGGCCCGCGATAGAAGCTATGCAATAGCTTAAAAATATTAAATATTGATTCGATTAAACTTTTAATTTGATAACACGCTGTGACGCGCACAGATGTATTATTTTGCTGCGGCGGGGACCCGGATGAATGAACCTTATACAGCTACATCCGTGCGCGTCATAGCGTGTTTCAAAATGAATACCTGAACCAATATTTTATATTTTCATAAATTATAAAAAAATATAATATAATTATAATAATATTTTAAAAAAATATTTTGATAAAAAGATTAGAATAACACTGCCAAAATGTTAAACCTCATGGTTAAATAATGTAGGCTTTCTTTTACAGAGGGCTCAAATTGCGCTATGTGTGTTCTGTACGCCGTTTTCTTAGCCCACTATACCTAGTACAGTCAGCCGCGTCTCTACTCGTGTAATAAGGCCGGGGTTCGTTACAGCGCGTATGAGTAATGAGCAAGCGGATAATAAATCTTATTCAACGGCTTCGACGAATATTGATGAGAGGGAGCGTCAGCAGAAAAGTTGTTTTAATAAGGGGAGAGGGCATTAACCTGAAGTAACTAAGGTCAAAACCATGTTTAAGGTCAACAAAAAACATCACATAGTGTGTTAAATTAAATAGAAAAACAAAATGGAGGATGACTGTTTGTACATTGAAGTTACGTGAAATAACGAGCAAATTCAGTGATGGACAGCAGGATAAAGGGATTTGTAACTTAGTGGAATGAGACTTACTTGGTCGAACTTCGATGCGCAATATGGCGTCGCAACATATGATTGCGCTTGTGTGGATGTAATTCACTGCACTTGCACTATATTCTGGTTTGTGGCCGGCCGTGCTGTCCTTTATCACTTTGATTCACTTTCATATAATTTTATCGCGGTTTGAATATTCTGAAGCGGTGAGCGGCGACGAGCTGCAGGCCTGCAGCTGAACGTGGGCGCGTTCAAATCTCCAACTGAATTCAGTAACGTCAGACATTCCCTTCTTCTTATGAATGTCAAATTCAAATTGATGTCTCATTGTTCCTTCCGTTGGTTGTCTCTATTCCACAGTATAGAAGAGGGCATGGGAAGGAAAGGGACAGAATATTGCTCATTGAAATCAAAGTAATGGAAAGTTCTAGAATGCGGAAGTAAAATTAAATGAAACGTTCTTTATAAAAAGTCAATTGACAAACCAATAATTAGTATCTTGTACAAAGGATATGGCATAAACAGTGTGCAAAGAATAACAGTACCTTTTTTCGTCCGATGGGTGGCGTAGTAAGTGACTAAAGGTGTACTTTTTGAATAATATTAATTGTACCAATATCTTAAACATCACTCTACTAATGAAGTCGTGATATCAGTCGCCTCTTACGGACCCCATACGACGAATTAAAGAAGGCTATTCTTTAAACATTTGACACTAAACGTTCGTGTGCATACTCACCCACACAAACACACACACACACACACACACACACACACACACACACACACACACACACACACACACACACACACAGAGAGACACACACACACATGTTTAATCATTATTTAATCCCTCAATTTTAATTTTGTTTAATCATTGTTTAATGGAACCTTTCTTTGTAAAAAATACTGTGACCTTGCACTTTTGACCTTGAGATGGGAGGTACCGTGGTAAAAATAACCGTCTTATTTTATTTACGTAATGAATTTCGTTGCTGTCGCTCCAAACATATTACTTCGGATTCTGTAGCATTTTTCCGAATTCCCACGCGACACTGATTAGTGTTGGATGATACCGGTTTTATTTGGTTCCGGTAATCGGGAATTACCTGTGACACATTGCCGATAGAATATATCATTTACGAGCGAGGGATTATTTGTCAATTACTGAACACTCATCAATGGTGCGCATAGTAGCAATTAGAACCTTCTAGAAAAGTGAAGTAACGGCCTATAATCATCCTACTGCAAGGCAAAGACGTTCATCGTTGAATTCAAGTTACCACAGCAATGATGGGTATAGGCATAATCACCACGCTTGCCATAAAGTAAGTACCGGCCTATAATCATCCCACTGCAGAGCAAAAGGCACCACATTTGAATTCAAGTTACCACAGCAATGATGGGTACAGGCATAATCACCACGCTTGCCATAAAGTAAGTACCGGCCTATAATCATCCCACTGCAGGGCAAAGGCGTCCATCGTTGAATTCAAGTTACCACAGCAATGATAAGTACAGGCATAATCACCACGCTTGCCAATGCGGGTTGGTGATCACAAACCGGAGCGATGTTCGAAAATTTAAAACTCTTGTTGCCTGGAGTCGAACCCAAGATCCCCGTTATCTTGGCCCGATACTTTAACCTTATTATTATGAATTATACCATGTACCTTATTTATTTAATAAATTTGAAATTGATCTAAAGATAATATTGAAAACGAAGGCATATTATAATTTGAATGAATATTTTAATGATAAAATAATTTATTAATACCATTGAAATTATTACTAGTATTTTAAAATTTGGATTATTTTTATTGACTTTTAATTAAATTGACATAATATCGACTGTGTATGATATCTTTCATTATAATTTATCGACATATTTTGAAATTAATTGACCCTACGCAGATTTCCTTTTTTCTTTTTAATTTTAATTGAAATTGTGTACCTATATTTAATTAAGATAATTTATAACACAAGTATTTAATAACAATATAATAATATGTATAAAACGCCCCGTTGGTCTAGTGGTTTAAATACCGGGCCAAGATCTCGGGGTCCCAGGTTCGATCCCCGGGTCGGGAAACAAAAAGTTTCGAATTTTCGAACGTTGCTCGGGTTTGTGATCACCAACCCGCATTTGGCAAGCGTGGTGATTATGCCAGTTCCCATCATTGCAGTGGTAACTTGAATTCAATGATGGTGGCCTTTTCCCTGCAGTGGGATGATTATAGGCTGTTACTACTACTACTAATATGTATAATCACGAATACCTCATTGAGGTCATCATGTAACTACCTTAACATCTTTATGCCTGTATTGTCTGCAATGTTAAGTAAAGTAAAGTAAAGTAACAGCCTATAAATTATCCCAATGCTGGAAAAAGGCCTCCATCATTGAATTCAAGTTACCACAGCAATGATTATTTATGCCAGTACACCCATCATTGCATATCACGCTTGCCTAATGCGGGTTGGTGATCACAAACCCGAGCAACGTTCGCAAATTCGAAACTTTTTTGTTGCCCGACCCGGGATTCGAACCTGGGACCCCGAGATCTTGGCCCGGTATTTAAACCACGACCAACGGGGCGTTTGCAACTGCAATGTTATACTATAGTGAAATATGAATATAAGTTACGGGAGCACTGAGTTCACCCGTGATCATGGCGCTTGCAGCAGTGCCGAAATATCGGAAACTCATAATAAATAAGGTACATGGTATAAACCCCGAATCAGATAACTCAAGACTTTTAAAATAGCCTAAACCCCAATACAGATGTGGTAAAGCTTCACCTTGCACTGCCAATTTGTCAAGCTTTTTAACAGATTACCAATCAAGATGAAACTGTTAATCTACAAGAGTGGTTTTAAGGAAAAACTGTATTCATTTCTGTTGAGGGGATGCTTATACCGTTGTCTATTACGGCACGTATTTTCACTGTAAAGTAACAGCCTATAATCGTTTCTCCGCAGGGCAAAGGCCTCCATTATTGAATTCAAGTTACCACAACAATGATGGGTATAAACACCACGCTTGCCAAATGCGGATTGGTGATCGCTTACCCGAGCAATGTTCGAAAATTCGAAACTACTGTTGCCCGACACGATCCATAAATACAAATGTTTACGTGATATGATTTGTCAAATATATAAAACCAACTATTAATCGTAAAGTCATTAGAAAACCGCGACCGCTAACCATGGATGCGTTTAAAATGACACTATACGCAGATTTTGTATCACAGCGATAGTGTTGTGTTCACGCGCGGAGCGCGGGGGCCACCGGCGTAGGAACGAACGAAACGGCGAGCGGGAACGAACACCGAGTGAGGCGAATTCAGACGGTTTAAGGACCGAGCACTTGTTCTCCGAGCGGCGCGCACGACACTCGCGTTCCATCCAATAAATATTCTTTCGATGTACTTTACATATACAATTAAACCTATATTATACAGTCCACTCGTTTCACAATTCATCTACAAGCTACGAGCTCACCCATGCTCAATCATTGGTCCATCTACCGTGAAAGAAGCACAGAAGCAAATTAAAAGTCATCGTGTCATCCAGTTGGACTTTGGACTCGACGTGTCGACCGCTAGTTGCAAGTCATCGTATCGTACTCATCAAGGACGGGCAAGGACATCCGTGAGTTCGTTCCAATTATTTCCTTTTCCCATCCAGTAGTCTTCTTAGATCTTACAAATCAGTTTTTCAAAGTATTCATTTTCCATTTCCACTATCCACACTATCGCATTTTTAGCTTCAATTTTGAACAGATAGTTGTAATAATTCGCCATTTCTGCATATACATTCATTTCAAATTAATTAGCAAAGTATTCTTATAAATAATTTGTATGCCTATTCATCTTTCCATGCATTGCTTACGTAATCGCTAGTTCAACGAACCGTCTTGCATTGCCTATACCTACGCACTCGAGTCGACCCTTTTTTTGCTGCGGTTCATAGTTATCAATCAGCTGTGTAGGTAGGCATTCATCATAACATCTCATTAAAATTTTATTACTTTATTGCAGTCAATATCTTTTGTGCACTTTTGCTTACTTTTACACCTGTTTCTTTCAAACATGTCTGTAGTTAAATTAATAAGACAGCGTTGTAGTATGAAGGCTAAACTTACAAACTTTAGAAATTTTATGAATGTGATCTTATCTTCCAAAGAACTATCGCAGCTACAACAAATCGATTTAGAAGCTCGCTTTAAAACTTTTGAAGCCTTATACGAGACTTACGACGCGTTACAGATCGAGATCGAGTTAGCATCGGAGAAGCCCGATGACGAGTATGCGGAGCGGGCTCAGTTCGAGGAGCGTTACTACTCCTTGCTTGCGCAGGCGCGCCAGGCGCTGGCGGCTTGCGCTGCTGAGCGTGCTGGCTCGGAGGTGGGCTCAGATGCGGGCTCCAAATCAGGTGCATCGTTTAAAAATAATTTTGTGCGCTTACCTAAAATTGATTTGCCACACTTTAATGGTAGTTATGAGTATTGGCTAGAATTTAAAGATACTTTTTCCTCACTAATACATAACAGTGATTGTATCGACGATATCAACAAGTTCCACTACCTCCGTGCGTCTCTTAAAGGCCAAGCAGCTGAGATCATTAAAAATATTGATTTTAAAGGTGATAGTTACGTAATGGCTTGGGACTTGTTGTGTGAACGATACAATAACAATCGCCTTTTAGTAAATAACCATGTACAGGCTTTATTTGACGTAGAACCGCTTATTAGAGAATCGTCTTTATCGTTGCGACGGCTTATTGATTCTATTAATAAAAATATACGGGCACTCAAAACATTAAAAGAACCTACAGAGCATTGGGATACTCTTATAATATTTATGATGTCTAGAAAACTTGATTCTTCTACTAGCAGGCACTGGGAAGAGTATCGCAATACGCTGCCTGGTTCTCCTAGTCTAACACAGTTTTCTACGTTCGTTTCTAACAAGGCTGATTTATTGGAAACATTGGAAAATAATCAAACTAAAGTAAACACGCATAGTCAAAATAGTAAACAAAAAAGCTTTATTGTGACTAATACTGGGGAAAATTCAAATAAAAATTATGTACAAAATAAAAACTTACAATGGAATAATTTACAAAATAAAAATAACTTAAATAAAAAAATAACTACTTGTCCTATGTGTTCTAATGATCATTTGCTATATATTTGCGAGTCATTTAGAGCTTTATCTGTTGAATCACGCATACAAAAGGCGAAAGACTTCAAGGTCTGTCTTAACTGCTTACGTACTAATCATACCACCAAAAAATGTAGACTATCTGGTTGTAAATATTGCAAGGCCAGACATAATACGCTTTTGCATATTGAATTAGCTGAGCAGACTTATCAAGACCCTATGCCATCAAATTCGTCAAGTATTGCTTTATCAACAGATACAAAAAGACAGTCTATTAGTGCACCCAATGTTTTACTGTCCACAGCTATCGTGAAGGTGGTAAGCGGCAACGGTGAAAAGCTCAACGCTCGAGTACTGCTCGACAATGGCAGCACGGCGAACTTCATAACGGAGAGCCTCTGCACCAAACTGGGTTTGTCACGACGCAATTCCACCTCCACTGTGACAGGTATTAATCATCAGTCGTCTTATAGTACACAGTCTTGCCATCTCAACATTGAGTCTTCTAACGGTGACTATAGGATTGATTTGGACTGCCTAATTTTACCTGAAATTACAAAGGTTTTGCCCTCTTCATTTATCAATATAGAAAATATTCCTATTCCGTCAAGCCTTTGCTTAGCTGACCCTACTTTTAATATTCCTTCTGTAATTGATATCTTACTTGGGGCTGAAATATTTTGGAGTGTCGTAGGCTCCGCTTCTATTAACTTAGGTAAACAAATGCCAAAGTTATGTGAGACGAAATTTGGATGGATCATATCCGGTCCAGTCTTCAAAGGAAATTCATCCTCTTCTCAATCTCGTTCACATCTTTGTAATTTTGCCAATCCCACTGAAAAACCTGATTTGTCAAAATTTTGGGAGCTTGACTCAGTTTCTCCAAAGCACTCATTATCTCTGGAAGAAAAGGCTTGCGAGTTAAGCTTCTCCCAGAATACATTCAGAAATAAAGATGACAAATTTATTGTTACGATGCCTTTAAAGGCCGATCCTTCAGTCTTAGGGGACTCTTACACTATGGCAAAGCACCGCTTCCTCTCTTTGGAACGGCGATTTCAACGCGATCCTGTCTTCAAGGCCAAATATGTTGAATTTTTGAATGAGTACCAACGCCTAGGTCACATGACAGAAAACATCAACAAACCAGCACCACATTCAGGTCACGTTGAATATTTCATCTCACATCACGGTGTAATTAGAGAGTCGAGTGCCACTACAAAATTGAGGAGTGTATTTGATGCATCGGCTCCATCTTCCTCAGGATTTTCCCTCAACGACCTTCAAATGGTAGGTCCTAAGGTACAAGATGACCTTCTGTCGATTTTGTTGCGATTTCGCCAGCATAAATACGTTGTCTCTGGGGATGTGGAGAAGATGTATCGCTGCATTGAAATAGCACCCTCACAAAGGCCTCTTCTACAAATTATATTTCGTGGTAACCCAGAAGAGCCACTAAAAACATATAGTCTCAACACAGTCACGTATGGGACTGCGTCAGCTCCTTACTTAGCCACCAAATGTTTGGTGAGCCTGGCTGACTCAGCATCTACCGATGAAGTCAAGTTTGCAATATCGCGAGATTTTTATGTTGATGACTATTTAGGGGGGGGCCCTTCTATTTCTAAAACAATAGCACTCGTTAAAGAGGTTAACAAAATTCTATCCTCAGCACATTTTTTTTTAAGAAAGTGGCAATCTTATAGCCCTGAAATTTTAAAAATTAAATAAATAAATAAATAAATATTTTAAGACAAATGCCTCAATGGGCCACACTGAGCCATCTAGTCCCAAATTAAGGTACTATTAAGTACCCTGTCGTATGGGGTACTAGACAACCGATAAACTTACTTATATACTTTTTTTTTTTTTGTAAATACATACTTATAATACATAGAAAACACCCAGACCAGTACAAACAGACATGTTCATGCACACAAATATTTGTACTGTGCGGGGATCGAACCCGCGACCCATGGCTCAGAAGCGGCGTTGGCTACCGCTGATCCAAATGGTCGTCTAAATTCTTGCAGGTAACTCACTTGATCAGAATAATCCTACTATTTTAGATTTTTTAGACCACAACTCATCTTCGAAAACCCTGGGTCTTAACTGGTCGTGTACTACTGATTCCTTGTCTTTTTCTATAAATATTGACCATGTAGAAAAGGTTACAAAACGACACATCTTGTCAGTAATTAGCCAAATATTTGATCCCTTAGGTTTAGTCGGTCCTTGCATTGTCGAAGCTAAATTAATTATGCAAAGGCTATGGGTAGATAAATGTGAGTGGGATGATAAAGTTTCTCAAGGAATTATCGATATGTGGTCAAGATTTGTTCTGACACTTCCCTCTTTAAATAATTTAAATATACCTCGCTGGGTTTCATTCGATACGTGTGTGAAACACGAAATTCACGTTTTTTGTGACGCTTCTGAGAAGGCTTATGGCGCATGTGTTTATGTCCGTTCCATAAGTCAGACCGGCTCTATTAGTGTTTGTCTTCTCCTGTCCAAAAACCGAGTAGCACCGATAAAACCTGTAACTATTCCAAGGCTTGAACTTTGTGCCGCATTATTAGGGTCAAGACTATGTACAACCGTTCTCGAGTCATTGACTATTTCAATCAATGAATGCTTCTTTTGGTGTGATTCGATGATCGTACTCGGGTGGTTGAACATTCCTTCAAGTCAACTGAAACCTTTTGTGCGTAATCGAATCAATGAAATTATTGAAACTTCTACCAGTCACACGTGGAGGTATGTGCCGTCGAAAGACAATCCGGCGGACCTTATTTCTCGCGGGGCGAAGGCCGATTCGATCGGTGATAATAACTTGTGGTGGTCAGGCCCAAGCTTTTTACAAAGTCATGAACATGACTGGCCTACTATGCCTTCTAATAGCGTGAAACAGGATCTACCTGAAGTGATTTCTCATTTTATTTACAACAATAATAATTTAAATTCAAATCAATCACCAAATATTATACAATCAATAATTCATTATCATTCTAATTTCAATCGCTTGCAAAGAGTCTTAGCCTACATTAAAAGATTTATTTACAATATTAAAAATCCTAAATTTAAATTACAAGGCGCTCTTTCTAGTGATGAATTACATAATTCATTAATGTGTTTATTACGAAGCGCACAGAGAAAAATGTTTCCCGAGGAATTAATTTTATTACAGTCTGGAAAGTCGCTACCACGTAAAAATAGATTAATTACACTAACGCCATTTCTAGATTCAGAAAAAATCGTACGAGTAGGTGGCCGACTCGATAACTCTCCTTACGATTACAATACAAAATATCCAATGCTACTTTGTAGTAAACATCATTTCACAAAAATATTATTTAGGATGCAGCATTTGAAAATGTTACATGCGGGACCTCAACTTTTATTAGCGCATTTGCGTCTTAATTATTGGCCGCTAGGTGGCAGAAATCATGCAAAATCAACAGTTAGACAATGTATTAAATGTTTTAGATTCAAATGCCAAAATGTACAACCCATCATGGGACAATTGCCTTCATCTAGAACGACCTTAGAATACCCTTTTTTAAATTGTAGTGTTGATTACGCTGGTCCAGTACTCATAGCCGACAGTAAAGGCCGCGGCTGTAAGCTCACAAAATCGTATCTGTGCATCTTTGTTTGTCATGCAACCAGAGCAGTGCACCTAGAGCCCGTCACTGACCTCATAAAAGAGGGCTTTATTGCAGCGCTTAATCGCTTTATTGCTCGTCGTGGCAAACCGCAAAGCATCTTGTCTGACAATGGCACAAATTTTGTCGGTGCCAATAACGATTTACAAAGATTCTTGTCCGACTCATATTCTGATGTTGCGTGTGGGATGTCTCGTGAAGGCATCAAGTTTTCTTTCTCACTTCCATATTCACCTCACTTCAACTCTATGGCAGAGGCTGCAGTTCGCTCTACCAAATACTTTTTAAGGAGACTATTAAATCTTACCAATTTCACGTACGAAGAGTTAGCTACCTGTCTCTATCAAATTGAAGCTGTTTTGAACTCTCGTCCTCTAACCCCTCTATCCTCTGATCCTTCTGATTTTTCTGCTCTCACTCCTTCCCATTTTTTAATTGGACGACCGCTTACGTCTGTACCGTGTCCGCAGATTCCTGAGAAGAACATCAGCTGCTTCGACCGCTTCAAGAGAATCGAATGCATTCGACAGCACTTTTGGCAAAGATTCTCTCATGAGTACGTTTCCTTGCTTCAGCAGAAAACCAAATGGTCCACTTCTTCTGGCCAGCTTACTGAGGGGATGCTCGTGCTTCTTCGGGACAAGGCGCTACCACCGCTAGTTTGGGCTTTGGGTCGCGTGGTGCGCACCTATCCTGGACCCGACGGCGTTACCAGAGTGGCAGAGCTACGGACGAAGAGAGGAACAATCACAAGAGGGTTCAATAATATTTGCCCTCTTCCCTTTGAAGAGGTCAAGGGGCGGGAGGATGTTCACGCGCGGGGCACGGGGGCCACCGGCGTAGGAACGAACGAAACGGCGAGCGGGAACGAACACCGAGTGAGGCGAATTCGGACGGTTTAAGGACCGAGCACTTGTTCTCCGAGCGGCGCGCACGACACTCGCGTTCCATCCAATAAATATTCTTTCGATGTACTTTACATATACAATTAAACCTATATTATACAGTCCACTCGTTTCACAATTCATCTACAAGCTACGAGCTCACCCATGCTCAATCAGTTGTCCTATGGTAAACGAAATGAATTGCTAAAGTAATGTGTGTAAGAAAACGCCAAAACACTCACCTAATTTTCGAGTTACAGTTCTAAAAAAGTGATTATTAAATCTTAACGTTTAATTATGTTTGATAAGGCTTTTTTTCATGGTTAAATTGATGAAATACTCTTTATTGCATACCAAACAAACACATTAACATTCAAAGCTTACAGAAATAATATTCATTTAAGCGAATTTATCGATCGTCACAAACAATCGCTCCCAAACAACACTTGGATACAGGACACGTTGTAAAGAAAGGGTAAGGAGCATTAATCCCTCAACCCCCAGGAGGCACTCGGGTGCCACGATAACAATTGATTTCAACTGTGTCTGGAATAACTCACGATCGAGGGATACAAAATAAGATGACATCAGAAACTTTACTTCCTAAAAATACACACGTATGTTTTGCAACAGATTTTATGCAAATAAATTGCTGGTACGAGTATTAATGGAAAATACAATTCCTTGAATAAGAAATTCGCCTAGCTTAGTTGGGACGTCAACCCACCACCTTCAGTTACCGAGCGGACTGCTCTAATCAATTGAAGTACCAAGACATTGTTTGTGTTGACGAAACGTGTGGAGGGATCTACCTCCTAGTGGTCCACCCTGGGCAACGGCATCTTTGGTTTTCTAACCAATGATGACGGCCAGCAGATCCTTCTGCGTGGATGCTACCACCCTCCTGCCGGAGTCCAGCGCCAAACAGTTTTTCTGTGTTCCGCTGGTGTGTGGGAGAACCAGTGCCACTTTCTGGGTAAGCTCGCTCCATCTTAGGCTTCTTCTTTACTGTATAGTTAAGATTCATTGATTGATTGGTAATGAAAAAAAAATCAAGGCGTTACATCAATATTTTTGGTTATTACCTCTATCAGCTCCTCTAAGAGCAGGTTTATGTAAACCTGCTCTTGCATTCTCTTAAATACGATTCGTCGCTGCGCTTGTGGCTGTGACCACGGATGTCTCAGCCGTCACATCGACCGCTGTTGTCACGGCTTCTTGTTCGGTAGCCATGCGGCGCTAGTGTCGGTCAGCGTTAAAAGAGAATACCAATCGTGCGTTCATTGCTGTTACAGAAGCTGTAACCAAAGCTGTTATGACATTTGCATTATGACAATCGCACTGCTGATCACAACTTACGGCCATTTCCAATAACATATCTATATTCAGTTTTGGCATATCGGAGATACAAAACAACTTCTGTCTTTGTTTCTCTGGACGGCAAAAACAGAGATAGAAACTGTTTCCTATCTCCGATATGCCAAAACTGAAGATAGATAGGTTATTGGAACCGGCCGTTAAAGTACACAGCAGCTCTACCTTTTTCGATAACAAACAATACTAATTAAATACAAAATAACACTATTCGGGCTTTAAGCAATGAAATCGATATTCCAATGAGTACAGCCCTATTCACTGGCGACCCGCTGTGGTGGAAACTAGGACGTCAAACAAAACTGACTAATTATTAAACTCGTTTTAATACGTCAATCCATGCAAAACCAAATTTATCAGCGGAATATACATTTTGATATTAATATCCAAGCGAAGCGGTATTAAGGGGACTACTAGAGCTAAGTTCTGCCCTTAATCGATTTAATTTTATTACTTCTAAACAAAATCAATTCTCAAAAAACTAGAACAGTATCATTTTAGCAAATTAACTCTAGTATTTATTACACACCCGGGACTACAGAGCAGTTGACACCTTGAAAACCGGTGTGTACGACGCCACTCCACCACGTAGGTCATCAAAAAACAATAACCAATATTAAATACGAGTAGTACCAACTTCGTCAAACTTTCTATAGTAGGTACTAGGTACTGCTATTATTACACATCAAATTTAGGCCCTCCATGTTTTTCATCATTTGAACAACGTTTTGTACGCAAAAATGTATCGTATTACACTCGAGCTAATAACTTAGGCCATTACGAGTAATCATTACTTGCTATTGAGAGCCATTATTATGAATTATTGGCATAATAACACGGCGTTTTGCACGCGAAATGCGCTGATTGCCGTGTTCTAGCCCGCGTACATATGGGTAAACCTGTGGCTTCACTTGAAACGATTTCAGTTATAAACTTAACAAAGTAAGTAAACGGCCTATAAATATCCCACTGTAGTGCAGTGCAAAGGCCTTCATCATTGCATTCAAGTTACCATACCAATGATGGGTTGCCAAATGCGGGTTGGTGATCACAAACCCTGCTCAGGTTTGTGATAACTCGTAAACTTAATGAAAATTTATAATCATATTACCTAGATTTATATTGACATAGAAAATATGCATTGAATTGAGAACCTCCTTTTCTTTTTATCGATTTAAATAAGTAGTTTTCATAACTTTAAGTTCCTTTTTCAGTTTAACAAATGTTTCATTACTCACCATCAAACCTTAACATATTTTCAAAACACTTATATCCCAAATTACATCTTACCACTATGAAGCTAAAGACTTATTTTGCTTGACAAGACACAGACGTTTGAGTAGTACCGTGCGTATTTGTATTTTCAACTTAATGTTCTAAGATTTTGGATCATAATAAACATATAAATAAAATTGAAATTCACATCGCACCCGACTATCTGTGGAGTGTCATCGTTGCTCCAACTGTAACATGTAAACTCGCACCTATGTCTATGAAATTAAGATGCCCCAGAGTATAGCTGTGCAGTCGTCTGTACATTATTGTCAAGTTTGTACCAATCATTCAGTCCTTCAAATGTACTGTACACAGCACGCACCAAACGATTTTCAACTTAATGTAAATAACGTAAGGGTGTTGATTTAGTAGTTTTATGTTGTGTATTATTATTACGGAAAGGCGAGAATAGGTTTGAATGTTTTTTGGAGTGAAATTATGTATGTAGACAGGGAATTTGCTTTTCAATGTAATATCGTGAATATAAAAATACAAGACGAGCTACAAGAAAAATGGTGGTTGTATTTTACAGACTCGAATAGCATTTAAGCTGTGTTTTTAGAAAATAGTTCTTTCAGAACGGTGATGTGAAATATATCTTGTATTATCAACTGACAAAAAAGAGAAAGTTTGTCCGTTATAACTTTGAAAACAATAAAAAATCTGTCGACCACGAAATTAGCAATCAATTTTGATCCATTACCAAGCAAATCGATGACCTCTGATTTATTCTTCCCTTCTGAAATTTATTTTACATTATATTTTGGTTTGTTTCCACTTTTCGAACGCTTTATACGTTCGTGGTGACAAACACATCATTATTTTTTTTCTTTCCCTGACTAAATTTACATATTTTTTATATGCCACATCAATATTTTTACTTCTATCTTCCATAGTGCACCAACACGGTTATTTGGGTAAAAACAGCTACCGCATGCTACAAATTACTTCCCCATAAAATAACAAGAGCAGTGACTGAACGTGCCAGTGCGCCGTTTAACACAAAGGCGATCTGGAGCCTCGTCGATCGGCCGATGGCCTGCCTCTACAAGCTCTTTATAAAGCAATAGGCACAGATTATAGTGGCTTACAGAAGCGCCATCTTGTAAATCATTACGGTGATTGTACTGCTTTTAAAAAATTCGTTAAAACCTTCACATATTCCTTAAAAATAGTGACGAACACAATTTCATAAAGAGATGAGGAAAAACTTGCCCTTCCAGGATTCAAAATTCAATTGGTTGAAATACGTTCATTGCATTCGCACTTTTAACAAATTAACACTGTCTATTGCTGAACTCTCTGTATATTAACTTAAATTGTATGTTAAAGTATTTTTTTACTTCCCTATTAATGATTATATAAATGATAAAATTGTATGGCAGTAAATTGTTCTAGCTCGCACTGGCATAAAGCTTTTCAAAACAGAGTTATTTATAAAGTGGCTGACAATAGAGATCGAGGTTCTTGCGCTGCTTCTTCTCAGCTCTAGCCCACACTGGTTCCAAAGTTTTGGTATGATAAAATATTGAGACATTTATAAGCGCCTCTGGGGCCTATTTAGAGAAATAAGAATGACATGAGCTGATTTTGCTTGAGGTCTATATCCATTAGTTAATGTCTTTAGTGGTGTTGGACCCGGATCGTTTTCAAACGTTTTTGTAACAGTATGTAATTTAGGCAAAGTGGGGCTACTGCACTAATTTAATCTATGATATGGTCTAAGAATTTCTTTGCCACTATTATTAAAGCCTTTGTCAGCTTCAGGACAACCTACCAAAGGCTTGTTATACGAATTCTTCATAAAAACCTTACTGTTACAGACCAGCGGAAGCTTATCTATTAAATTTGTGTTTATGTGTCGACTTTAAACTAAAACCTTTTGCTATCCAAGCAACTTGTCTCACAACTGAGCATATAAAGAATTTATATTGTCCTTGTCGGTAATCCCTTCTGTCCTATGGGTGACATAAGAGGCGACTAAATAATTACTCCTAGAAGACATACGACACGTCTTCTCCGTGCCACCGACCAACCTGCCTCGAAAATGAAAATATGTCACCGTTTGCGGATAGATGGCGTTAACTTCGTGCAAGCGCTTATATTTTTTTTATTTATTATTATTATTGCAGATTTCATTTCTTTAATGCATATTATGTGTAGCTCTGTATCTAAAACCCGGTTGGTTAAGTGGTTTAAGCACATCGGGTCAAGATCTCCTGGTCCAGGGTATGATGCCCGGTTTGGGCGGCTGCAAGTTTCTCAAAATTTCGAATATTGCTCGGGTTTGTGATCACCAAGCGCATTTGGCAGGCGTGGTGATAATATCCCCATCGTTGTTATGGTAACTTGAATATAACTATGCAAGCATTTGATAGTTGATAAGTAGGTTTTTGATGATGATTAGGTCGTTACTTTACCATCGCAGTATTGAAATTCATAAGTTGGCTATAATTTAAACGCGTTTACCTATCCCTTATTTATCAAGCGATCCTGTTATATTCCCCGGAGATAGCGAGTTCGTGGAGAAGACATCACGGATTCAAGGCAGTGCTCGGCAGGAGACGGAGATCGCGCGGGACAAGATCGCATTGGATGCTGTTTGTACAGTCAGCAATTTACACGAAAAATCGTTTTGATAACAATGATATTTAAAAAGAATAGATAGGTTATGCCCTTACAAAACTATCGAAATATATGTGCCGCTTGCGAACAACTGCACACATGCGTAATTCTTATTTTGTCCTTGTCATGCTCGTGAAAAGAACAATTACTTTCTCTTTCATGGATTTGAAAAGACGTCACAATTGTGACGTTTTAGGGACGCATATTGAGAGCGCGTCTAACATATCTATTACTTTTTAAATATCATTGTTTGATAATAAAAAAATTACGAGCCTGAAAACCTATTGTTAACCAAACTACGTATTAATTTGTCAATCATTAGTCTGAAGATAAAAAATAATAGTTAAACTGTTTTTCTAGTAATGAAAATGATACCGAATGATTGACGTTGATTTTATTTTAGATTGAACTTTATAATTTGGCAAAATTATGTCAACGTAGAATGAATATTTATATAATCATCCCACTGCAGGGTAAAAACCTCCAGCATTGAATTTAATTTACCATAGCAATGATAGTAATAAACACACGTTTGTAAACTTTATTTGATATTTTAGCAATTAAATTGCAATTATAATATCAGTATATAAACTTGAAAAATTATGTCTCAGGCGGGACTCGAACCCGCATCGCCCGGCATGCGAGGAGATGCGGGTTCGAGTCCCGCCTGAGACATCATTTTTCAAGTTTATATACTGACACGTTTTTAAGTTTCTTGGAAGGTCGGCACTGATGTACACTCAGAACAATAACGCTGATGTACAATAATATCACTGTGCAGCTGTGTACTATGTACTGAGGAGTAAGAATTACCCTCAAAAATTAATGTAATAATAAAAAATTAAGGAAACCAGTACTTTTACAAAGTGCTTGTAATGGTTTGAGAATAGGTATTACTTCTCCACTTGCAATGTATGTAGTCATTTACTTATTTTCATGTTGACAGTTATAACAGATCTCAATGATCGCATTATATTATGTTGTTTATACCTAGGACAAAATGTACACTAGGTCGTACGTATTTAATGTTTAAAAAAAAAACACGCCGTTGGTCTATGATTTAACAGGGTTACAGTTACCGGGCTTAGATCTCGGGGTCATGGGTTTGATCCCCGGGATTGCAACAATAGTTTCGAATTTTCAAACATTGCTCGGGTTTGCGATCACCAACCCGCATTTGGCAAGCGGGGTAATTTTGGTTGGGCCCATCATTGCTGTGGTAACTTGGATTCAATGATGGAGGCCTTGCGTGGGATGACAAAAGGCCGTTACTTTTACGTACCCTTTGTTCGGAGCACGACTTCAACCTGATCGTTTATTTATTACTAGCTGTTGCCCGCGACTTCGTCCGCGTCAAATGATATGAATAATTTTCCCCGTTTTCGCAACATTTTTCACTGCTGCTTCGCTCCTATTGGTTGCAGCGTGATGTTATATAGCCTAAAGCCTTCTTCGATAAATGGACTATACAACACAAAAAGAATTTTTCAAATCGAATCAGTACTTCCTGAGATTAGCGCGTTCAAACAAACAAACAAACAAACAAACAAACTCTTCTGCAGCTTTATAATATTAGTATAGATTATATGAGAACATTATTTTTAAACTTTAGTTAATTTGGAATCATTTTCATGAAATTCATTTTTATTTCGTCGTCGCTGCTGACCGTGCACATAACAGAGTCCATGGAGCGCAGATAGTGGCTCTCTCAATAAGCGCATTCAAGTAAAATCATAATACGTATGGTACACATACACAAGGCATGAGCGATAGCGTTTCACAACTCCTTCTCAAATGTCATGAGCATCATAACCAGCCTCTACCAGTCTAAGTAACGGGTCTTTCCAAAAAACAGATTTTGCCATAAGCGCAAGGTATGGGCAAACATATACATGTAATAGTAATAATAATCCTTGGCAATCCATGACTATAGCCTGCTTGTTTGTGAACAGCGTGCTCTAACATGGCGGGTTGGCGACCGCAGTTTGGCTAAAGGACGTGCATAAAGTTTCTTATTTTATAACTTGCACTCCTTTTCCTTTACCTTCTCGAATCACACGACGTAAGAATCCGTACCACGCTCTTCTGCAAAGAGATCTGCATTTTCAGAAAGCATATTCATTGAAAATACCTACAATTTCTTCACAAAATTTTTTTTCTGTCCAAGGTTCCGCTTAACTGACGACATTAACTGCTCTAACCATTGCTTTAAGCAAAAAAATTGTGTATTAACGATTTTACATCAGGCTTTGCACTGTCATTCAGCTGAGTTCCATCAATGTTTTCAGGATCCAACAAAATCCGAAATATTTAAAAAAAACATTCAACAATCGGATAATATAAAACAGCTTCTTGGTTTTCTGAAAAAGTGTTATTTAAGCAAAGAAATTGCAAGTGTAATAAACTAAACAAAAAAGATACGATTCCTTGAATAAAATACAGGATAAAATTATAACCATTTTCCATAATTTTTGTAGGCGTTCAGTATCGAATTTAGAGCCCATATATGAAGTAAAAAATGTAAATCAAGTTGTCACCCGAAAATATTTTTCGCGATATAGTTTTCAATATTTACTGTCCTAGACATATTAAGTTATAAAGGGAACATCAAAAACTTATGAATATATCGTAATGAATGAATAAGATGCGCATCGCGTCAAAAAAGTGTTGCTAGGAGGCCGTATCAAAAATTTTAGTTTTTTGGCAGACATTTTCTAAGTACTTTATCTTGACCGTTTTGTACTGGATTATACCAAAAGAAAAAATACATCATTTGATTTTGGTCTCGTAGATTGATATAATCAAATTTGGAAGGTGGTTAAAATTTCATCCTGTATATATTCAAGGAATAATTGCATTTTCAATTTACTTATAGTAATTGTTCAATCCCATCGCTACCACTTATGTCTTGCAGCGGGTCCTCTAGCGATCCCACGAGTGAGGGCGATGTGCTCGCTGGGCCACTCAATAGAGACGAACAGTCCGTCGAATTTGCATTGGTTTATGCGCCTTTTCGCATGCGATACTGCCATATTATTCGTTCACCTGGACGATACCAATACGAATGAGAAGGATCCCATTTCGATAAATATAAATTCAGTAAGCATTTTCTTACTGCATGTAATATTTTCTATGTATTTTAAAGAATTGACCGCACCTCCGACCTTGTGGAATGGCTATATTTTGCCAAACTTAGTGTATACTATGTCGTCTAAAATATTAACGTTTTTCTTAATCTATGTATATACTAGCTGACCCGGCAAACGTTGTTTTGCCATTAAAATGATTAAATTACTAAAATGGCTAACAAAAAATAGGGGTTGGTGGTAAAAGGGTAAAAATTTAGGGTTGTATATATTTTATAAAATTTTTATATTTTCCTACCCTACCCCTACCCTATCCCTACCCTACCCCTACCCTACCCCTACCCTACCCCTACCCTACCCCTACCCTACCCCTACCCTACCCCTACCCTACCCCTACCCTACCCCTACCCTACCCCTACCCTACCCCTACCCTACCCTACCCCTACCCTACCCCTACCCTACCCCTACCCCTACCCTACCCCTACCCTATCCCTACCCTACCCCTACCCTACCCCTACCCTACCCCTACCCTACCCCTACCTTACCCCTACCCTACCCCTACCCTACCCCTACCCTACCCCTACCCTACCCCTACCCTACCCCTACCCTACCCCTACCCTACCCTACACATACCCTACCCCCACCCCTACCCTAAACCCTTCCCTACCCCTACCCTACCCTTACAAAAAAGATTGATCAGTTATCGAGCGGGATGAAAAATGATTAAATTACTAAAATGGCTATTAAAAAATAGGGGTTGGTGATAAAAGGGTAAAAATTTAGGATTGTATGTATTTTTGTATGTCGTATCATAAAAAAATAGTAATTAAAAATTTTGTCAAAAAAAAAAAAAAAAAATTTAGGGGTGGACTACCCCTAACATTTAGGGGGATGAAAAATAGATGTTGGCCGATTCTCATAGATACCGGATAAGCACAAAAAAATTCATCAAAATCGGTCAAGCCGTTTCGGAGGAGTATGGCAACGAAAACTGTGACACGAGAATTTTATATATGTATATAAATAAAAATGATCGAAACGTCGGGACGGTTCACGGTTAACGGTTCGTTGCATTAAACCCCGTTAGTGTTACCCCCGTATTTTTAAAGAAGTAATTACTTATTGCTTAAGAAAGTCATAACTTAAAATGTTCATACCTAGTGCTTAAGTGAAAGAAATTGGTCACCATTAATTGGCTGGAAATGCTAACTTTTGGTAGTTATAACTTCTAGAAATTTCTTGATTAAGGCATACAAATTGTCTCTCAAGTAATTACTTTTAGTCAAGTAATTACTTTTATTTGTTTATAAATACGGGGGTTAGTGTTTAGTGTAAAAATGCAACAAGAAAGTTTAAAATCCTAAATAAAAATGAATCACTGAAATGTATGTATGCACATAAATTCCGATTGACTGCACCAAATTGCATAATTCTTTGTTTGTATGCGTTTAACGGTCAGGAGAGCGCTTGTATGGAAGGAAATATATGGTCACTGTACGGAAAAAAACTTTTTCTACTGAAGTAATATCTACACAAACAATAAATAAAAAAAAGACGCGTGGCACTCGGAGACTGCCGCGGTAAAGCTATTGCATAGCATTTTTTATCAACTTATGCAATTATAAAACTAAAAAGTATCACCGCTGTGCCGGTCGGAGTGGGGGATGTTAGGTTATTTTCGTTACGGAATTTCTGGATTCGGTCTCCACGCTCAAGGCCCGCGATAGAAACTATGCAATAGCTTAATTTTATAATTTTAAGAACGTTTGTCTCTCTCTAACGTCAGTCATTCATATATTCGAGGATAGTTTTGTATCGGGCTTTGTTCCTAGTTCTTATTATAGTATGTCGACTGCTTTAATTTGAACTGGGACTTTTCGAAGTGATATTTTTGTTTAGGACTAAGCAAATACACGGTACATTTTCAATCTCCTGGAAAGCGAAGCCCACGTTATGTAACCATTATATATAACATTATGGCAGGGTTATTTAATATATAAATAAAAAAAGACGTGTGGCACTCGGAGACTGCCGCGGTAAAGCTATTGCATAGCATTTTTTATCAACTTATGCAATTACAAAAGTAAATAGTATCAAGTTTTCGTTACGGAATTTCTGGATTCGGTCTCAACGCTCAAGGCCCGCGATAGAAGCTATGCAATAGCTTAATTTTATAAATTTATGTATTTTCTAATTTTGACTTTTGTAATTATTTTTTTCTGTTATTTTGGCAGATATGGTTACCATAGGCAAACATACTGTCAAAATCCTTATTTTCTTCTAAATTCTTTTAAATTTCGGAAATTTAAAATTGTTCGGTCGTGCCTCGCCCCGAGTGTTAGGTTAGGTTATTTTCGTTACGGAATTTCTGGATTCGGTCTCCACGCTCAAGGCCCGCGATAGAAGCTATGCAATAGCTTAATAAATTTTAATGTGGAACACATATCATATATATACATTGTTCTGATCCCAAAGTGAGTAACTATTTATAGCACTCGTATTGTGAAAGTCAGAAATCTCTGGTCTGGGTGTTTGTTTGAGGAGCCGGAAATATTTTTCGCAATATAGTTTTCAATTTTTACGGTCCTAGGCCTGAAAAGGTAAAAAAGGGATAATCAAAAACGTATTAATAGTATCGTAATGAATAAATGCGTCCCCTGGGCAACGTCCGGTCCTGACCACCGTAACGGAGTGGCAGGCCGGCGGCAAAAGGATATTGTACCATATTGGCTCACCGGACTGTTCTTTGACGACCATTTGGATCAGCGGTAGTTAACGCTGCTTCTGAGCCATGGGTCGCGGGTTCGATCCCCGCACAGTACAAATATTTGTGTGCATGAACATGTCTGTTTGTACTGGTCTGGGTGTTTTCTATGTACGAGTATTATAAGTATGTATTTACAAAAAAAAAGTATATAAGTAAGTTTATCGGTTGTCTAGTACCCCATACGACAGGGTACTTAATAGTAGCTTAATTTGGGACTAGATGGCTGTGTGTGGCCCAGTGTGGCATGTCTGAAATATTTATTATTTAAGAATCTCCCGGTGTCTTCACTGCTTAAACAACATGAGTCCTCAGGAAAGCCCTCAGGGCTTTACCAAAAACAGCCCTTCTCGGGGCTCAGCCAAGTCCTACATATAACTTACTACGTCCGCGTCAATTTCTATTATTATGATCGCGACTATTTTTGCAACATTTTTCACTCATGCTTCGCTCCTATTAGTCGCAGCGTGATGTTATATAGCCTAAAGCCTTCCCCGATAAATGGACTATCCAACACAAAAAGAATTTTTCAAATCGAACCAGTACTTCCTGAGATTAGCGCGTTCAAACAAACAAACAAACAAACAAACAAACAAACAAACAAACAAACTCTTCAGCTTTATAATATTAGTATAGATAAGGACAAGCAGAAGCCATACGACATGATGATGATGATGAATGAGATGCGAATCGCGTAAAAAAAGTGTTGCTAGGCGGCCGTATCAAAAAATTTAGATTTCTGGCGGACATTTTCCAAGTGCTTTATCTTGACATTTTTGTACTGGCTATTAACTAAAGAAAAAATACGTCATTTGTTTTTTTGTCTCTGATATATTAAAATTTGGAAGATGGTTAAAATTTCACCCTGTACACTTGTAAAGATAATAATGATTAATATGAATACACATAACAGAAGAAAAAAGCTGTGGAAAATTCGTTCGTATTAGATTATTAAATACGATTCAAACATGAATTTCGTTGGTGCCTGTTTTTCAGCAAACTCCAGCTCGACTTTTTAATTCATCGGCTGTGTTAGCGTGGACTGACAGATTGATGGATTTCAATTTAGAGTCCCGGGTTCGAATCTGTCAGGTGGATTTTTCACAGTTTCCAGACCGTTAAAGCTTTTTTCACATGAATTTGATCTCGTAGCTTTTAAATGAATTTACTGGCGAACTCAGTTTTAGAAAGCTTTTTTTCGTGTTTCACAAAGTGTTTGTGGAGAAATAAAAAGCTTCGCATGACCTGATACTTAGTGGAACGAAAAGCTGGCTGGTTTGATTCCCGATTCGGGTCAATTTATAAGAAAATATTATACAGCTTTTGCTTACAAATATCTTGTGTTCATGTTGCATAACGGTAAGCTCAAATACTCAATTTTGCAAAGGGGCTAAAAATACTTGTTCAATTGTTTTTTAATTGTCACAGGAAAAATGTTACTTTATTTGAACCCCAGAAGGTTAGTACAACCTTTAATTTCATTCCTCCGTAAAACCTAGTATTTCATTCAATATCAGCCTACATCAGACTACATCAGACATAAGCCCTTCCAAAAGGACAATCTTGCCATTATCGCCACGCTTGGCATATGGGTCGGTAATCGCAATTTGGCCACTAAGACTCTACCACTGTCTTCTTCTGATACTCCATTAGTCGCCTCTTACGTCACCACACGAAGAAAATGACACAAATCACTATCTTAACATTTACAAATCACCATCAAATGCTGTCGACTTTCAAAAGAAGCTGTTCAAAAATAAACACCCAGAGTGCACTTACAGCTTTTAACCGGCACGAATAAACAGAATTAAGCGAAGGCACGCAGCGAGCGAGCGAGCGGAGCGTCGTTAGAGGTAAAAGGTAAACTATCGACAGAGCGAAGCACGCTAATGATTTGCGATCAGGGTTAGCACGTTTGGGTTTTTCCAAACAAAACATAAAAAGAGTAATGGCCTATTAACATCCCAATGCAGGGAAAAGGCTCCAATCATCAATGATATTATAATAAAACGAAGCATGCCATAAGCGCGCGCGTTGTGAAGACTCAACTCGAAACGGATTTAATATGCGATTTACTATAAAGGTAACATTACTCTATATGACATTTAAGCAATTTAATTGCAATTATGATACAGTATCTGACGACCATTTGGATCAACGGTAGTAAACGCTGCTTCTGATCCATGGTTCGATCCCTGCACAGTACAAATATTTGTGTGCATGAACATGTCTGTTTGTACTGGTCTGGGTGTTTTTCTATGTATTATAAGTATTTATTTGCAATAAAAATAATATATAAGTATGTTTGTCGGTTGTCTAGTAGCCGATACGATAAGCTTCGTAGTAGTTGCTTAGTTTTTGACTAGATGGCTCTGTATGGCATGTCTGAAAAATATTTATTTTATTTATTTATAGTATTTAAACTTGAAAAAATTATGTCTCAGGCGGAACCCGCATCACCTCCGGGCGCGACGCTTTACCATTTAGCCACCGAGATAGGCGTAACTTTTTAGTACTACGTCATAGGCGTAAATTTTTCAAGCATATTCTTATCGCTGTAAGCCAGCGTTGTTTCATCAAATGTTAGGAGTTTGCACCCTTAACACCCGAAAGAAACATCTTTGCAGATGTTTGACAGTCAGTTACGATGAAACAGCTATTTAAATACTAATGATATTGAAACATTTTCATTGCAATTGTAATATTAGTATTAAAACTTGAAAAATTATGTCTCAGGCGGGACTCGAACCCGCATCTCCTCGCATCTCAAAGCTGGCTTACAGCGATAAGCGATAAGTGTGCTGAAAAATATTGGTAAAGATGATAATGATTAAAAAAATCTGTGCTTTTCTAAATACCTACGGGTGACATCCCTGCATAGTTAGTTTCGTTTAGGCGACAGTTCGGGGCTTTACTTCACATATTTGTGCCGTCTTGTGACAACTCCACAAGTACAATATGCCCGGCATCTCGAAGCGAATGCTTGAAGGACTTACGACCTCTCGTGTTATTGTTTGGAACTTTCCTCATTTTCATAAAGGTAGTTCAGGTGTTTGTGTTCTCGTAGTTCAGTTCACTTTCGGAGTGATTACAAAAGTTAATTCACGTCGAAACACCGCTTAGATGATGACCATTACTCGCTTAAATGAGGAAGTAACGACCTATTATCAATCCATTGCAGCAATGATAGATGCTGGCACAATCGCCACGCTTGCCAAATGCGAGTTGGTGATCACAAACCCGAGCAATGTTCGAACATTCGAAACTTTTTGATGCCCGACCAGGGGATCAAACCCGGGACCCCGAGATCTTGGCCCGGTATGTTTAAACCGCTAGACCAACGGGGCGTTATTGGCGTTATTGTTTTACATGTGGTTTTACATAATAAGATTTAATTGTCAAAGTTAATATTTTATTTGTCTAATTCTATTCTATTCTATTCCATTTTAAATCCAATCCCGCGACCATTTCGAAAAGTAGTTTTTTCTCTATAGTCTTCTTTGTATAATGTGTTTGACGACCATTTGGATCAGCGGTAGTTAACGCTGCTTCTGAGCCATGGGTCTCGGGTTCGATCCCCGCACAGTACAAATATTTGTGTGCATGATCATGTCTGTTTGTACTGGTCTGAGTGTTTTCTATGTATTATAAGTATGTATTTACAAAAAAAAAAAGTATTATAAGTAAGATTATCGGTTGTCTAGTACCCCATACGACAGGGTACTTAATACTACCTTAATTTGGGACTAGATGGCTCTGTGTGGCCCAGTGAGGCATGTCTTAAAATATTTATTATTATTTATTATTAAATAACCTCCAGCAAATCAGGTGTCAGAGTTTTCCAAGCCTCTGACATACCTTGTTTTCAAAACATCCACCCTGCTTCAGAAAATGGGACTAACGGCGCGTAGCGTGCCTTTCAAAGCATGACTTAAACCCTTGACCTGTAAGAACGCCTCCTGGGGCCTATTTACAGAAATAAACCTGATTTTACTGATTTTATACCCTCTTCCAGATCCGGAACAATTTAGAAAATACGACAATAAATTGACCCGTCCATAATCCGACTTAGTTGGTGACACCTAGAAAACTGGTGTAGTCGCCACTCTGCCACTAAGGTCGTCGAAACAATATATTTCAGAATTACCAGTATCTTTGAAGTATTTTTTAATTAATAAGCTTGCTCTTAACTACATACTGAATTCTACGGCTAAGAAGAAACCTAAGATGGAGCAAGATAACCTAGAAAGTGGCACTGGTTCTCCCACACACCAGCGGAACACAGAAAAACTGTTTCGCGCTGGACTCCGGCAGGAGGGTGGTAGCATCCAGGCAGCCTCTTACGAAGCCTACCACCGCAGAGGAATCTGTTACCCGTCATCATTGGTTAGAGAAACTAAAGATGTCGTTGTCCAGGTTGGACCACTAGGAGGTAGAGCCCACCACACCAAAATGTTTTACCTCACCTCAAAAAAAAAACTGTTTTTTTTTTGAGTTAATAATGTTTACTCGGCCAAAAAAATGGTAACGTTACAACCATCTAAGAGTACAAGTATCGAACAGAGACTAGACTATAGCCCACTCAAACAGAGTTAAGATCACTTAAAGATAATTATCAGATCAGTTTGAGCAGACTCTTGTATCAGATGGTGAAACTTCGTATCGGCACGTCTGCGGGCTTTATTTACAACACGGTCTTAGAATCGAGAATGTTCTTGAGACTTGGTTTTAAGATGAGTAAATGTGGTACATACATTTTACTGATTCCAAAGTGAGTTACTATTTAAAGTAGTCGTATTGTGCAAATCAGACACAAAAAAAGTACCACAAACACCCAGACCCGAGCTAATGTACAAAAACCATTTTTTTCTTCATTGATCCGTCTGAGAATCGAACCCGAGACATAGGAGCAGGCGACATGTCGCCTGTCGAAGGTATCGCGACACCTTGAAAACTGGTGGATGCGCCACTCCACCACGGAGGTCGTCATGTATATAGCTTTATGGGTTGAGATAAACTTGTGGGAGGGCAACATTGATTGCAAAAGTAATAACGTAAAGAAAAGCTGAATCTTTGTTTTTCTTATTGAGATTATCATTGAGTGATGATAATCTGGTGTCTAACCTTTTCTGACGTGACACGATTCTACGTCTTCCGTCTGGTGACAGAACCCGGGACGAACGGCTGAATGTGTTTTTCAATGCACGACTATAATCTCTCTTCAATTCTAGTCCAACCGAATCAGTGAAAATATGATTAGGTAGATGCAACAAGGGTCTCACCCAACGGACACTTAACTAAGTTTTGGGTGTTCTTTTAACTAAGTTACATTCATCATTGCATCACGCACGTAAGTTCAAATTTTGCATTATGGTAGGTTATGACCATAGATATAGGTTATGACACATGACTGACTAACTGCTGTCAGTTCAAACTGTCACTTTAATATCGGACTGCGTATCTCGTTCTTATATTTTAATCAATGTTCGGAATACATAATTGCATTAATTAACTCATCTGTAGTCATAATCACGTCAATTTGCTCATTAATACGAGCAGGAACATATTTCACTTGATTAAAATCCCGTTTAAAATTATAACAGTGTTTAAATGAAACCAATTCGTGCTTCCCGGTTCATTAAAAATATTGTTTGTTATTAATCAGCATAAAAAATAAACTCTATAGAAATATATTATTCTATAGAAATCATGAGGCGTGTGGTGATTTGGGTCATCATCATCACCAGCCTATCAGTTCAATGCTGGACACAGACCTCAGACAAAAGGAGGGTTTTGGCATACGCTTGGCAAGCGTGTTGACGATGGCAGTCTGCCCAATGGTAGGGGAAGGCGGCAAAATCCCCCTTTCGGAAAACGTCCAGCAGTGGACTATAGTGTAATGATGAATATAATGTCCAGCAGTGGACTATAGTGTAATGATGAATATAATGTCCAGCAGTGGACTTATGAAGTCTGACGATGATGACTATTATTCCGCAAGTACAGACAACGACAGGTCAACCTACCCAAAAAGTTAAAGGTCATTGAATTGATTTTCAACTTTAAGTCCAACGATTAGAGATCAGTATCAATTGTGGAAATTTTACGTTTTGTGGTAGGTTGACGTGCTTTTGTCGGTACATAATGTAAGTATTGTTTGTTTCAAGTGAACCACACGTATAAAGTCCAATGACATGGCGGGGTAATAATGGAAACATTATTTTTTTATAGCTAAACGCTACCAAGCAGTTAAACTAAATAAAATCATTAGCGATGAACTCCCTATCAACTACGGTGTGCCTCAAGGCAGTATTCTCGGCCCAACCTTATTCTTAATTTTAATCAACGACCTCAGTAACCTCAATATACCCCACTGTAATATTGTCTCCTTTGCAGATGATACTGCACTTACCTTTACAGCGGACTCCTGGGATGAGCTGAAGCAGGTAGCTCAAACGGGGCTCAACACTGTTGTCTCTTGGCTAATTGATCACAGGCTCACCCTAAATACCTCTAAAACCAAATTAATTGCATTTTCCATTAGTTCAAGATCACAACCTACCCCACCTTTATCTCTTAAAGCTCATTCTTGTCCAGATTTGTCAATAAATGCTTGCCAGTGTCCTTTGATCTCAGCAGTGGATACTGTCAAGTATCTTGGTATAACCTTGGATAAGTTCCTTAACTTTAAGGCTCATGTCAACATTTTAACGGGCAGAATGCGTAAACTTATTTATGTGTTTAAAATTCTTAGACATATTGCAAGTCCTAATATAATTCAAAATGTCTACTATTCCCTATGTCGCTCAATACTAACGTACTGCATTTCTTGCTGGGGAGGAGTTCCCAAGACGTCCCTAAAACCTATTGAAGTGGCTCAACGGGCGATTCTTAAAGTGGCAACTTTTCGTCATATACTTTTTCCTACAACTGAACTTTATAAAATTTGCAACGTCTTAACAGTGCGACAACTATTTATTCTACACATCATTCATTTGCAACATCAAAGAACCACTTATACCCATATAACCAAGAGACGTAAAGACAAGATCTGTTGTGTTCCTGTGACTAATTATTGTTTTACGAGAAGGTTCTTTTGCTTTTTAGGACCATATCTATACAACAAAATAAAGCCAAAGTCTGTATTTATAATCTCTCCTCTTTTGACTGTAAAAAAACCGTACGCTATTTTCTCCAAAATAAAACTTACGACCAAACAGAAAGGTACTCGTACACTCCTAAACTCTTATACCCACACAGACTCAAGTACTTAATCTTTCACACAAACCTAATTCTATAATAAATATTGTCTCCTTTTAGACTCAGTTTTTGTTTTTCTTTACTTTAATATCTCTGCATCATGAGTCCCGAAATGCTTTGTAACGGTATAATGCTTATTCATAATACACAATGTTCAATCTGGAGGGTGGGAGCCTGATGACCTGTACATCAGGTATGTGTATTCATATCTCTCACAGGCGTCAGTCTCACACAAACTATATTTAAGCTAGCCTGTATAATGAATATACTAATTCATGTAATTGTTTGTGATGAGAGAATAAATTACTATTATTATTACATGTTATGTTTTTTGTTATCTATGACCTATGCCTGACGACCATTTGGATCAACTTTAGTAAACGCTGCTTCTGAGCCATGGGTCGCGGGTTCGATACCCGCACAGTACAAATATTAGTGTGCGCGAATAAACTTGAAAATTTATGTCTTAAGCGGGACTCGAACCTGCATCTCCACCGAGACTGCGTCCCAGCGCGAATTTTTCAAGCATAATATATTCTTATAGCTGTAAACCAGCGTTGCTTCATCATATGTTCGGAGTTTGCACTCTCAACACCCGAAAGAAACATCTTTGCAGATGTTGAACAGTCAATTAAAATGAAACAGCTATTTAAATACTATTTATATAATTTAATTGCAATTATAATATCAGTAGGTACTTAAACTTGAAAAATTGCTTAAATATCATATAAAGTGTCTTCAGTATCTTTTGGCTTCATCGGCGAAAATAGCTTTATGAGTGTTTAGAGTAATACGAACTAAAAAACCCTGTGTCAGAAGGAACACTCACTACCCTGCTACTCTAATATTAACCCCACACCTGAATCCCTGGCCATTTCAAATCCCCGCGTCATGAAAATGAGCCGTAAAATGAAATCTTTTTTGGGTTGACTCCCAAACCGGATTAATCGGGATGAAACTAGTTTTATGATATTAGGGGCTGTCAAACACTTCTTTCATCAACTTATACTTAAACTTTGCTTACAAACAAAAATATCAACGAAAAGCATGAAGAAACCACAAAGAAAGAATTACTTATGAGGCTCTAAAATCACAGGGTGCACTTTCCACAATTTTTATAGGCGTTCGGTATTGTATTTAGAGCCTATTTATGAAGTGAAAAATGTAAATCAAGCTTTCACCCGAAAATATTTTTCATAATTCATAATTCATAATTCATAATACTTTATTTGCGTAAAAACATGGTATAAAGATGTTACATTGTCAGAGTGTGCACATGTCTTGCCGAGATTATCAGCATGCAAATATTAAAGATAGGGTACATTCATTACATTTAAAATAATGAGATCTAATAAACATTATGGTATAAAATATAATAAATGTCAATCGGAATTAAAAAATAATGTCATAATAATGTCATCATAAAATAATGTCAAGTCCATTGGTTAAGAATAATAAGATTACTACATCAATGTTCAAGTCAATTAAATTTTCGGTCAATTAATAATTCTTTTACATCGTAAATTTTTCCATCTATAAGCCACTTGTACAATTTAGTCTTAAAGATATTGATTTTGTGTTGTTTGATCTCGTAGGGAATCCTATTGTATATCTTAATACACATACATAAACAACTTTTACTATACTTTTTAGATTTCGGAATGACACTTTGGACTAGCCTGTTAGGGTTTCTTTGAAGTCTAGGGTTTCTATCTTTAGCTTCCATGAATAATTTGTAATGTTTCTTTACAAAGCAGCAGATTTCAAAAATGTACAGCGCAGGTAGCGGCAGAATGCCTAATTTTATAAAAGCAGGTCTACAAGATTCACCGGGCGGGATACCGCACATTGCCCTCACACATTTCTTTTGCGCTATAAACACTTTATTGCAGTCGGTACTGTTCCCCCATATTATGAGCCCGTAGCGTAATAATGAAGCTACATATGCGTGGTAAGTCGTTAGTACGGTTTGTTTGTTAGTGCTTTGTCTGATTTTACTAAGAGCGTAAACGAAATTATTTATTCTTTTGCAAAGATTATCTATGTGTGACTTCCAGCTTAAATCCTCATCGACGATTACGCCTAGAAATTTGGTTTGTGTGATTTCCTCTATTTCATTGATTTTAAGTTTAAAATTGTATTGAATGTGTTTGGATTTATTGAATTGTATATAGTTTGTTTTATTTATATTTAATTTGAGGTCATTATTTTCTAGCCATTTCGTTATGTTGTCAATGGTGTTTTTAATTTCTACTTCATGCATTTCTATTGCATCACTATTTTTTTTATCACTTGTCACAATTATAGATATGTCGTCAGCAAAAAGTACGCATTTATGATTAGTCACGTCCGTTATTTCGTTTCGCATACAGTTTTCAATTTTTACGGTCCTAGGCCTGTTAAGGTATAAAGGGCAAATCAAAAATGTATGAATAGTATAGTAATGAATGAATGAGATGCGTATCGCGTAAAAAAAGTGTTGCTAGGCGGCCGTATCAAAAATTTTAGATTTTTTGCGGACATTTTCTAAGTGCTATATCTTGACATTTTTGTACTGGGCTATACTAGTATTATATTATCTGTGGCTATACCAAAAGAAAAAATACGTCATTTGTTTTTTGTCACGTACATTGATATATTAAAATTTGGAAGGTGGTTAAAATTTCATCCTGTATAATAAATACCAAATTTTGAGTAAGTTCATGATGTTTGTAGATGATTTTTGGTCTGGCCCTGACACAATATTTGTGACTTATTTATAAGCTTTTTATAGGTTATTTTATTAGAATTTTTTTTTTTTACATTTTTAAAAGTGTTTTCTACCTATCGCTCATCGCAGCGGCTTTTTTTATATTTTAATGAGACCAACTTTAAACTACATACCTGTGTCCTATCCTGTTTTAAATTTATTTTTACAACTCTGTCTCGGTCCACTCAGTAAAGGGCTTCACCAGTACGTCGGTCCACCTGGTGGGGGACCCACCTACAAGCCACAGCCAGGTGCTTTGTCATCCGATGTGCGGTCACCATTCCGAAACCTTTCTACTATCGGTTCCTTTTACTATGTGCCATGCCCACTGCAAATTCAACGGGCCAAGTCTTCGGGAAATTTCGGTTATTTTAGTCCACTGATTTTCTCATTCTATCACACAGAGAAACACTGTGCATCAATCTCACCGTTTCTAACTGTGACCTTTCCTTATTATGAGACCCATAGGAAGCGTAGTTCACTTAATTAGGTACAATTTAGGTAGTCAAAGTAAATCTTATAATATGAGTCTCAAACAATAGATTCTGTATTATGTATAGTTAAAGACCTAAAGTGTCTAGAGTCGTATAGAGCTAGAAATGTAACTTACCTAATTTTATCGGTTTAGTTATGTAGTTAATTTGGTAAAGAAAATATATAATTAAAAAAAATCAAACATTCGTGATGAAAAAATATATTTAGTGTTTAAATTGAACTGTATTATGAATTCAAATGCACTATTAACATAAACTAATATGAGTTTAACATCGATAGCCGCATATTTTATATATTCCCACGCCGAGTCGAGCGTAACCGAAACCCTACCTCGAATCACATTTCAATCGAATTAAACGACAAGGAACTAGGCTCTCAACACTTTGAGCGCTCCGAAATTCAGCGACCACACCGAACGCACGCAATTTACCTGAATTATTAAGAACAACCCAAATTCGAAGTTCACTCAAAGTCGAAACGGCTATTTAGAATTTAGTAGCATTATAGACGTATAACCCATTGGGGCTGCCGGCAACTCGGCTCTGAGTGAACCGGTGAATTATAAATGAGAGACAGAGTGAGAGGATTGTCAACGCGACTCCTTTATGGGGGGGAAAGGGATAGATGAATGTAGTGCGAATTTAAACCGTGGTTGCGACTTGACAGACTTTCCTATGCGGCGAAGTTTGTAATTGTTTGGTTTGAGAAAATTATGCTCTGGAGGAGTGCATAAGATAAACATGGGCACAGTTAAAATAAGACACAAAACTTGTACGCATTTTTTTTCTTTTTTAAATAAATAATGGGCTTGCTCTTGACTACATACTTAACTATGCGGTTAAGAAGAAGCCTAAGATGGAGCGAGCTCACCCAGAGGTACTGGTTCTCCCACACACCAGCGGAACACAGAAAAACTGTTTGGCGCTAGACTCCGCGATGAGCATCCAGGCGGCCTCTTACGAAGCCTACCACCGCAGAGGGATCTGTTAGCCGTCATCAATAGTTAGAAAACCAAAGATGCCGTTGCCCAGGGTGGACTAGGAGGAAGATTTCACCACCCCAAATTGTAACACTTGACGTATAATGAGGTAGTGATTGATATATTTTGTCAAAGGGTCTTTAGATAGTTGTGCACTATGGATATAAAAAAGTAAAGCAACGGCCTATTGTCATCCTGCTGCAGGGCAAAGGCTTCCATCGCGGAATTCAAGTTACCACAGCAATGATGGGTACAGGCATAATCACCACAGCAAATACGGTTTGGTGACAAACCCGGAAAATATTCGAAACTCTTCAGGGACACCAAACCACACATAATATTAGGGGTTAAAGTATGAAATTGCCGTTTTGTATGGACGAAATCGAGAAAAGTTATTTTTCCATACTAATAATTTTTTAGTTTTTTTAAAAACGCCTGAACCGTTTTCGATACAATTAAAGGTGAAAGTTAGATGGTTATAAAGCTACGCATTATAGTATTTAAATTTCTGAAAATCAAAGTATATAATACAAATATACTTAATTGAAGCAAGAAGGTCAGCTAACACATTGTAAGGGGTCTTTTCAACGATTTCCTTTGAAGTAATAGGCACTAGTATTGCATTTTTTTTTTAGTCAAAAGCTACTTTATTTAGTTTTTGATACAATACGAAAAGAATTACGCAATAATACGACTATACTTAAGAGCTATAAACAAAATAAAAGTGGGAAAATAATCGGCAATTTCATACTTTAACCCCTATTACTACTAGTACCCAAACCATTTAACCACTGTTCAACGTGGTGTTACGGATTTAAGATAGCTATATATTTTTTAATCCGGGAAATAAAGTATTTACAAATTTAGACTCTTATAACCTTAAAACTTTAGACACTGGATTTTGGCTTTAGACTTTGACACAAAAAAAAATATTGAACCGCTACGGACAAGACATAATGAAGACTGTGCAAATAATAATGTGATTAATCCATAATGCAATCAAAAGGAAAATTCTAAACTTGGAAAAGGGACGTGGATGTTGCCATATTCGCCAGGCTTAGCAGTTTAGTTGGCGAACTTGGGCATAAACCCAATGTTAGAGGCTGGGTTAAATCAAAAGAAGACTTCTTTCCAGTCGCCTCTCACCACACTCATATGTCGAGAAAGGGTGATGCTAGCCTACTTTATTTTAGAACGGCAACACTCGCCACTTAAATGTTAACACCTACAATTTTAGCAAAATAAAAACATACGCCTAAAGCAAGTTCAAACAAAGAGGATATCCTTCACACTTCTCATGTAACTTGAAAACTTTCCCACGCAAATGTGCCCGCAAGATGGCGCCTGAAAAACCTTTGTTTTGGCGCGAAATGACGCGAGAAATCCTTGATTCGCGCCTTCGGGCAGTATGACGTCTCCACAACCGTAACCGTTCTATGTTCGGTTTTTGAACCATCTCATTTACGATATTCGACTGTAAGCCGTTGTAATAACGGTATTGGTAATGTTATTTTGAAAATTAAAAGGCATAATAAACTTTGTTTCCTTGTACAAAAGACTGATTGTGGCAACGGAAACCCCGTGAGGAGTCTGGCTCCTTTGTAGTCGGCTCTTGTGCACCGTGAAAGCAGATTGTTGTTTTTTTTTCTGAATTTATTTAACTATGTTCAACCACTCTTTCTAGGAAAAATCTTTGTTTGAAACCGGAGATTGGGCGAACTAAATTTTCGAGACTTTGGATGAGGAGGAATAGCATAATGAATAATGATTCTTAATTTAATGTTATCTGAGGCTTAGCCATTAACATCAAGGAAGCAAGACAATTTCGTAGTATGCCAACAATTAAAACAAAAATTAGAGCTAGAATCACAGGAAATCCATCTATACGGAAAAGTCCACGATTGATTCAATTTTTGTCATGTTTGAAATAAACGACCATATTATTATGCTTATTTTACGTCATTTTAGGAGTTAGATTTTTTCACAGCTTCAAGGAAATGCAAATAATTGAATTCTATGCATTACCACAGCAGTTATGGGTTCAGGCATAATTACCACGCTTGCCAGATGCGGGTTGGTGATCACAAACCCGAGCGATGTTAGACAATTCGAAACTTTTATTGCCCGACCCGGGAATCGAACCCCAAAATCTTGGACCAGACCTACCAGACTAACGAAGGGTGTAATTCAGAATCATGATGAATAGTGCTAGCGGGCAGTTAAGGGTGTTGTGTCTGGGTTTTGTAGTTTGCCGACCGCATAAAGGGGGAAGCGGTGATTCAATGCCTTTGATACGCCAATCGGTTCGTATAAAGGAATGTTTGATTTCTCGTACACTCACATCACAACGTAATACAAAGTAAGTAGTAAAAAATATTGAATAGCAGATTAAAGTAAGGGCTATCCAGACAAACTACCGCAACACACAAGCAATCTGCGTGCTAAAAATACCTTCTACACTTAGTAATGTACTTTTGCATTTGTTAAACCCTCGGAGATTTCAATTCATAAGAAGAGCCATTCGTTGCATATGTAGTCGGCAGATCGTTTGAAGAAGCGCTGTCAATATAGGATTTTAAACTTTCCTATTGCATTTTTTATACCCACTAACGGGGTTTAATGCAACGAAACTACGTTAAGGTAAATAGTAATTTGCCTTTAAATAGTAAGTAGTTTCGTTGCATCAAACCCCGCTATCAGTATGTTTTAAATTATCGATGATTTTTCACTTTATATTATTCTGTGCCAATATTGCAAATCTTTCTATTAACACCGCCTTTGCCACTTGCCAGTTGCTCTAATTGATGTGCATCAGTTATCATTAATTTATTTACAAATCCATTCATTCGCTCATTCACCCAGTCACCCATTCATTTATTCTTTTAACAATACATAGCATCAGACGTTCTAAAAATACATTACTTCAATAAAGTTAAGACGTTAATAATGTGGGTGTTTCCCAAACATTGTTCTGCCATGGCCCGGTAATTTATTTATTTATTTAAGCTTTATTGCACAAACAAACAGTTATTGTACAAAAGGTGGACTTAATGCCACGAGGCATTCTCTGCCAGCCTACCATCGGGCTAAACAGAAATGTTTAGACGGCGGTGCGATAAAAAAAAATTAGTTATTAAATAAAATTATCAATAAATTATAATTATAGTAATTTTCACATTGGCCGTTTGTGACCCACTTAATACTTTTAAACACAAGCTGGTTCTATTAGGTTAAATAATATACAGACGTACCTACATTTATCAATAGTTAAAATATTATTATAGACTATTTGGTCACTTTTAGTGCGAAGAATGGAGCTACTGCTTATATTTTACTTTTTAAAGAATCCAAGTTTGCGGAATATGACGAAAGAAGATTTTTTACGATGCGTCGATCGATAGGTACTATTTTTAAAACGAAGCGGGAATGTTGCGACCCGGTACTTTATTTTGATGGCCCGGTACCGGGTCGCGACCCGGCAAATGGGAAACGCTGTTCTATTCGTTTGTGAAACCCTCAACATTCAGTACAAGAGCCACAAAAACACTTAGGTTGTCGTTGGATATAGTGGACCGTTCGTTTGAAGAAGCGCTATTAATATGTTTTGACAATAGATTTGAGGTTTATTGATATTGCTTTTTTTAACCAGAAAGTATTTATAGTGACTCTTGAGTCGGCACATATCATATTTTTGTATGTACAGAAATATTTTTTTCTTTGAGAGTGGTTCCTATTAAATACGAATAGAAAATTATTTATCTCAGATATAAATACAAGATAAACGGAATCATTTAATCTTATGTATGTAGGTATTGTGTTTGTGAAAGTATTATGTTTAATGCTTTGTAAGCTTCAAACGTAGGTATCATCATAATCATCATCATTAACAAACCTACATCAGTTCATGGCTGGACACAGCTCTCTACAAAAAGAAGGATTAACCATAGGAGCCCCCCACTTGGCTAGCTGGTCGGCGATGTTCGGCCAATGGTGAGGAGAAGTCGCTGCTGTCCGTCTACTGGCGGTATTCCTTCACTCGCTTCTTACAGCACTAGAGCGGCAGATATTGAGTCTATTTTTATACTGCAAAAACGTGCTGTGCGGGGCTATTTATGGCCTTCGACCCCGTGACTCTCTAAGAGAGCTATTCAAAGAGATCGACATACTTACCAGTACAGTTGCATCTCAATACATTTTCGAAAACATTATGTACGTCCGTAAGAACCTAGAGTTAATTGTCAAAAATAGTGACGTACACAATTTCAATACCCGAAATAAAGATAAACTTGCCGTTCCAGGATTCAGACTGCGAAAAGTAGGTAATTCGTTCATGGGAAATTGTATTCGTATTTTCAATAAGTTACCACTGTCAATTGCTGAACTCCCTGTACATAAACTCAAATCATATATCAAAGTAATTTTAATAAACACAGTATGTATTTACAAAAAAAAGTATATAAGTAAGTTTATCGGTTGTCTAGTACCCCATACGACAGGGTACCTACTTAATAGTAGCTTAATTTGGGACTAGATGGCTCTGTGTTGCCCAGTGAGGCATGACTTTTTTTTTTTTTAATCGATCTCCTACTTTTTGTGCGTTCATTTCTCAAGGAGTTCAGGCATGGTCAAATCGGATGGTCCATTTAATATTGAGTTTATGCCTAAGTAACTCTTATCTGTCAGTCTGTTCCACTTACATGCCAAAATTAAAGAAAAGGTTTTGGGGAAATTTGATTCAAAGAAAGACCAAAGATAAAGCAAAGTTTTTTTTTATATCCCTGTGCTAGGCACAGGCAGAGCCGCGGCCATTATACTAGTACTGAATAAATCAGGGACGAAAATTGGGTGGTTTATCACAGTAGCCTTGAGTTATCGGCGAATTTTAATGAAGAATGATTTTATACTATTAATGATTATATAAATGATAGGAAAGTGTGGCTTTAAATTGCCCTAGCTCGCACTGACATTAAAATTTAAATGAATAAATTAAATTTAAAAAAATATATCTTAAGTAAACATATTTATTTAAAAAGAGGCTGACAATAGTGACCGAGTTTCTTGAGCTGCTTCTTCTCGGCATAGCCCACATTAAAATTTGTCCCGAAGCAGTGGTAGGTTTAAATATTGAGACGTGTAAAAGCGCCTCCAGGGGCCTATTTGCAGAAATAAAACTGATTTTACTGATTTTAATGATTTAGAGTGAGGGGTGGTACTAGTACCACGCCTCTCTTTCTAGTGCTGTAAGAAGTCTATTTATGTTCTATCACAACACGGCCGATGTAAGTACTAGGTTTTTTTTAAATCCTTGGTAGCACCTCCTACATAACAAAGTAACAAAGTCCGTCCTTCTCCTCTCGGTAAGTGATAATGTTACTAGTAACGCAATGCACATATCAGATATACGGCTTTTTCATTCCGTGGTGTATGAAAAAGCCGCAAGCCGCTAGGCCGCGAGATGTCAACCCTTTTGCACGCTTTTCCAACATTTCCCTAGTATTAAACTGTCAACGAAACTTGGTATTTTATTGTGATACTTATTTTAAGTCTTAATATTTATGTACTTTCTTATAAATGTGTGTTACTCAACTCATTGCAATGATCTTAAGGTTTTTAAATTGTGTATGTTGGGAAGTGACGTATGAATCAGAAATATTTTAGTACGAGAACTTACTAATTAGGTTTTGTTTTAAGTGTTGGTGTACCTTTTTTCATTAATGAAATAAGTCAATATGTTCTTGGTTTTCCTTTTTAGGGTTCCTTACCCAAAGGGTAAAAACGGGACCCTATTACTAAGACTTCGCTGTCTGTCCGTCTGTCCGTCTGACACCAGGCAGGCTAGGCAGTTGAAATTTTCACAGATTATGTATTTCTGTTACCGCAATAACAACAAATACTAAAAACAAAATATAATAAATATTTAAGGGGGGCTCCCATACAACAAACCCGATTTTTGTCCGATTTGGTACGGAACCCTTCGTGCGCGAGTCCGACTCGCACTTGGCCGGTTTTATTTAATAAATAAAATAAGTCTATCACAATATGTCGTTCAGTCCCGTCTTTCTAAACGTTGCTGTGCAATAATATAAACTGCCAATCGCCAACAATACGTTTTAATGGTTTTAATTTTAAAATTATTAAATACATTTTCTGAAACTAAGGTAGTTTACCCCACCAACTAAAAATCTGATCCTCGCAGACAGTTTGAATAATACAATAGAGACGCGAAGTAAACAGTCGATAATAACTCTCGCGCCGGCAGCCCAGTACTAAATCCAGTACATTCGGTTAATATTTTATACGCGAGACGATGTACGAAGCGCGCAGCGGTGAATTATGGAATAGTGATGCGCGTTGTATCGATAGTTTGACTAAAAGTTGGATTCGTGTTTATTTGTGGCGCTGAGCTCCTGAAAGTCGGTATTTCTAGCGCTTGTCGAACCTGTTGATGTGTGAAACTTTACTATTTTTGCTGTGATAACTTTCAGATTTAAATTATTATTTTTTATGAAGACCTGATACGTTTGAAGTTGTCACACAAGTTCAGAAGGAAAATCAATAGTTGTTTTTATAAACAACTAACCTCTTCATTTCTTTATTTTCCCTTAACAATACTTAGGACAGGCTATTACGAGTTGGTAATGGTAATGTAAATAATCTTGGATTTTTTAGGGTAATTCATTAAAAAATATCAACTGCCTTGTGACTGGATTTGACATAAACTTTTGCTTTACCAAGGACTCGTTTTACAACTGTATACATAAAAAAAGAACGAAGAAGCATCTAGATTGAAGAAAGTTCTTAAAGTGATGAGTCTTCAAAAATATATTCTTTTACCAATTAAAATAGTGTTTACATAAGGTTGTAGAGAAAAAAATGCGATGATTATAAAGGATACTACACAATCGTCAATGCACCGCACAACACTGGTGTCTTTGTTTTATTACTAGTTATTAATATACAACGCTCTCAGTCTCATGTGTACGAAGATGATTCAACACTATTGATGGTTACGCCTCACTGGAGGTATCGATAAATATTTGATGAGCCTGCGAGATAATGAAACATCACTTACAGTCACTCCACTATGTAGGGGACAATTAGCTCGTATGGTAATGTAAATGAGATATTAAATTTTACCACCGAATCCAAAATAGATCATTGTGAGTTAGAATTGCGTTGGTCTTCTTTATAAAGAGATTTAAAAATTAAAGATATATAGGTAAAATAACAAAAATACAGGATACAGGTACATGCCAAATAGTAAATTATGTTAGGAATTTTTATTATTTTTGTGACTTAACTATTGTCGTGAAAAATTAACTGTTGCTTTCAGAACTGCCATCGGTTGATTCAAATTAGTAAGTTGAATGCAAAATTTTTAATTGTATTTCAAAAAAGCTAGATAACTTAAAACTTTAATGCACAAAACACAAGGTTATAAAACAATATTTTTCATTTAAAATTTGTTTCATATCACATACATAAACGTTTTACTTTACATTAAATTTTGTGTTGCATATTTATTTTGTTTAAAAATAAACGATGACCATAGACCATTAACTAAAAGCAACACAAATCGTTACACGGAACTACATAATCGTAACTCCATCATTTATTTATAGGCATGTGACGAACTATGTCGATAAAAGCTGCCGACATCGATAAATAATTAGACCTGCCCTCGCTGTGATCGTAAACCGGCCATGAATAACAGGGGAGGGGTGTTTCGGAATTATGACGTCATCACTGGACGCTGCGACTCGAGAGATAAAATAGGCGCTCGCAGAAGGACCATTCCATTGAATCCATCGACATATTATAATAAAACTAAATACACTGTACGATACAAAAATGAAGTCGAGAACAGTATTACTGTTCTCGATTAAATTGTTATTTATATGTATTCGATTGATATAGGTTGCACTAAAAATGCAGTCTCTCTCGTGTCAAATGGGTGCACATTTAGTCATCAATAATTGAATCGCATTCATATGAACTATTATAACAGAGCAAATACTGTTACATGATGCAATCAAAAATTTTAAGAAAATAAGAAGATTTCAATCTCGACTTCTTTTTTATATCATGGTACAAGTTGTGCAACACTATTTTGTGTGAAAGATTACTTCGAAATTTTGATCTAGTTTCTTGGTAATTGGTAAAAAACTTATGACACTGAATAACAAGCCAAAAACCATATGTGAAAATATCAGAACATGTTTTGTTTCTGATGTGATTCAAAAAACCTTAACCCCATCTATTATAGATCTAAAAGCTTTTGGCCAACTTCATCCGTGTGGACTTTGGGACTGGATCCAGTGAGAAAGGAAACGGATGTGCCTAAAAAATAGATAATTATGGTACGGAATCTTTGTAAAGCAAATACGACTTGCATTGGAATAGTTTGCTTATAATCGTCCACGGGTATTTTTCCGCAATCCCGGTTTTTCAGCATGAAACTTATTTACGTTTTATCTAATAACTTTTGTTATCTTGCATTATGGCTTTAAGGCTTAGTTTTATGGAGCTTTAACAAATATTTTTCATAACTTTCCATCATTATCTTATGTTGTTTTAAAATTCAAACACAGTGCACCTTTGCTAAATATGATATGTATTTCTCTTTCTCAATGTTAGTCCGTTGTCGATCACAATTCGAATGGCGTCATCACAGACAATACAATAATTTGACAAGTGAGTAAATATCAAGTGACAAGTTATGATACATTATAAATGTAATTATTTAGCATGAATATTTCTTTTACTATTTATATATATCTATAAATTTGCTCAATCTAATTTTAGCTATTATAAAATGTTACTGCTATTAAATATCAGGTAAAAATACTTTGTACATTCAGGTAAGTAATTTAAGGAAACACAATTATTATGACATAAAGTACTGTTTTAAATATCAATTCTTAACAGTCGGCCATCCTGAGGCTATGTCCGTCCCGGACATTACAGAATACTTAAAGCTAGACATTGAAATTATTTTAAAAAATAATGTTGCTGATTCTCAGCAGGGAGATTCACTAAAAAGTCATACAACAAGAAGAAGAAAAGTGTTGAGATACATTATTATGGTATCAAAACCAGTTAACATGTTACACACAAAGATATACAACTCTTAAAAAAACATGTATTAAGAATAATAAAGACTTTAAAAAAATCAACAACAAAATAATACTTCTACAGCTAATTGGTTATCGCTATTAGTACTGCAACTGCTCTTTATAATTCAGGATATTAATGCTTTACATTGTCTCCTAATTATCTCGGCCATCCTACATAATTATGAATGTCTTCATTCAAATGGACATACTTACAAAAAAATAAAATCAAAATGGATGAATAATAAAAATAAATGCTCACTAATTTTCACTTGACGTAATAAGCATTCTGATGACAATTATTTCACAAAATGCATTATTTTAAATTACAAACTCCACTCAGTATCTCTTTGGCACTTGCACTGCTCATTTGTTCTTACAATCTGAACCGTCTGGGCGCCGGTTGCACTCTCGACATCACTACGGCTTCATGGAAAGCGCCTCACTCTGGATCACATTATCACAGTAAGTACCTATACAGGTACGACTTGCATATCATGGTCTCACTACAAAAGAAAAGGTTAATCTGGGCGCCACTTACAAATCATGTGCTACGACCTTACTCCAGAAGTAATGTCAGTCTGAGCATCGCTTGCACATAATGTGCTACGACCTCACTCGAGAAGTTATGTCAGTCTGGGCATCGCTTGCACATCAAGTGCTACGACCTCACTCCAGAAGTAATGTCAGTCTGAGCATCGCTTGCACATCATGTGCTACGACCTCACTCGAGAAGTTATGTCAGTCTGGGCATCGCTTGCACATCATGTGCTAGGACCTCACTCGAGAAGTTATGTCAGTCTGGGCATCGCTTGCACATCATGTGCTACGACCTCACTCAAGAAGTTATGTCAGTCTGGGCATCGCTTGCACGTCATGTGCTACGACCTCACTCCAGAAATTATGTCAGTCTGGGCATCGCTTGCACATCATATGCTACGACCTCACTCCAGAAGTTATGTCAGTCTGGGCATCGCTTGCACATCATATGCTACGACCTCACTCCAGAAGTTACGTCAGTCTGGGCATCGCTTGCACATCATGTGCTACGACCTCACTCCAGAAGTTATGTCAGTCTGGGCATCGCTTGCACATCGTGTGCTACGACCTCACTCCAGAAGTTATGTCAGTCTGGGCATCGCTTGCACATCATGTGCTACGACCTCACTCCAGAAGTTATGTCAGTCTGGGCATCGCTTGCACATCATGTGCTACGACCTCACTCCAGAAGTTATGTCAGTCTTGGCATCGCTTGCACATCGTGTGCTACGACCTCACTCCAGAAGTTATGTCAGTCTGGGCATCGCTTGCACATCATGTGCTACGACCTCACTCCAGAAGTTATGTAGACTCTTCGAGTACCGCCATCAATCACTTCACTGCTGGTCTGGCGCCATTACTAGCGCTCACTGGGATACACACGGCACTCATGTGTCTCCTGAAGTATGTCACGAAGAGTTCACTTTAGGATAAGGAAGGTAAACTAGGATATACAGAGGTAAACCCCTTAGTCTCGCTATTGATAAAGTTATACTTATTGATCTTATTAATTCGTCTTCACATAACTTATTGGTACTCTTCTTTCTTTTTATAGGCTTAAAATTAAAAATAAATCAATGTACTATTTGACCTGTATTTAACTTATTAATCACTTTCACTATTGTCTATTTCAGATTCAGATTCTCTATCTCACCTAAGGCTCTGAGTTTATCTACCAAGAATCTATCTACAGAATACAAGTCCACACTACTAATCTCATAGCGATCGTGATTAAAATGCCGTCTCTGTAAAGGGACTAATATAAGCCGGAACTAATTTATTGCTTTCACTGGGAGTTTTAGTACTTTTAAGTGCCATAACTAAATTACCCACTTTAAACAATTTAGCCCTAAATATTTTTTTTCGTGGCGTTATTTCATATGTTGTTGCTCTTTCTGCATATTTGTAACAGGCTTATCCTGAATTTATCCTAATGTCTCGGTTGTAATATTTTCCGTTTAATTAATTTCATGAAGATGACCTTCGACCGTATTTATGCAATTTTTACTAACAAACATCTCATTTGGGCTTTATCAGTGCTCTGGTTAACAGTAATATTAAGGCTCCACTTCACCTTTGTAACATGTGCAACCCAGTCTTTGTCGTCGTCACCATGGCCACCGGACGATGCTGTAAAATATACCTAGACCCACCGAAATTGCATCCGTGTGCAGCTCAGTCAATGCTTGTCGAGGACGTAGGCAGGTAAAATATTTGCTTTAACTAAATATGCGTCTACTGTTTTATTCAAGCCGTCTTAATGTACTTGAATTGTAGCCCCACCTAATGGGATGACTAGACTACTAGCAAATCTTTTAATGTTGGTAAGTTATTTCTACCAGTTCAATTGTGATACATAATCTTTCCTTAATAACGTGCATTGACTTCCTAAATCAACAAAATATGTAATTGTTTGAACATACGCAGTAATCGGTTTGAAATTTTTGTTATTATCGTTTCTGCTGAAAGTTATATTTTTAAGACCTTTTCGTCACCTGCTAATGCCGACGCGTTACCCCGTGAACGAAATGTTCCGTTCGAAACGTCCTTTGCAATCTTTTTCGACATGTCCAAATAACCGACATTTCTGACATTTCAGAACTTCTTTTGGACATTTAGGTACAATGTGACCCGGTTCACCACAGTTGAAACAAGTTACCGAGGCACTTTTTTTATTACTGGGAACAGTGAATTTTTCAATTTGTTCATTTTGGTCCCGATAAGGAGTGAAAATCTTTTTAGGGACTTCGGTCACTTTACTGGAAATATTTCTAAAATACTTTAAAACATTCTCAGGTTCCAAAATATTTGAACCCTGAACATTCATCTTAATATTGGTATCAAATATGCCGTGAGTCAAACAATCTACTGCCTGTTTGCCCTTTAATTCACAACGGTTTATCAACATAATTTTATCATAGTAATATTCTTCAAGGGTCTCGTTACGTCTTGTTTTCCGGGCTAACATGTTCGCAAGCAGGTCGCCGTAATTTTGTTCGCAAGGGAATGCGCTGTTTAATTTGTCTTGCCATTCCGTCCACGTAAACTTCACGCTCGTGAGTCCATCGTACCAACGTTTTGCCAAACCTTTAAGTTTTGGCAAAGCGTAAAATATGATTTGTCTATCTGACCAACCATAAACATGAGCCGATTCATTTATTTTGGCCAACCAATCTTTCATAGTTTGTGATCCTGCTTGAGGATCAAAATCGGGTATAACACTATGAGCGCCGTGTACGCCAGTTCCAGAATTTCCAGAATTATTTCGATCATTCAACGCATTGACTAATTTCTCTAGAAGAGTTTTTTCTGCGGCTGGTTCTGAATCACGGGAGCAGTGAGAGCGACGATTCGACCGATAATTTGATTCGTGCGATGAACAATCGGTATATCTACGGTGACGTGATGAAGAAGCAGTTTTTTTACGCTTAGTGCGTTCACGCTTAATAATCGAATCGCTGCCAGAGGATCTACTGCTTTTAGAATGTGTACTATATTTGTCAAATTCGGATCTAGTGAGTGAACGCCGACGGCCACGTCCCCTTTTTCGCTGTCGGTTAGACGACTGTTTATTACTCTTATCACATCGATACGTCTTAGAAGTTTGATATTTGGGTGATCTGCTTCTCGAAAGACGCACGCGAGAAGACGATCTACTTTTTGAAGTACGTTCTCGTAAATACCTACGAGTAAGCGATCTACCAACACGCGGGCGCTCACTAGTAGTGCGAGAAAATCGAGACGGTGGGGAGACACTAGGCGTCAAGCTTCTAGGAATGTTCTTTACTCGTGGGGGGGTGGTATTGTCAGGGTTCATGTTGGATTTATGGACAGGTATATAGTAATTGGTCAGGACAGAAAAGTAAATGGTTAAGGATAGTAAACTGACAGCTGAAATGTTATGTCAAATGTTAATATTTCCCTTTTCCGCCAGCACAACCATAAGTTAATGCCACGAGCCAGTTAGCTTTCTCTGATTTACAAGACAAACGTGCTGTACATAACAAATTCATACAATTATTATTGATTAATGTCATCTAGTAAAGATCTATTCATTATGAAACTTGTCGAATTTTAGTTTTGACTACTTGTTAGAATCATAAATTTAAGCGAAATTGCTAGTAATCTTTATCAACTCAAATATTAGCAATAAAATAAATCATAAGGACAAGGTGTCCCAAGAGTTATGTCGTATCTTATAAATATAAAAAATTACAAGTCATCTTTTAAATCTACAGCAAAACCGGGCACCGATATTAACCCTAAAACTACTATTACCCCATTTTAGGCAAATTACCCCATTTAAAAACTGGCAACACTTAAAGAGTTTAGATAACCTAATAATAATTTGAACTATCTATTTTAAAATATTGTGAATTCTCTTAAAATCTAAACGGAATCGTTAACGTAACGAAACAAAATGGTATTTGTTATTTTAGAATGCTTTCCTACTCATTTGTATCGCCATTTTGAAAAACATTTCGGACACATTGGTTGTTATGGTACCGATACTATGTCAAGCCCTGCCACATATTCCAGCAGCCACCAGCTTATGCAATCTTTAAACATTATCTAAACATCCAATACGGTATCCAGGCATGCCAATAATCAAAGTTCACTCACTGCTTGCTTATAACAAGAACAAACAAAAATCAAACACTTACCAGTTTTCTGACAATTTTACCTTTTGACTTATATTACTTAGCCGTAAATAGATTCGGATTCTTCCACTTCTGAACTTTTAAAATTCAAACACAGTGCACCTTTGCTAAATATGATATGTATTTCTCTTTCTCAATGTTAGTCCGTTGTCGATCACAATTCGAATGGCGTCATCACAGACAATACAATAATTTGACAAGTGAGTAAATATCAAGTGACAAGTTATGATACATTATAAATGTAATTATTTAGCATGAATATTTCTTTTACTATTTATATATATCTATAAATTTGCTCAATCTAATTTTAGCTATTATAAAATGTTACTGCTATTAAATATCAGGTAAAAATACTTTGTACATTCAGGTAAGTAATTTAAGGAAACACAATTATTATGACATAAAGTACTGTTTTAAATATCAATTCTTAACAGTTGCCTATATCAGTCCACAGCTGGACACGGGCCATTTCCATAATCGCCACGCTTGGCAGGTGCTTTGGCGATTGCAATTTTCGAAAAGAATCGCCATCACTAAACTATGCATTAACCATAGAAACACATATTCAAAGTTAGTAATCATAAACGCCAGCTGTTCAGGCTTCGAACCACAGAACACAGAACTTCGAACAATCAATCCAAAGCTTTGTGTACACAACCGAAATCACCTGTTGTAATTAAGCGGCTACAAAGTGATTAACTGAGCTGCTAATCTGATTCATTAGTGATATTAGCCTGGCATTTAATTATTTCGTCAAAAACCACCACACACTCGCGTAGGTATAATTTTGCACTCATCGTTTTAGAAAATTCTCCGTTATTCATCACTGATGTTTGACGACCAATATAAACCAGCAGGTTTATCTCGCAAAAACTATTTGTTAAATAAGCCTAAATACTTATGTTTTTTTTTACTATCATCGTTATTATGTCAGCCAAAAAAGTCATAGCTGGACGTACGCGAAGGCCTAAGGATCTCCACGCTGACAGTAACCAGCTCCTTTTCACGACCCTAAACAGATCGTCTGGCCACCAAGTGGGGGGGGGAACCAGTATTCGTCCCGTGCGAGGTTGCGATGTCATGACCTTTCCTCCACAACGGCTTTTGGTTCTTCTTACTTCCTACTTGTATGTGCCCACTGACACTTCAGAATAGCAATTCTTCGAGCAATGTCTGTTAAGGAAATCTGATATTCATATACTGTTTTAAACTTTCATGGTCACTATCGTAAGAGTTAGTTATTTCGAGATTTCTACCATGTACCTTGTTTTTTATGAGTTTCCGATATTTCGGCACTGTTGCAAGCGCCATGATCGCGGAAGAACTGATGTCACTGCGGGTGGGTGGTTGTTACGAGTAGATATATCGATCTACCCTCCGTCGTAGTCTTTTATTGCACTCGACACTGGTACTATTGTTTTCAAACTCACTATTCACTCGAACCTGTTCTCGACACACAACACTCACAGTATCCGATCGCGAAACATTAGTTTTTGGATTTTTCTGGTTATTACAAATTTTAACCACTGGATTCCAGACACACGACAATTTAAAGCCATCTTCACGATTAAAGTTTTTATGTTTGGTGATTTCGATCGCTTCTCTAACCATTCTTGGTGTGTAATGGCGTTCAGTGGAAATTATCTGTGTGTTGTGAAACTCAATCCAGTGGTTAGGACCCGAATGTATTAAATGTTTCGCGATGGCCGATTTCTGCGTATCGTTGTTTTTAACCGCTTTTATGTGTTCCTTTACGCGGCACGCTACTGTTCGTTTGGTTTGGCCGATATATGAGCTACCACAACTACAGTCAATTTTGTAGACACCAGGCTTCTCCAACGGGAAGTTATCCTTTGGGGAACGTAGACACTGCGCAATCTTAATTACCGCTTACGAACTAAACGCATTAAAAGAACTCAAAAGCGATGAAAATATCATAGTTCTGAAAGCTGACAAGGGGAATGCGACGGTTGTGATGAACTCTGCTGAGTATGAAAGTAAAATCTTTAGTCTGCTCAGTGATGAAAACACATACAAAAAGGTGAGTTACAACCCTACGGCAAGGACAGATCGCAGCACTCGGGCCCTGATAAGGGAATGTTCTCATGTCATTGATGACGATAATTTAAATTTTTTACTACGTCCCCGAAACGTCCAGTCACCAAAACTTTATGGCTTACCGAAAATCCACAAGCAAAATGTGCCACTGCGGCCGATCGTAAGTCAAATTGGCTCACCTACTTATGAATTGGCCAAACACTTAGCAGGCATATTGCAGCCTTTGGTGGGACAAACGTCATCTTTTGTCAAAGACTCTCGCCACTTCGTAGACATTTTACACCAGAATAAGGTCGAGAAAAATGAGTTGATGGTCAGCTTTGACGTAGAATCACTCTTCACAAATGTTCCTGTAGCAGAGTGTCTCGAAGTGGTAAGGGGTAAGCTGCAGGAAAACAACATCCCGATGGAATATGCCAGGATGGTTCATCATTGTTTGTCAGCCAACTATTTTGTGTACAGAGGTTCGTACTATCTTCAAATAAATGGGGTCGCTATGGGTAGTCCTATAGCTCCAGTCATCGCTAACATCTGGATGGAGTATATAGAGGAGAAAATAATAGCGACTGCACCCACTGAGATCAAACTATGGAAGAGGTATGTTGATGATGTCTTCTGTATACTGAGGTGTGGCGGGGAAGGTGTTGAAATTCTCCTGGCAAGCATCAACAATGTCCATCCGAATATCAAATTTACCTGCGAGATGGAAGTGGACAGACATTTGGCATTTTTAGATGTAGGGATACGAGTGCAGAATGACGGTTCCCTCAGCCACACAGTTCATAGAAAACCTACGCACACAGATCGCTACCTTCACGCAACTTCGCACCACCACCCTAAACACCTAAATTCTGTTGTAATATCATTGGCTAACCGTGCATTTGATCTGTGTGATGATGAACACCTACAAGAAGAACTTGATCATGTGCAACGGGTGCTTCGGAGAAACGGCTACACCGGGAAACTTGTTTCTCGGAAAAAATCTAAAACCCAGAGAAACAAGGTAGATAGACAACCTGTGTATTTGCCATACATAAAGGGAGTGACAGATAAGATCTCTAATATACTTAAGAAATTCTCATTGAATACTGTCTTCACTCCCTTTAGAAAGATTGCGCAGTGTCTACTTCCCCAAAGGATAACTTCCCGTTGGAGAAGCCTGGTGTCTACAAAATTGACTGTAGTTGTGGTAGCTCATATATCGGCCAAACCAAACGAACAGTAGCGTGCCGCGTAAAGGAACACATAAAAGCGGTTAAAAACAACGATACGCAGAAATCGGCCATCGCGAAACATTTAATACATTCGGGTCCTAACCACTGGATTGAGTTTCACAACACACAGATAATTTCCACTGAACGCCATTACACACCAAGAATGGTTAGAGAAGCGATCGAAATCACCAAACATAAAAACTTTAATCGTGAAGATGGCTTTAAATTGTCGTGTGTCTGGAATCCAGTGGTTAAAATTTGTAATAACCAGAAAAATCCAAAAACTAATGTTTCGCGATCGGATACTGTGAGTGTTGTGTGTTGAGAACAGGTTCGAGTGAATAGTGAGTTTGAAAACAATAGTACCAGTGTCGAGTGCAATAAAAGACTACGACGGAGGGTAGATCGATATATCTACTCGTAACAACCACCCACCCGCAGTGACATCAGTTCTTCCGCGATCATGGCGCTTGCAACAGTGCCGAAATATCGGAAACTCATAAAAAACAAGGTACATGGTAGAAATCTCGAAATAACTAACTCTTATGATATTCATATTTCCTTAACAGACATTCTGATCGTCATCAAATCATTTCTGACTCTATTCAAGTATTGCTCTATCCATTGCCCGTTGTGCGACATTGAGCAATCTTATAAGACCCATATAAAGCGACATTCCAAGTCATCAATAGCAAAACGCACTGACTTGAGACACTGAGGTGATTTGAACGCGAAGATTTTTCATAACGAACGCTACCTATTCAAGTTACAAAAAGGTTGAAAGATATTTCTATAGGGTAGGTATACATAAGGTTTCAAACATCTAAAATTGCACGTGTACAGAGACGCGAACAACAATTTTGATAAACAAATCATCAAACGTTTAGTATATGGTTAACCTTTAGTCCGTCAGACTGAAGTTTATATTCCCACCCTTGGAAAAACCAGGTCAAGATCCCCAATTTGCGGCACCCGACGAGAAACTGAAAGTAATCATTCCTAAGGGTCCGCAAAACATGGCGCCTCAAAAATCGTTCGATGCCGCCTTAATTACCCACTGATGAAATACTGTTTTTGTGACAGACGCCTATCAATCGCGGATTACTAGAGGACATTTACATCTTACTATCAATATCGTCATGTTATCTACCTACTCGTATAATTAAGATAAATAATCTGATATTTCATATATCCGATACAATTTCATCAAAGTAAAGACCGCTATCATTGCATTCAAGTTACCACAGCAATGAAGGGTACAGGCATAATCACCACGCTTGCCAAATGTGGGTTGATGATCACAAACCCGAGCATTGTTCGAAAATTCGAAAACTTTTAGTTTCATGGCAATAAGGCACACATCAGGAATATAAAAGCACACAAGTGATTCAATGTGTGTGCCGCAGCGATGCAAAAAGGCAGTAAGGTCAATGTTTGCACTGCTCAAAGAGCAAAACACTGGTTTTTAGTTTACGCCGTGTTTGTAGGTAGGCGTGGACACTTACAGCAATCCAGATTGATAATAATTGATATTTAAAAATATGAATCAAAATCTAGATAAATAACCGGCCAAGTGCGAGTCGGACTCGCGCACGAAGGGTTCCGTACCAAAAGGGCCAAAAAGAGTTTGTTGTATGGGAGCCCCCCTTAAATATTTATTTTTTTGTTTTTAGTATTTGTTGTTATTGCGGCAATAGAAATAAACAATTTGTGAAAACTTCAGCTGTCTAGCTATTGCGGCTCTTGAGATACAGCCTGGTGACAGAGCGACGGACAGACGGACAGACGGACAGACAGCGAAGTCTTAGTAATAGGGTCCCGTTTTTACCCTTTGGGTATGGAACCCTAATAAAAAGGATCATTATTAAGCGCACATCGATGTCAAAAATTAGCATTTATGCTTAAATATAGATTACAGTGCGTTTAGCTTCAAGCAAGCCTTATTTTAATGAATCGTATCGTTACTTGTAAATGTTTCCACATAATCTTTCAGAGATTGGCTATTAGAAGAAAGCAGAAATTATCGTCAGCACATGTTGTTTTGCCTCGTAAGCTAATGGGTTCTATTCTGATTAGGGGTTGTTTATCAGAAATAAACGTTGTATGGGTGTAGTAATCTCAGGAAACTAAATTCCGGGACACCAACCGCCTGTCGACGTGATAACAATAAAACTTCTTTTGTATCCCGGAATGTGTTAAACTCTGTAAAGTGTTCGAACATCGGGATAAATAAATAAAAATAAAATGTTAAGTCAATGTCAATTACTTACTAGTAGCTTAATTTGGGACTAGAACTAAACAGAGCCCTGTTTGGCCCAGAGTGTGGCATGGCTGAAAATAAAAAAAATATTTTGATTGTTTTTTTTTTATTTATTCCCCGCCTATGTCTTACACACGTTTCAAGGTAAACATTACTGCAGATACAAAATATTCAACTGTATCTGTAGATTCATTGTTTTCGTTTGTTTAGAAACGACGTTAAGTCTTACCCCCGTATTTATAAAGAAGTAATTACTTATTGCTTAAGAAAGTCATAACTTATAGTGTTCATACCTAGTGCTTAAGTGAAAGAAATTGGTCAACATTAATAGTCATATTATTTGGCTGAAAATGCTAACTTTTGGTAGTTATAACTTCTTGTAATTTCTTGATTAAGGCATACAAATTGTCTCTCAAGTAATTACTTGTAGTCAAGTAATTACTTTTACTTGTTTATAAATACGGGGGTTAGTGCTAACTATGAAAACCGTATTCAATTTTAGATGAATGTTACTCGTGATTACAATTTTTAAAATCTCAATATCAGGACATCAACTTCAACGTAAGATAAGACTATCAGCTTAGAATATTCTAAGACTATCAGTCAGATTTGTTGAATAAGATTATTACACTTTGCGTTTAAATCAATAAACAGTTAGTTATTTAGATACAATAATCCCGACGTCATAGTTGACTAATGGTATACCAAATCTATGGCAAAATTACGTTTTGACAGATCATATAATACTCGTAGTTTATAGTTGGTGTGGCGTGTAAATAGTCGCACTAGGTAGAAGGGACGGATGTCTTATTAGATAAACATTAAGATAAACTAACAAATAAAAGAAACAACTGAGTACCTAGGCGCAGGAGATAAATTGGTGCGGTAATACTAAAATTACTAATAAATATAACAAATTAGGGGCACAAGGCACTTACCAGTCTGATGCAGCAAATCACACCTTTCTTGGGTTTTCAATCAAATCAGCGATCGAAGAAAGGAACACAGGAATATACGGCAAGTTTGATGGTCAAGAAAAATCGAGAACAATTTAAAAAGAAGTGACAGTTAAATGTTTACATCTTTTTTGTCATATTCTTTGGTCAGGAGTCAGAAAGAGGTCTATGGAAATGCTAAGTGCGTACTATGGAAGGTAGTTTCCACACCTCAAAACAATTAGCTTAAATAAATAAAATAATTAGCTAGAATATGGTTACAAAAGGTAGGTGATATCGATAGTTAAGATTTATTAAATAAAATTAGTACTTCTCATTACGAGCTACGAGAAATCAATTAATTTAAGTTTCATTTACCGACTCGTGACGTCACATAGCAATAACGGTGCAATGTCATAATTTTCAAAATTCGAAAACATAACTTCCAAGATGAATCAATTTCGCCGAAGGTACTGATATTCCGTAATGTTGATTACGTACCGGAGCCATGGATTCCATCCCGGGCATAAATAATAAACGGACAGCTTCCCTCCGCCGGGAGAGGCCGGGAGCCGGCGAATTCGCCCGTCGAGTTAGAATGTACTGAGATACCACGAAAAGTCGGAACTTCAATTATTTTTGCTGTATGATGCTGAATTGAGAAGCTGAAGTGGCAATGGGCAGAACACATAGTAAGAAGAACCGATAGCCGTTGGGGCGGAAAGGTTCTTGTGCCGCGACCGCGCACCGGACGACGATCTGCGGGTAGGTATGCCTCCCACGGACCACGACCTGATGATCTGATGAAGGTCTTTTTTAAAAATATTCAATGGGCTTGCTCTTGACTCCATACTTACTCGTGAGCTTACCCAGAAAGTCGCACTGGTTGTCCCACACACCAGCGGAACACAGAAAAACAGTTTGGCGCTGGACTCCGGCAGGAGGGTGGCAGCCTTTTACGAAGCCTACCACCGCAGAGGGATCTGTTAGCCGTCATCATTGGTTAGAAAACCAAAGATGCCGTTGCTCAGGGTGGACCGAAAAGGTCGCGGGATGCCGCTGGATGCGGGTGGTGCGGGACCCATCGTTGTGGAGATCCTTTAGGGGAGGCCTATGTCCAGCAGTAAGCGTCGTTTGGCTTAGATGATAATAAGGTATGATGCCGCCGTTGTCTAGTATAAAATCACCATTTCTCGTCTCGTGTGTAATACGGGCCACACTATACAGAATACTCGAAACTAAGGAAACAAATTTTAAACTGCACAATTTAGGCAGTCTGATTGCTTAAGCGATATTTCAGTGATCAAATTTAGGCAGAGGATAGCAGGAGAGCAGACAATTAAAAATTGCAAGTGATCTGTTGGTTTAAATCTTATAACAAAAAACGCAAAGTAATGAATTTTATGTCAATTCTTTTATATCTTATTCTATTTTCAACTGTCGGAAAAAACAAGAGGCTCTCAATTCAAAGCGTACTTAAGTATATTTTGCATAATTTTTTTACTAGGTTGATCCATTTCGGGAATATTTTTTGGGTCAACAGGACTTAACATTGATTTTGTTTCAATTCGAAAATAAAATCACACCGATGGGTAATAAAATGTTGTTGCCATGCGAGAAAATTAAAATTGAAAACTTTTTACTGACAAACTGAACTGTCAGAGAGAACAGAGCGTAAATAAAATTAACCATTAGTAAAATTTTGAGTGCCATACAAAAAAGTAATTGCGCTTTTTTCCTTACATTTTTTATTTAATGATGATTTTAACTTAACCAAGATTCAATTGATTCGGGGTTTACACCATGTACTTTTTTTTAAATTTTTCGATATTTCGTCACTATATCAGGCGCCACCAACCCAAACAACTGGAATCAAAACTCAAACGAAAAATACTCGTTGCACCACATTTGAAACCAAACCAGCATTATTTGAAATTGTCTCAAGTCCCCACCGTGCGTGGTTTCGCAGCTGTCGATAGCAGGTGTAAACTTTCACCGGAGGCTGCCGGGGCGCTGGAGCCGACTATTTTTGCCGCCCGAATTTGAGTCACACCTGGAATTTGCTGCCGCATTTCACCGCATCCGCCAATGTGGATACCCGAAATAATCTGTATCTATTCCTATAAAACAAGTCGGAATCTGTTTTTGAAGTGTTTACTTAATTACGAGAATACAACATTTACTCTCTACCTACTCAGAGTCAAAGTCAAAATCAAAAATCGCAATCCCGAGAAAAGTTCGAAAATTCTAAACTCTTGTTGCCTGAATCGGGGTCGAACCCAAGACCCCGAGATTGTAACCCATAATTCAAACATTAGGCGCCAACGTGCCGTTAAGATCTACTTAAATATAACCGGCCAAGTGCGAGTCGGACTCGCGCACGAAGGGTTCCGTACCAAAAAGGCCAAAAAAACGAGTTTGTTGTATGGGAGCCCCCCTTAAATATTTTTTTTATTTTGTTTTTAGTATATGTTGTTATTGCGGTAACAGAAATACATAATTTGTGAAAACTTCAACTGTCTAGCTATCGCGGCTCTTGAGATACAGCCTGGTGACAGAGCTGTAAGGAGTTGGTATTGAAACGACTGTGCTACATGATAGTAGTTTATTGAATGCATCAAATATATCAAAGGAAGTATAATAAGTATTGGTTAAATGTACATACGTCATACACATAGTAGATATGTATAGGTTGGCACATCATACGTCCCCCCAAAAAAATAAAAAATAATAAAGATTACAATATTATTATTTTTTACAAAGTTATGAATGATAAGGTTTTGTCCTATTCTTATGAACAACATCCTCTTTTCCGTCTCTCAGAATTTTGACATTGGGTGATAAATCTTCTAATACAATAAATGGTCCTAAATAAATATTATTAAACTTATTGCTACTACAATCATTTTTTAACAATAATTTGTCACCTTTGTTGTAAGTTACAGGTTTTAGATAAGTATCATAACGATTTTTCCGTACAATTTTACTGTGTATTAAATTTGATTTTGCATCTTGTTGTGCTTTTTGTAATCTAAATTTGAATTCTTTGACATAATTTTCTACATTATAAATTGGTTCAACTATATTGTTACATAAATTAGTAGGAATATTACAATTCTTGCCAAATACAAGTTCAAAAGGCGAATATTGTGTTTCAGTATGAACGGTTGTGTTGTATGAAAAACACCAGTACGGCACCCATTGACTCCAATATCGCGGGTCATTGTCTGTTTGTATGCGCAGAAAAGCGTTTAATGATTTGTGCGAGTTTTCAAGTGAACCTATGGACTCGTGGTGGTAAGCTGTGGAATTAATTTGATTGATATTTAATAGTTTACATACCTCGTTCATGGTGGAGTTAATAAACTCTGTCCCCCGATCTGTGGCTATTTCTCGAGGAATGCCGTACCTAAGAATAAAGTTTTGGACAAAAGCTTTTGAAACAGTTACACTATCCTTACTTTCTATAGGGTAAGCTTCTGTATATTTTGTAAGCTCGCATTGAATAGTTAAAATATATGAAAAGTTAAAATAATCCTTAACTAAGGGCCCTACTATGTCTAGAAAAACTTTATCAAATGCAGAATCGGCAGTCGTAGTTACTACCATAGGTTGTTTCGTTGGTAAAAAGTGTTTCTGCTTTTGACACTTTTCACACTTTCTGACGAAATCCCTAATTTCCAAATCCATGTTAGGCCAAAAATAATATTTTTTAATATTATTGACCATTCGTCTCATTCCAGCGTGTCCACTGGTCGGTAATAAATGAAAATCGTTCATTATGACCTTCTTTTCATCGTTACATGTAACTCTTTTTACATCTCGTATTACATAAAGCTGTGGCCCGGACCACTTTTTGTCTTTGGTTAACCATTCAATATACTTTTTATTAATTTGATTTTTCATTATGTATATTTCGTCGACTTTTAATTGTTTACAAAATAACTCCAAGTCTCTCACGAACGTGTCTCGCACAGAACATGATCGAGAAAATGGGTTAATATAAATAATGTTCTTTTTTGGTGTATGAACAAAACTTTCGTTCTTAAACTTGTTACTCACTAGCAATTCTGTACAATTTTTTGGTTTTTTAAGGAGTTCTACGACCTTTGGGTGATCAGTCCATCTGTCGGTAGGCTCTTTATCGACCAAAGAATTGTTTCCACTTTCATTCACACTCTTTTTGTGCATACTTCGAGTCATAACATTCAAAACCTTTGCGTTCATATCTTTTAAATCGTCTGACGTCACAATTATGCGAGATAATGCGTCTGCAGCCACATTATTCGCTCCTCTTACATACTCAATCTTATAATCGTACTCTTCCATTAACAAACGAAATTTTAACAATCGGCTAGACGGATCTTTCATGCTGAAGAGATAAACTAAAGGCTTATGGTCAGTCATAATTTTGAATGTTTTCCCATAAAGATAAGGGCGAAAATATTTAACAGACCATACTATAGCTAGAAGTTCTTTTTCAATGGTTGGGTAATTTAGTTCAGCCTTATTTAAAGCTCGACTGGCATAAGCGATTGGCATATCATTTTTATTACATAAAACAGAGCCGATGGCAATGCCTGAAGCGTGTGTAGGATGAACTCATTTTCAGTTGAAAAATCGGGAAATTGTAATATTGGTGGATTTTGTAATGTATTTTTCAAGTGAATAAAAGATTTCTCGCATTCACTCGACCATTCAAAATTGACACCTTTCCTAGTTAGTTTATTTAGTGGTATGCAATGCTCGGCAAAGTTTGGTACAAATTTACGGTAATAATTTGCAAATGCAACGAAACGCTTAGTTTCATCGCAATTTGTTGGCCTTGGATAATTTTGAATAATCTTAGTTTTATTTGTATCGGGATAAACACCCTTTGATGAAACAATATGCCCTAAATAAAGCAGCTCTTTTTTTAGAAATTGACATTTTTCCGGATTTACCTTTAAATTAACTTTACGTAATCTTTCGAAAATACTAATTAAATTTTTGTTATGAATATCTAAAGATCTTCCAAAACATACTAAATCATCCAAATATATTAAACATTTATCATAATTTAAACCGGACATTGCTACTGTCATTAGCCTGCTAAAAGCACTGGGACTGGTTTTCAACCCCATTGGAAGTCTTTTCATTTGATATTGCTTGTCTGTTATGAATGCAGTGTATTTTCTACTTTCGGGATGTAATTTCAATTGGTAGTAACTTTGGCTAAGGTCTAAATGAGTAAAATAAATGGCGCCTGACAATGAATCTAAAATTTCATTAATGTTTGGTAATGGAAACTTATCGTGTTGAATTCGTTCATTCAATTTCCTGTAATCTATCACAACACGCCACTTTTTACCACTATCGTCACTTTTCTTTGGCACTAAAAGAAGGGGGCTTGCCCACTCACTTTGACTTTCCTCAATTATGTCGTTTTGCAACATTCGTTTTACTTGTTTCTCAATCTCTATTTTGTGTGCTTTAGGTAACCGATAAGGCTTTGTATAACAAGGCGTTGAATTTTCTTTAAGATAGATTTTTTGTTCATATAAGTTAGTATATGTTAATTTATCGCCTGGTAATAAAAATACGTCAGGATACTTTGCACAAATATTCTCTATAGAAACTTGTTCCTCGCGATTTAAATGATTAAATTTTAAAATAGAAAATAACTTTTTAACCCTATCAGCACAAATGGTTTCCCTATCGAATAAATACATGTCATAACTATCGAGAATATGTAACTCTGGAGTAAAATAGCTAAGGCGTACCTCTTCGTCTCTAGTGTTGAGGATTTTTATAGGTATTTGATTATTTTTTGGTGAAACTATAATTCCTGCCAAAAAAAGTCCTTCTGATAATTGTTTAGGAGCTACAAAACAATCTTGCTGAATTGAAGTATTAATATAATGAATATATTCACAACGTGGCGGTAAAACAATGTAATTGTTGAAGCCTAGTTGACCCATTTGGAGAGGTAAGCTAAAGGAATATCCATCTTTGTCATTTACAGTTAACGTATTTTCTTCAAAGTTTAATATGCATTTGAATTTGTTAAAAAAATCCTGGCCTAAAATACCATCAGTTTTACAAGGCAAAGTTTCGAAAACATAAAACTTATGCTCCAATACTAATTCATTGTAAAGTAATTTCAAGTAAACATATCCTTCAGTGTACACGATGCCACCTATGCCATTGATACGTATTCGCTCTATATGGAATGGAATGTTTTTACTTACCAAATGTTCTAGCTTGATCGCCGACAACGTCGCGCCGGTATCAAGTAACCATGAGTGTGTGTGGCCTAATAATGATAATTCTATTGAATTAATATTATTGAAATCGTCACTAAAATTATTCAGACCGAAAAAACAAGTTTAGGTTTTCCTCTGCATTTGTTAAAGATGATTGCTGATCCTCCGTATTGTCACCTGCTTGTTGCGATTGCATTACGTTTACAGAGTTAAATCGTGTTGGGCCACTAAAACCGCGCCGGCCCGCGCTACGCGAGCGCGAGTTGATAAAACCGCGAGCTCGACCTCTGCTATTACGATAGACGTTAACGTTATTTGGATTATTTGTTTGATTAAATTGACCTCTACTGTAACCACGTCCGTGTCCTTGCTGATGAAAATTACGTCGGCCTCTAGAAAAAATATTGTTACCTCTATGAGTTCGATAACTCATCACTTGGTTTTCCTGGCCCGACGACATTTGCTCGTCTAAGGCTCCGGCTATCGCGTCCTTTAGTGAAGTATAATCTCGTGCTGCAATTATAGTACTGATTCGACTATTCCTCAATCCGTCTGAGAATCGTTTTATTGCGTATTTTTCATTAATTGGGCGAAGCACCTCATAATTTTTGGCATTTCCGGCGGCTTGAGAAACAGTCAAATCGACAAAAAGCTGTTCAAGTTCCTTACCGAACTCCTCAATAGTCTTTCCATCCTGGCTCGTCCCTTGAAGTTGTTGCTGTAAAGCTGTGTGAGATTTTTTAGAAATTAACCTAGACCGAATATCCTCAATAAGGTCCGAAACTGAGCTATAAGAATCGCACAAACGCAGTTTCGCGCTTTCTGAAAGTCGTGACTTTAATACAAACGTAATTAATTTTGTCTTTTCAGACTCTTCCAACATTGAATCATATAACTCAATATTTGAGATAAGTTGTTTTGTTACATTTTCATCATCTGTCATCACAGGCAAAAGAGAAATGGCCGTTTTTAAATCGAATTTCTCCATATTGGTGTTTTTCTCACAGTTATTTTCGCCTTTAGTAGAAGAACACAATTCGCAAATTTTCGAGTACAATGTATTTACAGTTTGTCTTACGTTAATTAAATAATCAACAGATTCACTTTTCAATTCAAGACTTTCAATATTTTTAATCAAATTATCATACTCTACATTAAACTGTTCGAATAAACTACTGCTAATCAAAAGTTTCTCTTGCTTTACTTTAGGTGTTCTACGTGATTCTCCTAATTTTACTAAATAATCTCTGATTTGTTTAATTTCTTCGCATAATGTAGCTATTTAATCAGCCATAAGATAAGTTAATAGGTAGTATATCTATTACATCAGTACAAATCCTTAATTATTTTTAAATACGAGTAATAGTGTCCATACGAAACAAATAGATAATACATTAATGGTTATATACGTACGCATTTACGGGATTATACACGACACTACACTTGTAGATTTATATTTCTCACTCACTTATTACACGTTGTCCATCTTGAAATTTTCACCTTGGCGTGGGCGATGACGTCTCAAAAATGATGACGAACCTCGAACAAAATGGTCATTGATGGCTTTCCGCGTCCATTTTCCGTGGCAGCGCTTATATCCTCGGTACGTCATATACATAAAAACGATGACTGCAATTACTGTTAAAATTGCCAATATAAGGTTGCTGGTAGTCATATGAAAAAGCAGCTGGTCTGTAGTGGCAGAATTCAGACCCCCAACCGCATTTTGAGCGATCACAACCTCCTGTGGTTGAACTTTACTGGAACCTTTGCCCATTTTCGATTTTTCCCACTAACTTTTGGATTTGACGATAAAAGTCTTGCGGCACTAACGGAGATGAGTTATTAATTAAATGCATTTTGATCACTTCAATTGCCGTATTGTATTGTTTTTAGGACACTCGCCGTATATGGCAATCGGACTTTGAACACACGCGGTACGCTCCTATGGCAAGGGTCGCCATGTAAGGAGTTGGTATTGAAACGACTGTGCTACATGATAGTAGTTTATTGAATGCATCAAATATATCAAAGGAAGTATAATAAGTATTGGTTAAATGTACATACGTCATACACATAGTAGATATGTATAGGTTGGCACATCATAGAGCGACGGACAGACAGCGAAGTCTTAGTAATAGGGTCCCGTTTTTACCCTTTGGGTACGGAACCCTAAAAATTGACTAATCCTTTATATGATATTTTAGCACTTTAATTGCAATTATAATATCAGTATTTAAACTTGAAAAATTATGTCTGAGGCGGGACTCGAACCCACATCTCCTGGCATACCGGGCGCGGCGCCTCACCATTTAGCTAAATATCACCCGGTATACGAGGAGATGTGGGTTCCAGTTCCGCCTGAGACATAACTTTTCAAGTTTTAATACTGTTATCTAATGCTGTAAATATAAATTAATAAAAACAACGAGAGATGACAATTCCCTAGATAAGACACAATACCTATATAAAAATATTTATTTTACATTGACCCGTCATGAAATTGAACCCCGAATCTGAATGCAGGTGCCACCTCCAAAACAGGTATCCACACTACCACGGAGGTAAACTGTTTAAAATTATTGCTCTGAATTGCACGGAGGTAAACTGTTTAAAATTGATAGTGTTTTATCTTTTACGTTCATTTTTTTCACCTGTCAAACCTATATTTCTACCCTTTGAGGTAAGTGGAATTGGGTGGAATGGAGTGACGAAGGCAAAGCGAATTTCAAATGACGTAACAGTCGTTGGTGCTTGACTGACAGTTTGAGCTTTGAAACTTATGTAAACTTTTGTTTAATGTTGTGGTTGGTCTTTAGTGTAGAGCAGAATATAACTACGGCTTATATTTTGTAGTGTTCATTTACTTTATCTCTCAGGCGGGACTCATTCATTTACTTTATTTGATATTTTATTAACTTAATTGCAATTATAATATCAGTATAGAAACTTGAAGAATTATATCTCAGGCGGGACTTGAAGGAGATGCGGGTTCATTTACTAAAATATTGGATTCACGTCTAATGTGGATTAACTCAAAAAAAAAGTCACAGAATAAGTTAGATCTAGTTTTAAATTTAGATTTTCTCATTAGCTAGTTCCGAAGGCTGCCATTTTCTTACAGGAAAGTGCGTTAACATAAATGAATATATTTGTAGGTCATTAATTAATATGTTTTTATATGTCTCAACAAAACGTAATTATCATAATAGGAAGACTTGATTTTAAGAGACAAAATGGCCAACGACTTAGGTCTTGCAGAAGACCCACAAACCCTGTTATAGCTTTAAAAAAACATAGCCCAAATGTATCGATGAGTACATTGCAGTTATTTTAGCAAAGAGAGAGAAGATAAAAACAGAAACAATGCCATAACGACTGTATTAATTCGACGGGACTTGGACTAGCAGATTTTTTTTTATTTTTTTTATTAATATTAAATAATAAAGCTTTTAATAATAGCTCCTACATATTTGAGCCGTTTGGGGTCGAGACACTTGGTCCGTGGGGACCTGGCGCTCATCGGCTGAACAGCCAGTTAGCGAAGCGGCTGATCGACTGTACAGGCGGTAGGAGGGCTGGCGCATTTCGCGGCCAACGTATCAGTTTGGCCATTCAACGAGGAAATGCGGCGCCTTCTCGGTACTATGTCGCGATCACTGGACTGCGATTTGGGACACATTTTTTATTTGTAAATATTGCTGCTTTTGTATTTGTATACCAAGGTATATGTTTTGTTTTTCTTTTTTAAAATTAGATTATAACTGTAAATTGATATTATATTAGGGGTTAAAGTATGAAATTGCCGTTTTGTATGGACGGAATCGAGAAAAGTCATTTTTCCATACTAACAATTTTTTAGTTTTTTTAAAAACGCCTAAACCGTTTTCTATGCAATTAAAGGTGAAAGTTAGATGGTTATAAAGCTACGCATTATAGTATTTAAATTTCTGAAAATCAAAGTATATAGTACAAATATACTTGATTGAAGCAAGAAGGTCAGCTGACACATTGTAAGGGGTCTTTTCAACGACTTCCTTTGAAATAATAGGCACTAGTATTGCATTTTTTTTTTTTAGTCAAAAGTTACTTTATTTAGTTTTTGATACAATACAAAAAGAATTACGCAATAATATGACTATACTTAAGAGCTATAAACAAAATAAAAATTGGGAAAATAATCGCCATTTCATACTTTAACCCCTATTAATAGTAAACCCCAGTGAATAAAAGAAATAATAAAGAGGGTAAGCCATACCAAACATCCTTTAGTCTGTGCAAACAACATCACAGGCACGGCTAGTTCTCTAATAATCCTCTAATTAGTGCTAGGAAACTCTCCAAAATAATTCATTTATTTGCAAACTACACCAGAATGGTTCTTAGCCACAATCTATAACCTATTTTAATTGCTCAGAGCTTGTTATAGTTCTGAAATACACTGTAAAATCATACAAATACAGCTAGTTTTCGGTTGTGTCGGTTGCTTGTGGAAAAGAGACTGTGGAAAAGAGATGTATACCTCAATCAGTGGACTAGAACAATAGGATTGAATACAGTAGGTATCATCATACCCAGCCTATTTCAAGTACACACAATGTTCGAATCAAAAATTATTTCAAGAATTATCTAGTTATTCTTATTAATCCCTCGATCGTGAGTTATTCCAGACACAATTGAAATCAATTGTTATCGTGGCACCGGAGTCCTTTAGGGGGTTTAAGGACTAATAATAATCACGAGAATTTATATAAGTATGCGATTACTCTGTCAAGATTTTAATCTACATCTACACTATTATTATAAAGAGGAAAGATTTGTATGTATTTCTGTCTATGTATGGAGCGAATATGCTCAAAAACTACTGAGATGATTTCAAAATCTATTTGACAATCCACTCTTACGTATTTTACTTACCATGATATTACGGATCTTATTCCTGCTTGCGACACGTACGAGGAGGGGTGTTGGTATTGGTATTGGCAGCGGGCTCCCTTTTCGGATTTAGGATTGGGATGGTTAGTCTAACCATCCCATCTCTTTCCAGAAGCACAGAAATCTTTTAGGACGTTCGTAGGCTTCTGACAGGGTGGTGTGCCGAGGCGAGATGTGCACATCTATGTCAAAAACTGTCTATAGACACATTTACTCTACATTTATCCTAAAATGGTTAAATTAATAAATGTTAACCCGTTCGAAGCATAGGTGGGCCGCTAGTTAATTATAGTAACTTAGTAACATTGTGTCAGAAGAATGGACAAGTCTACTGTAAAGTAACGGCCTATCATCATCCCACCAGGGCAAAGGCCTCCATCATTGAATTCAAGTTACAATAGCAAAGATGGGTACAGGCATAATCATCACGCTTGGTGATGACGAACCCAAGCAATGTTTAAAAATTGCAAAACTTGTTGCCCGATCCGGAGATATAACCCAGGACCTAAAAACCTTGACCCGGTTTTTAAACCACTAAACCATCAAGGCGTTAGTTTATTCAGTCTACTGTGTTCTCTCCCTATTGTGAAACGAGTCTAATTGAACGCCTACCTCATTCAGAATTGTTTGTTGCCACGGGTCGTTTTAAAGGGGAATCACTAATGTTGTTAAATATACCAACCTATTTTGTTTTTTTTGTGACTTGCAAAACAAATAATTAATGAATATATCTGTAGAGACCATAAACGTAGAATATAGAGACCTCTTTGTAGCAATGTCAGTAATGAAGACATTCAAGAAGAGAAAAAAAAATCTTGACATATTTTACAAACTCAAATTTGTGTTGTAGTAAAATGTAAATTTCGCTTACCGGTTTTATCCAAACTAATATCCAAATTGCTATACTTTTCGTGGGTCACCAGACCGTACGGGATCACGTAGATGTGGGGGTTTTCCCATATCTATGATGCGTATAGAATTTACTACAACGTATTGAAATTGCAGCAAAATAAATGAATTTTTAATAGGACAGGATTATGCGAAATTAGACAAACACATCAACAACACAAACTACAAAAGTACAAACTGCATTCAACAATGTCATTTTTTATCCTTTTGATTTTTTTTTCGTTAACTACTGTCATTTTATCAAGGCGGTAGCTACATTATTTATAGTTTACTAAGCATGCAAAAATTTGGATAAGTGTTTTTAACATAATTACGTTAAAACGACTGTGTGATTTGAGTGCTATATCAAATTCAGATCTGGAATGTGATATAGCACTCAAATAGATTTAACGTTGAAATGGCACATAGTTTACTATTTATCCTGAAACTAGCTGTTGCCCGCGACATCGCCCGAGTAAATTTTTGATATTATGAACGCGATTATCTTTGCAACATTTTTCACTGACGCTTCTTTCCTATTGGTCGCAGCGTGATGGTATATAGCCTTAAGCCTTTCTCGATAAATAGACTATCCAACACAAAAATATTTTTTCTATTCGTAACAGTACTTCCTGAGATTAGCGCGTTCAAACCAATAAACACAGCTCTTCAGCTTTATAATATTAGTATAGATAACGCAAACAGTCTAACAAACCTATTTTAGCTATTACACTGCTTTCTCACTTTTTTTCAAATGATTACAGCGCTAAGAAGGAACGAGACAAAACAGTGTTATAGCAAAAATAGGTTTATTAGATTGTTTGCGTTATTATTGATAAGGGGGTTAGCGTATAAATCTATCACCTTCAAACGTCATCCCATTATTGCCGATCGCACAAGTCGCCTTAACCAATCGCGGTCCCAACTTGAACGCTCTATCCTCGTCACTCTTGTGCAATTCGCCGCAGTCAGTATTGTTGTCTCTCTCTTTAATTAACCCCTGTCAGGCTGGATTGAAAGGCACTTGACGTGGCCGCAGTGACTCTGCCAATTTGACGGTGAACTTGTGAAGCTGCCTATGGGAGGCGGTGTGTTACGTGTTGATAAAGCTCCTATTGCCATAAGTTTTTTTTTTAGTTCGATTGTTGCATGATTGAACCATCTAATTATTTTTAAGACCAGAACTTTCGGCTTACTTTTCTCTATGTTTATTTATTTATTTATTTAATTTGGACTGCCAGGGATAATTACATTGGTAAATTACTTATATAATCTTCATAGGTGATACTTATAAAATGTAAAAATCTTCTTAAGGCGGCCACATCATGCACAATACGGACGGAGTTAGATTAAAATTAGAAACTAATTATAATATGAAACTAAAATTTTGAAGGACAGTATATAAACATGTATAAAATAAATGAGCTCTACAATATAATAATAATAATAATATTTCAGACATGCCTCACTGGGCCACACAGAGCCATCTAGTCCCAAATTAAGGTACTATTAAGTACCCTGTCGTATGGGGTACTAGACAACCGATAAACTTACTTAATTACTTTTCTTTTTTTTCTTTTTTTTTTCTTCTTGTGTTGTTCTTCTTCTTCTGGTGGCTCTCCAACTAGTGAAGGTTGGCAGTCAGCTCCGCATATCCCACTCGATCTGTTGCTAGATGGAAATGCTCTGAGGCTCTCCTCGTATTGCGGCGCCAAGACAGACTGCCCTGGGTTGTCGAAATGCACGATTAGGCAAGCTTTAAGTCCTTGGCTACTGTGGACCACCAGGTGGCTAGTGGGCGACCTCTACTTTTCCTATAATTTGGCAGTGGCAGTTTCCTATAATTTTCCTATAACTTGACGAATTTGTTAAGCCTTGATATAAAACAGACGACGCGACGTGTCGTCGTCTCTTTACAGTTTGGCTTATCACTGTGACATCATATTTTTTTCTGAAGTAAAGTGGTAATAGCCTATCATCATCCCACTGCAGGGCAAAGGCCACCATCATTGAATTCAAGTTATTACAGCAATAATGGGTACAGGCATAATTACTACGATTGCCAAATGCAGGTTGGTGATCCCTTATATATTTTTTTCTACTTATTTATAATAAATATTTTAAGACATGCCTCACTGGGCCACACAAAGCCATCTAGTCCCAAATTAAGCTACTATTAAGTACCCTGTCGTATGGGGTACTAGACAACCGATAAACTTACTTATATACTTTTTTTTTTTTTTTTGTAAATACATACTTATAATACATAATAATGGCAATAGCAAGCAATCATAGCAAGTGGCATCGAAGCCAACACGTAATAGGCCTGATTGGTCGCTTCAGTTTGTTGTGCAGTTTCAGCTGGTACAAGCTAACTAGGATTATGCTGATCATCCTGCCAAGTTTTATCGTGTCTAACGAGATTGCTCGATACAAGAGTTTAAAAAGAGAGGTATATAAATAATATACTAGGAACTGTAATAGTCCTCGGGCAAAAGCCTTCATCATTGAATTCAAGTTACCACAGCAATGATGGGTACAGGCACAATCACCACGCTTTCCAAATGCGGGTTGGTGATCACAAACCCGAGCAATGATCGAAAATTAAAAACTCTTGTTGCCCGACCCGGGGATCGAACCCAGAACCCCGAGATCCAGGCCCAGTATTTAAACCGATAGACCAATGGGCCGTAAATTATTATTCCGTAAATCCAGTTAAGTACAAATATTTTGGAACTTGAAAATACAATTCCTATAATAGACATTTCTCGTCTGTCTTAGATGGGACTCGAACTCACAACCTTCGCCTACCGCGAGACTGCTCTAAGGGTAAACACCCACCTAAGGCAGTCGAAAAAAAATTATTGAAAGAATTGTATTTCCAAGTTACACCATCTATTTATTTACTTAAAAACAGTTTCAAACTAATTCGTACTCGTTTGGTTCATGGCTAAGCATTTGTATACCTACACGGTCCATTTTCAACCACCTGTTTTTGCAAGCCCAAGTTAAGTATTATGTATATATAACATTTCAGCAGTGTTATTTCCAATTTTTTACCAATATTTTTTAATAAAAATATTAAATATTTGTTCAGCTATTTGTTTTGAAACATGCTGCGACACGCACAGATGTAGCTGTGTAAGTCCTTTCAACCGAGACCCCGTCGCAGCAAAATAATACGACTGTGCGCGTCAAAGCGTGTTACAAAATAAAAAGTCAAAATAAAAAAAATAAAAAAAAATTAATAACACTACGTCATGATGCTATACATAATGTTCCAATGACGTAAGCTACGTTTTCCAGGTGGTTCAAAAAACACGGTGAACAAATAAATATAAATATGAATTAAAAATATGAATTAAAAATTTTGCTAATAATATCCGCTCGTCATTACTTGCCTAGATCCCACTAACCGCACCGGCACAGAGTGAGCAAGCACTAGTGCATGCTTGAACGCCCGCCCTCAAAAATAAAATAAAAAAATAATATTTAAGACATGCCTCACTGGGCCACACAGAGCCATCTAGTCCCAAATTAAGGTAGTATTAAGTACCCTGTCGTATGGGGTACTAGACAACCGATAATCTTACTTATATACTTTTTTTTTGTAAATATATACTTATAATACATAGAAAACACCCAGACCAGTACAAACAGACATGTTCATGCACACAAATATTTGTACTGTGCGGGGATCGAACCCGCGACCCATGGCTCAGAAGCAGCGTTAACTACCGCTGATCCAAATGGTCGTCAAAGCACCACAAATGCACGCAGATACAGATAATACAATATTAATGTACCCAACCCAACACCGGTATTATAAAAACCTCTCTAAGAGCTTGTTCCCATCTATCATATTTAATGTGTGTTTTTTCTGTTTTTTTTTTTTTTGACGTGATAACGTCTTTAAAATCGTTTTAGTCGGGTGACATGTTCAGAAACTTGTGTCACACCAAAACCTCACGAGCGCGATCGCAGGTATAACGAGAGAGAGACGGACCGATCTCCCGTCTCATCTCGAGCGCTGCCAGTCATTCCGTGAAACTTGTCACGCGGAATCCTCACGAGCGGAGGCTGGCATAGCGTTCGAGTGAGTGGACCGATCTTCCGTCTCTCTCACTCTAGCGGCACACAAACGAATGGAGATTTTCTCGTTATCACGTAAACATCTCGATCGTAAACCTACTTTACAAACAACCAATTTTTTTGTTGACCTATTTGAGTGTTTTTATTACCTTATATTAATAGTGTTTGTCTATATCTCTGTCATTTCCAACAGTCATTTGTTTTTTTTATTAAAATTACTCCTACATGCTTAGGAACGCCAAGATAAACACTGCCATGCTAATTAAACAAGTTATTACTATTAATGATGTTTGCACAAACGTAACGAATAGACCCTGGTTGAACAATGTACGCTCATACATGTCTAACGAAATCCAAACAGGTATGTTGCTAGTGACAGCGGATAATAGATCTATTATCAAATCATGTAATCAAGTGACCAAATCAAGGAACATCATATAATCTATACTTACTATTATTATAAAGCTGAAGAGTTTGTTTGTTTGTTTGTTTGAACGCGCTAATCTCAGGAAGTACTGGTTCGAAATAAAAAATCTTTTTGTGTTGGATAGTCCATTTATCGAGGAAGGCTTTAGGCTATACGTATAACATCACGCTGCGACCAACAGGAGCAAAGCATCAGTGAAAAATCGCGGGCGAAGTCGCGGGCAACAGCTAGTAAATAATAATAATAAGGCGTAGGTATGTATTATTTGAGAGGTAAGGAGTAAAACACACTATAAGATAAATATTCTATCGATTTTTTTCCATCCAAAAAAAGATAAAACGGTTTAATAGAAGTCAGTCAAAAAGAATATCAAGTGTCACAATGGTATCTATTTTTTTAACAAATATAGAAAAGTAGCTTTATTCAGATTAACTTAAATAAAACAAAAACAAGTTTCCACTATTTCTCTGCATAAATAAAAAACAACAGCAATGTCCCACTTTATCCTAATCTGCTTGCCTTTTCTAAATATCTAAACAATAATCTAGGTATCTAAAATGAAAATCAATGACCGAAATGGATGTACGCGCATTATTTCAGAATGACTGCAAAGATTTAGATAATTATGTTTTTATTATGTCGTGATGGTTATAAGAAGCTCAGATAATATTCGTTTAAATAGAAGAAAATGATTTGAAAATTTTATAAAAATATGTAAAAATGGTCAAAAACAGACTATTTTCCTGCATTCATTGGTGCAACCCATGCAAAAAAGGAACGGGCTAAATAATTTAAATTTTATTTCAACAATTTTTAAAATCTCTAACACTTATTCTTCTTCTTCTTCTCGAGTCAATGGCAATTAATTAAACTCTCTGCGCCCAAAGAAGTGGCCACATCAATAGCCTTCTGGTTGGCGTTGTAAAGGTCCTCTTGCGTGCAGGTGGCATGAGAGGTAGGGCACGACATAAGTGTGGCATAGACTGTAAGGCGCCACACTCGCACGTGTCGTCCTCAGTGAAGCCCCACCTTTTCCTAACACTAGAGACACGCTTTACTGCGTAGACGGCATAGTCTAAGCAAACAGTATCGATCATCAAATCAGTCACCACCACTGACCCACATACCTCATCACGTCTATAGAACACATGCCTATGGTTTAACAAACGCTTGTAAGTGAGCGCTGTGATTGGTTTCTTTTGACGTCGCGCGACCCTTCTGTAAATGGCACCGTCACTTCTCATCCTATGGGTGTCGAATAAAGATTTCTTCTTCTTACCGTATGGAGCATAGGTTCATCAAGTTCTGGTTATTATTTTGTGACTTAATAATAAGTCGTAATAATAACGACATCCATCTTGCGACAAAAGACAGGACCAAAAGCTTAGAGCTTTCCTTAGCATGACTATAACCCCAAACCCGTTTCAGATCCAAGTCAATTTAGAAAAAATAAGTTTCGTAATTTTGAACATTGCTCGGGTTTGTGCACCAACCCACATTTGCAAGCGTGGAGATACTTAGTGCCTGTGTCCATCAATGTGCTTACTCCAATTCAATGATGGAGGCCTTTGCCCAGCAGTGGGATGATTACAGTCCGTTACCTTTTTAATAAAACAATTGTCATAAATACAGTCTTTCGAAGCGGAATGTCGTAATTCTTTCTTGTTTACTATCGAACAGCGGAGACGCCTGACGTCTGCCGCAGAATGAAACGATTCAATGTTTATTTAATAAATATTCGAGGCGGCAATCAGATGGAGCGAACGAGGACGCAGACGGGGCGAGGATTACGAAATCATGGACTTACTTTTATTTAATTTTTTTTTAATATTCATTGGGCTTGTTCTTGACTACATACTTAACTACGGTTAAGAAGAAGCCTAAGATGGAGAGAGTTTACCTGGGTTAGTACCTCTGGAGGTACTGGTTCTCCCACAGACCAGCGGAACACAGAAAAACTGTTTGGCGTTGGACTCCGGCAGGAGGGGGGTAGCATCTAGGCGGCCTCTTACGAAGCCTACCACCGCAGAGGGATCTGTTAACCATAACCGACTAGTCGGCTTTGTGGGTATAAATGCCTGTAAAACCAATTATAAACATTGTTGTTTAATAAATTAATAAATAAATAAATCATCATTGGTTAGAAAACCAAAAATGCCGTTGCCCAGGGTAGACCACTAGGAGGTAGATCCCACCATCCCAAAATAACAATTCTACTAAAAGACATATAAATATTAGAAATACCAGTACTTGAATAAAAAAAACTGTCTTATTTGGGAATGTGGGGGAACAAAATTCAGAACCTTCTGCTTTCTGGGAGATTAGTCTAACCATTGAGGTACACAGACATTTCGTGTGTCGAAGAATTTATTCACGCCTTTACGATGTAAGCCAGCAGTGTTTCATAAATGTTCCAACATTCTTTTTACAAATATTTAACAATCGGCTAAGATGAAACGGCTTTTTAAATTATTGAATCGATTAAATTTCCAATGTAAATTATTGGGAATACAATCCCTTGAATAAAACTTTCGACTGACTGAGGTGAGAATTTTGCTAGTGTTACTAGACATTCGGAATTTTAAGAGTTAGTTATTTCGAGATTTCCACCATTTACCTTATGAGTTTCCAATATTTCGGCACTGTTGGCGGCAAAGGGCCATGATCGCGGAAGAACTGATGTCGCTGCGGGTGGGTGGTTGTTATGAGTAGATATGTCGATCAACCCACCGTCGTAGTCTTTTATTGCACTCGACCCTGGTACTATTGTTTGCAAACTCACAATTAAAAAATATCGGAAACTCATAAAAAACAAGGTACATGGTAGAAATCTCTAAAATAACTAACTCTTACGAAAGTGACCATGAAAGTTTAAATCAGTAGGAATATTCGGAATTTTATTAAGGAGTACTGCTGAAGAAGACGGGCAACGTCTTCTTCCTACCATTGGCCAAACTGCGATCGCCAACTTGTGTCAAGGAGTGTTCGGCCCACTCTGCTGCAGTCAATGACAATCTTCTAGACCACTTCTAAAGTTTTCGCCATCATAGTGATGGCGAAAACTTTAGAAGTGGTCTAGAAGATCCAACAGGCAGGATCTATAGACACTTCAAAAACCTATAAGATAAGATAAGATAAGATAAGATAAGATAAGATAAGATAAGCTTTAATTCTCGCCATAACCGTTACAATATAGTGGTACAGTTGACTATAACTAGGGATATAGGTATGGAATGTGAGCGGAACCAAACAGATAGGCAATATTTTATAGATAAGTTTAGAGTTAATAGGCTGGATATCGGAATTGTTCAGAGAATTCTGAGCAATCCCAACTCTAATATCACGTTGTGCTTGTGCGGTTTATTGGACTCCTGCTAATGAAACGCATAAGCATCTGATAAATAGTTTATTTTATAGGAAAATATTATATCAGCAATTAATTTTAATGGATCTAGATATAAGAGAATTGGATTGTTTGACACGACTTACAGACAAAAGACCCTAAAAATTAAAATTAAAAAAAACTAGGGTTATTAAAACACTGTACCGTAACTGGAAGCTTTATATTGAGATAGCATTTCCGTTTCCCGTCATTTGCCTACCCTTTTTAGTACGTAGTTTCCGGCTAAGTGGCGCCACCTGGCGGTCGTGTGCTTTTGAAGTTTCTTAAAATTTGCGGCACACCATTTTGCTTATTGGCGTTTAGTTTACCGTCGTAACAACACCTTCACTGCATGCCCTGTCTCGGTGATCGTTAAAATTCAGTGATATTATAATTCTCAGAGCAGAATTTTATTATAACCAAGTGAGTTTTTATATAAACTAGTACACAAATCTGGTAAGTCCTACCCTCATTATTTTAAAATGTTATGTATTTTATTTCAAGGAATTTTATTTTCAGTTTCCAATAGCAATTAAAACATAACAAAATAAAAAAATAAAACATGAAATATCTTGCTTAAATATTCGTGTGACTTAAATAATGAATTTAACGGTTTTGCCGTTCGGATTAAAGTCATGATGTAATACGTAAAAGTGTATGGTGTCTTTTCCGTTTAGCATTGAGTGGTTTGTTTGGCTCGGCTGGCAGCTCCTCGAGCTCCTCTTTAGCCGGTTAACGAGGTGAACGGCACCTCGGGTGCCGTCATAAAATAAATACGCTTAATAAATGTATCTTTATTCTAATCAAATTAATGCTAAATTGCTTGACGAAATAGGCGAATTGCCTTTCTTTACATTTAAATTATAAAACAGTGCCTTTAGAATCCTGTGTTAGTGTTAAATTTTATGAAATAGGTAAAATTGGCAAACAAGTGCCTCAAAATAGCATACCTACACACCGCTAATGATCAGTATTGATATAAGATCTCGGAGGTCAGTGGAGCCCCTTTTTTGATCAACAGATTACTATGTATACAGATTTTTTGAATTCACGCAACCTATTCATTAAAATGGAAGAAATTTACCAAAATATTACGTAAGTCCGTATTGATAAACGCGAGTTTCAGTCGTAAATTTATTTCAATTAAACAGACGTTAATTTTAACAATTTGTACGCGAAGGTAAAAGAATTATTCACAAATAAAATCGGATTCTAATAAAGTGCAATTAGTTTGTGGCCACCGGGCAGCATTTACAGAGATTCGACGAGATTTCAGTATAAGTTAGAAATCCACTTATTAAAGCCTGCATACCTTTACAAACCCGTCTTATTAAGTGTAGATCCATATTCCACTCAAATGCATTCTGGAGAAAACAGATGGCATTCGTAAAGCTTTTTGACCTCCAAAGGGCAAAAAATCCACACAGCTAAGAACAATCAATCAAAGCGCTGTCTCTCGTGTGGACGAGGCATAAAAAATTTAGAAGGCTCATAGCCTATGCTATCAATTATTCAACCTAGCGGGGTGCCTACTTACAATATACATATCGTGCTCTGCCATGCAAGCCTATGCCTCTAATTATTCACCCTCGCGGGGTGCCTACCTATTAACAACTACCCTCCAAAGGGTAGTTGATATACAAATCGGGCTCTGCCATGCAAGCATATGCCTCTAATTATCCACCCTCGCGGGTTGCCTACTTATTTATTAACTACCCTCCTAAGGTAAGTACTGCCAAAGCAAAAATAAAGGTTAATTCTATAGCCAGGGCTCGAGGAGGTTCAAGCAATGACTTGAAATCGGGCTCTGCCATGCAAACCTCTAATTATCCACCCTCGCGGGGTGCCTTATTATTTATCAACTATCCTCCTAAGGTAAGTTATGCCGAAGCAAAATTGCTAGAAGTTAATTCTATAACCAGGGCCCTAGCGGCCCGATCAAAGAGGTTCAAGCAATGACTTAAAATCGGGCTCTGCCATGTAAGCCTATGCCTTTTAATTATCCACCCTCGCGGGTGCCTACTTTGCACGAACTACCCTCGAAAAGTGATAAACCTGCTATAGCAACATTGCTAGAGGTTCATTTCATAATCAGGGGATCGCGGCTAGATCAAAGACATTCAAGCAATGACTTAAAATTAGGCATTTTCATGCAAGCGATACGCCTAAAATTATCCACCCTTGCGGGGCTACCTCGCCTGCTTTGTACCAGCTACCCTCAAAAAGGAATGGACCTGCTTTTGCAACATGGCCAGATGTTCATTTCATAAAAAAGGGCTCGCGGCTCGATTAAAGTACCCGAGGTCGTTTTAATACTCCAAGAGGTATTAAAAAAGTTGACTTGAAAGAATTATAGTATCGCATTTCTTTGTGTCAAAAGTCTCAACTTGTGAACTCGAATGTAGTCATGCAGTTGGTTTTTATCCCTGTATAAGGCCAAATCGAATATTTCATGTCAGAACCCTTCTTAGTGTACTTGACACTTACTGTTACATCTAAATGCTCGCGAGCATATAAAAGTTATGGTTCAAACATTGCAGAAGTTGCGATGGCAAGTGAATTTAGAAATATCGGTTTTTTGTCCCCAAAAAAGTATTATTAACTATATAATGAAAAATGGAATAATGTGAAAACATGAACGAATAGAAAAACTGCAACAAAGAAATCAATCCAGTAAAATAATAATTACAAAGATGAATTGAATTAATGATATGAACGAATTTCGTCATTTTTGTCGTGCCGCATTGTCACATAAAAATTTAGATAGTTGATAAGATTCCAGCCCCTAGTGGTGGTTATCGAACAACTGAAGTAGTAGATCGACAGTTGCATTGCCCTTCCCAGGGGCGTTTTTGACTACGGATGCTTTAGACCAAGCAGGTTTGCGCTTAAACCTAGACTTGATTTCAATAATTATATTTCGAATTTTGAACTTACTAGTTCCATTAAATTCCACATATTCGGCAAATAGGCACTGCCGACTGCAAAGTCCGAACCGACTAGTACACTGTACAGATCCCGTGATTATAAAACGGGAATGTCCAATAATAGACCTATTTGCCTCCAAAGCTGCTCACATTGTCAGCAATCACTTGACCCTGGATTTGACTTGGACCAGTCAAGCTCTTTTCCAATTCATTTTACCCATCATTACTTAGGTACCTTGAATTCAATGATTGAGGCCTTTTCCATGCAGTAGGATGATTATAGGCCGTAACTAGGAATACAGTTTGACGCAATTGTAGCATTTAAGCATGCCAAATACGTAAGGTTTAGAAATCGAGGGTCAAGAGTTAAACTGTTTAACTTAAAAGGTATTGCGATAGCGGGAAGTTAAATTATTTAAGAAAAGGTTGACATTGCATCCGTAAAGAAATGCTACCAATACTAAATGCTCTTCAGAGCCACATTCACTACTACATCACAGTTTGATTCTTAGTGTGACAAAATAATAACAGGTGTACCTACATCTTCGCAAAGGGAAAGTACGAAATCTTTATTTCTAATGAAAATATCATACGTTAGATCGGCATCGAATGCATTTCAGGATACATTGGCGATGCGTTCGGTTCTTCATGGTGCGAACCCATTACTTGGGTCTTCCTACAAACATTTCTAATATCCAGGGTGCTCTCACTCAACTAAATCTTTTAAGATGGTTGTTTTTGCCATGATGGGAGAAAGTGTTCTGGCGTGTCAGAGACTGAGCACTTGCAGCACCACTTACCTTAGTAACCTCCAGATACATTTCCTCGATGGAAAAAAGGAAATCTGGGGGTTGGTGAGGCGGTGGAAGGCTAGACCTCTAAAGAAAAGCTTTTACTTAAAAGTTCTTGGTGAGTCTATTTTATAAATTTGTCAAGTAACTTAGAATTGTTGTTGTTCAAGGACAATTTCAATAACAATAAAGATTAAAAGCCTTACTGTTCCACAATTGGCGCAATTCTTATCAGGCTTACATTTAATATGTGCATTATCACATAATACAATACACATACACATACACATACACATAAATTAGCTGTCTGAAAATAATGCGATTCTGAACCATGAACAGTGAAGTACTCACGTTCTAGTAAAACATATTCTTAAATTAATTGCTTTTACAAAAATAAAAAACCCCAAACCGTATGGGATGTCAGTGTACTTATAAATTTATAACCGACACAAGAATGTTTCAATCATTACATCAAATAGCAATTTTAATACTTATTTGTTCAGGCAGATGCATTCATGACCTGACCTTAGAATATACCCTACCTGAAGTACCTACCTAACCATAATACAAAAACTTTACCGTATGGCCTGAATTTGGTTCTACAACCGCTAGCAATACATAGGTACTGACAGACTGTCTAAAGATAAATTTTGAATATAAATAATAAAAATGTAAGCCTCCTGTCTCGGTGATTAAAATTATAATATTTACTATTAGTTAAAACATCGCTGAGTGATAGATTATTCAATATTTTCATCAGTTGAGGTGCAGTACCTACGTCACGTAGGTACCTTACTGTTATAGTAGGAACTGTAAAAACGTTTCTTGATTACACAGCTACCCCAGATAGCGTAAGATCTGTGTAGCTTCCAAGAACTGGTTAGAAAATCACCCCATCGACGAAGTTCTAGCTCATGGGAATTGGTAATCAGCTAAAACATCACAACAATCCTATATGTGTGAAATTAAATCAAGTATTTATAAACTTTTACACAACTAATGCGATTGCTAGAAGAATTTCCTAGAAAGCTTTTTAGTTTGAATTTTTTCATAGTTATATTACATGTTAAATTTTATTGTTACTCCTGTGTAACACACTGAAAAGAATATTGTCTTACTTAAAATAAAAAGTATTCAATATCATAAATACTTTCTTATTTTTAAATCTGTCACATTGGCGTTACGCTAAGGCGTTATAATATTAAGTGGCGTCACCAGGCGATAACAAACAGATCTCAATATAAAGCTTCCAGTTACGGTACAGTGTTTTAATAGCAGCGTTTTACCCTGAAATAAAACGCATATTAAAATACTTACCTCACTGGAAGCTTTCACTTTATTTCTGCCTGGTGCAATTGAGCCAATGAGCAAAATGGTGTGCCGCAAATTTTAAGAAACTTCAAAAGCACACGACCGCCAGGTGGCGCCACTTAGCCGGAAACTACGTACTAAAAAGGGTAGGCAAATGACGGGAAACGGAAATGCTATCTCAATATAAAGCTTCCAGTGAGGTAAGTATTTTAATATGCGTTTTATTTCAGGGTAAAACGCTGCTATTAACTTAGTTATAAGTATGCACTATAGAATTTTAAACTTTCTTGATGCGACACAAAAAACGATCGACAACGGATCTACTGCACCCTTCATCAACGCTAAAATTTCAGCGCAAATTGGGTTAACGGGAACAACAGGACAAATAGACTTATATTGTGCAGAAAGTGGATTTTAAAACAAAAGAGCGTTAGTCTGCAACCAATATTCATGTCAAACAAGCCTGTAATGGACTGAATATAGGCAGTAATTTTATATTTTTGCTTTTGTTTTAAATATTTATCTTATTGCGATATTTTCTGCAGAAAACTAGCGACATCGCTACTTTTGCTGTGGAAATACCGCTGAGTTGAAACCAATCTGGTTTACACATCTCGGCTATATTGTTTGTACCTACTTTTTTGTGTATAATTATTATTTTTCTTACTTTCTTTCTATATTGATTACGAAACTTACCAGTTACTACCAGTCTTTGTGTTAATTTACCAATATGCCATGTCCACATTAAACTTATCGTACCACTCACTCGAAGCGAGGCGACTCAAATTAGCCGCGCAAATCAACTGAGCGCTTTGACTCACGCCTTGCCTTCATCAAACCGGTTTTTAGTTAAAAGGCTTTTTAAATAAAGTAATTTACATCGCTACATAACTTTTATATGAAAATTCTACGTTAATACGTCTCCAATTCAATTTAGTCATCAACCTTTTGAAGTGTACCTACTGCTAGATGTTTTTTTTTGTAATACTCTTACGGGTGTTTGCTTATTGACTGTTGGAGTACATAAAATTACTGTTTTTTTTACGAGACTTTTGTATTAATTAATAATGGTTTTGTTACGGCACTAAAATTGGTATCCACGGTATTCGTCGCTATCTGTATTTTTTATTTAATTAGATAGTATTGTATTATTTTAATCATATTTGTATTGTATGTAGTTTATGTGTATGTATATTACTGCTGTTTATATTATGTAGTTTATTTTACGTGTATTTTTTTTTAGTTCCGTCTGATCTAGACTTTTTTTTCTCAATTATTGTTAAGTTTTTTTGTTAACATTTCTGTTTAACCCAAAGGATGGCTGGTAGAGAATGCCATTTGGCATTAAGTCCACATTTTGTAATTTTTTTGACTCATTTGTGCAATAAAGTTTATATAAATAAATAAATAAATCCACACAGTACCTATTACAAGAATTAGCTATACAAACACACATAACTAGAATGTTAAAAAAATTGGATATACCATTGATGTCATATTGATGTAATGTTCTTAGTACGCCCCGTTGGTCTAGTGGTTTAAATACCGGGCCAAGATCTCGGGGTCCCAGGTTCGAATCCCGGGTCGGGCAACAAAAAGTTTCGAATTTTCCAACGTTGCTTGGGTTTGTGATCACCAACCCGCATTTGGCAAGCGTGGTGATTATGCCAGTACACCCATTATTGATGTGGTAACTTGAATTCAATGATGGAAGCCTTTTCCCTGCAGTGCGATGATTATAGGCTGCTACTTTACTTTACTTTTTTACTTCTTATTACACATCGATACATAATTAAAACTAGAGACCCAGTCCGATACCAAAATGACACCGTTAACTGTCTTCGATTGATCAATTAACGTTATTTTAATGTCAGTGTCAGCTTAATAACCCGGCCAAATTATGTCGACATGCAATATGGATATTAAAGCCAAGTTGTATCTATTCGATTGGTACAGGTTGTACTAAAAGTGCACCCTTATGCTGCAGCGGGTGCACATTTATATAGTTGGGACACTTTTATGACACTTTTTTTTAAATAATGGGTTTGCTCTTGACTACATACTTAGCTATAAGGTTAAGAAGAAGTCTAAGATGGAGCGAGCTTACCCGGAGATACTGGTTCTATCACACACCAGCGGAACACAGAAAAACTGTTTGGCGCTGGACTCTGGCAGGAGGGTAGCATCCAGGCAGCCTCTTACGAAGCCTACCACCGCAGAGGGATCTGTCAGCCTTCATCATTGGTTAGAAAACCAAAGATGCCGTTGCCCAGGGTGGAACACCAGGAGGTAGATCCCACCACTCCAAAACTTATTGTGCTTATTTTGTATCTAGTATATCATCAATGGTTTCACATATATTTGCAAAGGTCAATGTTCATATTTGGCCTAGCGTGAACATGTCGCTACCAAAAAAATAATTTAACCAATAATTATTTTATAATTAAACAGGCATTCCTTCTTTTTATTTTTGTGTCAATCATCCTTAAAGAAAATCAAATAATTTTAATAAACACGTTGACTATCCCAGCATCCGGTTTGTAATTCAAGATTTTGTGCTGCCACAACATAGTTTACCAACAGTTTATTCCATAAAATCGATGCAAATCGATATGTGTGTCCCACGCGAATGAAGAGTATTACTCAATGTTTATTCGTTCTAATAATATAAAAATATGGTTTATTTACTGTGGCCAGCTAACATTACATTAAAGTGTTCATAACAATGATATTACAAAGAAATAGATATGTTACTTCGCGGCTTAAGTTAAGAAGTCTTTTTGAAGGGTATATATCGGGATGCCTAATTATTTGTACTCCTAATTGTCATTGGCGCACAAACTATTAGCCTAAAATTTTTTCGCACATTATTACTATTCCTAAACGTGTTTAGCCTATTTTTACTACGCTTAACTTTATATCGCCGTATTATAATTTCGCCGAATATATCATAACACCTACCCTTTTGCAGTTCCAATTTTTTATTCGCAGAAAGTTAAAAACTTTATCAGCATGCATGCATGCTTGCAAAGAAGTAAGCATGCATGCAAGCAAGCAAGCAAGCAAGCATGAATGCATGCAAACAAGCATGCATGCATGCAAAGAAGTAAGCATGCATGCAAGCAAGCAAGCAAACATGTATGCAAACAAGCAATCATGCATGCAAACAAGCAATCATGCATGCAATCAAGCAGACATGCATGCAAACAAGCAATCATGCATGCATCCAAACAATCAGACTTCCGTGACGGCTTTGACGCTGCAGGGCTCCGGCGGTCCCACGCGTGCTTATCGTCGCAGATGGCTTACGCTCACCACCGCAGCTTCGGCTTTCTGGCGCCAGCCTCAGCCGCGGCGCCTCGCTTACAGCCTCCTGCTCCTCAGCCCGCGGGCCGCCTCGCCCCTCCGCGCCTACGCGCTTTTGAATTACACTCTAGGGGTAGGGCAGACAAGACTGCTTGGGGTCGGTTTGTGAGCGATTCGTTTCTTAAACTTTTCTGTTTAAAAAAATAAAGCGTAATGTCAAAAAATGATGCTAATACATTTTAGTGCTTTCGATATTAGACACACTGAAATTAGGGTTTTCAATTTTTAGACCAATCTATAATAGTGCGAAAACAACTGTTAGACTAGACAATAATTATACGTTATAAGTTTAGGCCAATACGGTTCGGCCAAATGAAATTAGGACTTTAAATTTTAGGCGAACCGAAGGGCACCCCTTTTTGAATCAATTGTAACATGTCTCAATCAGTTTGCGTCAAACAAGCTTCAGAGCGAGTCACAGTGACAGATTAACAAAAATTTGAAAAATGCCGTCTTGTGTATTTCGATTTTGCACAAATTATTGTGCTTAAATGAATAAATCTCAAGGGATCACATATCACACGTAAGTTTATAAAAATATTTGTTTTATACTACGTGTTTTTTAATTTTAAGTTTCTTTGTAAGTGCTAAGATGACGACATAGATTAAAAATTCAGATGCGACAATTTAGGTATAAATATGACGAGTTAATCATACCATAGCACACATAGTGGTATTTATTTTTAAAAAAATCTTATGAAATTCTTCATAATTAAATTTGGTACTTTGATAGTTTGAACCACAGAACATGGAAAAAGATTAGAACGGCTGTCATGCGCCAATTGTATGAGAACCGATGTCGCCGCTTGCGTCCCACTACACGTAAACGAGTACAAAGAACGCTAACCAATCACAGTGCTCACGTTTCGGCAGAAGTAATAAGCATTTGCTCATAACCTCTGTGGCGTGCCTGCCCCACCAACATCGCCTTTCTAACCCTTTTCCATGTTCTGTGGTTTGAACCGTGATGTTAAAGTTCTGGAGTAGCTAATATGAAACGTAAGTACCCCGTTAGTGTTAAGATTTACTATTCACAATTGTTTTTCTAGCTTTCCTTGTAATGAAGTTAGAAAAGAAGAGTGAATTGCAATAGTGCGAAAGCAACGAAGTGAATCAGACTGGATGTAATAGTGTAATATCTTTTTGTTAAAATTGTACATAAATATTTCTGTTAAAAATTCTAACTTGTGTAACTCTCATAATTCCAATGTATGTTTTATGTTACGTACTTACATAGTAAAAATAATTTTTCATATAACACAAATACAACCTGTTTTATTTCTCTCTATTTTCTACCTACTTTCAAATATTTGTACTGTCTGATTTTGGTTACAATTCCTAATCTATGTAACTGTCATCGTGCAGCGCCGTGACGTTTTGAGAACGCAATTTAATATGAACATAACATATCTATTTCTTTGTAATATCATTGGTTCATAAACTAGCATTTTGCTAAAAAATATTAATAATAAGATTATGCAATCGATTCTTCATCGTTCATTCTCTGTTTTATGAATATGTGAGTGAACAGCACGTAACAAAAAAAAATTAATGTCATACTGTCATTCGCTTTGTATTTTTATATCGGAGTGTTGTTTTTGTAAATTCTGTATCGAATACTTCGTTTTCTCAGTACGGGCTCTGATATTTCTACTTCCAACGACTCTGACGCACTTTCAGATATTGAACTCGCATTTTGTTAACAAATCTCTCTAAAACGTTGATCGAGGCTCACCTTTGTTGTTGTAAGTAACCTTCTTTTAGCAAATGTTAAAAAATGGTTTTTAAGGATTGTTATACAAAATAAAGTTTATATTTTGTATCTTCTTATTATAAACTAACAATACAACTACAACAAAAATTGCTTGTCCACGCTAGGCCAAAGCCACTATGGTAAGTGAGCAATGTCCTTTACGTACAGATGCAACAGCACGTCAACCTACCACAAAACGTCAAATTTTCTCAATTGATATTGATTTCTACGTGTTGGACTTAAAGTTGAAAATCAATTCAATGACCTTTAACTTTAGGGTAGGTTTACCTGCCGTTGTCTATACAACACATACGGGCCGTTATACGGGAGCAATTGTTCTACTTGTAATGCATTAAAAATATGCGTGAATTCAAAACCTTTTCCTATATTTGGTTGCAAAACCAGCTTGAACGTCAGTAGGAACAATTCTCAAAACAATGTTCCCTGTGCAGCAATGTATTAATCCTGATGGTTCAATCCATCGGCAGTTACTTCGAAGTCCGGCCATTTTTAGCTTTGTGCAGGCACAATCAGTTAAGTGCCGTTTATTGTCGACTTGTTTTTAGCCATCTAGGTTTAGGACACTCGTTTGTGTAGAAAGAACTTTTGCATACCCTCATCATGATCATATCAGTCCGATGCTGGACATGTACCTCTCCAAAAGTAAGATTGACGTATTGTCCAAGCAAACATACTGATTTAAACTTACATGGTCGCTACCATATGAGCTAGTGGTAACGAGATTTCTACCATGTACCTTGTTTTTATAAGTTTCCGATAATTCGATACTGTCACACGCGCCGTGATCACGAAAGAACTGATGCCACTGCGTGTGTCACGAGTAGATAACCGCTAGCCTCTGTGTAGTCTTTTATTGCACTCGTCACTGCAGCGCTGGTACGAGTACTATGGTTTGCAAACTCACTACATATTCACTCGCCCTTGTTCTCGACACAAACTCACAGTACCCAATCGCAAATTTTTAGCTTAAGGAATTTTCCGATTTTCACAAATTTCCAAACAAGTGGTTTCAAAGACAAGTTTAAAAGTGTCAATATTGTGTTACTTTTAGGTATATTTTTTTTTACTGGAGTTATCAGAGTATGGACCAGGTCAGCGGTCCGCTAGTGCCTACTATACCTGCTTACTTTCTCTGCCAAGATGTTAATAATATGGCAAAAATAAATTGGTGTTCTAAGACGGTTAAAAAAGCACGGTATATAAATAAACCAGGTCGCCAAAGCTCGTTAACTTAGAATTACAGACCTCTAAGAAATGCGTCACCACTATTGCAAATATACAATAAAGCAACCTTTTAACACTTGTGTTAGGCTCTTCCATTGTGTGGACTAGAATAATTTATTGAACACTATGTATCGGTGGTACAAAACTGTTGTCCAACAAACTTAAGTATAAAATCTTTGTAGTTTATTATCAACTTAGAGGACAAGAGAGCAAGCAACAGTTATACGGACTTCGGAATAAGTTTCTGTAACGAAGTACTCAACAAGTTCGTGACAAGTAGCAACTAGTAGAGATCTTTATTTGATATTTTAGCAACTTAATTGCACTTATAATATCAGTATATAAACTTGAAAAATTTTGTCTCAGGCGGGACTCGAACCCGCATCTCCTCGCTTGCTTGATAGTAGAGATCTGTTATTTTTGTACCAGCTCTATTTGTATCTGTCCTATTGATAGGTTTGGCATAATTTATTTATTTATTTTATAAAAAAGGCACACCAACAACATAATGTATTAAACACTAATAACATAACACTAACTAAAACATTTCTGATACACATGTCACTTATAGGTGAGCACAGCATTGACAATTTTAAGAAAAAAAAAATAATTCTTCTTGTGGCAGTAGTATTATACTAAATAAAGGTTTTGGGTAGTGATGGCACATTAAAAGAATAGCAAGTACCCCATCTCGTTGTATGGATATCATTAGAGGAGACTAAAGAAGAACTGCCAGAAGAACATCTTAAACCCACCACTTCTTCTTCTTCGTGTCGATGACGAACTCTGTCAAACTTTACAGGCCCAGTTCTCTGCTACTTTGATAGCGTTATCCGTGGCCTCGTTTGCTCCTCCTAAGTGCAAGTAGTCGGGCACGCGGATCAAGATGGTAAATGGGCTATGGTCTGCGGATTGTAGGATCCGCACTGACACCGCAGGTCAAACCCTGCGAAAATCCCCACCAGTAGTAATTTTCTTTGCTCCGGCCGACCTGAGTTCAGAGCCTTTTAAGGGACTGCCAGGAAGGAACCCACCACTGCTATCCCTCTTGCTTACAACGCGGGGCGATTATAGTAAAATCATCTTTTGGGAAAGGCCCATGTTCGTAGTCTGATCTATAGTGTTTAGAAAATGCCAGATCTATCAATAGGATAGGAATTATGTAACAACTTCGAAATACGGGATTATCGCACTTACTGAAACTTGGCTGAATGACGGCATCAACGATAATGAGTTAGTTGATCACAGGTATGTGATATATCGTAGAGATCGCGTTATTTCCCCTAACACAAAAAAAGACGGTGGAGGAGTAATGCTGGCTGTCTCGCGAGACATACCCTCGATGCGTGAAGCAAGTTGGGAATCTGACGCAGAGGATCTTTGGATTACTATACAAGTAAAAATTAATAAAGTAATAAAAAAGATTTCTATCTGCGTTGTATATTTTCCACCTCCTGTAAAGCTGGAAGCCCTATCACGATTTTTAAAAAACGTTGAAAATAGATTCAGTCAGTGCGATGAGCTCGTAATACTTGGAGACTTTAACCTTGGTTTTATACAGTGGCAATCTAAAGCACACTACTCTGAAATGTTTCCATCTAATTATAATACATCTCTGGGTCTCGCAATAGTCGATTTTATTTCGACAAATAATCTTTATCAGCACAACTGTATAAGTAATGATGATGATAAATATCTAGATCTTATTATGTCTACTTCTGTAAATGCTTCGGTGACGCGTCCTTTAACAAGCTTGTGTAAGTGTAATCGATATCATCCTAGTTTACTGCTACATGTCTTCAGTGATAACGTTGAGTATATTCGTCCAAAGATTAATGTAAGGTATAACTTTTATAAGGCAGATTACGAAATAATCGCTGGCAAACTTGACTCTATTGACTGGCACATTTAACTTTCTTGTTGTCACTGTGTTGATGAAATGGTGGCGAAGTTTTATAAAATCTTGAATGTTGTTATTGAAGAGTGGGTACCTAAAATAAAACCGTCTAAATTGGGCTATCCCTGCTGGTTCAATTCGTCTTTAATTAAACTTTTGTCTGAGAAAAACAAAATTCGCAAAAGATATCATAAATTCCGAAATCCACGCGACGAATTGGAGTTTAAACTACTTCGCGATCGTTGTCGAAAGCTTTATGACTTATGCCATCAGGACTATAAAAGCAGAATAGAATCACACATCAGTAGTAATCCTAAAGCCTTTTGGAGCTATATCAAAAATAAAAGGGGCGGGCTGTCGACCATTCCAGCAAAGATGCAACTGAATAGTACCACAGCGCAATCAGGTCCAGATGTTGCCAACCTATTCGCGCATCACTTTCGCTCCGTATACACAAAACCTGTACCCATTCAAAACATTGATGTCTCAAACGGAGTTCTGCTGAGTCCTTTACACATAAAACACATTGCTGAACTAAATTTTACGGAAAGTCAAATACTTAATAGCATTAAAAAAATTGACGCATTCAAGGGCGCTGGCCCAGACTCTATACCTCCATTATTCGTCAAACGTTGTGCCTCAGCTCTCACTATACCACTCACAGTTATCTTTAACCGCTCATTACTGACAGGTGCTTTCCCTGCGGCGTGGAAGAAGGCTCGCGTTGTCCCGGTTTTTAAAAAGGGTAAGCAGGAGGATATAAAGAATTATCGTCCTATTTCTATTCTCTCCTGCTTTCCTAAAATATTTGAGTCTGTTCTGTGTCCGATCATTTCTGCCTTTGCCGATTCTGATATCTCGGACCATCAGCATGGTTTCCGAGCAGGCCGTTCCACGCTAACGAACCTTATACCTTTTATATCAGATTTGTCTGAAGAGGTTGATAGAGGTTCCCAAGTTGACGCTGTATACACTGATTTCAGTAGCGCATTCGATAAGGTCGACCACGGGCTTCTTTTGACGAAGTTGGGGAGACTGGGCGTTGGAGGGCCCCTACTAAAATGGTTTGAATCGTACTTAACGGACAGACAACAGAGCGTTGTGGTGAGTGGTTACGAATCAGATGCATATTATACTATATCAGGAGTCCCACAGGGTTCGCATCTGGGTCCTGTCCTTTTCTTAATTTTTATAAATGACATAACCGCTAAAATAAAAAACTGTGGAATGTCCCTGTTTGCAGATGATCTAAAGGTTTACAGACCAGTCAGGTCTGTTGCTGATTCGAACCTTATGCAAGAGGATTTAGACAGCGTTAGGGAATGGTGTGAGGCAAACAATATGATTATTAACCTAAGCAAATGCTTTCATATCAAATACGCAAGAAAGAGAAAGACGTTGGCCACCAAATACGAGACAGATGGTGTGGTTCTTGAAGAAATTGATGAAGTCAGAGACCTGGGCGTGATTATTGACAGTAGGTTAAGATTTACCTCACATGTGGACAAGGCAGTGACTAAAGCAGCTCGGATGCTCGGATTTCTTAAACGGAATAGTTGTGGATTCAAGCACCGCACCAAAATCATTCTCTACAATGCTTTGGTGCGCAGTCACCTTGAGTATGCTTCTTCATCTTGGAGTCCTTACTATGCTGTTCACTCTCAAAGGGTCGAAAGGATTCAACGGTCTTTTACAAGACATCTTGCTTTTATTTCCAGTGCTATTTCACACAGAGCTCCATACAAACAGCGTCTAAAAAAATTTAATATGGTATCTCTCGGTAATCGCAGGCTTTTACTCAGCATGTGCTTCTTACATAAGCTCTTGAGCGGACAGATAAGATGTGGCGGTCTTCTCCAGCGTGTATGCTTCTCCGTGCCCTATAGGTATCCCAGACATGTGATTGTTAAAATCTTCAGAGCACCGGCTTCGAAAACCAATCTAGGTCGTCAATCCCCGATAAGCAGAATTCTTAATGACTACAACAGACTTCAAAGCAAAATTCAAGATCTTGATGTGTTCAGTGACAGTCACGCCAATTTTAAAAGAAAAATTGTTAAGTTTCTCAGCAGCTAGCCATTGTGACCAAACTGCATCATTCCTAAAAATAATTATAAATTGTACCGTGTATCTATGTAAGTTTAAATAAGTAAAATAGTAGATAGGTAAGTTTCTGATATTTAATTATTTTTTTTTTCTTAAAATTGTCAATGCTGTGCTCACCTATAAGTGACATGTGTATCAGAAATGTTTTAGTTAGTGTTATGTTATTAGTGTTTAATACATTATGTTGTTGGTGTGCCTTTTTTATAAAATAAATAAATAAATTATGCCAAACCTATCAATAGGACAGATACAAATAGAGCTGGTACAAAAATAACAGATCTCTACTATCAGTATATAAACTTGAAAAATTTTGTCTCAGGCGGGAGATGCGGGTTCGAGTCCCGCCTGAGACAAAATTTTTCAAGTTTATATAAAATTTAAAAGACCGTTGAATCCTTTCGACCCTTTGAGAGTGAACAGCATAGTAAGGACTCCAAGATGAAGAAGCATACTCAAGGTGACTGCGCACCAAAGCATTGTAGAGAATGATTTTGGTGCGGTGCTTGAATCCACAACTATTCCGTTTAAGAAATCCGAGCATCCGAGCTGCTTTAGTCACTGCCTTGTCCACATGTGAGGTAAATCTTAACCTACTGTCAATAATCACGCCCAGGTCTCTGACTTCATCAATTTCTTCAAGAACCACACCATCTATCTCGTATTTGGTGGCCAACGTCTTTCTCTTTCTTGCGTATTTGATATGAAAGCATTTGCTTAGGTTAATAATCATATTGTTTGCCTCACACCATTCCCTAACGCTGTCTAAATCCTCTTGCATAAGGTTCGAATCAGCAACAGACCTGACTGGTCTGTAAACCTTTAGATCATCTGCAAACAGGGACATTCCACAGTTTTTTATTTTAGCGGTTATGTCATTTATAAAAATTAAGAAAAGGACAGGACCCAGATGCGAACCCTGTGGGACTCCTGATATAGTATAATATGCATCTGATTCGTAACCACTCACCACAACGCTCTGTTGTCTGTCCGTTAAGTACGATTCAAACCATTTTAGTAGGGGCCCTCCAACGCCCAGTCTCCCCAACTTCGTCAAAAGAAGCCCGTGGTCGACCTTATCGAATGCGCTACTGAAATCAGTGTATACAGCGTCAACTTGGGAACCTCTATCAACCTCTTCAGACAAATCTGATATAAAAGGTATAAGGTTCGTTAGCGTGGAACGGCCTGCTCGGAAACCATGCTGATGGTCCGAGATATCAGAATCGGCAAAGGCAGAAATGATCGGACACAGAACAGACTCAAATATTTTAGGAAAGCAGGAGAGAATAGAAATAGGACGATAATTCTTTATATCCTCCTGCTTACCCTTTTTAAAAACCGGGACAACGCGAGCCTTCTTCCACGCCGCAGGGAAAGCACCTGTCAGTAATGAGCGGTTAAAGATAACTGTGAGTGGTATAGTGAGAGCTGAGGCACAACGTTTGACGAATAATGGAGGTATAGAGTCTGGGCCAGCGCCCTTGAATGCGTCAATTTTTTTAATGCTATTAAGTATTTGACTTTCCGTAAAATTTAGTTCAGCAATGTGTTTTATGTGTAAAGGACTCAGCAGAACTCCGTTTGAGACATCAATGTTTTGAATGGGTACAGGTTTTGTGTATACGGAGCGAAAGTGATGCGCGAATAGGTTGGCAACATCTGGACCTGATTGCGCTGTGGTACAATTCAGTTGCATCTTTGCTGGAATGGTCGACAGCCCGCCCCTTTTATTTTTGATATAGCTCCAAAAGGCTTTAGGATTACTACTGATGTGTGATTCTATTCTGCTTTTATAGTCCTGATGGCATAAGTCATAAAGCTTTCGACAACGATCGCGAAGTAGTTTAAACTCCAATTCGTCGCGTGGATTTCGGAATTTATGATATCTTTTGCGAATTTTGTTTTTCTCAGACAAAAGTTTAATTAAAGACGAATTGAACCAGCAGGGATAGCCCAATTTAGACGGTTTTATTTTAGGTACCCACTCTTCAATAACAACATTCAAGATTTTATAAAACTTCGCCACCATTTCATCAACACAGTGACAACAAGAAAGTTAAATGTGCCAGTCAATAGAGTCAAGTTTGCCAGCGATTATTTCGTAATCTGCCTTATAAAAGTTATACCTTACATTAATCTTTGGACGAATATACTCAACGTTATCACTGAAGACATGTAGCAGTAAACTAGGATGATATCGATTACACTTACACAAGCTTGTTAAAGGACGCGTCACCGAAGCATTTACAGAAGTAGACATAATAAGATCTAGATATTTATCATCATCATTACTTATACAGTTGTGCTGATAAAGATTATTTGTCGAAATAAAATCGACTATTGCGAGACCCAGAGATGTATTATAATTAGATGGAAACATTTCAGAGTAGTGTGCTTTAGATTGCCACTGTATAAAACCAAGGTTAAAATCTCCAAGTATTACGAGCTCATCGCACTGACTGAATCTATTTTCAACGTTTTTTAAAAATCGTGATAGGGCTTCCAGCTTTACAGGAGGTGGAAAATATACAACGCAGATAGAAATCTTTTTTATTACTTTATTAATTTTTACTTGTATAGTAATCCAAAGATCCTCTGCGTCAGATTCCCAACTTGCTTCACGCATCGAGGGTATGTCTCGCGAGACAGCCAGCATTACTCCTCCACCGTCTTTTTTTGTGTTAGGGGAAATAACGCGATCTCTACGATATATCACATACCTGTGATCAACTAACTCATTATCGTTGATGCCGTCATTCAGCCAAGTTTCAGTAAGTGCGATAATCCCGTATTTCGAAGTTGTTACATAATTCCTATCCTATTGATAGATCTGGCATTTTCTAAACACTATAGATCAGACTACGAACATGGGCCTTTCCCAAAAGATGATTTTACTATAATCGCCCCGCGTTGTAAGCAAGAGGGATAGCAGTGGTGGGTTCCTTCCTGGCAGTCCCTTAAAAGGCTCTGAACTCAGGTCGGCCGGAGCAAAGAAAATTACTACTGGTGGGGATTTTCGCAGGGTTTGACCTGCGGTGTCAGTGCGGATCCTACAATCCGCAGACCATAGCCCATTTACCATCTTGATCCGCGTGCCCGACTACTTGCACTTAGGAGGAGCAAACGAGGCCACGGGTCAGAGTGTCGCAAAGGGGGCGCTAAACCTAACCTAAACCTAACCTATTACCAGCGCAATCGTTTCTGTCACTAAAAGTTTAGGACTTGGAGGCGGGGGAGGGTGAGGGGGGCAGGGGGAAAGCCCCTCAGTTAAGTCAGGGAGGAAAAAAGTATTTTAATAGAATTTTGAGGTTAGGAATCAGTAATCTTTTTTTTTTGTATTTTTGTGGCGCTCGGCGGCCGCTGCCGCGGCACGTTCGCTACGCTCGCTGCGCTCGCTCCGCTCTCTCGCCTTCACGCCTTTGTATGGTCACTGTTCTAACCTAACCTAACCTACACTTTTTCTAACCTACTGGACTTTGTAAGCAATTAAATATCATTCAATGTTTCTTTTTCGAAAATAGTGTAAGCACCATACATAAAACGCATTTCATTTGACATATGTGAAAAAAAAGCAAATCTTTTGTCAAAAAGCTGACTATGATACATTTAGTGACAGAAACGATTGTGCTGGAAATAGGTTAGGTTAGGTTAGGTTTAGGTTAGGTTATGTCCTGCGCACCTTTTCGTACACTCCAACCGAGAACTGGGCCTGTAAAGTTTGACAGAGTTCGTCATCGACACGAAGAAGAAGAAGTGGTGGGTTTAAGATGTTCTTCTGGCAGTTCTTCTTTAGTCTCCTCTAATGATATCCATACAACGAGATGGGGTACTTGCTATTCTTTTAATGTGCCATCACTACCCAAAACCTTTATTTAGTATAATACTACTGCCACAAGAAGACGGGCAGCAGTGTCTTCTCTCTCTGTAACTGGATACATTTGTATTCACTTTACATCGCCTAAGAGTAGGTAGTTGCTTCTCACCAAACTGCTTTGGCGGCTTACAATGGCTATGTGTCATCAGTTTTGCGATATGGGATAATTATATGGGGAAATTCAGTTGACGTGCTAAAAGTGTTCAAAGTTCAAAAAAATGCGTTCGCGCTGTATGTGGCGCAGACTACCTCGAACATTGCTCACCATTGTTTAAGGGGCTTAAAATATTACTATTGCCATGCCAATATATATATCGAATAAACATATTTATTAGAACGCATCCCCATTATTTTCCTTTACATTACGAAGTTATAAAAAACAACCGAGGGAAAAGAGATCAACATAAGCTATATGTACCACAGAGAAGTCTTAAAATGTTCTCCAATAATGTTTTCTGTATCTCACCTATACAGACACTACTTCATAGGCGTCAATTTTTCAAGCATATTCTTATCGCTGTAAGCCGGCGTTGTTTCATCAAATGTTAGGAGTTTGCACCCTTAACACCCGAAAGAAACATCTTTGCAGATGTATGACAGTCAGTTAAGATGAAACAGATACAGCTAGTATAGACTATTTTTGTTTATTTCCGCTCGCGCCTTGTAATGTGCAGTTCACGCGGGCAAAGCCGCGAAAAAAAAGCTAATTTTCTAAATCATGAAGCATATTTCTTCTAGTAGTAGTTATCTGTGGCTCCGTTGTTACGTTGGCCCATCCTGAGGACATATTCTTAAGGCCTTTCTCAACTTCCTCCACTGTCAGTATGGGCGGATAGGAGAGCTTAAAGTTCAAGTATTTCATGGCTCGCTTGACATCTATGGCCACTGCTTCCCGGCCGTAAGCTTTCATTGTAAATGTCATTTCTCCTGTAGTAACAACATAAACAAATTATTTATATATGAAAGATAAGAAAAGTAAAAGTAAAGTGAAGGCTTTAATCATCCCACTGCATGGTAAAAACCTCTATCATTGAATTCAAGTTACCACATCAATGACGGCTAGAGGCATCATCACCATCTGCTAAATGCGGGTTGGTGATCACAAACCCGGGTAATGTTCGAAGATTAGAAACTTTACCGACTCGAGGTCTTGGCTCAGTATTTAAACCGTAGGGCATTAGACCAGCGAGCTGATGCTGAGATAGAGTTGTCCTACCTGCCTGACTTCTCTTTAAAGAGGTGTTTGTCCCAGTAGGCTAATAATTATACATTGTCCTACCTGTAAAAGCCCCGTTATTCTAGTGGTTTTAATCTCAGGATCCCGTGTTCCATCCCCGGGGCGAGAAACAAAAAGTTTCGAAATTTCAAAAATTGCTCGGGTCTGTGATCCTCCCGCATTTGGCAAGCGTGGGTATTATATCTGTACCCATCATTACTCCATCTTTGAATTCAAGGTAATTGTGTGTGCCCATCACCTTGAATTCAATGATGGAGATCTTTTTCCTGCAGTGGGATGATTATAGGCAGTGTATACCTGTAAAAGTGATTTCAACGTAGAAGTCAATCTCGACGTGCTGAAACCCGCTACATGCGGCCGGGCTGCCGGCGCACCAGCGGCGCAGGCGCAGCAAGGGCGCCTTGCCACTGTCATCCAAGTTGTCCGCTCGGAACACCACGCAACTGTACTCAACGTTCGCGTATACCGTCATCTGAAGGACACGCCGTCAACAAAACGTATTTGGTTTATCAATCAACATAATGTAAAGTTTCTAAGGAAAGGCACTTTTTACTGCCTCTAGAGAGTGAGCTTAAGAACCAATGTCTATCCAGGCGATATTTTCTTCTTTTTTTTTGTCGTGAAGTAGGTACACAATGTCAACAAAAATGTTTTGGACCATCAAGCAAAAATTTACAGGTTTTATGCAAAGGCACTTTTTACTATCTGGTGTCAGAGTTATTTAAGATTCCTATTAAGGAATCTGACGTACCGTGGCATGGTTTTAAACGACTTCCATACGGCGACAGATACCTCTCCAGATGTCCCAACTCTCTGCGTCCTTTACTCGATTCTCTTTTATCCCAAACCACCATCTTATCTTAAAGAAAAATTTGCTTTCCTTCATACTACTCATGATAAAAATCTCCGTTCTGCTGATACGCTTCAGTTATTTACTCCTCGTCATACTTCTGGTTTTATGTCTGACTCTTTTGTTCTGACAGCTGTACGACTTTGGAATGAACTGCCTTCCAAAATTAGAAAATCTTCTTCAAAACCTTCGTTTAAGAAGGCTTTGCAATCTCACTATAAGGACTAATTACTTCTTTTTTTTTTCTCATACTTTTCTCACTGATACGAATTCTGTGTGCAATCATATGTATTTATGTATTTATGTATGTTTATATAATATTTATTATATATGTGTAAGTTTATAATTTACTAATAGTAGTTATAATTTACTTTCATGATTGTTATCTTTTTATTTTTTTTCTTTCTCTCTTTTTGCACCGCCTGTATTATTTCTGTTTGGCCCAATGGTTGACTGGGAGAGAATGCTTTTAGCATTAAGTCCGCCTATTGTACTATTTTTTTTATTGTGCAATAAAGTGTAAAAACCTTGCCTTCCAAATCACAGATCGATTTGTAAATTAACCCAATCGGGAATCTAAACAGGAACTGTTTGACCACTACACCACTACATCAAGCGATATCTCTCCTAATATTACGGCAAGCAGCATGAGTTACAGAGACATTCCTTAATTAATACTTTATCTTTCCTGTCACTCTAAGAAATTTCGCACACATCATTTTTTAAGTGTGGACTTAAATACTTATTTATATCTCAGTGAATTAGTGAATTTTGCTATATTACAAACTGATTAATGAGAAGATGTCTGGTTTAAAAACGATGGTTTGTATAAGAGCGGATTAAAGCCACACATAATAGCAATTGTTTGTCTTAGATCGCATAATCAACACCAACAATGCGAATGGAATAAAAGCAAAGAAATGGAGGGCAAAAGATAACTTACATTATACCTGACCCGCATCCTCCCTTGCTTTTCAGGTTTGACAGTTGTCTCGTCAGTATACAGTTCCTCTTTGATCTCTTCCTGGTCACACAGACCGTATCTTTGTACGTTTGCGAGACCTGAAAATCTTTCATTAAATCTACTACTCTCAGTACTTGAATCACTATTTAAATTTGTTAACGTTAATGAGAATCAGTCAAACTGAAATGGTTAGCACTAGCGTAGAAATATCCTCGTTTTCAGAGAAGCCAACGTCCATCTGTGGACTGAAGACGCCGATAATGATGAGAACTTTATTGATTGCCTCACCCGAATGTGGCTACCATATTTCAGATTGTTCTAAATAAAAATCCAGACCCTTGACAGAGAGCGAGATAGCTAACTGTCACAGTCAGTTATTCTAAGCCTTTGTGTACTCTTATTGATTTCTTCTTTTCTAGCTCTTATCCACAATAACACTTATTAAATATTATCGTTATCATGAGTTCGTATCAGTACAAAGCTGGACATTGTCCGCATGTTAAAGGAATAGCATCACCTCTTCTCCATCTATGGACGTCGTAAGAGGCGACTAAAAGAGAACTGTCAGAGGGAGACGGGCAGCAGCGTCTTTACTCCACTATTGGCCAAACTGTGATCACAACCTGCCAGCCGAGCGTGGCGATAGGATCAGGAGGGACCAGTGTCCAACAGTGGAATGATTTAGGCTGGTGATGACGATGATGACGCCTAGACCCGATCAATCACAGAAGTCTTTCTAACGCAAAAGACTCATAAAATAAAATACAATCTCTAAACATGAACTCGTAATGAAATAGGGTTAAAGTATACGAACTCCTCCTCAATATGACATGGTTAGGTCCGATCCTAGTGATGCTCGGTCTCCCCATCCTCTGCACACTGCTGCGGATCCAGTTGTGGTACATGCCGTAATCTAAGAACCGCGCTGGAGCTTCGCATCCTGGCCCGTAAATTCCAAAACCCACCTAGGAAGTACGTAAAATGAGAATTATGATAATTTCAAAGTTCTTTATTAAATAAGATTTTTGCATAGTTTTTTATTACGATCCGATAAGCTTTGTGGTTCGGTGTTCCGCCTGCTACGCAAGGGTTCCAGGCTCGATTCTCAGTCTGGTCAGAAACAATCTTTTCTCAATTGGCTTGGGTCTGCAAGGGGTATAGGCACAGAAAATGGAAAAAGGTTAGAAAGGCGATGTGGATGGGGCAGGTGCGCCACAGAGGTTATGAGCAAATGATTGTAAGTGAGCGCTGTGATTGGCGTTCTTGGAACCCGTTTATGTGTAGTGGGGCACGAACGGCGACATCAGTTCTCATACAAATGGCGCATGACAGCCTTTCTAACCTTTTTCCATGTTCTGTAGATATAGGCTATTGTCGTGCTTCCACTTTACTTCCAAGAACGCCAATCACAGCGCTCACTTACAAGCATTTGCTCATAACCTCTGTGGCGCACCTGCCCCACCTAAATCGCCTTTCTAACCTTTTTCCATGTTCTTTGGATATAGGCTATTGTCGTGCTTCGGAAAGCGCGTTAAACTGTTAGTCCTGGTTTCTGTTCCAAGATAAAAGTCGTTAAAATAATTCACGACAAACCCGTTATATAGATCACCTAGGCCTTAGAAAACTCTGACACCAGATGATCTTCGAAGGATAATCACATCATACGAAGAAGATAGTACTTAAATATATTTTTACTGTTACGTCTTTAACAAACATAAAGATTTTAAAAGTCAAATCATTTACGCCGGTAAAAAAAGAGTGAAATGAACACACTATTCCAAATGTTACAAAGCGATGTGTAAGAAACTATCTGACAAGACAATGTGATACTAGGCAAAACGTATCACAAACCAGATATAGAAGTCTAGCAGTGGACAGATGCTATCATCAGTTCACTGCTAGAGATCTTATTATCAATCACCATTGATTTCAGTATGTTATTTTGGTCATCAGATGAGGCGCATAGCTTAATCCTCTCTCTCACCTCCCTCTCTTTCTCTCTCAGCTCTTCGAGAGTCAGTTGTGCGAGTTAACTATACAGCCGAATTGTGAAACATTCTTTTCCACCAGTCAAATACTGACCAGCCTCCATCTTCCTGCTTGCTTCAAGACCAGGACTGTTCCTCCTCTCCATAAGCAATCCCCCCCATGTCGCGCTTTCCCACACGCTGTGTGGGTCGGCCACAACGCCCTTAGGTTTAACTAGAACAATACACATTGACATTTTATAATTTTAATGTATTTTATTTTACACTTTATTGCACGTACAGAAACAGTCCAAATAGCAAGCTTATGGTCAAAAGCTTTCTCCACCAGGCAATTTTAAAGACCCACAGAAATACTTATATGATATGTTAGCAAATTTAATTGCAATTGCAATTATAATATCAGTATATAAACTTGAATAATTATGTCTCAGACGGGACTCGCGAGTCGCGCCCGTCATGCGAGGAGATGCGGGTTCGAGTCCCCAACAGAAATATTCCATTTGGTGCAAATAAGTGACTAGATTATTTACATGACAATTACTCGTATAGATTTTTCTTCTTTTCAGCACAAACACATTGACAGAATAAAATACAGGCTGACAAAATACAATAAAGATAGGTACTGTTCAAAGCCTAATTAGAAATTCAAAAATAAAACGTCCTAGGTTCGATTCCCGGACGGAAATCTTAAATAGATTCGACTAGGAGTCGAACTCCGGTCACTTGTAGAGTGGGTACTACTGTACCACTTCACCAACAACCTTGGTTTATTATCATACTATTATCATGTTATGATGATCCTGATCATAACTATAACTACCCAATATCAGTCCACTACTGGACACAGGACACACACACACTCTTGAAGGATATTTTTGCAATTTCAATTTATTTTAATTTTAAATTTACGCATTGAAACCAGGACCATCTTATTTTATCTTCGGTTATAAATCAGTGTAATGACTTACTCCAGACTTCCTGTAGTAAATCTTGCATTGTATGGGATCAACGTGCTCCATTTGATATATCTGTACAATAGGTTTCTTGCAATCTGTGAAAAAATACTTCGATAGAAAAAACCGTGTACTACTCGTATAAAGAGTATATAAAAGTAAAGTAAAGTAACAGCCTATAATCATCCCACAAAGGCCTCGATCATTGAATTCAAGTTTATTTTAGTAGGTATTGGTAGCGGGCTCCCTTTTTCGCATTTAGGTTCCACTTGTCCCATTATGCGTAGGGCAGATTGGGGTGGTTAGTCCAAGCATCCCAACTCCTTCCAGAAGCACAGAAACATAATCGTAAAACATAATCCAAGATCAAGAATCTTAACCGTTAGCTATAAGACGTTAACCCTAAATAGTAGTCATTATAAGATAAGTATGATAGAAAGTTATAACAAAAACGCTAACGGCCCATTGGTCTAGTGGTTTAAGAGGCGAGCCAAGATCTCAGGTCCTGGGTTCGATCCCCGAGTCGGGCAACAAAAGTTTGGAATTTTCAAATATTGTTCACACTTTGCAAGCGTTGTTATTATGCCGCTGTACCCGTCATTGCTGTGGTAACTTGAATTCAATGGTGGAGGCCTTTGCCCTGCTTTTATTATCTGTGGCCGTGCAGTGGAATTATTATAAGCTATCACTACTTTAATGGCTACAACGGAAATTAAAATCTTTTTTAAAAATTTAAGTATTAATTTTATTTACAAATCTTTATAAGTCGATAAGTACCAGAGTTGAACATTACCTTTGGTCATCGTCATGGCGTAGAACACTGATTCTATAAAGTAGGGCGGAGGCGGGCATATTGGTGTCAGCTCTGTAACAAATTCCTTCTTTCGTTTAGTGGTTTCAACAAAAAAATCTAAAATAATCAAAATTTTGTAAAAAAAAAAAAAAGGTAGTCTCAATCGCAATTATTGTAAAGAATATTTTGTATACGAACACGTACGATAAAACGTTTTACTATATTTTTTTTAGTCATTTTAGAGTTTTTTTTTTATTGTGATAAAGAATCACGGTCTGATTTTTGTTTTGACTCAATATTGGTAGTTTATTTCAAATTATTCGTTGGTTGAATTATTTGTTAAACAGAAGGTTATTTCCTAATAGCTCTAAGTTTCTTATTTCAATTGAAAAAAAAACAATTCTAAGAAAAGGAAAACAGAGTGTCAAACCTGTTTGCCTTCAAAAATCAAAGAATGAGAATTGGACCCACAAAGAGCGTTAATTATCAAATACCGACTCTAATTTGAGGCTGATTTCATACACTTATTGTCGACGGACGATCAGCGTAGGCGTTAATGTTGCGATAAATTAATCAGGGCCCCAATTCCGCTACTTTACAAATGGCTCAATAGAATCGTGATTGCATCTCAATTGTATATTTTGACACATATAATAAGTTAGTAATGTCAAAATCTACGACTGCGATTGCAATTACGGTTCTATTGAGCTAGCTGATCGCGTGTTTGTACCCTTTAAAACCTTAAAATGCTTGTCTTCCATAGTCAACAACAAATGCCTGTAAAAAAAAGAAACTTGGATAACTCTTTACCAGATTATCCAATAAGGATAAATCTTAGACAAGAAGCAAATTTTTATTAGCGATTAACCTCTACTCTGAAGACGCCATCCTGTCTGTTTATGAATTTTATTTTTAGCGCCATCTATCATTTTTACATAGGACTAACTTTCAAATTATCTTCTAGGTTTCTGACCAGTGGTGCCATCTGAGCCTTTCAAGAGTTAGTAGATTATAATAATAATAATAATAATATAATATTTTTAAGACATGCCTCACTTGGCCACACAGAGCCATCTAGTCCCAAATTAAGCTACTATTAAGTACCCTGTCGTATGGGGTACTAGACAACCGATAAACTTACTTATATACTTTTTTTTTTGTAAATACATACTTATAATACATAGAAAACACCCAGACCAGTACAAACAGACATGTTCATGCACACAAATATTTGTACTGTGCGGGGATCGAACCCGCGACCCATGGCTCAGAAGCAGCGTTTACTACAACATATTTCCGGATATTTGGTTTATCATAATGTTTGCTAGATTCCCATCGCATCACAGAAATAAAACTTTTCAACAGGCGTAAAAATGTATACTGTGTCATGTGGTGTCGGCACCACATCTTCTCTTCCTATGGGTGTCGTGAGGGGCAACTGAATAAGTACTGCCAGAAAGAAAGAGCAGCGGAATTTCCCTTCCACCATTTGGCAAACTGTGATCGCTAACATAGGCGCCAAGCGTGGCGATAATGGCAAAGACTTGCTTTTGGAGAGGCGCGTGTCCAGTAATCAATTAAAATCACATCCATTTCGTCAGAATACCTAGTGATAAATATGTGACAATGCATCCAAACTTCACGCGTGTTACATTGTGTTTGTGACAGATAACTCGTGTTCAGCTTCAAAGGGTCGTAGCATTGTAGCGTCGTAGCATCGTAGCGTCGTAGCATCGTAGCGTCGTAGCGTCGTAGCATCGCAGCATTGTAGCGTCATAGCTTAGAATAATCGTAGCTTTACACAAAAAGTAACAAACGCTATTATTTTTAACCGACTTAAAAAAGGAGGAGGTTCTATTTTCGTCTGTATTTATTTTTTGCGAAACTGCTTTTTAAGCTAGTAAATTGCTGGTGTAAATTGAAAATACTTTTCCTTGTAATAACGTCTTGAAGCACTCGTAATGTGGAAATCAGAAACAACGAAGGCACCACGAACACCCAGACCCTAAAAAATTTTGAAAACACCTTTTTACATTGTAAAAAGTAAAAGTAAAAGTAACAGCCTTTAATGCAGGGAAAAGGCCTCCATCATTGAATTCAAGTTACCACAGCAATGATGGGTGTACTGGCATAATCACCACGCTTGCCAAATACGGGTTGGTGATCACAAACCCGAGCAACGTTCGAAAATTCGAAACTTTTTTTGTTGCCCGACCTGAGATTCGAACCTGGGACGCCGAGATCTTGGCCCGGTATTTAAACCACTAGACCAACGGGGCGTTTTTACATTGACCCATCTAGAAATCGAACCCTTGGCCTCGGAGCAGGCGACACCTTGAATCGGTATGTACTCCACTACACCGTGTCTTCAAAAGTCTATTAGGTGGTCTACCGCCCTACTACCACCAAGGGCTGATCATCATAACGTACCTTGTCCAACGAAGTCCAAGTTCAGTTGGATCAGCGCTAAAGCGCTGTGCGTTTGCTTGATGTAATCGGGATGGTACGCGTAGTCCCGCACTGGGATGCTGGGGCTGGTGCAATCGTGGCCTAGAACCACTCTTGTTCTTGCTCTATAAAAAAAAAACCCAAAAACAATCATTGTGTAAAAAGCTTTGTTATGGAAAGAGTCTTTTTTTAACACAAACATTTATTTATTTAGTAGCAGTTACCCGTGCGTGACTTCGTTCGCGTAAAAATCAGTCCAGCCGTTCTCGACTTATAGTGGTGTAACTAACACGACCTTTTTTAAATAATAAGAAGATATAGTAGTGAGAAAGATTTCGAAAATGTTAGGAAAGGAAAAAAAGGAAAGTAACAGCCTATAATCATCCCACTGCATGGAAAAGGCCTCCATCATTGAATTCAAGTTACCACAGCAATGATGGGTGTCCTGGCATAATCACCACGCTTGCCAAATGCGGGTTGGTGATCTCAAACCCGAGCAAGGTTCGAAAATTCGAGACTTTTTTGTTGCCCGACCCGGGATTCGAACCTGGGACCCCGAGATCTTGGCCCGGTATTTAAACCACTAGACCAACGGGGCGTTGGGGCCAAAATGTTAAGATTAACCTTACTAAAGTTTATTTGCGATAAGTTGCTTTGTTACTTAATCACACAATCACCGCAAAACACTTCGCTTCGAATATTTAATCATGTAATTACACTATTGTTGGATTACCGTCTTGTCTGTAACTGAGAACTTTAAGTATTAGCAAGTTAAGACTGTGATCTGTTTGTGTACTTATACAAATTAATAAATAATAACAGATTTGAATGAAATTTGATACAAATATTAGGTGTTAAAGTATGAAATTGCCGTTTTGTATGGACGAAATCGAGAAAAGTCATTTTTCCATACTAACAATTTTTAATTTTTTTAAAAACGCCTGAACCGTTTTCGATGCAATTAAAGGTGAAAGTTAGATGGTTATAAAGCTACGCATTATAGTATTTAAATTTCTGAAAATCAAAGTATACTCGTATAATACAAATATACTTAATTGAAGCAAGAAGGTCAGCTGACTCATTGTAAGGGGTCTTTTCAACGACTTCCTTTGAAGTAATAGGCACTAGTATTGCATTTTTTTTTAGTCAAAAGTTACTTTATTTAGTTTTTGATACAATACAAAAAGAATTACGCAATTATATTACTATACTTAAGAGCTATAAACAAAAAAAAAAAGTGGGAAAATAATCGGCAATATCATACTTTAACCCCTATTATAAATTTGGACCGGAATAGCATATGGGTAACTTTCTATCCCAGTAAAAGATACGGTTCCCATGGTATAGATCGATGTGTACAAATTTATAAGAATCGTCTTCTATTTCCATCTTACCTGAAGTCGTATTTGGGTATCAGATTTATTTCGCTAGCCGTTGCGATGACGATCTGTTTGGTGACCAGCACCACCGTGGTAGAGAAGCGAGTATTGTCTTCAACTAATAAAAAATAATAAGCTGACAAAGGAAAATGGTGACGATACAATAAAACAATTATAGACCAATATTTGTAGCTGTTCAACTTAATTTGAGTAAGTAACAGCCTATAATCATCCCATTGCAGGGAAAGGGCCTCCTATTTACTCTTTATTTATTTTATTTATTTCTGAAGTGCCAAATAAAAAGATTCTATTCTATTCTGTTATTGAATTCAAGTTACCACAGCAATGATGGGTGCTGGCATAATCACCACGCTTGCCAAATGCGCGTTGGTGATCACAAACCCGAGCAATGTTCGAAAATTCAAAACTTTTTGCTGCCCGGCCCCGGGGATCGAACCCGGGACCCCGAGATCTTGTTCCTGTATGTAAACCACTAGACCAACGGGGCGTTGACAATCATAGATACATATTTGAATGAAACATTCGCGCTTTATTATTAGTAGAAGTTTAAATGGAGCATCAAACCATACCTGATCGATAAATAAGGTATCCAAGCCATGGGTAAGTCTCAATTTTAGCGGGGCCTTCAAACACAATGTTTGAAAAAGATTTGTCCTTACCGCACGACGAATTATAATGGCCATTGAATGCTGGTGTTTCTGAAAAAATAAATTGATTCCACACCACAAATATAAAAGACTAACTAGTTAGCGACCGAAAATATCTTTACCAATCGATAAAACTATACAAACTCATAATATCAGATTATAAACTTGAAAAATTATGTCTCAGGCGGGACTCGAACCCGCATCACCTCGCATGCCGCCTGAGACATAATTTTTCAAGTTTATATACTGATATTATAATTGCAATTTAATTGCTAAAATATCAAATAAAGTATTTATATGACTGTCAAACATCTGCAAAGATGTTTCTTTCGGGTGTTAAGGGTGCAAACTCCTAACATTTGATGAAGCGACGCTGGCTTACAGCGTTAAGAATATGCTTGAAAAATTCGCGCTGAGTCGTAGGTTCTCGGTGGCTTAATGGTATAGCGCCCGCCCGGCATGCGAGGAGATGCGGGTTCGAGTCCCGCCTGAGACATAATTTTTCAAGTTTATATACTGATATTATAATTGCAATTTAATTGCTAAAATATCAAATAAAGTCTATACAAACTCACTTTTACACATATAGGTAACATTAGTAGGAGATGTATTAAAAAAAAATACTTACCACCAATAAAAGCAGTGAAATAAATACTGTACACAATACTTTGTCTCGCAAACATGTTGCAAATGATTAGCCGTTGATGAACTAAATGTTACTCTGACTTGCAAATGATTTGGCAATGAAAAACAAACTGTTAATGTATAAACTATGTGCAGTTCATATGTTTATTATTGGTAGTGTTTCCTGTCAAAACATCGTCTTTGGAATGTAAAAAGTTAGTAAAAACGTACACTAACGGCCGGTCCCAATAACCTATCTATCTTCAGTTTTGGCACATCAGAGATAGAAAACAACTTCTGTCTTTTTTTCTCTGGACGGCAAAAACAGAGACAGAAGATGTTTTCTATCTCCGATGTGCCAAAACTGAAGATAGATTATTGGGACCGGCCGTAAGTCTACCCTGATGCTGCTGGTATGCAAATATAAGTGGTAAAAAAAATTAAGCAGGTACTAAATTTTACTCCCGCATGACTTACATAACAAACTGTCACATGCTTTATGTTACAGTTTTTCATTACTAGACATGATTTTCGAATTTTAGAAGTTAATTTTAAGACTATTAGAAAGTCATCTAAATACTGGTTTAAATATATTTAAATATTCCGGCCCGGTAATTTTTTGATTCGGCGATAACTGTTATGAAAGATTCGTAATGTATGCGATTATTTTTATAACGAACTACATATTTGTTTATTAAAAGTTGATTGTTTGGTATCAAATTATTTAATATTAATACAAGATATTCAAAATGAAAACATATCGCAGTAAACATTGCTCATTAACATTCATCTGTTGTAGATTCTTAGTTGCAGTACATCCCTATTAGTGTATTCAATGAGTTATACCTTTGCCTGTAGTTACAAATCGAGCTCTTTCTCAGGCAATAGTATTGCTTCAGGTCAGTGATGAAATATAAACAATTACTGATGACAATTGAAAATTTCAAACATTTTTTTAATTAGCAGAAGTAGTAACGGTTAATCATTCCTCTGCTGGGTAAAGTCCTTCTCCATTGAATTCAATGATATTTGTAATATCATTGATTGAATTCAAATTACCACAGCAATGATGGGTAATGGCATAATCACCCCGATTTCCGAATGTGGTTTGGTGATCACACCCGAGCAATGTTCGAAATATCGAAACTTTTTGTTGCCCGACCTAAGGATCGAACCCGGGACGCCGAGATCTTGGTACCGTATTTAAACCACTCTAAATATTTTTTATATTATAATTGTGTTTTTTTTAATTTACATCAGAAGTACCGTCAGAAAAAAACGGACCGCAGCGTCTTCATCAGCCATTTGGTCCCATTTCGATCACCATTTCTGCCAAGCTTTGCGATTTACTGATGAAGGATGAATTCTATTTTGGAGAGGCATATTACTGGTATATTCTGATGAGACAACATGCTTTATAACATACACATAGGTACTTTGTTTGGTATGTGTTTGATATTATTTTTATTTCCATTTAATAAAGTCTATTAGTTCCATTTAATAAAGTTCATACAAAAAATTCTGGATTCATAGTGTCGTAATAAAAGTTTTTTTTTTTTTTTCAGTTTAAAAAATGTTACCTAATTTATAGCTACCCAAGATTTTGATTAACATTTCATAATGCTTGTACTGATAGTATTTGCCAACTTATACACTTTTTTGAATGGTAAGTGCATAGTATGTGAAGTACTTGTGATATTATTAACACATATATTTTAACTATTTTAATTTTGCTAATTTCATTTCATTTCATGACATCTACTGCTGGACGTAAGCCTCCCTAAAGGGTTGAGCCTACATACATCGTCGTCCAGTGCGCGGTCGCCATTCCAAAAACTTTCCACCCCAACAGCCATCGGTTCTTCTTTCTATGTGTCCCGCCCACTGCTTCCGAAGTGGCAGTAAAGCTAAAGCTCCGCAATTTTTCGAGCTATGTCGGTTACCTTAGTTCTCTTACGGAAATTCTCATTCTGATTCCATCACGCAGGGTAGTACCAAGCATTGACATTTCCTTTGCCCGCTATCTTACGCCTTCATATGAGACCCACATTAAGCGACCATGTTTGAGATTTGGAAACGCCAAAACGCGATGTAGGTGCAAAGCGATTTCTGAAGATAACGATCAAAAATTTACTAAAATAACAAATTTGATCTAGACAGACGCACGCCTTTGCATCTAAGTGACAGTGGATCCACTGTATATATTTATGTTTCAATGTAAAAAAATAATTCAGGTTTTTCTTGTCTATTGAAATTATCACAATCTCCAAACGGTCTGTCCAATGCTTTTATTTATTAAGCTCATGTTAAATATCGTTTCTAAATTTTTACTAAAGTGGGTTTTCTTTTCGAATGACTAGTAAAGTTTTTAGTATAAGGCACATTTTTATAATAATCGTAACCAAACTATTGATCATGTAAACCTATAATACAGGGTGTAAAAAAACTAAACGCAGACCTTGAAGTTACGCAATCTCAAAAGCAAACCAAGCCATATTACAAAATATTATAGCTGGGAAATGATTTTATTTATGGGACTCAAAAAAATATTATAATTCGTAGCGCGAAATGTATAGCAGCCGTAGCGTAGGCCGCTGCGCTAGAAATGGCTGCTAAGTTCAAAAGTCGTCCGCGCTAAGCCGTACATTGCGTATTGTAATTAATAAAGCCTTATTGTGAACGAAATAATAAAAACAACCACTATGTTTGTATGAAGAAAAGTTTTTATGTATCCTTTGGCAACAGTTTTTGTAATAAAACTTGTGACTTTGACCCTCAATATCTTCGGAACCAGCTGTTTCCCAGGTATGGTCCTAAAGAGAAAAATGATCCTAATGATAGGGACAATACGTGGTTTTCGGATCTGCGTTTGGTTTTTTAACACTCGTTATACTCGTAAATAACTACAGCTATTATTTCAGCTAAACTTCGTTGCGGCTATGACAACTTACCAAAAAATCTGCAATTCGATCAGTTCTTCTACGCCGAAATCGAAGAGCTGCCTTGGCTCGGAACCTTGTACTATCACAACGGTTGGAACATGTTTATATTAGTATTACGAGTAATCAGCTGATGTTAGTTGTATTGATATCGACACGTGACACTTATAAATTACTAGACCCCTCCACTGGCAAGGAGTCCGATTCGGGCCGCGTCAAAAATCTAAACTTCTGGCACGAAGTCCGAATCGGGCTTCCTACTTAGTTGCGTTTTTCGCGGGAATTCCTACAGACGCGGCTGTTCCTATCCCTTTTGCACCTATATCGCTGTGTAGAAGAAAGAAGGGGCTAGCTAGCAAGCCAAAGTCTAAGGTCATGTGTCAAACAAAATATTTGAGCAATTTGTAAGTGTTCGTCAGACGTCACTCGTTACGTGTTGTGGTATGCGGTGTGTTCGCCTTATTTTAACAGTGTTTATTAACTCATTCACTCATGGTTCAATTAAGTAAATGATAGTATAAAGGTTTACAATGAAAACAAAACTGTACACAAAAATTGTTAAGTATGGTTATTAAACTTTATATAATCTCATGTAAACCATATTTTTACTTTTCCCTTAGTTAACATTGTTCTCATTTATAGATGCAACTAAATTAACGAATTGCATAAGCATTGTTTTATAGATTATTTTATGGAGAACAGTAATATATATACATTTTGTAGGGCATTGTTACAAAATATTAAAGAAATGGTCAAAAGAATGCAACTGTTCCCGAACAGCGGGGGGGATTCGTGGATGGTTGCCAGTCAACGGGGTAAAGAGCGCAAGATGGCTGCCAGCGGAGGGGCTAATTCGACCTATCGTTGAAGAAAGAAAGAAAGAAGAGCGAAAGAATACTTTTGTTGAGATAAAAACTAAGTATATTTTATTGACCATCAGTTACAATGTAATATTTTCCTAGTATTAATATTATACTCTTTGATGTTATAAAAAAATTGTAAAACGGAGGTTTTACATTCGTCAAAATTTTAGATAGTCTGTGACAGCATTATAACGTTTATCGGTATCTTATTAAATGTCTCATTTTTAATAACACGATATTAAATAACAAAATAAGCAAAGAACATGACATTCTAAATGAGTCATTTTTTTATTTTTTATTACAGTTCTGATTGTTTCTTAACTCTTTGACACTCAGTGCAATGACCTCGTATCACGCACATCATACCGTACTGGCTTACTCCGCAACACAATGTCCGTATATTCGAATCCATCTGCCCCTTTCACTCATACCGATGCCTTAAAGTATCTGAAAGAGACAGATACATCCGATTTTCATTGACATTATGGTTTTATAAACCACACTTTAGCAACGGTATTTCCATTATATTATGTTGACCTTTTCCAGCAGATGACAAACATTGGACTACTTCTGTGGTTTTGGTCACAACGCAAATGGTGATCGCGTCAGCCCTGGAGCTAAATGAAATGCCTAAAAAGGATTTCAGGTATAGACAAATCAGTTTTGTTCAGTGGAAGTAAACGTTGCTTCTGAGCCATAGGTTTGATCCACGCACAGTACAAATATTTGTGTGGGTCCTCTAGTAGTTTATCAGTAAACTTTGTTGCCTTCGCAGGGCTCTCGCTAAAGTGTTCCTGGGTCAGAACTGTTCGATGCCAGGCATTCCTATACGCGAGTACATCTATCACCCAGAATTCAGGAATACAACCATGACAAGCATGGCGTTGATACAACTGGACCTTGACCACGTCAGGCAGGGTAAGGAAATATAAACAAGTAGCATTGCCAACAGCTAAAATAGTTTAAGCGTCGCAAAGCTGTAGCAATACTCGAGCAGGCCATCAATACCTTCACATTTTCGTAGGATCGTTGATAGCTTCGTTTAGAGCCTGTCCTGACTGAGCCTTGGACTCACGCGTGTTCAAGATAATAGAGCTACATAAATCCCATCTAGATGCTCTAAAAATCTCCGTTCTGCTAATACGCTTCATTTACTTACTCCTCGTTATACTTCTGGTTTTATGTCTGACTCTTTGGTTCTGACAGCTGTACGACTTTGGAATGAACTGCCTTCCAAATTAGAAAATCTTCTTCAAAACTTTCGTTTAAGAAGGCTTTGCAAAGTTACTACAAGGCCTAATTTCTTCTTTTTTTTCTTTTTTTTAAACGTTTCTTACTGATACGAATTCTGTGTGCAATCATATTACGTATATGTATTTATGTATATTTATATAATATTTATTATATATGTGTAAGTTTTTTAATAGTTGTTATAATTTACTTTCATGATTGTTATCTTTTTTTTTCTTTCTCTCTTTTTGCACCGCCTGTATAATTTCTGTTTGGCCCAATGGTTGACTGGGAGAGAATGCTTTTAGCATTAAGTCCGCCTTTTGTACTATATTTTATTATTGTGCAATAAAGTGTAAATAAATAAATAAATAAATGCTCTCGCCGGTAAAACGCGTGTAATGCGCAGGACCACCTACGTGCGCGATAGACGCGAGAACACCGCACGAGTTGATATACGCGCGATATTTTTGCGTCCATTACTACGCGCGAGTCCGTGACTTGTGGACGTACATATTTATAACTGGCAGTAAATCTTTCCTTAACTCTCATCTAAATTCAGAATATTTAAATCACCCACGAACACCTATTCTTTATTAACTTTATTGCGAGGGGACACCTAAAACATTTCTGTTACAGACCTAATGCCAATATGCCCGCCGCCAAAGATTTTGGCCCATCCTACATTTTACGCAATGAGACTGTACAGCGGTAGTGGTAAGTTCTTTGCCATTTGCTTTTTTAACAATCACATTAATTCTCCTTTATATATTCTACCGATTAAAAACGGGGTGCCACGATGTAGTAATTTGAGTTTAGGTAAAAGAAAGAAGTCAGCTGGAGCCATATCTGGTGAATATGTTGGTTGCTCGATGGTATCTGTTGAGTGTTTGGTCAAAAATTCGTTAACAATGATAGCATTGTGCGAAGGCGCATTATCGTGGTGCAAAATCCAAGAATTTTCTTTCCACAAATCTGCCATTTTCGTCGAATTTGCTCTTAAATGCCGCATAACGCTCAAATAATATATTTTATTTACCGTTTGACCTTCCGGCAAGAATTCTAAGTGCTCAACATCGCGATAGTCAAATAAAACCGTCATCAAACTCGTAAACCCACGTATCGTCACCATTGCGTTTCATGAATGTTGGGTCGGAATTGACTCGTTCTAGCATGTCCTCAGCGACTCTCATGCGATTGAAGTTTTGAAGAAAATCAGGGGCCTTATTCAGCTATTTCAATTGCAGTTCGATCGTGCTTGAATTGGACGATTTTGACATTTAGCCCATACTAGAACTGTCAAAAACCTGCTATTCAATTACGATTGTGATACGATTTTGTTAGCTGAATAAGGGGTCTGGCCCCTAATTCGCGTAACCAAATAGCTGAATAAGGCCCCTGGTCTTTTGTTTGCGACGGCAACATGTTTCATACCCAAATGATTACTTAAAATGGTACTACTTCCTTCATTTTTGCGATGTTAACTTCAGTTGCAGACGTTAATGGCCTACCAGAGCGAGGGAAATCTTCCATCACATCTTGACCACTTTTGAACGCTTTGTTCCACTCATAAGCACGTGTTTTTGATAAAATCAACTTACCGTAAGCCTTCTGTAACAGTTTCAGTGACTCTGAATACGAGATTCCATTGGCGACTAGATTGCAAAAAGACAAACTCTTTGTTTGATGTTTTTCCCCATTATGAAATTCGCAATACACACTAGATATTATATAATTAATAACAGCACTGTATTTAATTAATACAAATTACACATGCAACTCAATCTCCGCGCCAAAATGGAAAACAGTTGTACCAATCTAACAACAACAAAAACAACAAAAATTTGAATATGGAACCATAAACAAATCATCCATTCCCGATACTTTTTTGACTGAATGTATACGACTCGTTGAAAAAGTTGAGGTGTGCATTAAAGGGGTAGTGGGGCATATACGTCCGCCTACTACAATTTCTACTCCTACTCGAGTCAATTTAGAAATCGTTCTTTTCTAAATAGTTTCGTTATTTTAATTCAATTTATAATTTATTCCAACCAACAAAGGATCATTACAAAAAAATACCTATTCATTGTGCTTAGGAAGGCAAGTTAAATCGTTGGTCCCGTTTTTACCCTTTGGGTACGGAACCCTAAAAACAATAAATAAAAATGACTGTACCGACGAGTAGAGGACCTGTTGCCTGTAAACCAGGTTTATCCTACCATAGGCAGCAGTAGTCATTACTCCAAAACCCTAGATATCTATGCTAAATAATGTAACCTACCTAAACTAACTATAAGGAGAAATGTAAATGTCAGTTTTTTGAATAAAGTTATTATTATTATTATTAAAAAACCATTAACAAAGATCGTTATTCTTCGTTATTACAATTAAATTATTCATTTAATTATTTACAGATTGCTACAAACCCAGGGTTAATATTTACGAAATGGATTATGTTAGCCTAGAAGACTGCCATGCCTATTACAGGAAGTCTGGTGTAAGTGGCATCTTTCTACATCTATCAAATATCAAATAACAAATAATAGCTTTATACACAAAAATCGAACCGACGGAAAGCGACAGATATTGATAGGTATGTGTCAGGATTTCAGGAATCTCTTGTTGGGCACTTACTCAAAATGGTTGGTATATATCAAACTTATTGTCAGTTCAATTTTGTAAAACGAATGTTCATTGTTACGATATTATAGACAATACTAAAGGCACAGATAATATACTAAAGGGCTTTCTTAAGTTTTAAAGGCTGGTTAGCAATTTTAAAGTAGGTATGTTCTAGTTTTAAAAAATATACTTAGTCATACATCAAAATAATTTAAGCCCGTCCAAATGAGAAAACATTTCATCTAATATACCCTATCTAGAAGGCCACATAGAATATTACAAGACCATTTTTGATTAGTCCTTCAAAAACTGACCTTTAACATTTAGATTAAAAGTACGTCATTATTAGCATCAGTGTGTTCTTAAAATTGTATTTTCCAAATATTAGGGGTTAAAGTATGAAATTGCCGTTTTGTATGGACGAAATCGAGAAAAGTCATTTTTCCATACTAACAATTTTTTAGTTTTTCTAAAAACGCCTGAACTGTTTTCGATGCAATCAAAGGTGAAAGTTAGATGGTTATAAAGCTACGCATTATAGTATTTAAATTTCTGAAAATCAAAGTATATAATACAAATATACTTAATTGAAGCAAGAAGGTCAGCGGACACATTGTAAGGGGTCTTTTCAACGACTTCCTTTGAAGTAATAGGCACTAGTATTGCATTTATTTTTAGTCAAAAGTTACTTTATTTAGTTTTTGATACAATACAAAAAGAATTACGCAATAATACGACTATACTTAAGAGCTATAAACAAAATAAAAAGTGGGAAAATAATCGGCAATTTCATACTTTAACCCCTATTACTTTATAAGATGTTTAAGCAATTTAATTGCAAAATAATTATAATATTAATAGTAAATACTATGTAAATATACTAAAATAATTATGTCTCAGCAAAGAAAATAAGTTTGTCTTTATTTTCTTTGGTCTCAGTTATGTATATAGCGCCGCGCCCGGCATGCGACTCCTCCCTTTCGCATCTCCATGCGGATTCGAGTATCTGAGACATTATTTTTCAAGTTTAAATATTGTGTTTTACAGTTGGAGATGGCTGTCCTATGGCCTAAATACCCGGCCTGCGGCAAGGCCTTCCGCGGCGGTGATTGCTTGTGGCTGGAAGGAACCGTTCTCGCTATCCGGCAATACGGAAGATGGCGACTGGTGGGTCTAACTAAGGCCTGTAAACTTGTTCTAGAATGTTGCTCACCTAATCCAAGGGTTGCCTGGAAGAGATCGCTCGTAGCGGTTAGGCCGCCCAAATTGTAAATCATCGATTTTAATAACCTTGTTATTCTATCTATCAAGCAATTATAATTATAGCAAGATATTCTATCCATCTATCTTTCTAATCATTGTTCGAGTGATTTCGCAGTTTTGTGTTTCTGATGAAACCTCGGGAAGGTTTCATATTTTCGCCGTTTGTAGAATTCTGCCAAAAATCTGTAGAGACTAGAGTGGGTTGCCAAGAATAATGACGTTATTTCCTGAATCATTAAAAAACATAACCTTACTTCTGACACAGTCGGGTAAAAATCATACGGACCACATTACCACACATATTGTTCCGATCCCAAAGTAGCTTACTATAGCTAACCTACCTACTAAAGCACTTATTTGGTGGGAATCAGAAGCAACGAAGGTACAAAACGAAGTAACAAAGAAAAATATTTTTTAGTCTACATTGACTCGTCCGGGAATCGAACCTCGTACGCCAGTCTACCACAGAGGTCGTCGAAAAACATTAACATTGACATTTACATTATACAGGGTAAAATTTTAACCACTTTCCAAAAATTTTACAGGCGTTCAGTATCGTATTTAGAGCCCATTTAAGAAGCAAAAAATGTAAATCAAGCTTTCACCCGAATATATTTTTCGCAATATAGTTTTCAATTTTTACGGTCCTAGGCCTGATAAGGTATAAAGGGAAAATCAAAAACTTATGAATAGTATCGTAATGAAAGAATAAGATGCGAATCGCGTAAAAAAAGTTGCTAGGCAGCCGTATCAAAAATTTTAGATTGTTTGCGGACATTTTCTAAATGCTTTATCTTGACATTTTTGTACTGGGCTATACCCCAAAAAAATATACGTCATTTGTTTTTTTGTCTCGTAGATTGATATATTAAAATTTGGAAGGTGGTTAAAATTTCATCCTGTATACGAATTAAATTTAGTTCAAGGATTTCCTAAGAGATGGCGTCGTTGGTCATTATGACAATGTAATCCGAAACAGGGTTCTCTATCCCCGTGTATATATTACTTTTCTCTATGGACGTTAAGAAACAAAGAAATGTTACCAATTTGTCTACAGATGGGGCTTGGTCTCTACGGGCCCGGCTGCGAGGCGCCATCAAAGTTCTTAGATTACCTGATGTACCGAAGCTGGGTTGACCACCACGTCAAGAGCCCAGGCCGGACCACACTTACCAGAATTGGTAGTAACCACGTCATCTTGAGACGAGGTAATATTTGAGCGCTAATTCTTTCGATGATCATGAATTTGGATGGTTCTAAAAGTCTACTATTAGGAGTTAAATCATAATCACCATCATCATCAGAAAATTCATGCAATCTATAACCTCCGTGGACTGGTGTTCACAACAATTTTTAAGGTATAGTCCCGGGTTCGATTACCGGTTGGGTCAATAATAATATAATAATAATAAATAATAAATTGTTTATTTCGGATAACTTAATCCATATGTGGGTTAGTAATACAAAAAATAACTTAATCTAAAGTTAGTTTTGTTTAACACACACTATAAAAAGAATAAGCGCAGACGGCCTATCACGGAGGTGGGTAAGGCCCCGTGATCAGTCTCTGCATAAGACATTTCCACAGCGGCGATGTGTATCTGTCCGCTATGGTTCTCAGAATGCTGTTGCAATGAACAAAAAAGTATTTTACAAATTTTTTGGGTCTGGGTGATTTTCACAAGACAAGTAGTTACTTTTAACAATAACTTATTTTGGGGTCAGAATAATTTATGTGATATTATCTACGTTCATTGATTTGTTAACAAAATATAATACACCCAGCCCCAAACATGTTAAGTTCCTTGTGGTGCCCGGCAGAAAAACGGAACAGCAGACTCAATTTATTATGGGTGTCGTCAGGTGACTAAAGGTGTACTGCCCGAAGAAGACGAGCAGCAGCGTCATCTCTACCATTGGCTAACTGCGACAACATACCTGCCTGCCTAATATGATGATCAGTGTAATATTCTTCTTTTAAAAATGCCTATGTTCAGAGGTGGTCTGATGTAGGCCACATTTTGATGACCTAGATTTCACATCTACTGCAATCGCTTTACTAGAAACAGTGATAAAATGTCAGAAACTCACCTAAAAAGCAATATTTGATGGAAATCCCGGTACAATCAAATCTTATGATAGTCACTGTCTTAAGACCCAACCGGGAATCAAATTTCAAGATCTGCTTAGTAGACAGGCTGGCGCACTACTATACCAAGCTGATCGTGATACATGTTAACACTAGCATTGTATCTGTGACACTAGTAACATAAGCTATATTTGATTTTGCAGCGTTATCACACTTGCAAAGATTTGGAGCGTGTGATGAAGAAGAATCTAAATATGAAATCTTTAGTGAGAAAACAACGATAGATCCAGACGTTGAAAGATTAGGAAACGCCACATACAATGTAAGTATCTACAAGTTTGTAAAATATCTCAAGTACATACATGACGTCAGCCTGTGCGAGATTAGAATGGCTCTCAAGCAGCTTAAAAACAACAAGGCGGCGGGTGATGACGGAATCACAACAGAGCTCCTTAGAGCGGTCGGTAAGCCGATACTTAAGGTCCTCCAGAAGCTCTTTAATTATGTCATCCTCGAGGGCAAAACGCCAAAGGCATGGGGCAGAGGCGATGTGATGCTGTTCTTCAAGAAGGGTGACAAAACTCTCTTGAAGAACTACAGACCCATCTCGCTTCTGAGCCATATCTATAAGTTGTTTTCGAGAGTCATTACGAATCGTCTCACTCGCAGGTTCGACGACTTCCAACCTCCCGAACAAGCCGGGTTCCGAAAAGGCTATAGTACCATAGACCACATTCATACGCTGCGGCAAGTTATACAGAAGACCGAAGAGTATAACTTGCCACTTTGCTTAGCGTTCGTGGACTATGAGAAAGCCTTTAATTCGATTGAGACCTGGGCAGTGCTGCAGTCTCTCCAAAGGTGCCAAATAGACTACAGGTACATCGAGGTGCTAAAGTACTTATACCAAAACGCCACCATGTCGGTCCGATTACAGAACCAGAGCTCTAATCCGATCCAACTACAGCGAGGCGTGAGACAGGGAGACGTTATTTCTCCGAAACTGTTCACAGCTGCGTTGGAGGATATTTTCAAGCTTCTGGACTGGAAAGGCCGCGGCATCAACATCAATGGCGAATACCTAACACACCTGCGATTTGCCGATGATGTAGTTCTTATGGCTGAGACCTTGGAAGACCTGAACATTATGCTCGAAGATCTCGGTAATGCTTCTCAAAGAGTGGGTCTTAGGATGAACATGGACAAGACGAAAATCATGTTAAATGCCCATGTTGCACCCGCTCCAGCTAACGTTGGGAACATTGCACTCGAAATTGTTGACCACTATGTTTACCTGGGACAGATACTCCAGTTAGGTAAGTCCAACTTCGAGAAAGAGATCTCTCGTCGAATCCAGCTCGGATGGGCAGCGTTCGGGAAGCTCCGGCATATATTCGCGTCCGAAATACCTCAGTGCCTCAAGACGAAAGTCTTTGACCAGTGTGTGTTGCCAGTAATGACCTATGGGAGTGAGACGTGGTCGTTTACTATGGGTCTCATAAGAAGGCTCAAGATCACCCAGCGAGCAATGGAGAGAGCGATGCTTGGTATTTCCCTACTCGATCGAATCAGAAATGATGAGATCCGCAGGAGAACTAAAACAACCGACATCGCTCGAAGGATTGCATCGTTGAAGTGGCAGTGGGCGGGACACATAGCGCGGAGAACCGATAGCCGTTGGGGCGGAAAGGTTCTCGAATGGCGACCGCGTACCGGACGACGTTCCGTGGGCAGGCCCCCTACAAGGTGGACCGACGATCTGGTCAAGGTCGCGGGAAGCCGCTGGATGCGAACAGCACAGGACCGATCGTTGTGGAGATCCTTGGGGGAGGCTTATGCCCAGCAGTGGGCGTCGTTCGGCTGATATGATGATGATGATGATGACATACATAATATTAAATTCATATCAATATTATACTCACGGATAACCTCAGACCATAATACGACCTGTGTTATATGGATCTAACTGCTGGGCCGTTAAGAAGGTAGAGATGAGAGACGATTGCATGCAGTAGAAATGAGAATATTAAGGTATATGTGTGGAGTGACCAAAATGAATAAGATTAGTAGTGAATTCACTAGAGGAAGTAGACAAGGAGTAGAAAAGTGGCAAGAAAAGTGATGAATACGAAGGTTTTTGGGTAGACAGATAGAGGGCGACCTAAAATGATACGGACGGATTGTGCTAGAAAAAATTTGAAAGAGGTGTGGACGACTCGATGACGTCTGATAAGATTGTATGGAACAGGAAAACATACAACGCTAACCCTAGATGACTAGGAATGGAAACAGGGCAAGTAAATGTTGAGGTAGTAATGATACTACTATGAACTCGCCTTCGATTATGCCTCAGGGTGACTAAAATAGATTCATCGCCTTACTAGACGGCCTATTACAAGCATCTGGTGTGATGTTTTTACAATTTTCATCTTACGGCAAAGGACTGGAACACAACGGCTTACCGTGGCTTCTTAAACATTGCCTTTATAACCCACTCGCTCTTTACAGACCCCAACCAATTTAGAATAGAAAATCGAACTGGAAACCCTTGCGTGGTAGGAACCGGGTCGTAGCGATTGAAGTTTGACTATAGTGGAGAGATTATAGGCCGTTACATTTACTTTGGTTTCTCAGTTGACGCTTGTGGACACTGTGGAGTATTCATGCGTGGTGTTACGTGCTTACCACTACAAAAATAAGAGTTTGCCCCTCATCAAACTGCGGCGGTGGTGCGCGGGGGCGTCGGGTTACTGCTACGACCAACACCACGTCGAAATCAAGTTCCATGTTTTCATCACTTTCAAAGGTTTGTATTCTCTGGACTTCAAGTTCAGGCTTTAGAAGAAATTAAATAGATAGGATTAGCTCCGCCTCTATATGTCACGAAAGTGTCTTGCGAATAAACCAACGGATACCTCCGTCTACTTATCTCTTAAAACACCAACCACCAGGAGAGTATTTCAAATTGAATGCCCTGGTCATGTTATATTAAGTTAATGCAGTCTTAACAGGTTTTGATGTACCTACTTATATATCTACTACTAAATCGTCATGAATTAGGTAGATTTCTTTATTATTTAGGCATAAAAATTGAACACATCATTCATTCATCGTCAAGGGTCATTGCGTCGCCAAGCGTCGCGGTCTGACCATGTTTTGTGTTACAAGAATGTCGAATTTCGTATATGATACAATTCAGAATCTGTTATTTTTAGGGCCCACGACATACGAGGTGACGGCTTACGGGAGACAAATAAAAACAATGGATCCCATGAAGGCAATGAAGTACGTCAACCAATTTGCAGAGCATCCAAGACTGCCGAAATACAACGAGTTCTACGATATGTTCCAGTCAGATAAAACTGGATACAAATGGGTAAAGGGGTGGGAACAGGGCTCCTACAAAGGATTTAAAATCAGACGTTACGAAGTCTACGAACACTGTATGGCTAACGCAAGCATCTTTGACAAACGATTCTGTGGGCAGTACGAATTTACAGTAGAACCTGAAAGATGGTTTAAAAGTAGAACCATATACTATCCGAAGTATGCCACGCATTTCGTATGGCGATACCTGAGCCAGAGGAAAAAACTTCAATACCCATTAGACGGCTATGAGCTGGTGATAAACCCTGAAGAACAAGATAAAATAAACGAATACATTGAATGGAAGGCATCGAGATATGAACTTTTAGTGAGGGATAACATTATTTATGACTCGCCTAGATACATTTATTACATATACGGGCATACATATCATAAAATCCCTAAGGATTGGGGTGATCCACAGGAGGTACCGGGGCGCTAGGTTTAGCGATATATAAAACTTACTTAGGATATACGGCAACAGAATTAGTTATTTAAAGAGGGTGCGTCTCATGTGATATACAATCATTTAATACAATCAAACTTCAATAACGATCACTTTACATATTAATTATTTGTTACAACAACACTTGATATAATTTTGTTTTATATAACGATTAAGTTACATAAGATACAGTTTATTTCATACTATTTAGTATTACATTCATAAAAAATAAAACATTTTGAAATAAAACTCATTTTATATGACGTTCATTTGATATTTTGTTTGTTATACGCATCGTTTCGTATATTATTATCTATAATTTGCGATGATAACGTTTTAAATATTGATTAAAAAAAATAACCGTACTGACATACATTAATTAAATTAAGAATTAGGTTGAATCCCGACACGCCGTGGTCTTTCCGCCGTGGTACTTCTCTACCCTACACTAGAGTGCAATTTAAAAGCCGGAGGCGCGGAGGGATTCCAGTCCTCGCTCGCAGTAACGAAGCTCGGGCGCCCGGGCGAGCTGTAGCGGCTGAGGCTGGTCGCCTAATGTGACCAGCAAGCCAAAGCTGCGGAAGCGAATGTGGGTGCTAGAGATTTGTTACGCAAGGGCGGAAGGACTGCACTTCCCGCAGCGCCGGAGAAGAGCAAAACAATGCATGCATGCTTGCCTGCTTGCCTGCATGCATGCATGATGATAGCCTGCAAGCATGCTGCTTGCCTGCATGCATGCTGCTTGCCTGCATGCATGCTTGCTTGCCTGCATACATGATTGTATGCTTGTTAGCCATCATCCATGCATGCTACCCTGCATGCTTGCATATTTGCCTGCTTACGTGCATGCATACCTCCTTGTCAACGTATTTATGGCATTTCGTACTATTAAAGATTCGGAATTTACACTATTTTGTATCTTTAAATTCTGCAATCTGACCATTTTGAACCAAGTCATCATTATAATCTGTTTTAAAATACTTATATTATAAAGTTTGTTTGTTTGATTGTTTAAACGCGCTAATTTAACGGAAGTACTAGTTTAAATAATTCAAAAATTATTTTTGTGTTGGATAGTCCATTTATTTAGGAAGGCTTTAGGCTATATAACATCACGCTGCGACCAATAGGAGCGAAGCATGAGTAAAAAATGTTGCAAAAATAGTCGCGATCATAATAACAGGAATTGACGCGGACGAAGTCGCGGGCAACCTCCAAGCACCATAACCCTAGTAGTTTACTAAGTAAAGCACGATTTTTAGTTCGATTTATCACTTCTGGCAAATTCAAAATATGATTGTATTTCTCAATATAGGGACTACTAGAGCTATCTGCTGCCCCAATTGATTTCATTTTATTACTTCTAAACAAAATCAATTCTCAAAAAAACTAGAACAGTGTTAGTTTAGCAAATCACCTCTGGTATTTATTGAATCACTGTTAACTGCTTTTCATTCTGGCATTCTTTCGTATTGTGCATCCCTCAACCCCCAGGAGGCACTCGGGTGCCACGATAACAATTGATTTCAATTGTGTCTGAAAAAACTCACGATCGAGGGATTATTTACTAAAAGCGGCCGCTCTTGGCGTCAGCGACAAATTCGACTGTATAAACAACTACTTAAATAAAAAGTTTTCTGTGATTTAATAAATACTAGAGATAATTGGCTTAAATAATACTTATCTAGCTTTTTGAAAATTGATTTTATTAGAAGTAATAAAATTAAATCAATTACGGGCAGCACTTAAGGTCTATTCCTCTTTGGTGCCAAATATCATAAAAATCGTTTGTATAGTACATAGACGTGAAAGCGATACAAAGTTACCTTCGAATTTATAATCATACTAGCTATTTCCCGCGACTTCGCCCGCGTGGAGTAGTTATTTTTAGTAATTTGATTTGATTGAGTCTTATCAACTTATCTTTTAACCACAGTTAAATATGCACGTGTGGTTGGCCACGCTTTTGTCATTCTATCGAATTCATAAAGCACAGTGCTTCTCCATATATTCTTCCTTTAGTGATTACAGAGATTAGTTTTTTGAATTTCAATCTGAAAACTATATCATGTCTATCTATCGCGCTTTGTCTCGGTTATAGCTAATATAAGTGCACTGACGTAAACAGCTGAAAATACATGTTACGACATTTAAAGAATTATCTTCTGACTCCTAACTTCCAACTAGATGAACCTGCGATGCAGGTTAGAATGGACATAAATGACGATTTGTATTGTGAGGTGTAAAAGCGCCATCTGTTGTTTGTCGTTGAAACTGGTCGAACTCCTGTTTGTGGCTTGTGAGTTAGAGGTCGCCACAGGTGTCTTCGAGTAATCAGGAATTATGACGAAATAACCTCCCTTTTTTAAAGTCGGTTTAAAAGTAGCCTATGTCCTTCCCTTTTTGTACGAAGGTCTAATCGACCTTCGTACAAAATTTCATCAAAATCGGTTCAGTGGTTTAGAGCCCTTTCACACGAGCGATTTTAATCGGCGATTCCTCGGCAGATCGAGATCGCGGCGTGCACTTAACGATATCGCCGCGAGTTATTAACCGCCGCGATAACGCCGCGTGCTCGCAGCGAATATCCGCGTGCTGGCGGCGAGTACCTGCAGACGTCGCACAATTATTTGTTAGTAGCAATTTACCCTTATTCTGACACCATTTAGTTGTCTTCTGCACAGCGTTCCTTAGAATACACGTAAATATATGTGCGATATTATAATGGCACTAGACTTCGATCACAAATTGTTTATAGAAGAAATACGTAAACGTCCAGCCATATGGGACTTTTCGACTAAACAATATAGCAAGCAACAGGAACACAAAGAAAAATGCATGAGAAGAGATGTATTATATTTATTACTGACGTGAGATCCTCCCAAATTTTAGGACAATTCTCTTTTCTTCTATTTAATCGTCTTTTGAGTAAGATAGCTAGAAGTAGCTCTTCGTCTGAGTTAATTTTGTAAATGTCGAAAGCCGTTACCGACGGTACCAAATACCAAGCGCGAGTTCGCCGCGATTCGCCGCGTGCTTGCTGCGATCTAGCTCCGCCGAGGAATCGCCGATTAAAATCCCTGATGTGAAAGAGCTCTTAGGCATGAAAGCGTAACACAGGCAGAGTTACTTTCGCATTTATAATAAGTATTAGTAGGGATTAGTAAGGATTATAATATTATTAAAGAAGTAGCTAAGGATGTTATATGTATTTCTTGTAAAAGCAATTTTTTACATAGATCATGGATAAAAGATAGACACTGCCATTTATTAATAAACATGACTCACTAGGCCTTCTAGTGCAAACAAAAGGTTCAAACTTAACAACTCTGATGTTCCTGATGTCCATTCAAAGATGGCGCTCTAGAACAGACAACGACAGGTCAACCTACTCAAAATGTTTAAGGTCATTGAATTGATTTTCAACTTTAATTCCAACGAATAGAAATTAACATCAATTGAGAATATTTTACGTTTTGTGGTAGGTTGACGTGCTGTCGTCTGTAGAAAACAAATAAAATACCCTTAGTGTTTGGTTTCTTCAATTATGTAATGAATGAATGAATGAATGAATGAATGAATGAATTAATGAATGAATGAATGAATGAATACTCTTTATTGTACACAAATAAAAAAAACAGTTATTAACAGATGATTTTACACAGAAATATGTACAATATAGGCGGTCTTATCGCTTATGAGCGATCTCTTCCAGACAACCTTTGGGTGAAATTATGTTTTTTATAGAAATGGGAAGGTATATACGACGATACAGTAAGAGAATAATTATACTATATATACACCTATTATTTATTACATAAACCTAAACAAAAATATACCTACATAAATATCTATTATATGTAGGTATATTTTTGTTATATATATTATATGTAATTTTCTGATCAGAAAACGAACGTTACTCGTTCAACCAGATACAACAACCGTATTTATAAATTAGTAATTACTTGTCGCCCTTTGACGATCGGATATTCCAGACACAATTAAAATCAATTGTTATCGAGACAACCGGTTGTCTCATGGGGCTTGAAGCGCTACGAAAGTCATAACTTAAGGTTTGACTACCTAGTGCTTAAGTAAAGGCAATGGGTCACCACCATTAAAAGCCATATTATTTGGCTGAGAATGCTAACTTTTGATAGTTCTCACTCCTAGTAATTACTTGATAAAGGAATACTTATATTACTTTTTTGTCAAGTAATTACTTTTACTTGTTTATAAATACGGGTGTTACAGATTAAGCACCAATAAGGAGTGCGTTTTCACCATCGAATGCCAATCAAGAACTCGCTTTCGGGCTCCGTAGATTCCTCAATGTCATCAGCTCCCAAAAATATTGTTCGTTGATCATATTCCTCTTGCCATCTTGGATCCTCAGTACCTGAACCATTAAATGAAAATTTTAGTTAGAGACATCATTGTTTGACAGTTTTGACAGTTACATGATTTCAGTATTTGAACTTGAAAATGTTTGTCTCAGGCGGGAATCGAACCCGCATCCTCTTAACACCCGAAAGAAACATCTTTACAGAGTATGATAGTCAGTGAAGATAAAACTGCTATTTATATACTTTGTATGATATTTTAGCTTGATTTTTTTTAATTAGAATACTGATTAAATAATTCGATTTAAATACTGCTATTAAAATTGCAATTAAATTGCTAAAATATCATATTAAGTAGTTATTTAATACGTAATAAGAGGACAAGAATCCCGGTGCAGGGCAAATGCCTCCATCATTGAATTCAAGTTACCACAGCAATGATGGGTACAGGCTTGTCACCACTGACAAGTACAACCCGAGTAATGTTCGAAACTGTGTTTCGAAAGCTCGGAACTCCTGTTGTACGTCTTGGGGATCGTACTATCGTACCCAAGACCCCGAAATCTTAGTCTGGTACTCAAACCACTATCCCAAAGGGGCAATAACTAAGCAACCTGAGAGTTTGAAAGTAGAGAGCGTTACCATAATCGCCACGCCTGGCAGGTGGGTTGGCGAGTGTATCAATAGTAGAAAGAAGACGCTGCCTTACCGCCATTTTATGACACCCATAAGTGGAGATGTGGTGCTAATCCATTTGAAACCAGCTGTCATCAATAATATACTTAACCACTTTTTGGGGCGGTGGGATCTACCTCAAGTGGTCCACCCTGGGCAACGGCATCTTTGGATTTCTAACCTATGATGACGGCTAACAGATCCCTCTGCGGTGGTAGGCTTCGTAAGAGGCCGCCTGGATGCTACCACCCTCCTGCCGGAGTCCAGCGACAAACAGTGCCTCTGTGTTCCGCTGGTGTGTGGGAGAACCAGTGCCTCTGGGTAAGCTCGCTCCATCCTAGGCTTCTTCTTAACCGTATAGTTAAGTATGTGGTCAAGAGCAAGCCTATTATTTATAAAAAAAAAAAAAAACTGTTCTCCATTGAATGATTGACGTTGATTTTATATCAATGTCAACTTTATTACAAGGCAAAATTATGCCGACATGGTATAGTCAATCATTTGTTGCATCTATTGGATTGATGTAGGTGCAATCTTATGTCAAATGGGGCACATCTAGTTGAGACACTTTTTTTACGCCGATTGTGTATCTAATCAGAGATTTAAATCGTTAGATGAGCCCTTACCATACATAAGGCGCACAAAAATGTGTCATCGTTGCAAAGAGTGAGCTCACTCTTTCCGTGCTAGTCGCTTGCAGAAGCAGTGAACGGTGCAAGTTTTTGTCATTTCGTTGTTTTCGGTAATTTAGTCACTAAATCTACTCAATATGCCTTCCAATTCAATGCAATATTTTAAGGAAAACAAATAATTTCAAATAAATACACATTACATGCTTAAGTACTGAATTAACAAATATGTTTAATTATTTTCACTATTGCCCAAACAATTGGCGAAAGTACAAATGGCGTCCGTGTGACAGAGAGAGAACTATTACAAATCAGTACGCGAGAGCGAGATATACGCCGGATTCTTTCACGTCTAGGTGGTAACCAAATTAGATTGAGCCCTTCCATAACTAGCCGTTGGCGATTCTAGGGGCCAAGTAATTGTGGACGTGAACAAACCGAGCGTGCGTGGTAGGGTAGCGCCACGCTCACAGTGTTATAAGGTAATCAGTTTTTGTAAGCACATCTAACGATTTATAAATCTCTGTATCAACATTTTTATGTATGTTACAACAATGACGGCTGTATTATTAACTGTTACCTATCATCAGGAAAACTTCTTCAGTTGTAGTGACGTTCTGTAGCTCGGTGGTGGTCCAGTAGTCGTATTCCGGCACCCACAGCTTGTCGTCGATCGGTTCGAAGCCATATTCGGTCTGATCTGACGGCCCCCGATACTCGACCTGGAGAATGCCGATAACACTACAATCGAAGTACGGACGACCAAGAAATTTATGAACCAAATAATTAATAGACAAGAAATTGGTTAATTAAAGATAAGCCAATTTCTTGGGCCAAATTCTCATTTGACCGTACGACTCGATTACCAGACTAGCAAACAGACCAACGACATTTTAGTATATTGTCAGTGGAAAACCATTCGTCACAATTTTGGGTAGCAGAATACCATAAGTGTTTAAATGTGATATTGAGGTTCGATTACAATTCAATTAGTACGCTATTTGTAAATTAGCGGAATTGGAGCCCTGGATATATAAATGCACGGTGGTTATTGAAATTACTTAACGTGGTGTATGTTGTAGCTACTTTACTCATATCAAATTCTGCGCAATCAATGGATTCAATAATATTTTACTTGAGAAACCAATATTCATCGATTTCAGTCAGTTCATAACATTGCAAATAGCTTTGAACTTTAACAACGCAATGTACTTCTTGTGACGTCATAGGGTTCTAAGCAAACTTCACGACGTATCTTACGAGTAAACGTTAGGGAGCCTATGATTTCATATTGACATTTATCAAATCAAATCAAATCAAATCAAATATCTTTATTAAATACACTTTTATCAGTACATTATTCGCACTGCTCTCATATAAGGTTAACCTGTGTTATGAGAGTCAGGCTTCTCTTTATACATGTTTATCACAATTAGATAGTAAGTGGGATAGTTAGAAATTAACAATATTAATTAAACAATTGCACAGAGTGTATGTGTGTGTGTGTGTGTGTGTGTGTGTGTGCGAGTGTGAGTGTGTGCGCGAGTGTGTGTGAATGTGTGTGCCTTGGTGAATGTGGGTTAAATTATTAGCGGTAGACATATATGACGAGTATAACTACGAAACATTATTTCATTTATGCCATACTGGTGATGTTGGAAAACATCTCCTCTAAACTGTGGTAATCAAACTGATCCAGCCACTGCAATGACACATACTTAAATTTTTTTGATTTGGTTTCAGTAAGGTACTTGTTCACTTTTAACAATTTGTTATAAAGGTGTGGCGCAATGTATTTAAAATGCCGTTTAGCAAATGTTGAGCGAGCAGTGTGTGGCTTGTATTTGGGTACTCTTTGTTTAGGTAGGCTCTTATAAGGAACGATTTTACTGTGAAATCTATAGAGTGTCAGCAAGATATAAAGCTTTCTTACTGGTAGGACCTTGGCCAGTTGATACAGTTGATCTGTTGGGTATCGATAAGGAAGACCCAACGCAACCTTTAATACAGCTCTTTGGGCTCTTTCTAGCTGTATCAGGTGTGTCTTGGCGGCATTTCCCCATACACATATACAATAAGTTAATAGGCATTGGCAAAGGGCTTTGTATATAGACATTAACAGCTTTTGATCTGCAACAAGGCGTAGTTGCTTGAAAGCAAAGATGAGTCTTCGAGCCTTGCTTGATGTTACATTGAGATGATGTCCCCATTGTAGGTTTTCATCCACAGTGATACCCAGGTACTTTGTTGTTGAAACACGAGATAAAGTTGGGCAGCAACATTCTGTCTTGGCACTACGATTACACGGAAAAGTATGCAATGTGAGAGTAATATCGGGGTCCGGGCTTTTTGCTTTTGTTTTGCTGAAGCACAAGAAATTTGTCTTTTGCGAGTTTATAGAGAGAAGGTTGTCCTCCAGCCAAGCTGAAATATGACACAGTCCTGTCTCCGCCAATTGTTTAACTCTACCCCATGTTTTGCTATGAAAAACGATCACAGTATCATCTGCAAACATTAACGTATCAGCCCCTGGAACATTCAATTTGCAAAGGCCGTTAATATATAACAGAAAAAGGGTAGGACCAAGGGTACTACCTTGTGGGACACCGTAGCTGCATTGCACATCCTGGCTATAGTGGTTATCAACTCTAACGAACTGTCGTCGGGCTTTTAGATAGCCGGCAAACCACGAGTGCACCACACCCCTCACTCCTACATTTTCAAGACGCGCCAGCAAAATGGGAATTGATACCGTATCGAAGGCCTTCCGTAGGTCTAGAAAAACTCCGACACAGCTCTCTCCCTTGTCGATGTATTCGGTAATTAGAGATGTTAGCTTGAGAACGGCATCTTCCGTTGATTTGCCTGCTCTGAAACCGAATTGATTTTCGGACAGTATTTATAAAACAAATGACTGAGTTAGTTGTGTAGTTGATGTATTATTTGGTCCTTTCAGACAATAATTAATCACCTAAGACCTACTTTAAACAGTTAATTAGCCCATTGCTTAAACAACAATATAATTTCGATACTCACTCGTGTCATGGAGAAGTCTTCATAGTAGGTGCCTTCCTCCCACTTCCAGTCTTGAATGTCGATAAGGGTCAGATTCTTCTTCCAACCCCAAGCAAACATCTCGAAGCGACATTTGTCCGAGAACATCATATATACTGAGATTTCAAATACGGACCCTGAAATTATCAATAATGTGGTCAAACTTACTTTAAATTTAAAACGGGTCCTGGGTTTAAGCCCCGAATTAAAGGTTTTTCTAGATCGGGAATCGAGTATTAGGGAATAAAGAAGAGAACGTCTGACTTTGATGTATTAAAATTGGCTTGCATCTGGAAGAGGTGGGGGATATGCTTTGGAGTGCACGTTAAGACATTAATCCCGATTCTATCGTAAAATGGAAGCGAAACTAAGCCACAACAGAGGTTAGTATATAAACTTGAAAAATTTTGTCTCAGGCGGGACTCGAACCCGCATCTCCTCGCATGCCGGGCGGGCGCCATACCATTAGGCCCATACCATCCCGCCCGGCATGCGAGGAGATGCGGGTTCGAGTCCCGCCTGAGACAAAATTTTTCAAGTTTATATACTGATATTATAAGTGCAATTAAGTTGCTAAAATATCAAATAAAGTACACAACAGAGGTTCTTTATAGGCAACTTGGAATACTCTCTGACAGCAGATTATTCTTGAATTATAGGTACACACAACATGAAGATAGTCACCCTTCCTCCGCCTATGGGTATCACAAGAGACAACTAAATAAATACGGACAGAATAGGGCAGCGTCTTCTTTCCTCCATTGGTAAAGCTGCGATCGCCAACCCTGCCAAGTGTGACGATTGTGGCAAAATCCTTCTTTTGCAAAAGCCTAAGCTATGGACTAATATGGGCTGATAGTACTCTCTGCTCACCTTTGTACGCATAACAGGCTGAACCGTATGGCCCGCGTACGCAAGTGTGGCGAACCTTCATCTCGGAGACGGCAGACGCGTTCACCAGCTCCAAGGTCAGGCAGGAGTACTCCACATCTTCGTACACGCTCATCTGAAACCATTTCCCAAAAGGTTTTGAAGGACTGCAAACTAACAGAAAATATGTTACTTCCCCTACATCAAATGGGAATGACTGGTAGATTGTCAATAAACTACTAAATAAAATAAAATAAAATAAAAATAGTTTTATTTTGATCCTCTTCAATTTAACAAGTAAAGTAGTAAAGTATTTAACAATAAGTAAATGTATTTCAATATTTTTATTTATGTGCGGACCCCCTAAGGGTAAAAGCCTCCTCCAAAGAAAGCCACTTTTCTCTGTCTTTGGCAATGGACGTCCATTTCTTTCCGATGTTGGCCACAATCTCGTCTTGCCAACGGGTGCACGGACCACCTCTACTTCTCATTCCATTCGGTCCCTTCCACTTTAGATATAGAAGGGATGGATTTAGACTTTTGTAGGGAGCATAGACCAGCGCAGGGGAAAAGAGCCCTTACGCAGTACCCTAGCGCTCTCCCGAGATTCGGTTCGTATGCCGCAAGGCAGGTAGAACCATGGGTTGGTGGTGGGTCCCTTCCGCTTTGTGGTATTGATTGTCCAACGATTGTCGCCGTATCTCGCACCATGGCCGGCCCACCACCACTTTAGACTTAAAGCGTAATGTAGAGCATCATTTACCTTGGTTATTTTTCGAACATCTATGCTTCTTACTCTATCTCTCAGTTTTATTTAAATTTAAACAGCTCCTCTCCATTGCCCTATGGGTGGTTTGGATTTTTTTGTCGTGCCTAGTGGTCGAATATCCACGTTTGGCAGCCGTAAGTTAGACAGGGTAGAATGGTTGTGTCTAGAATTACCCTTTTCAATTTAACCGGTAATTTCGATTTGAGAATCTCTTTTTGAGCCCAGTACTTCTTCCATGTAATCTCCTGTTTATTTCCTCTATATTTCGGTCCTTCTTAAATGAAATTTGTTTTCAGTGGCACGTCGTTTACCAGTACTGGCGTCCGCACTCTATTAGTCATGGCTTTCGTTTTTTCTAAATTAATTTCCAGACCCACACGTGCACTAGCAGTTTGGAGTTCATTTATCATTATTTTTAGCTTTTGTGGACTTTCAGAGAACACGACGATGTCGTCTGCAAATAAACTACTACTGAAATAATTAAATTATAAATGCAAAGTCGGGGGCAGCTACTGAATAACCACATCAATTTGAAAAAATATGTAGAAGTAAATTAAAGTAAAGTTTACTTTTGCTTAAAATGGGACCTTTAATCATCCCACATCCATCAGGGCAAGGCCTCCATTATTGGATACTTAAAGTTGGAGTTGTTTTTTTTTACCTATACATAAATATAGCAAATGCAGTTAGTAGTGACCTGAGGCATTCTCCCGAAGCAGTGGAGGGATTTCCCTCCACTGCTTCTCATCATCATCATCATTATCTCCTATGGATGGAGGGGCTTTTGCTTTAATCATCTTGCTTGGCAGGCGGGTTGCCAATCACAGTTTTGTCAATGTAGGAGAGAAAACTTTGCTACACATCCTATTCTGAAAGTAGGTACTCCTTTAGTCATCTCTTACGACACCCTTAGGAAGAAAAGGGGTAGTGCCATTCTCCACTAAAGTGACTCAATCAAACAAAAAGAAACCTTATTTGTCATCAATTTAAAAAAGTAAAGACTAACGTTGTAAGTCATAAACTGGTACTGATCATTGTCAGTGCGCAGAACAATCATCTCGCGGTACACCAAGTTGATTTTCTCTTCGGGGTCGCACGCGCCGAAGCGTTGGATTGCGCCACTACCGCCACCTGGACAATTAACAGAGTACACAATATATCATCTGCCCTGTGGCTTGCTCACAGACACAATATCTCTGACCATTTCGGACCGTGAGTGTGAGCGTGAGTGTCAACTATTGGTCATCACTTTCTGCTGCAACTTAAATCGTATGTCAAAGTAATTTTAATGGAAAAGGGCTATTACACTGTCAATGATTATTTAAATGATAGAAATGTATGGCATTAAATTGTCCCAGCTCGTACTTGCTTAAACCTTGTAAAAATCACCTTACCTTGTAAAAAATTATTTAAAAAGAGGCTGACAATAGTGACCGAGTTTCTTGCGCTGCTTCTTCTCGGCACTAGCCCAGGCTTGTCCCGAAGCAGTGGTAGGTTTAAATTGGGACGTGTAAAAGCGCCTCCTGGGGCCTATTTGCAGAAATAAAACTGATTTTAACAGATTTTTTTAATTTTTTAGCTCTGCTTGAGATACGCGTCTGTAATATTTTGGTATAACAATAGAGAATATAAATAATATTTTGTTTTCCAAAGATTTTTTTCTAAACAATAAATCAAACAACTAGTGCAACTATCACGATAGTTTTAGGCTATTTGACGATCCTAGCGCGACTGCCGATTGTAGATATTAAATGTGAAGTACCTACGTACAGACAACAGCACGTCAACCTACCACAAAACGTCAAATTTTCTCAATTGATATTGATCTCAACTTGTTGGACTTAAAGTTCAAAATCAAATCAATGACCTCTAACTTTTTGGGTAGGTTGACCTGCCGTTATCTGTACATACATGAGATTGACTTCAACTGAATGAAATTTTAACCACCTTCCAATTTTTATTTGATACGGCCTCCTAGCAACGCTTTTTATACGCGATGCGCATCTTATTCATTCATTACGATACTATTTTAAGTTTTTGATTTTCCCTTCATACCTTAACCGTACCGTAAAAATTGATATTGATATCTACTTGTTGGACTTAAAGTTCAAAATCAAATTAATGACCTCTAACTTTTTGGGTAGGTTGACCTGCCTTTGTCTGTAGGTACATACATGAGATTGACTTCAACAGTGTGCTGTTATGACAATCTCATGTATAACCGAAGCTATTATGACAGTTGCGCTAAGAGAATCATCTCTTAGCATAACTGTCATAACAGCTTCGGTTACAGCTGCTGGCACAGCAATGAACGCACGATTGGTATACTCCTTTAACGCTGATCGACACTAGCGCCGCATGGCTACTGAAAAAAAAGCCGTGACAACAGCGGTTGATGTGACGGCTGAGACATCGGTGTCACAGCCACAAGAGCGAATTCCATCACGAGATCGCATTTTAAGGACGACTCAGAACTTTTTGGATTTTGCGTCATTCCATGTTCCAGTGCATGCCTAAGATCGTAGGAGAGCGACAGCCTACCCTAGGGCTCTGTACCGCAAAATACGTCCCTATTTGATAAGCAACCCACAGGCTAGTACTAGGCAAGCGGCGCGATTTACATTTGGAAGATATTGAAGTTCGGGTCAACATCCTTATCACTTCCAAAAGGTACTAGCCGATTACGCGCCCGACTACAATTTTGTAACTGGCTGTAACAAAATCTTGATGCCAACATCTTGTGGACAGACGAATGTACTTTTACAAGAATCGGTCTGTTTAACATACACAACGAATATTAGTGGAGCCAGCGTAAACTCACAAAACTTAATTGTGTGGAAAGAGGAGGCGAGCACTTCGAACATTTACTAAAATACGTGTAAGTATTTAAATTATTGTTAATAGCTGATTTGAAATAATTATTGTAAATTTAAATATGGATATTCCAACTTTTTAAGTACGTAAGTTTTGACCAAAGTATGAGGGGAAAGTTATTATCATTATCAAGTTATCAATCAGCTGTGCGATGTCGGGTCACGCGGGTTCACGCGGTGTGGCGGCAAGCGGCGCAGGCGCGGTGGGGCGGGCGGCGCGGGCGCGCGTGCAAATGTATTACCTAATACGAGTTAGACTCGCTCAATTCAACATGATACTTTATCTAATTAACATTTATTTTGTAAAACTTTTAAATAAGTTCTTATGGTATAAGGTTCTCATAAAAACATTCCATAATATGAGTACAATAATAGGTTGAATGGATGCCAATGACTCCAAAGTCACCCTGTATAAGAGACTGCAAGGGCTGTACCTATATATATATAGGATGAAATTTTAACCACCTTCCAATTTTTATTTGATACGGCCTCCTAGCAACGCTTTTTTTACGCGATGCTCATCTTATCCATTCATTACGATACTATTTTAAGTTTTTGATTTTCCCTTCATACCTTCACCGTACCGTAAAAATTGAAAACTATGTTGCGAAAAATGGTTTCGGGTGAAAACTTAAACTACATTTTTTACCTCATAAATCTGATGAAAAAGTCACCTGTATACTTACTTTCTTTTGTGGCTGAAGTACCACTAGCACTTCGTCACGATAAGAAGAAGATTGGCGATTGGTGAAGGATTTAAAACGAACTTACTTCGAAGCACGAACTTATGGTTGTCGATCTTCGAGATGGTCAGTCTTCGGAATTTGGCGAGGCTCGCGACGACCCAAGGGAAGTAGGTCATCATGTCGAGGTACCGGCCTGGAGCGCCGCAGCCGGGACCGTTGATGCCCAGACCGAGCTAAAACGTTTGTAGAAACCAAGTAGGTTTCAATACCTATTTGTATTCATAAATGTATATATTTGTATTTGTATTTATGACGCAATAAAACAATTTGTTTACTCTTGGAAATACCGGGCCAAGTTCTCGTGGTCCCGGGATCGATTACCGGGTCGGGCGGCAAAAATTTTCGAATTTTCAAACTTCGCTCGGGTTTGTGATTACCAACCCGCATTTGGCCTGTACCCCTGTACCCATCATTGCTGTGGACACTTAAATTCAGTGATGGAGGCCTTTTCCCTACAGTGGGATGACGATAGGCCGTTGCTTAATCGCCACGCTTGGTTGGAAGGTTGGCGATCACAGTTCGGCCAACAGTGAAGGGAAGACACTGTTGCCCGTCTTTATCTGGCACTTCTTTTAACTTGCGACGAAGAAGAAGCGAAAATTCGATCTAGCTATGTATCGTTTTAGAAACGTTCTATCCGTGTGTTCAGGCAATTACAAGGTTAAACTGACCAGCTGCCAGCGCCCCCAGTGGTCGCGGGCGACGAGCGCGTGCCCCGCCTCCCACGCGCAGATCTTCATGTTCCCTTCTGCGAGTGCGCAGGTCACGTATGCAGGCCGCATGTTGTCCATATCGAGCTGACGGGGTGGAAGTGAAACGTCAATATCATCTATGGGTGTTTATTTGAGTTTAAAAATTTTGTACACTCACATTCGTACTAAGATAGAAGTCTTTACAAAGTCCAGATGGCACGTGGATCATTGGAACCACTTCCTTTTGCAGTTCATTGAAATCTGTAAGTCATTAACAAGAAAATTTGAACACTGTAACTATTTGTTAAGGTCGGGTAAATTATAGCCGATGTTATGAATAAATAAATAAGTTAAAAATCAGTTAAAATCAGTTTTATTTCTGCAAAATATTTTATTTCTGTTTCATTTACACGTTTGCTTAACGTTTACAATGTTTTGCTTAATAAATATCTTATAAAAAAGCCTTCAGTCTGGTTGATTCTAAACAAGATATCACTGACAACCATCAGGCTCGATCAAAAATTAAAACCATATTCTCGGAATAAGGTACTTTATATCCTACTAGCTGTTGCCAGCGACTTCGTCCGCGTCAATTTCTGTTATTATGAACGCGATTATTTTTGCAACATTTTTCACTGATGCTTCGCTCTTATTGGTTGCAGCGTGTTGTTATATAGCCTAAAGCCTTCCTCAATAAATGGACTATCCAACACAAAAATATTTTTTCAAATCGAACCAGTACTTCCTGAGATTAGCGCGTTCAAACAAACTCTTCAGCTTTATAATATTAGTATAGATATAGATTCTACTTTATAATCTATCTGCCTGCCAATTTTAAAGGAGATTTGTCCCCTAATACGCGTAACCAAATCGTATCACAATCGTAATTGAATTGCAGGTTTTTGACAGTTCTAGTATGGGCTACGTGTCAAAATCGTCTAAGTCAATCACGATGAAAAAACTGCGATTGAAATAGCTGAATAAGGCCACTGTTTGGTCGTATTTGCGCGATTGAGTAACAAGACCATCCAAATTTTTGCATTAATAATAAAAGTACGAGTAAGATTACCATAACGCCAGAAATGGAGATGGGCAGGACACATTGCTGGACTGGACTACAGCCGGTGGGCTCGAAGAAGTAAAAGCGCCTCCTGGGGCCTATTTGCAGAAATAAAACTGATTTTTTAAAAGAGTGCTGAGTGGAGACCCCGAACAAACACCCGAGGCAGAGGAAGACCACCGAAAAGATAGGTGACGATGTAGTGACCTATTTGTTTTACATGTTTATATAAATTTGTGTTTAGTTATAATATTTTGTTTTCATTGTGTAAATTCATTGCATTCTTATATTTTAATAATAAATTAACTAACAGGCAAAGTCGCGCTGCGCGCGTAGTATTGTAAAACTGCTGACGCTCGTGAAGCACGCGCTATTGTTCTCAACTGCGTATAGGCACGCCGTGTGGAGAGGGACACTTCGATTCTGTAACTGACGGCGAATGCACGTTCGATCTCGGCCCGCTCATTATTTTTGTACGCGCGCGTAAGCAACATCGTACCGTAGTTTAGTATTTAATAATTCTCGTATTCATCATATTCGTATCTCATCAAATTATCTTTTGTGCGCGTGTAACGGTTTTATTTATGAATTTGTATATGGAATTTTTGTGTTGTGAATAAGACTATAATTTAATTAATCAGACTTTAATTTATCATTCCCGATAAAATATTCATTCCATATTTGGTGACTCCCGACTTTAAAGACGCGAATAGTTCCGTCACGTTCTCGAACAATTTACTACTGCGTCGCGCGTTAAATACCCTCCGGTAAAAATAAAAAACGCGAATTCTAGAACATTCGAGATGGCGATGGAAAGCTCTACTGCAACGACTAAATCAGCGACATCCGAGGTCGTATGCAAAGTAGGCATGAAGATGCCACCATTCTGGGCTCAAGAACCGGCACTGTGGTTCGCGCAAATCGAGGGGCAATTTCACATTAGCGGCATAACGGCGGATACGACGAAATTCTATCACGTCATTGCGCATCTTGACCACCAATACGCAGCTGAAGTGAAGGACATAATTATCGCACCGCCAAAAGAGGGTAAATACGAGAAGCTAAAGAAAGAATTTATAAAACGGTTGTCCGAGTCGCAGGAAAAGAAAGTGAAACAACTGTTAGTTCACGAAGAGCTCGGTGACCGAAAACCATCCCAGTTCCTGCGTCACCTTCAGACACTGGCAGGTCAAACCATTCCCGACTCCTTTCTGCGAACACTATGGTCAAGCCGATTACCCCAGAATATCCAGACCGTAATAGCTACACAGCCAGATACAACACTAGAAATAGTAGCTGAGTTAGCAGACAAGGTTAACGAAATTGCGCCGCCTGCACCAGTATTGGCTAGCATCGGCCCAAGTACCAGCAGTAACGCCGTTAGTGAGTTGGCGAAACAGATTGAAGAGCTGTCGCGACAAGTTTCTTCATTACAAGGGCAGGTACGTTTTAATAATAAAACTAGATTCCCCCGTGAACGAAGTGCGACACCAAACCGAAATCGCAGGCGAACTTATTCAAATTCAAAAAGTAACGATTTTTGCTGGTACCATGACAAGTTTGGCGCGAAAGCACTTAAATGTACGACGCCATGTTCATTTACCGCACCGTCGGCGTTAAACGCAAATGGCAGCCGGAACTAGCGGCTAATGACTGCCTCAATCAATCAGGCCGCTTATTTGTTGTAGACTGCTATTCTAAAATATCTTTTCTAGTTGACACGGGATCAGACCTCTGCGTGTACCCACGATCAGCGCTGAAAGAACCACGCCGGAAAACGGATTACGAGTTGTTCGCTGCCAACGGATCGTGCATAGGCACCTACGGCTGGTTGCACCTGGAGCTCAACCTAGGGCTGCGGCGTGTATTTAAATGGAGGTTTGTGGTAGCAGATGTGTCAAAACCTATTATAGGAGCTGACTTTCTTAGATATTACGACCTACTCGTAGATCTGAGAAACCACCGGTTGATCGACGGCCTGACGACAGTATCTATAGCAGCCAAACCAGTGGAAGAAACAACTACAGATGTCGCTTCAGTTAAGGTCGTTCCCGGCCACAGTAAATTTCATCAGCTTCTACGTAAGTACCCTGAGATCACCAAGCCAGCCGGTATCCAGCACCCAGTAAAACATCAAACGGTCCACTACATTAGAACGACATCAGGCCCACCAGTAACATCTCGACCACGACGTTTACCACCAGATAAACAGAAAATAGCACAGCAAGAGTTCGAAGATATGCTTTCAAATGGTACAGCGCGCCGCTCTGAAAGCCCTTGGGCTTCACCACTTCACCTGGCACCGAAGAAAGATAACGGTTGGCGTCCTTGCGGTGATTACCGAGGCCTGAATGCTCGTACCATACCGGACAAATACCCAATCAGGCATATCCAAGACTTCGCTCATCAACTGGCAGGCAGCATGATATATTCTAAGGTAGACCTGGTCAAAGCGTACAATCAGATTCCGGTAAACCCTGAGAATATCGCGAAGACAGCTATCACCACACCGTTTGGGCTCTTCGAATTTCCGTTCATGACGTTTGGTCTACGCAATGCAGCCCAAACCTTCCAGCGATTCATAGACGAAGTCCTCAGGGGACTACCATTTTGCTATGGGTTCGTTGATGACATTTTAGTCTACTCGGATTCTGAAGCTCTGCATTTACAGCACCTGGAGCAGCTTTTCCAGCGCTTGAGCGAGTACGGTATCGTCGTAAATACCGCTAAGTGTGAGTTTGGGCAGTCACACATAACATTTCTAGGCCACAACGTAAGTCAAAATGGTATCCAACCACCTGCAGACAAGGTGAAAGCACTGCAGGACTACCCCATACCCAAGACGGTTAAGGAGCTGCGACGTTTCTTTGGCATGTATAACTTCTATCGTCGTTTTATACCAGGAGCTGCACAAATCCAAGGCCCACTCAACGTTCTGCTATCAGGACCAAAGACTAAAGGAACGGAGAACATAACACTAACGCCCGAAATGCTCGAAGCTTTCAACAACTGTAAAACCAGTCTTGCAGATGCAGCCATGTTAGCCCACCCTGAGCCAGACACCGAGTTAGCAATTCATACAGACGCTTCCGATACTGCTATAGGAGCAGCCTTGCAGCAGCAGGTAGATAACAACTGGAAACCGTTAGCATTTTTCTCTCGACGACTTACGTCTGCACAAAAGAAATACAGCCCTTACGACCGGGAACTCTTGGCTATCTACGAAGCAATCAAATACTTCCGATATATGGTTGAAGCAAGACCGTTCATAGTGTATACTGACCACAAACCGCTAACGTACGTTTTCGAACAAAACCGTGAGAAATGCTCTCCAAGGCAGTTACTTGGACTTTATAGGTCAATTCACCACGGATATTCGCTACGTCGCAGGGAAGGAAAACGTAGTCGCAGATGCTTTTTCTAGAATAGAAGCTATTTCGTTGCCTATAAACTACGAAGACCTTGCAAGATCCCAGAATGCTGATCCAGAGTTGCAAGGCTTTCTAAAAGCAAACACTTCATCGCTAAAATTAAACAAGGTTAGAACTGCTGATTCACAGACAGAGATAGTATGCGACGTTGCTAAACATCCACGACCTTACTTAACTGCCGAATTCAGAAAACCCTTGTTTGACGCACTACATCGATTGAGCCATCCTGGTACTAATGCAACTGTCAAGCTGGTGTCTAGACGATTTGTATGGCCTGGAATAAAAAGAGATTGCCGGAATTGGGCCAGAGGATGCAAAGATTGCCAAATAAGTAAGGTGACCCGGCACACACATTCTCCCACCTCCCACTTCCCAATTCCTTCCCATCGCTTTTCCCATGTCCACATGGACATAGTAGGGCCATTACCATTCTCGCTTGGTTACAGGTACTGCCTCACAGCCATTGACCGGTTCACTAGATGGCCTGAAGCGTACCCCCTGGCTGACATCACCGCAGAGACATGCGCCCGCGCTTTCATTGCTGGCTGGGTATCTCGATTTGGCTGTCCCGCGAAGATCACGACTGACAGGGGCAGACAGTTTGAGTGCGAGCTCTTCCGCACCATGACCGCCATTCTTGGTACACAACACCGTCCCACAACGGCATATCATCCTGCTTGCAATGGCATGGTGGAGCGCTTTCACCGCCAATTGAAGGCAGCCATCATGTGCCACTCCTCTTCAACCTGGGCAGAAGCACTTCCCCTTGTGCTGCTGGGCATCCGCAGCGCCTGGAAGGACGACGTACAAACTACGGCAGCCGAACTAGTATACGGTGAGCCACTCAGACTCCCGGGTGAATTCTTCGTTCCCGCTACCAATACCAGCAACGACCCGACGAGTTTCGTAACACGACTCCGCCTCCATATGGCGAAGCTGACCCCAGGAAGCACAAGTCGGCACGACAACAAGACCTTCTACGTACCCAAAGGCCTAGCTACAGCAGAGTTTGTCTTTCTTCGACAAGACGCTTCCAGACGCTCGCTAGAACCACCATACACAGGTCCATACAAAGTGCTGCATCGAAAGGAGAAGACTCTTAAGCTGGCTATACGAAACAAAGAGGTTACGGTCTCCATAGATCGGGTAAAACCAGCTTACATCGCTAAAGATGACACCATGACTGGTAAACCGAAGAACACACAATTGGGCACTACTGCAAGAGAACCGCCGTCGAACGAGGCTGAGGAGACGAAAAAGACCAGGTCGGGTAGAAGGGTTCGATTCCCTGACTACTATCGACCTCAGTAGCCTTCAGTCTCAGCAGGGGGGTAGTGTAGTGACCTATTTGTTTTACATGTTTATATAAATTTGTGTTTAGTTATAATATTTTGTTTTCATTGTGTAAATTCATTGCATTCTTATATTTTAATAATAAATTAACTAACAGGCAAAGTCGCGCTGCGCGCGTAGTATTGTAAAACTGCTGACGCTCGTGAAGCACGCGCTATTGTTCTCAACTGCGTATAGGCACGCCGTGTGGAGAGGGACACTTCGATTCTGTAACTGACGGCGAATGCACGTTCGATCTCGGCCCGCTCATTATTTTTGTACGCGCGCGTAAGCAACATCGTACCGTAGTTTAGTATTTAATAATTCTCGTATTCATCATATTCGTATCTCATCAAATTATCTTTTGTGCGCGTGTAACTGTTTTATTTATGAATTTATATATGGAATTTTTGTGTTGTGAATAAGACTATAATTTAATTAATCAGACTTTAATTTATCATTCCCGATAAAATATTCATTCCATAACGATATTCGGGGACGAGTGGGAGTGAACTGATCAGGAGAAATGATGATTGAGAGGCCTAAGTCAGAAGACGGACTAACTAGATAGAGGCTGCCATGATGATGAGGATGAAGATTACCAGAGTTGAACTTCACCACGTAGAATTCGGGGTCGCGCAGCAGCTCCGGGGGAGGGCAGAGAGGCTTTAGGAAGTTCACTGAAATATAGATTAAATAAATTACCATTTAGTTATTTCAGTAAATCTAAATATAATCTTGAATCCAATTAAATTAATTTAGTCATGATCCACATAAGCCCTTCCAATGTATATAAGTATGTCCAGCAGTCAATGTATATAATTATGAATGTAGGTATTTATGTGGGTTCCACATTTGCGACTAAACTACTGAGTCGATTTTGGTGAATGAAGTAGTTAATCCCTCAACCCCCAGGAGGCACGCGCGTGCCGCGATAACAATTGATTTCAATTGTGTCTGGATTAACTCACGATCGAGGGATAGTTATCAATCGATTCCTTTTTATGGTCCAGGTAACATAGGCTACCTTTTGTTAAAAAAATACCTACATGGTGAATGCTACAAAAATATATTGGTATACTTTAAAAAAAAAGGGTTTGCTGTCATAACGAGTGGGGTATCACAGAAGAAGATCTATATCAAAGAATATAAAATTCTGAGTACAAAAATGTTTTAACAATACCTTTGAACTATCGCGTTGCATAATTATTTAAGATGTAACGGGATTTATCGCGAAACATACCTTATTTTATTTGCCTGACGTTTCAACCGAGTTGCATCGGCCGTGGTCACAGGCTGACTGGAACAGCGATGCACTCTCTCCGTATGGAAGCTACGAGTACCTTCCATACGGAGAGAAATTTGTATAAAACTACCCCAGAATATTTATTCTGTGGGCTGTAGATTAGTCCAAAAATACCCCCAAATGTTTTTTTCGCCAAGCACTGTCACACACTACACTGACCGTGTCCCTATTCCGCGACATCAGGCAAATAAAATAAGGTATGTTCGCGATAAATCCCGTTACATCTTAAATATATAGGTTAACTTTGAAATTATTGCATTTTTGTAGTCGGCTAACAGTTTTTATACTATTAATTACTGAGTTCAACGCCTGTAGTTGGCAATAATACGCAACAATACTTTACCACAGTTTATTTGCTTTGCACAGATTATTATTAGTTCCTTACAGTATCAAAGTTCACAACCGAATGCCTTGCAAGATACCCAGCGATCGGGCAAGAGCTCGGCACTCGCTCGTACCCACCGACTTATTATATCACGGCTACCCGCCGAATCACAATTAAATACTTGTTACAAATATATTACATTATTCTCCTTCTATTACAAAAAATGCTAACAGTCGGCCATTCTGAACCAACGGAGTCCTCACGTTGAGTTTATTATTAAATATTATTTTACATAGCATTAACTATAGTACATATAGGTAAGTAAGTTTTTTTTTAGAAAGTACACCATTTGAATTAAGATTTAATTATTATTTTACATATTATTCTCATAACTTATGTCTCATTACATTGCTAAAAAGTTTTATAATAGTAAGGGTTACTTTCTGTTCGGCCATCTTATATAATAATTGTTCCATCAATTATAAATTCTACGACATTATTAAAAATAAACAACAATTATTGAAAAGGTACCGATAAGGTATCTATTAATATTTAAAACTTGACTATCATTTGAAAGAAAGAAAAAAAATATTCTATACATTTAACACATTGACTCAATTCCATGATCTTACTGCCTGCTAGCGAAATATTATCTAACACACTCATATTAAGTCATATCACTGATGTAATTTTTTCTAATGCCAACAAAATATATTATCACTAAGTCTTACACACTCATAATTTGTCGAAAGACTCCATTATGTGTAGACTTAATCACTTACTTTTATGTTGAATATCTTACAAAATCTAGCACACTCATAATTTGTCGTAAGACTCCATTGTGTGTAGACTTAATCACTTACATTTATGTTAAATATCTTACAAAATCTAGCACACTCATAATTTGTCGTAAGACTCCATTGTGTGTAGACTTAATCACTTACATTTATGTTAAATATCTTACAAAATCTAGCACACTCATAATTTGTCGTGAGACTCCATTGTGTGTAGACTTAATCACTTACATTTATGTTAAATATCTTACAAAATCTAGCACACTCATAATTTGTCGTAAGACTCCATTGTGTGTAGACCTAATCACTTACATTTATGTTAAATATCTTACAAAATCTAGCACACTCATAATTTGTCGTAAGACTCCATTGTGTGTAGACTTAATCACTTACATTTATGTTAAATATCTTACAAAATCTAGCACACTCATAATTTGTCGTAAGACTCCTTTGTGTGTAGACTTGTTTTTATCAATATCTACCATAATCTACCACAATCTAAATCTATCAATATACTCCATTAGATTTCACTATCATTCATAAGTTCAATTCAATCTTATATCAAAGTAACATCACTTATCAGTTCATACACAATTAAAATCAGCTATTAATTCATTTGATCAACACCACTCCCATCGACGCTCTCATTATTTACATTATGTAACATTTCACTAGCCTTAACTTCATCATTATCCACAGTTGATAGAGTTGCGTTATCTTCTACGCTCTCAGTTGAGCTTTCCTCGTCGGTATCTGACACACGAGTAAAACTCAACCAAGGATGAATTTTATCTATTGCAACAACTGCCTCATATTTTCGGTTTTGTTTACGAGTCAGTGGAGTATCTTCAATAGCATACCTATCATTTTCCAGTACCTTGACAACTCTGTATGGACCCTGTAATTTAGCCAAAAGTTTCCTAGACTTCCCATCATTACTTCCTACCTCCCTTTCAATCCTAATGTTGGGTATGCTCTGTGGCCACCTACATATTTAAATGTGTCATGTAGAAATAAACGGCAGTACGCAATAACCCGTCTTTGACTGAACACCTCCCTATCGCGTATTTATCACTGGCGACGACGTTCTACCCGCGAAATAAAATAAAAATGTCTCACTTCGGAATTTTGTCTACTTTTGACCATAATTCACAGTGCTGGAAGTCGTATATAGATCGGTTGAATCAATGGTTCATCGCAAACGATATCGACAACATTAAGGATGCGCAGGGAATAAAGAGACGGGCTATTTTGTTAAGCGCACTCAGCGATGGCACGTACCAACTGGCTGCAGATTTGGCTTTGCCAAAAGAATTGCAAGTTGTGCCATTCGAAGACATCGTCAAGATGTTGGATAACCACTTCACCCCAAAGAAATGTGGATTCGGGGAAAGGTATAATTTTTATTCCGCTACGCAGAAAGTAGGTGAGACCTACCCACAATGGACAGCAAGACTGCGCGGTTTAACAGCTCACTGCGGATTTCTCAACGTCGAAGAAGCGCTTAGAGACCGTTTTGTGATGGGCATGCTACCGGGACCGGAGCGTGAGAGATTATTCGCGCAGGACTTGAAGGAGTTAACACTCACAAAGGCGCTGGAGCTGGCGATGAGCGTGCATTGTGCGCGCCAAGGGGCGGCGTCTTCGGCGGCGGCGCAGGCGCCCCCCGAGCAGGCGCTGTTCAAGATCAACCAGCAACGCGCAAAAAGTGCTAGTGATAACAAAAGCCAGTGTTCCGTTTGCGGTTATAAAAATCACACGTCCTTACAGTGTAGGTTTGCAAATTACAAGTGCAAAAAGTGTCACGAAAAGGGTCATTTAAAACGAATGTGCAAAAATGTGAATTATTTGGATAATGCAGTGTTAAACGAGAACGTCGATGACGACGGTAAGTCAACCTTGTTCAGTATTCGAACTGAGAACGGGGAACCTATGTCAGAAACAATATGTGTTCAAGGGGTGAAAATGAAGTTTCAAATTGATAGCGGATCGGCAGTCACGGCCATTTCAGACAGTATTTATCGGAAACTTTTTCAAAATATGCCATTAAAGTCAACTAACAAGCGTTTGTCTAGTTACACAGGCGATCAAATAGACTGTTTAGGTATTGTGCGTTTATCATTTACGTATAATGGTTTGTCATACATGTTGGATGTTTATGTCGTCCGCCACGGCGGCCCGCCGATCCTTGGCCGGGATTTTATTTCCTGTTTCAAGTTAGAAATGTGTCCTATTAATTATGTATCTTCAAATGAGATAGTTACACAGTTACAAGAGCGTTATAACTGTGTATTTTCCGACTCGTTAGGAAAATTTAACAAATACACTGTTTCGTTACAGCTTAAAGAAAACGTCAAACCAATTTTTTACAAGGCTCGTCCGGTAGCTTTCGCGCTTAAAGGTGACATAGATGCGGAAATTGATAGATTGATTAGTATAGGTGTTTTAAAACCGGTTCAATATGCGACATACGCTTCACCGATTGTGCCCGTACTCAAGCGCAACGGCTCGATTAGACTATGTGCTGACTATTCTGTGTCTATAAATAAACAGTTATGTGTGGAACAATATCCGTTACCTACCGCTCAGGAACTTTTCTCGAAATTACATGGTGGTAACCTGTTCAGTAAACTTGATCTGACCCAAGCATATTCACAATTTGTTTTAGATGAAGAGTCGCAAAATCTAACTTGCATCAATACGCATCGTGGGCTATTTAAATACACTAGGCTCGTGTTCGGTTTAGCCAGCGCCCCAGCTATTTTTCAACGAGCGATGGATTGTTTGTTGTCAGGGCTAGATGGCGTAGTCTGTATGCTTGATGATATATTGGTTTCAGCCATAGATAGGACCCAGAATTTAGAAAGACTAAACGCCGTATTATTGAGGCTAAAGGATGCTGGGCTCACTCTGCAAAAAAATAAATGCGAATTTTTTAAGGACCAAGTAGAATATCTCGGCTATACTATAGACAAACATGGACTACACAAATCGCCACAAAAAGTTAAAGCTATTCTAGAGGCCCCTATTCCCTCCAATGTTAATAAACTCCAATCGTTTCTGGGTCTGGTTAATTATTACCGTAGTTTCGTCCCAAATGCATCATCAATTTTAAGTCCACTCTATAATCTATTGCAAAAAGGAGTTAGATGGGAATGGGGCAAGGAGCATAACGACGCCTTTAATTTAATTAAGAATAGTCTCGCTTCAGACCGAGTTCTAGCTCATTTCAATCCCAGGGCAAAGGTTATTTTAACGGTTGATGCATCTCCGTACGGGTTGGGTGCAATTTTGTCGCAAGTAGAAGACAATGGAACAGAGAGGCCCGTGTCTTTTGCGTCGCGTACGTTAAATTCGGCAGAAAAAAAGTACTCGCAGATACAAAAAGAGGCCACAGCCATTATATTTGGAGTGCGACGATTTCATCAATATCTGTACGGCAGGTCAGTACCCTTTGTTCTTCGTACAGATCATAAACCACTTCTGTCAATATTTGGCCCTCAACGCGGTATTCCTGAAGTATCGGCTAACAGATTGCAGCGTTATGCAATGTTTTTAAGTGGATATAATTACACTATAGAATACGTGCGCAGCATTGATAACAGCGCCGATTACCTGTCGCGCGCCAGTCTGCCGGAACCCTCGGAGACGGATGCGCGCGCGCCAGGGCGGCGGTCCGGCTCCCCCGATGACGACATCGACGATCGCGCATCATATGTTTACTTTGTTACAGACGGCACCTTACCGGTAACGCTTCACGAGATGCGTGAATTTACGAGCAAAGACGTGGTGCTACGTAAAGTAATAAAATTTATATCTAAAGGCTGGCCTCCTAAGATAAGCGACCCTATTTTGAAACCATACTATTTGTGTAGAACACAGCTTTCTTTTGAAAATGGAATTGTAATGCGTGGGCATAAAGTAGTCATTCCAAACGCATTAACACATAGAATTTTATTAGAATTACATAGTTCTCACTTGGGGGTGGTAAAAAGCAAAGCTGAGGCTCGGAGTAGGTTGTGGTTTCCAGGCATAGATGAGGCTATTGAAAGACTTATAGGCAGTTGCAAGGTATGCATCCAACTTCAGCCGTCACCAGGTCGAGCGCCGCTCACGGTGTGGCCGCACCCTAAACAACCATTTGATAGAATACACTTAGACTTCCTCGGCCCTATCAATAACTATACCTACCTAGTGATCGTTGACGCACATACTAAATGGGTTGAGGCTCACGATATGAAGAGTACTTCATCAAGTGCTGTAGTTAATAAGTTACTCGAGTTTGTATCACGATTCGGACTGCCACGGACGCTTGTTAGTGATAATGGCACAGCGTTTACTTCGAATGAATTTAATTTGTTTTGCACTTCTAACGGTATTTCGCATGTGACGTCACCGGCTTATCACCCGCCTAGTAATGGACAGGCGGAAAGCTATGTAAAAATAATAAAACGGGGTATTAAGTCTTGCATTCTTGAAGGTAATCAACGAACGAACGAAATAAACAACAAATTACTTAAGTATCTTTTTCATTACAGAAATTCGATTCATTCAACAACTGGTTTTTCGCCTGCCCAGCTAGTTTTCGGCCGCAAACTTCGTTCTCGCTTAGACTTGATTAACCCCCTGACTGCTCCGCCGTCATCGGAAGTTCTCACTAATAAAGTTCGTTATAAACAGTACTTACAGAGTAAATCTTACGGTGGAAAAAACAGGCAACAGTTCAGTGAAAAAGACACTGTCCTTTTTAAAAAATATAATAATAAGTTACACCCTTGGGAAAAAGGAGTTATTGTTAAAAAAATTGGAAATGTTACTTATTTAGTTAGGGATTTAGTTACGTCAGTTACATGTAAAAAACATAAAAACCAGTTAAGGTTATACAGGGGTACAGACCAGAAGCAACAACAACCATTGATGCGTGATTGTGCAATCGAATTAGATGACTTTTCTACCTCTGACTCGGCTCAAAACAGTTCACAAAATGGGACCGTTGAAAGCAACTTAGCAACTGAGGAGCACCGTCAATCACCAGAGCGCGCACCGGTTGAGGAGGAAGAGTTCTTCGAGGCCAACGAACTAGAAGGGGAGACTGGGGTAACGAGGGTACCAGACCGTATCCCGCCCGACCCCGAAACACCGCAAGAAGAACGTGCTAGAATAGCAGGAAGGTTGTTACGCCCTGTACCCCGAGTAGATTATAAACCATTCTTTTGTCTAAACGTTTAAACATGATCATTATGTATAAGAGTAGGTGTAATTCCAATCTATTGGGGAAGGAATGTTGGGTATGCTCTGTGGCCACCTACATATTTAAATGTGTCATGTAGAAATAAACGGCAGTACGCAATAACCCGTCTTTGACTGAACACCTCCCTATCGCGTATTTATCACCTAACCAAGTCACCTACTTTGTATTTCCTACCAGTTTTTCTTCTTTTATCAAACCTCTCTTTTTGTTTTGCTTGTTCTTCACTAATTTTAACGTTTACATCGTTTCTTATTGAGTTTAAACTTTCTTGTGAAGTACTAACTTCACCTTGGTCAAGCAAAGATGCAACGATCCCGTCACTTTTGGCTCGCAATCTAAATCCGAATAAAACCTCAGCTGGAGTTTTCCCAGTACCCTTATTGATCGTTGTATTGAGACCCAACTGAATCTCTTCCAAGTGGCTATCCCATTCGTTTTCCTTACAATTGTGATTTTTCACCGCGAGCGAAGCCAATATGGTACGGTTGTAGCGTTCCACTTGGCCATTTGCTCGCGGTGTTGCTACTGCGTTCAAAACATGCTTTATCCCGAGGTTGTTAACAAACTCTTTAAAACTTTTGCTTGTAAATGAAGTGCCTCTATCGCTGATCAACCTACTTGGTATACCAAATAAACTGAAATATTGGTTCAACACCTTAATTGTCGACTTAGTCTTCGTATTTTTGACCGCATACAAAGCGATATATTTAGTGTAAGCTTCTACAAGCACTAATATATAGCTATTCCTGGATTTACTGCGTACAAATGGACCCAAATGGTCCATGTGTATTGTGTGGAAGGGCTTATCTGTTTTCGGGATTGGGTGAAGCATTCCTTGTCTTTTTCCAGCCGGTATCTTATGGTAACTACATTCTAAACATGATTGAACGTACTTTTTTACGAACTTGGTCATTTTAGGGAACCAATACAGAGATTTTAGTTTGTCCAAAGTTTTGTCTACCCCAAAATGGCCAAGCTCGTCATGACATTTTCTTAGCAATTGCCACCTAAATCCTTTTGGAACTAACCACTTTAATTGGCTGTCAATAACTCGTAGCGACGCAATAACTGCTAATGTTTCAAGTTCGAAAGAATGATATTTTTGTTCTTCACAAGTGGTTTGTCTGCTGTAATAGGCTACTGCCCTCCACCTACCTGAACAATCCTCTTGAAGGAGCATGCCCGCAATGCCCGATTTACATGCATCTGTATGCACCTGAGTTTTTGCTTTAAAGTTGTATAAGGCTAAAATAGGTCTTTTTACTAACTCAGACTTTAAGGTACAAAATGATTTTTCTTGTTCAAGACCCCATTCCCATTTACTATCCTTTTTTAGTAATTTGGTCAATGGGTTAGCAATTATAGCAAAATTTTTAACAAAACGCCGAAAAAAACTGGCTAAGCCTATAAATTGCCGTATTTCATGCTGATTAACAGGGCGCTTAAAATTTTCTACAGCCTCTGTTTTCCTTGATCCTGGTCTAACTCCATGTTTACTAACCTCAAACCCCAAGTAATCTATTTCCTGACAAAAGAATAAACATTTTGATAATTTTAATGTTAAACCCGCAGCTTTAATAAGTTCAAGTACTGTTTTTAATCGTTCCATGCCCTGTGATATGCTATTAGCTGGAATAATTATATCATCCATAAACGCAAACGCTTGGTCCTTAACATCTTTGAGCATTTTATTAATAGTTTTTTGAAATACTGAAGGTGCGTTTGCCAACCCGAATGGCATACGAGTAAATTGAAACTGTCCATCAGGTGTGACGAAGGCAGTTTTGTCCTGAGATGATGGAGCCAAAGGAATCTGGTAGTAACCAGATGCCAAATCTAGCGTTATAAAATACTGATAACCATTTAGCTGATCAATTTGATCTTCAATCCTAGGAAGAGGATAGTGCTCCTTAACCGTCTTAGCATTTAACGCGCGATAGTCAACGCAAAGTCGTTGATCGCCAGTTTTCTTTTTTACTAAAAGTATTGGGCTTGCATAGGCTGACTCAGACTCCGTGATGATACCCGAATCTAGCATCTCTTGAATCATTTCCTTAACTTTATTTCTCTCTAAGTAGGAAAGTCTGTACGGTCTATAAACAATTGGTGTAGTATCCTTTAGATTAATAGTCATTTCCGTTAAATTCGTTATTCCTAAATCAGTAAAACCAAAAGAAAAACAATTTCTGTATTCAGTTAGTAATTCTTCTAGCTTTATTCTATCTTCAATACTTAAACTACTGTCTGTTTTAAGACAATCCCTGATATGATCTTCTTTTCTACATTCCAAAATTCTAACATTTGAACAATTATTTTCATTAATTAAGTATGCTCTAGTCAATAATTGCCCCTTTTTTAATAAAACATTGTGTGCATTTAAATTGACTACCATAATATGACCCACGCTTTGCTTTATTGTATATGACCCAGGTACGATAAAATAACTGTTAGCACCTATATGCCTGACTGATTCCCTAACATAAATATTATAATCACCTCCGATTTCTACCTGGATCGGTGCCATATTTATAGAGTTCACGGTGACATCAACATTCATTACTAAATCAATCTTACGATCTAAAAGCCTGGCGTCGATATCGGGTTTCTTTTGAAAAACTAAATGTTCATCAGTTTTTATTATGACTAAACCAGCTTGTTCGGTAAAAGTATGTCCCAACAATACGGGATACCTTAAAAGGTCATCAGGTACTACCAATACTTCTACAGATACGAGCTTAACTGACTGTACCTGTATTTTTACACACGCTTTACCTATAGGTTCGATAATTGATTGACCAAATCCCTTTAATAAAGGTAAATCATTTGTACTATATGTAACGTTCAATTCACTAAAATTACTGAGACGAATCAATGTACTTTGACTCCCAAGGTCAACATAACAAGTCATGGGCTTACTATTAATGAAAATTGGCAAAACATATTTTTCGTCCACACCCCCAGCTAATTTAATTTCAGATACTGACTTATCCTTCTCAACTGGTCTATTTATACCATGACTATTTTTAGGTAACCGTTTACAATTAACACTTTGATGGCCAAGTCGTTTACAAATGTTACATGTTAACAATGGCTTAGTACACTTAAAAGAGGGGTGACCAATCTCATTACAGTTAAAACACTTTAAAATATTTGGTCTTGTACTGTCGTTAGGGCCATCAGATCGTCTTTTTATAAACGGTTGTCGATACGATTTTTCCTTTGCGTCTTCAATTTTAACAGTTTTAAAAAAAGAAAGTAATTCCTCAGGTTGTGAGTAGTTTGCAGCTTGGGCTCCTAACCGTAGTCCTTTGTCCTCTAATCCATCTAAAAGACAGTCTACTGCCCTCTTACTACTGATATCACAGCGATTTAATAAATTAATTTTGTGGTAATAATATGTCTCCAATGGTTCACCAGCCTTTACCTTCCTATCTAGCATTTCGTGCAATATTTGAGCATAGTTCTCAACGGTAGGAAACTGAGCAAGTAACTGCTCCTTCCATTCCGCCCAATCATATTGTAAAGTCCGTAAGCCATTGTACCATACCTTAGCCAGGCCAGTAAATTTAGGTAACGCATAATGAAGTAATTGAGTTTCTGACCATTTATACAAGGACGCGCATTCTTCCACTTTTCTAATCCAAATATCAATAGTTTGCTCTTTATTGGCAGGGTCAAACTCTGGTAAGGCATTGGAGGACATGCTGAAGTGGTTTTGTGATTGAGGCGTCGATGAGGGTAGCGATTTAATTAAATCCATTACATCCCGAATACTAAAATGATTTTTATCTAATGATTGATTTGTATTACTTTTACAAATGCTATTATAACTATCAATACTGTAAGTACTAGATGATTCACTTACGGTTGCGTAACGCCTACGTTTGTGAGGTCCTCGGCTTTCCATACGAGAGTTGGAACCGCGTCGATCTTCACTCTTGCGCCGCCGGTACCTTCGTCTTGCTTCGCGCTCGCTAGATGATGATGTTGATCGCGACCGCGAGCGCGATCGCGAAGGCCGCGCTCTAGCCACACCAGTTCGTCGCGATATTGCTCTGCATCTTCTGCGACGTCGTAAGCTGCCACCGGAGCCATCTCGCCTTCGCGTTGAACGGCCCCTGGATCCTGTGCGATCCAAAGTATCGGTGGGCCGTCTTGCAAGACGAGAGCGCCGTGCACCAGAGCTGCTCCTCCTTGGTCGCTTGCGAAGCCGCCGCGTGCGACTGCGACTGCGGCTGTGAGGCGGCGTCCCTCCGTCTTGGGGCACCGTTTCTCTGGATATTTCTCGACGGGGTACATCTCGCCGTTCAATCTCCGTACGATTTTTCAACATACTTGGTCTGAAATCAGTTTGGGTGGGAAAATCACAATCTGCCGTTATATATAACTAAACACTACGGCGATGCCTGTCGTTCTTAATTATATGTCATACTCAGCGTTTATTTGTTAAGATGATCAAATAGGTAAATTACAATTACACTGTATAAATATTAATAAAATCGAGGGTATTTTAACAAACTACATGTTTCGTCGCAAAGATTCACATGCCGAGATTAAGTTTTCTTAATTATCAGTTAGATAGTACTCATGATCGACAAGATTTTGATGGATTTAATAAGAAAAATATACAACTCACCTTTTTTTTTACCAAAATGTTTTACATTTATTTTACCTGTCCAGTCCTGATTGAATTCCAAAGTAGGCGTGATTAGAATATTAGGTAATATTCCTGTTATTTACCACTTCTGAACTATTAATTACTGAGTTCAACGCCTGTAGTTGGCAATAATACGCAACAATACTTTACCACAGTTTATTTGCTTTGCACAGATTATTATTAGTTCCTTACAGTATCAAAGTTCACAACCGAATGCCTTGCAAGATACCCAGCGATCGGGCAAGAGCTCGGCACTCGCTCGTACCCACCGACTTATTATATCACGGCTACCCGCCGAATCACAATTAAATACTTGTTACAAATATATTACATTATTCTCCTTCTATTACAAAAAATGCTAACAATACTATTATACTTGTTGTGTAACGATGTAGTGGACTGACTGACATTTATGATGATCACATGTGTCAAGTTAGCTTAGCTCACCGTTCCTGACTGGATCCTTCAGTTGCACCAGGGCGACCGTGTTCAGCGTCTGCCCACTCTCGTACTCAGGGTGCAGGACGTAGTTGCTCACTCGTCTCCCTATATTCTCCCAACCCTCGCCCAGCAGAACGCGGGTACTCGCCCTGTGATAATAAACTGATCTCAACTTTCATGGTCAATTTTACATCGAAAACAAATGAAAACAAAAAAATATCGGTCGGCTACTGTAAGTGTAAATGTGTCGATAAATAGTGAGTTGATAAACTGATCTTAACTTTCATGGTCAATTTACATCGGAAACAGAAGAAAACTAAAAATACCGTCTCGCGAACACAAATATTCGTCACGTCTCTACGTCATCCCTGCCATAATGACTGAAAACGAAGGTCTTCAATCAGTACACCCTCCTACCAGTCATGACCTATGCTGCGGAAACGTGGACACTTACCGGAGGACTAGTTCACAAGTTCAAAGTCGTTCAGCGAGTAATGGAGAAGAATACCTATGCTCGGTATTTCGTTAAAAGACAGGATACGAAACGAACAAAATCGTCAGAGGGCGAAAGTCATCGACATAGTCCGAAGGATTAGCACGCTGAAGTGGCAATGGGCTGTTCACGTCTGCCGTAGAACCGTCAACCATTGGAGCAGAGGAATTATTTTCGAAATCGAAGCCCAGGATTGAAATTTGTTGCGTGGCATATAGAAGGCCTACATCGGCAGTAGGCCGAACAATAGGTGTTGATTGTTTGCCCCTTCTAGATAATTATTTGAAGGAATTTAGCCAAGAGAATAACACCTGAAGTCGTGTTTCGGCATGGCGCCTATGTCAGCGGCCGGCGCGAGCACAAACTCCCTGTGTATGAGCGCCACCGTCGTCACCGCTCGCACGTCCCCATGAGCAAATGACACTGGAAAGGGAATCAGCATCAAACATCTCCTGAGGTTACTTCTACTGCATTTTCTACATTGAGAACTGTCAGAAGAAAACAAGCAGCAGTGTCCTTATTCCATCCACCATTGGCCAAATTGTAATCGCCAAATCGCCTGCCAAGGGTGACGGATATGGCAAGATACTCCTTTTGCAGAGGCTTGTGGACAGTGTAAGGACGCAAATTCTACGCAAGCTGTTTTTTTGCAGGTTTAATAACATTGTAATTGATTGGATTTTTCCGAACGCCTAGCGACATCTATTGATGGTTCTTGGTTTCGTCGCTACGGCGCCGTATTGTGATTTAGTTCATATTGTTCCTTTTTTCCGAATTTCAAGTTTGGAATATCTATTTAATATAATAATTTTCTTTCTAGTTCGTTTCTAATAAAGGAAATAAGGGCTATTTCTTAATTTATTGAGATTCCTTCCATTTAAGTGTCATTAGTATGATCGATTACTTTGGTGAATCGAAACGCGTAACGGAACGTCATAACAGGAAGGATTAGGTTTTCTTTAGGACACTTGACCTGGGATCGCCGACTCAAATGGCGGATATATTTTTGTAGTGGTTGTTAATACAATCCAAAGATGTCAAGGGCATCTAATACAACTTATATTTGAAAGTCTTATATCAAAACAACATGAGGTAAAATATATTGAAATATTGATTTATTTTTTCACCGGTTGACAAATTTCTCGTATGGCGTGGTTGTAAAATCGTATATTTGTTTCAGAGGAGTTTTTATATAATATTGTTGGTGGACGAGGGATATGTTTCTGAAAGATGTGCTTTCTTCAGTAAACGTAAGTATTTCCTTAGAAAAGTGTGTTTCCATACCTCATGTTTTGTATCAAAAGATAGGTTACTAATTTGATAAATTTCTTTTCAGATGGGTTTAATCTTTATAAAATTTATAGTTTTATATTTACATTTTTATTGATATTTTCATATTTCGTAATCATATTCTTCTAATTCTATCTGGATTAGATTGTTATTCCTTATCAACATTTAACTTGAGGTTCTGTTCCTGATGATGAACCTAGTATTTTGTATGGAACGACTTGTGAAGTCGATATAGTTTTGGGTTTTCAACGTTGGGTTGTTCTTGGGAACTGACATGGACTTCCATCCGGGAGCTTAGTAGCCACAAGAAGGCTCAGGACCTAACCAGGGATTCCAAAAGATGTTCTGAAGCGAGGCACTGACCGATCCGGATGAGTATTCAACATCTAAAGGTACCATCTTCTTTCTTTTCCTGGGAGGGCAGCTACTTGAAACCATAGTTGTATTTTAATGTTAACATATTTTAAAGTCGAGTCTTTATATCTGAGCTATTTAGATTATGCAGAACGGATAGCACTATTTTCAATCCCGAACCATTACACACACCCTGAATTAATTATGTTGAGAGTCATATCTCTAGTACTAATTGGTTAAAATATTATATCTTTAGCTACGTGGATTGTCTAGTTAATAGTAGTATATCTATTCAGATTAAATTCCTAGAATGTAATGACAGTTGGCCATCAAATGAATAAATGATATTTAGTAAATACTACTGATTGTATTTATTCAACATCAACTATTTGCAGTTGCCCCACGTTGGGCGCCACTGCAAATAGTTGATTTTGGTGGGTGCTCTTTAGGTGTTGTAGAACACATAGTACAAGACTAAAAGGTAGATTAAGTCTATGCCCGGCTTGCAGAAATTTATAAAGAACCTTGTCGACTGGCTACGGGATGTTGAATAAATACAATCAGTAGTATTTACTAAATATCATTTATTCATTTGATGGCCAACTGTCATTACATTCTAGGAATTTAATCTGAATAGATATACTACTATTAACTAGACAATCCACGTAGCTAAAGATATAATATTTTAACCAATTAGTACTAGAGATATGACTCTCAACATAATTAATTCAGGGTGTGTGTAATGGTTCGGGATTGAAAATAGTGCTATCCGTTCTGCATAATCTAAATAGCTCAGATATAAAGACTCGACTTTAAAATATGTTAACATTAAAATACAACTATGGTTTCAAGTAGCTGCCCTCCCAGGAAAAGAAAGAAGATGGTACCTTTAGATGTTGAATACTCATCCGGATCGGTCAGTGCCTCGCTTCAGAACATCTTTTGGAATCCCTGGTTAGGTCCTGAGCCTTCTTGTGGCTACTAAGCTCCCGGATGGAAGTCCATGTCAGTTCCCAAGAACAACCCAACGTTGAAAACCCAAAACTATATCGACTTCACAAGTCGTTCCATACAAAATACTAGGTTCATCATCAGGAACAGAACCTCAAGTTAAATGTTGATAAGGAATAACAATCTAATCCAGATAGAATTAGAAGAATATGATTACGAAATATGAAAATATCAATAAAAATGTAAATATAAAACTATAAATTTTATAAAGATTAAACCCATCTGAAAAGAAATTTATCAAATTAGTAACCTATCTTTTGATACAAAACATGAGGTATGGAAACACACTTTTCTAAGGAAATACTTACGTTTACTGAAGAAAGCACATCTTTCAGAAACATATCCCTCGTCCACCAACAATATTATATAAAAACTCCTCTGAAACAAATATACGATTTTACAACCACGCCATACGAGAAATTTGTCAACCGGTGAAAAAATAAATCAATATTTCAATATATTTTACCTCATGTTGTTTTGATATAAGACTTTCAAATATAAGTTGTATTAGATGCCCTTGACATCTTTGGATTGTATTAACAACCACTACAAAAATATATCCGCCATTTGAGTCGGCGATCCCAGGTCAAGTGTCCTAAAGAAAACCTAATCCTTCCTGTTATGACGTTCCGTTACGCGTTTCGATTCACCAAAGTAATCGATCATACTAATGACACTTAAATGGAAGGAATCTCAATAAATTAAGAAATAGCCCTTATTTCCTTTATTAGAAACGAACTAGAAAGAAAATTATTATATTAAATAGATATTCCAAACTTGAAATTCGGAAAAAAGGAACAATATGAACTAAATGACAATACGGCGCCGTAGCGACGAAACCAAGAACCATCAATAGATGTCGCTAGGCGTTCGGAAAAATCCAATCAATTACAATGTTATTAAACCTGCAAAAAAACAGCTTGCGTAGAATTTGCGTCCTTACAACAGCAGAGGACTGGAATGGGCTGTTAATGCTGATGATCCTGCATAGATGTATCAAAAGAAAGCAAAACTAAAAACTGATTTGGACAGAAACCTGGCTAGCTAGAAAATTTTCTCTATTGCTATTATTTGAAATAAAGAAAAAATTATTAACATGAACTTAGATTAAAACAAATAGAGGTGTTGCACCAGCGCAGCACCACGGTGATTGGTCGGCACGCAGAAACTCACCAATCAATGTGCAGAATATCGCAATATATACGCTGCCGCCGTAACACTGTTGTGTAACTGGTTCAGAATTCGCGAAGTATTAACGTACCGTACGAGTATGATCCTCTTTTTGTTTTAATCTTAGAACTCACAGCTAGCGTAGAACAGGACGCCTAGCCAAGGGTATTTTTCAATGGGGACATTCCCCACCATAACATCAGGCTCGTCGTCGACTCCGCACTCGATCGGGTCTATCTCCACCCCGATCAGTGTTGGAACTGGAACATATTCGTAAGGAACAACCGCCATATGACATTATATTCTGAGCATGACATGGATGGACTGCGCGTACCTACTTGTGTCATTGCAGTGTAATTTACACATGGTCTTTAAAGTTATTTTGTCGTTAAGTAGTACTTATGTTTTTTATTTACTTTTAATATTTTTAGTATATTTTTGTTTATCTTTTATTCTCTTTATTGTTTTAAGTATTACTTATAAATTAATCTGAAATATAATAATTCCTGAGTGGAATAATTCAGCTTAATCACGTACCTAATTATAAATAAAGATCACTTAAACAGCGATAAAAAAATAGTTTAAATGATCTTATGGGAGCTCATCATCATACGACTCCCAACAGCAGACTGCGGAACGCGCGAGTTTTACTCGACTTATATTTATAACCTCGGTGCAAGGGAGGCATCCGATCAAGCCCTCTCACTCACTCATACGGCGAAATGATGACGCCGTGTTTTATATCGAAGCTTTCTCTTATTGGTTATAAATCCCGTTTTTTATTGGTCTGTGTATTTTTAGCCTATTAGCATTTAGTAACTTTTTGTATATATTGAGATAATGTTTACAATGCTCACTCACCGCCCCCCCCTCTCCCCCCTGCCTCTGGCGGGGGGTGTCTCTTTGATCTCCCTTTTGCCATCCCCTCAACCTCTCCGCGATGGATCCAGCGGAACTAGTTAATCTCCTTCTTAAAACTCCAGCCTTACTGGAGTTTGTGCAAGACAACCTATCGAGGTTTGTCTCCCCCTCAGCCATCCCAACCTCACCCGGCCATGTCACCCCCGCGGAAGTCCACTCCTCTGAAGAGATGGACTGTGCCCGCTCGCCTGCCCACCCCCTCAAGCGGACCTTGTCTGAAAGGTCCGCCTCCCCCACTTCCTCCCAGGAGTCTTCCGCTCCTGAGGACCCCTTCCTGCCCGTCACCAGCAGGAAGAAGAAAAACCGGAAGCGCGCCAAGAACAGGCGTTCGCCGGTTCTTGACTTCCCGGACTCCCCATCCCCAGTCCCATCCCCGGCTACTCAAGCCGCCCCCATCAACATCCCCCTGCAGGGAACGGGGCCCGTTCTTACGGTGTCCTCCGCAACTGACTCAAACTCCCAACCCCGTCCACACACGCGGTCTAACCCCGTACCCACCAAGCCCAAGCCACCACCCCCAGTATTTCTTCGACTCAAAGAAAAGTGGACCGAAGTGTCCCGACTCTGCTTTGAGTCAAAGATTTCATTCACCCGAGCGTCCAACACAGGGACTGCGATTAAGATAGAGGTGCCAACCATCTCTGACTTCCGCAGACTCATTGACCTCCTCACTACGCATAAATATGCGTACCACACTTACGCTCTTCCGGAAGAGCGTAAAGTACGTGCGGTCCTCCGTGGAGTCCCCATCGAACTCCAGCCTGATGAGATCAAATCTGATCTCATTAAACAAGGCTTCCCAGCCGAATCCGTCCACCCTATGTTCGGCCATGGCGGCCGCCGATTCCCTCTTGTCTTGGTCGCAATGACCAATAGCCCCCGAGCTAGGGATCTGTTCAGATTCAAAGACATAACTGTCTGCGGTCTGTCAAAGATCCAAATTGAGCCCCCACGAAGCCGCGGAGTCCCCGCCCAATGCCACCGCTGCCAACTCTATGGGCACGCGGCGGCGAACTGCACAGCCCCGCCAAGGTGTGTTAAATGCCTTGGCTCTCACTTCACCAAGGAGTGTGAGCGCACGCGCGACTCCTCCGGTGAGCCGGCGTGCGTCAATTGTGGCCTTACTGGCCATCCCGCCAACTGGCGGGGGTGTGCACGTGCCCCGCGCCCAAAACCCCAGTCCCTCACGCAAGGAGGAACCAATCAGCAACCTATTAAGAGGTCGCAGGCTGGCCCTCCTTCTAGTGACGCTCACAACTTCCCAGCCCTCCCGAAAGCGGTTGGCAAGCCAACAGCTCCGGTCACTAGACCGGCAGGGAGCTGGGCTAAGTCGCTCACGACCCCGCCCCCCGCCCCCGCCCTGCGTGAGCGCTCCCAAACGCCACCGTCTTCGCCGTCTCAGGCTATAAACGCCTCTGGTGAGGGCGACATAGGCTTTCTCGGCAAACTCACAGCTGACATCGACTTTGACGATATCACTGTAGCTGCCTTCAAAGTCAGGAATGCCCGCTCCTCCTTTGACATTATGAACGCTTTAGACCAACATCAGAAAAGCCTAAGGGCTATTCAAAGGATCTATAGGTCTCAACAGGCATCCCTCTGCTAGGCAACCGATTAGTTACTCAGTTAACTACTCGGCTGGTAGGCAATTAGGATATTGATTGACTAAATAGTTGCCGAGTGCAACTGATTAGTTAATTTAATATGTTAGGTTCTTCCTCCCCTATGATAAACACCGGGGCTCCCAGTGCCGGTCGTGTCAAACCAAAAGGCTTATCGCTTGTTAGCTTTAACACCCGTTCCCTACGCTTACATATTTCCGAAGTAAGAGACTTCGTAAGCAAGACGGGAGTTGACCTTCTTCTCCTCCAGGAAACGTGGCTCAAACCACGTCTCCGGAAGGGATTCACAATCCCCTCGTACACCCTACTACGTAACGATAGGGTACCAGACCCCACTCCCAGCCGTACTAGAGAACCGAATGGAGGCGGTACAGCCATTTACTATAGGAGGAGTTTGCATTGCTCACCTATACCAACCCCTCCACTCTCCAACATGGAAGCCACGGTGTGTAGACTGGCTATGACCGGTCACCGCACCATTATCATAGTGTCAGTCTACATACCGTCAGGCACTACTCCCCTCCTGAGTGACTTTCAAACACTCCTATCCCTAGGCGAGTCAGTTATCTTCTTTGGTGACTTCAACTCAAAGCACACCGATTGGACGTGCCGCCAAACCAACACCTCTGGCAATAGGTTATTAGAAATCACTGAAGCCCTTGATTTAACTGTTATTTCACCTTATGAGCCCACACACTACCCCGATCGACTAGATTGCGAACCTGACGTACTAGACTTTGCGCTAGTTAAAGACGTATCCCTAGACCTTAGATCGATCGAAACCCTCCACGACCTTGGCTCAGACCATAGGCCGGTGTCACTCGTCCTAGGACACCGTGATCCACCTCAGCCCCTTACTAAAACCATCACCGACTGGGACGGTTTTGAAAAGTCACTCAAGACGGCAATGGATGCCGAAAACTCGCCGTACGCTATCGAACCCGACTATCTTGATAGTCAGGAAAAGATAGACAGTGCGGTGAGCTCCCTCACCAATCTTATTCAAAAATCAATTGAGGAGAACGTAAAGTCTGTCCCAGCGAAACCTCGCAGTGGCATTCCCGCGTCCCTCAGGAAATTGATAACGAATAAAAATCGAGCCCTTAGAAGGGCAGCCCAATACCCCACTCCCGAGTATAGAGCCACTGCCAATCGCCTTCAGCGCCAAATCCAAACCCAACTCAAGGAACTGAGATCCAATCAGTTCAACGACCTCATGGCCGAGATCACCCCATCCCACCAAGCGTACTACAAAGTGGCTAGAGCCCTTCGTACCGACGCTGTTACCTATACTCCCCCACTCATCCGCCCCGATGGCTCCACAGCCTTCGAGGACGATGAAAAAGCGGAATGCTTTGCTGACAGCATTGCTTCTCAATGCTCAGTCAGTACCCAACCCTGCGACCCAGCCCACATCCGGAAAATAGAGAAAGAGCTCAGTACTCTGAACTCTGCCCCTCTATCTCCCGACACTGACCCCATTTCGATCTCTACTGATGAAATTAAAACCTTCATCAGAGAGCTTAAAGTCAAAAAAGCCCCTGGAGCCGACGGCGTCTCCAACATGGCGCTGAAGTACTTCCCAACACAAGTCCTGACTTTCCTCTCCCTCATCTTTAATGCCTGTTTCAAACAGAGCTACTTTCCGGACTCCTGGAAAGAAGCTATTGTAATAGGCATTCCAAAGCCAGGGAAACCCCTAAACCAACCGTCGAGCCACCGCCCCATCAGCCTCCTTAAAGCCATGGCAAAGCTTTTGGAAAAATGTATTCTGGCTCGTATGAAAGAGCACCTCCACGGTGAGGATCAAATCATTCCCCACCAATTTGGCTTCAGAGCTAAACACTCGTGCCCCCAACAAGTACATCGCATTGTCGAGTTTGTCCTAAACGGTTTCTGGCCACGCAAGTACAAGACCGTAGCAGTCTTCTTTGATGTTGCCAAAGCCTTCGACAAGGTCTGGCACACCGGACTTATAGTCAAACTGTACAGACTCAATCTGTCAGTTCGGTTAGTCCGGCTGATCGCCTCCTACCTACAAAATCGTACTTTTCGGTTTAGGCACGAAAATACGCTCTCCTCTCCTAGGGCTATTACAGCTGGTGTCCCGCAGGGCTCGGTCCTGGCGCCATTACTGTACATAGCCTATACTAATGACATCCCCATCCCGACTAAAAAAGTCGAATTATCCCTCTTTGCCGACGACACGGCCTTATATGCACGCGCATCCTCCCTTAGTGGAATCCGCCCGAGGCTACAAGCCTCAATTGACAAGCTAGGAGAATGGTTTTGTAAGTGGCGAATCGAAGTTAACCCGGAGAAGTCTTCCGCGATTTACTTTGATTCAAAACAACACATACTACCTCCCAAAGACCGCCCCCTGACCCTACTAGGCAAAGACATCCCCTGGGAAAGCTCAGTAAAATACCTAGGTGTCACTTTAGATCAGAGACTCAGTTTTGTGCCTCACGTTCAAAAAGTGGCACGTAGCGCCCGATTCTATCTAAATAGATTGAACCCAATGCTAGGTAGATATAGTAAAATGTCCCTTCTAAACAAGCGCACGCTTTACAAGGTTTGCATACGACCGGTACTGTCATACGCATCAGTCGTATTCGCTCATGCCAATCCAAACACACTCGAACAACTTCAAAGAGTGCAAAACATCTTTTGCCGCCGTGCGGCCAATGCCCCCTACTATGTCCGCAATGCGGATTTACATAGGGACTTTCAGCTTCCCACACTCCAACAACACTTCCGGAAGGTCTCCGAGCGATTCTTCGAATCCGCAAAGAACCATTCCAATCCTCTGATCAAATCCGCGGCGGACTATGTCCCACCCACCTCCTCTGATCCTTCACTATCCCGCAAACCCAAATCAGTCCTAAATGACCCGCCCGATGAGCTCACGGCCAACCTGAACTGCCTATTGGAGGCTCAGGAAGCCGCAGAAGCGATCCTCTCTCAGGACCCTTCAGGTCAACCCCACTTAATTCCACAGGACCCTTCAGGTCAACCCCAGTCCTCTCAATCGGCAGTCACCCCTTCTGGGAGTCAGTCGAATTTAAGTTAAACTTATTTTCATTTCGGCCCACGTCCACTCTGGACACAGGTCTATCTTTAAACTCACTTACGGCTGATCATTCCTTCTGAATGCCAGCCCTCTTCAGTGCGCACTTCACCTAGGTGAGTGACGCCCTGCACCACACCCCCTCCAGGGGGTGTGGTCGCTCAGATATGCTATAACACCATTTGGTGATAGCGATTATAGGTGGTGTTTAGTGAGTAAGAGTCTCACATAACCTCACAGCCGGCTGTGAGGTATCCATGAGGATTCACCACCTCCTTCCCCCGTGGGAGGGTTGCCGTTCGAGCGATCGTTTCAATAGGAAACGACCGGTCGTCCGTGTGCAAAAAAAAAAAAAAAAAAAAAAAAAAAACAATAAAATCATTACAAAACCTGGACTCCGAGTATTACTCTTCTCTTAAGAACACAACCCCTACAACTGGTGACCCCTACAATGGATCAAGAGAACAATACTCAAGAAAGCAGTCAAATTCAAGACCCAGCAACATGAAGAAATCGCAAACATGAAGAAAAAAATCATTACGACTTGGCTGGAGTCTCCGTACAGTCCAGATTGCTACCATTTTGGCGAGAAATACCGAGGGCGTGGTTTATTCAGTTCGAAGCCGTCGTCAATCCTCTCAAACCATCCGACGATCAGAAGTTCCGCTACGTCCTTCAGCAACTTCAAGCAGCCGATCTCAGACACCTAACGGATATTCTGTACAATCCGCCCGCCTCAAAGAAATACGACGCCATCAAAAATCGCCTACTCGCCGTCTATGACAAGTCAGAAGTCAAAAACTTTCAACAATTAATCAGCGGCTTAGAACTCGGCGACCAGAAGCCCTCCCAGCTATTACGACGAATGCGGGAACTCGGAGGCGGCATGATTACATGATTACAGACGACGGCCTTAAAATCGAGTGGCTAAACCAATTGCCAACGCAAATTCGAGTCGTCCTGTCTATCAACAAAGAATCGTCGCTAGATATTCTCGCCGCAATGGCCGATCAAATGACTGAATACTCCGCTCCGACTAACAACAATGTCGCCGCTGTCTCAAGATCAACTAACGAATCGAGTGACATCGCAAACACAAAGCTCGATATTTTGTCGAAACAATTAGAAAAACTCACATTAGAAGTTGCTGAGTTACGCTCCAGATCAACGGAGAACTATCGCCGTCCCTCTCGCTGGCGCTCTCGCTCTCGCTCGCACTCACGGCGCGATAAACCATCAGTGAAACCCGAAGACCCTAAATGGGAATGCAAGTACCATTTTCGATTCGGCGACAAAGCAAAACGCTGTGAATCGCCGTGTTGCAGACGAAACAAGAACTCGGAAAACTAACTTCGACATCGACTGTGGCGAACGTCGGTGTCTCAAACACAAGCAATCGCCTATGCGTACACGATCGCGAAACTCACGAACGTTTCCTCGTGGACACAGGCGCAGACATCTCCGTGTTAGCAGCATCAGCGAAGACCAGAAAATCAAGAAACGATAACGCCTGCCGACTTTTTGCCGCAAACAACACACCAATCAAGACTTACGGCGAAAAAACTGTCAGGCTAAACCTAGGCTTGCGTCGAAGTTTTGTCTGGACATTTATCGTCGCTGATGTCAAGACTTCAATACTAGGAGCTGATTTTCTTCGACATTTTCGATTAATAGTCGACCTACACAAGAAGAAATTAATCGACAAAGTAACCGAACTATCAATAAACACCGTTGAAGTTTCGACACCCGCTGAAGCCGTTTACATCGTTAGCTCCGATCATCACTACCACGATATATTAAAAAACTATCCCGACGTATTAAGACCTATGAGCCTGAAACAACCTGCAAAACATGAAGTCGTTCATCATATCGAAACAACGGGCCCGCCGCTGTTCGCACGCGCGCGCCCTCTACCGCCCGACAAGTACAAGGCAGCAAAAGAAGAGTTCGACCGACTAATAGAAATGGGAATATGCAAGCCATCAATGAGCGCATGGGCAAGTCCTTTACACATAGTCAAGAAGAAAGATGGCGGACTACGTGTTTGTGGTGACTACAGACGCCTTAATGCGGTCACACAACCCGACCGCTATCCTATTCCACGCATCCAAGACTTCACATATGAACTGAAAAACGCGAAAATATTCTCAAAAATTGACATGAAAATGGCGTACTACTCCATACCTATAAATAAAGAAGACGCAAAGAAGACAGCCATAATCACACCATTTGGCCTTTTTGAATTCAACTGCATGACGTTTGGTTTACGCAACGCTTCACAAACCTTCCAAAGATTCATGAATCAGGCTCTAAAAGGCATAAATGGATGTTTTACCTATATTGATGACATCTTGCTGTATTCTCAAGATATAATTCAGAATAAAAAGATACTCCACGAAGTTTTACAACGACTTAGTGAGTATGGCGTCACACTCAACATCGACAAATGCGAATTCGGTAAAGAGAAGATCAACTTTCTTGGCTATGAAGTTTCATCAGCTGGTATAAAACCCACTCAAGAACGTATAGAAACAATATCTACGTACCCAAAACCGAAAACTATAATCGAGCTACGACGTTTCCTAGGCATGCTAAACTTCTACCGTGACTGCCTGCCTCATCAAGCCGATCTACAAAACGAACTCAACAAGTACTTGCACAACAAAAAGAAGAACGACAAAACACCAATCGACTGGACACCGGAAGCCGAAGTAGCTTTTGAAAAATGCCGCCAAAGCATCTCTGAAGCAACAACACTGGCCTACCCATCGATTGGCAGCGAACTCGTCATCATGACCGACGCCTCGGATCACAGTCTCGGTGCCGTTCTTCAACAGAGAATAGACAAAGTGTGGAAACCACTAGCATTCTTTTCTAAGACAATGAGCCCCACGCAGCGCCGCTACAGCGTGTACGATCGTGAACTATTAGCGATCTACGCGGCTGTAAAACATTTTCGTCGATGGATAGAAGGCTGTGAAATAACCGTCTTCACCGATCACAAACCACTCGCTTACGCATTATCGAGACCAGCAAGCAGTAGCGACACCCCAAGGCGAGAACGACAACTTAATTTCATCAGTCAATTTTGCACGAGTATCAAGTACTTACAAGGGGAACAAAATACAGTCGCAGACGCTTTATCACGCATCGAAGAGATACAGTGTCCAACTACTATCGACTACAAACAACTACCCATCGATCAGTATAATGACGACGAATTAAAGAAACTGAAACTACAACCGAACCTGAAATTCAGCGAAATTACTTTACCCGGAATGAATCGACCAATCACGTGCGAACTATCAACGTCGACGCCCCGCCCATATCTACCCGAGGCATATCGCTACGCAGCATTCAAAGCGCAACACGAACTATGTCACCCTGGTGTTAGAACGACACGCAAGCAAATAATCTCCAAGTTCTTCTGGCCGTCCATGGGCAAAGAAGTCGCTATTTGGACTCGAGCGTGTATCAGCTGTCAACGCGCGAAAGTACATCGCCACGTCATTACTCCGTTATCAACGTTTCCACCGTCTCAGCGATTCGAACACATACATATCGATATAGTCGGACCTTTGCGACTTTCAAACGATTATCGATATTGCATAACCATCATCGATAGATGCACCAAGTGGCCGAAAGCGATTCCAGTACAAGAAATTACCGCTGAAACCGTCGCTAAAGCGCTTTATGATAACTGGATTGCCCGCTTCGGTTGCCCATTACGCATATCAACGGATCAAGGACGACAGTTCGAGTCCGCACTATTCAACGCGTTAATGAAGAAATTTGGCATCACAAGAATACGGACTACAGCATTTCATCCACAATCGAATGGGCAAATTGAAAGATGGCATAGAACAATGAAAGCCGCTCTCATGGCCCGCGGCGCCACCACCACATGGACCGACGAGCAGCCGACAGTGCTACTCGGGCTACGCAGTGCGCTACGGGATGACAATAACCTTAGTCCCGCGCTAATGACATACGGCGCTACATTACGAATACCGTCCGATTTCTTCGTGCCTACTCGAACAAACATTGAAGACGCAGAATTTGTACAACGCCTGTCCGAAGTGATGACGTCACTATCGCCAGTAACACGTCCGCAGCAAACTGTACAGCAACCGTTCGTATACAAAGACCTATCAACTTGCACGCATGTATTCGTTCGAAACGACACCGTGCGATCACCACTCACACCACCATACGACGGGCCATACGAAGTTTTACAACGGCAAGAGAAATTCTTTAAAATCAAGCTTCCGTCTCGTACAGCTATAATATCGCTAGACAGATTGAAGCCTGCATATACAATCAACGAAGATACAGAAAACAAGGAAGAAACACCACCTATAGCTGTGAGTTCAAGCACGTCTAGAATGACTAACGACGTGCCAGTGGATCCTAGCCCTTCGTATACTACAAGAACTGGCCGCGTCGTGAAGAAGAATGTACGCTTCGCTTGAAGGGGAGTGATATGGGAGCTCATCATCATACGACTCCCAACAGCAGACTGCGGAGCGCGCGAGTTTTACTCGACTTATATTTATAACCTCGGTGCAAGGGAGGCATCCGATCAAGCCCTCTCACTCACTCATACGGCGAAATGATGACGCCGTGTTTTATTTTGAAGCTTTCTCTTATTGGTTATAAATCCCGTTTTTTATTGGTCTGTGTATTTTTAGCCTATTAGCATTTAGTAACTTTTTGTATATATTGAGATAATTTTTACAATAAAATCATTACAAAACCTGGACTCCGAGTATTACTCTTCTCTTAAGAACACATCCCCTACAATCTCTAAGGAGATCAGATAGCGTGGTTGCAATCGCTCTCTGTTATTTCCAATGCAAGGGTTTCCCAAACTATGGGACAATATGGGACCCACTGCACAATAGAGGATCGCGAGCGAGTATTAAGTGGGCTCTGCTTTTAGAACTACTCACTCTGTTCGTTTTCTAAAAAGTCCTTTATTCATATTGATAACGGTTAAAATTTCTTAGCGATGACTCCCGTGCTTGTAAATTTGTATTAGCTGCGTAGCTCAGTCAACCTTGGAAACCACTGCACTTATTATGAAAACATTAGTATATAAACTTGAAAAATTTTGTCTCAGGCGGGACTCGAACCCGCATCTCCTCGCATGCCGGGCGGGCGCCATACCATTAGGCCACCGAGACACTGCGACACGGCGCGAATTTTTCAAGCGTATTCTTACGCTGTGAGCCAGCGTTGTTTCATCAAATGTTAGGAGTTTGCACCCTTAACACCCGAAAGAAACATCTTTGCAGATGTTTGACAGTCAGTTAAGATGAAACAGCTATTTATATACTTTATTTGATATTTTAGCAACTTAATTGCACTTATAATATCAGTATATAAACTTGAAAAATTTTGTCTCAGGCGGGACTCGAACCCGCATCTCCTCGCATGCCGGGCGGGCGCCATACCATTAGGCCACCGAGACACTGCGACACGGCGCGAATTTTTCAAGCGTATTCTCCCTATGTACATACTTTTCCGGGACACAAACTAGGTACCTATATACTGTTTCAAACTTTCATGGTCACTGTCGTAAGAGTTAGTTATTTCGAGATTTCTACCATGTACCTTGTTTTTTATGAGTTTCCGATATTTCGGCACTGTTGCAAGCGCCATGATCGCGGAAGAACTGATGTCACTGCGGGTGGGTGGTTGTTACGAGTAGATATATCGATCTACTCTCCGTCGTAGTCTTTTATTGCACTTGACACTGGTACCATTGTTTCCAAACTCACTATTCACTCGAACCTGTTCTCGACACACAACACTCACAGTATCCGATCGCGAAACATTAGTTTTTGGATTTTTGGTTATTACAAATTTTAACCACTGGATTCCAGACACACGACACTTTAAAGCCATCTTCACGATTAAAGTTTTTGTGTTTGGTGATTTCGATCGCTTCTCTAACCATTCTTGGTGTGTAATGGCGTTCACTGGAAATTATCTGTGTGTTGTGAAACTCAATCCAGTAGTTAGGACCCGAATGTATTAAACGTTCCGCGATGGCCGATTTCTGCGTATCGTTGTTTTTAGCCGCTTTTATGTGTTCCTTTACGCGGCACGCTACTGTTCGTTTGGTTTGGCCGATATATGAGCTACCACAACTACAGTCAATTTTGTAGACACCAGGCTTCTCCAACGGGAAGTTATCCTTTGGGGAACGTAGACACTGCGCAATCTTTCTAAAGGGAGTGAAGATAGTATTCAATGAGAATTTCTTAAGTATATTAGAGATCTTATCTGTCACTCCCTTTATGTATGGCAAATACACAGGTTGTCTCTCTACCTTGTTTCTCTGGGTTTTAGATTTTTTCCGAGAAACAAGTTTCCCGGTGTAGCCGTTTCTCCGAAGCACCCGTTGCACATGATCCAGTTCTTCTTGTATGTGTTCATCATCACATAGATCAAATGCACGGTTAGCCAATGATGTTATAACAGAGTTTAGGTGTTTAGGGTGGTGGTGCGAAGTTGCGTGAAGGTAGCGATCTGTGTGCGTAGGTTTTCTATGGACTGTGTGGCTGAGGGAACCGTCATTCTGCACTCGTATCCCTACATCTAAAAATGCCAAATGTCTGTCCACTTCCATCTCGCAGGTAAATTTGATATTCGAATGGACATTGTTGATGCTTGCCAGGAGAAATATCGGAAACTCGTAAAAAACAAGGTAAATGGTAGAAATCTCGAAATAACTAACTCTTAGGTACCTACATATTTAATTTTATCGGAAAAGCTTTTTAATCCAAAAGACGAAATCATTGATTTCCTATACAAACTTCAAGACCCCGTTTTCAACCTCCTAAATAATGTTCTTCTTTATGATAAAATCTATCTTATTTCACACATTTTCTTCCAGTAATTTTTGAGGTTTTTTCGTTTCAAACATACAAAACTACTCCTTTTTATAATATACATATTAGATTAGAGTATAATCTGAATGTGTACAACCTCCTAGATACAAACTCACTAAAGTAAGCTGGATTGTAGCTTAATTAATAATAATCACTCCAAAATAAACTTATCCCATAATATCAAAACAAACATACCGTAAGCAATCACTAAAGCTATAAAAATGGATGTCATAATGAATTCACTTCTTACTACCACACATAAATGTTATACTATCCATTAAACACGGTTTATGATTGAGTTCGACTGTCGCTTTGCATTCTACTTATAAAGTGTTTATTTGTAAACAATAAGATACTCAAATAATCATGAATCCGGTAAACAAAGTTATTTTGTCGTTAAACATGACACCGCGGGCGGGAGTTAAAATAACAACGCGGCAACGCGTCAAATGCTTAGAGATGTTGAAGACTGAGGCAGTTGTCCGGGAAAGAAGCGACTAACTATCGGTTATTTTCTGGCTCAAGAAACAAAACAATAGATATGAATTCCGTGTAAACAAAAGAGATGCATATATCAGGTGTAAAAAAAACCCGAAAACCACGTAGTACCATCAGTAGAATCTTTTTATTTTCAGGACCATACCTACCTGGGGAACTGCTGGTTCCCAAGATATTATTATTGAGGGTCTAAGTCATATATTTTTTTCTATTAAGCTATTGCATAGCTTCTATCGCGGGCATTGAGCGTGGAGACCGAATCCAGAAATTCCGTAACGAAAATAATCTAACACCCCCCACTCCAACCGGCACAGCGGTGATACTTTTTAGTTTTTCCATCTATCGATGAATAGCAGAACTTTTAATGACTTTTTGAAATATCACGCTTGTCTCTTTAGTTCAGCAACCTGCCTTTAGGTGGCATTTGTTGTATCGGCATAAGTTGATAAAAAATGCTATGCAATAGCTTTACCGCGGCAGTCTCCGAGTGCCACACGTCTTTTTTTTTATTACAAAGACTGTTGCAAAAGGTTACATAATAACTTTTCTCGATCCAAATACAATAAAAATTTTCATTATTTCGGTCATAACAAGGCTTTTTAAATTACAATACGCAATGTGCGGCTTAGCGCGGACGTATTTTGCACTTAGCAGCCATCACCAGCGCAGCAGTGCGTGTCCCGGCTGCTTTACATTGCGCGCTATGAATTATAATTTTATTTTTTTTGAGTCCTAAAAATAAAAATCATTTCCCAGCGATAATATTTTGTAATACCTATGACTTAGTTTGAGATTGCGTAGCTTCAGGGTCGGCGTGACTATTTACACTGACGGCGAGGACTCGTTCCGCTATTTCATCATACAACACACTGGCTTCCCGCTGCTCGACAATTCGTTTTTAGTTTCTAGCACCACTCGCTTCTCGTTCATTGTAGTGCCTGGACTGGTGCCTGCGTTTTTACAGACTCGAACCTAAAATTAGTGAGGAGGAGCAGGCCACGAATGAGATATATCTTAGTACATGGCACAAAAAAGTTGCGCAGTGAAATAATGACTGATCAGTTTCTTGGTAACGTAGAGCAATTGCCTGGTAAGCGGTAGTGAGGGGTAGATTTGTCGATGTCTCAAGTCACACTAGCATTTCGACCGCTTAATAAACAGATTTAAATACTCATCAGTATGTTTAACTATTATGTTTTAGAAGCTTTTGAATTTAGATTTTCATTACAAATAAGTAATCATCTGAAAATAAATTTGGCGTCTCAAGAAGAAATAAGCTCAGGCTAGGTTCTGTTTATTGAATCTAGCATCATAGCCTCGCTCAATAAGTGTTTTAATCCCTCAACCCCCAGAAGGCACTAGGGTGCCACGATAACAATTGATTTCAATTATGTCTGGAATAACTCACGATCGAGGGATTAAAAGATTTTCATTGGATCTCGTCCAGTAGACATAAATAAAAAAGCAACATTATTTTTACTTATATTGTCAAACTTATTTATAATTAGGCAAATCCATTCCGTAGTAATGTTCCACACCTATGTCATACTTCGGCCTAATTTTGAAAACTTTTGTCACGGGCGAGCGATTAGTCGTGTCCTCAAATCTCTTGTCCAAATATTCATATTTCATTTTACCGGTATACGCTGCGTATAGGAAGTCTAAAACCGGGTGGGTGTCCAGGACAGTGAAGTAGTGCACCATGTCGTAGGACCTCAGGTTCATGGAGACAGCATTCATGCCGATCAGACCATCGTAACGCCAACTGTTCCCTTCCAGAGCGCGGAACATCGAAGCTCCACTGTCCAGCCCTAGCTTCGCCCAATTGCCTTTAATGCAGTGGAACCATCCCCATTCAACCTGCAATCAAGAATAATTACCATCAAGCTGTTAATTGTTGGGAGTTATTGTTTTCCTGAATTTCCGCGAACACTATATATTGACTCTTAACATTTATCTATGGATTTACTATTTATGGACTAGCTGTTGCCCGCGACTTCGTCCGCGTCAATTTCTGTTATTATGATCGCGAATATTTTTGCAACATTTTTCACTGATGCTTCGCTCCTATTGGTCGCAGCGTGATGTTATATACCTTAAAGCCTTCCATCGAGGAAGGCTTGGACTTGAAGAAATGGACTATCCAATACAAAAATAATTTTCCAATTCGTACCAGTACTTCCTGAGATTAGCGCGTTTAAACAAACAAACAAACAAACTCTTCAGCTTTATAATATTAGTATAGATTCACATCATATTTTGGTTTATGGCGACGTTTAGAACTTTGCAGGGTTCGTGATCACGAACGTGGTGTCTAGCTTTGACCACAAACACTGTAAAATGTTAGAAACGCGGGCAGGAAGAGTTTTGAATTTCCAAACATTGAAAGAAAGAAAGAAAGAAAATTTATTGGTTAAGGGCATCACTACAACACATAACACGCAATAAAATAATTTAAAAAAATTGCTCTGCTTTGTGATCACCGACCCGCATTAGGCAAGCGTGGTGATTATGGCTGTACCATTGCTCTGGTACCTTGATTTCAATGATGGAGGCCTATGCAGTGGGATGATTAGGCCGTTACTAACCTTTGGGCACGGAAGAAGGTGTTTCCTGGTGCGCACTGCGTACTTGAACCAGGGCATAGGTTTTCGCTTAAAGGCCTTCATAAACTGGAAGCCCGCGATGAGGGCCAGTTCGTTCGGCGATGGCACAGACGACCCGTACTCCAACCTGATCAAAATCAGTTAAAATCAGCTTTTTTTATTTGAAATAATAACGGGAAAAGCAAACAACGCAACGCAATATTGCAACGCAACAGTTTAAAAGCAGTTAATCAACTTTCAATCAGCAAATAGGCTTTAGGGAGCGCATCCCCACGTCCCAATATTTAAGCCCATCGCTGTTTCGAGACAAATGCAAGCTAGTGTCGAGATAAAACAGCGCATGCATTTACCATTTGGTTACCATTGTTAAGTTTGTTTGTCTGTCTGCGTATAATCGCATAAACTCTAAGTACCAGAAAACTAATTCAAGATGTATATATATTTAATCACGAAAACAATGTAGTAATTTAATATATAGATAAATTCTATCAGCCTCTACATACCCCCCTCAAAATAAAGTAGATATGATAGCATCTTGGTAAGGGCTAGCTGAGGAGAAGATTATGAGGAGCAGAAAGATTTTATAGAGACCAAAGGGATACTGCCAAATAAAAGACGGGGAATAGACCAACATCTTCCCTCCAACCCACGATCGCCTCTCATATGTGACTGCGACACTGAATATATCATCCTTCTGGAAAGGCCTATTTTTTTTATTTTCAGTGTTTTTACTATAATGATGATGATTAAAACTTACCATTTCATGGGATTAATTGCAACAGAATTAATGATTTAAAAGTAAATAAGTACTATACCATTCTGACGTTTCAATTTGATGGCACGAAACATGGTCGCGGGCAGACTCAGTCTGAAATCTTAGTAGATCCCGTGAAGTGTTAAGTTTTGAGTGTAAAATGCCACAAGAATGTTTAAAATAATGATGATGCCATACATACCAATGAGACCCCCCTCTGGGGCACATGTAGGCATCGCTGAAGGAATACCTGGACCCATAAGTGTTGTACATGAGGGTCCACACTGATAAATCGTACACAACAGGCAAAGGGTGAGAACGGTTTACCATTTTTGGCCTCACGTACTGAAATAATAAGGAAACTTATTAAAATTAGTGTCTCAAGAAGCCAGCATATAAAATAATACCACCACTCCTTCTCTTGCTATCAGTGCTGTAAGAGGCAAAAGGAGTGCCAGAAGAAGATTTGAGTGGTGAGATCTACCTCCTAGTGGTTCAGCCGGGGAAACGGCATATTTTGGTTTTCTAACCAATGATGACGGCTAACAGCCTTGATCTCTCTGCGGTAGTAGGCTTCGTAAGAGGCTGCCTGGATGCTACCACCCTCCTGCTGGAGTCCAGAGCCAAAAAGTTTTTCTGAGTTACGCTGGTATGTGGGAGAACCAGTGCCATTTTCTGGGTAAGCTCGCTCCATCTTAAGCTTCTTCTTAACCGTAGAGTTAAGTATGTAGTCAAGAACAAGCGCATTAATCCAACCCTGAACAGCACTCGCTGTGTTCCGTCGCTGTGCGGGATTTCCAACACTTCTAGATAAGCTCGTTCCATCGTAGGCTTTCTCTTAACTCTAGGGTTCAATGTGAAGCCATGAGCAAGCCCATCAATAAAAAAGCAGAATGTTCTGTTTTTTATATAATCATTGCCCAGGGTGGACCACTAGGTGGTAGATCCCACGACCCCATAGTTTTCTCCTCAGCCCTGCTTCTAAGCCATGGCCTATCTATATTTAATAGATAAAGATTTGACGACCATTTGGATCAGCGGTAGTAAACGCTGCTTCTGAGCCATGGGTCGCGGGTTCGATCCTCGCACAGTACAAACATTTGTGTGCATGTACATGTCTGTTTGTACTGGTCTGGGTGTTTTCTATATAAGTATGTATTTACAAAAAAAAAGTATATAAGTAAGTTCATCGGTTGTCTAGTACCCCATACGACAGGGTACTTAATAGAAGCTTAATTTGGGACTCGATGGCTCTGTGTATCCCAGTGAGGCATGTCCTAAATATTAAAAAAAAAAAAAAAAAAAAAAAGATATGCCTTAGCAAAAGTAGATTGAACCACTAACCCTTGGATGATAATGTATCCTCGTAGGGGTGTTGTACAAACTAGAATTGTACACGTTCATGTTGACGTCGTACCACACTCCGAGGACGTTGGTCAGTCGGCTGCAAAATAAAGTACTTATTTGAATTGAAGTAACTTAAAAATCTATTTTAGTAAAAATTTACAACAACACAGGTGGATACCCAAAATCTTGTAATAAAATTTATGAGCTAGACACAGTGCCATTCAGAAATGTCACATAGAACTACCCACCTGGGAAACAAAAATGGGACCTTGACGCAGGGGATACCTTAAAAAACAGGCTATACGATACGTTTATAATATAACTAGCTGTTGCCCGTAACTTCTTTCACGCATAATTTTGATCGTGAACATATCCCACGGGAACCAAACCCTTTTCCGGGATATAAGTAGCCTATATGCTATTCCCGCCTAAAATATATTGCCGTTCCTAATTTCATCAAGATCTGTTCAGCCGTTTTGGCGTGACATCCGTCCAAAATTTCGCGTTTATAATGTTAAAAATGTTGCTTACTTCAGCTTTCTTCTAGTCCGTAAAATAAGTTCGGTAGATGTCGCAGTGGTCAGGATATGTTTTTTTGTTATGACCGCACACCCAGCCAGCAAGTGGGTGAGTTTGAACACGGTGGTGCATGCGCATCCAAGCATCCAGCCGCTGTCCTGAAAAGAGTTTATATTGCTTAGATTATTTCGCTTTTTAAGATATTGTTAACAATTAATAAATCACCATTTATGTGATTGAGAAGCTGCTCGCTCGTCTGTTTATGGCCATGTTTTAAATCTACTGATATTCAAATCTAAAGCGGACCGTCGGATATATACTATATCTATGCCGCAGATATTTGATTTTGACATCTTACATGGCTTAGCAACACATTCAGCGATTCATTTTTATGTTATAGAAGATAACCAATGTCGTCCGAAGAAGAAGACAGCAAGAAGCGGCCGAAGAACGAATTGTATTTACTACATCGTGCTATGCGGGCTATTCAAAGAGATCAACATAGTTACAGTTGCATCTCAATACATTTTCAAAAATATTATGTACGTCCGTAAGAACCTATTTGTCAAAAATAGTAACGTACACAATTTCAATACCCGAAATAAAGATTAACTTGCCGTTCCAGGATTCAGACTGCGAAAAGTGGGTAATTCGTTCATGGGAAATTGTCTTCGTATTTTCAACAAATTACCACTGTCAATTGCTGAACTCCCTGTACATAAACTCTAATCATATATCAAAGTTATTTTAATGAAAAAGGGCTATTATACTATTAATGATGGAACGTGTGGCTTGAAATTTTCCTAGCTCGCATTGGCATTTATCTTATGTAAACATATTTATTTAAAAAGAGGCTGACAATAGTGACCGAGTTCCTTGCGCTGCTTCTTCTCGGCACTAGCCCACATTTGTCCCGAAGCAGTGGCACGTTTAAATATTGGGACGTGTAAAAGCACCTCCAGAGGCCTATTTGCAGAAATAAAACTGATTTTACTGATTTTATACAGATACACTTGCAATATAATTCTTAAAAACAAATTTAAAGCAGATTATGAAAGTGGAAACCGCGAGATAGGTTTTTATCACGTGGCTCCTCACTCTTACGACAGTGCCGAAATACTAGAAACTCATAAAACAAGGTAGTTATCTACATTAGACACCCTAAAATGACTTACTCTTAAAATTATAAGAGGTTTGACAATTATGAAGTACTAACTGTTGCCCCGCGACTAACACCCGTATTTATAAGAAGTACCTAATTAATTGCTTAGTAAATTCATAACTTTAGGTGTGACTACCTGTGCTTAAGTGAAGGAAATGGATCACCATTAATAGTCATATTATTTTGCTGAGAATGCTAACTATTGTTACTTCTAACTCAATACCAGTGCTTTAAAGTATGTGATGATGTCCACATTTATTTTTTTATTCCAACATTTAATATTTTTTGGATTAAGGCGTACAAATTGTCTCTCAAGTACGAGTAATTACTTTCACTTGTTTATATAAATACGGGTTTTAGTACGAGCGCGTAAGAATAACATATTAAAACGTACCCTGCCACGCCATCTATCCAGTTGTTTGTACGCTGGACTTATTCTATACGGCCTTTCTTCCTCCAAATTGAATTTGTGGTGATGTCTTATGTATGGCGGCTCTTCTATCCTGAAATCTGGTGTATGCAGAGGATCCCCAACCAGCACATCTGATCCGTTGATGACCCTGGACCTTGGCGAGGTGTACATGAACCCGGCGTGTTCATACTCCATAGGCGGTAGGTAGTAATAATAGCTGGAATGTCCAATCACCGTCGCGATGGGAACTAGCAACCTAAAAAGTTACGGTCTATAATAATAGCTTTCTGTTTGCGACTCTGCCTGCACTATATAACGCACATAACGCAATATCGCGCACCGGAAATCAGTGCCCAGGACTAGGATAAAAAAAATAGCTTATGTTCTTTCTCAAGTTTTAATCTTTCTTTGTGTTAGTTTTCATCAAAATTTGTTTAGAAGTTTAGGCGTGAAAATGTAAAAAAATTTAAACGTGTATTTTCAGACTTGTTTTGTTGTTATTTTTGATACCCCCCATTATGTAATGCACTATTGCTTAAGTACATATCGCTTAAGAGCCGATTCGGCACTGATAATCGAATCCGGGACCCTAACGCAGTAAGCTGACCACCGCTGCACCAACCGGTTCGTCTATCAGATAGAACTGACAGACAAATTACTTTTTTGTAAATGCTCAATCAATAGTTGGTGGTCTTATACGGCTTCCACTGCATAATTTAATTAAATAAATAAATGAATAAATGTGGACAACATCACATACATTGTTCTGATCCCAATTTGAATAACTATTTAAAGCATTCGTATTTTGGAAACCAGAAACAACGAAGGTACCACAAACACCCAGACCCGGGAAAATGTAGAAAAACTCATTTTTTCTACATTGGCCCGTCCGGGAATCGAACCCGGGACCCCGGAGCAAGCGACACCTTGAAAACCGGTGTGTACGCCACTCCGCCACGGAGGTCGTCAATATTAATTAATTTGTTAAGTTAATTTGATATAAATATGATATTAGATACCTACTAAATAATAATAAAGCTGAAGAGTTTGTTTGTTTGTTTGTTTGTTTGATGAACGCGCCAATCTCCTCAGGAAGTAGGTACTGGTTCGAATTTAAAAAATATTTTTGTGTACTAGTAGGTACTCCTACACCTTACAGCCAGTTACAACTGAATAAAGTAAAATAGCTATAAACAAATGGAGTAATTTCTAAACAAAAATAACTACTTACAGTATGAATCTCATCTTGATGAATACTGCGTGATAGAGACAAAAGCCAGCTTCTTTTAAAGAATTTAATATTGATGTTGCTACTTTTGCTCACAAGTTTACCCCGGCAGAATTATAAAATGCCCGCTCATTTTTATTGCACTCTCGCTCTTATGTCAATCATGTTAAGATGCCTTAATGTATAGCCTGTTATGCTGTCGTATCTATACTAATATTATAAAGCTGAAGAGTTTGTTTGTTTGTTTGTTTGAACGCGCTAATCTCAGGAAGTACTGGTTCGAATTTAAAAAATATTTTTGTGTTGGATAGTCCATTTATTGAGGAAGGCTTTAAGCTATATAACATCACCCTGCGACAAATAGGAGCGAAGCATCAGTGAAAAATGTTTTAAAAATAAACGTAATCATAATAACAGAAATTGACGCGGACGAAGTCGCGGGCAACAGCGCTACTGTACAATATAGGTTGGTTCAAAGTCTATTGATACAATCCTAATAGTTAAAACGGGATTAGGATTATTATCTAAGTGTCTAAACAAAGGCATGATAAGTCTGTAGCTAGTATTCTCCTTGAATACGCTACAAAGTACAAATTCAAGACAATTCTATACTAATATTATAAAGCTGATGAGTTTGTTTGTTAGTTTATTTGAACGCATTAATCTCAGGAAGTACTGATCCGAATTGAAAAATTATTTTTGTGTTGGGTAAGTAGTCCATTTATCGAGGAAGACTTTAGGCTATTTAACATCACGCTGCGACCAATAGGAGCAAAGCAACAGTGAAAAACAGAGCAAAAATAATCGTGATCATAATAGCAGAAATAGACGCGTACGAAGTCGCGGGCAACAGCTAGTATTATCTAGATAAAAGACTTCTGGCACATCAACATCAGGTCTAACTTTCGCTTGACATAGACCAATGTATTCTATGCATAGACCTCTCCAAAACGAGGATTTTGCCACAGCTAATCTCCGCGTTTGGTTTTTTTTTACAGTTTGATCAACGGTGGAGAAAAGAACGCCGAGCTGCCCGTCTTCTACTCGCAGTAGCTCTTGCACGTAAAGCCATTTATTTTAAGACAATCTTTTTGACGACATTTCGATTCCCGGTCGGGTCAATGTAGTAATAAAGTGTTTTACTACATTTTCTCGGGTTTCTTCAACAACAACCTTCTTTACCACATTTTCTCGGGTCTGGGTGTTTGTGGTACCTTCATTGTTTCCTTGACCACAATACGATTGCTTTAAATAATTGCTCACTATGGAATCAGAATAATGTATGTGATGTTGTCCACATTTATTTATTCATTTATTTATTATTTTCCCTGGAAATTGGGAGCAAAATTTACAATGGTAACCCAGATAACGAAAAGTTTGTTTGCAAAATTCTCCTGAAGAACGTTTGCTTTGATTGCGAGACTTAGGAATTTTCAAACAACTGCTATGGATTTTTTTTTTTTCGTTTTTTATTTAGATGCCAGTCTTTAAGAGACATTGAAGAGAAAAAAGCAGTATCGAATCAAACTACGTAGTAGAAACTAGAAATTAAAATAAATATCAATATTACAATGTTAACCTTAATAAACGCAAATTGAATCCGTAAATGGGTCTATCATTTCTATCTAAAGTGTGGGCGTAAATTCAAGAAATATTAAGAGATTTTTTAAAAAATAATTACGCATAACTTGACATCTATGGTGGAGTGGCGTACACATCGCGATTTTCAAGGTGCCTGCTTTAAGGTCCCTGGTTCGATTTCCGGACGGATCAATGTAGAAAACAACATTAACATTAACGGATTGACTTTGATAGTTTTTAACGGACTCTATAACTTCCTTTAAATGATATTTTAGCAATTGAATTGCAATTTTAAAATCAGTGTTTAAACTTTAAAAATTATGTCTCAGGCGGGACTCTAACGCGCATCTCCATGCATACCAGGCGCGGCGCTATACCACTAGGGCTTTTATGATAATAAATTATGACTTCCGTTAAATTTTCCCTAGTTCGTTAGTCGTTTATCCAGTACCTACAACTTACTAAAAATATTTCCCACGTTTTTAAACGTTCGCTTAAATATCGTTTGAATTTCGCTACCTATATTTTTTGACACTTAGATGACAGAACCACATGAATAAATAACTCCTAAGACTGAACTCCTTTTATACGTTTTTTATTTGTTACTAGCCTTTTTACTTTTATCTAAACCAGCAATTTTTTTAATTAGCTAGGTTTTTGGTCTGTGATCTTTGTGATAAAGATAAATATTAATCGATTAATCGGTATTAAGTTACTTATATTATTTATAGTACACTAACGGGTCGTTATCGCGTTAAATATTATGAAGGTTTATATACCTATTTATTTACCCGACGTTTCGACTGGATTGCACCAAGCCGTGGTCACGGGCAATATTTAACGCGATAACGACCCGTTAGTGTACTAATATGTGTTCAAATCGCGAAAGTTTTAAATCATTTAAGTTACTTAGTTTAGGCATCAGTCTCACACAGACTTTTCGCTCAGCCCTAATATTACTCGTATGTACTCTGTATACTGTGCATAAGATAATTTAATAAATAAATAATGTTATTCTTATTTCTATCGATTTGGATTAACGGTTAACGTTAAATTGCGATAAATCTTCCGAAATGTCACAGTTTAATGTTTAACGAAGTCTTTTTTAGCAACGGATTAGCTATTAACGAAGTTAATTATTCGATTAACGGTGCCTAGCTAACTTATATGACTGAATCTCGGAACCGGCTGCGACGAATTTTAGAAAACGTCGTTTTATCCGTGTTAAAACACGGTCAGGTCTGTGGGCTTTATATCTAAAAATAGTGCTATGAACCAACCAAAGTATTGGTTGGACAAATAACCAAATATACAAAAATAAATAAAACAAAAAAAATATATGAATATAATTTATTATTAAAATTTAACCTTAAGCACTAGTTTAGAAAATTAACTTATAGAATAAGTCGTGATTTATTTTTGTTTGTGGCGAGAACAGAGGTCAATTTCCATTATCGAAGATGATAGCAGATATAGACAGGTCTGTTCGCCTAAAATTTTAAGTCCTTATTTCTTTTGGCCGAACCGTATTGGCGTAATCATGTTATACAAAAGCGAAATGTTATAAATCTATTTAAATTTTTTTGTAGTTTAAACTGATGGTAAATAACTGCCATTACTATTTTTGGCTTTAAAAATGACATCACTTACTATTAATGCACAACTAAAGTTTAGATAGAAAGAGACGGAATTATGGTATTTGGATAAGTGTGAACGGTAGAGCATGCGCATGATAAAGGCATACGGATAAACTGAACGACAAGTAAAACATTATTTTTTTTCAAATTTAAACATAGGAGTTTCTACCAATATTCTGTTTTTTTTTAATACAATAATTATGCACTATTCCACGACAGCTAATTCACCTCGCTTCCGTTTCCAAACACTGGCCCCACCCAAAAAGGATTTCTATGGAATGACAGTTTGACCTTTACAAGGTTATCTGGTATGAACGCCGTGTGTCACCTTTATAATTTATTTTATTAAACACTCAAGGCCCTCTCATGCCAGTAGTCTTTCTGTATGCACTGAAATGTTCTAGATACTGATATATGGTGTCTATGGGTGTATAAATTTCGTTCATTCGACTCAACAAGTGCTGCGGTGGCTGGATAGACACAGTCGGCCCAAGAAGCCCTTGCAGAAACTCTCTGAGAAGGCCCCACACTGCGTTCGCCATCACACACGGGCGGTACTCCACCTGATAGAGATTACTACTTTAATTAAATTATCATTAAGACAAAATCATTGTCTCTTTTGATAAAGAAACATGTAGCCTATCAAGGCTTATGCCAAATCCTGCATTTGAAAAAGGCACTTTGACGACCTCCGTGGCGGAGTGGCGTACACACCGGTTTTCAAGGTGTCGCCTGCTCCGAGGTCCCGGGTTCGATTCCCGGACGGGTCAATGTAGAAAAAAAGTGTTTTTCTACATTTTCTCGGGTCTGGGTGTTTGTGGTACCTTAGTTGTTTCTGGTTTCCAAAATACGAATGCTTTAAATAGTTATTCAAATTGGGATCAGAACAATGTATGTGATGTTGTCCACATTTATTTATTATTTATTTATTTATTTATTTTTAAATGATGTGGGCTAATGATGATCATAATAATGATGACTGTATTAGCATCTACAACCGAAATAGATGAGAAAATAGGGTTATAAAAGTATAAAAATGGCAATTAGGTACATTTCTCAATTAATCCCTCGATCGTGAGTTACTCCAGACACAATTGAAATCAATTGTTATCGTGGTACCCGAGTGCCTTTTGAGGGTTAAGAATAAGAATAACGACGACCTCCGTGGCGGAGTGGCGTACACACCGGTTTTCAAGGTGTCGCCTGCTCCGAGGTCCCGGGTTCGATTCCCGGACGGGTCAATGTAGAAAAAATGTGTTTTTCTACATTTTCTCGGGTCTGGGTGTTTGTGGTACCTTCGTTGTTTCTGGTTTCCAAAGTACGAATGCTTTAAATAGTTATTCAAATTGGGATCAGGACAATGTATGTGATGTTGTCCACAATTATTTATTTATTTATTTATTTATAATAAGAAATCGTTTATTTTGCCACAGGTTTGGGTTGAGGGATTAAAGCACAAACCTCAATGAGTATTCCTTTAAAATTTTGGTTCATCGTAACGGAACCAAACTTTACGCAGAAGTCCCCAAGTTCAAAACGTGGGCCCTTGCTCTCTATCTTGGTCTGTTTCTTCGACGTGTAATGCTGCGACAGCTTCATCATGAGCAGATCGAATAACCCATCTGCTATTACATGGATGTTTTTAGTGCCACTTTCAAGTATTGAGAATACAGATGCCGGCTGTTCTGAGTTGTGTAATATGTGCACTGTTTTTGTTGTCCCTTGAATATGACAAATAGGTAAAACATTTAAACAAGAAAAGATATGCCAAATATTACTTGAGTAAAATAATCACAATAAGGCTTCACTCATCTGGATAGACTAAAACAAGGCCCTTAGCGGATTGTAGAGACGCTTGGATTATAGAAAGCGACTCGCTCCTATCCAGATTACAGCAAAAAAGTGGGTACAGTTTTACAATTAAAACTTCAAAAATTTTTAATAGATTGCTTTTGAAAACCCTCAAAATCAAATCATCTTTGAAGGATAAACATTTTACAAAAAGAAGCGACTTTTTCTTGTTTTATTCGATGGTGAAAGATAGTCTTACGGCCAAAGCCACATGATTCCACCAAAGTATTATTTTTAAGAGCAACGTAATGACTTAACTTACCCATCTGTGGATGTGAAAGGTAGCTTTCACAGTCAACTAGGAAATGACCCTGCTGTGTCGCCCCAAGAGCCAGAATTCGCTTCGTAAGCAGCTCAATAACGTATGTTCCATTTCTGTTTTCGGGTACTGGGTACTGCTGTAAACTACAAGGACGACACTTTATAGGACTTCATATTTTACAAATTAATTAAAATAGCTGATATCCTCAAACTTACACTGTAACTCCCATGACTATCTTTAGCGAGTTAGTGTGAGGTTAGAATTAAAAATATATTTTTTACAGATATACCATCAGGAATAAACAAAAACCGTGACTAAAATAAAGGCGTCTTTAAGATAAATAACTTCTTCATCAACACAAAAGCGTCTTATGAATTATTTAATAAACTATTTAGCATCTATCCAAATAATCAAAACAAACAATACTTTTTTTAAGATGCATTGTGTTCCGAAAATGAACCAAAACAAAATTAGCGTGCCACAATATTTGAATAAATTCGTGAATTTTTTGACGGCCCTGATCGATTTTGGGTTGACTCGGAACAAGACAAACACAACGAACAGCGATTTTGAGTTATACTTTTTCCTAGCATTATTGGGAATCATGGAATTTATAATTCTTAATGTAATTTCATAAAATAACTTAATGACAAATACTAATCATTTGGCAGCATGGTCTTAGACCTTACCTAGTTTCGAAAGAAACAACAACAAAAAGGAGTGCTATAAAAAACAATCGTGCCCAGCCAGACCCTCCCTCAACTGCTACACCATTGGCCTTTGTGTGACATTATCGCTTATCAGCCAATAGAATGTCATAGATCTAAAAACATTTAAGTACCATTTAATCGAAGAAAAATACCATGTAAATGACAACAAAGCTATGACGTCATTTTTAACCGCTGGACCAATGAAAAATCGACAAATAATTTTAATTTTCAATGGCAAATTGACAAGTGCTGTGGGTTCCTTATTTTTACGGAGTATTTATTTACATCAAAAGCATTCTAGAATTTGCCCAGTATTTCTTCGGCAATGAGACTAATCACATGAAAAGTTGTTGCATCAGCCAAGTGTTATAGTTTAGGGTGTATTTTTTGTATCGTGTTATCTTTTTGCTGTTTATTTAGAGAGGTGTGATTCAGCGTTCTAATCACGAGTGTTATTATCTAACTAGTGCGACTATAATTGAATGATTGAAAAATGATACCTGATAATGTTACTCTCATCGTCAAGGCACCTAATCAGCAAATTGACGACCAGAATATTGAATGTCAGTCGTCATGGACAGTACGACAACTGAAAGGGCACCTTTCAGAAGTTTATCCTAGCAAACCGGTAAGTAGCAATACCCTAATGCGTAGATCGTTTAACCCTTAACCAGGCCCAAGAAAACTATTATACTTACGGATCTTTAGTATTGATTATTGATGCTATTATAATTGTTAAGGCATGTCAAAGAAAATTGGAAAATTACTTGAAAAAGTACAGGAAAAACTTAAGGGACAACGTATTCCCGATGCCTGGAAGAATTTCTAAATTTCGTGGTCTTTAACGGTTATCTAAAATAATACAAGATTTATCAGGCAAAGGTATTATATGTCCCACAAAACGAAAATGTTAACTGGCCTGGCACATCATTTGGGAAGACATTGTGATGAATATTTACAATAATGTTCAAAAAACTATACTTAAACCACAAGAAAAACAGTTACTCTACAACATATCAAAAAATTGCACAACTTAACTTTTGTATTTTTTTCGTTATCAATAAAAATGTTCACTAAACTACAAAAACTGGTGCGCGGAACCGTCTCATGAAATCAAATGACTGTCATTTTGACATAAACAACCAGATACGCATATTGTTATACTCTGAATTCATAGATAATACATTTAGTGAAGCCATTTTGTACATTGTGGGCTTTATATCACCGAAGCCTGGAAAGAACATTGAAAAAAGATGTGGGATCGAATTATACAGGAGCCTGGTTAAGGGTTAATTTATCTCCTACATCCTGTACAATTCTTTTTTTTTGTCTCCGAGCCCTAAATGATTTACAGAATTACCCTTGAATGAAGTAATTTTACATAGAAATCACTGTTCATCGTTCATAGATACAATTCTTTTTTTTGCCAACAGCTCGGTTGTTGGAAGAATGATATATGTATATTTCTTTCAAGGGTAATTCTGTTAATCATTCGGAGCCCCCTGTCTCCAGTATTATAAAGAACTGTTTTGAGCCTTAAAAAGATTCTAATAGAGGTAATAATTGTTGACTTATTTAAAGACTCTTGAGACCTAGAATATACTCATGCAGTCATTAATGTAAGGTTCTTATTGAATACCAATGCAGTGTAAAATTTCAAAAAAAAGTGAACTATGTCCACCTGACAGCAGTTAGTACTTAATAGTCAACAAGTGGACAAGGAAAAAATTCATTTCAACTTATTTTTATTAAATTGAATATGTAAACCTAACATAATATCAAGTTCATCTAAGAAAAGGTAAAAAAACAGTCAATCAAATCAGTAGAATAGCTATTTCTTTACCCGACGTTTTGACTGGATTGTACCAGCTGTTGTTACGGGCCGATACAGTCACAGCTTGTGCAATCCAGTCAAAACGTCGGGTAAAGAAATACCTTTATATTTTTTTTAGCAATAACAATACGTTAGTGTACTTAGTAATAATATTATGTGTTCAAATTGTGAGAGTTTAAAATTATTAAATACTAGAATGTGGTTTATTAAATTGTTGTCAACATTTAAATCTTTGTCTAATTAATTATTGTCTGTAAGATTCTACAGTTAAATGTATTAGTGAGTAGTGAATCCAATTAAAGTAATTGTGTGGGTTTCTTTTTCAGTAATCTCATTATACAATGAATTAATATTTAGAACCTACTGTAAAATATTCAAACTTAAATGTAACTTAATTATTTTTGTTTCATTATTTTAGTTGTTACAATGTTTTTAAATTGCAAACTGCCAGGCAATATTATGCTGTTGTTTAATTTACTTTACTCATTGATAAGGAATTATTTGGCAATGGTTTTTAGTGACAATTTTTATTAAAATCAGTTAAATCAAAATCAGTTGAAATCAGTTTTATTTCTGCAAATAGTCCCCAGGAGGCTTTACACGTCCCAATTTAAATGCTTGTTATGCAGTTGTTACATTTCACTATGTTGATAAGAGTTTTTAACGACCTGCACTAATCAAAACAATGAAATTCCTTTTATTTACAACTGTACATATCTTAAATGTAATAAAAATTCTTATTTCACTTATTAGAAATATTGTTTACCTAATATACTTATTAATTATTTACTTGAGATATTAATGTGTATTAATTACCAAATTGATAAATACTTTATTAATGTTGAAATAGACAATATACTTACAGGTTTTTATTTTTATTTTGCTGTATACTATCATCTATCATCTGAAAGGCTCAAGACTCATGACTTAAAACTAGATTTGAGCCAATTTAATTCTAAAATGCCATTTGATCTGCGCTTCCCAAAGGGGCAGGAGCATGCTTGAATAGAGAGTTTTTAGTTAATTTTGATTGCCTTTGTAATGGATCTTGGAAATAATGAACAATTTTTACATTATGTTTTAATTTCACTTAAATGAATGAATGTTCCTTTTATTGCAGAGGACAGAAGAACAAAAAATCATATACTCCGGACAGTTGTTGGAAGACAACACAATACTAAAGGATGTTCTTAGGACATACGAGAGCCAGATTGCCCACACCATGCACCTGGTGTGCACTCCAACGAAAAGAATGTTAGACCCCACCCCAGCAGCGACCCCAAGCACGGACGGACTGAGGCAACGTAACGTTACCGCCACAGCGGCACCAGCACCGGCCGAACCAACCAGGCCAGAGACGAGGCAGAACGACCAGAATCATAATGTGGAAATGCAAAATTACTTGAGTTCCTTTGCCAATAACTACGGAAGGGTTCCTCCGTACCCAAATTACAATTTTGGAGAGGGCTACTTGCCGGTGCCTAATGACCCAGCGCAGATGGCTAACCACATTATGATGATGCAGCAAGCTTACCTGCAGTATATGCAGCAGTATGCTAATATGTGAGTAACTATGCACAATTATTATTTATCTTATTTTATATCTTGTGGGGCGTGGGGCCATAGTGCATAGGTGGGTTACATACAAACTTAGCTAGTCAAACCAATTTTCATCCCTTGGGATAAATTGAATAGGAAAACTTGCTCTAATTCCTTGCAAATAAACGCGGCATAATCTGTTCTCTTCACCTAGATAAATATAAAATGTCAATTCCTATTAATTTGTTTCATATTTCACAAACAAACTGCACTTCTAACATGAAATCTCTTTGTACTCCCCTTGATAAATTCCCACTTAATTCACGCAGTATGTAATACTAATGTTGCCTTGGAATTGATTTAATTTTAAAGATAGACCCTTTTCAAACACGAACATAATAATTTCAAATTGAAATTAATAAATACGTAATTAAAATTAGGTATAAGGATTCCCGCCAAACTGCTACGCATCGCTCCGCTTCGCTCCGCTTCAAACCGTCACGTCGCTATGATTGCATCGCGCTTTAAATGGCATTCGCAGTCACGTGATAATGGGTGTTAAAAACCGCAATTTTAAATTCATTTTCTTTAATTTATGACCTGTAAATAGTTTTTAAATACTTTGTTTAGTGTACAAACATAACTTTACTTGAATTGGTACAAGTGTCAAATTCCTGTATTTTCAACCCACCACCATTATTACAATAGGCTACTTGACTGCTATAATTTTGCGCAGTTGATGAATATTATCTTTAGTATAACCAATTATGAAACCAGTATTTATCATTTTCAGATGTTAAAAGTTTGAGATTGCTACATATTTCTAAAATGATTTTTTTATTTTTTATTTAGGCTTTGAAAACGCTGTCGGCTATTTTGTGACGTCATACATCTTTAAACAAACTGCGAGCGTCATTTAAAGCGTGACCTTGACATTTATGACACAAGTAAATAAATATATGAGGTAGTGATGGACTAGTAGTGTTTGTTTATTTTGACTCGTATGACGTCACAGCACAGGCCACAGATAGTCTAAAGCTTTTGAGCGTTTTCATACGTCGTACGAAAAGTGAACTTTAAACTTAAGTTTTACGGTTATCTAGGTCCTACAAAAATCTGAAAATAATTTTTTGGTCTAGTTGGACAAATAATCATTTAAAAACTATTTCCAAAAAGAGTCAACTAGCCTATTGCTTTAAAAACATTTTCGAAATGATTTTCAAATCCCACCACCAATTTTATTGCCTTAACCTTTCCAAGGTGGCAAGCTACAGCGACGGCTAACACCGCTGCGGTGGCGCCACCAGCGGAGACTCCCCCGCCCGCGCCGGCGCCTCCGCCGAACGATCACGACGAGGCGCACGCGCACGACTGGCTCGACCAGCTATACGCGGCCTCTCGCCTCGCGATACTGTTCTCGCTGGTCTACCTGTACGGGAGCCCGGTGAGGTTCCTGCTTGTTGTGCTGCTAGCGGCCGCTGGGTACTTGTAAGTATCTAATGTGTGTGTTTGTTCTCAATAGTTCGTTATTAACTCCCACTTCTGGATCTCTAATAGGATTTTTGAAGACCGGTGGTAAAGTGACAGTTTTGTAAGCGAAAAAATTATTGTTTATTAATTTCGAACAAGTGGTATATTTGTTGAAAAATAAATAATAATATTTTATTTACAATTTCAATAGCTTTTTTCAATATTTACAACATGTATGTACGTTTAAAACGTTAAGGCAAGAAGAATACTTCGATTACAAAGCTATAACACACTTTGCTAATTATCTTGGTTTATTTTAATTAGCACTTATGTGACGTATTGTCTCAATACAAATAACACCATCTGGTTATTTTAAATACCTTTCAGCAAACACATTAATATCTGTTGTTCATTCCACGTAAGAACACATGTGTAAACAATCTTACTTATGTATCCAAAATAATTTACTTGAATAAAATATCTTATTCCCTACAATACACCGGGCATTCTGAACCTCCTGACAAACGATGCCTCACGTTATGTTACCACTGTGTATAACATCTTGGCAGTGTTTTTTTTAGTTATCAAAAAATATATAATATTGATTAGGTGGGCTCAAATCGCAACACGATGAGTACCAGAGGATGGCTATCGCTGAAGAGGTAGACCTAAGAAACGGTAGTGTGACGATTTGGTCCGGCTGACGGGGGAATGGGAGTCGTTGGCGATGGATAGTGATCAGTAGCGGACTTTGGGGGAGACCTTTGCCCAGCAGCGGGATGGTATAGATTGATTTAAAAAAATAAAAGCTCTTCATTCTGAAACACGCTGTTAAGCACAAGGACGTATCTGTGTAAAGTTCATTCATCCAGGACCTTGCCGAAGCAAAATAATACGTCCATGCGCGTCACTGCATGTTTCAAAATGAATAGTCTTATTTTTTTTTTTTTTTTTTCTGTAAGACTATTTTAATTAATAAAAAAATAAAAATAACACTGCCAAGATTGTATACATAATGGTTATATAACATGGGCTTTGTTCGTCAGGAAGTTTAAAATGCACGGTGTATAGTATTATCTGTAAAAACTAGCCAAGTCTCGATGGAGCTATTTGTTTATCTCTAAAAAATAATGAAATCTAGACAAACTCGTGCCAAGTCTAAGGTTTCTTACTGCGATTTCTTTATTATCATTATTAGGTGTAGATAGATGTCTGTTACTCAATCACACCAGAACTGTACGGATCTAGATGAATATAGATAGATATACACCGTGCATTTTGAACCACCTGGAAAAAGAAGCCCACGTTGGATCATTATGTATAACATCATGGCAGTGTTATTTAATTTTTAATAAAAATAATTTAATTATTAAAAATTATTTAAAATAAATTAAAATTGAAAAATTTTAATATTTTTGATTCATACTTTTAATTTTGTAACACACTGTGACGCGCCCAGACGTATTATTTTGCTATACTTTACAAATAATATCATATATAAACTTGAAAAATTTTGTCTCAGGGGAGAGACAAAAATTTTCAAGTTTATATACTGATAGTATTATTTTGCTGCGGCGGGATCTCGGTTAAACGGACCTTACACAGCTACGTCTGTGTGCGTCACAGCGTGTTTTAAAATTAATATCTGAACCGATATTCAACATTTTTATAAAAAAAAATTTTTGGTAAAAAAAATTAAATAACACTGCCAAGATGTTATATATAATGGTTACATAACGTGGGCTACATTTTACAGGTGGTTAAAATTGAATAGCCGAAAATATTAAAGGCTGGAATAGCACATTGGCCTTTTTATCCAGAAATTGTAAAATATGGTTACCGTGGGATATCTTCAAGCTGTTAAGAAAGACCCAATATTTTTTGTCAATGCAAAAAAAAAATTATAAATCTCCGCCTTCACATTTTGCAATTATAATACTCCCAAAATAACCATAGAACTGTAAAAATTTAGTTTTAAGCGGAAACATGTTTTACAAGTTAAAGGACAAACCCGTTTCCCATACAATCTTGGGCCTGACGTTACAAGGCTGGGAATTGGCCATAAATTAAATCATATTGAAAAGATTCACTAGCCATATTTTCACAACTTTCTACAATTGGAAAGTTACTTAAATTAACCAATGAACTTATTTTATTTTATAACCTATATCATGTATTATTTTACAAAAAAAATACCATTTTAGTACTTTACCTAGATAAGATCTAGGTTCCTTTTCTATCTATAGGCAATATAGGTAATAAACAGAGCACTTCAGCAGGGCAGTGATAAAAATGCAAACCACATTAACTTGCGCACGAGTACGAAACATGTTAAAATGTAGTCTATGTACGAAACGAAATGTGAGTGCATTGGAGTGAATGACAAATGACAATTAACTGTCATTGTCAGCTGATATTCTTAATAATCATAGATTTAATATAGATGATAGATTGGCAATTGAATCCTGAAAACGAGACCAAAACTAGGTTACGCTAGTGTGCATAAAGTGAGCATGTGCGTGAGATAAATAGTGCAGGTACTGCATTGTCTGCTGGCTTTCGATATCGATTCCATCGACACAGTTTACGTTGAAGCAGGTGACTTATTTTTTAGTATTATTAAAAGAACGCCAAAAAACTGCAAATAAATACCTATAATCTATCTATAATACTTATCCCCGAACAAAATCAATTTATTGTAAAAAATATCGTAGGCTTTACTTGCCAGTATTTAACAATTTTGCCTAATTTTGTGATCGCGATCGCCAAAGTTGAAATAAAACTGATATTTATTTTTCAATTAGACATTACAAACGTACACTAAATATACATATATTTAATGTTTAAGAAATGGGGATTGATGGGGGCTTGAACAATATGGAGATTGATCCAGAGCGTAATTTTTCAGGCTGAACGCCTCTGTGTTAAAAACACTTAGGGTCCAAATGTAAACTGCAAATGCTCGAATATTTATTGGGCGAACATTCTTTTCTATTAGGCAATTTCAACCATTTCTAACGTATTTCAACAATTTAGGCTGTATGCGGTTTACAATGTGAAATATGTCAGCTAATGAAATGTCGATAAGATGTCATCGACAACGTCAATCACTAAAATACAAAAATGACGTTAGTAATTGCTGAAATTCACGTATTTGATATTATTTTTAATTGAATTCATATAAATTTAAATCCTTGTTCTGATGAAATGCCCTATCAATTAGTATACAAAACTTTAGTCAAAGCTCTGAAACATTGCATTTTGCTGCTGATAATCGCGATTGTGTGTTGACGTGTGAAATGTACAATTATGTTGGTTCCCTTTTTTAGATGAGTTACTTCCAGGTACTGAACATGTAAACATAATGAAAATACACCAACTCGTCACTTTTTTACAATAATAAAAATGAAACTAGTAAAACTAAAGGGAATATTGTGTTGCGCGTGACAGGCCGGCCTGAACGACCTTGTGATCTATCTCGTTCTATCGTATAGCTGCATTGTATTCTATCTCTTTTCATTGCCAATCTATCAGCAGTATATTAAATCTATGTTAATAATAGTGCAGCCTGTTACATCAGGAATTGAACTATTCAACATGTTCAATTGTTTTATCATTGATTACTTATTGAACTGCAAAGCTCGTGGAAAAAAATGTTAATTACATTTTCTAAGTTTTTTATATTTATATCAGGATTTTAAAACGAATAATTTAGCTTATTCCTTAAAAAATGCAATTGTAAAGAAGTATTACTATGAATCGATTTATTCCAGATCGATCGGTGAAATTTTAACCACTTTCCAAAATTTTTATAGGCGTTCAGTATCGTATTTAGAGCCCATTTATGAAGTAAAAAATGTAAAACAAGTTTTAACCCGAAAATATTTTTCGTGATATAGTTTTCAATTTTACGGTCCTACACCTGTTAAGGCATAAAGGGAATGGCAAAAACTAATGCATAGTATCGTAATGAATGAATGAGATGCGCATCGCGTAAAAAAAGTTTTGCTAGGCGGCCGTATCAAATCTTTAGATTTTTGGCGGACATTTTCTAAGTGCTTTATCTTGACATTTTTGTACTGGGCTATACCAAAAGAAAAAATACGTCATTTGTTTTTTGTCTCGTAGATTGATTATATTAAAATTTGGAAGGTGGTTAAAATTTCATCCTGTATATTTTATCCATTTTCTCCACTTGTCCATTGCCAATTAAACTATTTTTTGGAGAAATAGGCAAGTAAAATAAAAGGGATTTTTTGGCATAATTTTCATTGTAACGTCGGGCCCAAAAATGGGGTTCTCCTTTAACCTTACACAGACACTGACATTGGCATTGCTAAATACATTGTGTGCTGCAAGCATTGACGTAAAATATAAAACTAAATATAAAATTATATACGCAATCAGTGACTTAAGAACGTCAATACCAAAAATGCATCCAAAGAACTTTTGGGTTCTCTTTAATCTCAGTTGCATTCATGTTTAAGAAGAAACACAAGGGCCGTTTTTCTATACAAACGTAGTCCCCTGTTTCTTCCCTGGATAAAGGCAGTAGAGCAATAATTTTTAATAAAAAAAATTTAGGCCTTCAAAAATCATTATTGTTGAAGCAGTTGTCTCTATCACACTCTGCGGTGAAGGCGTTTGGCACTGTGCGACAGCAATAGATTTTACAAATACCTATTTTTCAATTCTCTCGCCCGTAGTGTTTCCTCTTAAGTCATGGACGTAAGGTTGAATTTCCATTACGGTATATCTACCATATGTCACATGACGTTAGCCGCGTTTATCAAGTTAGGTACATAGTATAACAAGCTGGAACCAGCCTAGTTCTCATACGCATATAAATACAATGGTGAAGTCAGAAATTTTATATTATCACTAGCTGTTGCCCGCGACTTGGTACGCGTCAATTTCTGATTCAAATTCAAATTCAAATATTTTCAAATATGAAATCTGTTATTATGATCGCGACTATTTTTGCAACATTTTTCACTGATGCCTCGCCCCTATTGGTTGCAGCGTGATGCTATATGGCCTAAAGCCTTCCTCGATAAATGGACTATCCAACACAAAAATATTTTTTCAATTCGAACCAGTACTTCCTGAGTTTAGCGCGTTCAAACAAACAAACAAACTCTTTTACAAAAATATTTTACATTTACACAAATTGGAATCTCAAAATTTTAGTTTGGATAATAAAAACACACCCTGTATAACATTAAAAAGATAAGTTTATTAAGATTATCGATTGCTACTACGAGATACTAATTTGAGAAGGTATTATTATCATTACAGACACCAGATCGGCTTCTTCCGCGACCTTCACATCAACCCGGCGAACGAAGCGAACCGCCGCGAGGAAGCGGTCCAGCCTGAACGAGCCCCCGACGCCAATCCACCACCAGCCAATCAGAACGCCCAGGCCCCTGACGCCCCCGAAGCCCCTGCAACCCCTGCGGCCCCAGAAACACCCCCTAACAACGAAAACCAATCTCTACTGGCGGTAACATGGATGATATTTACATCTTTCTTCGCATCGCTCATACCTGAGGCTAATTAACGTGATATTTTATTTAATTGCGAATCGATTATGAATTCTTTTTCGAGTCTAGCGATTTGATGTTCTCCGCAAGTTATTTGAAGTTAACTCCATCGACTCTTGGATTACAAATCGTTTTCTACGAACGTTAGTAAACCTAAAAACGGTTCTACGAAATAGAAGCCTGGGCGGGGTGTAAAATAGGGACAGAATGGGGCTAGACGTGACTATTATGCTTTGCTATTGCTAGATAATTACATTTCTTGTGAATAACATATTATTTGTAAACCCCAGATCCATCTAAGGGTCGATATTTCGATGATGGATATCAGCTTTCATGTGATATATGAGTGGTAATTCATCAGTTGCCATTATTTCTCGAACGAGACTTGAGATAGTAATCGTCATCATCACCAGTCCACTGCTAGACACAGGCCTCTCTAGAAAGAGGATGCTGCCATAATCGCCACGCATGGCTGCAGGATTGGCTGTCCGCGTTTCGGCAGTACTTGTTTAGTCACTCTTACGACACCCATAGGAAGACAATTGGTGACGCCAATCCTTTTATGTGACGTCTCCACATGAAACCAGTCGGTTATCATTATTATCTCAAAATACGTTTGACAAATATCAGTAATCTTGCCTATTTGTAACCTGTACAAGGATATAATACATATTCGCAGTACTCGAAGCGTCGTGCTTATTCGCAATCGTTCCTGGATGTTCGCACCTCGCAGATTCTAAGACCCATTTTTATGCAAAAAGGACTCGTTGATGTAAAAAATACTCTAATAAAATAAGGCTATTATTTTTTTCTGAAACGATTCATTGTTTTTACATAATGAAGTTAAATTATTTTTATCAGTTTTACTGTAAACTTATTTAAATTATGCGATAGAGTTTCGTCGTCACTTATTTAACATTGAAATTTCGTATCTTGCGTCACGCAGAGATAAAAAAAGATAGAGACACGTCAACCATTGTACAAACTAGTTCTTATCTTGTATTTTCTTCGCTGTTTCATACGTAAGCGACGAACATAATGGAGTTTTTATATGCAAATGATAAGAGATGCATAAATTTTCATTATTGTTTAACGAATTACCACAATTAAGATGATGATATGCTTTGACTTTTTTTATTTTGTCCTGTTACGCAAAAAGTAGGCTTTTAAAAAGTATCTTGTTTGTTATATGTCTTGGTGAAGTATTGTAAAATAAAAAAATATTATGCATCTTAGTAATATGTTAAAATCATTTCCCTGTCCACTCTGGTTTCCGGGTCATATAAATAGGGATGGGAAGGGTGATTTCATTTATTTTTCTATTCTGGGTGTTTTAGTGCATCTGGCATTGTACAGCGGTTAGCCTATCAAAATTAAATAGCTAAACATTTCGATACCTACCTCCTATATCGCCCCTTATCTCAATTACTAAGATCCGTATGTAAGAAGCCATGAGTGACTTATTTTGTGGTGTTTAAAAAGCAATTTGTGTTAAAAACAAGCTGGTAAATATTAGTTGGGGGACAAAGTACGACCGAAAGTTTGCTAGCGGACAACTGCAATAGTGTACATATCCTATGTAAAAAATGATGCAATAAATAAATAAAAATTTATTGATCTAAACAACTCGAGCTGTAGCCGCCTTAGCAAAATGTAGGCCTAAGTAGTTAGTGGCTGGGCGAATATTACTGGAATTACTAAAATTACTGGATCTTTTGATGGTATTTCTATGAATTGATGTGCATACTTAAATTCAGAGTTATTTACTTCTAAAGAAATTCATAATGTAGAAATAATTTCTTGTCTATGATGCTTATTTGAAAGAAGTTGGGTCTGATTTTAGCGTCTCTGTGAACGATTAAAAATATCTTTTATTTCAATTAAAACCATAAAAAAAATTCGTTGTACTGATGTAAAACCAAAAACTAATTGTACATATTTATTCTTTCTAGTTTTAGGTCGTGTAAAATAGGCTATTGAGTCTGGCATAAGAAAGTTGAAATTGACCATAAACTAGAATTTTGATAAATTTGTTGTACATTGCTGCTATATTATAGTTTTAATAATCTGTGATCGTACAGCAATTGATACCAAATTTCTCAAAATTGTAGTCTATCCATTTTATCTTTTGCTGGTTATAGATAATTAACTAGTGCTATTGTTTTACGTATTTGGCTATGTACAATGCTATCTGTGTAATCAAATTATTATGTAAATGAAAATTTATTTAAAAATAATAGATAAGTTTAATTTTACTAGATTTTTTTTTGCTGCATGAATAGCAGTGATTAATACAACATACTCACGTATTAACCATAAATATTACTTGTCTATGGTTTAACTTAGCGACGAACCAATCGGCGCGGTGATATGTTCAGCTGTTTCCGGTTTATGTCAATTTAGTAAACTTTTTTTCGGGCCTGGGTGTGCTTAGACACAGTTCTGGTAAATAAGTATTAGCAAAAGGTTGCAAGCATTACCCTAATGGGGGCTATTGCTAGTGAATTTGCCACTAGAGGCGCTAGTGCCGCGTGAGGTCCAATATCATTCACTTTGTACTGGTTTTAGCGGAATTTGTTGCATAAATTATAATTTCTTTAATTTACCTGCTGGAAAGTGATCTCCTTCGTAAAATATCGCAAATATGGATTATTTGGCGATTAATGTGAACGCTTTAAAAGCGGAATTAAGAAAAAGCGCAAAAATAGGCGGCCTCAAGAGCAACTATTTCAGAAGTTAGTTAGTTGATATCAAGATAGTTATTTATAAACAATATAACCTTAATTAGATTCAAGATATCACTTTGTTTCGGTGCCAATCGCCTTTAACAGCTATACCTCCGGACCTCAGTCTACAGTGGCGCCAACTGGTGAGCAAAGAAACGGTAGTCCCCATTATCTTACCCATTACCTTAGAATGTGTTATAATAACTGAAGATATCAAAAGTTAGGCAATAACATTAGAAAAGTAATACAAAGTTTAACAAAACTGTTTATACATTGTTAGATACAAAATTTTATTATGGAATCAATGTACGGCATAGACGACAGCTCATCTGGCTCTACGCTGAGGCACCTTATCTAGTTGGAATTGGTACTATATTGCAACTAAACGTGATCTAATTTACAGACAACACTTTAGTACCATGTCATATTAACAAGTTTGTTTGTGTGCATAGATTTCTAAAGAGGATAGACAAATTTTTACGTTGAAATGGTAAAGTGGTCAGCTACTTCCGATGCTACTCATTGAATTTTGTAATATTTAAAATAAGTGCTTTCAATGTAAGAATATTTTAGCATGCCTTCCATAATTATTTTAAAAGATTATAACTTACAAACGTTAATACAAAGATTACCTGCATTTTGATGTTGATAATAGATTAAGATAAATAAATAAGGTTGTTTATATAAAAATCTTTGACAAAAATGATTTGAAATTTATTGTCGGGTAGTATAAACGTTTAATTATGATTCAATCATTAAGTACTGTGATAAGAATTTGTTTGCACCCTCATAAATAAAACTTCAAATGTACAGCCGATTGTTTTATTTCTTAGAAGTCATCACTAAAATCTACATCCATTACTTCTTCTATTGTATCAACATTTTTGGTACTATCAGATTCATCATTTAACAAACTGTTTTTGTTTTTTAATTCAACATCACTACCGACTTCGTTAACGTCAGATGAAGTACTAGGTGCATGTTGATCTTTACTGTTAGATATAGTTGAATTAGTAAGCGTGTTGATATCTAATTTATCAGATTCTTTGTGAATTACTGAATCAATATCATTTTCAGCGTCCACATTGTTATTATTTGAGATCATAGTGTCTTGGTTTCTATCACATGTTTCAACATCATTTATTTCGTTAACTTTATCGTGTGCATTAACTGTCTCATTGGACACTGGTACTTCGTCATCGATTCTTTCATTGACATTAGATATATCGTTTTTTCCTGGCACTTCATCGATTACATCTGCATTAACATTGAAGCTAGCTTGTTCAAGTGTTGTATCATTATTAAAAGTATCATTTAATTCAACATTAATTTTTTCGTTTTCAGCTTTGTCATGTACGTCAACTGAGATAGCTTGATTAGCAACTGGTTCATCTTCATCAGAACTATCAATGGCGTTTATTCTATTATGCCTTTGAGCTACCGGTTTTTTAACTACTTCAAGTTCTGACGTAATTTCAAGGCTCTTTCGTTTAGGAGTTACGTTTTTATCAATTCCATCATCCTTCATTTCATCATCAACTATGTTATGAACGTCAACTGCTATAGACCGATTGACGGCGGGTTCTTCATCATCAGAACTGTCAATAACATTGGATCTATTATGTTTTCGTACTACCACTTCATCTACTTCTTTAGGAATCACATTTGGTGTTGTAACTTCAACATTATTTTCCTTAGGAGGTTCAGCCGAAGGATTTTCATTTCTAAGTTTGGCTAGTTTTCGTTCTTCGGCGAGCCGTCTGTTTCGTAGCATGCGTTCGCGTTGTTCATCGCTGATCGAAGGGGATGAGGTTGCTTTAGGCATTATAAGTGATCTGCGGAAACATAAGTTTTATTAGAGCAAACTGAGAATTATATAAAGATCGCAGTTTGACTAAGGAGATAAGACGCTGCTGACCATCTTGTTCTGGTGCATCTAAGACACTCACGCAGAGGTTTTCATTACATCAATGCCATTAAAAATAACATGCAGTTCTTTCAACTTTATGGTCACTGGCATAAGAGTTAATTGAGCAAAGACTCATTAGTATAATAATAGGGGTTAAAGTATGAAATTGCCGATTATTTTCCCACTTTTTATTTTGTTTATAGCTCTTAAGTATAGTCATATTATTGCGTAATTCTTTTTTGTATTGTATCAAAAACTAAATAAAGAAACTTTTGACTAAAAAAAATGCAATACTAGTGCCAATTACTTCAAAGGAAGTCGTTGAAAAGACCCCTACAATGTGTCAGCTGACCTTCTTGCTTCAATTAAGTATATTTGTATTATATACTTTGATTTTCAGAAATTTAAATCGAAAACGGTTCAGGCGTTTTTATAAAAATTAAAAAATTGTTAGTATGGAAAAATGACTTTTCTCGATTTCGTCCATACAAAACGGCAATTTCATATTTTAACACCTAATACCATTATATAACATTTTATTCCCTCGATCGTGAGTTATTCTAGACACAATTGAAATCAATTGTTATCGTGGCACCCGAGTGCCTCCTGGGGGTTGAGGGATTAACCCATAAAAAATAATCTACAGGGTGTTAGCCGAAACCAGCCTATCTTAACATGTGCATATAAATCATCTGATATAAATAGTATAGTGAAGTAAGAAATTTGATATCATCATTTAATATTTTTTATTTTTATCCAAACTAAAAATTTGAGCTTTCAATTTGCATTTTTTTTAATTATGCAGATTTTAGTATTTTTATAATATGCATATTATTATTATTATGTTAAAATAGACTAATTTCGGCTTGTTATACCATTTACCTAACCTTACGCTGTATATTAAAGGTCACTCATGGAACTAAAATGTAGTGGCTTATTAATTTAGGTCTCTTGGGATAAGAAGCACAGACGACGATCTATTTGAAGTACTTTGAAGGCGTGGGACCGATAGTTGGGGGAGGCCTATGTCCAGCAGTCGTCGTTTAGCTGAGCGGATATGATTATCATTGAAGTATAATTACACGACAACAAGCAATAGGTGCAGTCTGTATTAACATGCCTGCCTCCACTTAGCTAATTGTATGACAAGAAGTATAATGTAGTAATAACACACCTGTCTCCACTGGGCGTGTGGATGGCTGGCTTCATCCCAAGGGCGGGGCTGGCATGGCCCTTGCCAGCTTGATCTAACCATCTGATGCTGCAGAAGCTTGTCAAACTCGTCCTCCAGCAGTGAGCGTCGTTCGGATATAATGATGATGAGATTACCCTTAAAGGATAAACGACAAGAAGCAATATACATTGTCTGTAACAACCAACCTGTCTTCACTTGGTGTGTGGAAGGCTGGTTTCTTCCCGGATGGAGGGGCGGGCATGGCCCTTGCCAGCTCGATCTGGTCATCTGATGCTGCAGAATCTTGTCGAACTCGTCCTCAAGCCGTGGGCGCCGATTGGATATGCTGATGATGAGATTACCTTTAAATGATAAACGACAAGAAGCAATAGACACAGTCTATTTATATTTAACACACCTAGCTCCTGGCGTGTTCAAAGTTGACTTCTTCCCAGAGGGCGCTGAGATGATGATGAGATTACCCATGCAGCATAACCTGGACCTGAAATAGCATACATTTAGTCTGTATCAACCTACCTGTCTCCACTTGGTGTGTGGAAGCTTAGTTTCTTCCCAGATGGGGGGGCGGGCGTGGCCCTCGCCAGATCGATCTGGTGCTGCAGTAGCTTGTCGAATTCGTCCTCCGGCGGCGGTAGCTCATCGTCGCTCGAGTCTCTTTGCACCACCGCCTCTTCAGGCTGGAACTGGTCTGACCTTATCTTCTGGAGGTGGACCTACAATTTTTGATAAGACAAAATATTCTGATTTGAACTACCATATTCATTACCTGGCGTTTCTCTCTGCCTGTGTGAATGACACGATAAATCGCACGAGCGAAAATCTGTTCCAATCATGAGATACAAATAAGCTATGTCCTTTCTTAAGATCAGTAAACAGCCGCTGGGTGCAGGTGGCGTGGAACGGATTAGTCTGGATATCCTTAGGGAAGGCCTATGTCCAGCAGTTGTCTAACTGAAATGATGATGATGTAATAAAAATAATAAAATCATCAACTAGATTTAGGAAAAAGTAATTCGCCATAATGGCTGGCTGTTTAATAATAATAATTCATTTATTTCGGACCAATAGTTATCCATACGAGTGTTAGTAACAAATGACTTAATAATAGTGTTAGTAAACTTACATTAGGGTTTGGACAAACTTTTTATTTAAGGGAGAATAATAATTCTCCGCTACTGTTTCTAGAATGCTGTTGGGACTATCTCTCACTCTTCTTCTCTGCTAGAAGCTGTTTCTTTGCGTATTATCGCGTGAAAGCCGTCCGTGCGGGCTTGCGCGAACATCACAGAAGCACTGCAGTACCGTGGCAGTCTAACAGCATTATTGTATTGGCATGCAGGGATCCAGCGACTTATTGGTGTAATTGAACCACAGATTGCTTGTGTACAGACTTTGGCAGTACGCCTTAAAAAGGGTAATTTTAACTTGGGTCTGTACATCGTGCAAATCTGCGGGCCAGCATGTTACTCCTGACCGCTAGAGCCCTACTTTCCCTTTAAATATCTAAATGGTCTTTCAGGTCATCGGCAAGAAAATGGTCTGGGTATTTAAAGGCTGACACTTTGTTAATCTTAGATCCATTTAAGAACAGCTCAGGTCCATTTTCTCAGTCTAAAATAATATGTATTGATAAATACTGTTTTCTTGAGTTTACGCGAACACTATACATTGAAATTAAAGATAATTTTATGGATTTAGAGTGTTCATGGTCAGTCTACCCGTAACTGCTGTAAAGGGTCCGAAACGTCGGGTTAAATAAAAATAAACGCGTTCTAAATCCGTAAACTTAACTTTTCATTTCAATTTAATGATAAATATTTACCATGACAGGTCTTTTCTTGCCAAGCATCTCAATTTTCTTCAAACAGTCATGGAAACCAAATTTTGGGTAGAGTCTATATGCCCAGTGCTCCAACTTCTTTAGTACCACATCTAAATCTTCTTTTTCATGACCTTTGCCTGAAGTAGACAGTAATTGCTTATTCACTTAATAATAAATAGATTACACCAATATCTCTCAATCTCTCTACTACATTTTTTACTAGAGTCAAATAAAAAAATACATAACAAAAACATTGTTGTATAGAATACTTGATGGTCAAGTTAAATGTAATATATTTTAATTTTTTTTTTATTTGATGCACATTAATCCCTTGATCGTGAGTTATTCCAGACACAATTGAAATCAATTGTTATCCACCCGAGTGCCTCCTGGGGGTTGAGGGATTAAACATCCCATTGGTTAAATGTTGGGCAACAAGAGTTCTGAATTTTCGAACTGGTGGATCTGTGACTATCATCCCGCATTAATTTGGCAAAAGTGGTTTATGCTTGAACCCATCAATGCTGTGGTAACCAGAATTTAATGATGGAGGACTGCAAGCTGACCTGCAGAGGGATGATTATAGGCTGTTTACTTTACTTTACTGCAATCAAAATGGAAAGATGAATTTAACTTAGAATTATTTACATCTCAAAGAACCTGACAAAAAATAATATCAAAACATATAAATTATAATAAAATTTGACAAAAAAGTCCTTGCAGAACTTCCGCGCAAAGCCTTAGTGTACCTCACAACTTTGTTCAACTCCATTCTCAGAGTGGGACACAATCCGATTCTGTGGAAGGTCTCCCAATTTGTGATGATTCATAAACCAGGTAAACCTGCTCACCAAGTTACCTCATATAGACCAATTAGTCTGCTGCCTGTCATATCAAAACTGTTTGAAAAGTCCTTGCTGCAGAGACTTACAAATATTCTCTGAGAAAAGAACATCATCCCAAATCACCAGTTCGGATTTAGACAGGAACACGCGACCATTGAACAGGTTCATAGGGTTTGTAGGGTGATCAGATCATTCGAGCACAAGGAGTACTGTTCAGCACCCTTCCTTGACGTACAGCAGGCTTTCGATAGAGTTTGGCACAGGGGTTTGCTTTATAAAATTAAGACCCTGTTACCACATACTTTTTATCCGATTCTCAAGTCATATGTAACTGATAGATTGTTCCAAGTTAGAGAAAACGACTGCACATCTAGTTTTCATGAGATTGCTGCAGGGGTGCCTCAGGGCTCTGTGCTTGGGCCCATACTGTACACGTTATTTACATCGGACCTACCATATAGTCAAAACGTCACAGTCGCGACCTTCGCTGATGACACGGCTTTGCTCACTTCGAACAAGTGTCCAGCAGAAGCTTCAGGAATGCTGCAGGATGGCCTTAACCAAATAGACAAATGGTTAACCAAATAGAGAATAGCTGCCAGTGTTACAAAATCAGTGCACATAACTTTTACCCTTCGTAAGGATACAACTTCCACATCAAGACACTGTAAAGTACCTAGGAATGCATTTAGACCGCAGGCTTACTTGGCGTAAACATTTACAAGCAAAAAGAGACGAAATCAATATAAAATACAAAGACCTCTATTGGCTAATAGGCAGAAACTCAAAACTATGTACTGACAGCAAGCTTCTTATATACAAAACTATCCTCAAACCAATTTGGACATACGGTATACAACTGTGGGGCTCTGCAAGTCAGTCCAATACTATGGTAATTCAATGGGTGCAAAACTACATTCTGAAGCAGATATCGAACGCTCCATGGTTTTCTAAGACAATGGAGATCCATGAAATATTTGACTTACCAATGATCAAGGAAGAAATAAGCATACATAGTGCTAAGTACAAACTGCATCTACAGAAACACCCGAACCAGCTCGCAGGGCAGCTTACGATTCCGGAAAAGACACGTCGCCTAAAAAAGGGACGCGACATACCTATTTGACTAGATGCGAAAGCCAGTATGAAGACTGACTACTTAAACGATAAGGAATACTCCGCTGGGAGTTCCACCCTTACCTGACACTGATCTTGTACCACATCTGCTTATAGTCGCATGACTGATCGCACGATACAGTATTACAAAAAAAAAACATATAAATTACCTTTGAATTTAAAATCCTTGAAATGATCAGGAATAATATGTATTCCTCTAGGGCCAGTTAAACGCGCTGGATTCAATAAAAACCTTGGGTTCTTAACCACACGCTTAGCTTTGGCTTGAGTCGGATCAACTCTTCTTTTTTCTTCCTCTGTAATTGAAAAACTTTAAAAACTACAACTTTTGTTTGAGTAACAGTACCGTTGGAGGTTATTTTGACTATAAAATAAATTAAGCACATAGTGGTTAAAGTATTAAAATGTCTTGTATATCCGGAATTTAAATGATTGATTGATTGAATCACGCATCCTGTACCTGCTTCGTCGTCTCTTTCTTCATTATCATCGCTGTTAGGAGAAAGTGGCCGCTCATCGTATTCATCTCCTTCTATTACCCGTTCCAGCTCCTGTGCTTCTCCAGCTTCGTCTTCGAGAAACACATCTTCTAATAACGACATCGAAATAGCTTTACCTTGTTGTTAAAATAATTCATGAAACCACAATAACAAGTAACAACTGCTGGTAATTTTAATTTGCAAAATTTTTGTTGACATTAATTTTAGCGGGAGATGTTTTGAATCGCGTTCAGAAACATATAAGAATAACGATTTGAGTAAGATTACATCATGAATATCAGACAAGAAAAAGACATATGCTCATACTACCTAAATACAAATAACAATAAAAAATATAGTGATTACTTAAGAAATAATTTCAAATAATTTACGTCAGAACTGTTAAGATATTAGTTACATACATACTCATACATAAGACTTTGTAGTAATTTTTAAACGTTTCAGCTTGAACCTTATGATGTTGTAAAAAACCAATGTTTAAAAAACCGGCTTTAACGAATTTATAATGCCAGATCATAATCTTTTTATAAATAAATTATTAATGTTTACATGAACTGAAGTTGAGCTTGACGATCCCGACGTGAACTATGCATCTCGTGTAGGTTCTAGGCAAAAAGTTGACGCTATCGGAAAAGAGCAGTTACCGATACCTCTTGTGATATCCTTTACACGAAGAACGAAAAGGGATCAATTTCTCAAGCAAGCGAAGGCTCGACATACATTGGATAGCAGGGCAGTAGTTGGCAGTGGGCCGGAGAGGAGACTTTTCGTAAACGAACGACTGATAGCTGATGCCCGGCGTCTTTTTCGTTCCTTAAGAGTTTGGGCTAAACATAACGATTATAAATACTGCTGGGTTAAAAATGGACTTATTTATGTTTGAAAACGTGACAGCAGAGACGAGAGCCCACCTATCCAGATCAGAACTCATGATGATTTACAAAGATTTTCTCCAAAGCCAGCTTCACCCTAATGAGCTTTCTAGAAATGCTCTGTCAAACATCTCTGTAGAGTTTTATGATTTTAGTACTATTATCTTAACATTAATTATAGGTTTTCATTTTTATTTATTTGTATATCTTAACTATGGGTATTGAAATAAGAAAAACCTTGTATCGAAAGGTTTAAATTTGCTAAAACTTTACATGTTATAATGACAAATGACATTGTCTAACTTTGTCTATCATAATTTAAAAAACAAAGAGTTACTTTTCTTTAAGAGAAGTAAATGAGGTCTATATCATTCTCCCGCGCTAATTTTCTCTACTACATAATCCTTTAAATATTGTGGTGGGTTGCGCTGACGATTTGACCTCCGAAGAAGTGATTCATCTAAGTCAGTAATTGGCTCTGTGCTCTTTATTATTTGATGAGTATTTGAAGTATGAGGAGATTCTTCAATCTCAGTATTAGATGGTAATGGTGAAATGAAGCTGTCATTCTCATTGATATTATTTTCAATTAGCGAGTTGTCGTTGAGTCGCATTTCTTCTCCACCTGCACCTAAAGGTGCAAGATGACGATTTGAGACGGTAGTTTCACGACCATCAGGTAGTCTAACGTATGAAAAATCTGGGTTGGTATGTAACAGCTCAACTTCTTCCACTATCGGTTGATATTTATTGGCACGATTACATTGTTTCATGAGGATTTTTCCAGAGCCCGTCAGCCAGGTTGGTATAGAGGTACCATTAGAAGATCTACGTGGATGTGTAAACATTCGCTCATGAGGAGTGCAATTTGTTGATGTGCATAGTAGTGATCGGATAGAATGAAGAGCTTGAGGTAATACACTCTCCCAATTTTCGACAGATAGATTTTTAGTTTTTAGTGCTAAGAGTATCGTTCTCCAGAGAGTTGAGTTTAATTTCTCTACTTGACCGTTGCCTAGAGGATTATAAGCGGTAGTTCGGCTAGAAGCAATGTTCCGAGAGCGAAGAAATTCTTGTATCTCAGCAGAAAGAAAGGCCGTGCCCCTGTCAGAGTGAATATATGAAGGCATGCCGAAAATCATGAATAAATTGTCCAGATGTTTTATCACTGTTTTGGAACTAACATCTGAGCATGGAAATGCAAACGGAAAACGAGAAAATTCATCAATAATAGTTAGAATAAATCTGTTGCCTGTATTTGTTGGGACTGGACCTTTAAAATCAATGCTCAGCCGTTAAAAAGGTGCCAAAGCTTTAATAAGATTCCGTTCTTGATTGTTTCTAAAGAATCTTGGTTTTATTTCACTGCAAGCACGGCAAGAACTAGTCATTTTTCTAACTTCATCGATTGAATAAGGTAAATTTTTGGAACGTACCCAGTGAAATATTCTTGTGACTCCAGGATGGCATAGAGCTTCATGAAGTGAAAATAATTGACCATTGTTTGATTCCATTGAAGCACTGATTCGAGAAAGGGCATCAGCAGCATGGTTGTCTTTTCCAGGTCTGTAAATAATTTCATATTTAAAAGGAGCAAGTTCCAGTCACCATCTTTGGATTTTCTCGTTCTTAATTTTGCTTGAATGTTTCTTACTAAACATAAATGAAACAGATCTTTAATCAGTTACTAAATTGAATTCTTTTCCAATGAGAAAATGCCTCCATTTCTTTAGGGATTCTACAATAGCATAAGCCTCTTTTTCAATGGCTGAGTGATTTTGCTCACTGGAATTTAATGTTCTAGAAAAGAATGCTACTGGCCTGGAGTCTTGTGTAAGTACTGCAGCAATGGAGTGATCAGAAGCATCTGTTTCAACAGTAAAAGGTATGTTATCATTGATTGCATTTATAGAAGATCGTGCTATACTCTTTTTGAGTTCTTCAAAGCATTTTATCTGATCTCGTGAAATGGGAAAACTTGATGTTTTAGTAAGAGTATGGATTCTTTCAGAAAAGTTCGGTATCCATTTGGAATAGTGAGCGAACATGCCAAGTGTTCGCCTAAGAGAAGCTAAGTCGCTTGGTGGTGGTAAACTTAAAAGTGGTTGAAGGCGTTCACTATCGGGTTTGATAATGTGATTCTCGATAGTGTATCCTAAAATGTTGATTTTGTTTTGTGAAAATTTGCATTTTTGCATACTAAGAGTAAGACCATATTTTTTGACCGCATTCATAAACCGTTCTAAATTTATGTCATGCTCATTCTGAGTACGGCCTCCAATGGTTATATCATCAAGGTAGGCGTACGTATCATGAAGCCCTTCTTTTCGTATGATCCAATCAATGGTTCTTTGAAAACTTGATACTCCATTGGTAACGCCAAAAGGTATGCGTCTAAACTGATATAAATTGCCAAGAGCTTCAAATGCTGTAAATATCTTTTCTTTAGGCTGGATTGGCACTTGATGATAAGCACTTTTTAGGTCTAAGGTGCTGAAAAATCTATTTTTGGCAATTTTGGAGACTAATTCTTCGATATTAGGAAGTGGATACGCATCTAGTTCGGTGAATCGGTTAATGGTTTGTGAGTAATCAATGACAAGTCGTTTTCTTTGAGTTTCGCTTTTAGTTATAAGAACTTGAGCTCTCCACGGTGATTTACTTTCTTCTATAACGCCTTCAGCAAGGAGATCTTCTATTTCTTTCTTTATAAAATCATTGTCTTCATCACTGTATCTGCGAGACTTTATAGCGATTGGTCTGCAGTTAGGAGTTAAGTTTGTAAACAGTGGTACAGCTAGTACAGATGCTTCGGCAACATTACATACATGAAGAGGTTCTTTTGGTCCACCAAAGGCAAACTCTAGTGAAGAATGTTTATTCAGGATGTCGTGGCCAATGATCATATCAGCACAAAGATTCTTGACAATTAAGAGATTGACATTTTCATACTTATGATTGTCGATAGTAATAGTTTGGCATGTCTGGCCTTCAACTTGAGAAGTGTGATTTAATGAAGCCATAGTTATAGATTGGTTACAATATGTCTTTCTCAATCTGCAGAGTTTAAAGAAACTGTCATTATTGAAACTGCTTGAACTACCAGTGTCTAACAAAGCTTCTGCTCGAATTCCCCGGATATAGGCCGGTACAGTAGCTTTACTCAAAGATGAAGGTGATGCTGCCATTATGCACGCTGTCGAATCTTGTCTTCTACCAGATGAAGAAATTGACAGTCGTGAAGAGCTTCTACAGACAGAGGCAAGATGTCCCTTTTTGTGACACAATTGACAGGTTTCTTCTGAAGCTGGACAATTTTTACGGGGATGTATCTGTCCTCCACAAAAGAAGCATTTACGTCGTTGCGTGTTGACAGCAGCTGTATGTTCCTCCTCTGTTTTACTTTCATTCTTATCAGGCTCGGTACGGACAGCGTTTACAGTGAAGCTATCAAAACATAATGAGTTAGCTTCAGCAGTTTCTAAAGATATCGCTTGATTGTAAGCTTCATCAAGAGTTAAATTTAAATTTTCTAGCAGTCTTTGTCTTATTTTATTTGATGACAGTCCGGATATAAATGCATCCCTTACGTTGTCATTTCTATTCGTTTCGGCATCAACTGCAGAAAAGGCACAATCTTTCGATATCTGTTTCAAAGCTTGTAGGTATGTATCTATACTTTCGTTGGCATGTTGTTTTCGAATAGCTAACGAGTGTCTAGCAAAAATAATATTTTTCGGTTTTACATACAGTTTTTCCAGTAAGTTTATTGCTTGAGAATAAATTTTAGCGTCATTTATGTAGGCATAGACGCTCGGAGAAATGTGATTGATTAATAGTTGGAGTTTCAGCTTTGCATTCTTTGTTTCGTCGAAAGAAGCGGCTGGTTGACATGAGATAAAACTTTCAAATGTTTGTCGCCAATGTTCCCATGCTTGAGTTGCACCATTAATAGATGGGTCGACATCAAACCTTTCCGGTCTTAGGTATTTTTCCATAACTAATTGTTTAATTAGCAAATTAAATTGAAATAAGAAAAACCTTGTATCGAAAGGTTTTAATTTGCTAAAACTTTACATGTTATAATGACAAATGACATTGTCTAACTTTGTCTATCATAATTTAAAAAACAAAGAGTTTCTTTAAGAGAAGTAAATGAGGTCTATATCAGGTATTTTACACATTCCTGCAACATGTATCATTTATCTGCATTGCAGACACATGTATATATTTTGTTTTCTAGCACAAACTCACTCTTCAGTGCTTTCATCGATGGCAATAATAAAAAGATTTATCACTCTCCAAACAGGTATTTTCATGGCATTCATGTTACTTTTGCAATAACTTTAAGTTTGTTCAATTTACTAATATGATTCTAGACCTTTTGACAGATATAGATAATTCCTTGAATATCGAATGCCACACAGTATCAGTTCCGGAAGGGTGTGTTTCTATTATGAAAAAGTATTCAATCCAAGTACTTCATGTGAGTATTCGAAGCCTGCAATGCAATTTTGATAACTTTCTTATTACCTACGCTCGATTAGGTATTCAATTTGATGTTATAATTATGAGCGAATGCTGGATAAATGACTCTTCAGTTATTAGGCAATTAAGCGGGTACGTATCTTACAATACCGAAAAGTACATAAATAAAGCCGGAGGAGTGATAGCATATGTTAAAGATAAATGGTCTCCGAATGTTCTCGAACCGGATATTGAAGAAGCGAATTCCCTGATTGTTGAAGTCCCCAATGTGTTTACAGTCCTGGGCATTTATAGATCTCCGTCTTTTGTCGATACTTCTATCTTTTGTTCATCCCTTGATCGAATTCTTGTAACCTTACCTCGAAGTCCATTCCTTGCTGTCGTAGGGGACATAAATATTGACATCTTACCTTCTGCCTTGGACCAAATGATTGCTGCATCATATCTAACACTTTTCTCATAACACGGTTTTATTCCAGCCATAAACGCACCTACTCATAATAAATCATGTATAGATCACATATTTGTTCCAGCAAACACGTTAGGAGAGTCCACCGTGTGCAAGACTGACCTTACAGATCACAGTTTTGTAATGATTGGAATGGCTGGCTTTATTAAGAAACCCATACAGAGAACAAGGCTAAAAATTAATTACGCAGCTATTACCACTCACCTTGATAACATTGACTGGTCTTCTATGTTTGAAAATAGCTCTATTGACGAAATTGTTTCAAAATTCTCAGTGATTCTTACAGATGCAATCTCTTGTCATTCCCGTCTGGTCAAATTAAGTCATTCGAAATTTATTATCAAGACCTGGATGACCCCTGGCCTTATTCGCTGTTCAAAACACCGAGACAAGCTTCACGCTGATTACAAAAATTCTCCTAATGATTTTACAAAAAAAGTAGTCTACACTAGATACCGCAACTTCTATGTTTCGCTTCTCTTCTATAAAAAATCTCCAAGAAAGCTCTGGAAATGCATCAACAAAATTTCACATAGACTTCCTGCTAAAAATTATAACTGCGCCAATGAACTACTCACTACGAAGAACGGCTCAAATCAGGAATCTCTGGATACATGCAACTCTTATTTTTGCAGTGTGGGCAGTAATCTAGCAAACGCTATACTCTCCAATCTCAAAGAAACGCAAGAGTCGTTAGCTGCCAACGCAAAAATTAATGCCTCTCCATCTCATTCCTTCTTTATTTCGCCAACGAGTGAAGACGAGATCTTGGACCTCATTCTACAACTGGACCCAACCAGCTCTCCTGGCATTGACAACATAGATAACAAAATTTTGAAAGCCATCAGATCCACCATAGCTGCCGCTCTAGCAACTATTTTTAATTTGAGCATTGAAACTGGCACCTTCCCCAGGGCTTGGAAGACCGCTATTGTAATTCCCATTCATAAGGGTTCTTCAAAAAATGTGCCTTGTAGTTATCGATCTATCTCGCTACTAGGAAGCATCTCGAAGCTATTGTAACGCATCATAAAGAAGAGACTGGTGTCATACGTAGAGTCCAACTCCCTAATCTCAGCTAGACAATTCGGTTTTCGCAGAGGCAAATCCACAAAAGATGCAGTCTCTCTCCTGACAGATATTATTTCTACTCATCTAGATACTGGTCATCGATGTGTCGGCGTCTTCTTAGATCTGGCAAAGGCATTTGATACCGTGTCGCTGCCAATATTATTAGCAAAATTGGAAGGCTTTGGAATACGAGGAAGTGCACTAAATTGGTTTACCAGCTATTTAAATGATAGAAACCAGTGTGTCAGGATTGATCATCAAATGAGCAGTATAAGTACTCCTTCTTTTGGCGTACCTCAAGGTAGCATACTTGGACCAATATTATTCGTTCTGTACATAAACAGTATATTTTCAATTCCTTTACAGAATGCGGACTTAATCTGCTACGCTGACGACACAGCTCTTATTTTTCATGATGTTTCGTGGGAACTGGTTTGCCATAGGACTGAGGTCGGCATGAGCTTGGTATCACAGTGGCTGGTAAGAAACCTCCTGACACTAAATACATCCAAAACAAAATTTCTCTGCTTTCACAAGACAGCTGCTTCTGCCCCTGATATCAACTCAACACAAATAAGAATACATAGCTGTGATCCTGAACAATCCGACATATGTGTTTGTGAAAGTATTAAAAGGTCAGAGACTCTAAGCTATCTCGGAGTAATTTTGGACGAAAAACTCACTTTCAATCAACACACTGCCCACATGTCAGCACGAGTAAGAAAACTTATACCCATAATGAGAAACCTGAGAGATGTGGCAGACGGAAAGACTTTAAAGGCTGTCTACCTGGCTCTATGCCAATCTATAATATCTTACTGTATTCTCGTATGGGGAGGAGCACCTAAATCATCTCTTATCATACTGGAGAGAGCCCAAAGGGGTGTCTTAAAAGTAGCCCTCTTTAAGCCAGTACTATACTCCACTGCCGCCTTGTATGAGGAAGCAGGGGTCCTTAGCGTGCGAAGGCTGTTCTTGGTTAGAGCTGTGGCCTGTACTCACAGAAAGATCATAACTTCGGATTTATAATAATAATAATAACCCCGCAGGGCAGCTTGTGGCGAGCTGTTGGGCAGTAGCGACCTCACGAACCTGATTGCTCCCGGGAGTATCTCTGTTCCTCACCTCTGGCTTGCCTTCATTGGTTGGCCGGAGTGAACAATGACGAGGAACATATCTCCCACCTCTTGCTTGCCTTTATTGGCCGGCTTGAGTGGAGAGTCGCTAGAGCAGAAATGCTTGGAGGAAGGAAGTATTGCAGTAAGATGCTTGTAGGGATCTTGAACGGATTACCGGGATTGTCCTGAGAGCCGTGTAATACCTCTCCACTCCTCAAGCACCTCGGGCTATGTTGCCCCCTTGTCGCTATGTCACTATGTGCTAGCGGCCGTTTTCGGGGGCCCATTAAACGAGTGTGCGAGTCACCCCCTGCCATTTTATCCGTGTGAGTAACATAGGTCAGGCAGGGGCCCAGTCCACTAGCACCCAAACCCATAGCCCAGTATCCTTTGTATCCACATTCTACAATAGTCCTGCACTGACCGGGGGTTAACCTTGGGTGTACTTGTATTGTGCGCACAGGGATAATCGTCGGTTGGTGTCACATTACATCATTTAGATAAATGTTGTCTAACAGGCCTCTGCGAGTTGGCTTCGGCCCCTCGTACGCCTTCCAAATGTCCGGGACTCCATAGTCCCGTGATCGGAAACAGACCAACATAATAATAATAATATTTATTTCAGTAAAAAAGTTTCATCTTACATTAATAAGTGGCCGGAGTCTCCTTTTAAGCAAATAATGCCTGTACCAGGAGACACCGCTCTTCCATTACGTCAATTTAAGATATATTATAAAATAGTTACAAGATTATGATAAGTAAAAGATTATAACAAACACATTCTTAAGTGTTTCTGTGCGTGTAAAAAAAAAGTAGTTTGTGTGTGTGTGTGTGTGCGTGTGTGTGTTTGTGTGTATGTGTGCGTTTTTGTGTATGAGTGATTTATATGACCACTTACTCAAAAAGAGAGTTTTTAAGATACCTGTTGTATTCACTCATACATCCTTTTCTCATCACTTTGGTCGATTCCTGTTTCCGTACATCTATAATAAAATGGTTAAATTAACTGATATTAAACAGTGCTCTGTCTTTAGAGCAAAATCTTTGGTTACGAAATTGCTGCTCAAATGGTCGTATGACGAGACGGAAAAGTTTTTGGAAGTTATAGGGTAATTTACTAAATTCCGTACTTGGTTGGTTTGGAACATTTATTAATTACATTGACTTTTTCATCATTATACTCGTAGTATAAATACATTTATAAGCACACTTATTATTTTATACATCACACTCAATATATAGTATTGCCCATAGTTAGCTTTTAGTTTGCATTGAGACAAGTTCTCATCAAATATGTATTCTAGATATTATATTTTTATTTTTCTCTAATTCCTTACTCTTAATTACTTATCATTTATTTATTTAAGCTATATTAGTTGTTTTTGTGACTCGTTTATTGTTCCTCACAGGACAGGCTTAGCCTAGTGTGCGGACCTGAAATTATTATTGTTAACTAATAAATTGTAATTGTACTAACTTAGGATTAAAAATACTCTTTTTAAATGAACTTCAATACTCATCCTCTGGAAATATTATTCGATTCTAAAAATTTGTTATTTTGCTCCTAATAAAGTATCATAATTTACGAGAAAGACATTTTTTTGTTTCCTATTATAATTTTTGAGTAATTGATTAAGCTGATAATAACTGATTTCGAATTTTTTGATATTTTGTTAACTGACTACGTCACCTTACAATAGCCGTGCTTTTATAACTTTAAACTACTAACTTTTATGGCATTGAAATTTCAGTACAGTTTGAATTGTATTATAAGTATGTATTTACAAAAAAAAAATATATGATTAAGTTTATCGGTTGTCTAGTACCCCATATGACAGGGTACTTAATAGTAGCTTAATTTGGGACTAGATGGCTCTGTGTGGCCCAAAGAGGCATGTCTAAAAAAAAATTACAATTTAACACATACTTATTTCAATTCATTGGTTATGGTTACATACCTTTTAAGGTTTACTTTCTGTACACAATAGTATTTGGCCTTAGCAGGATCGCAGTCAATCCAATGAACCGGTCTAGCAGTGTGCTCGTCCGGACTCAATCGCGATACAAACGCGATGTTTTCGCGCGTTTCGTAAACGCGCTACAAAAAGCCGTGGGCGAGCGCCCTTAGTGATCAGTCACTGTCATTATTTTTAAATAACGTTAGGAGCAGTCACAAGTTGGATGGATGACCGTTTGTGGCATCATACCATGAGCGCTTCCGTGCTTTGGTGGGCACGTTAAGCCGTCTCGGTCCTAGCTGATGTCACGAGATAACAGTCGTCAAGCCTTTTTGGAGGCCTTCGGGTGGTTTGAGAAACGTCCAACGGTGCGGGGTGATGTTGCCACAGCATTGCCCTTGCCGTTCACCAACCCGCACTAGGCCAGCGTGGTGGAACTAAGGCCTTAACCCCTATCCGTAAAAAAAAGAGAGACCCGTGCTCAACAGTGAGCGTAATGGGTTGAGACTTTTAGCGATAGAAACAGCCTTTTCAACATGTATATATATTTCCTACCCGCATTAAATTTAACGCCCCCTGTCGCACATGGAAGGTTAAGAAACATAATTACAATTTAAAGCAACTGCCAAAAAAAAATTGGCAATAAAACTGGCCATTCTGTCAACCGTAACAGCATGGTACATCACTAAGAGGTCACGTGACCAGCTTGCGTTTTGAGAGCGCATTCACAGGTATGGTAATCAGTAATTTTTAGTAAAAATTCAATTTATTTCGGTTAATAACGTAGAATTAAGGTAATAATTAAAGTTGAGTTTCAAAAATGTGTTGACGTGCTCATAAATGAGGTGTGAACTTGTGTCGTGCGCGGTTATTTCATCAACAAAGAATCATTCTGATACCAAGAATGGTGCTCAAAGAATGGCGTCCCCCACATGTGCCGCTGGCCTATAGAGTTTCGTCTTGGATGTGCTAAAATCTGATGACGTGAGCTGTTGAAATGGCGTAAAAAAGTGAACATGTTCGAATTTTTTTGGTGTTCCGGTAGAAATCAGTGCGTTACCTCCACTTTCTGACAATGCCCTTGCGGTCCACTTACAATGAATCATTGTCCTGATTCTTCGAAAACTGGCTATAGGTATCCTGTATCTCGCCGATTCAGGCATCAATAGTGATACTTGACTTATCTGCATGTCTGTAATCTGTTTTGCTGCTAAAAAAATTGTCTTTGTATTTGATATCCGCCCTAATGTTTTGTTTACCAATTTACCGCTCTTGCGAGGATCAGTGTGAAAGGATTTGCTGGTGATATTCTTCATTCTAATAATTTTCTACCACCAGCAGAACTTGTTTACTACCCCCATTTATCAATTGCTACAATCAAAGAATGACAAATATTTATCTTGGTGCAATTAAATAAGTGTCATTAACCTTAAACTGACTAGATTTCATAATTGTAGCTCACAAACATAGCATCATGATTGATTAAGTACAGTGTGGTTTCCATTTTAAGGTTTTTGGTGAACTTCAGCTATATTGATGAAATTTTGCATGACAAGAGTTTATTGAACTCTATGCTGAAGGGTAGGTAACTGAGTAGTTTTGTCTAGCAGTTTATCCATATAACTTTATCACATAAATAATGAATTTGAATTAATGATTACAACTAAAATAAAAAGAAAGTGTTGTTTTGTGTTAAAAGTGTTATGATATGACAGTATTAATTATTCATGTGGAAATGGGTAGGTGCTGTCCATTGGAAAACTTCAATTTAAAGGATTAACATGTTCAGTACCCTTATATGGCCACAAACAGCTTTGACTTTAAATTATTAATTAATTTGGACCCTCCCACATAAGTTTAGTAGAAAACCAAACAAGGCTGTGGACGTAGAGCAACACTACTTAGAAATTGTTATGGCCATTTTTAAGAATTGTTTTTCTTAACTCCTACAGGATCATATGACCGCCTTGCGATAACAATTGATTTTAATTGTGTCTGGAATAACATACAATCGAGGGATTAAATTATAAATAATATTAATGTATTCCTGTATGCCTTTTCCTAAAGACATTATTTAACTTTATTACTTACCTAATGGTGTGGTCTCCTTTTGATTATTTTAAAATAGGCTGCCTTAGTGCCTTATTTTATGTATGGATAATCATTACTACTACACTACTAAATTCTAACAGAAGTAGTAATGTTTTTTAAGCTAGCAATGATTTTTAGTAGTCAATAAAAATATTCCTTAAACCCCCTGATACCCCCCCCGGTTTCCTCTGTTTTATCTATCTAAATATTATCATACATAGCAGTTACATTATTAGTGTGGTTTATATGGTAGCAAAATTTAATTTGATTGCCTCGATAGTTGTGTGTTTTATTCTTTTTTCTCATGAATAACAATATGTTGCCGTATGCTGAGCTAGTTGATACTTGTTCACAACAAGGGAGGAGAGGGCTTATGTCCAGATTTAAGCCTGCTTAAAAAAAACAGTAAAATCAGTTTTAATTCTGCAAATAGGCCCTTTTACGCCTCCTGACCACCTGTACCATTAGGCAGTACCATTGGTGGTACAAATGGTACTGATTTATCCCATTAGTACCAGGGAAATAAATACAAGTGTGACACTCGACATTACTTCAATAAAAAATGTGATGGTACAATTGGCACTACTTATTTTATTAGTAACCTATATTTTACTGTCATATATTTTTTTAAGTATCTTTATTTATCTATTATTATTATTTTTTATTTAAATATATATATTTTCATGTATTTTATTTTATATATATTTTTTTATTTTTTATTTTTATTTATTTTTATAAATATATTTTTTTTAATTATAAATAATTAGCGTCCAGCAAACAATAAAATATCACTGAGGATGTTGTTTTACAGTTGTACTAGTGTGATAAATCAGTGCCATTTGTACTATCAAATGGCACTGACTAATGGTACAGGTGGTCCACCGGGATATTTTGGTATCATTTGTACAATCAATTGTACTAGTGGGATAAATCAGTACCATTTGTACCACCAATGGTCCTGTCTAATGGTACAGGTGGTATAACGTAGCAGAATATCTGGGGTAACCTTGAAGAGGAATACCCTCAGAAACCTAGGTTCTGCTACGCTACACAAGAAAATTTAGAAAGAGGGAAATTAAGGGAACCTACCTCCCTATAATTATTCCCTAAAAATGAAACAAAAACAAAAGATAGGACTAAGATTAATTTAATTGAAATAACTATTATTCAATGTTTACGACAATAATCTATGTTTAATGAGGTATGAGTTCATTGTCAGGCATTTTACAACCACACCAAAAGTTATCTGCTTTGTTTTGTTGCTTATCAAGTACAATAGACTGATTGACGATTAAATATTGTTGTTACGAAAATGTCCTCATTCCTTTGTCTTGCCATAACAAAAAATATATTAAAATAGTGTTGTTGTATTCAAATATTTTAGATATTTAGCTTTATAAAATGAGTTGTCCTGACCAATGCACAGATAAAATCACTTACACTGGGAAACTGAAGAATTATAATTTTAAGGCAGTGAAAAAAAGTGAGTGAACGTTTTGATTCACATGATCAATTGCATACAATTGGGTTCTTACGTCAATAAAGTTGAAGCTGGCAATTTTGATAAATGATAGTGTTACAATTGATAGTAAGATTATCTAACATACGTCGACGACGTAACGACGTCACGTCTATGTAAACAGATAAAACAAAATAAATTTGACGTTAAAATGACGTCTCGAAATAGTGATTTCTAGCATCAGGCTATATATTTTTGTTGCAAAACCGCACCAATTTTAACAATATAAAATGCGCCAGTGTTAAGCCTGATCTGCTATCGAAAATGTTTTTCTTTTTTTGTTTTATAGCAAGCGACGGCAGTGTTTTGGCCTGAGCCACACGATTCCGCCATAGTGAATGGGGAAACACATCGTTTTTTTAGATACTATAATTTTGTACAGCAGATTCAAGCCATTTGTATCATTTGCTTGTCACCAGTCATACGAACTTCTTAACCCGGCAAAATTGAATTCGTAGATCTACTGCACAGTTAAATTCTATGACTTGTTTGAGGAATAGAAGTTTGTGAAAATGACTATTATATCCAGGTAACAATTTGGTCAATTTCCATTAGAAATCTCATGCAAACAAACAAACTTGTTACTTTGACATGGAACTAAAGAGTTCAGTGACTAAGCTAGCTAGGTACATTAATTGTATTATCGCTGAGAATTTAAGATGTCAGTATATAAACATGAAAAATTAAAAAAAAAAATTTTTTTTTCAAGTTTATATACTCATATTATAAGTGCAATTAAGTTGCTAAAATATCAAATAAAGAATTTAAGATGTATTGGGTGTATATAAACATCAATATGAAAAGAAAAAGAAAATCCTTTTTATTAATGTTGATTCATGCATGAGTTTTGGACCTTACAATAATAGAAAAAATGCAGACTAATGTTTCTTTAAACATAATCAGTCTGTATAGGCATTAATGTCAAGTGCAAGTTTATTGTATAACTGCTTTATCGGTGTCGTGTAGATAGATTGCCATAATAGAGTCTAGACTCTACAGCATAGTTCAGACAGAAGTCTTAGGTATAAATTTATAATGCATCATTGCATATTATCGCGAGAGCGCAATATATATTTAGAAACATGTAGAGTACACGTCACTGTCGCGTTTGGATGCAAAAGATAAATATATAATATCTTTTGCTCTTAAGTGTTCATCTATGTTTCGGTTTGGATGTTGTTTTTCCAGTGATTTGCTTATCTAAATCTGTTCAGGCATTTGATATATTTGAAAAACAGACATGCATCTTTAGTTTTAAATTTACCTTCTGAGACATTTTGAAGCAGCATCAAACTGGATTATATTTGAGTCTTCAAGACGCCCTAGCTCATCTAGTGGGGAGAAAAATGAATACTCTCATCTATGACGCCTTCCAATTATATTGTTTCCTGGTCTAAGCCTGGAGTGTCGAGTTGTTTACACCATAGGTACTTGTTCTGCACTAGCCTTGGAGTTGGTTTTGTGTGTTCTTCAGATATTTTTCTCACCCACGAAACGAAGTTCACTTTATCTTTTGTAATTAATTTTCTTTATTAATGCATTCACGACCCAGTTGGCGTAGTGTTTCGGTGTTCCGCCTAATACGCAAGGGTTCCGTGTTCTGGTCAAGTCGAATTAGGAAACGATCTTTTTAAATTGGCTTGGGTCTGGAGGAGGTGGGATGGGGGATAGTCGTGCTTCTGAAGACGTAAAAACTGGTCAGGACAGAGGCTTGATAAAGGCGGCTTTGGAAACGACATCGGAACATCATCAAAGGATGGTCACACGATAAGAAGACTTAATGCAATCAATTTTAAATTAATTGTTCTACAGTTCAAAACGTAATAATAGTCGATGACGTCATCGCGATTACGTTGCGCTTGCGCAGCTACGACGAAAACGGCGGACTGACCGTTACGTATGAGTCGATAACACGGAACCGACTGCCATTTTTGAAGCACCATTATTGGTTAATTTACAATCTTACATTAACTTTTTCTTAACTTTTAGATTGAATTTGAATAGATTTTTCGTATGCGCCAACGAATGTCGATGAAAAGACCAGCCATGTAAAAGTGCGTTCGAAATTTTCTGTCACTTTAACGAATGTAATTTAAGTTTCACACCTCATCGCGTCTTCCTTGTAAGGTCGCTTTTAAATAGCAAATAGCAGGTGGCGGTAAGGGTGCTTTTCCACGATACGGTTTTTATCTTAGGATCAACATGTAATTAAGTCTGATGGTCGACCATGCAGCTTTGTATGAGACTTGATATAAATATGTCCCTTTGAAACTAGTATGCGTTTAGTTAACACTAATGTGGAAGAAATAGAAGATTTGTCTTCTTAAAAGACAAGGCAGAACACTCTTCAATGCATTTTACTCGCCAAACAGCACTTCTTTTTTCTTCTTCGCTATGGTGTAAAAACACCCTTTGCCAGACAGTATGAAAACCGTCTCGATATAAGTCGCTATCATCATAGCGTATATCATGTCTTTAGCATGAGAAGTCGAAGCAATGATTGTCATCATCACCATAATTATCTCAGTCAAACGATTCTCGATGCTGAGAATAGGTTTCCCCTAAGGATCTCCACGACGATCAGTCTCACGCCACCATCCAGCGTCTTCCCGCGACCACCAGATCGTCGGGACATCTGGTGGTCTAACAAAGATCGTCCGGACGCTATACCAGAATGGTCTTCGGTTCTTCTTACTATCTGTCCCGCCCATTGCCACTTCAGCTTAGCAATTCTTCGAGCGATGTCGGTTATCTCAGTTCTCCTGCCGCAGAGAATTACCAAGCACCGCTCTCTACATTGCCCACTGTGCTACAGTAACCACAATTCAATAACTAACGATCTTGTTTTTTGTTCTAGCTGCTTGTAAATAGAGGCTGTAAATATAATTATAGCGAGTAAAGATGAGTTTGGGTGCACGCGCCACCAAGGGTGGTGCGAAGGCCGGCAAGGAGGGCAAGCATGTGCCCGAGAAGAGCAAGGGCACAGACAAACCACAGCCCAAGGAGAAGGTCAAGCCACAGGTCGATACACTTTAATACTACATACTCATTCATATATTGCAAAACCATAATGCATACAGAAATTTGTTACATGAGAGGCCAGTGTTATGGACTTTACTTTACCCAATATGCTTATTCATATTGCCTCTTATGCCAATGGGAATGAGGTATTTAGCTTTCGACTGATACAAATATACAAGTCCATAACAGTCTTAAGGATAAGAACTATTGTTATTTTAAGGCTGTTATGGATATTCCTCTTATTTGACGACCTCCGTGGTAGAGTGGCGTACACGCCGGTTTTCAAGGTGTCACTTGCTCCGAGGTCCCGGGTTCGAATCCCGGACGGGTTAATGTAGAAAATAAATACTTTTTAAGATTACTGTGGTAAATGAAAAAGGCGTGAGCTGGTAGACCGCTAGCTGTAGCGCGCTTTTAAACAATTTGCCGCGCTTCCCTTATTAAACCAGCTGTCAACAAGATTGTTTTTTTTTTGTCTTGTAACTAATGTATGACGTTTACTGGTTTAATGATTGTTATTAATTGATCTGTCCTATTACGCAATGCTTTGCGTCCGGTTAGAGGTTCTAAGTTTGTAGATTTCGAAATGTATTCGATAATTCTTTTCTATCTTTCACAGGCAACAACAGAACAGCTCCGGATGGCTCACATGATAGACCGTAAGAGCGAAGATGCGTCTGACGTTCGCCGAATGGTAAGTGTTGCATCACTTAATATACGTTAGGGTTTCTGTTCTGAAAAATACAGAACCCATAAAAAAAAAACTCTTTTTTCTCCTTTCATGACCTTTTTTCTCCTTTCATTTCCTGTCATGACGACCATTTGGATCAGCGGTAGTTAACGCTGCTTCTGAGCCATGGGTCGCGGGTTCGATCCCCGCACAGTACAAATATTTGTGTGCATGAACATGTCTGTTTGTACTGGTCTGGGTGTTTTCTATGTATTATAAGTATGTATTTACAAAAAAAAAAAAAAAAAGTATATAAGTAAGTTTATCGATTGTCTAGTACCCCATACGACAGGGTACTTAATAGTACCTTAATTTGGGACTAGATGGCTCCGTGTGGCCCAGTGTGGCATGTCTTAAATATTTATTTATTTCCTTTCAAAATTGTTCAACACGGTATCGGATACCTCCTATCGAGTTGAATTGAAACCATAATACACACAGATTTATATCAGAAGCTGTGAAATCATTAAACTACTTGGTGAATGTAAAAATAATGACATCAGTCTTTCTTCTACCATTGGATAAACTGCGGTCGCCAACCCGCCTACTAACCGTTGCGATAATAGCAAACGTTTTGGAGATTTGGCCTTATAAAAATTTCGAAATAATGTATAATCATGATTAGCTCTGATGATCTAATAATATTTTATCGTTTTTAGGGTTCCGTACCCAAAGGCTACCCACTAAAACGTAACCCTATTACTAAGACTTTGCTGTCTGTCCGTCTGCTGTACTTTTGTCTGTCACCAGGCTGTATCTCAAGAGCCGCTATAGTTAGACAGTTGAAATTTTCACAAATTATGAATATCTGTTGCCGCAATAACAACAAATACTAAAAACAAAATAAAATAAATATTTAGGGAGGGCTCTAATACAAAAAACACAATTTTTTTGTCTATTTTTGCTCGATACCTACTCTTGTTTACCTAGTCAATCTTACCGAACCTTTCTTGCGCGAGTCCGATATGCACTTGGCCAGTTTTTAAACCTGCTAAGCTTTTGCGTTACTTATATACAAAATAAAAACAGCTTTCTTTAGTATACAAAAGTTACATTTTTATTTTTTTTCTTTAGATGGTTTAACGGCCTCGGATACTTGTCCATACAGCCAATTCTTTAGTAATATTTTCTTGATTTTTGCATTAAAACGTTGATGTTAGACGTTTTAATGCTTCGATGGAGTTTTTGGAGACAGTCGAAAGATTGAAGGAATGTAGAGAAGTCCCCAAGAAAGAGGTGAACGGTTCGCGTTCCCGCGCAAAATTCACGTTCCACTTTTCTTGGTTACGACCCATACACCATGTTATTTCACCGAACTGTATATTGTTCACTCGCACGACACTTTGTTTCGCAAAATAACAACACTTTTACGACCCAAAAATCACTATAAACAATAAAAATTCGATAAAATAAAAGGACTCCAAACGGATCTCACGAACTCCCGCCAAAAACTCAATAGTTACATTAAGTAAACAATAGACACGCCGAGAGACTGTGTCAATGTAAAGTGTATTGCCCAATTACAAAAGTGTAGTTCTAACGACTTGTAACGTTTGTACGCGAATGTGTTAATGTGGGAACACACACTCTACACAATTCATGCCAGTGCGTTGATCGTAGAAAATCATTCTTCCATGCGTTACGAAAAAACGGGCTCAGATTTTGATTAAGACCCCACGATTTTCGATCTACGAATCTTACCATTAGAAAGATAATATTTTTTTATACTTATACACAAAATATCATATCTCGGAAAACCCTGTTTTTTTATAAATTAAGTTTTAAAATTTAATAAATGTTAATTTATTTTGACAGAATATATTTTTATTGCTCTCATTGCCATGTGTTGCGTTTCGTTATTCGACTGTTAGAGCCAAGTAAGGTTAGGGGTCGCAAAGGGGGTGCACAAGGGGTGCACTAACCTAAACCTAACCTAACCTATTTCCAGCGCAATCGTTTCTGTCACTGAATGTATCATATTCAGCTGATTGGCCTTTAAACGACTAGGTAGGGATAGTTTAGGACAAAATTGTGGAGTCCAACAATTTTGTGGCTAAATGGTAGTCACTTATGTAGTTATTTAAGCAATTTATCAACTTGCGGAGTATTGCGCCTTATCAGAAGATTTTGATTTATCTATGAATATTTTACTTAGCACCCTCCCCCCCTCCCCCCCCCCCGTCGACTGAATCGAGGGTGCTTAATCAAATTTTTTTCCAAAAAAATAGGCACTCTTATCCGTTTAGTATCTCACACATTTTGTTTGTATGAATAGATCTAGAAGTAATACGAGGGCGGGTCAATAAGTCCGTGACTTTTTGAATTTCTGACCTCTTTACCGAAAAAGCAACACTACTCCTGGCAACAGGTATCTGTCAGTTGACTCCTATCAAAATTTGAACTTGCTGCGTCAGTTAGTTTGTGTCCGACAGCTATCTTTATCAAACTACCCAGTAATTTGAGGAATAAATGGAAAAAAGTGAATTTCGTGTGCTTATTAAGCATTATTTTTTGCGAAAAAAAACCATTACCGAGACCAAGGCTAAGCTTGATAAATACTATGGGGACTCTGCACCATCGCTTTCAATGGTAAAAAAGTGGTTTACTGAATTTCATTGTGGCCGTACAAGCACTGAAGATGCCGAACGTCCTGGACGCCCAGTTGAGGTCTCTACACCCGAAACAATCGAAAAAATTCACGATATGGTGTTGGCCGACCGAAGATTGAAAGTGCAAGAGATTGTGGAAGCCGTAGGGATCTCGCATGGCTCAGTGGTTTCAATTTTAAAAGATCAATTGGGCATGAGAAAGCTTTCCGCAAGATGGGTGCCGCGTTTGCTCACAGTCGACCACAAACGCAATCGTGTAACAACTTCACAGGAAGGTTTGGCGTTGTTTAATCGCAATATGGAGGAGTTTTTGCGCCGTTTTGTAACCGTGGACGAAACATGGATCCATCACAACACACCAGAGACCAAACGACAGTCAAAACAGTGGGTTTCTAAGGGTGAATCGGCGCCAAAGAAGGCCAAGGTGGGTTTGTCAGCCAATAAAGTTATGGCGACTGTTTTTTGGGATGCACGTGGGATAATCCACATTGACTACCTTCAAAAGGGAAGAACAATCAATGGGGAATATTAGCCCAACTTATTGGACCGCTTTAATGACGATTTGAAAAAAAACCGACCTCATTTGGCCAAGAAAAAAGTTCTTTTCCACCAAGGCAATGCAAGGGTGCACACATGTGCAGTTGCCATGGCAAAAATCCATGAATTGGGCTATGAATTGCTCCCTCATCCGCCCTATTCTCCAGATTTGGCTCCGAGTGACTACTTTTTGTTCCCAAACCTGAAGAAATGGCTTGGTGAAAAAAGATTTGACTCCAATGATGAAGTCATCTCGCAAACAAAGGCCTATTTTGAGGACCTCGACAAATCATATTTTTTGGAAGGGATAAAAAAATTGGAGAAGCGTTGGACAAAGCGTATAGAGCTCAAGGGAGACTACGTTGAAAAATAAAATGATTTGTTTATCAAAAAATCTGTGTTTTATTCCAAAAGTCACGGACTTATTGACCCGCCCTCGTAGTTATGTTATTACTTAAATGCTTTTAAAGTTTCGCTTTGCATAATTTCTTGATAGTTAACGTGAAATTAAACGCGATCGTACCTCCCTTTTTTTTAGGGTTCTAAGACTTCGCTGTCTGTCCGTCTGTCCCGTCTGCCTGTCGCCAGGCTGTATCTCAAGAGCCACGTTAGCTAGACAGTAGATTTGAAAATTTCACAAATTATGTATTTCTTTTGCCGCTATAACAACAAATACTAAAAACAAAATAAAATAAATATTTTAGGGGGGCTCCCACACAACAAACGCAATTTTTTGGCCCATTTTTGCCCGATATCAATAATGGCAAAAGGTAGACACTTGAAATATTCACAAAACACTTAGTTGTGTTTGTACTTTAATAAAAAATAATACAAATAAAATAAAATTAATATTTAAAGGGGCCTCCCATACAAAAGCGCCATTTTTTGCCTATTTTTGCTCGATATCAATAATGACAACAGGTAGACACTTGAAATATTCACAAAACACTCAGTTGTGTTTTAACTTTAATAATAAATAATACAATAAAAATAAAATAAATATCCCATACGAAAAACGCCATTTTTTGCCTATTTTTGCTCGATATCAATAAATGGTAACAAGTAGGCAATACATTACTATTTTTACTGTTGTTTACCTAGTCAATGGTACGGAGCCCTTCGTGCGCGAGTCCGACTCGAACTTGGCCGGTTTTTTTATTAGTTTTTTGTGAGTAAATTAACGCATTCGTGCCGAGGATTGTTTCTATGCGTGGTGCGAAATCAGTGCCGGCGTTCCTCAAGGTGGTGTTCTGTCTCCTCTTTTATTCTCAATCTTTATAAACTCTATTACTCACAATTTATTATCTTCCTTCCACTTATATGCAGACGATCTCCAAATATACTCTCAAGGGAGCCTTGATAACCTCTCTAGTGTGGTAAATGTCCTAAACACAGATTTAAACACTATTTTGAACTGGAGTAGGTCATACGGACTTAAGGTTAACCCTTCTAAGACGCAGGTTATTGTGATGGGTAGCTCATGGCAAAATGCCCGAATTGACTGGAGTGCCTTACCACCCATCATATTTGACGGTGTTCATGTTCCTTATAGCCCTGTTGTTAAAAATCTGGGTGTTTACATGGATAGTACTCTTACCTGGGCAACACAGATCGCGGAGGTTAGCAGGAAAGTGTTTGCAACGGCTGCGTCCATTAATAGACTACGGAATTTCTTACCAATACCCACTAAAATTGCTCTGGTTCAAGCCCTTCTGTTTCCCATTCTTGATTATGTAGACTGTTGCTACTTAGATGTCAATGAAAATCTTCTAAGCAAGCTCGAGCGCCTTCAGAATTTCTGCATTCGTATTATCTATGGTCTACGAAAGTACGATCATATCTCAGAATACCGAGCTCTGCTAAAGTGGTTATCTATACGTCGCAGGCGTGAATTTCACGTTCTTTCCTTTTTGTTCTCAATATTATTTAATCCAAAATCTCCATCTTATCTAAAGGAGCGTTTTCAATTTTTGCGATCCGCTCTAGGTCACGATATGCGGTCTTCCAATAAACTCTGTCTTGTGACTCCTCTTCATTCTTCCCATTCTTACTCGCGGTCATTCACTGTAAAATCCATACGTCTATGGAACTCTCTTCCATTGTTGATTCGGCAATCTGAATCACTTCCTATTTTTAAAAACAGACTTAAAACCTATCTTCTTTCACTTTAATTTCTGTCCTGTCTAATTTTAACTTATGTAATTCCTATTATTGATACTTTTGGTCACGTGATCCTCTTTCGTTTAATGTATTTGGGTTTGTAGTTGTATGTGTATATGTTATGTATGTATATGTTATGTATGTATATTTAGTGTATAGTTTATGTAGTTTATTATGCATGTATGTAATACTGTATTTTAATGTTATTTATGTAGTTTACTATGCGTGTAATATTAGATATATTTCAGATTGTAATTTTACATCTCTTTTATTACTTTTCTTTACGTGTACTTTTGAATACTCTCCGCCGCCTTCCCCTTTCAAATCTGTTTCATCTTTCCTCTACCTGAAGGTTGTCTGGTAGAGATCGCTGCAAGCGATAAGACCGCCTAAATTGTACTAATCTAAATCTTACTCATGTGTTATTTTCAATTTTATGGTGTGCAATAAAGTGTATCTATCTATCTATCTATCTATTGATATGACATCCCCAGGTCCTCGAGCTGATGGAGATGACTTGTCGCACGGAAGAGGAGGTGTGTTCCGCTCTTCACGATTCCGACAACGACATGGTTGCCGCCTGTAACTTGCTGCTCGAGGAGAGCCAGCGGATACAGGTATGTCTACAGCTTTTTCTGTAAATACTTTTTTTTATTAAAATAATAGGGGTTAAAGTATGAAATTGCCGATTATTTTCCCACTTTTTATTTTGTTTATAGCTCTTAAGTATAGTCATATTATTGCGTAATTCTTTTTGTATTGTATCAAAAACTAAATAAAGTAACTTTTGACTAAAAAAAAATGCAATACTAGTGCCTATTACTTCAAAGGAAGTCGTTGAAAAGACCCCTTACAATGTGTCAGCTGACCTTCTTGCTTCAATTAAGTATATTTGTATTATATACTTTGATTTTCAGAAATTTAAATACTATAATGCGTAGCTTTATATCCATCTAACTTTTACCTTTAATTGCATCGAAAACGGTTCAGGTGTTTTTAAAAAAACTAAAAAATTGTTAGTATGGAAAAATGACTTTTCTCGATTTTGTCCATACAAAACGGCAATTTCATACTTTAACCCCTAATATAAATAATAAAATAAAAAAAAAGATTGTTTCTAGAGGAGCTAAAACAACTTTTGTTTACTGGTAGTTCCCAAACTAAGTAATCCTGTCTTCCTTCTAGGAACTACTTGTTGTTTAGCTGGAAAAATTTTAAGGCATTCCGGGGGTTATCTTTGTCTATTGTAGCCTGAGCACCTGTTATATTTGGAACGAATCAACTCAAAAAGTTCCGGAATGGCTTAGATGAAATTTGATAAAGAGACAGATGAGTCCGGGCAAGTGACATAGGGTAGTTTTTAACCTTAAAATAATACTCCAAAGGGGCTGAAAAGGGAGAGGCAGTATTTATAGGAAGGGGAGAAAATATTTTAGCTCGCACTGGTCTTGTAATATTGTAGACTGACAATAGTGACCGCGATTCTTGGGCTGCCTTTCGGCATACTAGCCTACGTTGTCCTGAAGTGGTAGGATAAGATGTTGGGACATATAAAAGCGCCTCCTGAGACCTATTTGCAGAAATAAAACTTTTTTAATGATTAAATATATTTTGTTTTCAGGGCGAATGGCAGACTAGTGAGAAAAAGAAAAAGAAACCGCCCGCCCCCGGCAACGGAGACGTCGAGCCGCGTGCGCGTGCGCCCAACAGACCTCGTGAGTCTTTTTATTACGTCTGAGGAGGCAACGCGATGACTGATTATACAGATATAAACATGCTCTAAGACTTTAGAAAAGATAATATAACATGTACACTGTTTTGATCTCAAAGTATTTTATGGAAAGCTTACCCGAGAAAATTATATTTTGGTATAATTTTATGGGTAAACCAGTGTGTTAGGTGTCACCCTTCTTTAATTCAACCTCAATTTCAAATAGTTATGCCGTCATATTCTTTTCTGTATCCATTGAAAACAGAAAGGTTTTGTGTTGTGTGTGTCACAAACACATTTGGTTCGGTTTAATTTCGACATTAGTTAGCGAAATTTTTTAGATGCCTGGTGACTTTTTAATCAGTATCCAAATTTTCTCCAGGTGTTGGGTATCGTTTATAGATGCCGGTTTAAACTTCCATATCCATTATCATTAGAGTTAATTGATACGGGGTTTATAACATGTGCTTTAGTTTTTATGAGTTTGCGATATTTCGCCACTGTTGCAAACGCCTGTGATCATGGCGCTTGCAACAGTGCCGAAATATTGGAAACTCATAAAAACTAAGGTACATGGTATAAACTATAAACCTAGTATCGATTAACTCTATAGATGTCGTTTTTGGTAAATCTATATATTTAAAAATGAATCCCTATTTCCCTTGGTCATCACATCAGGCTTGAACGGCTGGACCGATTTCGCTAATTCTTTTTTGTTTTGTTTGTTATTGTCAGGAGAATGTTCTTATGAAAGAAAAAATTAAGAAAATTGCGCGGAAAATTAGAAAATTTAAGAAAATTGAATCACCATACTAAATTAGTTGTACCTTAGCGCTTTTGACAATTCAAACTTTTTAAATGTAACTTTATGGCGTTTGACATAACATTGACAGAATGCGTGCTGCAAACGGTTACAATTTCCAGTGCGGTTAGCATTTTGGTTAGCATTTGAAATATCGATACATAAATTTGTATCAGAAATATTTTTTTAATTAACCAATTTGAAATCAATATATATTATAGTTAAGACAGGACAAACTTCTGTCGGGTCCGCTAGTTATAAATAAAAAATAGGTAGGTGAAATTTTAACGAAACATTTAAACTTACTGTAAATTATAAACGAATTTATAATAATGTTCGTATGAATGTCATCCTCATCGCAAACATAATTATGCACAGGCCGAGGCGAAGGCGAGGGCGGCCGCGGCGGCGGCTCGGGCCCCGCGGGCGGCGGCGGCGGCCCCGGCGGCCCGGGGGGCAGCGCGCGGGGCCGCGGGGGCTTCGGGGCGCGCGGGGGCGGCGGGGCGCGCGGGGGCCGCGGGGCGCGGGGCGCGCGCCGGGCCGGGCCCTCCCGGGGCCAGCGGCCGCACCGGCTGGACCACGACTGGCCGGACACTAATGCAGGTCAGTCGGTACATATTTGTTTATTTTATATATAAACACTTTATTGCACATACAAAAAACGGTACAAATGGCGGACTCGATCCCGAAAGCATTCTCTACCAGTCGACCATTAGGCCGAGCAGAAATATTACCGGCAGTACAAAAATATAGTACATAGTAGGCCGGATGCAAGTTAAGTGTTGATCGATAGTACATAGTAGGCCGGATGCAAGTTAAGTGTTGATCGATAGTACATAGTAGGCCGGATGCAAGTTAAGTGTTGATTGATAGTACATAGTAGGCCGGATGCAAGTTAAGTGTTGATTGATAGTACATAGTAGGCCGGATGCATGTTAAGTGTTGATCGATAGTACATAGTAGGCCGGATGCAAGTTAAGTGTTGATTGATAGTACATAGTAGGCCGGATGCAAGTTAAGTGTTGATTGATAGTACATAGTAGGCCGGATGCAAGTTAAGTGTTGATTGATAGTACATAGTAGGCCGGATGCAAGTTAAGTGTTGATTGATAGTACATAGTAGGCCGGATGCAAGTTAAGTGTTGATTGATAGTACATAGTAGGCCGGATGCAAGTTAAGTGTTGATTGATAGTACATAGTAGGCCGGATGCATGTTAAGTGTTGATCGATAGTACATAGTAGGCCGGATGCAAGTTAAGTGTTGATTGATAGTACATAGTAGGCCGGATGCAAGTTAAGAGGACTAGTAGACCTAAGTGGCCTTGAGAATCGTAAGCACACATTTAAACAAACGTCGTCAACGCCGCCTACGGCAATATTCTTGGCTGCTATATTTTAAAGCACATCCCGAAATGACGCCATGATTTTCTAATAGATGGCATAACTATCTTTTTTTCGATGTCTCTAAATGCAATATTTATTTTATTTTATTATGACAACCAACAAGGAATATTTATTATTTCTTGTTGCTTAAAAAGAGGGAAAGAGCAATAAAAAATAGACAAAGTATCTTAACTTATTTAAAAGCAGAATACTTGTTTGTTTTATTGTTATTGTTTTGAACATTAACAATGTTACTAAAAAAAAAACGGCTTCGACAATATTTAAATTATTTATATATAAAATATTTTAATTATTATTTAAATAAAAATATTTAACCATTTCGAAATTAATGACACGATGTTTTCTTGATAATTGACACAACAAATTAGATAATTCGTCATAATTAATTCATAAACTAAAAAAAAAAGTTATTATTATAAATCTTTTTAATATAAAATTTTTTTTTTTGTGTTTGTATTTGTTAATATTTATCTAATTCGGTGCTGGGATAAAACTTTAATCAAAATCGGTCAAGCCTAGGCCTAGATACCTAGCCTATGATTTGGATAATATGGGTAAATAACGTAGACGTGAATTATTTATTATGTTACTTTTATGGTTCATGTATGAAAACAAGTGTTTAAAAAAGTACAAATAAAATTACGCAATGGCACCTCTATTATTAATACTGCCGTGCTAGCAATAACGGCAGTAACTCCAATTTTGGTAAAAATGAGTTTTATAGTGATCGAGAATAAGCATAAAAAGCTCTATCATATGAGCTGGCAGCCATTTTGATATCTTAATGGGAACTGACAAATGTTGTTAAAGATAAGGACAGTAAGTCAAAAATGCGAAATATTTTCCATAACCTAACAATAGTTAGTATAGTTACGCCGGCCTTACAAGCAAAGATATATGGCTAGGATATTATTATTACTTTAGATAAATGCAGTATCTGCATATTTGGAGTTGCAGGAGATGGTCAGTATTGTGCGTGAAGATTTGAACAAGAAAGGAATGAAAGTGAATGTAAGTAAGACAAAAGCAATGGTTTTTGAAAAGGAGGATAGCATGACAGAGTGTAATATTTTGATAGGAGATGAAAAAGTGGAGCAAGTGAAGGAGTTTGTTTATTTGGGATCAATGTTTACAGCGGATGGAAGGTGTAATAGTGATATTGAAAGGAGAGTAAATGCCGGCAACATGGTGAATGGAGCGTTGCACGCTTTTATGACCAGTCAGAAGGTGTCCGAAAAGGCCCGCCTGGCTGTGCATGGAGGGGTGTTGGTTCCAACACTGATGTATGGGAGTGAAAGTTGGGTGTGGCAGAGAAAACATGAAAGCAGAATAAATGCAGTAGGAATGAGAGCGTTAAGAAGTATGCTTGGAGTCAATTTGGGTGACAGGATTAAAAATAGTGTGATAAGGGATCGATGTGGTGTAAAAGAGGATGTAGTGGCCAGTATTGAAAAAGGAATGCTTAAATGGTTTGGACATGTTGAGAGGATGAATGAAAGCAGGTTGACTAAAAAGATATATATGGCGAGTATGAATGGAAATGTTGGAAGAGGAAGGCCTCGACGAACTTATTTTGATCAAATCGGGAAAGTTCTAAAGAAAGGTCAGATCAAGAGTACCCTAAACCGGCGAGCGTGTATGAAAAGATTAATGAATGTGGATGAAGTGAAAGTAGTCTGTAAGGATCGTAGCAAGTGGAAAGATGTGGCCTCTGCCTACCCCTCCGGGAAAAAGGCGTGAGTATATGTATGTATGTATGTATGCATATAATGTGAATATTCTATGAAAAGCTTGTTTTGTATTCTGTACTAACTACTTAAAATATCAGCAGTAAATAAATATGCTGTGGATACATATACGTATTAAACAAAACGTATTTTTTTATTAGATACGAGCAGTAACTTGGTAGATGGTATGGGAAAATAATGTTCTACTGAAATCTTAGGATATGAGCAGTAACTTGGTAGATGGTATGGGAAAATAATGTTCTACTGAAATCTTTACGTAAACGACGTCTTACCGAATTCTCATACTAACTTTAACGTCATTACTCAGAACATTAGAAGTATGTATATAAAGTAATTATGATGACTTGTTACTTGACATATCTCAAATGAACTTTGAAAGTGATATTCTGGTACTAACATAGTGCAGACTTAGTCCTAGTAAACTACTTCCTAATCTATAAAGTTATATATCACATTATACTTTACGTCAACTCAATCAGAATGACGGTGTCGTTGCTTATGTTAACAATATTCTTCAAGTCCATATCGCTGAACCGAATTTGACGCATGCATCAGGAATTAAGATTACCTGTGCTAATTACATTTACGTGTATAAGAAGAAAAATGTGAATTCTTTAAAAGATAGTATTACCTACCTCGGCTACTTAATCAGTAAAGACGGTTTAAAAACAAGTTCAGAAAAGGTTAATGCTATAATAAACGCACCTGAGCTTTGCAATACTACGGAGTTAAAGAGTATATCATGATACAAAAGGAAGATTTTTTATTATAAGTAATTATGTTACTTTTTATTTTGATCTCAAATTTTGATTTGTATTGTTTGTACGATTAAAAAGCTATTATTTTTATTCGGTAGTATAAAGTACAGCTACTGCCAATTTTAATATCATTTGTAAGTAAAAACTTTTTAGTAACCAACTTATACTCGTATATATTTTAAATTTTAATGAAACTAACAACATAGATACGATATCATCGACTTACTTGGTCCACCTACGCAAATCAATTATGTAAAACTTGTTTAATAAATGAGTAAATATTAATAAGTAAATACCTTTTGTTACTACAGTTTTAGTTTCTATTCCTAAGCTTAAACCTAATATTAGCATGCGTTGCTTATCACAACAACAGTAACTCGGTACTTATTCCTGATAAACTAAGCAATCTATAGTAAGGTTGTTCGTTTCAGGCTAGATATAAAAGGTATTTTCTCATTTTAAATCGTTCTAATGAATAAAAATCTAATTAAGTAAAGAACATACAAATGCTTTATTTGTGTTTTAAATACGTTTTAACAATCACAATTAGGAAAGCTTAAAAAACACAAGTCAGGAAAAGATAAAAATGCGCTAAAACTTTAGGCGCCATTTACTCCAAACTGTGCAAATCATACTTACTGCCGATATCGCTAGCACGGCGGAATATAGCTCAATGATTTACAGAATCACAGGTTAGTTACACCTATTCCACTTTCTATTATTCAAATGTTTATTTTTGTTTCAAAAACATATTTTAACTTTTTTGCTATTACAAGATGTATATTAGTATAGTTTTAGTTAGGTATACATACTATATGTCGAAGCAAAAAAAAATCTGAATTCACTTTTATATACAAAATCATCATTACATAAAACTTTTACTCGCCGTCAATAATAAGACGGTCTTTTTCTGGAAAATTAAACGAAATTAGGCAAATTTATAAGGTACAATTTAAAATACAAAAAAAATCATTCAAATTTTGAACTAACGCATAAAAAAAAATTTCAACACTTTCGTCTCTGCTTGAGAAAAGAAAAAATCTTTTTTTTGTTTAAAATATAAAAAGGAATTTTCCTGGGTGAGATACGAACATGTGATTTGTAGGATGTATGCTAGACTTGTTCGCCATAACACCAAGGTGATTGTTATCGAGTAAGTCGAATAAACAGGTTCTATGCTTCTTTAGAAAAATGTAAGCCGAAAAGCGCGACACGTCCGCCTAGCATCAGGCATCAGCCTGCACTAATCGGTACACGGCCGCTCACGCACACATGCATGCGTTCCATCAACTTCCATCCCAGAAAAAGAGAATTAGCGATTTTCGGAAAATGCATACATTCAATTAAAAAACTGAAACTGTATTATAAGAGCTTGTCGTTTATTATACAATATATCAAAAGATTATAATGATTACGTGTATTTTACTAGGACTTAAGTAAGTTATAAATTTTTTTTAGAGGCATGTTCGTGATTTTTTTCTATCGAGTCAAATTAGTTGTATCGTGTTTTGAGAACAGTATTATACTAAAGTATATCCTGAAGACTAACATATATTTTTTTGGCTTGGTTTTTTGGAGTCTGACATAGATTTATGTACACACGGCGGCACATCAGACTATACATGTTGACCTTGAGACCGCCTTTATGCCCTACGTAATAAAAGCTGTTATCGCAGTTCAACTGTTTATCTTGATGTGCTGTCGAGTGTACATTATAAAACTCGCGTTTAGCTCTACTAGTCGCCTTAAGTGTTGATCGAAAGTCTACTACCCACAGTCTATCGGTAACCTATAGTGATAAAAAGTTAAGCGAGGTGGATGCACGAGGGGCAACGACCCCATCAGTTGGATCATGACTGGCCCGATAGTATTGCAGATCAGTTGGAATATATTCAAAGCTAAAGATGTTCACTAATATATGCCCCAAAGACTGGCTGGATAGTAACCTCACGAGTCGGTTGTTAGTTGATATTTAATAAAAGCTGAATACAAGTTAGGGTTGATCGGTCGACTATCTAGTTGGATAAAAGCAATATCAATATCAAACAGAGCTATCGATAGTATTGCCGTGTGTCAATAGTATTTAAGCAATGTTGCTATCGATAACGTCGATTAGTATTGGGTCTATCGACGTTATCGATAGCAACATTTCTTAAATACTATTGACACACGGCAATACTATCGATAGCTCTGTTTGATTCAATAGTATCGATAGGCCTATCGATAGACTATCGATAATCTAACTGTTGATAGAACGACAACACTAGTACTAATGTCTTTTACAGAGTCATGTCAAAATAAAAGAATAACTATATTTTGAAGACATGTTACAATAGGCACACATGAATCTATTCCCAAAATAAGCTACTACAAAATAACTAAACTTATACTGTGATTAGTTGATAATTGTGAAATCTAGTTTATTATTGTGAATTGTACCTCATCGACATCTCTGATTAATTGATAATTAGTGTTTGTAATTTTAAGTATTTATGATTTAATGAAATTAATTATTGTTATTTTAGTGTATTATTCAAATGGACATGTTGATATTTTTATTTTATCTTAAGCTTGACATTTTTTGAATAATTGTATCTTATTTTTTAATTATGGTAACTAATATGTTTGCATTTGCTTACATAAGCAAATTTGCATGTCCGAAGAGATTAAATGTGAGATACTACAATACACAAAACCATCTTATGTCACCACTTTTAATGCAAATAAATAAATATTTATTTATTTATATTTTATTATTAATACTAGTTAACCGATGAACTTATATATTTACTAAATATACATAAAAACACCAAACAGATCTGTTTATGTGCACAAATATTTGTACTGTGTGCATATTAACCACCACAAAATTTCTAGCACCCGTTATTTGACGACCATTTGGATCAGCGGTAGTTAACGCTGCTTCTGAGCCATGGGTCGCGGGTTCGATCCCCGCACAGTACAAACATTTGTGTGCATGAACATGTCTGTTTGTACTGGTCTGGGTGTTTTCTATGTATTATAAGTATGTATTTACAAAAAAAGTATATAAGTAAGTTTATCGGTTGTCTAGTACCCCATACGACAGGGTACTTAATAGTACCTTAATTTGGGACTAGATGGCTCAGTGTGGCCCAGTTAGGCATGTCTTAAATATTTATTTATTTTATTTTATTTAAGTATTATTGAGAACTGGCGTTACATTTAATTTTTCTATTGTCCTTATTTACTTTTTAGGCAACAACATGGGTGATCCTTTCCCCACCACAGAAGACTGGGATAACGAGGAGTGGTCTGGATCTCTGTCAGACACCAAGGTATGGAAATTTAGCATTATTTTAGACAAGTTACCCAACTTGTCGGACTGTACTGTCTTATATGCAGACTTAAGGTCTGAGAAAGACCAGAGACTTAAAGGTCACTGGGCAACTTAGTATGCAAACTTTACCCACGGCCTACAGAAACAAAATTGGTTTGGATGTTTAGATAAACGTCAATAGTTTACGAATATATATGTCGCATCAATGTAGAATATGGGAAGTTACCCAAAAATTGAAAAATAAAATATAAGAGATATCCTCAGATAATAATACATTTTTGCATTCAATGTATTTTTATTTAGCCGGTACCAGTAGTGTGACTGACAGACAAGACAAGTGGGACTGTGGAATCATTAAAATATATCAAAGTAATAATCTAATGTATTTATAAATAAAAGAAATAGGTAGCTTAAGAATCATATGTTACTCGTATTTTATTCTACATTATCAATATCTACAGACACGATAGTCAAAGAAGACACGAAAGTCATCCAAGAACCCTGCTGGTGTATCTATTTGTTCTTGGTGTCTGGCCTAAGCCAAAAAACTTCTTAATTGATATTATTTTTAAACACATTCTTCAATTAACATGTTTTTTTTTTCGACTTCTCCCGCGGTTAAAAAAAACAAAAATACACAAAACGAAATGTGGGTTAGCACTCAATAATTTACAACTACCATTATTACTGTAGGAAATATTTCAAAAACCGGGTCAGATAATGCCCAATGACCTTTAATCGAAATTTAATTGATTTTTAATTGCTTGGTTAATTGTTACCAACTGCAGTGGTAACTCGTGACGTCATACTTCAGTATTTTCTTACAAAATATCTTCTTCTCCTTTGTTATGGCGACGAACTTGCGTTTTCCGCAGTGGGTGCACTGTTCGGCCAGTATCACGTGTGCAGCTGTAACACGACAATTATGAGATTCTTACAATACTTTAAGCGTACTTAAAACAAATCTTGCAGGTTAATTTTATTAATTTTAATAAATTTAGATAAATAATAGAATTAGATAATAGAACTAAGGATACATGTCAGTCGATGAGAGTGTCAAATACCTTATTGTAGGCTTTTTTCCACTTATCATATTATACAAAACTTCAACTGAAAAATGTACAGACAACGGCAGGTCAGCCTACCCAAAAAGTTAAAGGCCATTGAATTAGTTTTCAACTTTTAATTCCAATAAGTAGAGATCATAAGAGTTACTTATTTCGAGTTTTCTACCATGTACCTTGTTTTTTATGAGTTTCCGATATTTCGGCACTGTTGCAAGCGCCATGATCGCGGAAGAACTGATGTTACTGCGGGTGGGTGGTTGTTACGAGTAGATATATCGAAAAAAACAAGGTACATTTTAGAAATCTCGAAATAACTAACTCTTACGATACTGACCATGAAAGTTTAAAACAAGTAGAGATCATATTATTTATAGTACACTGACGGGTCGTTATCGCGTTAAATATTATGAAGGTATAAATACCTGTTTATTTACCCGACGTTTCGACTGGATTGCACCAAGCCGTGGTCACCTTCATCATACCTTCAGAATATTTAACGCGATAACGACCCGTTAGTGTACTATAAATAATATGTGTTCAAATCGCGAAGGTTTAAAATCATCTAAGTAGAGATCAGTCTCAATTGAGAAAATTTGTCGTTTTGTGGTAGGTTGACGTGCTGTTGTCTGTACAGTGTCTATATTATAATATTGATTGTATTATTTATTGCAGGTGTTCACGCCCAGCGCTAGCGCCGCGGCCGCCGGCGAGCCCGACCCGCAGGCCGCCAACCAGGTCAGTCTAAAGCCTTCTGTACTGGCCCTAGCTGGTGCACACTAAGATCTGTACTAGGCGTCTACTTCTGTACTGTCCCTAGTTGGTGCACACGAAGATCTGTACCAGGCATCTAAAGCCTTCTGTACTGTCCCTAGCTGGTGCACACTAAGATCTGTACTAGGCATCTAAAGCCTTCTGTACTGGCCCTAGCTGGTGCACACTGAGATCTGTACCAGGCATCTAAAGCCTTCTGTACTGGCCCTTGCTGGTGCACACTAAGATCTGTACTAGGCATCTAAAGCCTTCTGTACTGTCCCTAGCTGGTGCACACTAAGATCTGTACTAGGCATCTAAAGCCTTCTGTACTGGCCCTAGCTGGTGCACACTGAGATCTGTACCAGGCATCTAAAGCCTTCTGTACTGGCCCTTGCTGGTGCACACGAAGATCTGTACCAGCTACCACGTCATCATCAGCCTATCGTTTACATAGGCCTCTCCAGTTGCACGTCACTTAGGTCGATCCTCGGCTTCTCGCCCTCAGGCCAGGTGGAGTAATGATTTGCGCAAGGTGGGTGGCAGCAACTGGATGCTCAAAGCTCAAGATCGAGAAAAGTGGCGTGCCTTGGGGGAGGCCATTGTCCAGCAGTGGACTGCCGTAGGCTGATGATGATGATGATGATGATGATGATGATGATGATGATGATGATAATATTTATGACAGAATGACTTTAATGAATTGTATGTTGTTTGCAGGAGGACTGGGACACACCGGAGGCCAACGGTCCAACGGAGAGTCACATTCCAACATACACGTACCACAATCCTCACCACCACCACACCCTCATCGATGTGAGTACAACACAACTGATTAATATCGATGTTTAAATTTATTAAACCATGCTCGATTTGAATTTGACTTTGTGAGGTCGTCATGTCATCAATACCGAACTTGCCACAGTTATTTTTATTTCAAAAATAAATTTTTTGAAATAAAATTTCGACTTATTTAAGTGGGACTCGAATCCACAACTCTTCACTTACTGTATGAATGCTTTAACCAATAGGCTACTTGACTCACATCAAGTTAGGCGCCATAAATGTATATTTGCTGTAGTATTTCTCTTAAGATTATCGATTTCAGTTTATAGAAGCGCAAGACCACTACATATTTGCAATTTCAAATATTATTTTTTTATTTTTAAAAGTTTGCAAAATCACAAAGAGATGGATATGACCGTACATTCGATAGATTTTTCGTCGTCAATTTTCGCATGCAAGAAATACAGGTGCATCACTAATTTAGTTTCCGGAGCGCACGGGGCGATTGTGCGTACGCAGCGGAATGACGGGGCGGGTATACACCGACGCCGACGATATCCATTCGTGCATCCATCACGTGTGCTCTCTCGCTTACATAAAACACACCTCCCGCCCCGTTCCCGTTTTATCCGGAAAAACTCACGTTGAAAGAAGAAAGAAAAGAAAGAAAATGATATTTATTTGACACAAATTACAGTTAACAAATCGTAAATAAATAAAAAATACAGAAATTATAGAAAACACATGGGAAATTGAAAACAATTGACATTCATTACAGTAAATACATCGTAAATTTAAAAATATATATTTTAGATAAAGAATATCAAATAGGTTCCCAGCATTAATCGTGACAGTCAAACATATCACGACGCTGGTTGTCAGTGGGCACCTAGACGCTGGGACGCTATACGAGGACGTACGAGAACAATTCTGTTACACAAATAAACTATGAAGGTCTTTGGTACAAAAATTGGAAATAAATAAGAGTGAAAAGAAGGAAAAATAACAGAACAATAGCTTCAAATAATTAAGTTACATCACAAACACAGCAAGATTACATGTGAACATATATCAAAAAAAAAACAATTTATAAAACATATTTAAGAGGACCCCGTAACCAGAGAGGCGGCCACACATTCCCGCCACATAGTGAGCGACTGATCACTCACCATTATGTTTTTTTACGTATACAGGGTGTAACAAAAGGCTTAGGAAAGTCGAATACCACGCATTCTACCCATTTGTACTATCTTTTTTTTCTAGGACACAATACCTGGGAAATTAATCGTTACCGAGTTATTGAGGGTTGAAGTGAAAGTTTTTTTTTTCAACATCTTTGTATGAAAATCTTCTGTTTGTTGTTACTAAACTTTTTTCTTTAGAAGTATGTTGAAAATGTTTTGACCTTTTTCATAAAAAACGCTTTGATGGGAGCAGGTTAGGTCACAATCTTTGTCTGTTGCGCTTTGTGCGCGCTATACATAGCAGCCAGCATAAATACTTGATTCATTATAATGTCTAAAAAAAATTGGTTGTTTGTAAAGTAGGTTTACGATCGAGATGTTTACGTGATAACGTCTTATTGGTGATATAAGTTTTTGGGAAGTAAGGAATTAATGAAGATAACAATTTTTTCAAATTTTAAATTACATCTTAAACATTCAACGAAAACTTAACCGCACGAGAAAATCTCCATTCGTTTGTATGCCGCTAGAGTGAGAGAGACGGAAGATCGGTCCACTCACTCGAACGCTATGCCAGCCTCCGCTCGTGAGGATTCCGCGTGACAAGTTTCACGGAATGACTGGCAGCGCTCGAGATGAGACGGGAGATCGGTCCGTCTCTCTCTCTCGTTATACCTGCGATCGCGCTCGTGAGGTTTTGGTGTGACACAAGTTTCTGAACATGTCACCCGACTAAAACGATTTTAAAGACGTTATCACGTCAAAAAAAGTCTTCTGCTAGCGATTTATTTTTGTTACATACGAATCGGTTTGATGAACCAAATGCGAGGTCTAAAGCTTTTTGTTACACCCTGTATACTACGACGTTGCGTATGCAGTGACCTTTAGTGATCGGAGCTGTCGTTGTAATAGTATAATATTGTTTGTAGGCGGGCGGGGTGGGCACGGCGGGCGCGACGGCGACGTCTCCGCGAGGCTCGCCGCCGCCCGACGCGCTGCTGCCGCGGGACTACCTCCACCACCAGGTGAGTGCACACACACAACACACTTGACCAATACCACTACAGAGTGCTTAGTACGAGTTACACAAACTGTCATCGAATTACTTTACAATCGTGATAACGAGCTAACTTCAATCGCAGCGAAAAGCGAAAACATGCGAGTACGAGTTACAATCGCGCTCTCCAATCGATTCAAGTTTGGTCGCCGTGAATGGTGAGCGCTATTTTCGTTATGTTGGTATCGGTTATCGTTGCAAGTCATAGAGACACACAGACGATAATAAACCAACCAAATTTGAAGTAACATGTTTCGACTCTAACTTTGGAGGAAGCATATATCTATCAAATTTAGAAGTATTGTAATCTATTTTTAGACTTGTCAAAAGTTTGTTTCAAAACTTTTAAAACAAATATTGCCCTCTCGGTGGATAAACGTTTTTGTACTGCAATTTCGTTAATAATTGTAGATTAATAAATTAAAAATGAGGACTAGTGCGATTCAATTTGAACTATTGGTGACATATATGGAGCAGTAAGTGTGATTTTATAGTAATTTATGACATTTTCTAAATTAAAATTCACCTGAGAAAATGTTATGTTATAAAGTAATATCCATTACGGATAATCCGTTATAGCTACTCATATATGTGTGTTAAACAGAACTTTTATTTTTTAGGCATGGAGACCTTAGCAAGCCATCCTCCGACGCTGATGGCAGGATTAAAGCTTTAAGGAGTTGGGAGCATTTAAGGCAGTTATTAAATAGCGATGGTAGTGGTGATACCAAGAGATACCAAGATTTCTCTCTTTAATTCTTTGCATAGGAACATAAACATCCTCTTAGTGATGCGGTATCTTTGTTTAAACTGCACTTTAGTGAGGTCTTGCACAGGATTGAAAGATTCTCGAGCTCTTGCATTGTTCCTAACACTATAATTATTATAATCATCTTGTGCTTTTGCAGTTGCAAACATCCTCCATGCGAAAAACAGCGTCCCGACATAATTATAATTCAATTCACAAAACAATAACGATCAAATAATATCCTTTCACGTCGTTCTCACCACAAACACTCAAGTGAAATCTTTTCACATAACCTAGCGATGAGTTCCCAAAAGTTTGTGACAAAAACTGTCATGAAGGAACTCGTACTCGCAAAATCACCGCAAAATGCTCAAAACTGCCAATAACGCATTCACTATCTATTGCGAATCGATGCTCACGAATCGAAATCGAGATCCTAGGAACTCGTACTCAGAAATTTTGTTTCACAATGTCGTCACAAGGTGGCGCTGCTCGACTCCCATACAAAATTAAAACGTGCTCACGACCGAACGTGAAGTGAAAAAACTCGTACTAAGCACTCAGTTCGTCCGCGTTAGGAATGCAGCGAGCCATCAGTGCGACTGCACGGTAACGGTGTATTCACTGGGTCTGATATGTAGTTTCGAATGCCGTATTTGCGACGCACGCTGTTTAGATGATACCTAGACTATACAGATCACGATATTTACATGACCGATACTTATTAATCATATATTTGTGGTCTTAGCGACTCATTGTCAGTCTAAAGTTTTATTATACGAGGAGTTAGCGTAGGTAGTTTTTAGTAATCGTCGAAGTCGTGAGTTCGATTATATTTATTATATTTGAATAGGCACTCTAATCACAACAATGCATTTCGATCCCATGACTATCGTTCTAGCGTACTACATATAAAAAAGTATTTCGTGACAGTTCGTCATTCGATTGAGCGATTTTCGATACAACGACTTTTCGCAAGGGCGTACAACTTGTTTTTTATTCGCAACAGCGTGCGTCGCAAATACGGCATTCGAAACTACATATCAGACACGTATTCACTGTAGTGTTAAAATTCAAACAAATCATTCTTTTAAAGATCTAGTTTAATGTATAAAAGAATACACTTAATAGTTTTAAAGCTAATCTATACAGGATGAAATTTTAACCACTTTCCAAAATTTTATATGTGTTCAGTATCGTATTAAGAGCCTATTTATGAAGTAAAAAATGTGAATCAAGTTGTTACCCGAAAATATTTTTCGCGATATAGTTTTCAATTTTTACGGTCCTAGAACTGTTAAGTTATAAAGTGAAAATCAAAAACATATGAATAGTATTGTAATTAATGAATGAGATGCACATCGCGTAAAAAAAGGGTTACTAGGATGCCGTATCAAAAATTTTAGATTTTTGGCGGACATTTTCTAAGTGCTTTATCTTGACATTTTTGTACTGGGCTATACCAAAAGAAAAAATACGTCATTTGATTTTTGCCTCGTAGATTGTTATATTAAAATTTGGAAAGTGGTTAAAATTTCACTCTGTATAAGTCACTGCCACTAGCATCTTTATTAGTATTTATAATAAAATAATTTTCTACAGCAAGTTCGTCATCTTAATTCCACAGTATTTCCTTATTGTATGATGTGGTCGAAGCATTTTTTCCATAGAACAATGTCTATTTAACAGTTTTTTAAATAAAATTTTTTTTTTATTTATTTCAAAATACTACTTTTTTTATTAAAATCATTTCACAAATTTGTGTGAATTTGACAGGACAAAACCGTTGCGTTCAAAACTATGCCTTCAACTGGTCATTGTAAAGTTGACCTTATAATTTCAAAAGATTTGATTGGTAAGGGGGCGGGACTAAACTGGCGGGCAGTGACAATTCACTGCATTCTTAATGTGAACAAACTATAGATCGAGTACATCCTTATGTCGATGTAGATGGTGCAGGCTTAGGCATTATTTTAAATAACGAATAAACTCATTTGTTTACTATCTTGTAAACAGTTAACTATCTTGTCGTTTTATCTTTCTTAAATAATAATACAAAAGAGTTAGCAGTCTCGTTGGACTCCAAGGATGACACATGTGTTGATTAAACTGCAAACTCTTTTGTCCTATTATCCATCTTGTTTGTCTATTATTTGTCCATCTTATTGTTTTCAATAAGACTAATTGTTGCCGGTCGTGTTCGGTTTACTGCTTACCTGATTGAAAAGAACAAAAAAGAATGAATGAAAAAAAATTATTAAATGATGACAGATAGAGCGATCAGATTAATGATACCAATCGCATGTCGATTCTCTGAAGTTGAATTTGTTTTAATGCTAATCCCTCTGAACATTTTGGCACTGGATTATATTTTTTATGTAATATTTTTATAAGATGACCCAAATAAAAGATTATCTTATTTTATCTTTCGTATTTGATTTATTTAGCCCTTTCTTTTGCCGATTTTATTTATTAAATTCCAAATAAAAGCGGCAAAAGAAAGATCTATTGACGAAATACAATGCGTCTTATCGCTTGACCTTTCATTATAAAGAACAAAGGATTTAGTAGTCTCGTCAACACAAGTGTCATCCGTAACCAAAACCGTTTATGTGAAACAAATGAGATAAAATCACGAATAATTTATTCGTGGGCAATTTATCTACGAATAATTTATTCGTAATTAAATTTTTCGCTCGAATAATTTAATTAGAAATATATTATTCGTTATTTGTTATTTGAATAAATTTTGCCCAAGTCTGAGTTGGTGTAGGTAGTTGGGGCACTCCTTTGAAGCTGATTGTGTATCTTGTTTTTTATATAACACAAGTGTCAACCGTAACCAAAACCGTTTATGTGAAACAAATGAGATAAAATCACGAATAATTTATTCGTGGGCAATTTATCTACGAATAATTTATTCGTAATTAAATTTTTCGCTCGAATAATTTATTTACAAATATATTATTAGTTATTTGTTATTTGAATAATTTTTGCCCAAGTCTGAGTTGGTGTAGGTAGTTGGGGCACTCCTTTGAAGCTGATTGTGTATCTTGTTTTTTATATAACACAATAGCTTGCCCGCGACTTTTTCCGCGTCAATTTCTGTTAATATTTTGATCGCGATTAAGAAGTTTTTTAAAGAATATTAAATTAGATTAAAAATTAAAAATCATTTATTTCTATAATCTGTTTTACATTAGTTGTTGAGTCCTCCCAGTGAGTTGTCATTAGAGATGCCACGAATATTCGGCTACTATTCGGTATTCGGCCTATTCGGCCACTTTTTTGATATTCGGTATTCGGGCCGAATAATACGTACTATTTTGCCGAATACCGAATATCAAATCATGAAAAAAAATAAAAATACTTTAATAAGTAAAACTGATCGGTGGTAAGTTCTGATGGATTTTCAGCATTTGTTGGTAGCAAACGAATACGCTTTTCGTCGTAAATACCAGCTTTAGAACACAACCTCTCACTACACACGCTACTCCCGGGAAAGGAAAGATAAACTTTTGCAAATTTCGAGAGTTTTGGGTATTGTTTTTCGTTTGCTGACCACCAATTGTAAAGATCAGCTTTCCGATCTAGGTGAATTGTTTTGTAGTTTTATTTTATGTATTACCTAATTATTATAATCTGGCAAAGCGTGCCGTGAGTGCCGTGACGTGATTTACTCGCAATTGAAACAAACAGTCAAATTCCCGCCCGCGCACGAGGGAGACAGGCAGGTCGCGACTTGTCTTATTATTGTTTATGCGCTTGACAAGCATGTATTTGGTGCCGAATATCCGGCGCTTCGGCCGACAGCGTTGCCGAATATTCGGTATTTTGTATTCGGCCAAATCACTATTCGTGGCAACTGTAGTTGTCATAGACAGGCACTCGTATTGGGAATAACTCGCTACTACACGCTAACTAAATATTGCCTAAAGCCTTTCTCGATAAATGGACCAACACATGAAGAATTTTTAAATTCGAACCAGTAATTCCAGAGATTATCGCGTTCAAACAAACAAACTCTTGAGCTTTATAATCCATACTTCCATATTTTAATATTATAAATGGGTGGGAAAGTGTGTGTGTGTGTCTGTTTGTTTGTCCGTCTTTGACGGCAAAACGGAGCGACGAATTGACGGGATTTTTTTAGTGGAGATAGTTGAAGGGATGGAGAGTGACATAGGCTACTTCTGTCTCTTTCTAACCCCCCCACTTTCCTAAAATGGGGGGTGGAAGTTTATATGGAGCATTTCGCAATTTTAAGGTAGAAAGCTAAAAATTGGTATGCGGAGTATTTGTGACTAACAAAAAAATCGTGCATCATTTTTTATTTTGGAAATCCGCCCCCAACCCCTTCGGGTGAAATTTTATTGTTACCCCGAATTTAACGCGAGCGAAGCCGCGGGCAAAAGCTAGTATTAGTATAGATTTGCTTGATACTGAGCACACTGTATTCTTATCCCCTTAGCAGCCGATGGGCATGTCGGGCTCGCTGTCGGCGGCGCAGTCGCAGTACCTGTCGCAGCTCACGCAGCAGTCGCAGCGGCACGACAACAGTGAGTAATTCAATGTGTTTATAACTAACTTAATGTTTTTTTTCTTTCTGTTTTAAAACAATGTTTTAAAATGGTACTGATTGACAAATGAACCAGGTACCTGTTTAGAAAATAAACTTTATATAGGTGTCATTATTTTAGTTATAATTTAATCTTTTTACTTTTACTATATGCTACTTTTTGGCTCAATAAATCAATAGTTTCTGTAGTATTTTACTTAATAAACAGATATCTATCGATTTCGGTTAACAAAAATGCAAGATAGCTACATATTTTCAGTTTAAAAATTGTCTTTTTTTACCACGCTTTTATTAACTTGGGTTGTATCTATCTATGTATCTATGTATGTAATGGAATCTTTGAGCATAAATTTGACCGATTTCCAGAAGTTTGATTAATTTGAAACTTTGCACACGTATCAAGGACCGATGACAATGCAATAATTTAATAACAGTTTTCCCAGTTTTCCTCTGTAAGAGGGAGTAAAAGAGATAGAGCTAGCGCGCGATCTGTATCAATTATGTTTCCTGCACAGGTTTGGACTTACAGTCGGTAAAGAAGGAATCAAATCTTATAAACTAAACTAAAAAGTAAAAAATAAATTATAGTTTAAAAAACTAAAAAACCACGCTTTTAAAACAGATTGAACTAAAAAATTAAAAATAAAACTGTAGTAATCAATTGAAAAATTCATATTATTGTACAAAAAGCGTGGGAGCTTGATTTAGATTGTTGTAAATATTTTATCAATAATTTACTATATCTGTGGATATCATAACAAGCACCCCACGCTTTTTGTACAATAATATGAATTTTTCAATTGATTACTACAGTTTTATTTTTAATTTTTTAGTTCAATCTGTTTTTTTACTATTTATTACATTAGCTTACGATTTATCGTTTCCTAAGCTAATGTTATTTTGTCTAAGGTGGTTTTATACTGTAACGCAAAAGTACAATCGTAGGTAGGTTAGATCAGACGGAGACATACGTGCGGAGCCTTTGTGATCATATAAATATGAATCTTGTAACTGATCCCACTAAGAAGCTGCCTGGTTTTGATACTGACCGAAAAGCCTGGACCCGATTTCACCGGTTCCGTTTCAACCACGGGAGGACTAACCACCACCTCCACAAATGGGAATTAAGAGAGTCAGCACAGTGCGACTGCGGAGTACCTGATCTAACTCTTTCCCATGTGGCAAACGAATGCCCACTTCGCAGTTTTTCTGGTAGGATGTCGGAAGTCCACAAATGCACTCCTGCTGCTGCAAGCTGGCTGAAAGATTTGGACATTGATGTGTTATCGACGCAGGTTGTATGCCATACGAAATGATGATGGGGTTACTATAACTTGATAAAAACATATGTTATTGTGTTCGCAGGCGTATACTCAGCGGCGTACGGCGTGTACGGCGACAACATGGCCGCGCAACGCAAGCCGCAGAGGGCGCGGGTGCCGCCTCCTTCAAAGGTAAATATTACTACGAAAATGTCTATTTATACAACGTGTCCATGGTAAATAATTATATTGCATATGAATTATTTTTCATTTATTAAATTTTTTTTGTTTAATTTTTTCATAGAAAAAAATTCAAAAAAGTCACGAATGTTTATGTAAAACAGACTGTAAAGATGCCGGGAGATGTAGGTATAGCTCTCCCCGATCAACTGGCTATCCAACATAAGAATATTCTTTCAATATGAACAACGTGTCCATGGTAAATAATCATATTGCATATGAATTACATTTCAATTATTAAAATTTTTTGTTTAATTTTTTCATACAATTTTTTTTTAAAATGTCACGACTGTTAATTTAAACAGACGGTAAAGATGCCGGGAGATGTAGGTATTGCTCTCCTCGATCAACTGGCTATCTAACATAAGAATATTCTTTCATTATGAACTGGGCCCCAATTCCGTTAATTTACAAATGGCTCAAATTGCAATTGGATCTCAATCGTATATTTTGACATTACTACCATAGTAAATGTGTCAAAATATATATGCGATTCAATTGAGCCATTTGTAAATTAGCGGAATCGGGGCCCAGTAGTGGTGTTTTCAGTTTATCACCGCTGTTCCCCGCAGATCCCGATGTCGGCGGTGGAGATGCCGGGCGGCGGCGGCGGCGAGGGCGGCCTGTTCCTGGACGTGCAGTTCGGCGCGCTGGAGCCCGACGACGCGCACAGCGTGAGTCTCCTGCTGTATACTCAGTCGTTTATTTATTTATTTATTGATAAAGATTCACCGACAACATATCATTTCACATGCAAACTTACACTTAAGGGTTAAAGTCTAAAAGGTATGCCTAGGTATAGGTAAATACAGCATTCAAAAGAAAAACTTGTCGACAGTAACAGAAACTAAGAAAAACTAAAAAAAATTTAGTAGGGAAAAATGACTTTTCTCGATTTCGTTTGTACAAAACGGCAATTTCATATTTTAACACCTTATATGCCATTACTGTATTTTTGTATTTACGATTTGATATTTGTTCGGCAGCAAGTGACGTCACAAGCAGAAACACAGCCGGTGTCCAGTAGCCACGAAACGACGACGGAAGCGCCCCCTACCACCTACCCTAGTTCTAATAGTATGGTAAGTCATCAACCAGCTGGCATTAATAATCTAAACAGTAAGAAATAGGCCTACCAATAGGCTTACGTTACGTCGTATGGTGTCAGCACGTTAATTAAATAGCGTCACCTCTTCTTTGTCGTAAGAGACGACTTAAAGAAGAAAGAGACTGACGGCAGCGTCTTTCCTCTACCGTAATAAATTTATTTATTTAGTTTGGACTGTCAGGGATATTTACATTGGTAAATAACTTATATAATTTTTATAGATGAAACTTATAAAATGTAAGAATCTTCTTAAGGCGGCCACATCGTGCACAATACATTTTTAAGGACAGTATATAAACATGTATAAAGTAAATGATGGCTAGAATATAAAACATAAACATATGAATAGAAAAACAAAACAAACTATGGGAAGAGATGGGTGAATACTCTTATTATATGTATGTATACTACACCGTGCATTTTTAAACCTCTTGACAAACGAACCTCACGTTATGTAATCACATTATATAACATATCTATCTGTGTAAGTTTCATTTGACGACCTCCGTGGCGGAGTGGCGTACACACCGGTTTTCAAGGTGTCGTCTGCTCCGAGGTCCCGGGTTCGATTCCCGGACGGGTCAATGTAGAAAAAAAAGTGTTTTTCTACATTTTCTCGGGTCTGGGTGTTTGTGGTACCTTCGTTGTTTCTGGTTTCCAAAATACGAATGCTTTGAATAGTTATTCAAATTGGGATCAGAACAATGTATGTGATGTTGTCCACATTTATAAAAAAAAAATATATTTATTTATCCAAGACCTATTTTTCTTAGACTATTTTAATTAATTTAAAAAAAAAACACTGCCAAGATGTTATGTACGCTTCGTTTGTCTGATGGTCAAAATGCACGGTGTAGAAAGAGAAGGGGTGATACTATTCAACTCACAAACAATTCATCACTTAGAATGATGGTAGTGCTATTATAGTGTTGCCAGGCGTATTTAATACTTAATGATTAATGATTACCTTAATGATTGGTTTTCCAGCAATTAAGCGAGACGTTATCGTCAGTGGTAGAGACGACGCCGACCACACAGCCCCCGGTCACGACAGAATCTCCAGTCACAAATACCACGTGTAAGTTTTATTCATTGTTACTAAAAGGGGTAGAAAACTTCGGTTTGTGTATTCACGAAAACTGATTAGGTATAATCAATAGACTCGGGCGTTACTTTGCTGAAATCCATAACTTATTATGGATTTAGAAAATAATTTTGCTAATGATTTCCGCTTGTTAATACCGGCCTAAATACTCACCACACTACCCGCACTAACACTGATTTGAGCAAGCACCTGCACCACACTAACACTGATTAAGCAAGCACTATTTCATGCAGGAAAACCGACCCCCCTCCCTTAAAAATGCATGCAGTACAGTTAATGCAATTATTAGTACCCAACACCGATACAATAAAAACCTCGATGCGTTTCGCCACTTCACGTGGCATCCTCAGGAGATGTTGTCGCCTTCGCTGCGCTCCGACGACTAAGCTGTGAATTTCACAGTGTGAAAACTGGCGAACAGGCCTTTTATTGAAACTCCCCACTACGACAACAGGTTGTGACTTACTTGAGTCCGCTTTGTTATTGAAATTGGTTTGAGGTTGGTTTAATTATAATTTAAATCACAATTATAATTGAAGTAAGGGTATCTAGGCCGGTATTAACAAGCGGAAATCATTAGCAAAATAATTTTCTAAATCCATAACTAATTAGGTATTTCATCCAAACTCGATTATCCGACCTTTCGTTATACGGCGTCTCGATAATCCGGATTAACCACTGCGAACGATTATATTAAATATTCACAATGGAGGCCTTCGCCCTGTAATGTTATATCTTTCTCAATAATCATGAATCGTTATTGACAAATAGGTTTTTGTAACAGCACCTTAGCTGAGCCAACCTTGGAGTCAGTGAGGACATTATAATATAAGTTAGCAAACAAAGGTATTAACTGTAGAAATAATAGCCAGGACGTCCATCTATTTCTGATATTCCTATGAGGGTGATAATTTCTTAACATAAAAAAATCTTTTAATGTATGAAATACAACGAATATACGATTCGTAAAAATATTGGGGCACGCAAAAGTGGCCACTGCTGTTGCAGTAATGTATGCGATAAATAGATATACACCGTGAAATTTTAGTGGTTGTTTTCCCGCAACAGAACGATTTACCTTTAGTAGCACCATCGAATCGTGAGAGTTATTTTTTGAAAATAAAGATATCGTTGTTCTCAACTAATCAAAAAAATAATCATCAACTCAAAAGCGTGAGATACGATAGTATCTTTACATAATGTGACGTGTTTGGGTACTGCTTGCCGCACGAAATCAATGTTCAAAGCAAAAGAAGCTCTACGCACTAAGTAATACAGCATAAAATGCACCGCGAGAGGGGCAATGACCCCGGCCTGTGACCGGCTGCGGCGCGGCTGGTACCATTGGTTCGAGGTTGCTTTCGAGTTTCGTTTATCACAATCGTAAAACTGCTATTTTTTATTTAAATAAAAAAAAACTGCACAAATCTATTGTACTACTAAGATAGAATCATTTTACTGCGGGAAAACAACCACTAAAATTTCACGGTGTATAGATAACTCTTTATTGCACAAAATACAAGAAAACAAATAAATTACGAAGAAGAAAAAATGTCCAAATAGGCGCCCTTATCGCTTTAAGCGGTCTCTACCAGGCAACCTTTGGGTAGAGGAAATTTAGTTTTAGTAGAGTAGGGGTAGCACTGTGCAAGACAAGCGATGTATAACAGATACAATAATATACATGTTACTAAAATACAATACACATGTACCTACATACCAATACCTAATATACAATATACATAATACAAAATAATATACCTACTTAAAATACATACACCTACCTATAGATCAGTATAATATTTAAAATAATGATAAATAAGAATAACCATCCACACATACACGAACCGACATGGCTAACCTAATGCTGCGATCGCGACAGGAAAACTGTTTTGACCCTGGTCTTGAAAATAGGAAGGGACTCGGATTGTCTAATAGTTAATGGTAAAGAATTCCTTAAGCGGACAGACTGAACAGGGAAGGGTTTCAAGTAAAACTGTGAAGAATGGGAAGGGAAAGATAGTAATAGATGCGATGTGCTCCCCAGCGGTGGACAAGCTGGCCGCCACGCTCAAGCAGCTCGCCGCGCCCGACGCCGCGCCGCCGCCCCGGGCCAAGGTCAGTGATCTAGGAAGAAGGAAAGAAAGAACATATTTATTTGACACAACTACGAACACAAAGCACAAACAATTAAAAAAAAGGAAACAAGCGTCAAATAAATTATAGTTTAAAAAACTAAAAAACCACGCTTTTAAAACATATTGAACTAAATAAAAGCGTGGTAAAAATTAAAAATAAAACTGTAGTAATCAATTGAAAAATTTATATTATTGTACAAAAAGCGTGGGGGGCTTGTTATGATATCCACAGATATAGTAAATTATTGATAAAATATTTACAACAATCTAAATCAAGCCCCCCACGCTTTTTGTTCAATAATTATGAATTTTTCAATTAATTACTACAGTTTTATTTCTAATTTTTTAGTTCAATCTGTTTTAAAAGCGTGGTTTTTTAGTTTTTTAAACTATAATTTATTTTTTACTTTTTAGTTTAATTTATAATATTTGATTCCTTCTTTACCGACTGTAAGTCCAAACCTATGCAGGAAACATAATTGATACAGATCGCGCGCTAGCTCTATCTCTTTTACTCCCTCTTACAGAGGAAAACTGGGAAAACTGTTATTAAATTATTGCATTGTCATCGGCCCTTAATACGTGTGCAAAGTTTCAAATTAATCAAACTTCTGGAAATCGGTGAAAATTAAGCTCAAAGATTCCATTACATACATACATACATACATACATACATACATACATACATACATAGATACAACCCAAGCTAATAAAAGCGTGGTAAAAAGCAACCTTTTTTGACACTTGTTTCCTTTTTTTTTATTCTCAGCATCAGCCGGGAAAGCGAGAGGCTTATCATGACGCTGATTTTCAGCGGTTTCACTATCTTTGAAACCATACATAAATTACGACATATGAATTTGGTGATGTTTTTACCATACTCTCAGGCTTCTCTAATATTTGTTTTTCTTGGGACAAACATATTTATAACTTTCACAAAATTTACTGAACAATTTATTTTATGCATTTGAGTATAGATAAAAAGTTTAGTTGCAAAATGTTTGTTTTTGCTAATTTGAGTGGTTTGGATACTCACGGCACGAGGAATTTAAAATTTATTTTTGTCGTTTGATAGATTATATTTTCCAACCATAAAATCCTGTAGGGTAGAATGGGGCTCGTGAAACATAGTGGTAGGTTGACTGAGACTAAAAAGTTTGTGTTATTTATATGGTATAAACATAATATGCGAGTTAACGTTCCACTAACATTTAGTGGGAGGGAGGGGAAACCCACCTAGTTTTAATTTTTTTTTATCACGCAACACTTACCCCCGTATTTATAAAGAAGTAATTGCTTATTGCTTTAGAAAGTCATAACTTAAAGTGTTCATACCTAGTGCTTAAGTGAAAGAAATTGGTCACCATTAATAGTCACATTATTTGGCTGAAAATGCTAACTTTTGGCAGTTATAACTTCTAGTAATTTCTTGATTAAGGCATACAAATTGTCTCTCAAGTAATTACTTGTAGTCAAGTAATTACTTTTACTTGTTTATAAATACGGGGGTTAATCATCTTCATCAGTTGACAGTTAGTCAACCTAACACTATAGTCTCCTCTATAATAAAAGTATAAAATAATGTCGTTTGATACTGTCACATTTTAATAGAAAAATAATTAAATTGTAAGACGTGTTATATGAAAATAAGATTACAGGACATTTTATTATCATAGCGTTTAAAAAATACGCCCATCATATTATTCCCTTAGATATCATTCCAAAATAAGTACGTAAGTCTGTCGTATCGTTGGATATGTTCGTAAGATGACAAATGCTACTATCAAAATTCACAATGCGTAGAAAAGTTAAATTTGTAACCAATTTTGTTGACCTTAAAGTACCGACATTACTGTATCTTTTGTTACAAAGGAGACAATTTTTTTTGGGCCCAGTAGCAACGGTACCGTATAAAGATGTCATTGTATCCTAAAATAAATACTTATTTTTTGAGACAATTAGACAAAAGATCGTGTTTAAATGAAACCGGAATCATAAAATCAATATAAAAATGCGTTGTATTGACTTTTTTTTATAACATTGCTCCATTTTATAGTCAAGGCATAGAATAACTTATTGTGTCAAGGTCTTACAATTCGTGTAAAGGAACTACAAGGCTGTTATAAAAACAAAATCAACCATTTTAATTAGGATATAATGTTTAGACCACATTTTATCTAAAAACTTTTATTTATTCTAAATAATTGGAAACTCAGTAAAAAATGTTTTAATTCAATTTTTATAACACTTTTGCTAAAATGTTCATTCAGTAAAGCCGTGGAACGGAACGCAATTCCGTTTTGACGTTTGACAGTATCACTGACATTATGCCTTCCGTTTGTTTCGAACTGAGTGTTTATGTTCCATGATTTTTCCTTATTTTTAACGAAAAAAGAAGAAAATGGTATCAAGTACAGCTCCTGTTCCACTGAACCGTTGTGTCAGTGTGCAGTGGGATTTCAACGGAATATGCAAAGAAAATTACTTTCAGAAACGACTAAAAATATGCTTAAACTTATAGTGATACTGCAGACGCACTATCGGTTGTTGTGCACATGTGATGTCCATTGTGTGGTTTTTATCAAGCACGCTACAAGGATCAGGTCAAAATACCTACATCTTTCTTAGACGAGGAAGTACTGCTACTGAGAGACGATTCCGAAAATGATGTGATATGTCTGTTTGCCTTCTCTTTACCAAATGATGTATCACCATGGTGATGTACATATTGTTAGAAAATAGAATGTCATTATATAAATAAATATTATGATGAATCCAAGTCTATTTTAATTACATAACAATTGGCGACGAGGATGGGATTAAATTACGTATAGAGAGTTTGAACGAAAACTTGATCAAATTCAAAGATTGCCAAACGATTATAGAACAAGAAACTAGAGACGATAATGACCTACAAAATGAAATTGACTATAGATTTGAATTTGAAGAACAAACGACACAACTTAAATTAAAATTATTACGATTCCGGCCACCTACAATGATTCATCAGGGTATGACCACCTTTGAAAATGTCAGATCAGCACCTGGCATACCTAAAATACAATTGATACCCTTACAAGAGGAAGAGTCATTCAAAAATTTCATCAAACGATTCGAATTACACTTGTTGCTTAATAATGTAAATGATCCTCAAACCAAACAGGCCCGATCAATACCTATTTTTATGTAGAGTATTCACGGCGGAGGATTGATATGTCTGTTTGCCTTCTCTTTACCAAATGATGTATCACCATGGTGATGTACACACGGCGGCACATCAGACTATACATGTTGACCTTGAGACCGCCTTTATGCCCTACGTAATAAAAGCTGTTATCGCAGTTCAACTGTTTAACTTGATGTGCTGTCGAGTGTACATATTAGAAAATAGAATGTCATTGTATAAATAAATATTATGATGAATCCAAGTCTATTTTAATTACATAACATGATGATTCTCAGGAATAAACGTATTTTGGTTTGATTTTTCGGTGGTTTTATTTTTATAATTCACCTTCTTCACGTTTAAGTGGTTAAACTGTAGGTACATAATATTATTGTTTGTTTTCAATTTGATTGATCACAAATCACAATGAACCTTCTGACCTCTATTTAGAATATGGCTATTTTTTTTAAACTTGAAAAAATATGATTAACCTTAGTAAGCTAAGGCCTGTGGGTTCGATTCCTAGCTAAGACATGTATGTATATCTTTGATATAAATAGCATTGTGTATGCAAATAATCAAATAAAACTTTTAAGAAGTTTTTAGGTTATGTCATTTAGTTAGGATTATTTTCTGATTATTCCCGTTAGATGAAGAAATACTAATATTGCTAATGTTTTCTAGACCTTATAAGGAACAATTTGATATATGTTTCATTACCATACGTCACAATTTTTTAGTGGGCCCATTCGCCATACTAAAAAAAATTGTCTCCTTTAATGTGTGATTAATGAATACTTCAGCAGCAGCCGCCGCCGCCGAGCGCGTACGCGGCCGCGCCGCTGCCGCCCGCCTACGCCGGCAACGTCTACGCGCCGCAGGTACTATACAATAGAATAGAATAGGTACACCTATACAGGATGAAATTTTAACCACTTTCCAAATTTTTGTATCTACGAGATAAAAAACTAGTTTTTTTTCGTATAGCCCAGTACAAAAATGTCAAGATAAAGCACAAATGTCCGCCAAAAATTTGAAATTTTTTATACGGCCGCCTAGCAACACCTTTTTTTACGCGATGCTCATCTTATTCATTCATTTAGATAGTAATCATAAGTTTTTGATTTTCCTTTTATACCTTAACACGCCTAAGACCGTAAAAATTGAAAACTATATTGCGAAATATATTTTCGGGTGAAAACTCGATTGACATTTTTTACTTCATAAATGGGCTCTAAACACGATACTGAACGCCTACAAAAATTTTGGAAAGTGGGTAAATTTCATCCTGTATAAGAACCGACGAAAATAATGCTAGAAAAAGAAAAGTAGCAGTGTCTTTCTTCTATTACTGTATTGGCTAAACTGCAATCGCTAAAGTTCGTTATTATGTCTATTTGGAATTTCGAAATTGGATAAATTTAAAAAACGTAATAACAAGGAATGTGCCAAGTGTCACATTACAAGTGTTTATAACCGATGGCGCACGCACCGGTTTTCGAGGTGTCGCGTGCTCCCGCGGCCCTGGGTTCGATTCCCGGATGGGGCAGTGTTGAAAGTGTTTTTTTTACATTTTCTCTGGTGTAGGTGTTTGTGGTACGGTCGGGCAGGAAAATGGTTTACCCTAAGGTCGAAAGTCATTCGCGCGTCAGAGAACAGCAGGGTATGATTTTCCCATGCAAATATATTTTGACAAGTACTAATATAGTCCCAATCGCAATTTCACTGACAAATAAAGTTTTGTCATATAAACTGGTACACATCTTCCTTGGCTGACCGTACCGTACCGACCGTACCGTACCTTCGTTGTTTCTGATTTCCAAAATACGAGTGCTTAAAATAGTTACTTTAGGATCAGAAAAATGTATGAGATGTTGTTCACATTTATTTCTTTTTAAGTCACCGTGAAATTGTAAACTTCGTCAGTTCATAATTAAACGTCAATGTGTTACGATCTAACTTTACCTAGCCCACTGTTTGCTTATAATCTCACGCGTTGTTTTGTAAACTGACCGAGCTTATCAAGTATAATTATGAAATTTCCGACTTCACCGTAGTAATTATAAGCAAACGTTCACATAGGCTGGTTTCGGCTTGTCATACCATTGACCTAACACGCTGTATATGTCAGTATATAAACTTGAAAAATTATGTCTCAGGCGGGACTCGAACCCGCATCTCCTCGCATGCCGGGCGGGCGCTATACCATTAAGCCACCGAGACCCTGCGACTCGGCGCGAATTTTTCAAGCATATTCTTTTCGCTGTAAGCCAGCGTCGTCTCATCAAATGTTAGGAGTTTGCACCCTTAATTCCCGAAAGAAACATCTTTGCAGATGTTTGACATGCCCGGCATGCGAGGAGATGCGGTTTCGAGTCCCGCCTGAGACATAATTTTTCAAGTTTATATACTGATATTATAATTGCAATTTAATTGCTAAAAATATCAAATAAAGTACGCTGTATATGTGTTACGGCACGAGCAGTGGGTCTAGCACGAAAAACTATCGAATTCGAATCGTTTGCGTGTTCGTATCGTCATCGAAATATTTAGTATGAAACTTATACAGCGCTCGCACGGTCAAAACGAGAACTACAAAACAAAGCACGAACTTTGTGTCGTTTGCATTCGATACGCAAACGATTCGAAGTCGATAGTTTTTTGTGCTAGACCCACAGGAGACCAATTCTACTAACGTAAAATAACAAAACGTTAACGCAACAATTGACAAAACGCAACTAAATGTCAACTTTTCGTATTCTATTAGCAATATCGGTAGCGTTTCAGCTCACCTTATCGATCGATCGAAACTAAGTAAAAATTTCCTAAATTCATATTCTATTAGTGATTTGACGTTGCTGTCAGTCGAAGCGCGCGCAGCCGAAGACCAACGTTTCAACTGTCAAAATAACCGGTCGAGCATACGCTACGTAAAAGGCTACCTTTGTCGGATCGATAGCTAGCGGTTCAGCTTATGTTTAGATTTCGTTTAGTAAAAAATGTTTAGTAGAATACAGTCTTGTGTGACAATCGAAGTAGACATTTAGTTGAGTTTCGTTAGTTGTAAAGTTTAAGTTTTGATAATTTACGTTAGTAGAATTGGTCTCCAGGCCCCCAATTCCGCTAATTTACAAGTGGCTCAATTGAATCGTAATTGGATCTCGATACCTACCTTATTAAATGTGTCAAAATATACGATTCGATCGAGCCATTAGTAAATTAGTAGAATATGAGGCCAGGTCGCCTACTAACCGAAGCTAACGCCCTACGGCCCGCAGGCGAGCTCGACGAGCGCGTCGCTGGCGGCGGCGGCGGCGGCGGGCGGCGCCTACCCGGGCGCGGCGCTCACGCAGTACCAGCCCATCATCAACTCCTACCAGGTCGGTGGAACTCCTCGCTGATATGACTGTCCGACTGAGACTTTGTTCTTTGTTAGTTGTTCCCTGTTTGTTTTTGTTAAAACAAAAGATTGTCAAAAGAAAAGATTCCCGTACTGTCGTACGGGAATAGTACCGTAATGAATGAATGAAATACGCATCGCGTAAAAAAAAGTGTTGCTAGAAAGCCATATAAATTTTTTTTTTTTTTTGGCTGACATTTTACTAATTGCTTTATCTTGAAATTTTCGTGCTGGGCTATACCAAAAGAGAAAATACGTCATTTGTTTTTTTGTCTCGTAGATCCTTGTATTAAAATTTGGAAGTTGAATTAAATTTCATTCTGTATAAGTAAATAAAAGCGAATGTAACTTGAGAACAGCTCAACAATCTCGATTAATTTTGTTTTTCGTGTGTGGTATAAGGAACGCGGAAATTATTAACATCTAGTGGAACCGACAGACGTTGTCCTGTCGTTACTATGAATTTTTATTTCCAATTTGTATGATTAATAAAAACAAATTCAGATTGTTGTTATTCTAATGCCTTATAGTGTTTTGTTAACATAATAACTCCGGCAGAAGCATCTGTTTTTGATGATGTTCAGTATTTTACATTCTAATTGACGATATTTGTAACTTACATTCTGTCAATGTTATGTCGTCGTAAGGTAACTTTGAAAAAGTTTAAATTGTGAAAAGCTCTAACTAAGGTTACATTAGAAATAATTTAATATCGTGTTTAAGTATTCTTCGATGTTGTAATCGTTCCCGCAGTGCTCCTATCTTTTCTTTTATAAGAACCTTTTCCTGACAACAACCACAACAAAACAAGATGACGTGTGATGCCGTGACCGGGAGAAATAGGGAATTATTTTTATATTTATTGATTTAAAATTTCATAGTGCTGATTTCTCTATCTATTCGGCTTTATGATTCGTAATTACTGATCGTAGTAGGTGTGGTGTATCAGTAAAACAATGCTATTCCTTAAGTTCATGATGAAATCAAAGGCTAAATTCGACTTGATGTTCGTTTACTTAGATTTTAATAGTTTAAAAATACAATTTTATAACTGTCAGCGGTGCAACATATTTATTGACGTGAGAGAGAATGAAATGACATGAAAAGAATGACAGGTAGAAATAAATGAGCGAATGTGTCGTAGACATCCTCGGGGCCATCGAAAAGTACGTGTAGTTTTCAAACTCATTTCTCGAAGTGTAGCTCGTGTATGTGAATACGTTTCTAACAGTGAGTCCCTCCTCAGCAGACGTCATCATCGGCGGCGGGCTACGGCGGCAACACGCTGTACACGGCGGCGCCCTACTACGCGCCCCCGCCGCCCCACGTCCCCAGCCACGCCCCCAGCCACGCCACACACGCCACACACGCCACGCATGCCACGCACGCCACGCACGCCACGCACGCCACACACACGCAGCATACGCCGCCGGCGAAGCAGACGCACAAGGAACACGCACAGGTTAGATGTTACTAGTAGTTTAGATCACATGAATAAATATTCCCACCAGAATCCAAGCTGCCTATACGCGGCCCGCTGTAGTTCCACTCACACATAGCGCGGCGATGTGCGCGTGACACCTCACCGACGCGTTCACGGACGCGTCGCGGGGTAAGAACTGGTTTGCGCCGGCTCAGTTGCAGTATAAATGACAGGGCTGCTCGTCGCACGCATTTGACGAAATTTATTCGATTGATTTGGTTGACGAATTGTGATTTTACCATTTCTATGATTCAATTATTTATATTATAATATTGATTAAGGAAAATCAGTGTTAAATCTAAATATATAAAACAAAAGGTCAGTTACACACTGCTATGCTTTATGTTGCCGGATATTTCTATAGGAAATGTCTGGATCGACACAAGTGCAAGAAATCGGAATCCTATATTAAGAGATCGGTAAATGCCATAAATATGCAATGATTCCCTATTTACTCATCATAAAGACTAATGTAGGTAACGTACAGGCTGGGTTCCTTAAAATACCGCCAGATAATTATATAGTAATACTAGCTGTTGCCCGCGACTCCGTCCGCGTCAAATGATATGAATAAGTTTCCCCGTTTTTGCATCATTTTTCACTGATGTTTCGCTCCTATTGGTCGCAGCGTGATGTTATATAGCCTAAAGCCTTCCTCGATAAATGGACTATCCAACACAAAAAGAATTTTTCAAATCGGACCAGTACTTCCTGAGATTAGCGCGTTCAAACAAACAAAACTCTTTAGCTTTATAATATTAGTATTGATTTTGACTTTATTAGTGAAATGTAAAAAAACATATCAAGATTATTTTAATATTATAATTCAAAATATTGGAAATGAAATATTAAATAAAATATATATCGTTTGATATGCTATGCGAATGTTTTCCGATCAATTATTTTAGGAAACTGTATATAATAGCCTGCGCAGACGAGGAATTTTAGTCCGCGGACTTTTTTTTTCTGCTACAATAGAACTGTATCGAGTAACGCAAACAAGCGATTAAAAGTACTGCGTACAAAAAGTCCCCCGAATCACCGAGGACATGCAGAGAGCGGACCGGACAAAAGTACGGGAGAGTCTCCGAAAAAAATAGAACTCGTGTGACTAGGCGAAGCAACGCACATGGCGGACTTTAGTCCGCGTTGTGCGCTCGAGAGAGACGTACGTATGCACGAAGATAAACGAACAAATGATCGCACACCGTGTGCGTTGAGTTCGCGGTAAATCCGACACGGACTTTTAATTCGCGGAGCGTAGGTACTTTTTTCTCCGCCACGGAGGAAATTCCGCCATCTGCGCAGGCCATTAGATTCAGACTGTATCAAACGTTACAAAGAAATAATAAATATAAAAAAAATAATTAAAATAAATTATTTAGGGTTAGCTATTTATAAACTTAATTTAACTTTAGTATTGTCAAATTTCACTAAATCTTATTTTATACCTTTTGAAATACACGTTTTATTATGTACTTACTTTTATTTTTACTCCCTATTTTTTTTTTTTTACTTTCATCAAGTGTCAGCCCTATCAGAATAGGTGTAAGTTAGAAAGCTTGTACTCTGTAGGGATATTTACTCGTGTGGTCTAGATGTTACACACACGTTTAAGTAGGTGGGTATTTCAATTTTATGATGTGTATTTAATTATGAGTTTCTTTTCCTATCTTATCTTACGAAATACCATATTATGATGTAAACATTTAATGTAATAGTAATTCATTTATTTTGGTTCTTGTAATTTATTGTGGTAAAAGTAATTGGCTTCCGCAGATTACCAGCATTATGCCATGCTATAAACTGCCACGATTAAAGATGAGCGAGAAAACTTTAAAAGATAAAAATAAAAAAGTTAATGTTTTACTACTTAAATAGATACATTAAAGTGGATGGTTATATTAATCGATTTAAATCAAAAGTGTAAAACTGATTAACATTACTTTGTACTGAAGAAAAGTATGAAGTTTGCCTTCAATTAAACAGAAAATGCTCTAAAGTTACCATTCTCTGACTTATTTTATATTTTTCCTCGGTGGATGATCAAATGGTTGATCTCGCCAATAATATACATCTTGCCATTGATACATCAAGGAGAAATTTACCATAAAAATATGAATAATACTACAATATTGACTCAATGTTTTCAGTATGACAATTCAGTAGCGTCGAGCAACAGTCTCGCCAGCACGTCCACCACACAGACCTCAACAGCCAAAGTAGCCACCACCACCGGTGAGTACATAAAGATAAACTTTATTATTGTAATATTAACATAGGCGACTCAGCATACGTTGTCCTTCCTGAAAAGCAGCGCCACCTACAGTGTATAGTTTGTGTTTTCAAGCCATCTAGATACCCAGTGAAATATAGACACAAAATGTATTAAATCACGTTGAATTTCAGTTAGCAAGTGAGTTGCACTTTTTTAATTTCAAAAAAGAACACAACGGCTTTAGCAGGTGGCGCCACTAAACATATTTTGTTAATGTTGCTAGATAACATAACATCCCCGCTTAACAAAATATCTCTTAATAAAAAAGGAATTTATACAAAGAAAAGTATTTTAATTTTACTTAAGTTAACCCAGTACAAGCCCCAACATTTTCATAAACTTATAATGCTTAGTTGAGTTAAGCCCCTTGGTTAACAAGTCAGCTGGCATGTCATGGGTTGAAATATAATCCAAACATATTAATTTATTTTTAACTGAGTCTTTTACATAATGATAACGAACATCAATATGTTTTGACCTATTATGTGCCTGGTGACTTGTTGCCAATTTTAAGGCGCTCTGATTATCACAATGCAATTTAACTGAATAAAGTCTACCAGTTAACTCATTAATTATATTTCTTAAATAAACCGCCTCTCTAGACGCCTCAGATAATGCTATGTACTCTGCCTCAGTACTAGACAGCGAGACAGTCTTTTGTTTCCTACTTTGCCATGAGATCACAGAACCAGACATCATGAAACAGAAACCTGTATAAGATTTTCTATCTAGACTATCACTGGCCCAGTCAGCATCTACAAACCCTACTAATTCAGAATTATTTTTACTATATTTTAAACAATAATTTTTAGTCTTTTGCAGGTACTTTAGAACTCTTTTAGCATGATTATAATGACATTTACTATAACAGTTATTGAACTGGCTAAGGTAACTTACAGCAAAAGCAATATCAGGTCTTGTTAAAATAGCTAAATACATTAGACTACCAATCAAACGTTGATATGGAACATTGGTTACACTTTTCTCAGATTTCTCAGTATTTAATTTACATTCAATAGGTGTATCTACAGATTTACATTCAGACATTTGAAATCTACACAGTAGCTGTTCAATGTATTGTTGTTGATCTACAGTTATGGTATTACACTTTTTATCAACATTTATATTCATTCCTAAATAACGCCTTACAGGTCCAAGGTCTTTTAATTTAAATTCAGATCCTAAAACAGTCTTAAGTTTATTGGTTTCCTCAGTACTATTTGAAAAAATCAAAAAATCATCTACATATACAGTAACTATGACTTTGACATTATCAAGATATTTTGTAAATAAACATGGTTCAAACTTACTATTTTTAAAACCTATTTTACACAAACAATCTTTTACTTTCTCATACCAAGCTAAAGATGACTGCTTGAGACCATAAATAGCTTTTTTCAGCTTCAAAACTTTGTTACTACAATTATCTACGAGCCCTTCAGGGACAGACATATAAATATCTTCCTTTAAATGACCATTCAAAAATGCAGTAATAACATCTAGGTGTGTTATATGCATATTCCATTCCACACTAAGGGCAAATAACAATCTTAGCGTAGAATGTTTTACAACAGGTGAAAAAGTTTCTACATAATCAATACCTTGTCGCTGGGTGAACCCTTTTGCAACAAGCCTGGCACGATAACGCACTTTATTGTCAATATCTAGTTTTTTATTCAACACCCACTTACTTTTCACTATTGAGGCACCACTATGAACATCTACAAGCTCCCATGCATCATTCAGCTCAAAAGACTGCAGCTCTTCTTGCATGGCCTGTTTCCAATAGTCAGCCTCAGGTCCAGTCAACGCTTCCTCAAAATCAATCTGTTCTGCATCTGGAAAAGAACTATTAGAACACAGATAACCATACCGTTCTGGTGCTTTGCGAATTCTTCTGCTCTCTAATATTCCTGTAGGTACTTGAAGTTCACATGATACATCTGTCTCAATATTTGAATCGGTAAGAGTAAGACTGCTATCATCGTCTCCTGGATCTGTGTATATTGATGTATCAGTACTCGAATTGCTCAGAGATTCGTCCAATGACAACTCCCCCACTGAATCTCGGCTCTCTGCTGTATTCTCAGCAGTTTTATGATTGATCACTGGAGCATCATTAGTCTGAACTAGGTTCTCATCTTTTTCGCTGACCATCCAGATCTTTTCTTCTTCAGCAATATTACTATCTGTAGGTGTATTCTCTTCTATCACAATGATATCTCTTTTTACCAAGACAGTATTTTTTCTAGGATCAAATACTCGGTAACCCTTTATGTTTTCTGAAAATCCCACTAGAATGTATTCTTCTGCTTTTCTATCCCACTTTAATCTCTTCTGTTTAGGAATGTGAGCCATCACAGAACTACCAAATAAGCGAATGTGACTCAAGTCAGGTCTTTTTCCATACCATACTTCATAAGGAGTGGTGTTTTCTAGGCTTGCAGTAATGGATCTGTTCTTGATATAAACAGCTGTGTTAGTTGCCTCAGCCCAGAACTTTTTATCTAATTTTGCATCGAATAATAAGCATCTAGCTTTCTCTACAATAGTTCTGTTTGCCCTTTCACAAACACCATTCTGTTCTGGGGTGTGAGCAATGGTCTTCTGATGAATTATTCCTTCTTTTGCTAAATAGTTTTCCATTTCACGACTGCAAAATTCACCACCATTGTCTGAACGAAGTATCTTTATTTTCTTATTTTGTTGGTTTTCAACCAATGCCTTGAATTCTACAAACTTCTTGAATACTTCACTTTTATGTTTTAAAAAATATATAAAGGTATAACGACTGTAGTCATCAATAAATAAAAGAAAATATTGTGCACCTCCAATGGATTTGGTTTCCATAGCACCACATACATCAGTGTGTATAACATGTAGTGGTTTTTCACTCCGCTGTCCCACATGTGGAAAGGGTAACCTCATCTGTTTTCCTTCACAACAGGTCACACACTTACTCTTCACTATGTCACTGGGAGTCGAGCAAGATAATCCATCTACAATACCACTTCTCATTTTATTTAAATCACTACTGTTGATGTGCCCTAGCCTTCTGTGCCATAACTCTGCACTGGCAGCTACTGGTTTAGCTATCATACATTTCCTGTCAGTTGTTATTTGTAAATTTAACTTATATACTCCATTTATTGAATCTGCAGTTGCCACTAACTCATTATTCTTATTGCGGATATAGCAGCAATTTGCCTCAAATACAACTTTATTTCCATTTTTTATGAGTTCACTGACCGATAGCAAATTGGTTGTCAAGCTCGGCACGCATAAAACATCTTTCACTGTGATATTATAGTTATAGTCAGTCTTTATTTGTATGTCTCCAGAACACACTACAGGCACTTTCATATCATTGGCAACTGTGATTTCTGTTAAAAATGGATCATGATTTACATTGTTTATCCACACTTTGTTTGCCGTCATGTGTGCACTAGCGCCGGAGTCTACATACCACTCATTTTTACTATATTTTCCATTCAGAAAAACTACACTAAAAGCATTTGATTGCTTATTCTTTTGTTGCAATAACGGGCACTGGTTTCTAAAATGACCATTTTGTTTACATTTATAACAGGTTATAATTTTCTCACTCGATTCTCCTGTCACAGCTGACATTTTCGAAGGTTGTTGATTTCTTTGTTTAGCAGAATTATATTTTTTATGTTTTCTTGCAGCGAATGCAGCGGCACTGGAATCTGTGTCATTGTAATTAGAAACCTCTAAATCAATTAACTTTGATTTTATTGCATCAGTGCTGATCTGAATGCCCGAGTGCTCTATAGCCATAATCATAGGAGAGTACTTTTCAGGCAAACCTGCTAATAACAGTGACCCGACCCATTCATCCGTGATTGCAAAGCCTGTGCCTTTCAGTCTTTGTGCTGTCTCGACTATTTGAGTAACATACGTGGTCATTGAATCACAACTTTCTTGACGTATTGAGATTAAATGTCGCAGCAAAGTTATTTTTCTGGAGAAACCTGAATCTGAAAACATGTTCTTCAGTTTCAACCATAATTCTTCTGAACTTTTCGTCTCTCTGATGTGCACATACAATCCTGGGTCTATAGTTAGAATTAGCTTCGCCTTAGTCCTCGCATCATCGGCGGTCTTCCTCTCGGTGTTTGCAACTGGTAAAATATAGTGAACCATGCCATCCAGCACCAACAGGTTCTCAACCGCGAAACTCCATTCTTCATAGTTTTCCCTTCCTTTCAGCTTAGGAACACTCTGAATATAGTTGGTAGACATGCTAACACTCAACAAAACTATTTTTCAAACTGTAATTGTACAAAAAACTATGAAAATTACTTGAAAAATATGGATAACGCCCATAACCTATTAAATCACGTTGAATTTCAGTTAGCAAGTGAGTTGCACTTTTTTAATTTCAAAAAAGAACACAACGGCTTTAGCAGGTGGCGCCACTAAACATATTTTGTTAATGTTGCTAGATAACATAACAAAATGTTATCCAAATCGGTGCAGCTGTTTAGATGAGTTAGTTGACTACACGAACAGTTTTTTTTTTAGGTGACTAGAGCTATGTGCTGCCCCTAATTGATTTAGTTTTATTACTTCTAAACAAAATCAATTCTCAAAAAACTAGAACAGTATCATTTTAGCAAATTACCTCTTGTTTAATTTATTGAATCAATGTAAACTTTTCATTTAGTATCGCCATTTATTAAACGTCTATATTACACAATAATTTGCAATTCAAGTTAATTTGCTGTCTCAATACATACGATAATGAAATGGCGGCTTCGGAGATTCGGTAATAAGAAGTTCGAACCATTCTGAATTTAAACTATCATTTAGAATTTTTATATACCTATATAGAATATTTAATTATTTATTTAGTTGTTTATAAAGTCGCATTTGTCGCTAACGCCAAAAGCGACCGCTTCTAGCAATTATGTACGATACGAAAGAATGACAGAATGAAAAGCTGTTTACAGTGATTCAATAAATACTAGAGGTAATTTGCTAAAATGATACTGTTCTAATTTTTTGAGAATTGATTTTGTTTTGAAGTATAAAAATTAAATCTGCTGTAGTAGTCGCCTTAATGGGTGTTGTTTGTTCCAGCGCACGCGGCGGCGCCCACGGCCAGCGCGCCCAGCGCACAGTCCAACGCAGGTAAGCGACTCGTTTATACACAGGATTCATAACAGGGCTATGGTTAACGTACAAAGTTATGTTAGCATCATTAAACATAGATCTGGTTTAAAAGAATCGCGTATGTAACTCAGGCACACTTACAGATACATACCCCACAGGTACTGACTAAGTGAGTTGTGGAAAGATTTGATATACCTACATCTAATGTGAGTGCTTTTGGATCACACGTTCAATACAGGGTGTGCTGGACATAGAGCAGCTAAGGCTATTAGAAGAATTATGAGAAAAATATAGCTTTAACTTATAAACGAAAAAACAATTTTCGGGATATACCATTTCCGTTACAAAGATAAGTTGAAGATTCATAATTTACAGTCACAAACTACGTCACTATGAATTTAGCATAAATTAGAATATAAAGATACGCGGACTTTACGAATCATTTATCTAAACCATAATGTAGCCAGGCGCAAAGCTTTCAGTCTATTTATATAGATTTTTTACGTTTTCAATAATACTCGTAATTACATAACCTTACATTTTCGATGTACGGACAAAGGCATGTCAACCTACCCAAAAAGTTAAAGGTCATTGAATTGATTTTCAACTTTAAGTCAAACAAGTAGAGATCAATATCAATTGAGAAAATTTGTCGTTTTGTGGTAGGTTGACGTGCTGTCTTTACATACGAGGGACGGCTGATAAATTCGCGGCCTAAGGTACTTAATAAAAGAATTGTTCAAGTTTATATTTTTTATTTTTCAATGTAATCACCCTCGAGCAAAATACACTTTTCACTTATAGCATATAATGCTTTTAACCCACTTTAAAAATATTCTTTGTTTTTGTCCTCAAAATGACGATCAACCGCAGCTTTCATTTCGTTGTCATCCACAAATCTTCGGCCCTAAGTCCTTTTTTAAATTAGAAAACAGGAAATAGTCGCTGGGCGCCAGGTCTGGACTGTACGGAGGGTGGTCAATTTCGGCGAACCCCGTATCTTTTTAGGCTTGCTTCGCAATACGCGCGCTGTGAACGGGCGCGTTGTCCTGCAAAAATAACACGCCGCGCGCTAGTTTACCACGTCGCTTCTGTATGACAGCCTCACGAGCCTAGGCCAATAAATTGGCATAATATTGCCCATTCATTGTAGTTCCTTTGGGTAGGTAATCTACAAGCAAAATTCCCTCGCTATCCCAGAAAACTGTTGCCATTAGCTTCGACGCCTACTTTTCCACCTTGAATTTCTTCGGCGGCCTTTCTCCTTTTGTAAACCACTGCATGGACTCTTGCTTGGATTCCGGATCGTACTGGCGAATCCACGTTTCATCGACAGTGACAATTCGTTGACAAATTTCATCAAGATTATCCCCAGCTAGCTCTAAAAAATCTTTACAACTTGCGAGTCGTCGTTGTTCGTCGAGCGGTGTGAGCATTTTCGGTACCCAGCGCGCACTAATTTTTTTCATGTGTAAATGTTCATGAAAAATTTCGCCAACTCGTTCTTTGCTGATCTGTAGTTCTTCTACAATCTGCCACAATTTAATTCTTCTATCAGATAGTACAATCTTTTCAACTTTTTGAACGTTTTTTTCGGTCACCACCGTGACGGGTCGTCCTGGGCGGGGGTCATCTTCACATTGTATATGAAGGCGCAGCATCTTGAAGAACCGATGACATTTCTTAAAAAATATTTTTCAATGAATTTCCTTTTTTTACGAGGAATTTAATCACATCGCGATGTTTAAAATTAAGAGTAAATCCGGATGTGGCTGACATGGCAATGATTGTTGTTCGACATGTAATTGAACTATAACTATAAATTTTATTAATGATTGTTTTTAACCTACCCACGAGTCCTGCAATCAGTGACAGGAGTAACGAACTAATTAGTAATCTAAAACTACCCTAGGCCGCGAATTTATCAGCCGGCCCTCGTACTATAAAGCAGTGGGTCTAGCACGTGTAGCTAGCAAAGTTCGTGCTTTGTTTTTTAGTTCTCGTTTTGACCGCGCGAGCGCTGTTTAAGTTTTCATACCAAATATTTCGATGGCGATACGAACACGCAAACGATTCGAATTCGATAGTTTTTTGTGCTAGACCCACTGCTGTTCCATGCTCTCGTACATCATGTATAAAGTAATAATTTTTTTTTTTAATTTATTTAAAGCATCAAACAGTCATATACATGAAATAATAAATAAGTACATTAGTACAGAATTTTTTTTCTTTACAAAAGACCTAAATAGTGCCTATAAAGTAAAATACAATAAAAATATAATATAAGAGCCACTATAGGTGGTCAGACATGCTGAGATTACCTCTAAATGATGATTGATGTTTTGAGATTAAGTAACATAGTAATATAGCAAAGAATATAGTTACAATCTGTTTCTGTAATAAATGGAAATCTACAGTAATATAATCTAGACATCAAGTACCTAGGTAGCAAGACTCAATAAGAGAGTCTGTTTTAATTCAGGTAGGGATAAATTAAATAAGTCTATGTTGGTGTATTTTTTATTACACTTCTAAACACATCTATTGGCCAACCTTGTATTTTCAGTTTCATTTGTTCCTAGCTAAAATTTTATATTAGGTCGAGCAAAAAGTTTTTATGCAATTTTGAACCTGGCACATTCACAATTTCATTCAATAGTCTTTTTTTGAATTTCGAACACAGAATTTAAAGAAACAAAAGACAATTTGGAGCCTGTTTGTTGATATCAAACAATCGAATACTAAGAAAACTTGGTTTTATTTAATTCTTGAAAGTGATTGATATCTTTGGTTTTGCAACAAACATTACTTATTATTATATCTTAACATTAAGGTGAGGTTCTATCAATAATCTATGGATACTTCACCTGAAGTCGCCGCCCAAGCTGTGGCACTTATTCAGGCCGGACACAGCCAAAGAAACGTGAGTGCTCAACTTAATTTAAGTCGATCTGCGGTCCGAAATGTTTATCGGAGGTACCTAGAGACTGGCGGCTTTGTTCGTCGCCAAGGAAGGCCACGATCTCGGGTCACAACTGAAAGGCAGGATCGATTCATCGTGACGACCAGCTTGAGAAATCGTCACCTTACCTCCATTGAGATACAAAACCAACTTCGCGACTTCCACGGAGTATCTGTGAGCGCTCGAACTGTTCGGAGAAGGTTAAAAGAACGCGATATGGTACCACACAAGCCAGCTAATGGGCCCAAACTAACGCGAGCCCACCGAACAGCGCGCCTTCATTTCGCACGCAGTCATTTAAATTGGACACAGCAAGATTGGAGCCGTGTACTCTTTTCTGATGAGTCTAAAATTGTGTTACATGGCAATGATGGAAGGAAGAAGGTCTACCGACGTAAGGGAGAGCGTTTCGCACAATGCTGCTTTAAAGAGAGGGTTGCTTATGGCGGTGGCTCATGGACTGTCTGGGGCGGTATATCCGCGAGCGGCAAAACTCAACTTGAGGTTGTTACAGGACCACGGCTGCCAACATTAAATGCTGAAAGGTACATTCGTGAGTGCTTAGAACCTCACGTGATACCATACGCGGACTATGTGGGCCCAAATTTCCTTTTTATGCATGATAATGCAAGAGCCCATGCGGCCGGCATCGTCAGGGAATATCTTCGGGATGTGAACATCACAGTTATGGACTGGCCAGCCAGAAGCCCAGACATGAACCCCATTGAGCACATGTGGGACGAGCTAAAAAGACGTGTTAGGGCTTGTCAGCCAGTTGCCCAGACGATGCAGGAGTTGAAAACTGCCATAGAAGAGGAATGGGAGATGATCCCTCAAAATTTCATAGAGCGGTTGATAAACTCTATGCCTAATCGTATGAGAGCTGTGGTAGATGCCCATGGAGGCAACACGCGTTATAAAATTAAACCTTTATTTGATAAAACATGTTTTTTAATCAAAAATCAATTGCCTTTAACAAGGCGCATATCCGACTTGTTAGGCGTAGCTCCATGTCGTATGGTATTCTGAATTCAAATTTAAAACAATACGATCGAAAAAGATGGTAAAATGTATCAGGTTTAAAACTGCATCAACAGTTTTTGTTCAATCTAGCAATCATATTTCGGTAGGGGCCATCGAAACCTAAACTCTAAGGTGGGCCAATAGATGTGTCCAGAAGTGTATAAATGGTAGTGGAACGGAATAAAAATGAGTTACGTGTATAGTTCTTACGATAACGCGGTGGATTAAAAAGTGGTCGGGTACGTGAGGGTCGCACGGGGAGTCGCACGTGAGACACGAAGGAGGTGCTGCTGAGTAGCGATTGAGAATCGACTAAGTTGGAGAGTATTTTGTATAAGAACACTATATCGAACATTTCTCGTCTGCTGCGCAAGGATAGTAATTTATATCTTGTTAAAGAGGATGTATGTAGGCTTCTAGACCTGGTAGCTCAGGATGAAGTACAAAAAACACCGTTTCACTGTAATTAACACTGTTTATTTAATTATTAATAGGAGCACATTACAAACACCGTAATTCTAGGTTTTAGGCCATTTTCCAAGAGAGGTAGTGTTACCACTACAAAAAATAAAATTATAATATTAGTCGGGGTTGCCGACATGCTGGCGCCTCAGAAAAGAACGATACATAATACTTAATATTATTTAACAATCCAAGGCATTATAAAAAAAAAAAACTTTAACAAGGTATCTTGAATAAGTAAAACAATGTAGCGTCATCTATCGGTGCTACCAAGAACTACGTATAATAATAACTGTATCAAATGAAGATAGCCACAACAAATTACAATTTAAATTTAAAATCGCATTTTAACTTGTTATACAATTCTAGGGTACCTTTTCCTTTAAACAAATGACATGCTACAACACACATGTAATCTTTGATTGTAAGTTAACATAATAAAACTAGGTAAATATGCATCTTAAATCTGACAGGATGCTATTAACATAAATAATGGCTACTTAAGTACAAATTAATACAATAACAAAATTAATTAATTAGGTAGCAAAGCTATACCTGAAAGAGATCGTGTGTATATCCTACCATTGGGGGCAGTGACTTCAAAGGCTCTGACCTTGTCATCTGCGCCTGGAAAAACCTTTGTCACTCGTGCTACTGGCCAATATAGAGGAGGGGAATTAGGTTCCTTCAAAAGTACTAAATCACCAACCGAAACGTTTCGTACTGCATCTTGCCACTTTTGCCGATGCTGTAAGGTATTTAGATATTGGCTGTGCCAGACCTTCCAGAAGCCCTGTACTATACTTTGCGTTAGTTGCCAGAATTTCAACCTATTACTTGGTACATCTGAAATATCTGGCTCAGGATAGCTAGTAATAGAATTACCTACCAAAAAATGTCCAGGCGTAAGGTAACTAAAATCTGAAATGTCCGCAGATAATGGTAATATAGGCCTAGAGTTCAGTATGCCTTCAATTTGACACAAAATAGTATTAAGTTGTTCGTAGGTTAATACGTTTTTTTGAAGCTGTCTTTTTAAATGATATTTCGCACTTTTTACGGCAGCTTCCGCGAGCCCAGCGAACACCGGCGAATAACTAGGCGTAAAATTAAATTTAATGCCTTGTGGCTCTGTAAAATTATGCACCAGTGTTTGATGTCCTCTAGAAAAATTCAGCTTATACAAATCAACTAGTTGATTGGCCGCACCTCTGAAAGCGCCACCGTTGTCGCAAAAAACTTCGCTGGGCAATCCACGTCGCGAGATAAATCTTTTAAAACATGCAAGGAAGGTGTCAGTTGTTAAGTCTGAAGCTAATTCTAAGTGAATAGCTTTAGTATTAAAGCAAACGAAAACACAAATATAGCCCTTAGTGAGCAATGCCCTCCTTACTCTCGAATTTTTAATTTGTATCGGCCCAGCGTAGTCTATTCCGACAACTTGAAATGCTCGAGTGGCGATCACACGCTGTTTAGGTAGCGAGCCCATTAGTTGCTTTGCAGAAGCTGCCTTCAGTCTGAAACAAGGTAAGCATTTATGAGTAATTTTCTTTATTTGACGTAGCCCATTGATAAGCCAATATCTTTGATTAATCTGAGCTAATAATAATTTCGGACCTGCATGAAATAGTCTAAGGTGCTCGCTTAATATAATTAAGTCTGTTAATTTAGAACCTTTGGGTAATATTATAGGGTGCTTCTGATTATAGGATAGTGTTGACTTTTGCAACCTACCACCTACACGTAACAAGCCCATAACGTCCACAAATGGATGCAAAGGTTTCAACGAGCCCTTAACATTCTCGTCTTTATTTAATGACTTGAATTCATCACTAAAATAAGCTCTCTGCTCGTGTTTTATTAATAACAATAATGAATGCTCAAGTTCCTTACTCAATAAATATTCTAACTTTACCTTTTCATTACCTTGTTTACAATTATTACAAAACCGGAGGCAATATGCCAATACTCGCTTCATTTTATTAATATCAGAATATTTTTCTAAAATATGTGAGATTATAGTCTGTTTCATAGTAAGTAGTACTACGGCTTTACTAGTGTTGACATTGGAGTCGTCGGAGGTAGAAACATGCTTTAGCTCAGGTAAGTCATTTGGGAAATGTAAAGGTAAGCAATTGCTGAACTTATACTCACTCTGTTGCAGAAATTCCGGTCCGTTCCACCACATTCTACATGTAGAGAGCTCGCTTGGGTTTAAACCTCTACTTATAAAATCTGCTGGATTTTGGTGTGTATTAACATACCCCCAGCGCCACCTATCGGTCAACTGTTGTACTACTCTTACCCTATTCGAAACGTAAGCTTGTAATCTAGAGACTTCTGACTGTATCCATGCTAAAGCTATTTGTGAGTCAGAGAACAATAATACATCATCAATTTTTATTTTAATTTTTAATGTGTCATAGACCTTATTAACTAATTTTGCTAATAGTAGAATGGCATTGAGCTCAAGCCTAGGAATCGTTAGTGGCTTTGTTTGTGAGTTAATTCTAGATTTAGAGCATAGTAGGGACACAGTGACGTTACCTGTTTGATTGACAACTCGCAAGTATATGCAGGCTCCATAGCCCGTGGTACTGCTCGCGTCGGCGAACCCCACCAGCTGCACGCTGAGCGCATCATTTGACACCTTAATATTCCTATTGATGTAAATAGGTTCCATAGCCATTACACCATTAGCAAACTCTGACCACTCATTTAATATATGCTGAGGTGGACTGGAATCCCAGCCTATATCTTCGCACCACAACCTTTGCATTATTACTTTAGCCTTAACCACTATGGGTGTAACAAAACCTATAGGATCGTAAATTGAAGCTATTTTACTTAAAATCTGCCTCTTAGTAGTCGCATTACTCGTACTATTGAAACTATCAGGAGATTTTATAACAAAGCTATCCTGTTTAGTGTCAATAGTAAGTCCTAAAGCCTTAATACTGCAATTTTCCATTCTTAACTCTATGTCACCTATCTGTCTTTCATTCATAGGTATATCGTGCAATAAAGCCTCGCAGTTAGATGACCATTTATGCATTGCAAAACCACCCAAACTTAGCAAACTAGTCAGCTGTGCTTTCGCTTCGAACAAGCTACTTAAATCAGAATCTGAGTGTAAAACATCATCAACATAAACACAGTTTTTTATTATAAAAGAAGCAAGTGGGAATTTCTCTTCATGCATGTTTGCAAGCTCGAGCAGACAACGTGTTGCAAGGTAACTTGAGCATTTCTGACCGTATGTTACAGTATTAAGTCGGATACACTTTATAGACTCATCAGGTTTATCGCGCCACAATATATTTTGTAGTGGGGTATGGTTAGGATTAACTAACACATTCCTAAACATTTTCTTAATATCACTATTAAAAGTAAGATCACCTATCCTATACAATAAAACAATATCAAACAAATCTCTTTGTACTATTGGCCCATTCAATAATATATCATTAAGTGAAATTTTGTTTTTTGTCTTCATGGAGGCATCGAAAACGACACGTGTACGTGTAGTCTTGCTCCCCTCATTTACCACTGCATGATGAGGCAAGAAATAGATAGGGTCTTTACTAAAATTAATAGATTCAAAATCTATAAAATGGGCATGGCCTAATTCTACATATTCGTGAATGAATTTATGATAGTCTGTCATTAAATTAATATTTTTAAGCAACTTTTTCTCGAGATTTAAAAATCTAAATAAAGCTAAACTAAAAGAATCTCCTAAAGTCTCATTTGCGTCCTGTAATGGAATCTTTAAAGGTAGGTCTACTTGAAACCTATTATTAGACAATTTAACCGTAGATTTAAAATTAATTTCAACTTGCTCATGTTCAGATATCTGTTCCATAAATACTTCTGGAACCTTCTCGGCTTCCCAGAACCTAGCTATAGAGCTGTCAAATCAGACTTACAATTCGTGCAAACAAGCGAAATTATTTTATTTACCTCATTTTGTGAGGGCAAGCCCCCAGCGACGATATGATCAAATTTAGTGTTAATGATATTAATGGTACCCTGGTCACCACCTCTTGCCGAGTGTGGGGCTCCATGGCGTTCAGACGGAAGCACCGGCGGCGACGGCGCGTCGCACAGCGGCGACGTAGTGTGCGCACCGGCCGCTGACACGCAGGACAGCGTCTCGCTCACTCGCAGCTCCGTACACGGCTCCAACGCCTGGAAAAATACATCAGCACCTATTAATAAATTTATCTCTGATGGTTTGAAATACTCATCGTCAGCCAGAGTGATACCGGGTGGAATTTTAATTAAACTTTGGTCTATCATAGTCTGCGGTAATTTACATGTAATTGTGTCCACTACATGACAACATAATTTTGTATGAAATGGAGACTTTAGAGAGAATATTTCTATGGGGACAGAATACAAAGCTTGATTTTCATTATTTGTGACACCTATGATGGTAGTATTGTTTCGCACAGGTGTCAAACCAAGTACCTTGATGGCCTTGCTCGTTATCAATGAAACTTGAGAGGCAGAATCCAAGATGGCCTTCACGTGGACCTCTCTGCCGTCTTTAGCATATAACTTTACACGGGCTGTGGGAATCAAAACACTATTAGCTTTATCACCTGACAACATAATGACGGGTTCTGGCTTCAATTCATCGCGATGCAGCAATGAGTGATGGGGCTTCTTGCATTGGCTACATCGGAAATGAAACCTACACTTGCCAGGGTGTTTGTTAAGACAAATATTGCAAAGTCCACTTTTTTGAACGAGGCTTATTCTCTCTGCAGAAGGCAGTGTTTTAAAAATATTGCAAGTATAAATCTTATGCTCAAATGACTTACAGTATAAGCATTGTTTGTCCCTCCTAGTAATGGAATTGACACTTCTTGCAGGAACTGATCTATGCTGGCCAGACGGCTCAACATTCTCCATTGCTAGAGCTCTCTTCTCTAGGTATCCTAGGAAGTGGTCTACCTTGGGTTCTGCTTTCATGTCCCGCTCCAACTGGTATGACTGAGCCAAATTTGCTTCTATTTTTCGAAGAAAAATACACATTAGTATAGGGTCCCAAGATGAAACCTTAGCTTCTAGGTTAGTTAAAGCAGACAAAGTCTGTCTTATGGACGATATGAGCTTTCTAATACCAGAAGGAGAAGCCTTATTTACTACAGGTAAGTCTAATAAACTTGCTATAAGCTCGTTAATGATTTTATACTTATTATAATATCTATCATCTAACAATCTGAATGCCTCAGTGTAACTAGCTTCAATCAAGGGTAGGTTCTTAATAATATCGTGTGGTTCTCCTTTGAGAAAGGAACGGAGGTAGTGTAGCTTTTGGATTTTGTCCAATGTGTCGTCATTTTCGATAACTGACTTAAAAAGCTGCCTAAACGAGGGATATTCTGCATACATACCACTAAAGTGTGGTATCTCAATCACTGGTAATTTAATATTTCGTTGAGACTGCGAGGATGAAGCCTTAGCTTCATTATCAGTTCGCTTGTTAATTTCGGCCTCCAACAAAGCAAGAATTGTAAAATACTTACTTTCGTACTCGGCGACATCCTCTTCATTAGCAGGATCAATAGCCAGAATTTGGGTGGTGCACGCTTCGTACTCGATGAAAGCAGCCAAGCATCGCTGTTTTTTAATACATAACATCTCAAGCGTTTGAGAGGCTAGATTCCCCTCTGTAACATTGGCCAGCAACCTCGTGAGCGTGCCCTTTACGTAGCCCCGTTTTTGCACTAATGTTTGTAAAGTAGCCATTATCAATACTTAAAAGCTATTTGCTGAAATGACTAATCGAACGAACTACACTTAATGTCCACAACTTAATTAAGAAAATATTTTTCGCTACCACTCCGCTTGATTGAAGAAAATGAGAGAGAATTAAAATGGCGTCGCCCGCGTTGCTGACGCCTATAAGCAGCCAATAGGTACCGTGGGATGACCCGATGAAAGCACCGTAATTCGTCCAATCTGTGCCCGAAGCAGCCTTCTTTGTCAGCACCTGATTGGTTCGCATTCGCGTCGTCCTGTAGTCGCGACCACTTCTGTCTTCGCGATGCAATTTGTTCATCGATGAATGAGCCAATGAGGTCGATATTTTGCACACACACCCTCCCACACAAATTGTTGGACTCGCCCAAGTGCAAGTTGGACTTGCCCAGTTCGTCGTTTCAAATTCCCATCGGATATTTTGATTCACAGAATCTTCGCGGCTTTCGTAGTATGCTTGAATTTCTTGAAATATATCGCAAGCACACTAAATACCGATGCTCTTTGGATGCTGATAACGATTCAGGCAGGATCCCTCTTTCGCAGTAATTCGCAGCAAAATTGTATCAAAGATGGCGGCGTTTATTGAAATCGCGTACAACTCCCAGCTCAGTCAAAATCAATTTGCCAGTTCACATTTGTTTCCGCTCATTAAGGACCAACTTTGTAGGCTTCTAGACCTGGTAGCTCAGGATGAAGTACAAAAAACACCGTTTCACTGTAATTAACACTGTTTATTTAATTATTAATAGGAGCACATTACAAACACCGTAATTCTAGGTTTTAGGCCATTTTCCAAGAGAGGTAGTGTTACCACTACAAAAAATAAAATTATAATATTAGTCGGGGTTGCCGACAATGTATACGATTCATTTGTAACATTGAAGCGATAATTCATGGACTTAATGAATTTCTTTTGTACCTTTTCTACTCTGTTTATGTGAACTTCATAAAGAGGATTCCACACAGTACTGCAGAAGTCCAGAAAGGAACGAACAAATTTGAAATATAATATTTTAAGGGTATCTGTTCGCTTAAAGGGTTTACTGATACGCAATATAAATCCTAAGTTTCGGAATGCTAAAGCTAACATATGATCAATGTGTGCTTGAAAAGATGGCGCTGAGTCCATAATTATACCTAGATCTCTGATCGTTGTCACTCTTTCTAAGCGTTTTTGGTTTATATGGTAGTTAAAGTTTATAGGTTTCTTTTACGTGCGTACGAAATAGTATAGCATTTGTCGCTGTTTAGAAAGAGTTGGTTTGAACTAAGTGACGAGACGTGTATTGCTGGAGAGAGTTGATCTTTGGTATTTACTAGTACTGTTATTGTCACGTTTTACGAAACTGATGAGGGGGCTATTCTATTCTGGGTGGGCATCATTCGGTATATGGATATACAGCTGCGGGAGAAAGTAATAGGCCTGTATCATAAATAACTTATGGAAAATATAATATCGTTACAGAGTTATTAACAGTGAAAGTGGCAACCGGGTGGTGGAATAAAGAGTACTGTTTGGCGCAACGTATAGATTTATTGTGTCTAAATAATATGGCTATCCTAAGCTTATATGTATACTAGTTAAGAACCTAGTGCAGGGTGAGGTGTTACATACACTATACAATTAATCTGTATTTTTTTAATTTTTATTTTATTTTATTGTGAATGCAGAAACCCAGTAAAAAAAAATTCAGAAAAAATCGTAGTTCATTCTAAAATATGTTTTAAGTTAATTTAGTTAATGAATATTGTCACGCAGACGATAAAGATAGATCATGAATATGTTACTTTTTCGAAGTATTTAACCCAGTAAAACAGATTTTTATACTCTTAGTCACAAATTAACATTTTTAACACTGTTGTTTCCCAGCGAACATAGCGGGCGCTGGCTACGCGGCGGCCGCTTTATACGGCGCGGCGGGCGTGGGCGGCGTGGGCGGCGTGGGCGGCGTGGGCGGCGTGGGCGCGGCGGCGGGCGCCTACGCGGCCTACGACGAGCAGCTCATGAGGAGTACCAGCACGCTGCCGCATCATATGGTGAGCGAATTTACTCATAGAAATATTTGTTAAAATTTATTCTAAAAGTCAAACTCAGCGACCAGCTAGTCCTCAAAAAACAGGATAAGCCCAGTTTAGGGGCCACCAGTGAACGAAAGATTTTCAGACATACATCCGGATCAATACAGATGTAACTCATGTTTCTTGACAATATTTCTACATAACCACAAATGGTTGAACCTCGTTTTTTTTAACCGACTACGGCAAAGTCATCAGAAAGGGTAATGATTTCAGTAGTCTAATTATGTAGGATGCTTTTCCTTAACAATGACTATGTCATATTACATATACCCGTTTCTGAACCCAAGGATACTTTTATACAGGGTGAAATTTTAACCACTTTCCAAATTTTAATATAGCAATCTACGAGGCAAAAAACAAATGACGTATTTTTTCTTTTGGTATAGCCCAGTACAAAAATATTAAGATAAAGCACTTTGAAAATGTCCGCCAAAAATCCAAAAAATTTGATAATGCATCCTAGTAGCACTTTTTTACGCGATGTGCATCTCATTTATTCATTACAATACTATTCATAAGTTTTTGTGTTTCCCTTTACACCTTTTACACCTTAACAGGTTTGGGACCGTAAAAATTGAAAACTATATCGCGAAAAATATTTTCGGGTGACAACTTAATTAACATTTTTTTACTTCATAAATAGGCTCTAAATACGATACTGAACGCATATAAAAATTATGGAAAGTGGTTAAAATTTCATCCTGTATATACCCTAGGGCAATCGGGCGTGTGGAGCATACGCTGGTTCTAACACACGCGTTTTAACCAGCTTAATCACGCACCAACGAGCTCAATTCACATATAAAAAGTTACAGATTTTTACTAAATACACCTAGAAACTTTTTACTATATTGTAATTGTACTTATCTAGATTAAAATTTATAAGATTAACTTCACCTTAATACTAAAATTGTATCGAAACTGGGACCATCAGGTTGGATGCGCAATGCTATGTATTTTTTGACTTTTTACTGTATTGAATAATGATCTATTGTGACTCTGTTTGTGGTCCTTTTCGAATATAAAAAAAATATATATGTGGGTTCTACATTTACGGCTAAACTACTGAGCCGATTTTGGTGAATGAGGTATCAATTGATTCTTTATTACAGTCCGGGCTCAAATCATATAAAGAAGGAGATATGAAATTACTCGTAAATCCTTAGCGAACCCGTGTCTCCGAATTATTTATGTGTGCAACGCAACTGCAATAACACTGTTGTAATCATAAGGATCACACTAAATCAATTTACAACGCTCATTGGTGCGCACACAAACATGGACCCAATCACAGCGGCTACCACTTACTCGCTTACACAATGCGTCATTTGGTGTGTGCAAATTAGTGTGTCGCTACAAAGTGTGGTCGCGACGCACACGTCGGGCAGTGAACGCTTTGATTAAACCTCGATACATTGCGCAGTCGCATAGTAGTCACAACACAGCAAATTAGTATTAAGCCTTCAATGTATATTGTGCCGATACAATTATCGTTTTCCATTAAATAATTCGCCGTGGTGTGAAGTAGTTCTGTTTGCCCATATTGGATTCGCACGCGCCAGGCCCCCATTTCATATCTGTTTCTTTATATGATCTGAGAGTCCGGGTAACAAAGGCTATCTTTTGTAAAAAAACTACATGGTGAACGAATGCTACAACAATATATTGGGGTACCTTATAAATAATTTTTGCAGTCATAACTTTAAACAATACACTAAATATACAGGGTGACTTTGAAATCACTGCATTTTCCTAGTCTGGTTCCAGGTTTTAAACTATTATTTGATTATTGAATGAGTGGAGTATGAAGGTGTGGTCTGTGTGGCAGGGCGGCTACTACGAGGTGAACTACTCGGGGCGCGAGGGCGGCTTCGGGCTGGGCGCCGGCGAGCGCTTCGGCCGCGCCGACGCCGCCTCGCCGCAGCAGGCGAGTTGATCCCTACTTATATTTAAAAATCTGTTAAAGGAGGCGCTTTTACACGTCCCAATATTTAAACCTACCACTGCTTCGGGACGAGTCTGGGCTATTATAAATGCAAAAGTAACTCTGTCTGTGTGTTACGCTTTCACGCCTAAACCACTGAACCGATTTTGATGAAATTTTGTACGAAGGCTGATTAAACCTTGGAGAAGGACATAGGCTACTTTTTAACCGACTTTGAAAAAGGGGGATGATGTTATTTCGTCATATTTCCTAATTACTCGAAGACACCTGTGGCGACCTCTAACTTACACGCCACAAACAGGAGTTCGACCAGTTTCGACGACGAGCAACAGATGGCGCTGTTATAACTTACCGTACACATCGCCATAATATGTCCATACTATCCTGCATCGCAGATTCCTCTACTTAAAAGTTAGGAGTCAAAATATAATTCTTAAAATGTCGTAAGATTTTCAGTTGTTTACATCAGTGTACTTATATTCAAGTGCACCAAAAATAGCATGCAAAAAGTAAAAAATTATCCGCCAAAAAGTCATCAGATGGCCCTCGAGCGTTGGCGTCAGATGGCATCCAGTTAGTGTTGACGCAGCGCTCGCGCAACGTCATTTACTTAACGCCGATTGGACGTCGACGCTCGAAAGATGCTAGAGTGGGGAAGGCCTAAAAAGATATCTTCCAATCAGCTATATTATAGGCTATATCGTCTCCTTAGAGATCACCTCCAACCGGTTAAAATCCGGGCAATTTTAACCGCCTGACAAACGAAGCCCTCGTTGTGTAACCATTGTGTATAACATGTTGGCAGTATTGTTATTATTTAATCTGTACATCATCTATTACAACTATACATTAGATTTATAATTTATTGCAGTCTATAATATTTTCAAAAAGTTTGCTTAGACCCTGGCGTCATAACATTGCCGACACACACTTTTATAAAGCGAAATCGATAAATATTGGTTTCGTAAAAAACTACTGAAACCACAGTTATTGATTTAAGTTATTTGATCTGCTATACCGATAGACTAATGAGTCTGATTTACCAAATATGTAAATCGTTACCATAACACAGTCATAGATAAACTAGTTTTTTTTTTATTCCTAATTCTTAATTTTTTTTGGATTCCTTACTTTCAGGGCTATCCAAATATACTTTATATATGTTACCCGATTTTTCTTAGTTCTCAAGATATAATTCATTTTCTTAAATTTTCAGAATTTTCATGCATATATTTTTAAAAAAAAAAACTTCACTTTGACCCTTAATATCTCAGATACGATTAATTTCCCAGGTATGGTGTCCTATAAAAAAAAGCGTACAAATGAGTAGAATACGTGGTATTCGGCTTCGTTAAGCCTTTTGTTACATCCTATATAGTAGACCAGCTGTTTCCCGCGACTTCGTTCGCGTCAATTTCTGTTATTATGATCTTGACTATTTTTGCAACATTTTTCACTCATGCTTCGCTCCTATTGGTCGCAGCGTGATGTTCTATAGCCTAGTCCTTGATAAATGGACTATCCAACACAAAAATATTTTTTTCAATCGGACCAGTACTTCATGAGATTAGCGCGTTCAAACAAACAAACAAACTCTTCAGCTTTATATATTAGTATAGATATATTTTGTTCCCATGTTAAATGATAGTTGTTGTTTTGCAGGTACCCGCGGCATTACCGCCCGGCTACGCGTACTTCTACCAGCCTCCGCCGACCACGTACCAGTACGGAGTATACCCTACGGTCAGTATCTAATCTATACAATAGGGAAAGATAATGACGATTGATTGCGCTGGGAGTTTCGATTTGAATAAAATCATAGACCAAGGTAAATGCAATCGAAATATTGTGACCTATCAAACAATTACTGTGCTTTGACCATGATATTAACGTGCCGCAAGATGGCGCTTTATTAGCTTTTAATGTACATACCAAGAAAAATCCTTTAAAAGTATGAAAAAATTCACTATATTATGTATTTATTTCTTCATAAATCGTTAAAAAACTGCCGTATGAAAAACATGTACGTGCTTTAATTTTTACAACAACTAACGGGCAAAAGGGCTCTTTCTTTTTAACACGAGCGCTCAGTAATGCCATCTATACTTAATACAGAATTTTAGCTTTCTTACGGAGGACGATCTTTACTATGAAGATTGGAACTCTAGTATATTGCTTTCCCTATGTCTATACTAAACAATCTACCAACGGTTGATGGTTTTATTTAACAAGCAATTTGGTTGCTTGGAAACAATTTCACAATATCTGAAGAATTGCATTGTAATTTAAAAAAAAAAATTGCATTGTAATTTTCATAAAAAAATTGCAAACTGCAACCAGTACAAATCAATATCATTAAATTGATTTGAGCTAATTTTATATCTTGTGTTGTGAAAAATTATGCCATAAATTAACTGAAATTAATGCAATATAGAATTCTTTATTGCACACCAAACAAAGAAATCATAGACGATATTTCATATTCAGCTTTACAACTTAGGCGGTCTATTACCGGGTTTTCTTACAGACAAATGAAATGAAGTGAAGTAAAAATAAGTTTTAAAAACCTATTTACAACTTACAAACATTATTTTAGCTTTACAGGAAAGGAAGTGGAGGTGACTTAGCTTGTGCTGATATTGAAACGCAATCTTATTCAGCGCTGGTTTTCAGCCACTCCTACTTCCAGACAATCTTTCTTTAGATGTTTTTGGAAATGTTTTCAGGCAAAATTTTATAGTTATAGTCCTTTAAATATAGCTTGATTAGAATGGCAGGTGTCTCTGAAAGAGACGACGTAGCTTTGTACCAACCTGTAACAAGTGATAAACATTTGCACACGAAAAATTATTAGGATCTGGTATGTTAAATTTTTTATAAACACTGCTGTACATTTTAACCAAAATTATTATATAAAATAATAATTAAAAATAAACAGCTTCTTAATAATTCAGTTATCAATTTGAAACTTACCTTTAAAAGATGTCTTTTCAAAGTAACGTGATTAGTCACAATTACCAGTGATGATGTAAAATGGAGAAATCTAAATCGACCGACTATTATGATAATTCAGAATAAAAGAAATGTTATACACATGTTACAAGTATATTGATAAGCATTGGTAAAGAGCCAAGAACATCAAACAATAAATATTTCTTCACGAAAAGTGTTCTCCAACCTGGCTTTAAATGTCACTGCCTGCTCATCGCCACTCCTCAACGAGGACCGGGCACATCCCTCATTCTATGTCAAAATCCCCGACTTGTCTGTCACGCCATTGAGAGAACTTGCTACACCAAAACGTAATTTTAGGAAAGCAGATTATCCTAACATGAACTCATACTTTAGACAGATAGACTGGCAGTCACTGCTGTCCATAGGCACAGTCGATGACGCTGTTGATATCATGTATAATTCTCTTCATACCGGCGTCGATTCATTTGTTCCTTTTAGTAGAGTGAGTGGAAAAGTATCCTACCCGAAGTGGTACACGCCAGCGTTGATACATATAATTAAAGAAAAATTCAAAGCCCACTCGCGGTGGAAAAAGTTCGGGAATCGATTGGACTATGACGAGTTCTCGCTTTTACGCTCCAGAGAACATCGAGTTCAAAAGGAATGTTTTAAAAAATTTACGTCATCTTGCGAATCGAATATTAAAAACCATCCAAAAATGTTTTGGACCTTTGTGAAGGCACTGCGTGGCGGATCAGCTTACCCGAAAAGTCTAAGCTTAAACGGTATCGAGTATGCGGAAGGAAAGGACATCTGCGATGCGTTTAGTTCTTTCTTCCAAAGCGTATTCGGATCCCCTAGTAACATTAACTACACACCGGAAAAATCTAACTCGCTAAACATAAACGTGGTTTCCAACTTGCAAACAACTGTTTCAGAAGTTGAAAGGATGTTAAAAAATCTAGATAAAGATAAAGGTGCTGGTAGTGATGGTTTGCCTCCTGTGTTCTGGTATCACTGTGCTGAAACACTCGCTGCTCCTCTCACAATTTTATTCAATCGTTCCCTAAGTGAAGGCGTTTTTCCTCAGAAATGGAAGTTAGCACACATAGTCCCAATACATAAGAAGGGTTCACGTTCTGATATCACAAATTATAGGGGTATATCTATCTTGAACACAGTGTCAAAAATATTGGAACTTATAGTTTACAACAAAATATACTCGACATTGTCTCAGTCAATTCCTGAACAACAACATGGGTTCTTGAGGGGGAGGTCAACTACAACTAACCTAGCCTGTTTCACTAATTTTGTTTTGGAAAATATGGAAAGTGGAGGACAGGTTGACGTGATCTACACCGATTTTGAGAAAGCTTTCGATCGGGTGGATCACGTGATCCTGTTAAGTAAACTGCAAACTCTCGGAATCCACGGAGATTTGTTGCGATGGACGGAGTCATATCTGTCAAATCGTTCGCAGGCTGTTGTAATGGGTGGATACCGCTCTGACTTCATCACTGTGCCCACCGGTGTCCCACAGGGATCCCATCTTGGTCCACTCTTTTACAACGCTTATTTGTACGATATCGGTTCTTGTTTTAGTGGTTCAAGCTTTCTGATGTATGCGGATGATAAGAAGGTATACTGTAAGGTTAGGTCTGAGGAGGATTGTAATAGGATGCAGGAAGACCTAAATCGCTTGATGGAATACTATGCTGAAAATAGGATCACAATTAACACAAAAAAATGTGAATGTATAACATTCACGCGCAAAGTAAAACCTATCATTCACAATTATAACTTTGATAGCGAGCAAATTAGCAGAACCCAGATTATAAAAGATCTCGGAGTACACTTTGATCAAAAAATGACGTTATCAGATCATATCGACCATATATCAAATAGAGCATATAAAAATCTGGGTTTTGTCCTGCGCATGTGCAAGCCTTTCAAGGACGTATCTACCATTAGGGCGGTTTACTTTGCATATGTCAGAAGTATCCTGGAATACGCTTGCACTGTATGGTCTCCGCAATACAATATTCATAAGAACAGACTGGAGAAAATTCAAAAGGTATTTATTAACCATCTTAACTTTCGTTCCCGTAAAAATGTTCAGTCTTATGAAGAAGGTTGCGCGGAACACAAGATAATGCCTCTTGGACAGAGACGTCTCTTAATGGATATGTGCCTTCTTTATGATATAGTGCATAGTAATCTGGATTGCCCGGCATTGGTGTCGAAAATCACATATCGCACACCAAAGTACCGTACTCGCAACACATCTCTGTTAGATGTCCCACAACACCACAGCAATTACACCGCGAATTCGGTTCTCACACGTATTGTTCGATCGTATAACGCAAAATTCCAAAAAGTTGATATTTTCGCCTACTCTAAAAATAAATTCAAGGGTGAAATCATTGGAATGATAGGGGAAAGTTAAGATCAATGAAGCAACTTGTGTGGGGTCGGTCTGCTGTTGTTGTACGTATATTATTTAACTCATCTCGTCTCTTTTAACCACTTTCCAAAATTTTTATAGGCGTTCGGTATCGTATTTATAGTCCATTTATGAAGTAAAAACTTTAAATCAAGCTTTCACCCGAAAATATTTTTCGCAATATAGTTTTTAATTCTTACGGTCCTAGGCCTGATAAGGTATAAAAGGATAATCAAAAACGTATGAATAGTATCGTAATGAATAAATGAGATGCGAATCGCGTAAAAAAAGTGTCGCTAGGCGGCCGTATCAAAAATTTTTGTTTTTTTGCGTACACTTTCTAAGTGCTTTATCTTGACATTTTTGTACTGGGCTATACCAAAAGAAAAAATACGTCATTTGTTTTTTGTCTTGTAGATTGATATATTAAAATTTGGAAAGTGGTTAAAATTTCATCCTGTATATTACCATATTATACTCATATTGTTTAAATGTGTACGTTTATCTTGTTTTCCCTTTATTATTTTATATGTATCATTACCATATCTAAGAAACTAATTTATTTATTTATTTTTCCTTTTAAACATTAATATGTGCCAAAATTATTGTTGGGTGACATAAATCAAATCAGATTAATTAAGCATTATATAAATTATATCATTTCCTAATATACAACGGTTGCTTTATTTAGAAAATTAGCCTTTTCTCACAAACAACATAACATGTACTATTAGTTAATTAAGGAAAACCTGTTATTGGCCTTACCTTTGGAAATGTAAACGACATAATGTAATATATGTAAAACGCTGTTGGTTTTCTTAATAAATAAAATAAAAAATAAAAAAATAAAAGTGTTCTTGTTTATTCGAATCCATATGCTATGACGAATTTACAATTGAGGTTCATTATTGTTGCAGTGATTCTGATGATAATCACGATACCTACTCACCGTTAAATCTTTATTTACCTTTTTTTTGCCTTGACTGGTTTTTTTCCCTTTGATCACACGAGTCAGTCCCAGCACTAGTCTCCACATTTTGACAGGTGTCATTCTAATCAAGCTATATTTTAAGGAGTGTAGTGTAGAGTATGATGACATCAAATAGAAGTTTGTGCATACAATTTCCAGTACGGAGGAGGGTCGAGCGTGGGCGGCGTGGGCGGCGTGGGCGGCGTGGGCGGCGCGGCGGGGAAGGTGTCCAGCTACACGCAGCCGCAGCCGCCCTACGACGCGCAGGACTCGTACAAGCAAGGTCAGTAGTTAAGGGGTCATTCATTAATTACGTCACACGGTTTTATAGTATTTCAGTAATATTTTTATACAAATCGGAATCTCAAAAGATTTTGTTTGTTGAAATAAAAATGTTAAATTTCTGACTTTATTATACTATACTTTATTTGATATTTTAGCAACTTAATTGCACTTATAATATCAGTATATAAACTTGAAAAATTTTGTCTCAGGCGGGAGGCCCGGCTTGCGAGGAGATGCGGGTCCCGCCTGAGACAACATTTTTCAAGTTTATATATTTATGATACTATTTATATGCGTATAGTAACACCGGCTAGTTTTTGCTTGATATACCATTTACCTAACACCCTGTACGAACGAGGTCAGTTATTGCGGTGCTACTTCCACTGGCCTCCTCGCTAAAGATTACAGTACCAATAGGATGTTAAACCATTTTAAATTGTTAATTATTAGTAATAGGGGTTAAAGTATGAAATTGCCGATTATTTTTCCACTTTTTATTTTGTTTATAGCTCTTAAGTATAGTCAAATTATTGCGTAATTCTTTTGTATTGTATCAAAAACTAAATAAAGTAACTTTTGACTAAAAAAAATGCAATTCTAGTGCCTATTACTTTAAAGGAAGTCGTTGAAAAGACCCCTTACAATGTGTCAGCTGACCATTTTGCTTCAATTAAGTATATTTGTATTATTTACTTTGATTTTTAGAAATTTAAATACTATAATGCGTAGCTTTATAACCATCTAACTTTCACCTTTAATTGCATCGAAAACTGTTTAGGCGTTTTTAAAAAAACTAAAAAATTTTATACTTTAACCCCTAATATTACTTACACATGATTATATTTTTTACTTTATACTTTTATATGATTATAGTATCTTTTTGGGTTTTGTCAACGGAAAAGTGACGAACTTGACGATTTCATGGTTTATGTGTAATAGTTTTTCTAATACGCTCAGCGGAGGCGAATCTAATAAGCCAACAGTTGTTTAAGTAGATCCATTTATTAGATAAAGATGTTTTTGTTTTATAGGGTGTATAAAAGCATGTCACAACTGCTTTACGGGCTATTGTGTCGAATTTAATTGGTTTTGAAAATAGGTGGATAATTATGTATAATATTTACATACATAATATATCTAATATTGTGACGTGTCTGTCAGTATGTATGAAAAACAGATAGGTTGATAAATTTGTTAATAATATGGCAAACTTGGCTTGAAAGACATAAATTTTATTGAAATTCTGAAATTTTTACTAAGGTTTCAATACCTACACACTTTTAGTCGGGTGATTATAGATTTTTTATCGATTAAGTAGGTATAACGTTTTTACGTTCGTAGTTTAAAAAAAAATTTTTTTTTGGTTTACATGGTATAGGCCTATAGTTTTCCCATAGACTTAGCTGCTACATGTCCAGTACACCTTGTAAATTACTGTTACGAACGTGGAGTTCAGGATTTGGATAAAACACCGTTGACTTATTAGAAGAATTTATTAGGCGATGAACAGGTTGCAAATACTATCAGGAAAGCCAAATCACAAGAATCGTAGTCCGGTGGGTCGCTGAGGTCGTTGGTTCTAAATCACTATAAGCCAATCCGCAGAGTAGTACTTTAATCCGTTGGTATCGCTAAAGTCGTCGTTACTTCGCACTAGATCACTTTTCGCAGGTATCGCACCGAAAGCTCAGAATGAACTGACTCGGCGTCTCAAGTCCTGTTATTTATATATCTCAACATCGACGCCGGTCGTACATACTAGAATGTTCATTTTCCAGATAAATCACAAGGACGTTTAAACGTAAACAACTCCAGTGAGCTATACCATTTTGCGCCTTAATCTGTATACTTAAAGTCCAATGTCGCTTGCACCAACATCTTGTTATTACTTTGTGGTTCAACTTAGGTAGTTATGTACATTCCTCTAGCGATATCTCGAAACATCTAGCATGTCCGCGACATTACATACATACATACATATTATCACGCCTCTTTCCCAACGGGGTAGGCAGAGACCAAGGCCTTCCACTTACTACGATCCTGGCATACATCTTTCGCTTCTTCCACATTCATCAATCTTTTCATGCATGCTCGTCGGTTTAGAGTACTGACCTGACCTTTCTTCAGAACATCCCCGATTTGATCGCGATAAGTTCGTCTAGGCCTTCCTCTTCCAACGTTCCCTTTCACACTCGTCTTGTAGATCTGTTTAGTCATTCTTCTCTCATTCATCCTCTCTACATGCCCAAACCATCTAAGCATCCCTTTCTCAATCCGTGTGACAATATCTTCTTTCACACCACAACGTTCTCTTATTTCTCTTATCACACTATTTCTTATCCTGTCACTCAATTTCACTCCTAACATACTTCTTAGCGCTCTCATTTCTACTGCATTTATTCTACTTTCATGCTTTTTCTGCCATACCCAACTTTCACTTCCGTACCGTACATGAGTGTCGGAACCAACACCCCTCTATGCACAGCCAGACGAGCTTTCATAGAAATCTTTTGGCTATTCACAAAGGCGTGCAGCGCACCATTCACTCTGTTACCAGCATTTACTCTCCTTTCAATATCACTTTCGTACTTTCCGTCCCTAGTAAACATCGACCCCAAGTATTATACCCTTGTAAATTAGTTAATTATATTTTATTAGTACTGTTAAAATGAAACCATACAATACAGAGCAATGTATAATAATATGGTGTTCGGTACCCCTTAGGCGGCGGCTACGCGGGCGGCGGCAAGGCGGCGGCGGCCGAGCTCGGCAGCACCATGTACAAGACGCACGTCGCGCTCAACAAGGTCAACGTGAGTATACGCGCATTATACGGGATGAAATTTTATCAATCAATCAGCCTATTGCAGTCCACTGCTGAACGTAGGCCTCCCCAAGGGCACGCCACAGTGCACGATCCCCCGCTTTCCTCATCCAGCCACTACCAGCGAACGGGGGGGGGGGGGGGATTAAATTTTAACCAACTTCAAAATTTTAAGATAACAATTTACGAGACAAAACCCAAATTTTTTTTTTTTTTTTAAATTATATCTACAATCAGCCTAGCGGCTTTAATCAGATCAGATGGTGCGGTCTTAGACTTTTGGAGAGTGCACATCCTGTGATGTGTCACCTCTCATAATTTTACACTAATTTTAGATTGAAGCTAATTGCATTCGTTTCAGCCGAATTAAGTGGTTGTTTGTACACAGTAACTGTGTAGCCAGATGGTTGCTGTGTCGCTCAAGACGTTGCTTATACGATATAGAGAAACGCTTCGATGACAAAAACTAAATGACTTATTTTTTCATACTATTTTCTTAAGTTTATACAAACTCTATACATTGAAATGAAAGATATGTTTACGGGTTATAGAACGCGTTTATTTTTGATTTAACCCGACGTTTCGGTCCGTGACCGACTGAACGCTGTAAACCATAGATTTAATATACTGCTGTTAGATTGGCAATGAAAAGAGACAGAATATAATGCACTGATTTAAACTTTCATGGTCACTATCACTAGAGTTATTTAATTCGGGGTTTATACCATGTACCTTATTTATTATGAGTTTCCGATGTTTCGGCACTGTTGCAAGCGCCATGATCACGGGAGAACGGGAGTTCTAGAATATAATGCAGCTATATGATAGAACAAGATAGATCACAGGGCCGTTCACGTACACGCTAAGAACCCGTAGTGTTTTTCTGAGTTCTGACGTCTGTCACGCGCAACACAATATTCCTTTTAGTTTTACTAGTTTAATTTTTATTATTGTAATAAAGTGTCGAGTTAATGTATTTTCATTATGGTTACATGTTCAGTACCTGGAAGTAACTCATCTAAAAAAGGGAACCAACATAATTGTACATTTCACACGTCAACACACAATCGCGATTATCAGCAGCAAAATGCAATGTTTCAGAGCTTTGACTAAAATTTTGTATACTAATTAATAGGGCATTTCATCAGAACAAGGATTTAAATTCATATGAATTCAATTCAAGATAATATCAAATACGTGAATTTCAGCAATTACTAACGTCACTTTTGTATTTTAGTGATTGACGTTGTCAAAGATATCTTATCGACATTTCATTAGCTGACATATTTCACATTGTAAACCGCATACAGCCTAAATTGTTGAAATACGTTAGAAATGGTTGAAATTGCGTAATAGAAAAGAATGTTCGCCCAATAAACATTCGAGCATTTGCTGTTTACATTTGGACCCTAAGTGTTTTTAACACAGAGGCGTTCAGCCTGTAACATTACGCTTTGGATCAATCTCCATATTGTTCAAGCCCCCAAGTGTACGTTTGTAATGTGTAATTGAAAAATAAATATTAGTTTTATTTCAACTTTGGCGATCGCGATCGCAAAATAAGGCAAAATTTTTAAATACTGGCAAGTAAAGCCTACGATATTTTTTACAATAAATTGATTTTGTTCGGGGATAAGTAATTATAAAATAAAAAAGTTACATACGTGGATATTATGAATTGTGTTTATACAGCGAGAATAATAAAATGGCGTAACTTTTACGACTGACCCACATAGTAATCGTTGTTCTAAAATGGAAATGCAAAGGAATACGCCCAGTTGACGTTAATTTTATTAAGTTATTACAGAAAATATAATCTACATTTGATCTGCGTAAGTCTATAAAAGTAATTGGATAGCCCTTAAATAAGCGTTATTGCTATGGTTTAAATAATTTCAAGCAGGAAGTTATTTTGGCTTAAAATAAGTTATTTACCTTCACATATTATGTATATCAGATATATTAAAGTAGAAAGTAACACTGTAATGAACCACAAAATTTATAAAATAAACAGCTAGGTATTGGTAGGTAGGTAGAATACAGCCTGGAAATACAATAACAACATAAAAAATGGTTGCCTGTAAAGTCGGTTTTACGGGCGAAGATTTTACGTGACAACGTCTTTTTCTCGGTAGAATATTTATTGATATGAATATAATTAAATTGCACAATAGGAACAAGGAATTGAATGAAAATAAGAATTGCACAAATTTTAACTATAGAAATATATTTTGTTTACTAAAACATTGTACATGTAAACTTAAACTTAACTAACTAATGAAATATCAGTGTACAATTTTTACCTTTATTGTTGTAGTTGTTGTAAATGACGAATCTAAGCACTCCACATTTTCACTACAGACACAGCTGACGATACTTTAACCACACGTGTGAACTTGTATTATGACGCTTTCTTGTTTTTCCAACGCCAAGAACGTTCGAGAAAGACAAAGACAGAGACACAAGCATGCGCCGATTCAATGCGCCTAATTCTCTAGTGCTGCGCGCGCGGCAGACCGATCATAGTTGAGTGGGAGAGAGACGCAAGGCATTCGGCGGGCCTCTCTCTCGTTCGGTGACTCATCGTAACGTTACCGAGCGTTACACTTTTTCATAAGTGACTCCCAGCCGCAACCTAATTTAAGACGTTGTCACGTCAAAAACATATCTACGTATTTACTTGAAGTTTTTTGGCGTTCTTTTAATAATAGTAAAAAATTAGTCACCTGCGTCAACGTAAACTGTGTCGATCGATATCGAAAGCAAGCAGGCAATGCAGTACCTGCACTATTTATATCACGCACATGCTCACTTTATGCACACTAGCGTAACCTAGTTTTGGTCTCGTTTTCAGGATTAAATTGCCAATCTATCATCTATATTAAATCTATGCTGTAAACGGTTCGAAATGATATTTTAACATTGCATTTTGTCCTAAAGAACTGGGATTATTTATTGAGTGTTTCGTCCGGTCGCTAGCAGGTCGCTAAAGAAGCTGCGATTTCATGCAAAGAATATTTTTAACTTTTTATACTGTCGTAAAGTACAGAATATGTAAACATTTTATACTGTTATGAAGTACGAGTCCATACGGATCGTATAGTTCGATCGTTAGTTAGCAGGCCGCTAAATGCCTTCCGTGCTCACCGATGTTGTCTTCAGCAGTCGGCATAGGTTCAATAGAAAAGTCAGCAAGTCGCCGATTGCCTTTCGCCAAAGCTGGGGACCATAAGGTATACTCCATATAACCGGTGTTCGTGTGCGCGCTTGCAGAGCTACGACAAGGCGACGTTCCACAGCGGCACCCCGCCGCCCTTCGGCGCCGCCTCGCACCTCTACATCCCCGCGCCGCCGCACCACCACCACCACCACCACCACGCGCCGCCGCACCAGGTACCCGCCCCACACATACACACACACACCACCACCACCACCTCTACATCCCCGCGCCGCCGCACCACCACCACCACCACCACCACGCGCCGCCGCACCAGGTACCCGCCCCACACATACACACACACACCACCACCACCACCTCTACATCCCCGCGCCGCCGCACCACCACCACCACCACCACCACGCGCCGCCGCACCAGGTACCCGCCCCACACATACACACACACACCACCACCACCACCTCTACATCCCCGCGCCGCCGCACCACCACCACCACCACCACCACGCGCCGCCGCACCAGGTACCCGCCCCACACATACACACACACACCACCACCACCACCTCTACATCCCCGCGCCGCCGCACCACCACCACCACCACCACCACGCGCCGCCGCACCAGGTACCCGCCCCACACATACACACACACACCACCACCACCACCTCTACATCCCCGCGCCGCCGCACCACCACCACCACCACCACCACGCGCCGCCGCACCAGGTACCCGCCCCACACATACACACACACACCACCACCACCACCTCTACATCCCCGCGCCGCCGCACCACCACCACCACCACCACCACGCGCCGCCGCACCAGGTACCCGCCCCACACATACACACACACACCACCACCACCACCTCTACATCCCCGCGCCGCCGCACCACCACCACCACCACCACCACGCGCCGCCGCACCAGGTACCCGCCCCACACATACACACACACACCACCACCACCACCTCTACATCCCCGCGCCGCCGCACCACCACCACCACCACCACCACGCGCCGCCGCACCAGGTACCCGCCCCACACATACACACACACACCACCACCACCACCTCTACATCCCCGCGCCGCCGCACCACCACCACCACCACCACCACGCGCCGCCGCACCAGGTACCCGCCCCACACATACACACACACACCACCACCACCACCTCTACATCCCCGCGCCGCCGCACCACCACCACCACCACCACCACGCGCCGCCGCACCAGGTACCCGCCCCACACATACACACACACACCACCACCACCACCTCTACATCCCCGCGCCGCCGCACCACCACCACCACCACCACCACGCGCCGCCGCACCAGGTACCCGCCCCACACATACACACACACACCACCACCACCACCTCTACATCCCCGCGCCGCCGCACCACCACCACCACCACCACCACGCGCCGCCGCACCAGGTACCCGCCCCACACATACACACACACACCACCACCACCACCTCTACATCCCCGCGCCGCCGCACCACCACCACCACCACCACCACGCGCCGCCGCACCAGGTACCCGCCCCACACATACACACACACACCACCACCACCACCTCTACATCCCCGCGCCGCCGCACCACCACCACCACCACCACCACGCGCCGCCGCACCAGGTACCCGCCCCACACATACACACACACACCACCACCACCACCTCTACATCCCCGCGCCGCCGCACCACCACCACCACCACCACCACGCGCCGCCGCACCAGGTACCCGCCCCACACATACACACACACACCACCACCACCACCTCTACATCCCCGCGCCGCCGCACCACCACCACCACCACCACCACGCGCCGCCGCACCAGGTACCCGCCCCACACATACACACACACACCACCACCACCACCTCTACATCCCCGCGCCGCCGCACCACCACCACCACCACCACCACGCGCCGCCGCACCAGGTACCCGCCCCACACATACACACACACACCACCACCACCACCTCTACATCCCCGCGCCGCCGCACCACCACCACCACCACCACCACGCGCCGCCGCACCAGGTACCCGCCCCACACATACACACACACACCACCACCACCACCTCTACATCCCCGCGCCGCCGCACCACCACCACCACCACCACCACGCGCCGCCGCACCAGGTACCCGCCCCACACATACACACACACACCACCACCACCACGCGCATATCACATATCACACACACGTTACTCACGTGCTGGGTTCGGAAAACGTTATATTTTTCGAAACATTTTCACCTTAAATACCTAAAAACGTAAGTGTTACGTTTATGTTCGAACGGAATTACAAAAAAAAATGTTTGACGGGTAACGAAATTTGAAATCGTTCTTGCCCATTAAAACGTTTTTAACCACTTTAAACCGTTTTTGCTCATTTTAGGGCTTGCAATATGAACGAACACGCGACACGCGCCGTCTCGGTTCAGCTCCCTACGGATTAAATTGTTTTATTACATTCTCACGTTACGTTCTCACATTACATTCTCAATCGTTTTTGTTCCGAACAAAATGCTGAACAAGGAGCTGCCCTTAACGTTATATAAACGTTATTTTGAATAACGTTTCCGAACCCTGCTTACGAGGTTTCAAGTCGTATGATAATCATTCAAAGATCGAGTCGGGTCAAGGATACTACCCCACATACTCGTATACTACCACACAATACCTACTCGACTTCATGGCGTATGATGTTCATTCAAGGGTATCCCCAAATCAATCTAATATACAATCTTTACTGAATAGGCTACTCGACTCTTTTTTATGTAGGTCTGAAATGATTATTTATTGCCTGATAAGACGAAAAAATAATTAACGTCCTATATTTTTAGTACCCAGAAAACCGCAAATATTTGATTTAAAATTTCACTTTTTGTACACCGGCGAAAATGCTATCGGCCGTATTGGTCTATAGATCATCTGTTTTGTGACGACTAAACAAACATTTGATATTTAACCAACATACAGATTTGAACTATCTGCCTTCAAAAATCTAACATCAAGTTTGCTCGTATCAATCAAAAGAGGAAAGAGGTATCAGTTACACTAGGAACAGGGGTTTTTACAAATGTTAAACCTAAATCACTACACTTACTTAATCACTTTTTTCATAAATGTCAATTTAAAAGCATAGGCCTACTTATATTAAATATTATTTTACAATTTCACTCGTAAGATCCGTCGTGAAGTTTGCTTAGTGCCATATGATGTCACACCATGGCTGAATGCGTTTTTATTGTAAGAAGTAGTGTGAAAATTGGTAATATGTTAGCTACCTTACACTTTTATGAACTGAAATCGATAAATATATATCGTGAAATACTAATGAAAATATACATTTATTGAGCCAAATTTCGAATGAGTCAAATAGCCCATTTAGGATACGATCTTTTTAAGGTTCCGTACCCAAAGGGTAAAAACGGGACCCTATTACTAAGACTACGCTGTCTGTCCGTCTGTCCGTCGCTCTGTCACCAGGCTGTAACTTAAGAGCCGCTTTAGCTAGAATGTTGAAATTTTCACAAATTATGTATTTCTGTTGCCGCAATAACAACAAATACTAAAAACAAAATAAAATCAATATTTAAAGGGGGCTCCCATACAACAAACCCGATTTTTTGGCCTTTTTGGTACGGAACCCTTCGTGCGCGAGTCCGACTCTCACTTGACCGGTTATTTTGAATTAATCTGCAATTGGCAACTCGAATGACTGACATTAGACCTTGAAGGATAATCATGCGACAAAAAATAGAACGAGGTACAGAAAAGAACAACTACAAACAACTAAGACCCGAGTTCACCAATATTTAAACAGCCAGTAAACATAGATTGACGATTAATTTGACACAATTCCCATACAAAATATGTCAAATAATATTTTAAACGCTGTTTAAATTTTAACCGTCTGTTGGTGAACTCTACCCTAAATGACTTGACTCTACAAATAAATGGCCGTTCTTTGCCTGTCAAAACAAAGATGGCTGACACAAAATTGATGATCAAAGCATACACAAACGACATAAATATTCACGCACTCTTATTGTATAAGATTATAATTTATTACTCAGTAAGACTAGGAGGATAAAGAAATTCATACCGTCATTTAGATACAATTGGCAGACAACGGACTTACGACCAAATATTTAGATCAGAATCATGTTTAGCAAGATCCGATCGCAAGATTACTATGTTAACGTTTGCTTAAAGAGTGTGTGTAAAGTAAAGCATTCTGAAAATAGGATACATTCTTATTGTGTTGCAAATGTGTAAAAAAAGAAAGCTATTCAAAATTGATTAATGATATGGAGGAGAAAATCTTGTGTTCGCATCTTAGCGTATTGCATGACATAAACTGAATTTCGTTATCTGGTAAATAAACATTCAACTGTAAGCCGCGGTCTGCTTGACTATTATCGTATTCAGTTTTGAACCTAAAGCACTAAGAGTATAAGATACAAGTTTCGTAAACTGAAATATGTTTTGTATATAAGTATGCATTGACCCCACCGATCGCCGCATGCAATTAGTTAAGAGTTTGAATCGGCATGCGTCTAGTGTGTATTTTAATTTATATTTTAATATATTACATTCTTAGAGTTTGCTTTCGTTTGTAGATGGATGCCAGGGTGAACAGTAGTCATAATAGGCGGGTAAGTTAATGTATACATTGTATATGTTTATCGCACCGTATATATTTATATGGCGTATATAATGCTGCACGTATGTTATGTTGTCACGTATCTAATTTTATTTGTAGTTATTTACCCGCCTTTTGTTTTGCATGTGTTTGTTTATTGTATATGTATGTGTATGCATGCTAATGACGGCTTTTTGCGGTTCACAGACTGAAACAATGACATTTTCTCTTATTGACAACATATTATGTAGATAAAATAAGAACTACATACACAGTCCTATGCAAAAGTGACATTTCAAACTGTCAAAGTTAAAATTTAGACAGTCAAAGTCATGTGTCATTCCAGTAAAAATGAGTAAAATCCAAATAGGCCGCAGGAGGCGCTTTTACACGACCCAATTTTTAAACCTACCACTGCTTCGGGACAAAACTCATTTGTATTGTGAATACCCGCATGGAATGAAAGCCACTGCTTTGACTTTGTCCCTTAACGGCCGGTCCCAATAATCTATCTATCTTCAGTTTTGGCATATCGGAGATAGAAAACATCTTCTGTCTCTGATTTTGCCGTCCAGAGAAACAAAGACAGAAGTTGTTTTCTATCTCCGATATGCCAAAACTGAAGATAGATAGGTTATTCGGACCGGCCGTAAGGGGACTACTAGGGCTATGTGCTGCCCCCAATTGATTTTGTTTCGAAGTGATAAAATAATATACAATATGTTATAAAAACCGTGTCCGATCCATTAAGGTGTTATTAGGTATCTATTAAAGATTCTATTTGTGTAATAATTTTCATGAAACATTAGAAAGAAATTACCCCATGAAAAAAAATTACAAAGTTCACTACATTAAAAAAGCTTACATGGTAATCCCAAGAGGCGGTGACCGGACGCGCGGGAGGCGCGGAGATGCGCCGGCGCTCGCACTCGCAGGTAGCGAAGTCATGACCCCAGTTGACCCCGGTACTTATTAGTCAGATAATAATGTGTCAATTGTACGAAACTAAGACTTCTTGGTAGCTCTGCAAGTAGCTTTTTTATTTGGTAGTATGAGGTCACTCAATAAGGACACTGATTTGATGGTTGTGGCGAAGATGTTGTTCCATATTTCTGCCACCGTCAGAAATACAGGCTTCACAGCGTCGCACTAGGTTGTCCCGCACCGATTGTAACACACTCGTATCCGCTTTAAGCGCAACAATCCGCACACGCATTTTTGCTTCACTGTCACATAACTTTATGAAAACTATTTGTAGAATACGACATTTCGCGGAGCACAGCGGTACGACCACTCGCGAAACTGACCTGTCGTAATAATAAATAATAGCATGATCAGGATATATCCACCGACACGTGCCGCGCGGCGAGTTGAATCAAAGCGGGCGGCTACCTTTACGCTATGTCAAAGGCGCCGCCTATGGTTATTGCGGTGCCGAAAAGCGAGTAGTTTGCTTGCGTCAATGCCGACAATAGAGCCGCGCGACGGGGAGTGTTAACACATTTTGAAAAAACCTGTTGACTTTAAAAATCGATAAAAAAGTTGCATTCATGAATTATGTAATTTTGATACTTAAGTATTTTGGTTATGTTAATATAGCAACTTTATGACCCTTTCGGATCGAACAGGGTTGTTATAACATATTGTATAAATAGTGATAAGATAAATGCTTGAAAAATTCGCGCTGAGTCGCAGTGTCTCGGTGGCTTAATGGTATAGCGCCCCCCGGCATGCGAGAAGATGCGGGTTCGAGTCCCGCTTTAGACATAATTTTTCAAGTTTATATACTGATATTATAATTGCAATTTAATTGCTGAAATATCAAATAAAGTATGATAAAATTAAATCAATTGGAGGCAGCACATAGCTCTAGTAGTCGCCTTAATAAATGTTGTTATCTAATAAAAATAAATCTAGTTCTGCTTTATGTGCCTACTATTTGATACTCGTATCATCTATTGTACAACTATAACAAAACAACGCAGTGTTTGTCGTATTTCCAGTGCGAAAGCTTCTTAAATAATTTATATATAAAATTTTATTTAATGGTGATAATAATTGTCATCTTCGTATGAACCAGGGGCAATTCTAGATCGTAATCCGTAACCGTACATAGATGTTATACAGTTAGGTAAATGGTATGTATAAATAGCCGAAACTAGCCAGCCAACATATGCATATAAACAGTATATTGCAGTCAGAAAAGAGATGTCCCGTAACAGGCCCAGACATTGTACAGTATGCTAAAAAATGAAGAAAAATCTACTGACTTTAGGAAAAATACGAATAATTGTTTAATGACTTTAGGAAAAATACGAATAATAGTTTAAAACGTATAATTTAGCGGTTCAAAAATAAAAACAATCTAGTAAATATCCCTCTCAATCAGGCATACAAGATGGCGTTTGACGAAAAAAAAAAGATAAACCATAAACACTTAATGTCAGTAGCTGTCAGATTTCCTTTGTCAGTATTTGACTTAACCACTCAACATAATCTCACGTAAAAAGGTTATACTATATGTATAATCGCAAATATATTATATCCTTTAGGCATTACATAAGTTAAAACTTTGTTTTGTTTGTTATTATTACAACAAGCACAAGCAAGCAAACAATATCACTTGTTCGAATCTAGCTATGCGATTTTCAAAATTGTCAAATGACTGACAGATGTCATCAAAGTGTCATCTTCCGCCATGATAGTTTCTGTTGTTTATTATTGCTATTCTAATAAGTTTATTTTTGTTTAAGCCATTAAACGAAGCCATTTTAAAGATTAAACTTAATCTTTAAAATGGCTTCGTTTAAAGTTAGGGCTTTTAGTAACTTTAACTTTTAGTAATGTGTACAGGTTCTGGGCCTAGCCTCCATACAATTTGGGACATCTTCTTTAGTACCATCACTTTTTTTATTTTCATACAAACAAACATTTTGATATTTCGTTTTTATTCTTTTCAAAAATGATGTTATCTCACTTCACCATTGATAGCATTTATATCTTGGACGAATAAACCACTGGACGCGCAATGACAGGCAATTTCGCTTGTGCCCCCTTGGCAACGAAGCGGGCTTGTTAGCCTCACTTACATGTGACGTCTTGTCAGTACGGTTTCAGAGCTCGGTGAGAAACATTGTCGAGAAAAATGGGTAAATGTGCCGTATTTTTGTGTAAAAATTATAGCGGAAAGACAAAAAATATTTCTTTTCATCCTTAAGTAACTTTTTATCCCAATAAAGCTGTTAATTTTTCTTAAAATAGTGAAATGTATTTTCCTAGAGAAAAGTTACATTGTCATTTAAAAAAGTAGTGGTCAGTTACTACAAAATCAAAAAGATGACGTATACTTCATTCGGTAGGATTATCGTACGTTCATCATTCGTTACCTAGTCAATTTAGTTTTAACTGTGCTTGACACTAATTTTATAGTATAAAATAAAATGATAAATCTGTAAAATGATTAACTCTAGAGTAGATTAAAGTACTTAATCTTAAAAATACAACAGTTTGCTTTAAAATTTTAAACTTCATATTTTATTACAATACATCCTATCAATGTAATTTCAGATTTCCTGTAGATCCATTAAGTAAAACAAAGTGGGTCGAAGCCGTCCGAAGAGAGGCAAAATGGATCCCTACAAAACACCACCGAATATGTGGTATCCATTTTACACCAGTGTTTTAATGCTAACGCAAAAAATCATAAGCGACTATTCGTTTAATTGTTTGTGCTTACTTAAACATGCCCATACTGTAATTTCTGTATTGGTAATAAAACTAAAAAAACATTTTGCATAAGATTCGGTCATTCATTCATTCAACACATATCGATAGAAAAATATCGACACTTTCACGCACTAAATGTCAATAATTGACACGACAATCTCCCTCCGCGTCCCGCAGAAATTGGTTGATGATGTTTTCATACATTCGCTCTTGCGTTTCATATCCAGTGGTTAATTCATCCAAGATTCATATAGCTGGTTCCGGCTTTTTATACCATGTACCTAACACGCAGTATAACGCACCCAACTACTAAACTAATGAAATTTGGAACATACAATACAATAAATAAGACCTTAAGGAAAAAACACAGGCTTTTTTGTATCCCCACGCTAAAGTTTAGTTCACACGGGCAAAGAGCTAGTGTAGGATAAAGGTCACAGCACACCTACGGCGGTCCGCGAGTCGTAAGCGCGGCATCGGCTAGCCGTAGCCGAGTCAGCGTTGAAAATGGCAAAAATACATTTTGTTTCTTTCGAAATTCTCTCTTGTAAAATACACGTATCTGTCAGTCAGATACGTTCAGTCTGAAAGTAAAATACTGTGTATTTTTCATATTTAACACAATATTCTAACAGATCTTATAGCTCATGACAGCGCAGAAGTGCAGGTTCCTTAAATAAAACACGACTGCTACCGCTCACACTGACATGTGATTTTGAGAAACTTGATTCAACATAGCAAGAGCGTTATGTAAAATTAAGTAGGTACCTACCTGACAGAAAACATTTTATAATGTATTTTACAATAAATTAGTTTTTGATTGTTTAAAAAATTTGGATGCATAAAAATGTATCATATTAATAAATAATGCGCAAAATACACTGCAATAACTCCAAGGAAAGTGTATTTTATTGAAAAATACAGGGGTCCTCTGAAAGATACACGTATTTTACGTGACATTTTCAACGCTACTTCAGATCCGCTCTGGTTACGTGCAAACGTTAGGTTGACGGCGAGGCGAAAGGCGATACGGTGACGATCCCTTTCCGAATCGATATGTGCGCTGTGTTGATATCGAAATTAATAATAAGGACTGATACAAAAATGACACCTGAAACCGTCATTTGATTGGTTGACGTTGATTTCAGAGGCCATTTTATACCGCGGCCATTTTATACCGCGGCCAGTTTATGATAGCATGCAATAGTATGGATAATTATGTCATGCAACTATTCGATTGAGGTTGTACTAATTACTAAAAGTGCGCCCTGATGTAAATGGGTGCATATTTAGTTGGGCCTTTTTTACGCTGATTTCTATGACATAAAATAAAATAAAAAACTATTTCAAAAACAAGTTATACAAAATACATTTCAAGGATAAGAAACTCCTTTGTGATGATGACATAAAATCAACGTCAATCATTCAGTCGAGGACAGTTTTAGGTGTCATTTTTGTTATTTAGTTATCATCCCTTCAACTATCTCCACTTAAAAAATCACGTCAATTTGTAGCTCCATTTTGCCGTGAAAGACGGACAAACAAACAGATACACACACTTTCCCATTTATAATATTAAGTATGGATATATCGATGGCTGTGACCCTATTACAATAGGAGTAGTACAAATGGTTTTAAACTCTCGCGATTTGAACACATAATATTGTTACTAAGTCTACTAACGGGTCGTTATCGCGTATAATATTTATAGAGGTATATATACCTACTAGCTGACCTCGCGAACTTAGTAACGCCTCAGAATAATATAATTGGATTTTGACGTAAGACGTCACACAATGTCACTGGCACCAAATATGGCGTTTACCTTACCATGTTACACAGAAAATTTGCAATAAAATAATATTGCGACTATAAATTGAGATGTAAGCTATCCTATCTTTCAAGTTGGATCAAACCGCACACGGTGTGCAAATTTGATTAAAATCGGTTAAGTAGTTTAGGAGTCCATCGCGGACAAACATGTGATACGTAATTTTTATATATAAAGATATATAAAGGTATATACACTTATTTATTATTCCGATGTTTCGGCTGAAACGACCCGTTAGTAGACTTGGTAACAATATTAGGAGTAGTACAGTAGACGCTCGACGCTCTGACGATGTGAAGTAAGCATCGCTATGTGAATGTTCAGCAGGAGAGCGGCGCGGCGGGCGGGCGCGCGGCCGCCTCCAAGCCGCCGGCCAGCAAGCCCACGTACTCGCAGTCCTACTGGACGCCCAACTAGACGCCGCCACAGGTACCATAGCATTTACTCTACTTATCTTAACAGGAAACACTCAGGGTGAGAGAATTGAAAAATAGGTACTTATTTGTAAAATCTATTGCTGTCGCGCAGTGCCCGAACGTCTCCCCGCAGAGCGCGATAGAGACAACTGCATCTTGGACCGAAAATACCTACTAAAAGCACACAAAATCAAAGTTTCGTAGTCCCCCAATTCCTTTTCCAAAACTAAACGGATTTGAATACTTTTTTCATTAGAAATTCAAGAAATACTTAGGTCGTGTTCGTATATTTTACTTTTTTCTAAAATTTAGCCAAAGTTTTCTGGATGTTTCAACATCAAAATCTTTTTTATCAGTATTATACGTAACATTTTTCAAAGAGTGATATTATAATTGCAATTGAGTTGCTAAAATATTTAAAGTAAATGTTTTTTAATTGAACTAGAAAAGCCTAAAGATTAGTACTTAAAGTAATGTTCCGTACGCCCTTTAGTAGTTCGCCAACTGTTCATACTTAGAGCCGTACTGGCTGCACACAAAATTTTATTGCACTTGCATCCTCTGACTAAGATCAATTTATGAGGAAACTTATACAAAGTGCAAGTCTACCACCACCTTTGCAAGACATCATCCTCTCTTTCTCTTGCTTTTAATTCCGTTCTCGAAAGGGTAAAGACGAAAGAAGTAATAGGGTTACTTACTCCAGTGGAGTCTTTAATGGGGCCAGTGGGGTCTTTAACGCCCTATTGGTCTAGTTTAAGTATCGGGCCGTGATCTCAGGGTCCCGGGTTCGATTCCCGAACGGGTCATTATAGAAAAAAAGTATTTTACTCCCATTCTTTTGGTTCTAAGTGTTTGTGGTGTTACCGTTGTTTCTGATTTCCACAAAAAAGTGCTTTATATAAACGTTGGAATCAGAGCAATGTAGATAGATAGATAGATAGATAGATAACACTTTATTGCACAAAATAAAAGAAAACAAATAAATTACAAAGAAGAGAAAATGTACAAATAGGCGGCCTTATCGCTTTAAGCGATCTCTACCAGACAACCTTTGGGTAGAGGAAATTTAGTTTTAGTAGAGTAGGGGTAGCACTGTGCAAGACAAGCGATGTATAACAGATACAATAACATACATGTTACTAAAATACAATACACATATACCTATAATGTATGTGATGTTTTACTTGTATATTTTTATCATATATTTAAGAGTTGCGTTATGTATGTATAATCCGCAAGTTTGTCCGCAGGCACACACATGTAAATAGGTCCCGGCGCTCGCCCGAGGAAGGGGAGTCAGAAGCCGGCGCCGGGCGCGCGCTGTAATATAAACAGGAACGAATATGTTAATACCTTACTTTACTATTCCTTTAAAAATTAACTGTAGTGCTATGTATATCTTTACTTTATATATAATATGTATATGTATGTAAGCGTTTGGTACGCTATGCGCGCCGAATTGTGTTTTGTATTTAGTTGTCAGACTTTTTGTAATTACATAATTATTATAATTAAAAAAATGTCATAGGTCGATAATATAATCGTATTGAACGGTACCGTATTAATAGTCGAGCTCTTTTTTATGTGAAAGAATGCTGTTGTGATGATCTCGCGGGCATTTTGAAAGTATGAGGGAATTACACGTATTGGAACTTGATCTGCTTTGTTTTACTCAATCTCCACGATTTTTTTTTTTGGTTTCACTAGTTTAAGTAGTGTAAAAGTCAGTATATAAACTTGAAAAATTATGTCTCAGGCGGGACTCGAACCCGCATCTCCTCGTAGTTCGAGGTTCGAGTCCCGCCTGATACATAAGTTTTCAAGTTTATATACTGATATTATAATTCCAATTTAATTGTTAAAATATCAAATAAAGTGTAGTGTAAAAATCCTTAGCAGATTCCCTTAGATAATTGAATACTTGACATTTCAATGTGTGTGACAGTGACATACTTATCATGATCTGTAAAAACAATACGCAGGACGGCCATAGAATTTGTATGGTAATAATGAATTATGACGTCATAATTTACCGTACTCAAATGACTGGTATTTGATGTCAAATAAATTGTAATGATTGAAATCAATTCGGCTTTTCTTGAAAATAAGGATTTACTTTTTAAAAAATGGTCTGTCGTATTATTTTTGTCAAATTATCTATTTTCTGAACCCACAGACCTTTATCTACCAGGATGACCGAGCAGTAGAAGAGCGACATTACTTAATATTATGACGGTTTGTTTGTTTAAGGTTGTCAAAAACCTGCATACCCTTATTAAATAATGATTTCTGGAATAAAATCTATAATCTAATCGATGACATTTTCTGAAGCTCAAAATATGTAATGGGTCCATAAGTTATTGTGTTGATTCGTTTCAAACATACAAAAATGATTCTTTTACTTTCTTTATAATAATATATGTGTTAATTAATAAACAAGTATTCAGTATAGTTATTTTATTAATAAATTATTCAAATTGACGAGACAAAAGGTCTGGCCCAGTACCAGTAGGTACGGTTCCCTGATCCATTCTTAATATACCTCGAGTTTAATAATAAATTGTATAAATTGCAGATAAAATAATAATTTATTATAGTGTTTACATACTTTTAAATAATTATTTCGGTTGCACTAAATTATGTTTCTCTCAGTTGTCTAAACGTTTTTCTTAATTTGTTATTACAAAATATTTCTTATAAAGTTTTTATGTTCATATTGGTTGGTGTCAAATTTGATTTTTATACTTGTCTTCTATTGTTATTAATGAAAAATGAGTAATACTGGTTTCGTATTGCGAACTACTGACGACATCACGGGTTACTGGGGCGTCTTAACGTGGTGTACATGCGCTTTTGCTACAAAAATTGTATATCCTGATGTGCACTTCATATGTAACCGTTGTCCACGCAGTGCACCACGTTGTCGGCCTCCCTGAGGCGGCCCTTCTTGTCTTTGATCGGCCCTATGCACCACACGTCGTCTATGTCCAACTTTTGGTCACCCTGCAACAAAGATTTATCGTGTGATTATCCTTTGAGGAGAGGCAGAAAGGTTTTGGAATAGCGATCGCGCAGCGGACGACTATGGGTAGGCCTCCAGGTAGACCGACGATTTTGTGAAGGTCGCGGGGAGCCGCAAGACTGATTGTTGTGAAGATCTTCGGGGGAGGCCTATGTCTAGCGCTAGGCGTCGTTCGGCTATGATAGTATCCATCTTGCGAAAGAAGCCGGGATCGACGGCTTAACGTGTCTTGCGAATCACGAATGCCCTCCCCCCCTGACTATAAACTCTGATATCAGATAACCAGACTATCCTTAAAAGAAAATCGTACGAAAAGAAGAATAAACAATTTAGGATCGCTTTAAGGAGAAACAATGTAATGTTATTTACCTTTACTTCCATATCGACGGCGTCTTCAGGCGCCAGTATAATCATCGGGGTCGACTCGAAGCTGAACGCGAGTCCGAAGTAAGAGTACTTCTTAATTTCCTCCATAAACAGAGTGTACGGATATACTCTCTCTGGGTCAGTTCCCATCTCCCGTATTTGCTTAGAAAGTACATCATAATAAAACTTTAGCAGCTCATCATAATGTTTCAGCCTTAAATCCTGACCCGTGCAAGCGTAGAAGAAGAAAGCCACATCCAAAACAGGGGTAGCGCATCGAGCTAATTGAAAGTCTATTACTTTAGCGGCAACCGGAATCCCATTTTCGTATTTGAATAAAAAGTTATTGGTCCACGAGTCCCCGTGGGATATCACGCCGTTGTCGCTCCGAGTGGCTGCGCGTATCATGTCATCATACCTCTCCGGAACGCAGAACTGTTTTATCTTCTCCACATAAACAGAATTGGGATATTCACGCTCCACCGCATCGATTGTGATACCAGATATCCTCTTCCAGAATCGCACATACCAATTCCTTAACCGCTCGTGGTAGTAAACTTCGAATATGTGGTGCCGTATGTCATCAAATTGTTCAGGGATTTGATCCTTCATTGCGAACGAGATCGCGTGAAACTGCGCTAAGGATTTCAAGGTTTGCTGACAGTGCGCCAAATCGATACCTTCTTGTCGGAAAGCGCTCCCGAAGCTCTCTAAAGATGCGTCCTCTAAGCATACAACGTCGTTTATGCCATCGCAATGTGCGAAGAACAATTTGACATAGCCATCAAACGGTTCGCTCATATTCTTTTTAGATTGAAATGCGAGTAATGCTGGTAGAACTTTGACGTAGAAGTTAATTTCGTTTTGGAAGAACTCGTGACTTCTGAACGTGAGTCTTCTGGCGACACCGCTCGGCATGGTCTTGAGGATGATCTGGACTCGTTTGGACTCACCCAGCTGGTTTTTCCCGTATATCCGAATGCGCATCAAGTCGCTGAGATACGAATCACCTTTACCCGTATCGCTGACATACTGGAAATTAAAAAGACATTTTATTTTATCAGTATATAAACTTGAAAAATTTTGTCTCAGGCGGGAAAAAATTTTTCAAGTTTATATACTGATATTATAATTGCAATTTAATTGCTAAAATATCAAATAAAGGACATTTTATTTATTTGTTTCGTTGTAAGAACTAAGTATTTGTTACGAGTTTTCTGAGTTTACGAGTATGTATGTAGTAGATGAGATGTGAAAATTTACAGACTTATTTCAGTAATGGATGCAATACAATGTGAAGAAAATGTATAAGGGAAATGTTGTGAGACTGAAGTCTACATTAGACAGCTTTGTACCTTTATCTTAGAACACCAGATCCCTCACCCTCAGAGATGATCACGGCTGGGATCGTGCGATGTCCACGATCGATGCGATTAGTGGACAACATCACAATAATTGTTTATATGTAATAGGCTACTTGACTGATATAAATTTTTGAAGTTGATGAATATTATCTTTAGTATATTGGTTAAGAAACCGGTATTTATCATTTTCAGATGTTAAAAGTTTGAGATTGCTAAATATTTCTAAAATGAAATTATTATTTTTTACTTTTTAAATTTAAGCTTTGAAAACGCTGTCGGCTATTTTGTGACGTCATACATCTTTAAACAAACTGCGTGCGTCGTTTTAAGCGTGACATTGACATTTATCACACAAGTAAATAAATAAATAACACTATGAGGTGGTGATGGACTAGTAGTGTTTGTTTATTTTGACTCGTATGACGTCACAGCACAGGCCACAGATAGTCTAAAGCTTTTTAGCGTTTTCATGCGTCGCACGAAAAGTGAACTTCAAACTTAAGTTTTGCGGTTTTCTAGGTCCTACAAAAATCTAAAAATGTTTTTTTAAGTCTATTTGAACACTAAATAATCATATAAAACCTATTTCCAAAAAGAGTCAACTAGCCTATTGTTTTTGTACGGTCTTACCGTACATTTGTGATTATATAGCAATAATTTATTTAGGTCAATTAAATGCACGCGCGCGCCTATCATTCACATTTTACATCAGTTCACGTTTTTCACCAATCCACGGCGGGCGCGTTCTCATTATCAAATCATTAGCAATATCAATACATTTAAGTTATTATCAATAAACTTTCTTCTCTCTTAATATCATCTTATCATTTAAAGGTGTCCCGTACATCTTTATGGTCCTTCGAGCCTTCGAAAAGGCGGGATCATTTACGCGTAAATTTTGACTGTACACGTGTAAGTGGTTCTTTGGATGCAGTGCATTTTCGAAGTTATCATCAGCAATTTTCTTAGTGACAACTAAGTTATCAGAAACAGTAGCAACAAGAGCTAGCAGTTTCTTTAAGGAGTAAGCCCAATCAGCTCGACTATATCAGCAGCAACTGCAGTAAAAGTAAGATCTTTCAATTTTATCGTGTAGCATCACTATAATGGAAGACCTACTTGCCAACCAAAATCAAATCATCGGAGCCATAAACCAGCTTTATATCAACTTCAAAAAGGATGGAGCCGATCGCAAGACGCCAACATATATCAAAAAGCGGTTGGATACTTTCGACGCCTATTGGCAAGAGTTTCAATCAAATCATAATGAATTAATTAAATTTGAAGATCAGTCTCATTCATATTTTGTAGAAAACTGGTATGCAAAAACTTCTACATTCTATAACGAAGCGCGAGTATCCATGCATGCTTGTTTGACGCAGGAGCCTCGCAAAGACGAAAGACCACTTATCAAACCCGCTACACCTTTACCAACGGCTAGATTTGTAGAACAATCAGACCAACGATCGCCGCTTCCTGAAGAATCAGGTAAGCGCACGCCAGGACTTCTTCCTGAGCTTAATGCATTTGAATTTCCCTCCGTATCAGTATCAGGTAGCTCACGCCCTCCTCATGTACCTCTACGATCAAATGGTAACAACAGCAAGTTAGACGAAATGCTGCGAAAGCAAAGAAGCCACTTCAAGGCCTTTGCCAGAACTATTTCTAACATAAATCTTGAAACGGTTTCAGATAGGTGGGAATTAGAGGACGTGTTACGGTCCTTAAATTCACGGTGGTCCGTTATCGATGAACTTCACTGGGAAATCGATAGTGAACTGTATGAGGAAAATGTCGAGTACGATCAAACGTTTAATATGTACGAACAGAAATATAATCAGATCAAAAAAGACATAAACATCAAAATCTGGTCATCATGTCACAGGGAAAAATCCACTCCTAAAATGGATATTCCTACCTTCACTGGTAATTATCATCAATGGGTATCATTCAAAGACCTGTATTGTGAAGCTGTTCATACCAACCGATCATTATCAAATGCACAAAAATTGCAATTCTTAAAAAGCAAGCTGAGAGGAGAGCCGGAAAAAATGATTCAACATCTACATATAACTTCTGAAAACTATCAAATCTGTTGGGATCTTTTAAATCACAGATACAACAATAACAAATTAATCTTTGGGTCACAGATCAATATACTCTTAAACTTACCAACATCTCAACAACAATCATCAGCAAATATCAAGAAAATATATGACAGCACTAACGAAAGTCTTAATGCTATTAAAAACCTAGGTGTAGATATAAGCTCATGGGATCCATTAATAGTACACATCTTGTCTCAAAAGCTGGACCCTGAGACTCATAAAGATTATGTCGAATCACTGAAAAATCCACGTGATTTGCCTTTATTATCAGACTTTCTTAACTTTCTAGAAAATAAATTCACATCATTAGAATCGTCTCGTCGCAAACAGGATGCTATTACAAAGTCATCTCACCCTGAAACGACATCAAATCATAAGAAACCTAATAATTATTTTAAAGCATTTAGCAGCAATCAAAACCAATTTCTTCAATTAAGTACGAAAAACACACAAACCGGATGCCCACTATGTAAAAATGCTCAACACGGCATATTTCATTGCAACACGTTTCTCAAATTGCATCCATCAGAAAGGCGAAACACTATTACGAAACTAAAATTATGTGTAAATTGTCTTTATGATCACTATGGCAAAAATTGCATATCAGAAAAGCGTTGCCGTGAGTGCGAAGGTCGTCATAACACGCTTTTGCACGAGGCATATATAGCATCATCAAAATCATGTCATGAGCGAAAAAACGCTAATCTTATTTCTCAAAATAATATCACTGAAACTCTCTTAGCAACAGCGTTAGTAAAGGTACAGTCGGCCGATGGAACATCTATTAAACTACGAGCTCTCATAGATCAGGGCTCTCAAACATCCCTCATCACCGAAAAAGCAGCTCAAATATTACAACTACCTCGACAAAGATGCAAGGGGGTTATTTTCGGAGTAGGAGCAAAAGAAAATAGCTGTAAAGGATTAATTAATATCACGTGTTCATCTACTTACAGCGATTATCAATTTACAACAGATGTTTTTATCATGAAAAACTTAGTGAGCAATCTACCAAACAATACATTTAACAAGCCCGATTGGTCATACTTAGACAACATTAATCTCGCAGATCCCGATTTTAACGTCAGTCGCCCGGTAGACCTGTTGCTAGGGGCTGACGTCTACTCATTAATTATCCTAAGCGGTATTATTTCATCAGAGAAATCCGAACCCGTAGCTCAGCAAACCCGCCTTGGGTGGATTTTATGTGGAAATGTAAAATCCTATCACTGCAACGTTATCATAAATGACATAGACAGCATTCAACGTTTCTGGGAAATAGAAGACATTCCCGAGGAGCTCAACATGTCTCAGGAAGATGCCCAATGCCTAGAGTATTTCCGAAAGACAACTATCAGACAGCCCGATGGCAAATATGTAGTTAGTTTGCCCCTATCAAATTCAAAAAAAGATTTAGGAGAATCTAAGTCAAGAGCGATAGCTCAATTTAAGCAATTAGAAAGACGGTTTGCAGCTCGGCCTGATATAGAAAAGGAATATAAATTGTTTATCAATGAATACATCGATCTAGGTCACATGCGGCTGACGTCACCCGGCTTACCACCTACATCGGGTGTCTTTTTACCGCATCATTGTGTTCTACGTGCGGAGTCATTGACCACGGCGCTACGCGTAGTTTTCAATGCATCATCAAAAACATCGAGTGGTCAAAGTTTAAACGATGTTATGTACCGTGGACCTAATTTGCAGCAAGATCTACTATCATTGATTATCAAGTGGCGACAATATCAATTTGCCTTTACTGCCGATATTGAAAAAATGTTTAGGCAGATCTTACTTCATAAAGATGATCAACAATATCAAAAAATTATCTGGAGGGGATCACCTAGTGAAAACCTTCAAGAGTATCAACTGACAACAGTAACTTACGGCACTAAGGCCGCCCCTTTCCTAGCCATGATGGTCCTTAAACAGTTAGCAGACGATGAAGGTCACAAGTATCAGTCTCCAGCTGCCAAGGTTTTGCAAGAACAATTCTATATGGACGATCTGATTAGTGGTAGTCATGACTTATCATCAGCCAAGCAGCTACAGGCAGATCTAATCAATTTATTAAAATCAGGAGGATTCAACTTAAGAAAATGGTCAGCAAGTACACCAGCTCTTCTAGAGGGCGTTAGTACAGCAAAACCTAGCGATCAATTTTATGATTTTAAGGAGTCAACTAAAGCTTTAGGTTTACGTTGGCATCCTCAATCAGATGATTTCAGTTTTGACATGAAAATCAACACTTATCAATCAAAATTAACAAAACGTACATTATTATCCGACATATCAAAGTTATTTGACCCTCTGGGTTGGCTTACACCTATTACTACAAAATTAAAACTGCTTTTTCAGAAAATATGGTCGTATGACGTAAATTGGGATGACGAACTGCCTAATGATATCAAAGGAGAATGGTTAAAAATCCGACAAGACATCAAAAGCATTACACAAATTCGAATCCCGAGATGGTTAAGATGTAGTGAACAAGATGTTATACAACTCCACGGTTTTTGTGATGCATCAACAAACGCCTATGCTTGTGTAATATATTGTAAAATTACAAATCAAAATCAGGATGGACGTAAGAAAAATACAGTGATACTAGTCGCTGCGAAGTCAAGGCTAGTTTCGCCAAAGAAAAATACCACTCTACCTCGTCTAGAGCTGTGTGCATCCCATCTCTTATCAAAACTTATGCATAAAGTTAAATTATGTATGACAGACTTCAATATCAAAACATATGGCTGGTGTGATTCCACCGCAGTGTTAGGTTGGCTAAACGGGGAGCCGAGCCGCTGGAAGGCCTTCGTTGCTAACCGAGTGAGGCAAGTAACAGAAGTCATGCCAGCCGAATGTTGGCGTTACGTCAAATCTCAAGAAAACCCTGCTGACTGTGCCAGCCGCGGAATTTCACCTGAGCAACTTTACGAGCATCCCTTGTGGTGGCATGGCCCAGCGTGGCTATCAGAGTTTGACGAGAATCATACAGCAGAGAAACCAATTTACATCACTGAGGATGAAATAAAAAACACAAAGCAACAAATAAATGTCACAACCGGCTCTAGTGACAATATTATTACACAGTTGATTAGCAAACACAGCAGTTTAACGCGAGTGACGCGAATACTGGCCTACATACTACGTATGAAGCAAAAAAGCAATTACAGCTATTTAACAGCAGAAGAGCTACAAAAGGCAAAATTTAAAATTATCAAGCACATTCAGCACACCGAATTTGATACAGATATACAATATTTACAAAAATATAATCAAGCCAATTCAAAAAGCAGATTATTATCACTGAATCCCTACATCGATTCAGAAGGTTTATTGAGAGTCGGAGGACGACTAAGGAACGCTTTTATCAGCAAGGAAATGAAGCATCCTCTTATCATACCTCACGAAAGTCAACTGACAAACCTTCTCATAGACCACGCCCACAAAATGACGTATCACGGAGGAGCAAGAGTAACGCTATCGTGGCTGCGACTACAGTATTGGATAGTAGGTGGCAACCGAGCAGTGAAAAAACGCTTACGTCTCTGCGTAACTTGTAGAAGGCACAGCCCCACGAAACAACATCAAATAATGGGTGATCTTCCTGTAGCACGGACAAATCCTTCAAGACCTTTTTATCACACGGGGGTTGACTTTACTGGCAAGGTTGATGTGAAGTCGAGCAAAGGAAGAGGCATTAAAACTTTCAAAGGTTACGTGGCGGTATTTGTTTGCATGGCTACCAAGGCTGTACACCTTGAATTGGTCTCAGACTTGACCTCATCAGCATTTTTAGCAGCTCTACGGAGAATGGCAGCGAGGCGTGGAACACCAGGTCACATGTATAGTGACAATGGCACGAATTTTGTAGGAGCAAGTAGATTAATCAACCAAGAGAGCATCGATTTAAAATCTGTGATCAGTGACGAGTTTTTATCAGATATCAGTGAGATGGATATCACATGGCATTTCAATGTTCCATCCTGGCCAAGTGCTGGAGGAATTTGGGAGAGTGCTGTTAAAAGTCTCAAGTTCAACCTTCGAAGAGTCATCGGCGATCAAAAGCTGACATTTGAGGAGTTTTCCACACTGCTAACGCAATTGGAAGCCTGTCTAAACTCTCGACCCCTCTGCGCTATAACGGAGGATCCAGAAGATATCAATTACCTTACTCCTTCTCATTTTCTAGCGAGTGGTCCAGTACTAAGCATCATCGAAACAGAGAAGGATGAAAGAACACGTTGGCATTTGACTCAGAAAATATTCGGTGACATATGGAAACGCTGGAAGGTAGAATACTTAACACAACTATCAGCCAGAAGCAAGTGGAAACAATCAGCTGACAATATCAATCGAGAAGATATAGTTATACTTCATGATGCAAATTTACCCGCCGGAAAGTGGGCATTGGGCAGAGTTATCGAATTGCACCCTGGCAAGGACGGATTTGTTCGTGTGGTTACTGTCAAGACCAAAAACGGAATTATTAAGAGGCCTATCACTAAATTGACCATTTTACCAGTCAAAACAGAAGCCAGCAGCAGCTCAGCAACCAATCAACAGGATTCATCTGCCAAAAACAACAGTAAATGTATCAAAGGCCAGCGATCCGGAATCAAACTAAGCAATTTTATTATGTACACCTTTTTATTGTTGAGTACTTTAACGCAAATGGCTTACGGAGCGTACAATATCACATATTTTAAAGAAACGCAAAGTCTCTATTTTGATAAAATATCCAACATGCGTCTGATCCGAGATGAATGGAAAATGATCATTTATTACAATATGGACCCGTACTGGCAAGGCTCGAAATTACTAAACAAATATATAACTCATCTCGAAAACATATGTTCAAAACTGCAAGAGCGACAACAATGCGATGTAATCCTGTTACAATTACGTCACGGGTGTACTGAGTTACACTACTACGATCAGCTGTTGCTCGGTCAGCAATCTGCGGCGGCGGCTGGAATGCGCGTGCGTCGCGGTCTTATCAACGGAATAGGAAACGTCGCACATACACTCTTCGGTGTACTAGACGATGATTTCGCGGTACAATATCAAAAGGACATTGACCTTATCAGACATAACCAACAACACCTTACTAAGTTATGGAAAAATCAAACATCAGTTATAGAAGCTCAATATACCTTTTTGAAAAGATTGGAAACATCAATTGATCAACAACATAAGCTATTCAATCAACACTTGAACAACTTAGAACAACAAAACATAATTATCAAAGGGGAGGTAGAGAGGTTAAAGGCTATTAATGAGTTTACTCTATCATCTATCATCGCTAATAATATTTTAGTTAATATGAAAAAGATACAGAATATCTTACTCGATACTGTTACGGATATTTATCATGGGAAATTCGATATTCACATATTATCACCTGATCAGCTCAAAGATGAACTCAGCACTATATCTGGACATTTATCTAAAGAAGTTTCTTTACCTATAGATGACATTCACAGTGGTATATCAAAATTATATCAACTCCTTAGAGTCAAGGTAAAGGTTACGAATCAAAATCTTTTATTCGAAATCAAGATTCCACTTTTAACTAGAGAGAGTTATGACCTTTACAAAGTTGTACCTATCCCTCAGTTAATTAACAGCAGCATTATCAGCATACTGCCCATTTCTGAATACATAGCAATAAATATTCAAAAAGATTCATACTTACCAGTAACTGAGACTGAATTACAAACATGTTTTCATACTGACCTTTACTCGAAATTATGCGAACTTCGAGGCCCAGTTTTTCACATGCAATACGACCAAAACCTATGCATCAAATCTAATTTATCAGGCAAATGCCAAACTATCACCAACAGCTGTAAGAACTCATGGAATCCACTTAACTCAATAAATACCTACTTATTTTATTGTTGCGAACAATGTACTATCCGAGTCATGTGTGGGAGTCGAGTTGCAACCGAACACGTCAGCAAGGCCGGAGTCTTATCAATCGGAAGAAACTGTGTACTCAAAGGAGACTCATTCATGATTTTTTCTCACAATCATCAGAGTAACACATTGCTGAAGCAGCCTGATCTGGTCGCCATAGATATTCCACCCATCAATAATATTATCAATCTTACTGTACCGATCAATAAAATTGAAACCTCTCTGTCGGAGATAACCCAACGCCAAACTACTCTGGTAGAGATGGGAAAGCAAATCGATCAAATGAAAAATGAAGACCTCGAATCGGACTTAGACAAAATCTCATATCACGACGTTCATCATTATGTAGTCATATACATCTTGGTGGGAGCATGCGGAGCAGTAGGAGCAGCGTTCCTGTGGCGGCGGGCGCGAGCGCGCGGCCTCCGCCTGGCGCCGCGCGCCCCGCCGCGCCCGGCGCCTCGGCTGTCGCTTATCGACATCGCTAGTGCTAGTGTTGGTGCAAGTGAAAGTGACAGTGTCATTAATAATCCTACATCAATAGTGCAAAGTGCGCGTGTCCAAAATAAAGCTACATCTCCACTTTTTACGAGTGTACGCCTGAGCGATATCAACCACTAACATAATTTTAAGTACAAATCAATGGAATCACCTTGTTATCTTTAAAACATTATCAAACATTTTCAGCACCTTACTAACAAGCACATTCTGGATCACCTTAAACGTCATATTCATCTCGCGCCCGGGAGCATGTACGGTCTTACCGTACATTTGTGATTATATAGCAATAATTTATTTAGGTCAATTAAATGCACGCGCGCGCCTATCATTCACATTTTACATCAGTTCACGTTTTTCACCAATCCACGGCGGGCGCGTTCTCATTATCAAATCATTAGCAATATCAATACATTTAAGTTATTATCAATAAACTTTCTTCTCTCTTAATATCATCTTATCATTTAAAGGTGTCCCGTACAGTTTTGATCCAAATCCAATTTCTATTAAGTACTGATTTTTGTGGACTATCAATTACGCCCCGTTGGTCTAGTGGTTTAAATACTTTGCCAAGATCTCGGGGTCCCAGGGGCCTAATTCGCGTAACCGAATCGCAGTTCGATCGTGATTGAATTGTAAGATTTTGACATTTAGCCCATACTAAACCTGTCGTTTAATTACGATTGTGATACGATTCGGTTACGCGAATTAGGGGCCTGGTTCGATCCCCGGGTCGGGCAACAAAAAGTTTCGAACGTTGCTCGGGCTTGTGATCACCAACCCACATTTGGCAAGCGTGGTGATTATGCCAGTACCATCATTGCTGTGGTAACTTGAATTCAATGATGGAGGCCTTTCAGGCCTTTTTCCTGCAGTGGGATGATTATAGGCTGTTACTTTACTTTACTTACTTTACAAATACCGATAAGATAATTAAAATAAAAGTTAAAAATGCGTATTATTAGTCTGTACGATTTGTCTGCAACTCTAGAAATCAGTTGCGTAAATGGGAACACTAATATTATTAAATGTAATCAAACTCGAAATGGAAACCATTAAAGATAACACACACTCGGTTAGAAAATTATTATCTAATCATTATCCAGATGAAATAGGCCATTGATGCTTACTTGATAAGAAATATTAATAAGCTTTATGATGCTTGTTTGTATTATTACTAGCTGTTGCCCGCGACTTCGTCCTCGTCAATTTCTGTTATTATGATCGCGATTATTTTTGTAACATTTTTCTCTGGTGCTTCGTTCCTATTGGTCGCAGCGTGATGTTATATAGCCTAAAGCCTTCCTCGATATATGGACTATCCAACACAAAAAGTATTTTTCAAATCGGACTAGTACTTTCTGAGATTAGCGCGTTCATACAAACAATCAAACTCTTCAGCTTTATAATATTAGTATAGATAAAATCCTTATCGTAACCTGTCTGTTCGTTAACCTTTCACGCCTAAACTACTAAACTGATTTTCATGACAGACAGATTAGACCTTGAAAAAGGACAGAAGCTATTTTGTATTCAACTGCTAGGCAAGGCTTTTAGCCCGTGCGATATAACGTGTAGTAGGCAGAGTCGTGAGCGAAAAGATCTACAGCAAGTCAACCAACGCATCAGTGCCTTTCTTCAATCAGAATTACTTTAATTTTAAAAAGGGAATCTGTGATTTGTGCATTAATTCTGCAGGGAATGGATAGGTAATTTATTTGTTACTAAAATCATAAATTGTCATCAAGTCGTTATTCTTCATAATGTAAATAATAAGGACTAAATGACAATTATGATTTTAGTTATCTTGAAACGCAAACAAAGAGATTGAAAGTGAAATCTTACCTCCCAATGGGTGAATGTTAAAGGTTCCTTGAACCAATTGGTGAGGGCCTCGCTTAGAGCCTCGGTCGTGAGTACTGTTGACACATGGGTAAGAGACCTTTGGTCTTCACTAGACATTGCAGTATTAAAAAACTGTAACTGTGAAAAAATATGCAACAATTCTAATCATAAGGAAAGAAATTCCCTATGATTCTAATACAATAATTCTGTTTATTTTAAATCATTTTTGTAAGTACCTAAACGCTTGTAGACCTTTTGGGGGGAGTTATCCCCACTTTAATTGTGTCTGGAAAAAAGTCTAAAAGCGGGTAATAGAACTTTTACAAGCTTATTTTTATCCATAAAATTATGATACAACAGATTTAAAATAGACAAAAGTTTTATGAAATAAAATAAAATAGAAGACTATTTAACTTAAAAATCACAGTAAGAGGTAAGGAGGCAATTATTAATTTGAAGTTAAGTACATACTATTATTGACTTTGCAACTTTGTTGAAATCATAAGCTAGAAATTGTATATTTGTATAGGTAGTTATGTTTCTTAGAAACATTAAAATATTTTCAATAAATTGACCATTTCATTCATAAGGGTATGAATTAAGTACAATTACGAATCTGCAAAATTGGGTACCTACTTTATTGAAGCATGTTAAAGAAATTCAAATATATCTATGTACTTACTTACTTACAGTAAGCTTCTAGTTGACACAAACTAAATTGCTAAAAATAGCACAACTTATTGAACTACGGCACAAGCACCACTTTCTAATATTGAGGCTTAACTAGTGGTATCTGGATCTTGAAACAGCAGAGATAACAAACTGTAAGTAGTGTTGATTGAATGATTGTACTTTGATTGTACTTTTCCTGGACTACACAATAGCATTAGGTACCGTTACGATTCCTGCTTTCTTTTTGGCGGGCTATTTTATTGAGAAGGAAACGGATGTGGGGGCGAGTATTTATTATACGACTAATTTAAGAAACCAACTTTTCTTAATGTTCCGTAAACGACTGAGGTGTTTTTCGGCGAGCTAGGTTATAATTTTGACATAACATAAATGACGTATCAGCGGGTGACGTCCTTAAAAGTGTTGAATGAAACTAATTCTAATTACAATTTAAAGTATAATTGTTATTTAAAGGTAAAGAACGTATCAACTATCACCATTTTATAAAATTAACTTAAAATTTAACTGACTGAATATTTTGGTATTGGCCAAATGACTACACTCTACTCCATAACCTATAACAAAGTATGCTTAACATTTGACAATTCTGACATTTGATAGCACAAGAAAGGAGATGTCATTTTCATCAATTTCATCTTGCTGCTTGAATATCTGTCACTGTCAATACTACGGCGAGCAATTTTATTTGTTATTTTTTGGTTTATCTATATTAAAATTGCAAGATGACTACCATAAAAGTGATTGACGAACAAGAAATAATTAATAGACTGTCGTCTTATATAGAAAAGATATCAAGCGACGCTATCCACAACAGGGGTAAATTTTACGTCGGCCTTTCGGGTAAGTTTATTTAGAGTTTGACCTCTATTTAACTTTTTAATTATAATAAAACACCTTTCTGCTGAACCTGGCTGATCTTCAGAAGATAGTCAGCTATCCTATTGTTCATTTTCAGCGTGATATTTAGACCAATTCTGTTTCATTTAAAAAGGGACACATTTAGCGTCATGTTTAGATTATAAACACATAACTTTATCTGTATTCTTAATAACTTTAATATTCGCGGCAAGATAAAAAGCAAATCATGAGGATATGATCAGTGTTCCTTAAATAATGATGATTCAGTCATAAACACTGATAAAATAAGTACCTATGTTTTTTTTTTGTTAATTACAGGAGGTTCTGTTGTGAAATATCTCTGTGAAGGTCTGCCAACAGTTGATACAGATTGGTCCAAGTGGGTGCTAGCGTTTTGCGATGAACGCTTGGTGCCCGAAGACAGTGAGGACTCAACATTTGGAACCTACAAACGACAACTGATACCCAAAACCGATCTTAAAGAGAGCCAGTTTGTTGTTATCAAACAAGGAGTGTCAGGTAATTATTATAAACATGAATTTCTATTACTGATATATCTCGAATGTGAATCTGATGACCTCTATGGTTGGGTGGCGTACACACTGGTTTTTAATCGTTGCCTGCTCTAAGGTCCTGGATTTAAGTCTCCGACAAATTAATGTAGGATAAATATTTTTTTCTGTATTTGTTTCTTGAATTTTTGATGTTTACAGTACCTACCTTCATTGTTTCTGATGTTTGCAGAGCAAGCACTTTTTCTGTGTTACTTTTGGGTAAAAACAATGTATGTTATATTATGTATGTTATCCACATTAATCATTTTTAACTTTTTTAATCAAAAAAAAATTTTAATATTTATAATTTTATTTCCACAGCTGAAGAGGCAGCGAAAGATTACACGGAAAAATTAAAAGTAGCATTCAGTGGAGATGACTATAAATTTGATTTACTCCTGCTGGGAATGGGTCCAGATGGGCACACATGCTCCTTGTTCCCTGGCCATCCTCTGTTGGACGAGACAAAACTTAAGGTTGCACCGATAACAGACTCACCGAAACCGCCACCAAGCAGGGTCACTCTTACATTCCCAGTTGTAAATAACGCTAGGAATTGCATATTTGCAATCAGTGGAGCTGGGAAAGCAGAGATGGTGAAGGTAAGGAACATTTTAACAAATCTTCAGTAACCGGTTTATTATAGATAAGTAGAAAATTTTATTGGACACCTTACAAAAAAAGGTTATTGGAAACGCAGATTATTTATTTGAACAATGTACTGTCTTTTTAGCAGTTTTAGAATAATAGTAAAGTGAAAGTTTTTCAATAAACTGTGTTTAGATCTTACTAGAAATTATAAGTCAAACTACATACTACTACATAGCTACTAATGTACATTTTACCATTTGTGTCAATATAATTTATGCGTTATTAATTATTATTAATATTTTAATGTTTTCAGCGTATTCTAAAAGACAAGGAAGATCTCCCTGCAGCAAGAGTAAAGCCTGCCAGTGGCTCCGTCTACTGGATAGTGGATAATGCGGCTGCGGCGCATTTATAATATTAAAATAAATTAAATTTAGAACACTTGAAGTTGTTCCTGTCAGATAAATATAGGTTTTAGAAGTTTTTCTTACTGTTTTGAAACAGAGTTACAGGAAAGTCTTATGCATTTTTGTCATTAACATTGTGATATGAATGGCTTTCAGAAGTTTAGACTAAACTTTATTTTGGATTTATTTGTTGAATAGATATGGTGTGGTGCTAAGTTTAATAAATAAGTCGGTCTCAATTTTTTATTGGCCTGGCTTAGTAATGATTAGATTTTGTGGTAATGATCGAAAACCAAGGTGATGGGGGTGTAACAGTAACATGCAAACCATTTGGGACCAATAATTTAAATTAAACGCTATGTAAGGTTAAAGTTGAAACTAAAACTGTCCGATATTTTTTGTATATTTTTGCAAATAAAATTTATTTTGTTATAGATCCTATTTTACTTTATCTTTGCGTTTATACCTAAATCCAGAAAAACTGTTTTCTAATACTTGGGATTTCAGTTGTTTCTATTTCCCACTAGATGTCACCACTACACCGAAGCTTAACTTTGGGCGCTATGTCGCTGTTGATAGTTCCACTACTCTCCGCTAGATGTCAGCACCTAGACCAACTGGATGTCTCACGCACCGCTCTCTACAAGTGAAAGTAACGTGCGGTGCCAGGTGGGCCGGCCGCGACCGCGGTTGATGACCGCCAAACGGACGGGTGACGTAACTGCGGTAATAGCATTTACGATGACCATCCGCCAAAGCACGCAAACAAAGTGCAAAATACGATTTCTTAGCGGCCAGACACAGTATTTAAAATTAGTGCTATAACTAATTTGAATACTTTGACTTTGACGACCATTTGGATCAGCGGTAGTTAACGCTGCTTCTGAGCCATGGGTCGCGGGTTCGATCCCCGCACAGTACAAATATTTGTGTGCATGAACATGTCTGTTTGTACTGGTCTGGGTGTTTTCTATGTATTATAAGTATGTATTTACAAAAAAAAGTATAAAAGTAAGTTTATCGGTTGTCTAGTACCCCATACGACAGGTTACTTAATCCTAGTACCTTAATTTGGGACTAGATGGCTCAGTGTGGCCCAGTGAGGCATGTCTTAAATATTTATTATTTATTATTATTTACTTACTAATAATATAAAGATACTCTTTGGGCACAACAATATAAATAACTCAAATAATAAAGTGAGTGCTCAAGTAATAATTAGATAGAGGTGAGAGGACTGAGAGGGGAAGGCGGCGAAGAGTTATCAAATGTGAAGTTTACCATAGTGAAAATAAGAACAAATAGGTAGAATCTTCTCATCATCGACCCTACAATGCCTCAAGACGAAAGTCTTCAAACAGTGCGTCCTACCCGTCATGACATACGGAGCCGAAACGTGGACACTGACGGTACGGCTAGTCCACAAGTTCAAAGTCGCTCAGCGGGCTATGGAAAGAGCTATGCTCGGAGTTTCTCTTAGGGATAAAATCAGAATTGAGGTGATTCGGCAGAGTACTAAAGTTACCGACATAGCCCACCGGATTAGCAAGCTGAAGTGGCAGTGGGCTGGCCATATTAGCCGCAGAACCGACAACCGATGGGGTAAACGAGTTCTTGAGTGAAGACCGCGTCTCGGCAAAGGTAATGTAGGACGCCCTCAGGCCAGGTGGTGTGAGGATATGCGCAAGGTGGCTGGCAGGAGCTGGATGCGAGAAGCCGAGGATCGACCTAAGTGGCGTGCATTTGGAGAGGCCTATGTCCAGCAGTGGACTGGACTGGATGATGATGAGGTAGAATCAAATAAAATATTTAATGCATGATAATAAACTACATAAAGTCGATCTAAATAACTAGTTGTAATATTATGAAACGAATTCAGTGACTAAAAGGCATCAAAACTAGGAAAGCACCTTACATGAAAATAAATAGTCTTGCGTCCGCTTTCAAAAATAAGATGTGATTTAGATTGCTAGATTAACCACGGTGGAGAGTGGCATAGACCGTGGCAGATTCAGGGTTCGGGGGGCTAATGGGCTTAACTCTTTGATTCCCGGTTTTTTGCTTCGCTTCGTCTCTTAGTGTGATAAGACCGCTTGGAGTCGCGTCTGGCATAAAATAATCGTAGCTAATGACAGTCTGTTGGTACTGGAATGAATGGTGGCCGCGCACCGGACGACAATTTGTGGGTAGGCCCCACCAGGCCCCCAATTCCGCTAATTTACAAATGGCTCAATAGAATCGCAATTGTATATTTTGACACATTTAGGTATTATGGTAGTAATGTCAAAATATACGATTGCGATGCAATTGCGGTTCTATTGAGCCATTTGTAAATTAGCAGAATTGGGGCCCAGGTGGCGTGGGACAGATCGTTGTGGAGATCCGCTATGTCCAGCCGTGGGCGTTTGTTGGCTGAGATGATGATGATGTAATAGTATGACAGTAAGTTGCCGGAGCATTTAATTTTATAACTAGCTTTTCCCCGCGACTTTCTTCGAGTGAAATTTATGTTGATTCAGAAACCTTTCTCGACATACGCACGCACCAAACACACAAAATTATTATCGTAATCTTATGTAAAGATAATATTATAGGACCTACTAAGATTGACATGCACAGAGGAGAATCTTTTTTTTTAATTTACCATAACAATTAGTTGGCGGTAAGCTTAAAAAAAATTTAGAGATGCACTATTATGTTTAGTTGTTATGATTTTGCAGTCCACACCAGCCTTTTCAAAGATTTCTTTCAATTTACTTCATTCAGGTTTCTCGAACATCAATGGAGTACCAATCTTCCGTTTACGGGCGACTAACTAACCATTGTCAACAAAATTCAAGCATTTTGGTCTTTTGATATTATTTTCTCAAAAACAATTTTATCCCATTGGTTAGCAGTTTGACGGCAATTTCTAGCTTGATAGGTACCTCTGCCAACTTCTGCAACGGACTCCGTATCCGTGATTATGTATCTAGTAGTCTTTTTGGAGTAACGAGAATCTGTCGAAATTCTTAAGAAGTCAAGTGCAACATATTCTGCCTTACGTCGGTCGGCTGCTTAAGTAAATAATACCCTAAAAGAATGTAATATGTTGTACCGATTTCATGGCAGTTGGGTGACAAGTCTGGCTGAAAGGCGCGGGCGCTCGCCCGTTGCACTTGACCCGGTTGGGGCTTTCTGCGCATGCGTGCGTGTGTGTATGGTGGCCATTGCTCAGAGAAAATAACAACTTTTTTTTATACTAGCTACCCTTTGTCGTTTTCATGACATGAATATAATAAATAAAATTATTATTCCGTATTTTGACAATTTTCTTTCTACCTTAGGTACTTCGTGACGATAAATATTTGCACATTGCAAAACATGCTTCGTAACGGCCTATAATCATCCCACTGCAGGGCAAAGGCCTCCATCATTGAATTCAAGTTGCCACAGCAATGATGGGCACTTACAGGCATAATCACCACGCTTCCCAAATGGGGGTCGGTGAGCACAAACACGAGCAATGCGCGAACAACGTCGAGAAAAAGTTCTCGCTTCCATAAAAAACCATTTCTTCTCTTATTGTATTGATAAATAAACTTTTTTTTATCCCATTTTAAGTTGGTATGTATGTATGGAAACCCTACATCATGTCGCGTACTTTATGTTGTCCCATGTCTAGCCTTATTTACGACATAACAACTCACACTATTGCTCTTATGTGACTCATACACAGTCTTATAGTTGCAAGAACCTTCTATAATTACTAATTCTATGATTTTCAATCTTCAGAAACGTGAGATGAAAGATACCTACACTTGAAAAGAATAGCATCATTCTTAAGGATGTCGTGCGTGACAAGCAAGTAAAAATGTTTCCCTGCGTTATAGAATCAGAAATGATGAAATCCGTAGGAGAACTAAGATATCCAACATCGCTCAAAGAATTGTGGAGTTGAAGTGGCAGTGGGCGGGACTCATAGTACGAGAACCGACGGCCGTTAGGCTGGAGGGTTCCGGGAATGGCAACCGCGCACCGGACGACGATCTGGTGAAGATCGCGGTGGATGCAGATGGCGCGGGACCGATCGTTGTGGAGATCCTTGGGGGAGGCGTATGTCCGGCAGTGGATGTCATTTTGGCTGAGATGATGACTACACTATCCGGAGTAAGTGACTACTTCCTTGATCAAACCTACCCTTACCCAGGTCACCCAGGTCAAGCTCCTTCCAAATCAAAATCCTGAAGCCGCCATCGTGTTGCCCTTCTCAGCGTGTATTCTTAATTCCTTAGACAAACATGTTACGATAGCGTTATGCTTCGAACCCCAAGCGACAGCCGGCTGTCGCGATAACAATTGATTTTAATTGTGTCTGGAATAACCCACGCTCGAAGGGTTGAAACAAAAAAGGTATCTTCTCTTTTTGTTTTTATCTAAGCTTATTAAAAAATGTATTGAAATGTTTTGCAGATACATATACCTAGATCAAGAACGGCGAAAGCTAAGTTGAGATATAGAGTAGACAAGGCTTAATCTAATCGCTTAAATTATTATCAGGAAAACTAACACCTATGTAGTGTGTCCTGATTGCGACACGTGTGTTCAATGGGCGCCCGACGTTGCACATGCGAGTTTCGAACTCAGTAGGTACAGTCAGCAGGAAAGTCAACCCAACCTAATCGAATCTCACGACTCAAACTAATTGATTGACGAACTCCGTGGTGGATTGGATTACGCACCCGTTATCAAGGTGACGCTTGCTCCGTGGTCCCGGGTTCGATTCCCGGCCGGGTCAATGTAGAAATATATTTTTTTTTGTTCAGGTTCGGGTATTTGTGGTTCCGTTGTTTCTGGTTTCCCCAGAACAAGTGCTATAAAAAGTTACTTACTCTAAGATCAGAGTAATTTATGTGACTTTGTGCAAATTGATTTAAATAAAAAACACATGGTGAACTATTACATGGCTGAGGACGCACCGTGCGATTCTGCCGGCTATGTACATTCTCACGTGTTAATAATATATTTACATGTTTACATATAAAACTCCGCCGCCTTCCCCTTTCAACTCTGATTGAACTCAACAGACAACAGGTAGAGATCGCTTCTAGCAATAGAACCACCAAATTGTACAACTCTGAATCTTTCTCATGTGTTAGTTTTGATTTATTTGGTGAGCAATAAAGAGTATGTATTTATCTATCTAATCTCTGCTCATGTAAATAGAAGTAGCCAGATGGCTACTCTAGGCAGCATATTATGCACCCTGATGAGATAGCAAAACTAACACCACAAAGAATCTGGCGATTCCTGGATTCAACGGGTCTAAGCAGTGAGCTTTAAACTAATAATAAATATTTAAGACATGCCACACTGGGCCACACAGAGCCATCTAGTCCCAAATTAAGGTACTATTAAGTACCCTGTCGTATGGGGTACTAGACAACCGATAAACTTACTTATATACTTTTTTTTTTTTTTTTTTTGTAAATACTTACTTATAATACATAGAAAACACCCAGATCAGTACAAACAGACATGTTCATGCACACAAATATTTGTACTGTGCGGGGATCGAACCCGCGACCCATGGCTCAGAAGCAGCGTTAACTACCGCTGATCCAAATGGTCGTCTAATCCAAATAATAAAAATGTAACAAAAAAACTTCATAAAGCAGGTAACTAAAAAGTTTAAAAAAAAGCTTAGCACAAAGCTATTCGCATTTTGAATTAGTTATACATGCTTTATTTGATATTTTAGCAACTTAATTGCACTTATAATATCAGTATATAAACTTGAAAAATGTTTGTCTCAGGCGGGACTCGAACCCGCATCTCCTCGCATGCCGGGCGGGCGCCATACCATTAGGCCACCGAGACACTGCGACACGGCGCGAATTTTTCAAGCATATTCTTACGCTGTGAGCCAGCGTTGTTTCATCAAATGTGAGGTGCACCCTTAACTCGCCCGGCATGCGAGGAGATGCGGGTTCGAGTCCCGCCTGAGACAAAAATTTTTCAAGTTTATATACTGATAGTTATACATGGTTATAAATAAGTATTTTATAATTTTGAAGTCGGTGCCAAGTAAAACAAAAGGCCTTTTTTTAGTCTGCTAAAAAGTTCTAATCGATTTGCGACTACCAATTACAGAGATAAGGCCTAATACGCACACTGTACTTACAATGTACGCTATCTGAGTTCATATGTCCATTTTATCGGCTGTATCAATCTACGCCTGCTATTAAGAAACGTGTAAGGTCAGCAAAACAGGGCTGTCATTCATTAAAACCTGAATTTATTCCATAAATTAGCTGTCGGTAAATGTGCATGTATTTTTATGTCACCTTAGAAGTTCATATATTAAGATTTTACTAAAATAATCCTTCAAAATAATACTCAATAGCGTGATTAGATTTTAGCTTTCGATCGGTTATCATCAGAAGTTCAAAACCTTCTGATCTGTCCAAAAGTTTCAAAATGTTAATGGCCTTACTAGAATAAATACTCATGAATAACTTTTTAAGAAAACGTTTTCAAAATAACTGAATCAAACCATTGATTCCGCTATGAGTGTTGTCTTAAGGTGGTTTCAAACTATGCTAAAAATAAATGTGGACAACATCACATACATTGTTCTGATCCCAATTTGAATAACTATTTAAAGCATTCGTAGTTTGGAAACCAGAAACAACGAAGGTACCACAAACACCCAGACCCGAGAAAATGTTGAAAAACACTTATTTTCTACATTGACCCGTCCGGGAATCGAACCCGGGACCTCGGTACAGGCGACACCTTAAAAAACCGGTGTGCGCCACTCCGCCGCGGAGGTCGTCAAAACTTATTTTATAGCGTATTATTTCATAGCACAATAATATCGCGCACCATACATTATTATGGACACGTTCACACTTAGCTGTACCATATATGTATCAGGTAAGTTAGTACCTTTAGGTCCTTATTTGCTACATTATCTATACTAATATTATAAAGCTTTAGAGTTTGTTTGTTTGTTTGTTTGAACGCGCTAATCTCAGGAAAAACTGGTTCGAATTGAAAAATTCTTTTTGTGTAGGATAGTCCATTTAACAAGGAAGGCTATATGTATATCATCACGCTGCGACATACAGGAGCGAAGCATCAGTGAAAAATGTTGCAAAAATAATCGCGATCATAAAGTCGCGGGCAACATCTAGAACTATTTGTATAGCACAATAGTATAGCGTAGTCTGAAACCACCTTAATACTGTCCATCTTTAGCTACTTCTGTTGATGTCTAACTTCATGGCTGATAATTTCATACTACAATTATTTATTCATCTCGACATAATTTTGCCAAGTTATAAAGTTGACACTGACAAAAAATCAATCAATCATTCAATCGAGGACATTTTTGTATCGGACTGTCTATCTAGTTCTTATAATAACGATGTGTTTATCGCATATTTATTAATTACTAGCTGTTGCCTGTGACTTCGTCCGCGTCAATTTCTTTTTTTTTCACTGATGCTTCGCTCCTATTGGTCGCAGCGTAATGTTATATAGCCTAAAGCCTTCCTCGATAAATGGACTATCCATAAAAATAATTTTTCAATTTGAACCAGTACTTCCTGAGATTAGCGCGTTCAAACAAACAAACAAACAAATTCTTCAGCTTTATAATATTAGTATAGATATTTGCGAATATTTGCAATCTTTTTGCTGACGCTCCATCCATACGAATGTGTGTCGCGGGCGCGGCGGGTTGCGTGCGAGATCCGTATGTGCCGACCCTACCTACACGCCTACATACTTCGGATTTTCATAATTGTTTCCAGTAAATACCGATATAAATTAGACTTAATTAAATGCAGTAGTTCTAAATAAACATATCAAATGAAGCAGACAAATATATTCAATTATTCCATGTCACAGCGTCAGTCAGCAATGTGCAGCCAGCAGAAAATTGTATCAAACGAAAACGTTGTCGTTAAGCGATTTATTTGGCCAGAGACAATGCCAGAGACGATTTCTTTTCCATAAAAATTTAACGGCATTTGACAAGTCCATACAGCTTCATAATAAAATTAAAAATGAAAACAATGGAAAACCTACATTACTAGCCTAACTCATTAAAATGTGAGGGTGGATTTAACATTACAATGACCAATGGAGTTTATGCGGAAACATCGATCCAAATCAGATGTATTATCTAAATCCTACTTTACCGTAGAGACGATACACAGATACAGCAGGACCCGAGAGAGAGAGAGAGAAATAAAATGATTTTATTTATTTTTATTTACCTTAGACAAAACTAGGAAGTTGTATTTTTGGTATTTTGGTTTCGCGCGCTGTCAGTTTGACATTTCGATTAGGCGGGAATACGCACAACGCGAGCCCGGACCTGTCATTACTGTATAACTGCCAATCGTTCCGTTAAATTCAGTCAGAGCAATCATTAGTTATTTTTACTAATTCAGCAAGTAATAAAAACACCTGGCAACTTATTGGATAAAATATTGCATACTCAAAACTCGCATTGTCCAAGTTTCCAAAATGAAGTTACTTACTGCGAGTTAAGTGAATGTGTGCCGTCACAGTCGATAAAATGCACATAGAGTATGTAAGATGGAGACTGAGGTGTGCTCAAAATAACTTTCTAAATAAATTTTACAAATTAATGTATGGCTAAAGAGCGATCGATCACGTTACAGCTCTACAAGTCATCACTGGCATCACGTCACGCACTGATCAAAGTCGTCTTGAGACTCTGAGGTAATTTAGAAGCAAATATTTGTCGTAGCTTCCGGAGTTGGATTTAAACGAATACTTATTCCAAATGATTATAGCATAGTTTAATATTAGCAGCCGACTCAGTAATCTGTCAGTAATAGCATTTATTATGCATGAAACTGTTCGGGAATTGGGTTAAGTATGACATTACCGAATTACAGCCAACCCGGTATTTAGGAAGCCAAGGCTGTATCACCTATAATAATTGTATTAGCGCTTCGCGGTTCGCATCATCATCGAATCTAAGGTTGTTTACCTTAGATTCGGGAATATAAGCCCCCTGTATTATTATAGGGGGCTTAATATTCCCGAATAGCATGAGATCAGTTAAAATCCTCAAGAACTATTGCTACTCTTCAGCTTTATAATATTAGTCATCATCATCATCAGCCTATCACAGTCCACTGCTGGACATAGGCCTCTCCAATTACACGCCACTTAGGTCGATCCTCGGCTTCTCGCATCCAGCTCCTGCCAGCCACCTTGCGCAAATCATCACTCCACCTAGCCTGAGGGCGTCCTACACTACGTTTGCCGAGACGCGGTCTCCACTCAAGAATTCGTTTACTCCAGCGGTTGTCGGTTCTGCGGCTAATATGGCCAGCCCACTGCCACTTCAGCTTGCTAATCCGGTGGGCTATGTCGGTAACTTTAGTTCTCTGCCGGATCACCTCATTTCTGATTTTATCCCTAAGAGAAACTCCGAGCATAGCTCTTTCCATAGCCAGTTGAGCGACTTTGAACTTGTGGACTAGCCGTACCGTCAGTGTCCACGTTTCGGCTCCGTATGTCATGACGGGTAGGACGCACTGATTGAAGACTTTCGTCTTGAGGCATTGTGGGATCGACGATGAGAAGACTCGACGTAGTATCCCAAATGCTGCCCAACCCAACTGAATTCTTCTGTTCACCTCATCCTCAAAGTTGTTTCTACCTAACTGCAATGTTCTACCTAACTGCAATATATAATAATATTAGTATATAGATAGTATTGTCTCTCTCTATTGTCTGTGACGTTTTGCATGATTCAACTGCTGAATCGATTTGACTGAATTTTATCTATGGAAGGCCTGGAAATACGGATATAATTACAAGAAGTAAATATTTATTCTTGGACTTGAGTAACATGCGTTTATTAGGATTTAACGCCTCTTTGGTCTAGTGGTTTGAGTACCAGGTCAACCTCTCGGGGCCTTGGGTTCGGTCCCCGGGCAACAAGAGTTCGTATGACCGAACATTCCTCGGGTTTGTGATCACCAACCCGCATTTAGCAAGCATGGTGGTTATGTCTACGCCTATACTCATCATTGCTGTGGTAACTTGAATTCAATGATGGAGGCCTTAACCTGCAGTGGGAAGATTACAGGCCGTTAATTTTACCAGTTCTTTTGATAAAATTAAATAATTTTCACATACTTTTGATATTTTATTTAAATTTGAAAATACTGATATTTTATTATAATTGCAATTAAATTGCTTAAAATATCATATAAAGTATTTAAATAGCTCTTTCATCTGAACTGACTGTCAAACATCTGCAAAAATGTTTCTTTCGGGTGTTAAGGGTGCAAACTCCTAACATTTGATGAAACAACGCTGGCTTACAGCGATAAGAATATGCTTGAAAAAATTGACGCCTATGACGTAGTGTCTCGGTGGCTAAATGGTAAAGCGCCGCGCCCGGCATGCGAGGAGATGCGAGTTCGAGTCCCGCCTGGTAAATAAATTTTCAAGTTAAAATACTGAAATTTTCACATAGTCCAATCAAACTAGTATGATTAGGTATACATTTCACATGTTATTCAATGTTATTGTCTGACGTGGAAGAAACACTGACACCGTTGGTGTCCTGCCAGGTACAACACTCAGCGCATATTGCACATAATTCTATAAAAAATAGCACAATACCATGCAATAATGGCAATTTATCTGGATGACTTGCTCTGGGAGCGGGATACAGCTTATTATTTCTTTTAATTTCTTCCCGTGTACTACTTAAGCCACATACAATTATTATCTTAATACACTAAAGTAAATTAGAGAACTACCTTTTTCCTTCCTCCTTACTTCTAACTACAACATACACGTGAATGTTACATTCTTCTGCGATAGGTATAAAGTCAATTTCTCGGCCTGTAAAACATTAGTACATATTAGATCCCACGGGAACCGTTCAAGCTTCTTGTATTAAAAGGAGCCCATTTGATACTTCTAGACTAAAATATATTCCCGTTCCCAATTCCCCTTTGATTCAGATCCGTTCGTTCAGAAGTTCTGATGTGATTCAGTAACAGATTAAGTTCCTTGATAAGATCAGGTGTGGAATATTGTAGTGTTATTTGGTCTCCCTTCTATGAAATACACAAGAAACGCCTTGAATCTGTCCAGAAGCGGTTTCTTTGGCACTTATCTTTTCAGTGTAGGATGTCAAAGCGGCTCACTTAGATTATCGTTCTAGAATTGAATTTTTCAAAGTCACAACCCTTGAAAGTCGAAGAAAGATATTAGACAATTTATTTTTGTATAAAATATGTAATGGTCTCATCGATGGCCCTTTTTTGTTAAAGCAATTAAATTATAACATCCCATACAAACTTGCCAGGAAGTCCAGATATCTACCTTTTAAATCAAAAGCTCGCACTGGCATATATCTTATGTAAACATGTTTATTTAAAAAGAGGCTGACAATAGTGACCGAGTTTCTTGCGCTGCTTCTTCTCGGCACTTGGGACGTGTAAAAGCGCCTCCAGGGGCCTATTTGCAGAAATAAAACTGATTTTAACTGATTTTAAAGGTTTTAGGACGAAGTTGGGTCACTTTTCAGTGATGAACAGGATTCAGTCACACTTTAGTCAGTTAATACGTTCAAGCAAGGCCGATATCGATATGTCATATTCACTGCGTAAATTTAAATCTACTTTAGTGGCATTATCTACTAGTACATTCTAGCATAAGAGCTTTAGATCAGAAGGATACTGTTATTACCTATTCACAGGGTAATGTATCTTTAGTAGAATTATTTTATTTACAATGTTAGCATTGATATAGGCAATGTTAAAACAATTGTGATTAATTTTATATTTTGTATTGTCTCCAATGACCAACATTTTATAGTTATGCATGCCATGGCAGCCTTTAATAAGGGCTACACTATAAAATGTATCTACTTTATATAAGCACAAGAATGTAACTGTGTACGCTTTGTTGGCTGTCTTTAAATAAATAACAGATATACATACAAACTTTTAATAATAGAAAGATTAGCAAAATAGGGTCAAGCCAATATGCCCTCTAATAATTGCAGTTAAATTTAAAAGTCATCAGCGACCACAAATCGGCACTCTATGGCTCGTCAATCGAATGAGATAATTCCAATAATTTTATTGTTCAAGTTATTAATGGCTATATGCTATGGCACTACAAAACTATTGGTATTACATTATCGCACACCTAGATCGAAAGAGGTGTAACTTAAAATGTCTGTCAATTTGTTTTCTTGGTTTCTTGAATGTACGCGAAAACTACTTATTGAAATAATATATTTATTTATTCATTTTATTTGCCTTTGTAACTTGCTCTTTCTAGGATTTTAAATTATTTTTTTATCCCAACACTACGAACACTGTGGTTATGAGTAGATCAAGAACATTGTAATTATATATGCTATAATTTAGTTATTATCGTATACTTTACTTGATATTTTAGCAACTTAATTGCACTTATAATATCAGTATATAAACTTGAAAAATTTTTTGTCTCAGGGCGAGGAGATGCGGGTTCGTGTCCCGCCTGAGACAAAAAATTTTTCAAGTTTATATACTGATATTGTTATCGTATGATGAGTCATTTGTTATTGCGCTATTGATATTTATTATATCTGTGCAGCCATTGTGAAAAAACATCTGTTACCTACGTTGAATTTGTTCGCAATTTGCAATGAAAAAAGGGATAAAACTCTGGATCCGTTATTATTATTATAATGCACAATAATTGAGGAACTGTCTGGTATTGATTTCTTATTCGTTAACATTATAATAATACAATACCCTAACGGTGTATCGCGTGTCCGTAGCAGGCAGCTCTTCTTTTTTATAACATTAATTCATAAATTATGGCATTAATTATTAATACTTCAACTACACTTCACCAATCTTATTTTATATTATTAAATTAATTAATATACGCCTGTTTAAACTCAAAAGACTTCAATATTTATAATCGGAGGCTTGTTCCGTGCTTTTTCGTGAAAAAACTTACCATGGTGGTGCATAAAATGTAATGTTGAGTTACATCATTTTTCATAGTGTGCGATATATTTGCATACAATTTTATGCTCGTATCATACTTGAGGCCAACCGGAGGCTGGGCTCGATTGCTTTTCAGGGTTATTGCGTGGGTCACCCTGAAAGACTAGAAAATAACATTAAAAGTCAAAACTATGAAGATAATTTGATAACGAAATATTCTGCAGTCGTTTCTGGACATCGCGGAATCGCTGCTATGGAACAACTGAAAATGGCGGTTAGCAAAAAGACGTTTGCAATTCGACGCCTAACTTTCTTTCAACTAATATTCAAATATGAATAGGATTAACTACTAAAAATATCTTGCAATCAAGCGTCTTGCAATCAAAATAAAGAAAAAAATGATGTTTAGTTCTTAATTAGTCCCTAACTGACTATTAATATTATTAATGTGAATATGAGAGAATGAATGAAAGCAGGTTGACTAAAAGATATATATGGCGAGTATGAATGGAAATGTTGGAAGGGGAAGGCCTCGACGAACTTATCTTGATCAAATCGGGGAAGTTCTAAAGAAAGGTCAGGTCAAGAGTACCCTAAACCGGCGAGCGTGTATGAAAAGATTAATGAATGTGGATGAAGCGAAAGTAGTACCTATGTAAGGATCGTAGCAAGTGGAAAGATGGGGTCTCTTCCTACCCCTCCGGGAAAAAGGCGTGAGTGTATGTATGTATGTATGTATGTATGAATGTGAAGTATTTTGTTTCGCTTTTACGCTGAAACTTCTCTATCCACCATTATGAAACTTTGTATCCATATTTTCAAAGGCATTGGAAAGAAAATAGGCTTTTTCCACGAGATGTAACTTGTAGATCACGCAGGCAGAGCCGTGGGCAAGAAGCTAGTAACCCATAAAATGATCGTTTTATTTTAACAAACTGCATCTTAGTATAGCGGTCGAGCCAAATCTTAAACCCGAAACAAAAAGTTTCAGAGCAGTTTACTGGAGCTTTTCGCGTTGTGAAAGCTGCAGTCTGAAGCGAATCTAAAAATACTATTGTTTACATGCGCGTACGTTCTGCGTGCCGCACACGTGACTGTCGCGATGGCCAGAATGTTCATTTTATCGATAAATAGTGATGTACCAGTGGTATAATGAACGAGCCTAGATTGTAACGAAATAAAAATAAATCAACCTTATAAGTTGAAAAATACTATTTTATCTTTAAATATAAAGAGTCGTCCATGTGCCATAAATTACGTCACACGATTTTTAAGATTTTCAGACCCCTATATGTCACGCATATTTACGAAAACTCCCATACTATTTTGCCATGTGTCACCATAAGTTGGACCCCCCCTCCCCCTTAATGTGTGACGTAATATGTGGACGACCCTTAATCAACAGTGCAATACTTAGATTAAGAAAACAGCTTGCTTCGGGATATATTGTTCGTGAATAGTGAATGTCACTGCCTCTTAAAGTTTACATGAACAAAGCTAAAAAGGCACACGCACACGCACACAAACATACACGAATGGTCTTCTTGTGTCCTTTCTCCTTTATAATTTGTTTTCCATTTAAGACTGCCATATAGATTTATGTAAAATAAAGTAACGGCCTAAAATCATTCTATTTGGATTCGATTCTCTTTTCCGCAATCAACTTTTTGTTGAAGGATTTTTTTCAATAATTAGGCCTTAAATAATAAGCTAAGATCTAGATAAATGTCTCCTATAAACTTACTACAAATCCTACAACTGTTAAATTACAAAATGTAATAACCTTTTGATGTGCTTTGTAAATAACTTTAAGAATTTTTAATTGTTTGGCGGTCACCGGTGACCTCAATGGCGCTTAAGTGTTGAACATCGATATATTGGCGCGACAACAGGCACATCACTGCGTCTGGGCGCGGCTCGCTCGCATTGCACACATGTCGGGTCACGCATGCGAGTAGCGACAGCAGAACTAATTAGAACAGATTTATTATTAATAGATTCTATATGTACTTGCTCACCGTTTTAGCTGTATGGTGCTGACCACAGAACATGGAAAAAGGTTAGAAAGGCTTTCATGCGCAATTTGTATGAGAATCGATGTCGCCGCTTGCGCCCCACTACACATAAACGAGTTCAAAGAACGCCAATCAAGCGAATCGTAGACGTCAAAAGAAACCAATCACAGTGCTCACTTACAAGCATTTGCTCATAACCTCTATGGTGCGCCGCTATATCGCCATTCTAATCTTTGTCCATGTTCTGTGGTGTTGACAATAAATAGAGCATCGTGAGGGTTAACAAAAGAACTGTTATAAGGAGACTAAAGTCGGCGTTTTCTCTCAAGTTCTCTCCTATTCCACTCAAAAATAGTTTTCCTTTACCTACACTATTGAAAGCCGTGTGGAAGAGAGCGCTTCTTAGCAATAAGACCGCCGCATTGTATGAATGTTCGTAATGCTAAATGTTGTTGACACCTGTATTTTGTTCTTTTTGCCATCAGCTAAACTGTAGCTGCCAATACGCCAGGAGATTGGATAAGCCAATGTTCTGCAGTGGAATGATGTATGTATTCAATAAAATGGAATCATCACTCTATACCCTTATAAGATCTCTTTTCACCTATCTATCTGTCTGTCTGACCGATTGACTGTTTGTTCGTCAAGACAAAGTCCCTTTTTAGAATTCTTTCATATGTCAAAACTGATACCTAATAACCGAGGCATCTGGTCATTCATTGCCAGGATACACTCCGTTTACCTAGAATCATTTTTGAAAAGAAGATGTATATAGCACTAGTACAGAAATGCCTGTTTTTTTCATTAATATACCATATCTGCAGTGTTTATAAAAGAAAATCATTGAATATGCTATCTTTACTGCAGAATTATTAAGTTATTGGCATTCCTACGGCGAGAAATCCCGGTAAACCCTACTCAATAGTCAACGAGATTAGACGCCCTCATTGCTATACAATTTTCAAACCTAAGCTATTGACTTAGAACTCAGGTTTCCATAGCTCTATCTGCATCAAAAGCCAACATAAATATGGTGGCCAGCCAGTCAGATTTCAACCTTATCTAGATTATTACTTAAAGAATGTTTACAAGTGAATATGTTATTGTGTGCAACCATTGTATAATGTAGCATTGTATACGTACCAGGAAGAAGCCCCACAAGTATTGTTTTGCTGTCTGTACTTAAGAGGAAATACAAGGGCCGTTTTTCCATACAAACGTAGTTCCCTGTTTCCTCCCTGGATAGAGCCAGTAGAGCAATATTTTTTACTACAAAAATCTATGGCCACTATTAGCATGTTTCTATGTTTTCTGTTTTTTCATAAATTAATTAATAAAAAAGATATGAGCCCTCATAAATCGAAAAAATTCACCAGATTTTCCGCTGTGTTCAAACATCCAGAAAACAAATTTGGCTATATTTTAGAAAAAGAGGAAAATACACTAACACGGCCAAAGCCTTTCTTTAATTTTTATCGAAAAAAGTATTTAAATCGCTCTAGTTTTGGAAAAGTAATCGGGGGACTACGAAACGTTGATTTGATGTGCTTTTAGTAGGTATTTTCGGTCCAACAAGTGTTGTTTCTATCACACTCTGCGGTGAAGGCGTTTGGCACTGCGCGACAGCAATAGATTTTACAAATACCTATTTTTCAATTCTTTCGCCCGTAGTGTTTCCTCTTAATTCGCTGTCAGACTATGAGAGAAAATCCGAGATTTGTAGCCAATAAAGAAAATGAAAAGAAATTTTGGCATCTAAATTACCTCATTACCTGAAGACGAAAGTTAGTGATGACTTATCGAACTGCGACGTGGTCACTTACGGCCATTTCCAATAACCTATCTATCTTCAGTTTTGGCATATCGGAGATAGGAAACAACTTTTGTCTTTGTTTCTCTGGACGGCAAAAACAGAGATAGAAACTGTTTCCTATCTCCGATATGCCAAAACTGAAGATAGATAGGGTATTGGAACCGGCCGTTAATGTGTCTCATAAGAGGCTCTAGATCGCAAAGCGGACAATGAAGAGATCAATGCTAGTCATTTCTTCAGATAGAAGCAGAAATGAGTAAATCCGTGGTGAAACTAAGATATAATCGCCATCGTTCGAAGAATTGCTAAAGTGGCAATGGGCGAGACACACTGTAAGAATAATCTATGGGCGTTGGGCGAAGGGTTCTGGAATAGCAACCGCGCTTCAATCAATGATTTGTGAGTAGTCCTCCCGCCAGGTGGACTGACGATCTGGAGAAGGTCGGAAGCCACTGGTTGAGTCTGATGCCTTACTCTGCAACACGAAGCTCGTATTTACGGATATAACTGTCTCTTTTAGATACTTTAAGACATCGGTAGGAGTGATAGGGACAGATGGACTCGAATATACGGACATTGTATATTCGAGTATATACCTATAATATATTATAAAAAAGATATCTGTTAATGTAAATAAATAAATAATAATAATAATTGTGTTGCGGAGTAAGGCCTCAGCAGGACCCGGGGGTTGATGCCCAACAACCCAGGACCTCAACCCCGATCTTAGTACGGTACTTAAAGCAGAATTATGTAAACAACAGTTGTGAAGACTCAAATATATCCTAATTAGGGCTTTTTGTACATAGTCTGCGTCGAGCGCAATCACGAGCGGCAATCGTTAAAAATTATAGCCATCTCTTTCTTTGCGTGCTATTTCGCATCTTTTGCTCTGCTTATCAGTGAAACTTGTCAATGTGTGCAGTTTTGGATTGCTCGGAACAGATTTAATAGGCGAATTACTATGAACGTAACATCTATACTTTAAAATATCATTGTTTCAACGGAATTACTTTCTTCTCCAAGTAAATCAATTACACTTTCTGAAAGGAATCAACTCTACGAGATTGCATAGGAGTTCATGACACCCAAAAGACCTTGTCTGGTATATTGCGTAATGTAAAACTTTTGGGCGACTGCGACAATGGGTGCGGTATCAAAAGTTATTTATTGTAAGAGCTAACCGCAAACATACAAGCCCCATACTGTACGATCTCGAGGCTGGTTCAGATAACAAACTTGCTTAAGCTCCATCGATCAAAAGCTCGGTCGGTGTGTGCACAGTTTAATTTGATCAGCCATTGCATCATAGTAATACAAATACTAACATTTATTTCAGATAAAAGTCATACTTAAGTGGCTTTAACTAATTTACTGGAATAAAAAAAATCAAAGATAAATTAGCTTACAAAACCTGTCGAAAAATATGACTGTTCCATGCAACATCCGATACATAATGGGACATGCCTCTGAACGGGACAGGCAAAAATCTTCAATCACCTTTAGTATACTAGATTAGTTCTTCTCTAGTCTGCATTGCATTTATATTGAGGTACTTTAAAAAAAAAAGGATTAAATAATACAGCAAATATACAGGGTGCTTTGAAATCATTGGCATTTTCGTAGTCGGGTTACCTACAGTTTTTACTATGTAGCTTGTAAATTGTATTAAGTAGTAGTAGTAGTAAGTAATTGTATTGTACTTTTTAAATACACTTATGGACAAGGCTGGCTGTTGTTCCCTGGCCTGTGGCATATGTAAATGAGTCGACAGACAGCCACACACCACATATGTGGAAGCGTGTCAAGGCTGTCAACTGATTTTTAAAGAATTATATCCAGTTGTGTTAGCCCTGTAAGGTTCGATTGGCCAAATATTAACTTAATAAAGTTTTTGTCGTGACAAAGCTTGGAAGTTGACGGTCGAGTGCAACTAGTTTCGCAAATTAAAAAATAAAAGTTTATTTTATCAAGTTATACTATTCACATTTTAAATTGTTGTTGTTCCTTTTGAATGCTAGAGCTTGAGGCTTACCGAAGTAAATACTGTCGAAATTTCATTCATAGCTTAAATCGGCTTTCTTTTTTATGACAATGTTATATTGAATATTTGCTATTTTAAGGCGTCCGCAAGTAGGATAGCACATCCTTCCTGTCGTATGGGTGTCGGTATACACCTTCTAGTCCAAGTGGTAGGATCTACCTCCTAGTTGTCCACCCTGGGCAACGGTATCTTTGGTTTTCTAACCCATGATGACGGCTAACAGATCCCTCTGCAGTGGTAGGCCACCTGGATGCTACCACCCTGGAGTGTGGGAGAACCAGTGCCACTTTATTTACACTCGCTCCATCTAAGGCTTCTTCTTAACCTTATAGTTAAGTATGCAGTCAAGAGCAAGCCCCACCGTTTTTAAAAAAATGCGACTAAAGATGTACTGCCAGAATAAACGAACAGAAGCGTCTTCTCCTCACCAGTAGCAAACACCACCTGACGACCTATGTGGTGATATGCCGTAGGTGCACAACGGTTTTCTAGGTGTAATACAAGGTCTCGGGTTCGATTCCCTGAGAGATCAAAGAAAATCGAAAATAAATAAATAAATAAATAAATAATTCATTGTTAATGGAAAAATCGTTCAAAAATAAGTTCCTATAATTTCTCGGATCTAGGTAAGTATTTGTAGTGGCATCGTTGTTTTGGATTTCCATGAAACAAGAGCTTTAAATAATTAGTTAATTTGGGTTCAAAACAATGTATGTCGAACATATTATATGTTCGACATTTACTAGTCAAACTGCAATTGCCAACCCGCCAATTCTTTTATTTTTACCTTAGCAAATATCGAAATCTCGATTCTCGAAATCGACATTTTCTAAGTCTTTTATCACAACTTTTTGTACTGAGCTATAAAAAAAAATGCGTAATTTGTTTTTTGTCTGGTAGATTGTTATATTAAAATTTGGAAAGTGGTTAAAATTTCACCCTGTATATGACCGATAAATCAGAAATTTCCCGCACTTATTTTCAAGTTAAAAAGCATCGCTAAAAACTACTTAGAAAATAAATCTTGTGATGAGCTGTTGACTGTACATTATAATCCTCACATGTTTTATAATTTCACCTTCAAACCGCAAGTACTTGTGTAAGTACTTAACGAGCTAGCATTGAGTGTCGTTGAAGGGAAAAGGAAGTATTACGAGATATTTATTACCTATTTATTTATTATCCACAATTATGTATCGGCGTTAAGTTTGTACTTTTGCACACAGGGAAGAAACGTTCAGTATACCATGGTATTAATATATATATTTATACTTTCGAAGATTGAAGAACTCGGAGGTCTTCAATCTTGTGGAGTTTACTCACCGGTTTTCAAGGTATCGCCTGCTCCGAAGTCCCGGGAATTCAATGAAATGAATTTTTCCGTCTGGAGTGGAGATCCCGTTTAGGAAAGCTTAGTGTAGGACGCCCTGCGTGCGATTCAATGGACTGATGACCTTAGGAGAACTGTTGGCAGCGATTGGATGGAGAAAGCCTAGGATATAAATTTGTGGCGTTACTTGAAGGAGAGCTACGTCCAGCTGTGTATGCATAATGTTTTGACGACCATTTGGATCAGCGGTAGTAAACGCTGCTTCTGACCCATGGGTCGCGGGTTCGATCCCCGCACAGTACAAATATTTGTGTGCATGAACATGTCTGTTTGTACTGGTCTGGGTGTTTTCTATATATTATAAATATGTATTTACATAAAAAATATATATAAGTAAGTTTATCGGTTGCCTAGTACCCCATACGACAGGGTACTTAATAGTAGCTTAATTTGGGACTAGATAGCTCTGTGTGGCCCAGTGAGGCATGTCTTAAATATTAATATTAATTAATAATAATGGCTGTTGATTGAACGAAAAACTCCTTGGTGACATGTACGCACATTTCAACGTGTAGATTCAAGGCCTGCTCCAACCGAGTTCGATTTTCGAACGGATCAATGTAGAAGAAAAGGATTTTTATATATGGTTACAGACGTGTTTCGGAAGCCGTTGGTCCCGCTTTCTGTCGCAAGGTTAAACTCGTAAGAAGTCAAGTCACAAGCCTATTATGCGGATTGGAAAACACTGTCAGCAGACTGTCCTTAAAGGAATGATATACGAAAAGAAGAATAAGATAATGCGTCTCAGACTTTTAATTGTTTCTTTATTTCCTTTACCTTTTTATTTTTGTGTAAAGTACTTTCTTAACTCATTTAGTAACTTCTATTGCATAACTTTCTTAGCACTGGTGATTTAATAAAATTTAAACAAAACAAACTTACTGAGTCCTCTTGCCGTGTTAAATTTATTAGTTTTGTGGGAGCCATCATAAAATGTTATGCAGAAACAATTTAATGAAACGGATGTCGTTATTAGCTTTTTTGTGCGGACGAGGTTTTTAAAACAAGTGTAAAGCAATCACAATGTTTTGAATATAAAAAATATGACACCACCATGATTGTATTTTATTAATACATAAACCTTATATTATTTTGATAGGGTATTTTCACGACTCAAGTTACGTCTAGTTCTCTCACAGTTGACTCACACGATTACATGCAACTGCAACTGGAGAGGTCTATGGACTGCGATAGGCTGATGATGATGATGATGACATATGTAAAAAACAGGTTTCTTACCTTGAATGTTAGTAGGATAGTCTACTACGTGTTGTCCACAGCAAAACAATGTATGTTGTATGATATTATATTTTTGTGATTAAATTATTTATTGAAATAAGCTAATTGAGTCCGGACTCCGGAGCCTTTGCAGTGTTGGGTTCTGAATTTTATTAATGCTACGACGGGGTCTTATGTAGCTAGAAATCTTACCATCTTCTCTATTGAAATAAGGCCGTGAATGCGTAAAGATTCGACCAATCAACCCGTCCGGGAATCGAACGCGGGATCTCAGCGACTCCTTAAAAACCGGTGTCTTGACCAATCAACCACGAAAGTGGTTCTTCTAAATCTTGAAGATCTTATACATCTTATTTCATGTTTGTAAATAAAAAGTAAAATTACAAATACTTTTGGCACGGACTGTTATTTTCCATATATCCATACTTTTATCTCAAGGTCATAGTTTAACAATGCAATTATGAATGTGGGTTACTAATTATGCACACACGGCAATTACAAATAGTGCATGTATGTTTAACACAAAACATATAGTGCTTGATTTGCATACAATGGGTCTGTTTTGTTATTGAGAGCATGTCGGCTGGGAAATGGTTTTATGGTTCTGTGTGAATGTTTTCGTATTTATTATTATTGGTTTTACTACGTAAATACATATTTTTTTTAATAAAACAACATAGTACGTACATTGTTCTGATCCCAAAGTAAATTAACAATTTAAAGCACTCGTATTGTGGAAATCAGAGACAAAGAAGGTACCACACACGCCCAGATCCGAGAAAATATAGGAAAAGACTTTTTTCTACTTGAAATTCGTCCGGGATTTGAACCCAGGACCTCAGAGCAGGCGACCACTGCCACGGTGGTCGTCAAAAGTATAGTCATTAATGTATAAAAAAAATAGATAGTCAGGACAGAAAGCTGTGCCTTCGCTCTACCATAGGCTAAACTGCGATCCTCACAGCGGATGCGGGCAGTTACCCGGTACACAGGCTTGTGGGTTCAAGTCCCGTCTGAGGCAGCCGAGCTTTTTCAAGCAATTATTTTTATAGTACCCCTGCAAAAAGTACTCCCAAGTGCTCGGTTTTATATAATATTTTATAACGCCCCGTTTGGTCTAGTGGTTTAAATACCGGGTCAAGATCTCGGGGTCCCAGGTTCGATCCCCGGGTCGGGCAACAAAAAGTTTCGAATTTTCGAACGTTGCTCGGGTTTGTGATCACCAACCCGCATTTGGCAAGCGTGGTGATTATGCCAGTTCCCATCATTTCTGTGGTAAGTTGAATTCAATGATGGAGGCCTTTTCCCTGCAGTGGAATGATAATAGGCTGTTACAAGTGCTCGGTTAGCACTTAAACACCTCATAATTTCCGATGCTGACTGTATAGTGGCCTGCAGATCAGTCTAGCAAACACAAAGACATTATTGCAAACTCGTCCTTATTCCAACGAAATTTAGACTCCTAAGTGTATATGTGTGATTTAAACTGATTTGATTTTATAGGTTGACTTGGTGTCGTCTGTATTACGCCATATCCCTAATCTATTGTTAGAGGAATAGAATAATACGAGCGAAGCAATCTTATGTAGGCCAAGTGTACACACGACTTGTTTACATACCGCACAAAAGACATAGACTTGAGGAGGCTGCATTCAATCAGTATGAGAACAATCTTCACACATAAAACAGTACCTATAGTGGAGCTACACTGTCGATAGTTAGACTATCAATTAAATTAAATAGGCAGACTACAAAAACCAGCAGTTAGGAATTCAAATCGCAGATAATGTATGTGCTAAAATATCGTAGTTGCAACAATGCAGTTTAAAAATGATACTATTTTAATTTGAAATTAGAATACCAAATAAGTACCTTTGTGGATCAACAAGTAGATGGCACGAAAATCAAACAAAAAGAAATAAAACCGGCCAAGTGTGAGTCGGACTCGCGCACGAAGGGTTCCGTACCAAAAAGGCCAAAAAAACGGGTTTGTTGTATGGGAGCCCCCCTTAAATATTTATTTTATTTTGTTTTTAGTATATGTTGTTATTGCGGTAACAGAATTACATAATTTGTGAAAATTTCAACTGTCTAGCTTTCGCCGCTCTTGAGATACAGTCTGGTGACAGAGCGACGGACAGACGGACAGACGGACAGACAGCGAAGTCTTAGTAATAGGGTCCCGTTTTTCCCCTTTGTGTACGGAACCCTAAAAACAAACATGTAATAAATTTTTAGTAGATACCAAACAAACGATCTCCGACAATCGCCATTAACCGACTCAGTTTTTTTTAGCAACAAACAATTAATTACAGCGGTAGTTTTTTGTTTCTTAATTAGTTTTTCATCATATTCCATCTTGTTTCGGCATCGATGTGTATAAGAACAAGTTACATAGTCCGATACAAAAATGACACCTAAAACGCTAAAACTGTCCACGATTGTAGAACAGAATAGAATAGAATAGAATATCTTTATTTGTTTAAGAATCGGGGGGCACGGCAGTGTCCCCGCCAAGTCGAGCGCGAAGCAAACACTGCCGTACCATCCTTTACTGGAACCATTTCGCCGCATTTTCAGGCCCTTATTTGAGAACTTGATAAGACCAGAACGCAGAATAGGGTTTACAGAAGGAATTACAGATAAAGAATATGATCGCCTATCCAGCCATTGACAAATAGCATGCAAATAGTTTTTAACTTTGTCATAACATACATTCCATGATTGACTTTGATTTTATGTCAGTGTAGGTAGGTACTTTATACCTACATAATGCCGAAATGCAATAGTATAGATTTTGTCATGTTGTATCCGTTCGATTGATATAGGTTACACTGAAAGCACATGAGTAAATATTTATTTATTGACGACCTCCGTGGCGGAGTGGCGTGCACACCGGTTTTCAAGGTGTCGTCTGCTCCGAGGTCCCGGGTTCGATTCCCGGACGGGTCAATGTAGAAAAAATGTGTTTTTCTACATTTTCTCGGGTCTGGGTGTTTGTGGTACCTTCGTTGTTTCTGGTTTCAAAAATACGAATGCTTTAAATAGTTATTTAAATTGTGATCAGGACAATGTATGTGATGTTGTCCACATTTATTTAATTATTTATTTATTTATTTATTTATTCATGTGCTGAAAGAGCATCCTTATGTCAGATGAGTGCAATTTTTGTTGGGACACTTTTTTATATTACTTATATCAATAATCATCATCAGCCTATCGCAGTCCACTGCTAGACACATGCCTCTCCAATCGCACGGCACTTAGGTCGATCCTCGGCTCCTCGCATCCAGCTCCTGCCGCCACCTTGCGCAAATCATCACTCCACCTGGCCTGAGGGCGTCCTACACTACGTTTGCCGAGTCGCGGTCTCCACTCAAGAACTCGTACTACATCAATAAGTTTCGGATATATTTTCGCTTTGAATGTTGTTTCAAAGTCGTTCACTTAACAGCTGACATTTCGAACTTTATCAGCTTAATTATAATATAATAATCTAATTGTTAATCAAACAATATAATTACTCATTTGCCCCTGAGAACTAACACTTGTTGATCTTTAGATTAAACACAAATCGCAAGTGCACACAAAATTTTAATCTCGCAAATTGATCCACATTACTGTTCGTAGCAAAATCACCTTTAACACTATCTTATTAAGGGACTTCAGAGTTAATTGAACGAGTTATTTTTGTCATTGGAATTTAGACTTTATATACTTATTACATGGTTTGGTATTTGAATGAATTTGTTTGTAGAAAGGTGCAGAATTGTCAACTCTCGCGACATTGGGTAAGGTCATCAACATGCGGGCGGTACGGTCTGCAATAGTAGTAGTAAACAATAGTGATAAATTCGTCAAGAATTTTTTTTTTCGTAGAAATGGTATTTTTTTATTGAATATCGTGATACAAATAATATTAAATGTCATAAAAGGTGTCGTAAAGGTGTATAAGTAAGGTGGAGAAAAGGGGTAGGTACTGCTAGTAGAAGACGGATAGCAGGGCCGTTGCTAATTCCAACTCGCCTGCCATGCGAGGCAAGAAGGTAACTTTAGGGGAAGCCTCTGTCCAGCCGTGGGCGTCGCCACTAACCAGATTACAGGTACATAAAACTACTTACAAAAAGCAAGCATACTTTTACAATTGTTAGTAAAGGAGATGTACCATAATAGGCCCAGACATTGTACACCATTTTCAAAAATCAAGAAAAAATACTGTTTCTGGGAAAAATACATATAAATTTATTTAACGTATAATTTAGTGGTTCAAAAATAAATAAGATCGAATAATTTAGCAAACTCCATTAGGCATTCCAAGATGGCGTCAATCTAAAAAAACTTTAAATGTCAGTAGCTGTCAGATACCCCTTGTCACTTTGGCATAATCATTCACTTCAAGTTTTTGTTCTGCTTGTCGCGCTTTTATTGTAGTTCATTATAACGACCTCTTTTTCGTTTTCTGTATTTAGTATTGATCGACACATTACTTTCATAATGTTTGTTGTTACTACAGTAAGCGATGGTACTCGACTCCTAGCTGCGCGATTTTGAAACTGACAGACGTCATCATAATGTCATCTTCCGCCATGATGGTTTTGTTGTTTTGTATTGCTATTTTCTTACTTATCTCTTTATTTGAACCACTTAACGAAGCCATTTTAAAAGAATTGGATAATAACAAAATCTTGTAGGTGTATTGGTCTATCTTTTGGTGGGTTGTACAGGTTCTGGGCCTGGCCATACAATTTGGGACATCTCCTTTTTACAGCCTTCCGTAAGCAATCAGGATATTCAACACGTATTTACAAATTCTTAAAAACTTATTAATTACTGGTTTTCACTTGATTTAGGCACGTGAATATCAAAATACCGATGCTTGATACATCGAGATACAAAAAGTATAAACTAAAAATAATAATAATTTTCGAGGATTATAAAACTGATGAGTCATTGGGGTCATTTATTTGGACAGACGTATTATCTCTTATTACCTGACAAAATGGGATTGCGAACGAAATGGAATTCTCGAGTTCGATTTATTAAAAAATTCTCCAATAAATTTTTAATTAATCGAACTTAAGTGAATGACACTTGAAGTATTTCAATCAAAATAGTTCTCTCGATGTCTTAAAGCAGTTGTTTTTTGAGCTTGTATTCAGCAAAGTTCAAGCCTTAAATATGGCAACACTTGACGACAATCAGGCCAAGTACAACATTCTAAGCAGGAAAGTATATACTAGAAGTACCTACATGTAACCTACATTTTTAACTTTTGTCGACATCAAGTTTGAATAAAGGAAGAAGCAAATTCTATCGACTAACTCTTAAAATAAATAAAGAGTTTCTAATTACATTGTTTTAAAAAATAATATAAAATATTCTCTCGCTGTTTCTGCAGCTCGTACTTGCTTTATCTTTCTCGGTGCGCGTGCGCCGCGAGAGGTCGCGAGGAAGTGTTTGTCTGTTTGTGTGTCAATGGTAACAGTTTATCTAACAATACGTATATTACACATTTTATGATCGCGAAATGGTTACATTTTTTCCGGTACAGATAGCAGCTCAGTGGTTGAAATCGCCGTGCATCCGAATGTCCTTAGTTTGAGTCCTATTATGTATTTTATAGTACTAATATATAACAACTAAAAACCGGACAAGTGCGAGGTGGACCCGTCAACTACTAAACGCTTGTAGACTTTTTAGGGGTAGTTGTCCCCATTTTAATTGTGTCTGGAAAAAAAGTCTACAAGCGGTTAAGACTACATCACAATTATAGTATAGAGGGTATTTCTTGCAAAATGTCATAGTTCTTGATCAATGGGAAGCACCTCGTCAGTGTCATAATATACGTTTTGTGCGGCACAGATGGCCGTAGGCTTTTTTAAGTTCTTTAGCAGTATTTTATTTTATAGTTTCAAAGGACTATAATTTCAAATCACTACCGCCATGTGTACTCGTAATTTATTTTCAAAATTCAGTGCAAGTTCAGTGCAGAAATGTATATTTTGCCTGAACCAGTATAAACCAACAAGATAAATCCTCAAACAGGATATTCAGGCCAGTTTGAATGGATGCTATAAGTAGGCAAAAGACCATATTCTTCCCAAATCAGAACAAAGGCCTCCATCATTGAATTCAAGTTACCACAGCAATGATAGGTACAGGCACAATCACCACGCTTGCCAAATGCGAAACTCTTGTTGCCCGAACCGGGAATCGTACCTACATCCTATAATGGTTCCGTTTCTTTCCCTTTAAAGTTCATTGCAGAACCCTAAAAATATTGGCATGTTGAGTAATGGTGTTCTTGATTCATTTGTAACAGTTTTTAAATACTTAATCCCTCAACCCCCAGGAGGCACGCGCGTGCCGCGATACCAATTGATTTCAATTGTGTCTGGAATAACTCACGATCGAGGGATTAATTAGGGCTTACTGTCTCTATTGTGACATAGTCAGCTGATTCGCCGTTGCCCAACTTCCGGAGTGTTTCTATTTACCTTATCTCGCAGCCTTGCCTCGTAATGTTATGCGCACTTCCGCGATGCATTTCCTACTATGCACTTGTTGCACACTTAGGTTGAGGGCAGACGATGTTTTTTGTTTACTTTCTTCGTATGTTCTATAAATATCACGAAGAAAAACATTTAAAAGTAATACGTTAACTTTTAAATGATTTTCGTGTGTTTATGGAATTAGTAGTAACGACCTGCAGGGAAAAGGCCTTTATGACTGAATTCAAGTTACCATAGCTATGATGGGTACAGGTATAATCACCACGCTTGCCAAATGCGGATTCGTGATCACAAACTAACAAACTTTTTAAACAAATTGTTATTGCCGCAGTTATCGCTGTAAGTCAAAATTTTATTGGCACTGAGACGTAGGTGTCCGTGTTTCGGCGGCTTAATTGGCAAAGCGCTCGATAAGTATGGAAATGCGGGTTTGTTCCCGCCTGAGACATAATTTTTCAAGTTTAAATACATACTGTTATTATATATACAATAAAGTTGCTAAAATCTATACCAATATTATAAAGCTGAAGAGTTTGTTTGTTTGGACGCGCTAATCTCAGGAAGTACTGGTTGGAATTAAAAAAATATTTTTGTGTTGGATAGTCCATTTATCGAGGAAGGCTTTAGGCTATATAACATAACGATGCGACCAATAGGAGCGAAGCATCAGTGAAAAATGTTGCAAAAATAGTCGCGATCATAATATAACAGAAATTGACGCAGGCGAAGTTGCGGGCAACAGCTAGTATCGTATAAGGTATTATTTCTTATAATATCAGTATATAAACTTGAAAAATTTTGTCTCAGGCGGGACTCGAACCCGCATCTCCCGCCCGGCATGCGAGGAGATGCGGGTTCGAGTCCCGCCTGAGACAAAATTTTTCAAGTTTATATACTGATATTATAAGTGCAATTAAGTTGCTAAAATATCAAATAAAGTATATTATTTCTTAGTTACTTTGGGATCAAAACAATGTGATTTTTTCAACATTTATTTACATCATGATTAGTGAATCGTTTGCGGTTGCCCTTAGGACTTATTTATAGTGTGCCTAGGTCATGATAGGCCTTGCGAGTTTTCTTAGATGCTGAGAGAATAATAATTTCAGGGTAAATGATTATAAATAGACGGTTGTCTCGAAAGATACGCAATACAATGTTTTGAAACAATCATTGCGAGTGATGATGTTTAGAGATGTTTTAGTTGTATTTGATTAAGGCTTTTAAAAGACATTATAGGTTAATCGTAGTCTCGTCTGCAGTCATTGAAGGGTCGTCGGTTCAAATCGAAGCAAACTCTAGATTTTTCTAAAATGATTTGTTGTTTTATTTGAAATGCTTCATCAGGGTGAGAAAAAACGTAGAACCTTAACTATAGTCCAGTAATCATCTGGGGTCTCTGTCTAAGGAAGTTATTTTCGTAGGAGAGTTGTGGGTGTGGTTGTCACACTAAAGTAAAACAGCACCACCTCTTCTCTTCCTATGGGTGTCGTAACAGGCGTACATTTTTACCGCCAGAATAAAGCACCAGCGTCTTATCTTTAGCCAACCAACCTGTGCCTGCCAAGATGGTTCTGGTATGACTATCTTTTGGAGAGGTCTACTTAAGTCCAGCCGTGGACTGAAGTGGACAGATGATGCTGTACCAATTTTCTATAATAATGGATTATATATTTTTAATAGTTAACTTCCGTGGTAGAGTGGTGTACACTCCGGTGTTCAAGGTGTTGCCTGCTCCGAGGTGTCGGGTTCAAAGTAGAAAAAGTATTTTAGTACTATATTTTAGCGGGTCTGGATTTTTTTGTATAATCGTTGTTTCTGATTTCCATAACATAAATTCTTCAAAAAGTTTTGAAATCAATTGTTATCGTGGCACCCGAGTGCCTCCTGGGGGTTGAGGGATTAATTGATAGTTACTATATTGCGCATTAGTGTATAACATTTTGTGAATGGGATTTATGACTAAAACAGTCATGCAGTCATTGTATGGGAAAACCTGAACCGCAAACTCAAAAACGATTGACACACATATACGCAGCCTTCAACATCACTCACCGGAGAAATATATACAATCTGATTTATTTTAACTCCGCAAATTGTTTCGTAATAAAACGAAAAAACCTATGTATTATATATTACCTGTGCCTATGACAAACAAAGCTGTTTGTCTAATTCAATATAGAAAAAATCTCCGGCCACGGTGTTGTAGATTTAATTCCTACAAAATGTTAAAAAGAAACAATTAAATCGGTTAGGCTGAAATGTATTTTAATTGAAATGGCCGTAGAAATACTCATAGTACGAGTAATACTTAGCTGTATAGAGTTTGGTTGCGCGTAGTATTAATTTTTGTTAATAACTATTAATTATGACACTTGCCCTCTATGGCACGCACTCGGCATTGCCATAGACAGCCACTTCTGTCAAAAAAGAAAAATTAAAATTAAAACTGTCACTTCTCTTGAAAACTTGTCAGTTTTCCTCGCCAAACCATGAAGGTTCTGCAAGTTCCTGATTTCCTGTCTTCGCTCCTTGAATTGATTGAAAAACCCACCCAGGAAAGGAGTGAATTGCGGCGCCAGATCGGTAAGTCCCTTGTGCGCACAATTTGTTTTAATTATAGATTCAGTAATTTTAGTATTGCCGCACCAATATATCTCTTGTGCCTAGGTACCTAGTTTATTTATTGGTTTAAGTATAATATAAAACCTTCCATCTGGTGTCGCTATTAACAGGCCACACCATAGTCTTTAATCTAGACTGTTCCTTTTAAAACATTTCGGGGAAGCCCTATATTCCAGGTTACACTGAAATGAAATAGTTTGCAAGTCGCTGACGATCTTCGTTTTGCTTAGCTTTGATTTGGATTAGCTTTAAATACAATGTATTATGAAAAGAACTTTATTTCGCAGGAGTTTGAGCTTTCTCCGTACCAATTTCTATCAAAATATGATTGATAACGCCCTGTTAATGTAGTGTTTTAAGTTACCTGGAAAGATCTCGGGTTCCTAAGTTCGACCCCGGGTCGGGCAACAAGACTTTTGAATTTTCAAACATTGTTCGGGTTTGTGATTACTAACCCGCATTTGGAAAGCGCGGTACTTAAGCCTTTACTCATCATTGCTGTGGTAACTTGAATTCAATGATGGAGACCTTTTCCCCCGCTGGGATGATCATTCTTACTTTACTTTAGTTTTTAAAGCGTAAGAGTCTAAATTACTTTCGCATTAAAATGTTATTTCGATTTAAAACCATGACCTCGAGTTACCGCAACCTTTGTGAACAAATTTTATTATATAAAATTATATCAGCATGGCATCAGGTCCAATGGCCTTTCTGTCCATTAAAGTAGATAACAAGACTTGAAATATTATTATCATTTGTCATGTTTTTCGATAGTAAATTGTAAATTAATATTATAGCGTTCTCATGGTTACTGCCGAGTATTGTCAAGAAATCTTCTCGTTCTGTGCTTCATAAGTGGTGTCTATAGGAATATTAAAAACGTATAAAGGGATTTAAACGTTGTTAAATAGTTAGGTGACGCGAAAGTTTAAAAGTGGTTGTAAGAATATTGTTAGATACCTACCCATCTCATAATACTATATAACTAAGTACTTTTAAGTCTAGAAGAGATCGCGTTAAGTGATAAAATCACCTAATCGCGGAGTGATGATTTGCGCAAGATGGCTGGCAGGGGCTGGATGCGAGAAGCCGAGGATCGACCTAAGTGGCGTGCAACTGGAGAGGCCTATGTCCAGCAGTGGACTGCGATAGGCTGATGATGATGATGATGTGTTTTGGTGCAATGAAGTGCATTGAACTAAACTGAATTGAAAGGCAGATATAACCGGGAAAGCGTTATGGTCGAGAGACCGATATAAAATAGCACACGATATAAAAGAGAGAGCGATATAACCATATCGTTTGCTCTTTTATATCGCCCTCTCGGAAAATCGCTTTAATCGCTATTTCAATTTAAATCAATACACTTTATTGCACAGTGTTAGAAATTCTTGGTTTGGAGCGCGATATAAACCAAATTCCAAACGAAGTCACGCGCTGATCATCGTATAGTTAGTTAAATAAGCCTAAATATAATATGCGCAAGCGCCGGTTCAATGTCGAGACGAAAGATACAAACAAATAGTTTTCACGCATCACAGCGCATCAAAATGTTAACGTGTCACCGCCTGCAAGGCTGCGGTTAGCTGTTAGTACGGGCAAATGAAAAATTTAAGAAAAGTAAATTTATTTTATCTACAACACTAATGCCTGAATAAAAAAAACTTGAGAGGTGTCAAGGGATACACCCGGATGGATCGAAGTTAATTTTTAGGATTTTTTTTTTATTTTTTTTTACTTTTATTTTTAATTCTCTCCCTCTCCCTCCTTCCCTCTCTCTCTCTCTCTCTCTTTCGCCGCACGGCTTACAACTATAGCAAAAAGTGTCCGTCAAAAAGTGTCGTTACAATTTTTTCCGTCTAGCCCCCTTTCGCAACGCGCGATAGGGAACTTCGTTCCAAAACGTATCGTGTGTTACCGGCACTTAAAACAATATTAGCGCCACCTCTTCCGCTTCTATGAGTGTCATAAATGAGTACCTACTGTGAGGAGAAGAACAAAGGCGACAATTATTATTTTAACTTCTTCAAGTTATAGCAATGTAAATTACAAACGCATATTAATTTCAGTATTTTAACTTGAAAAATTATGTCTATGTATAGCTTTAATTCTAGCTCTATAAGAATAGCAGCTACATAAGTACAGCAGGATTTACACCACAAAACTTAAATGTAGTACAATTCGTTATAAGTACTCAGCATTATGAATACTACTTAGCATAATATACTAACGCGAATATTTTGATATAATAAACAGTGGATTGCCTCGATATGAACGATTGTGCTAACATTATGAAACGATTTACCTTCAAATAACAGTTCGAAATGGACTGAGATGCGGATCATCTCGTACATATTACGGAATGACGTCAGACTTTATATTATCAACCTCCAAGCTAAACTTGTTTAAATAATTGAACACTAATAGATTTGAAACGAAATATACATTTACGAATTCAGCTCGCCTAGAATGATACGTGACAGTATAAAACGTCCCTGCAGGGCAAGGGCTTCCATCATTGAATTCAAGTAACAGCATTATTGTGTACAGGAATAATCACCACTCTGGCCAGCTAAATGCGGGTTAGTTATCACAAATCCGAGCAATGATCGAAAATTCAAAACACTTTTTGCCTGACCCGAGGATCGAATCCAGGGCCTTAAGTTCTTGCCCTGGTACTTAAACTACTCGTAGAAGGTTATATTTATAAAAACTTACTTTCAATAGAAAATATGGTTGGAAACTGCCAGATGTTTGGGACTCAGTCATACTTTCCTTAAAGTCCTCATACCTTGGCAACACTGCAAAAACTCCAGACACAGTTAGCTCAGATTCGTAATTTTTAATTTTAAATGTTCATATCTGTTTGCGTGGGCCGGTGGCCCTCAGCCTCTGCGTTTTCCACAGAAAACCAGCAACATGGCTACTTTTGCCGTGGAAATACCGCTTAGTGGAAACTATTTTCGCTACATATCGCAGCAATGTTGTTTGTACCTTTTTAACTTGTGTGATAATATTTTATGTACCAATAAAACTATTTTTCTTTTTTCTTTCTTTTTTATTTTTATCTGTATCAGTCCACAGCTGGACGCACGGGCTTCTCCAAAAGTTGAACTTAGCCATTACGCAACGCGTTAGATCAATAATATAAATCTAATAATATTAGTGTAGTATGTAATAGTAAGTTTTTTAAAACGTATCAAATAGTTTAGACAACAGAGGGGATCAGCTTAATCTTCAAACCTGTTGAAATTAAAAACACTAGGTGATAAAACGATCGAAGAGTTTGATTGATTAAATAAATTTGATAGTTACCCGTTACAAGAATTAAGAGCCTCACGTATAATCTGTTAACTAACTGTGATAAAAATAAAACATAAAACATTCGAAATCAAATTCAAGAAATTATTTAAACAAAATAATAAATGGAAATGAATTATAAATGGAAGCAAAATTTTGGAACCTGAATGTTAAAATAGCTTTTCTTTTAACTCTGTTGATCTATATTTTTAAAGAGTTTTAAATCATTGCGTACGTTATACATGATAAAAACTACAACTAACTAATGTAATGATGCTATATCAGTATCTCAGAAGCTTCAGAGCTTTAGTCATTAGGTGGTACTATTAAAGTCGTTCTTTATAGTTCTGAAATACATTTTGAAAGAGTTCAAGTGTAGAACGGTTCTTAGTGTAAAATTTTTAAACATATTGTTTTATTAAATGTTTTAAATTTATCAAAAATCCTGAATTTATTTTAACAACAAAGCTTTCTTTAGTAAAAACACTGACTCAAACTGAACTCTGTATAACTTTTTTGGTCTCCTCTTGAAGCGTGTTGGCGTGTGACAAACCGTTGTGATTAATTTAATAGCATGCAATACTATACGTGGGGCTCTTAACGTTAATAACGATAATCGTATAGTACCAAGGCAAGTTGAATATCAAATGTGTATCGGACTATTCGCCAATTCGGCCGGATATTTAATTAAGCTAATGCTTGATTGAATCGTGAGAAATGGCAACGTAATTATTATAATAATATGTTTTTAAATACTTAATCGCTTTTAAATAATCTTGAATTATGTGGACCGCGTGAGGGATAGGATGTAGCGATTTTCGTATATTTCTGTACTTATGGCACAAGCATTTGCAGTATCGCACGGGAAGCGAACGTTGTTTCGGGATAAAATGTGGCTTGTATCCGGCCTTTATTGTATCTCCTTGAAAAATTACAACATACAACATTTTTGCGTTACTGAGCAACAAATATCCGATTAAATAAAAATGAATCATCAGAGTACCTACGCGCAAAATTTCTTATCGACTGCACCAATTTGGATAATTCTTTTGTTGTTATGTTTGTGACGGTCAAGAGAACTTTTTGTACGGAAAAAATGTTTCTTAATTGCATGAAAAAAAAAACTATAGAAACATCTTCATGAAAAAAGTGTAATTTTATTTCGTTATCTTTGGGATATCTGTCATTTCTATAGTAACTTGAATCAATATTGGAGTCCTCTGTCCTGTCGTTTCTTTACTTTAATCTTCATTGGTAAACCCGGGCAAAGCTGAGACGGACAGCTAGATTAAGTTCTCTATTCAGAAAGACAAAGAGATGAGCAAAATGCACCAATAAATCGTCAACGTATAAGTCAATCGCCATCACGTCTCCCTTGCACCACGCGACGACCGAAGCCTTTGCATTAAGAGCGAGTACAAGTGTGTAAGATCTTGACCTTATTAACACTTGGCATTGGGAGTGAGCGTTCACATGTCGTGACATGTCTGTTCGGGTTCCGTCGGCTAATTGCCCGAGGCCTAGCCTTTTGTGACATCTTCAAAGTCGAAGCTTTTCTTGGAAGCTCACGTTCAACTACGCTCTTATTTAATATAAGCTAATCCAAACTAAGCTTGCCAAAAGTCTCTCTTCCACTGCCCCATGTGGTCCTGCTCAACGCTCGTGTAGGGTCTATTAAACTATCAACCTATCAACTGCCTGAAATCTTTGTTCTGGAGAGGCCTATGTCCTTTTTTCGGAGTGGAGTGTGCTGCAAACTGCTATACGATGCGCTGATTAATCAATCAATCAACAATGATTGTTATTTATGAATTGTTAGCTTCCTTTAGCGGTGGTTGGTTGGTGTGGTTGGCTTTCCACAGCAGTGATTTTCAAGCACGCACCCGTTCAAAATTGATAACTTCCTTTTACTCCCAATTTTTTCAATAAACTTTACATAATTTTTAATATTTTAAGTACATAGGTATAAATGCCAATGACAAAATAATTAAAGTCACAAATTAACATGACCCTTACCCGATCGGTTTACCAGTGAAATTGTAAAGTTCACAAGACAGCGCGTACGCATGACATTGCGCGGAGGTCACGCGTGGTCGGAAGTTGGGTAACCGTGGGACTGATCTAGATATTATAATCGTAATTTATTGGGACACTTCGCGGTGACATTTCAAAGATATTATTTACGTTCATTTTCGGTATAAGACACTGCTTAGGCAAATATGTATAGTAGGTGTTGCCCGCGAGTTGGTACGCGTCTAATTTTCAATTTGATGCTGTCCACGGGAATTGCATATAATTTCGGAAACAATAGCCGATGTGCTATTCGAGCCATAATCTATGAAAGTGCAAATTTTAATTGTGTTTTAATAAAGTAACAGCCAAAAATCATCCCACTGCTGGGCAAAGGCCTCCATCATTGAGTTCAAGTTACCTCAGCTATGACAGGGTTCGGGCAACTTCACCACGCTTGATAAAAGCGGGATGGCGATCACAAACCCGAGTAATGGAACCCTGGACCCGGAGATTTTGACCGGGTACTTTAACCACTAGATCAACAGGGCGTTGATATCAAGATACAATGCGTGCAATGCCTACAAGCGACGCCTTAGAGTTAAAAATCTCGTAAGTGTAAAAGTAGAAACTTTTCAAATTTTTTCCTAGAAAAGCAATAAAAAAATGAGCAGAAATGCATTCCCGAGGTTTTCATTCTAATGCTTCGCTATGTGTTATTTGAGACGATAGTCTATCATGACGACCATTTGGATCGGCGGTAGTAAACGCTGCTTCTGAGCCATGGGACGCGGGTTCGATCCCCGCACAGTACAAATATTTGTGTGCATGAACATGTCTGTTTGTACTGGTCTGGGTGTTTTCTATGTAAGATTATCGGTTGTCTAGGCCTAGTACCCCATACGACAGGGTACTTAATAGTACCTTAATTTGGGACTAGATGGCTCTGTGTAGCCTAGTGAGGCATGTCTTAAATATTTATTTATAGTGCAAATTTTTATTGTGATTGAGTAACAAGTATCAATCAAAACTTTTGTCATCATCATTGTCATCTCAGTCGTACAACGGCCACGGCTGGACATAGGCCTTCGCTTAGGATCTCCATGGATTTTTTTTTCTAAAATAACGAATTATGTTACACATTCAAATAAATAAGCTCTAAAACAACATGTCAAAACAATTTCAGATTAAAATTTAAATTAAGTATTTCAATGAAATGATAATTTATGGCCAATTAGCTCGTTTGGTCAAAATAAATACTTAATAAATAAACACGTTTCTTGTATATTTGCAATTTAATACTCACATATATTTTTCAACTTGTACTAGATGTATTAATTTGAATTAGAGTCATAACTTAAAAAAACAAGTAGGATGTGTAATGATGAAAAGAATGTAAGCATATCAGAAGATAGATATTGGCCCTCCCTAGTATAATATTACTCTTTGGCCCTCCCTTTCTGAACAAGTACCATTTTGATGAGAGTAGAGCTGTAACAAACCGTATGTATTCGGTACTGAGTAACGGGTATTACATGTAGTACCGAGTAACGAATCATTACTCACGAATGCATTTGGTTACTCGCATTTTCCGTATTAGGTCGCGAAAGTACCGTTGATGCGTGTGTTGTTTGTTGCTGATGGTATGTTTTATGAATGCGTGCCTCATTCGGTTAGTTGAAAAAAAAAGACGTGTGGCACTCGGAGACTGCCGCGGTAAAGCTATTGCATAGCATTTTTTATCAACTTATGCAATTATAAAACTAAAAAGTATCACCGCTGTGCCGGTCGGAGTGGGGGGTGTTAGGTTATTTTCGTTACGGAATTTCTGGATTCGGTCTCCACGCTCAAGGCCCGCGATAAAAGCTATGCAATAGCTTAAAAAAAGATAAAATGCATCTTAATTTTATAATTTAAAAGTATTTTATCTACATATTATTATTACGATTGATGCGACTCCGTGATATCATACTTTATGTATGACATCACGTACGGAATACGACTCGATTTGTTGTTCCGCACTGTGTTATTAACTTATTAATGAGGTATCAAAAGTAACGAGTAACGTAACGATACGAAAGTAACGAGTACTTTTTGTCAAAGTAACGAGTTCATACGGGTACGCAATATTTCGTTACTTTTACACCTCTGTGAGAAAGTGATTCTAATGTCAAAATACAAAATTTACCACAGAATTAACTTTCTTTTTGTTTGGTTCTGTCGAAACCGTTTAAAGTCTAGTACCATACTGCCATGTCAATATTAGTGGGAATTCTACATTTTTAATAAATACCTCGATCGTGAGTTATTCCAGACATAATTGAAATCAATTGTTATCGTGGCACCCGAGTGCCTCCTGGGGGTTGAGGGATTAAATGCCATAAATACTTACTTACACATTGGTGGTTTATACATTGCAATGATCACCGGAGTTTTACGCGAGATCGTGGATCCTAGTTAAATAGGAGCGCCCTTCCTTGTTCCTTACTTCAGTTCTCCAAAAAAACCAGTACCAGTAAGATACTTTCAAATTCATAATACGCGTAAGAAGTCGCGGGCAACAGCTTGTTATAGATCTTTAATTTTTATTGATAGTTCATACTCGTTTGACCTTATTTCCTTCCGATGTCGGCATTGGCAGGAGCAAGAATGGCAATGTCACAACAACATACTTGCATTATCAAAACAACACACATTTTAATCCTTATCACATACATGTTAAGAAACATGATTTAAAAATGTATAGCGCGAAATTGTTTGTATGTTTTTACATCTGCAAAACCCGCCTGTTAGGTTAATATACACCTTATGATGAAGACGATAAGGTATACAAGATGTTTAGCTGAATGTTTAGTGATGTGGACGGGCGACTTTCCTTAAATGTTCGATGAATGTTGTTGCAAGGACTGCGGTTATGGGACGAAAGGAAACTTAGTGGGACATTTGTTCCGTGCCTAATCGGGACAAACTGTAGTAACTGCTAGTTTACATTTCAATCGAAGAAAAAAAGGTTCTCAATTCCACGTGTAATATATTTTTTTACTGGACTGAACGATTTAGGTGATTTTCACTAGTTTTTGTTGGGATATAATTCATTATCAGCGTCGACAGCCTATATCAGCCCACAGCTGGACACAGGCCTCTCTAAAAGGAGGATTTGCCATTATTGCCACGCTTGGCAGACGGTATGGCGTTCGCAGTTAGGCATTCAAAGTATTAAGTTATCGATAAAACTCCACTGATCACTGTTCTAACCTAACCTAATCTGTGACTGAAATGTCATTTGGCCAAAGACATTACAGCATTTGGCAACTATTTCAATTTTAATAAATTTTTACACTCTTACTTATATGTGTTTATCTCTTACTAAAGTTGTTTTACCAACTATTTTGCAACATCGAAACTTAAGTAGAATGAAAATTACAAGCAACAAAATTTCGATGTGACGTTTGATGTAATACATAAGATGTAATACTCGTACATAAAATCAGAAAAGATAAAACGTTGGACTGAGATTGATTATGAATACCTAATCGATGATAGGAAATCGCGATGTTTTCTGATTTTAGGATTCGTAAAATATTATACAAACAATTTTGTGAACAATTTTATAGGAAATGAAAATCGTTGCAATTAATTCCGATACAATGACTAACTAACTATTGAGTCTATTAATTTTTAAACTTAACATATTTTCAACCTGCCCCAATGTCCTCTAGTAACTCTTGCCCTGTCCCGCTGTCCCGTGCTTTGATAATAAACGTGTCAGTGTCCCATATTGATAAAGAGAAAATTTTGACGACCCCCGTGGCAGAGTGAAATACACACAGTACAGTACAGTTTTCAAGGTATCGCCTGCTCCGAGGTCCCGGGTTCTAGGACGGATCAATGTAGAAAAGAAATGCTTGAAATACTTAGCTGATGCTCCCTTTAGCATTAAAACGATGTGTGTGATGTTGCCCACATTTATTTTATTTTTATTCATCATCATCATCATCATCAGCCTATCGCAGTCCACTGCTGGACATAGGCCTCTCCAGTTGCACGCCACTTAGGTCGATCCTCGGCTTCTCGCATCCAGCTCCTGCCAGCCACCTTGCGCCTTTATTTCTATTATTTATACAAATTGGCACAACCCCATCGTTTTTCCAGGAGGTCAGCATTGCGCGTCACTCGAGTGTCGCGAGGCCCTTCCGGACCTCACTCGGTCAAGGGGACTTTGATGTTTGTTGTGACTCATTTGTTTTGTACCTTTTTATTTCATTGTGCGAAAATATTATGTTTTTTAAAATCTTTTTGAAGAATAATAAGATGCTTTAAACTTTTTTCGTGAGGTGCTTAACGCCACTTCGCATCGGTCCAGTGTTTAAAGTACCGGACCAAGATCTCGGGGTCCTGAGTTCGATTCCCGGGTCGAGCAACAAGAGTTTTTAATTTTTAGGGTTTCGTACCCAAAGGGTAAAAACGGGACCCTATTACTAAGACTTCGCTGTCTGTCCGTCGCTCTGTCACCAGGCTGTATCTCAAGAGCCACGATAGCTAGACAGTTGAAATTTTCACAAATTATGTATTTCTGTTACCGCAATAACAACAAATACTAAAAACTAAAAAAAAAATATTTAAGGGGGGGCTCCCATACAACAAACTCGTTTTTTCGGCCTTTTTGGTACGGAACCCTTCGTGCGCGAGTCCGACTCGCACTTGGCCGGTTTTTTGTACATTGCCGGGTGATCACCAACAGCGAGCGTGGTGATTAAGCCTGTAAGTGCCCATCATTGCTGTGGTAACTTGAATTCAATGATGGAGGCCTTTGCCCTGCAGTGGGATGATTAAAGGTCGTTACTTTATTTTTTGTTTTTAAGGGGACTGCTAGAGCTAAGTACTGCTCCCAATTGATTTAATTTAATTACTTATAAACAGAATCAATTCTCAAAAAGCTAGAACTGTATCCTTTTAGCAAATTACCTCTAGTATTGATTGAATCACAGTAAACTTTTCATTTAGTTGTTTATAAAGTCGAATTTGTCGCTAACACCAAAAGCGGCCGCTTTTAGCAATAATGTACAATACGAAAGAATGCCAGAATGAAAAGCAGTTGACAGTGATTCAATAAATACTAAAGGTAATTTGCTAAAATGATACTGTTCTAGTTTTTTGAGATTTGATTTTGTATAGAAGCAATAAAATTAAATCAATTAGGTGCAATTGGCTCTAGTAGTCCCCTTAAAAAAATATTTTACAGTCAGCTGCAAAAGTATGTAAACTGTTTTTCGATTTACCAACCTTAAGTCATTGTATTAAGAGTCAACATTAGTTAAACATACTTCATAAACATAATAGAACCAGATCACATCAGTCTACAGCAGCAGGCCATTGGACAAGCTGTGGGCTGATGTGATCTAGCCCGAGCTGCCTGACCATACAGGCCAAATCCTCCTTTTGGACATTTAGTAGTTTTATTAAACAAATAAAAAATTTGTAATGCAGGCAACGCCGCGTGTCCAGCGTTATCGTTACATAACATTAATCAAGCCATACTTCCTATCGCACATCTGAAAGTGAGATCCGTATTTTTATTACACACCTCGTATTAAGACTGGTCTTACATCGAAAATTTTTTATTGTTTCAATCTATGAAAATTAAATAGAAGTTTTGAGTAACAAATAAAAAACAAGTCAACTTAAGACCTAAAATATTAATTACGACATGTAATTAAGCGATCGCCGACGATCATCCATCATGCACCGGCTAAAAACTAGTTAGTACTTGTTGCATCCTTTCCGTCTGTGTGGATATTTTTCCCATAATTAGGTAGTCAGATGGCTGAATATTTTCGTATTGTAAGTTTAAATCAGGCTATTAGATAAAAGGCTTGTGACTACAAATTAGGTCTTTAGAAAATCAATATTGATAAACAATATTCTCCTGTTTTAGAACTATAACTTAAGAAATCAAACTTATGTCTAAAACTTAAAAATATTTACAAATCACACTGAGTATTTTTAACATTTAGCACAGTAACACCAAAAGTATATAAGACATGTGATTTAATTAAAAGTCTTAGTACGGATTGTCTTATAAATATGGACTAAGTGCTCCGAAAAATAATACAAAATGAAGTAAGTGCAGTGGGTTAGAATAACTGTTCAGTTTTTGACTTTCTAAAAGCACAAGGAAGTAATTGGGTAGAACAAGATAACATTACTTGTGTTTGGAATGGTGTCAATTTGATCAAACGTTGCGTCGGTGAAGTGGACCAGCAGAGTAGTATACCAGTTCAAAATATAAATAAAATAATGATCAAATTTCATACTGAAAGGCAGTAACACTTAAGTAACTCTTAAGTAGAAATAAGAAAGAAAGAAATATTTATTTGACACAAAAAGAAACACAAACCATAAACATTTAAATAAAAGGAAATATTAAGTGGCAAAAAGGTTCCCGCTCAGCATTAGTTCAAATGTTTGTGGTTCTGATATCCTCGTTGTTTCTGATATCATTAATACGAGTGCTTTAAATAATTACTTAAATTGGGATTGAAGCAATGTTTTGTGATGTTGGCTACTTATTTATTACCTATTAAATATTATAAGTGTACCTACGTATAATCTAATAATGATTTGTCAAATCAAATCAAATCAAATCAAAATTTTAATATGCAATAAATAAATTATAAATAAATATTTTTTCAAACATGCTACACTGGGCCGAACAGAGCCATCTAGTCCCAAATTAAATCCAATAAACATTTTGTGTTTAAGTGTTGTACATTAACTTATGTTTACAAGTTACAATATACCTAATCACCTGAGTAGTAATTGTATTGTACCTATTTCATTTGCATATTACAAGTAAAGCTTCAGTTTTTTCGTAGTACAGGCCTCGTAATTGTGTAGTACCTACTATTTGAAACTAAAATAGTTTAGCCCATCATATTTAGTTCTTTAATTAGCCTATTGTTTATAAAAAAAATATTCGTATCTGAAAATAATAAGTTTACTTTATTGTACACACTAACTTTATCATGTCCGATCATGTAAGAACTTTGTATTAATAGCATGTTACTTTAAGGCACTATTAGGTCTATTATTGTAATTATTTTTTACCTACAAAATGTTTATATATATGACTGTTTGTTGCCAAAATAAATGAAAAAAAAAAAAAAATGGAAGAAATTGAAAATACATATCTTGACAATTTGACACTGATTGAAAGATACGAGTAATATCTGTCGATGCCTTGTGTTGTGGTGCCCTGCCCCGCTTGTGGTGCCCTGCCCCGCTGGTCTAGTTAGTCGTTTAATACCGGGTTAAGATCACACGAAAATTAATTATACTTCACATCAAGAAAAAGATAAGCGTGAAATGACACCAAAACGGTTGACATTCCACGTAAGAAAATTTTACTTACCAGTTACCAGGTATATACCAGTATACCACAATTTGTAAACTAATGATTTGCTAACGGACAAAAAAACTTCATTTTTATTCATATTATCTACATTGATTTTACTGGCCATAAAGCCATTTTCCTTTTCGATTGTGATTTCGACGTCGTTTTTATAAATAATACTGAATTACCTAGGTACTAAAAGTGAAGTGATATATTATCATGTGCATGTGTACAAAAAACGTTAAAAATAAAATATGTCTACAAATTATTTTAGAAAAAAACAGGTTTTAGACAATAGTAGTATAAGCGCTCGCATACTGTATTGAATATTTGCATGCCACGTCAACGCCTCGGTAGCGCAGTAGGCAGCGCGTAAGTCTCATAATCTTAAGGTCGTGAGTTCGATCCTCACCCGGGGCAAACCTTTTGATTTTTTTTTTTTTTGTTTTGAATTTAATAAAAACGACAACAGAAGTCAGCAACCTAGATAGATGCATTTCATGATTATATTTATTTTTGTTTAGAATTGCCTCTGCAGGCTACGTAAAAAAAAAATGGATCCTATTTTTTATACGAAATACGTATTTTTTTATTGTTGACTTAGAAGGACATAGTTTAATAAGTATTTATTTCTAGCTTATTTATTATCTTTCATGCAAATATCATATTATTATTAGTTATCTAATACAAATAAATAATTAACGACTTTAATCAATGAATGAAAATTCGCAATTATTAAACATTTTTAAAACAATAATTCTAATTTATTAATAAATGCGTCTAAATCAGATTATTGCATACAATGGGATACTCGTATATCTAAATACCTATAATCTACAACAACAATGTCATCCAAGTAATCGAGTTCTTCAGCGACAATAATAACCTATTTGCTATGCAGTGTATGTCGCCGGCATTTTCTATTCCTAGCTAGTTCATTGACGCGACCTTAGCCCGCCTTCCGGACGTTTGCGATTACCGTATTCGCCATATTTGTTGATAAAAGATTGGCAAGTTGGTCCCTTAATTTCATTTATTAACTTTGTTAAAATTTTCAATGTATCGTGATGATTAAATAATCTTTTATGTTTTCGTCTGTAAGTTAACTAGTTGTAGAATTGTTTGAATGTTTAGTTATTACAAGAAAGCAATCAACATTCGTATGTTCATGATTTAGGTAAACATTCATATTATTTGGTTACTTACACAATTGACTGATACTTTTCTTTCCCGTTGATTACTTATTATCTAACTCTTTCATTACGGTTTAATATTACTCTTATGTAAAGGAGATTTAAAAAAGGATAATTGTATTTTTTATGTGCTATAATATCTATCTCGGTGCCAAATTTCATGTAGATTCGTTCAGTCGTTTTGACATAATTAGGTAACAATCATCCATACAAAAGTTTCGCATTAAATAATTTAAGTAAGAAGTATAGTTTTGGCGCAATTGAGCAACAGAGAGCCATTCACACTTTTGCATTTATTATAATAGGGGTTAAAGTATGAAATTGCCGATTATTTTCCCACTTTTTATTTTGTTTATAGCTCTTAAGTATAGTCATATTATTGCGTAATTCTTTTTGTATTGTATCAAAAACTAAATAAAGTAACTTTTGACTAAAAAAAAAATGCAAGACCCCTTACAATGTGTCAGCTGACCTTCTTGCTTCAATTAAGTATATTTGTATTATATACTTTGATTTTCAGAAATTTAAATATTTTAATGCGTAGCTTTATAACCATCTAACTTTCACCTTTAATTGCATCGAAACGGTTCAGGCGTTTTTAAGAAAACTAAAAAATTGTTAGTATGGAAGAATGAATTTTTTCGATTTCGTCCATACAAAACGGCAATTTCATACTTTAACCCCTAATATTATTATATTAAGTAAGAAAGTAAGAAGTAACTTTTAACAGTAAGATTTCCCTAACCTACTTAATACGAGTTTTATAAACGCAAAAGTTTTTAAGGATGTATGAATGTTTGTTACTCTTTCACGCTAAAACGACTTAACGGTTCAGAGTGACATTTGGCACGGTGTAAGTTTGTTGGCTGGAATAACATATAGGGTACTTTTTATCCCGGGAAAAGGTATGGTTCCCGTTGGATAATCATAATACATAGTTTTCGATTTATGATTCTAAGCGAACGAAGTCGCGGGCATCAGCTAGTACCTTATAAGGGTTTAGTTACGATGAGTCACACTACTAGAAGGATTTTCTCCGTTTCTATTATTAATCAAACTTAAAGCAGACGGAGCTGCTCGCTAAGCTTAGCTAAATCATTTATAGGCAATGTATCGTAAGCAGGCGCTTATTACTCGTATATCTATCGCTAGTTCATTGACTGCGACCTTACCGCTTCCGGATGCAAACAGTTTGCAATTACACCACTTGTCGTTTAAGTGTTGTTGAGTAGTGTTTGTTTATGTTTCTAGGGTTCCATAGGCAGAACAAATACTACTTTACAATATTAATAACTGTGCCCGCGACTTTAATTACTGCTACTGTCGTCAACTACGGTAGTTTTCACATTTCTAATGCTATGTTTCCGGGTAGTGCAAATAAATGAAATTTCTAAGATATAAATAGTTTCAGTTACTTTTAATAACATTAGCTATCTGCAAGTGCTAGTCTCGTCAGAATTTGTGTAGCCGTTTCAGAGTTAACCTCAACATACAGACAGACAAACAAAAAAAAAACGGTTCTAACTCGCGTTTATTAAGGTTTTAAAATATATTTTGTTTTATCCCGACTTTACAACGTTCGTGGTCACGGGTAGACTTCGGACACGGTTAGCTCATATTGCGTGGATTGAAATATAACTGACGATAAAAAATAATATCAAACGCGAGTCAAATCCGCATAAATCTTCCATTTCAAAAAATGATCTCATCAAAAAAACCTTTTAAAATCGGAGTATGTTTAAATGCTTTAAAATTGCTTTTCGAATATTACAAGAACTTTAGAACCAAAGTTGCGGTTACACAAGGCCGCGATAATTATAAGATAGCTAATTAATACACTTTGTTCGCCAAGAATGGGCAGGATCTCGTATCTTGACCTTTTCAACCTTGGTCAGACCATAACCGAATAATATGTAGAAGTCTCATCCAGTCGGAAATATAAATGGTTCGATTTGATTAATTTATTTATTAAATACTAGCTTTTGCCCGCGACTTCGTCCACGTAAAGTAGCTATTTTTGTTTTTTTTAAATAAAATAACATCATCCAGCTTTTTTAAAGTCGGTTAAAAATCCAAACTAGCCTATATCCTTCCCCAAGGTCTAAATGACCATCGTACAAAATTTCATCGAAATCAGTTCAGTGGTTTTTAAGTTTATTCATTACAAACATTAAAATAGAAATCTTTCCTTTTTATAATGATACGAGTAGTGTAGGTGTAGATGTAGATTATGTCATGTAGATAATTCCGGAACATTAAAAGATAGAAGGTTTGGCGGTATGCGATTGGTGCCTATGGGTGTTGTAATGTAATAGGTCACTTAAGGAGTATGGCGGGCAAAAGACGGGCAGCAGAGTCATCTTTCTACCATTGGCAAAACAGCGATCGCTTACCCTCTTTTTGAGGAGGCCTAGCCTCCAACAGTAGAATAATAAATAAAAAATATTTTTAAATCCCTCTTGCTAATATACTGAATTTCCCGGGACATAAAAAAAAGACATGATATATGTTAATGTCAATTAAGTCACGATAATTTTGATATTGGTCATATAATAAAACAGCAGACTTGAAATATTATTTTTGGGGCCCATAATTTTTGTGAAAAATTTTTAGGCTTAGTAATTAAAAACACTTTTTTTCAATTATTGTAAGTATGCCATAATTAAATACATTGCCTTTTTAATATTAAACATATTAAAGACAGTAAATGAAATTTAAAAATAACATTTTAAATTACTTAGAGACCTGTGGCGTGGACCTCACTAGAAATAATTTACAAAATAATTTTCAATGTTCCTGTTTTGTTAAAATCATTTATCTTCCGGCCTTATTGTAATATAAGTAACTTAAAAACCTGTTGTTTTGTTTTGGTAGATAATGATGAAGATGAATACATTTCGTGTGTGGTTGTTAAAATATGATAATGAGCTTAAATTGATGATAAATTTATCTTAATAACGCTTTATGTGACATGTAAACTACCTGGCAACACTAGAATTGTTTTGGATATTGTAATAAATTTCACATAATTGTGTTTTTTATTCGTTTTCCATTAATACATAGTACAATACGAGTTCATCAAAATTCAATTATACCAAAATAGCTAATCAAGAAATGTATTTTTTATTTTTAATACTATTTATAGTACGAGTATATACTTATAAAACACCCACTAGACAATGCACTGATGCTGTATTTACTTATCCAGAATGTTTTAAAGAAACAATAATAAATATATCTTCAAACTTTACGTACTCTTCTTGGACTCCATTCCTCTACTAATAATCATCATCATCAGTCTGCATCACCCCACTGCTGAACACAGGCTCCAAAAGGATGATTTGCCATAATCGCCACGCCAGCATTTGCCATTTAGCTATACATACTTCGATAAAATTGAACTGCTGATTATAAAAACAGGAATGAACGAAACTAAGTAAAACGTCAAAAAAGTAAGTCACGTAATACATATCTTAGAGCGATGTCGGTTATCCTTCTAAAGTAAAAGTTAGCAACGGCCTAAATCATCCCGCTGCAGGGCAGAGCCCTTCATTGGATTCAAGTTACCACAGCAATGATGGGTCCAGGCATGATCAAGGTTCTTCTAAAGATTTCTTCATTTCTGATTCCGTAACGCAAGGAAACACCAAGCCTTCCAATGGCCTCTGTGCGACTTGAGCATTTTAATAAATCCATTGGTTTGCCGTCATCCAATCCGTGCTTCGGAGGGCACGTTAAGCTGTCGGTCCCGGCTGTTGTTTCAAGTTAACAGTCGTTAAGCCCTGTTCGAGGCCTTCGGGTGACTTGAGGCGTCCAACGGCGGGGTGATGTTGCCACAGCGTCACCCTCACCGCCCACCAACCCGCACTAGGCCAGCATATGGTGGAGCTAAGATATTAACCCCTATAAAGGAGAGAGACCCGTGCTCAACAGTGTGCGTAAATGGGTTGTTACTATACTTTACTTTTATTGGTTTGCCAGAAGCAAAGTTTTCACATCACAACAAGGATCTTCCCAAGTCACAGACTCCAAAAACATTTTTATCTTTTTTCAGCATGTGACCATCTCAAAAGCATCAGACAGATGCACGATCAGCGTCAAACAAGTGTAACTAAAAGTGCACCCATCTGATATAAGGGTATTATAAAGCTGAAGAGTTTGTTTGTTTGTTTGTTTGAACGCGCTAATCTCAGGAAGTACTGGTTCGATTTGAAAAATTCTTTTTGTGTTGGATAGTCCATTTATCGAGGAAGACTTTAGGCTATATAACATCACGCTGCAACCAATAGGAGCGAAGCAGCAGTGAAAAATGTTGTGAAAACGGGGAAAATTATTCATATCATTTGACGCGGACGAAGTCGCGGGCATCAGCTAGTCTGATATAAGGGTACATTTTTAGTGCAACCTATATCAATCGAATAGATACATCGTGACATAAATATCCATACGATTGCATGTAGACATAATTTGGCCGGGTTATTAAGTTGACATTGTCAATCATTCAATAGAGGACAGTTTTAGCTGTCATTTTTGTAGAGACAACGGCAGGTTAACCTATCCAAAAGGTTAAAGGATTGAATTCATTTTCAACTTTAAGTCCAACAAGTAGAGATCAATATCAATTGAGAAAATTTGACGTTTTGGGGTAGGTTGACGTGCTGTTGTCTGTACCTAACTGCGTATCTAGGTTTTATAATGTATCGAAGGGATGGTCGTCTACATCTACACTAATATTATAAGGAGGAGAGATTTGTATTTTTGTGTGTGTGTATGTTTGTTTGTAATGAATAAACTCAAAAACTTTTGTGCCGATTTTAAAAATTCTTCCACCATTGGAAGGCTACATTCACTCTGAGTGACATAGGCTATATTTATTGCTAGGAAAGATTAGGGATCCTTACTAATACTTAACGAGTCCACCTGTGCGAAGCCGGGACTAGCTGCTAGTATAATATAAAAGTTAAACAGTACAATGGGGACTACCGTTTCTTTGCTCACCAGTTGGCGCCACTGTAGACTGAGGTCCGGAGGTATAGCTGTAAAAGGCGATTGGCGCCGAAACAAAGTGTTATATCTTGAATCTAATTAAGGTTATATTGTTTATAAATAACTATCTTGATATCAACAAACTAACTTCTGAAATAGTTGCTCTTGAGGCCGCCTATTTTTGAGCTTTTTCTTAATTCCGCTTTTAAAGCATTCACATTAATCGCCAAATAATCCATATTTGCGATATTTTACGAAGGAGATCACTTTCCAGCAGGTAAATTAAAGAAATTATAATTTATGCAACAAATTCCACTAAAACCAGTACAAAGTGAATGATATTGGACCTCACGCGACACTAGCGCCTCTAGTGGCAAATTCACTAGCGATAGCCCCCATTGAACTGCACATGCATAAGGGTGGGAACTCATTAGTGGCACAGGTTAATTACACTGATAATGGAAGCCGTACGGTTACTGACGTAACCCAGTTTCGGGAATTATGTCAGATCCGATTACCGAGTGTGGGCGGAAGCTGCTTACGTGTTTAGTTACGATGGGACAGGTTTTGTATACATTTCAATATATTGAAAAGATACTGTAACACACAAAGTTAAAGCTAGTAAGAAGTTAAAAAGATCTTCATCATCATCATCATCAGCCAAACGACGCCCCACAATGATCGGTCCCACGCCACCCGCATCTAACCGCTTCCCGCGACCTTCACCAGATCGTCGGTCCACTTGGTGGGGTGCCTACCCACAGTTAAAGTTAGTAAGCAGTCAGTTATAAAGAACCTATGTATTATAAAACTAGATGCACAGTAGGTGGACGCTGTATTTATTTTCTTAAACAAACCACTGTTAAATTTGTTAATAACAGGAAAACGACGTCACTAATGGAGCCCCTCCTGGACATTTGGGCGCTCTTTTAACTAAGTTACATCTTTAATCCATTTTAATAGGGTTGAATTTGCACAACAACAGGTTAGACACAGGCCATTAGCTGCTTTACTGATTGTTAAATCAGTCAAATCAGTTTTATATCTGCAAATAGGCCCCAGGAAGCGCTTTTACACGTTGCAATATTTAAACCTATCACTGCTTCGGGACAATTCTGGGCTAGTGCCGAGAAGAAGCAGCGCAAGAAACTCGGTCACTATTGTCAGCCTCTTTTTATATAGGTAAATGTTTACAAAAGGTTTAAGCAAGTACGAGCTATAACAATTTAATGCCATACATTCCTATCAAAGTCCCTTTTTATTAAAATAACTTTGACATAGGATTTAAGTTTATGTACAGGGAGTTCAGCAATACCCTGTCTAAATACCTCTCTATCTTCAATTTAGTTATTTATTTTTCTTCCATTGGCGGTCTCCTAATCCCCTTCTGGCTGTACCTACTCTTTTAGTCGCCTCGTACGTATGATACCCTTATGATGAGAAGGGGTGGTGCTGTTTTTTTATCCTGGGCTATGAGCCGAAATTAGAGTACCTACTTTTTAATTGATTTTACATTCCTTTAGGTTTTCGTTACCACAAATCGTGGCGGTAGGTACACGGTGGCGCACTTTTCGAGACTTATTTTTTTTATAATTATATCTGTATGAAAGCTAATTTAAATCTTAATTCAGTTATTGCGTTGCGATTGTAACATTATTGCATTCGTAACTTCACAATGTTGAATTTGAATGTGCGTAACGAATTTTTGAAAATTAAGTCATTCTATCGCTAGGCAGCGTTAGGTAACAGTTTGTAATTAAGTATGTAATTGTTATATGCTGGCTCGATTACTACTGAAAGTAAATTCATTTAGTGCTAGCTTTTGCCCGTGTTTTTATACGTGTGGGTTTCGGAATTGTCTTCAGAGAGAAATGAATTATATAAAAAAAATGAACTAACAGCGCCATCTATTGTCAGTATCACGTGACTGCCGCATATCCGCGAGAACTAAATGGAATGCCTTGACTTTGAGAATAACACATTCCAGCTCATAGTAAACAATAGAAGATACATTGTTATCACACCGACAGACTCGTGTACCGGAAAGTATTAAATGTCGTTAGCTGATACTTGGCAGATACGAAATGACAAACAGCAACTGATAAAATTGTGTAACAAAACTGTTATCAGTTAAAAATAACCGTCAACTGTCGTATTTACGGCTGAAGGCGAGAGATAATGCTTCATAATAGCTGATGCGGTTGCACTTCCTACGTTTGTCTGATCAATACAACGTTCGACTAAACTATACTAATTACTGCAATTTATATTGCTATTCGATTAGGTAATAGAAAATTACAAATGCTTTAATTAGCGCTCCGGACAAAACCAACTGCTGCAGGTAATTTTTAAGCTTTTTTTTTAGCAGGTGCAATATGTTTTGATATACCTATCCTCAACATCACCATCTCAATCAAACGATGTCCACAACTGGACATAGGTTTCTTCAAGTTGTCCACAACTATCAATATCTTTCAGTGTACGGTCGCCATTTCTGGAATTTTCTGCCCCAACGGCTATCAGTTCTTCTCACTATGTGTCCCGCCTACTGCCACTTCAGCTCCGCAATTCTTTCAGCCTTATTGGGGTCTCAGTCCTCCTTCGGAATTCTTAATGTCCGGTTCTATCGAATGCAAATACCAAGCGTTGCTCTCTCCATTGCCTCCTGTGCAGCATTGAGCCTTCTCATGAAACCATACATTTAAAAGAAAGAAAGAAATATTTGTTTGACACAAAACAAACACTTAGTACCAAAATATGTAAAACAAAAAAAAGGAAATTAGTGTCAAATAGGTTCCCGCTGATTTTAACTGATTTTAACACCCGATGAGTCGACACGCCACTGCCGGCGTTACGCGGTATCCATTGTTACAAAAAAAAATGTAATAATAAGTAATTAATAATACAGACATTTCAGTTCCTTAAGTCATCCCTGGGAACACGCCTTGGAGAAATACCTTCGTTTTGTTGAGATACAGACGTAAATTGGATGCAAAGATTTTACGTATTTTCACGAACGCTGTCCATCCGAGTGGGATTTTATTTTCAGCCTCAACAATTACTAAGTAAGGAACAGACAACAGCACGTCATCCTACCACAAAACGTCACATTTTCTCAATTGATATTGATCTGTCGGTCTGAATGACCTTTTACTCTTTGGGTAGGTTGACCTGCCGGTGTCTGTACTTAGAAACTTATTTCTATGGGTGTCGTAGGAGGTGACTGAAGGAGCGCTGAAAATACAATTCGTGAAGGCGTACTGCCAGAAGAAGACAGACAGCAGTATTTTTTCTGTAACATGGCTATTATGGCAAAAACTACTTTTTGGAGGAGCCTATGTTCAGCTGTGGACTTATGTTGGTTTCGGTATTAAATAATGATGATGATGATGACAATACTTTAGTGTCTATGAATCATTGCTGTGGTAACTTGAATTCAATGATGGAGGACTTTTCCCTGCAGTGGGATGATCATAGGCTGTTACATTATTTAAATAAACAAACAAGTAAGCGATATATTTAGTAGTTCTATTGATTATTTATATGGTTTAGCACTTGGAGCATTATATTTCTATTTTGCCTAATTCTAGCGGCACCTTATCTAGGGCATCGAACTCGGCTTCGGTTTGAGGGGTAGGCAATGGAAATAGCGGTCATTTACGTCATTTCTGTCTCTTTTTGGATGGATATTTCTACTGACAAGTTTTTTGGGCCCATAATAAAAAAAGCAAGATCTGTAAAAATATTGTCTTATTAATTGCTTTGTAGTCCCTAAGTCTCTTTTACCCTTAAATAAAAAGTTTTTTAATCAGACTAGTGCTTTGAGCGAAGCTTAGTGGACGTAATCAAAATCTTCAAAATGTATCAAGCAGGTTAAAATTTAAGATTCATTCTTTACTAAAATACAAAAGGGTTTACTTACAGGCTAGATTTGTTTTTTATAGTTATCATCTGATTACACCACAATTATATTCGATTACGTTTGACACTTGTCGAGTTACGTAACAGTACACCGCTGTACAGACCAAATAGTTGGACAATAATCTTGTTAGTCGGCGTGGGGTGATCACTAATCCGGTTAATGTCGCCGCCCGGCGACAGGGCGGTGATGGAAATTGTACTTAGGGGTTGATTCACCCTGTGAGGGCCCCTTTTCCTCGTGGTTCTACTAATTCGTCCAACTAGTAGGACCACCAGGGAATATAATTTCTCGTGGTCCTATTATTGTTAATCTGCTGTACGTGGGAGACGAATAGAAGGTTTTTGAATTAAATAAATAATTTCTAAAGTATGGCGTACGTACTTACTTAAGATTTTGCTTTAGTAATTTAAATAAGATAAATCACAAAAAAAAAACTTATTAGAGTAGAAACCTGATCTGCTTTTGGTTTATTGACAAATTCATATTTAACGATAAAATAATATTTAGACCGATAGCCGTTTAGGCAAAAAGGTTCTGAAATAGCTATCGAGCATCAGACGACTTTGCTGATTTAAGTAATAAAATTTATTTAAACAAATTAAGAAGTTGTTGAGTTTAATAAGATTTCAGAAACTGAACAGGATAATCACTTAAACACGTACTTACTTAAATTTCAGTATTAGTAAAATCTTTGTACACTTAATTTGTACACAAATTTAATGGTTTGAATTTGATTTTGTAAATTTGAACATTCAGCACAATTATGATCTTCTGCAGTGGACAGTAGAAGGCTTCTTATGATGATATTTTTTAGATGATGGAGAGAGATGATTCTCCTCGGAGATGCGGGTTCGAGTCCCGCCTGAGACAAAATTTTTCAAGTTTATATACTGATATTATAAGTGCAACTAAGTTGCTAAAATATCGAATAAAGTATGATATTTTTTATTGACAACGTGTCTGTTAATAATTTTAAGTTTACTACTACTCGTATTGTCCCGATAACATTAATTAACTCCTTTAATTGAACCAAATCATACGTTTTATTCGCTAAATAAGCATTATAATTGTAAACATTGTCGTCATAGTAGCTGGCCATCTGGTAAAGCTTTGCCTTTTTAGGCACCCGTTAGTATCGACCGGACCTTGGCAAAGAGTCCAATGATGTATGGACAAACTAAGTGTGGATACAATGAATCATTGAATAGACGTCACTTTGTCATGATGTGGTTGTTTTATAGATCAGGGGTTCCCAATCTTTTTCAGCCCGCGGCGCATTTGCAAGTTTCGTATTTGTCGCGACTATGCCCTTGCCAAGTTGCAGTCTTCTGCCAAAGAACACATTTCTACGTCATTGATTAGTTGTCTAAGTGTACTGAAAGAAGATCTCTTAACGCCCCGTTGGTCTGTAACGCTAGTGGTTTAAATACCGGGCCAAGATCTCGGGGTCGCAGGCTCGATTTCCGGGTCGGGCAACAAAAAATTTAGAATTTTCGTACATTTCTCGGGTTTGTGATCACCAACCCGCATTTGGCAAGCGTGGTGATTATGCGAGTACCCATCATTGCTACTGTTATTTCAAAGTCTAAATAATTTATCAATTTTAAGTTATTTGTTCAAAAGTTAAATAGCAATAGTCGGCATCCAATAATACGATATGTCTAAGAAACAGGAAGAATAGTTGTTAACGTAGCGCTAATTCTTAGTTAATCTTACTACATAGTAAGTTATAATGAGGTTTAAGACCGAGTCTTAAAGGTCAAAGACCGACATTCAAGACATGTCATATCCCTGACAAGTATCACTAAAAAATAAAGTTAAAGACTTACTTTTGTAATATTAAAGTACCAGCTTATAATCATTTTATTAGGGAAAAGACCTCCATCATTAATGGGTAATGACATAATCACCACGCTTGCCAAATGTGGTGATCACATCCTGAGCAATGTTCGAGAATTCGAAACTTTTGGCTGCCCGACCCAGGGATCGAACCCGGGACCCCGAGATTTTGGCCCGGTATTTAAACCACTAGACCAACGGGGTGTTACATCATTATACAGGATGAAATTTTAACCACTTTCCAAATTTTAATATAGCAATCTGCGAGACAAAAAACAAATGACGTATTTTTTCTTTTGGTATAGCCCAGTACAAAAATTTCAAGATAAAGCACTTAGAAAATGTCCACAAAAAATCTAAAGTTTTTGATACGGCCTCCTGGCAACACTTTTTTTAAGCAATTCGCATCTCATTTATTCATTACGATACTATTCATACGTTTTTGATTATCCCTGTATACCATATCAGGCCTAAGACCGTAAAAATTGAAAACTATACTTTATTTGATATTTTAGCAACTTAATTGCACTTATAATATCAGTATATAAACTTGAAAAATTTTGTCTCAGGCGGGACTCGAACCCGCATCTCCTCGCTGAAAACTATATTGCGAAAAATATTTTCGGATGAAAGCTTGATTTATATTTTTTACTTCATAAATGAACTCCAAATACGATACCAAATGCCTATAAAAAATTTGGAAAGTGTTTATAATTTCACCCTGTATAAGGGTTACTCCGTGACAACAAATTGTAAAGATGATTCGCTTTGTTGATTGAGCAGTGTTCCTCCTATACTTATTTATATAATAATACAAGGTCTCTAGCATCTTATGTTTATATTGCAATCTACGAGTATTTATATAACATAAGTATTTAAATAATGAGAATATTAAACAGTTATAAACATAGGCATTTGCTTATTGATTCACGATTACTCATTCCCAGAACAACCAGCTGATATACATGACAGCGAAGCGAAGACCTACAAATGCTATGATGCAACATTTGAAATACTGACTAGTAACTCCTGCTACGAGTAGCGGCCTATATTCGTCCATCGTTGATTTAAATTACAACAGCAATGACTGGTACAAGTATGTCATTATTTATCATCACCACTGCTGAACATTATTCTTCAAACGATAGTTTGGGCAACTTCACGGATGTAAGGTGGCTGGCTATTTGAGCCAAACGAACCCACGCTGCATGCTGTGGTTTACAGAGATCACGACCAAATCTTGCAGTACCTTTGATCATGCTCAATAGTTAGAAGGAAACTGTTTACTGAATTATCATAGCAATATTAAGCCATATCAATTCACTGTTAGACAAGGGCTCTAAAAGTAACGTTTTGCCATAATCGCATCGCTTAAAGATTGGCCGATGGCTTAGAGAAAACTGTTGCCAGTCTTTTTCTGACCATTCATAGAAAGAGAACACCACACGGCAATTCATGATCGTCAAGAACGTTACCGAGTCCCTCTTCTGGATACAGGCTTCTTCTGGTTCTCGATTCTAAAAAAGGAATATTTTGGCATTATGCTGGAGGGCTGGCGATCGCAGTCAAGACAATAGTGAAGGGAAAACACTGCTGCCCGTTATAAGTCCTTTAGTAGCCTCCTAAATAACATACACAGGAGATAAAGCATTGGTAATTTCGACGACCTCCGTGGCAGAGTGGCGTACACACCGGTTTTCAAGGTGCAGCCTGCTCCGAGGTCCCAGGTTCGTTTCCCGGACGGGTTAGTGAAGATATAAAAAGAGTTTTTCTACTTTTTCTAGGGTCTGGGTGTTTGTGGTACCTTCATTGTTTCTGGTTTCCAAAATACGAGTGCTTTAAAAAGTTACTCAAATTGGGATCATACCAATGTATGTGATGTTGTCCAGATTTATTTATTATTTATGTATATAAGTAACAAATCACTGGTGTATACAATTAGATAATTAATTTGGGAGGCTGTCCATTTAAGATTCAGAACAAGGGAAAAAAATATCACTTTAACACCCGTATTTATAGACAAGTAAAAGTAATTACTTAAGTGACAATAACACCCGTATTTATAAAGAAGTAATTACTTATTGCATAAGAAAGTCATAACTTAAGATGTTACTACCTAGTGCTTACGTGAAAGGAAATGGTTCACTATTAATTGAAATATTATTTGGCTGAGAATGCTAACTTTTCAAAGCTCTATCTTCTAGTAATAAGTAGATTAAAGACTACAAATTGTCACCTAAGAAATTACTATTAGTCAAGTAAGAACTTTTACTTGTTTATAAATACGGGTGTAAGACTTATGTGACAATAATTATTCCTTATCAAGTAATTACTAGAAGTGAGAACTATCAAAAGTTAGCATTCTCAGTCAAGTAATATGACTATTAATGGTGACCCATTTCCTTCACTCAAGCACTAGGTAGTAATACTTAAGATATGACTTACTTAAGCAATAAGTAATTACTTCTTAATAAATACGGGTGTAAGAGATAACTGTAAATCCCCTGAAAACGTAATTCACAAAGAAGTGTTTTACAATGATTAAATGTATAAATGTAACTCGCATTGAGCGCAAGGTTTAATATTAACATAAATGTATGTTGTTTTTTATTCCTATCGGTTCGTGATAACAGGTTAACTGTTTTTGCGGAGTACAGTAATGGTAATACTAATTCTGTTTTCAACCTTAAACTTATTGTAATAAGAATAAAACAACGTGTCATGCATTGTATTTGATTCATTCAATGCAAACTTACGTGTTGATATTCGAGTCAGTTCGAATGAACAATGCCTTAAACGATAATGAAAAAGTTTTATCATTTGAGTTGAATTGTAATTTTAAGCAATAATTGATTGAAGATGCATGTTGGCTTATTTGAGTGCAGCATTCTTATATGTAGATATATTTACACAGATTTTTTACTGTGGCATCTTATAGACCAAATTATTTTCTCTAAAAAATGTTGAACTGGAAGTTACAAAGTATCGTGTGGTGCGGGAACGTTAAAATAAAGCATCACCCTTGCTCTTCCCGTGGGTGTCGTAAAAAGCGACTAAAAGAGTAGGTACTTCCCGAAGAAGACGGGAAGCAGCGTCTTCCCTCAATCATTGGCCAAACTGCGATCGCCAATCCGCCTGTCAAGCGTGGCGATTTTGGCAAAGTTCTCCTTTTATATATTTTAATTTTAAATGGGCTTGCTCTTGACTACATACTTAACACTATGGTTAAGAAGAAGCCTCAGATGGAGCGAGCTTACCCAGAAGCAGCCTATTCACTCACTCTTGCTTTAATAAATTTATGGTCATAGCTTATAAGTATTTTTTCGGGAAGCAGACGATTAATAATATATTTTTTTTGAATTTTTGGAAAGCCTGTGTCCAGCAGTGGACTGATATAGGCCGGTGATGATGATGATGATGATGATGATGTTGAAATTATTATGTCAGAAGACATGAAAATGTACAGCAATATGACCAATATTTATTAAATCTGTATTTATTTCCCTTGAAGAGAAGTCGTTAGATTTTTTTTAACTTGTCTCTAAGCAAATCGGATGCTAGTGTTTATAGTCAGATATTTAATTTAAAATATATTTAGTACCTATATTAGTACAATACTCTTTAACTCGTAGTTCCATCATTAATTTGCGTCAGACCTCGTAGCAGAAACTTGAATCAGATGATAACGTAGTCATCCAGGACTACGATATTTTTTCTCCCAATGTCGTAGGCTTCGTAGCACACGCTCGTAGCTTAGGAAGGAAAGACCTCAACGCGGTAGCACCGGGCCCACATCCGTTTCGACATTGTTTTTAGGATCTATGGAGTTTTAGATTATTTACCGTGAATACCGATATGCGTGTTATTTTTCAGATATTTCTAATCTTGATGTTTATAAATGAATTCTGTAACGTGTTTAAAACAGCACAAATCAAAATACAAACCCTTTGAAACGCGAGTAAATTCCCGTAAATTATTCTTTTAATTTAATGTATAGAATACGCGTACATAGTTGAAGAATCAAAAATATATCATGATATAAGTTAAAGCATTGTACTACTATTATATACGACACATACCATACCTTTTAAAGTTTATCAAACAATGTTTAATGTCGAGTTACACTGCGCACAACACTTTCCCCGACCCTGGAAATGAGGCATGGACCTTAAACTCATAAAACCGGTACAACACGTAATATTGAGGCTGTCTGGACCTTTTATTAATAGATACGTTATGAAATGCAACTATTAAAAGCTGTAGATTTGTCTAATATTACTAATTACGACTAGCCATTGCTCTGTGTGAAGATTGTGTTGATGAGAATTATCCTCGATTGTTTCGCGTTTCAAGATATTGTAATTTGAACTAAGCGAGTTGCGATTATAATTAGTTTTGTTTATTATTAGATGACTAACAACTTCCGAATCCTGCGCCCGAAATAAAGTGGCCGCGTCGCAAAGTCTGCAATGTCAGCGCGCATCCCCCCGACCTTATAAAAGAGGCGGCGCCGGCCGCGCGCCGCAGTCAACCGCCGCCTTCCACGCGAGTCGCCTGTCATGCGCTAGAGCCGCCTGCCGCAACATGGAGGGGCCGTCCCCCACGCACGAGCCCGATGAGGGCATCGCCGCCGACCGCCGCCCGTCCACCGACGACCACGCCGACCTCTCCGACACCGCGTCCGAGGCCTCCGGGAACGGCAAGGACTCCGGCTGTGAAGTCGCCGTCGACAAGGAGCCGCCCTACACGCCGCCCGACGCCGAGCTCGCCGCCCGCATCGTGGCGCAGGTCGAGTTCTACTTCTCCGACGCCAACATCACCAAGGACGCCTTCCTGCTGAAGCACGTCCGCCGCAACAAGGAGGGCTACGTCTCCCTCAAGCTTATATCGAGCTTCAAGCGCGTGAAGCACCTCACGAAGGACTGGCGCGTCGTCGCCGAGGCCCTCAAGCGGTCTACCAAGCTGGAGATCAACGAGCAGGGCACGAAGCTGCGCCGCACGGAGCCGCTGCCCGCCTACGACGAGACAACCCCCTCCCGGACCGTCGTCGCCGTCCGGATGCCGATCGACCGGCCGTCGGTTGAGAACGTGTCGCGGCTATTCGCCACCTGCGGCGAGATCGCCCTGGTCCGCGTGCTGCGGCCTGGCAACCCGGTGCCGGCTGATGTGCGGCAATTTTTAAACAAGAACCCGAGTTTAGTGAACTGTGTGTGTGCGCTGGTCGAGTTCACCGAGTCTGAGTCGGCTCGAGAAGCGCTGCGGCTGCAGAGCTCAGAGGACGAGGGGATGCGCGTGTACGAGCTGAACGGCGTGCCGCGCGAGCCCAAGCGGAAGGCGCCCATCCGCCGCGCGGCGCCGCGCCGGCACGAGTGCGAGTACTCGTCGTGCTGCAGCGGCTCGGAGCCGGAGTACGAGTTCAGATACGGCGCGCCGTTCTACCGGCGCAGCTCGAGCGGGTACTTCGCGCCGCGGCCGGTCGACGTGCAGACGTGGCTGCCGCGGCGCGCGTCCACGTGCAGCCACTCGTCCGACTCGGGCGTGTCGCTGTGCGGCTCGCGGCGCGCGTCGCAGGCCAGCGCGGGCAGCGCGGGCAGCGCGGACGGCTGGCTGGCGCGGCGCCTGTCGGGCTGCGCGCTGGGCGGCGCGGGCGCGGACTGCGGGCGGCGGCTGTCGTGCGGCCGGCCCGAGCCCCGCGTGCCTCTAGTGCCCGACGGCACGCGCGGCTTCCACGCCGCCGCGCGCCAGCGCCGCATCTCGGACCTCGCTCTGTACTCGCGCTAGAAAGCGCCCGCCGACCGTGACACCTTTCTAATCACGTTGGATAACTGCCTTTCACGTTGCGCCCGCGTTTTCGATCCATTTCGTACGAGGAAGCGACTGAATTATGTGATCGCGTGTGTTCCGCTAGCCGATTTAGTTTTAAGTATGATTCCGAACGTGGAGCGGGGAGTCGCCGAGTCTCCGGTGAATGTGATGTGAGCTCGTCTATTTTGTAAGCCGTAAGCTGTGTTAGGTTAGAGTAATCTCTCTCTAAATGTAATTTATTAGATTTATTTATTGCATATTTATTGAGCGCGCGCGCCGTGGTCGAGTTTACGTTGATATGTCAGAGTTGTCGGCACAAATTGTTAATGTATGCAAAATCGACATGTGCGGAGATCGTAGGCTCCGCGGGCGTCCGCGTCCGCGTCCGGCGGGAGAGGAGCGCGGAGATCGGCGCTTGCGCAACAGCGGAGTAAAAGGCATCGTTCCATTCCGCCAGAAAACAAACTAAATGACCACGGTGCGTTACGGCACTAATGTTTCAACATGTTTTGTACTAAATAAGTCATTAATTAACTTAAGTCAGTCGCGCCATGTCATTTTTCCCATTTAAGTTAACGTTATATTAAGTGTTGTGATGTATATATGTACAGTGTGAACGCAGTTGCGTAATTGACTATGAATTTTGTATTTATTTTTCATTGAGGACTCCTGATAGTTTTCAGCACAATCTTCTTGTCCTCTGATTGCCGAAAGAGAGATATTGTAAATTTTTTGAATATAAGTTTTTGACAAATCTCTTGTTTTTTTTTCGACCTTGCTTATGGAAAGTAGGTCCAATTCTGACCCTGGTTCACCTTGACGAATCGATTCTGTCTTGGCAGTTGACAGTTGCCTCACAGTTGATTATTCGTGGAGGAAAAAGAGCATTTATGATCTGAACCACCGGATGTTGCATATTTAACGGAATTGAAGATTTTCGAACTGGTATTTCTTCGATTTCTTATTTAGTATTTCTTCGAGTAAGCAAGGATTGCTTACTTAACGGAACATATAATTGATAACCTGTTTATTATCTAAGTAATGTAACTGATTCTTATCTGAATGCTTTAACGAAAATCGTTTGGCATATTATTTCTGAGGTTAGTGACACGACATGATAACAAGATCTAGTGTTGACAAAGTAGACTACAATCTCAGAATAGATAATAATTAACATACCGTCTCAGAGCTGTCTAGAATGTCCAAGTTCATGCTAAATCTTTACTAATATTATAAATGCGAAGTATGCGAGGTAACTCTGCCTGTCTGCTTCGCTTTCACGCCCAAACTACTGAACCAATTTTGGTATAATTTGTTACACAAATAGAGTAATCCTTGAGGAAAGATATAGGCTATTTTATATTCCACTTCAGTCGACAAGTTTCCGTTCGCGAAATAAAAAGAGTAGTTTCCGCGGGCAGAGCCGCTGGCTAAAATATATAGTGAATTAATATTTTTGTTAATAATAGGGGTTAAAGTATGAAATTGCCGATTATTTTCCAACTTTTTATTTTGTTTATAGCTCTTAAGTATAATCATATTCTTTATTTGATATTTTAGCAACTTAATTGCACTTATAATATCAGTATATAAACTTGAAAATTTTTTTTTTTTGAAAAATTTTTTTTCAAACAGACTGTCCGCCTGAGACAAAATTTTTCAAGTTTATATACTGATATTATAATCATATTATTGCGTAATTCTTTTTGTATTGTATCAAAAACTAAAAAAAGTTACTTTTGACTAAAAAAAAAAATACAATACTAGTGCCTATTACTTCAAAGGAAGTCGTTGAAAAGACTTCAATTAAGTATATTTGTATTATATACTTTGATTTTCAGAAATTTAAATACTATAATGCGTAGCTTTATAACCATCTAACTTTCATCTTTAATTGCATCGAAAACGGTTCAGGCGTTTTTAAAAAAACTAAAAAATTGTTAGTATGGAAAAATGACTTTTATCGATTTCGTCCATACAAAACGGCAATTTCATACTTTAACCCCTAATAATAATAGCGGTATGACAAATGTTTTGAGAATCTGTTTATTATAAAGACAAACTTCTTAGCGTTCCATGGATTTACAGTTTATGCCGTGTCCTTCGTGTGGCAGTAGCTCCCGGGACTTGTGACACGGGTGTAGGTTTAAGGGACCCTTTCCGACGTACGAGGTACAACAAAATGACGCGCACTGAATTATTTTTGACGTAAAAGGTTTTGAATTCGATTCTTGACTCAGAGTAAATACAAAGATTGGTATTTTTTCGATCATGTTTCTGTAACACAAGGAATATTCTCCTTGCTATTTATAGTTTTGTCTAACTTACATGATTTATAATAGCCGGTTTGTTTAATAGAAAACACTGCCCGTCTGCCCGTCTTTCTAGCAGTAGTCTCGACGCGTTCACGAGTCACGTTCTATTTGAAGCCGTCACCGAATGCTTTAACAATCAAATTGATGAAATGTCATGATGACGACTGAAAATAGATCTCAAATGGAAAACAGTTAAAATATTTATAAAAAAATTTTTCGTGTTATGTGGTGCCGCCGGCACATGAAAAGCATAACACCACCTCTTCTCTGCCAAGGGTGTCGTAAGAGGCGACTAAAGGATTACTGCCAGAAGCAGGACAGCAGCGTCCTCATCCACCATTGGCCAAACTGAGCTAACCCGTCTGCCAAGCGTGGCCAAATCCTTCTTTTGAAATGCCCAATGGACTCATATAAGCTATGATAACTTTACGAATCGGTCTTCGAACCGGATTTTATGTAAATACTTTTTTACCTATATTGTCTACTAGCTGTTGCCCGCGACTTTGTTCATGCCAATTTCTGTTATTATGATCGCGATTATTTTTGACTCATTTTTCACCGATGCTTCGCTCCTATTGGTCGCAGCGTGATATTATAGCGCATTCAAACAAACAAACAAACATACTCTTCAGCTTTATAATATTAGTGTAGATTTTTAATTTTCCTCTTTTTTTATGCATTTTTTGTTCTGACATTATTATTGTGTCATTGATTATATTATCGATCCTGCTGTTCTTTGGTCTTCGGTGTGAATTGGTAAGTTCTTAGTTTTCCCTTTATTATATAAACCCACTGAGCAAGTAATCACTACGTTTTATATTAACCTTTGAGCGCTGTTCTGTTTACCCCTATTCCCCCTAGTTTTCAATAATAACGATGAAATTAAAATAGCATAAATAAGAGAGAAATTCCAATAACATACTGCGTTTATCCAACGGTCAGTAAATTTAATTGCTTTTAATAAATTATTAATGAATTAGCTTTCAGTAATAAACTTGAGTTTTTTTTACAAATAATTGGCATATAAATATTTGAAAACTCTCTTGCTTTCATTTATTACATACTGCTTTGCAAAAAGTGTGAATAAAAACATAATAACTGAAACATTTGTAGACGAAATATGTATAAAATATCAAATCAAATCAACAGCCATTGTCCGTCAATTTCTGGACGTAGGCCTCCTTCAAATCATGCCAATTCTCTATCCTGGGCTTTCCCCATCCAGCTGCTGCCAACAGTTCTCCTAAGGTCATCAGTCCAATATTACCCAATTAAACTCAGTTACTGACTTATAAATTATTTAGTTTACGCCAAATGTATTATTAGTTTAAAGCTTTTAGTGGGTTTATTCCTATTTTAATAACTAATATATACTTTGAGAGCCTTGAAGAGAGAGAAAAGTGAAAGAGTCTTTTAAAATTAGTAGAGTAGGACTAACTTTAAGGCCATATAGAGCGACGGGTATATAAATCTGTCAATGAGATAATCAATAGAGGATTGATAAGAGTATAAAATAAACAAAATAAAAATGGTAAGTAGGACCTTTATATTTTTCGTCGAGAAAAAATTTACTAGCGTTAGGTACTACTAATTTTCTGAGAATATTTAATTCTAAGATACGAGTAAATTTCGTGTTTAATTATCATACGTATAATTACCATGTTATCGCAAAACCAACAATTATCAATTTGGGTTTTTGTGTTTTTTATTAGGAAAACCATTGCGAACACGGATACCATGGACGATGGGAATTATGTGATAGGAAATTAAAAACATGTTGTTTACAAAATACGCGGTCAGCTGATTTACAGCTTGCGGGTACAGTCGGCCTCAATAACGGTATTTTGTGTGCCATAGCTGAATTTTTTAAATAAATTAAAAAAAAAACAGGTTACTACATTAACTAAATTTATGAACCTACTGTTTTTTACCAAGGCAATGGTATGGGACCATCGTGCGCGAATCTGACTCGCACTCGACCGGTTTTTTAAGGTTTGTCAAGTACTATGATATCTTCAAAGTTATATTCATTTAGCCGCTTACGTAAATAAGCTAGTTTCTGTAGTCAAAAGTTATCTTTTAAGCTTTACTGATTTACATGTTCGATGTGAAATTGTGAATCGGCCGTCCCCTTTGCTCACCGTTCTCTGTCAACTAACATAGTTTATAAAGTATATTTTTACCAACCGAGCCTTCTAACATTACCACTATGATCAAATTATTACCAACCTACTATGGACTAAGCTAAGCAGCACCTGTTACCATGTTTTGCTCGATTTGCTCTTAAATATTTATTTTATTTTGTTTTTAGTATTTGTTGTTATTGCGTCAACAGAAATACATAATTTATTGAAATTTCAACTGTCTAGCTATCGCGACTCTTGAGACAGCCTGGTGACAGACAGACGGACAGACGGACAGACAGTGAAGTCTTAGTAATAGGGTCCCGTTTTTACCCTTTGGGTACGGAACCCTAAAAAAAGACATAGCCTATGCTGCGCTATAAAGTTTGCAAATTAATAAATGTCTTAAATACAGTTTGATTAAATAAAATTAAGTCTTGCATTTATTTAATGCGTGCAGTCCAGTGCATACTTTTCATTGTACTACTGGTTTGAAATTTTTGTTTAGACAGACTTAATGCAAAGTCACAGTCTCTTTGAGGCGACTGGGCTAAACACATGTTTTTGGGTGATGCGACAAAATAAAAGCAAAAGTTACGAAATCTATAGACTTCATCTGCTTAGTTTAGGAATTAATTTTAAAGCAATATTACGCAGCGGAGTGTACACGATGTCTTCCGTAAATAAGCTTCGAATAATGAAGACGGTAAGAGAGGCCTTGGAGTCATGTGGTGCTAAAAGTAATATATTGTTTGTAATAAAATATTCGATTAATCACTTGGTAATACATATACATGTTTATACATTTTTATGCGTATATCCTTTGATTGCGATTTTGTACGCTAACGCTAATGTTTAGATAATAAACAATGGGCTTGCTCTTGACTACATACTGAACTCTACGGTTAAGAAGAAGCCTAAGATGCCACCCACACACCAGCGGAACACAGAAAAACTGTTTAGCGCTGGACTCCGGCAGGAGGGGGGTAGCATCCAGGCGGCCTCTTACGAAGCCTACCACCGCAGGGGGATCTGTTAGCCGCCATCATTGGTTAGAAAACCAAAGATGCCTGTTGCCCAGGGTGGACTACGAGGAGGTAGATCCCACCACCCCAAAAATTATTAGATTTTGGAGGTACTAACTGAAATCATTGATGAATAGCGAAGTCAATGTCCGGTAGCTCAATGGTTAGAGCAGTCGCCAGGTAAGCGAAAAGTTTGCGGGTTCGATCCCACCTCAGGCAATCGAAATTTTCATTCAAGGAATTGTATTTTCAGTTGCTTATAGTTATTTCAAACAAAAACAATACACAAAGCATAAAGCATTTTGCTAAAATAAAAAATAAACAATTAAAAGAACACATAAAACATTCAATAAAATCAATTAATTAATGAATAAATAAAGGAGATAGCTTACAAACAATAATATAAAATTTTGCTTTTTCTATACTAATATTATAAAACTGAAGAGTTTGTTTGTTTGTTTGTTTTTTTGTATGTTTGTTTGTTTGAACGCGCTAATCTCAGGAAGTACTGGTTCGAACTGAAAAATTGTTTTCGTGTTGGATAGTCCAATTATCGAGGAAGGATTTCGGCTAATAACATCACGATGCGACCGATAGGAGCGAAGCATCAGTGAAAAATGGTGCAAAAATAATCGCGATCATAATAACAGAAGTTGACGCATACGAAGTCGCGGGCAATAGCTAGTGCATTATACATGTTGCAACATTTGAATATATGATATACTTCTCATTATTATAAAGCCCTTTATTCTGGGATTAGAAAAAAACAAAACATTTTTGAAATGGCAGCTTATAAAATGTCTCTAATCTCAGTGTGCCTCTTGGCATAGGCCTCCTCTAACAGTTTCCACTGGGGTCTGTCCTGAGTTACTCGTCTCCACTTTGGACCAGCAGTCATTGTGATGTCATCTTCCCATCTTAGATACTGTCTTCCACGGCTTCTTGGGTACCACTCTGAAACTGCCCTGCACCATTTTCCTTTTTTGTCACGCATCATATTATGTCCGGTCCACCTCCATTTTTGTTGTTCTATACGTAGTAGGATATCGGTAAGTTTGGTTTTTGTCCTGATGTCAGTGTTTCTGACTTAATCACGACGTTTTGACCCCACAATGCTGAGCTCCATTGCTCTTTGGCATTTCGCAAGTTTGTCTCTTAGAGATTTGGTGTATGACATACTTACTTAGTGTATAAGGAAAGATAATAATGTTGCCTGACACATCAAAATCTCAAGTCTAGCTCGCGCATAGTTTCTGAAGCCCACATTACAAAACTCACTCCGCTATTACGAGGCGAATTTATTGTAAGTGGAACTCGTCCAGAGTACAGAGGTCGTGGCGAACGAACTGATCATAGAGTAATCCTTGTTATTATTCATAAGCCAAAACTTCGCACAAGCGTAATTTGTATTGATAAAAAACTTACGCACATCATTTAACTACGTACCAATAAATTTTATACCCTCCATTCCTATTCCTATCTATTGTACATTTACCAATTATTCTTGAATTACTCTATCTTTTGATAAAAACCGTTTTATTCGGTTTAGTTTAGGATCTAAGCGTTCTAGGACTAATGCGAGAAGCGACTTACTTTTAAATTAAAAAACTCAAAAAACGACGCTTTTAAAACAGATTGAACTAAAAAATTAAAAATAAAACTGTAGTAATCAATTGAAAAATTCATATTATTGTACAAAAAGCGTGGGGTGCTTGTTATGATATCCACAGATATAGTAAATTATTGATAAAATATTTACAACAATCTAAATCAAGCCCCCCACGCTTTTTGTACAATAATATGAATTTTTCAATTGATTACTACAGTTTTATTTTTAATTTTTTAGTTCAATCTGTTTTAAAAGCGTGGTTTTTTAGTTTTTTAAACTATAATTTATTTTTTACTTTTTAGTTTAGTTTCTAATATTTGATTCCTTCTTTACCGACTGTAAGTCCAAACCTATGCAGGAAACATAATTGATACAGATCGCGCGCTAGCTCTATCTCTTTTACTCCCTCTTACAGAGGAAAACTGGGAAAACTGTTATTAAATTATTGCATTGTCATCGGTCCTTGATACGTGTGCAAAGTTTCAAATTAATCAAACTTCTGGAAATCGGTCAAATTTATGCTCAAAGATTCCATTACATACATAGATACATAGATAGATACAACCCAAGCTAATAAAAGCGTGGTAAAAATAGTAGGCTATACATATATGCATTAATGCAGGGCAAAGGCCTCCATCATTGAATTTAAGTTTCCACAGCAATGATGCACGCCATGCTATTTTTTTTTAAATTATTTAAGGCAACAACAGTCACATAAAAAAACAACAGTAATATAGTTAAGATAAGTATAACTAAAGACCTATAGCGCCTATAACTACACGTTTACAGTATTCATTACTTTTTGAGCCCCTCTTAGGACTAGAAGACATTATGAACTAATTCACTAAGCTATTATAGCTAATTAACACATTAATTCGTATATGAAAAATTTTGTCTCAGGCGGGACTCGAACCCGCATCTCCTTGCATGCCGGGCGGGCGCCAGGCTGTCCCGCCTGAGACAAAATTTTTTCAAGTTTATATACTGATGTTATAGGTGCAATTAAGTTGCTAAAGTATCAAATAAAGTATATAAATAGCTGTTTCATCTTAACTGACTGTCAAACATCTGTAAAGATGTTTCTTTCGGGTGTTAAGGGTGCAAACTCCTAACATTTGATGAAACAACGCTGGCTCACAGCGTAAGAATATGCTTGAAAAATTAGCGCCGTGTCGCAGTGTCTCGGTGGCCTAATGGTATGGCGCCCGCCCGGCATGCAAGGAGATGCGGGTTCGAGTCCCGCCTGAGACAAAATTTTTCAAGTTTATATACTGATGTTATAGGTGCAATTAAGTTGCTAAGGTATCAAATAAAGTACATTAATTCGTGTGTAAGTAAGATAAAGGTAGTTCAATTTGATTTACATTTAAAAATATATAACTATTTCAGCATTTTTTTTACAGAGTTTAATTTTTCCGCCAAATGCGTGTTGGAGTTCACAAGCTCGGCAATATTTTAAAATTCGAAAATCTTGTTGCCTGGCACATAGAACAACAGGACGTTATCGTTTACAGAAATTGATGTAAAGAAAAAAAACCAGGTACTAGACACATAGTAAGGAGAACCTATGGCTGTTGGGGCGGAATTGTTTTGAAATGGTGACCGCGAACCGGACGATGATCTGTGGGTAGACCCTATCTGGTGGACAGACGATCTGGTAAAGGTCGCGGGAAACCGGTGGATGCGGTTGGCTCAGACCGATCGTCGTGGAGATCATTGGGGTAGGCTATGTCCAGCAGTGGGCGTCGGTTGGCTGAGATGATGATGATGTCTATAGGATTAGAACGCAATGCCTTGATCTAAGCTCAGTATTTAAACTTGTCTTAGGCGGAAATGGAACTTTTTTTAAAAATAAATAATGGGCTTGCTCTTGACTACATAGGTACTTAAAACTGTACGGTTAAGAAGAAACCTAAGATGGAGCGAGTTTACCCAGAGGTACTGGTTCCTCAGGCATTGCGCAGTGCTTTGTCCATTTAATCTGCGGAGACGTTACGTCACTGCGTTAATTTTCGTAGTATGTTTTTATCGCTGTAAGCCAGCGTAGTTTCAATATATGCTAGGAGGAGGAGCTTGCATTCTTAACAACCGAAAGAAACATCTTTACAGATGATTGACAATCAGTTAAGATTAAACTACTTTTAGCAATTTAATTGCAATTATAATATTAAAATTTTATTATTTTTTAAATTTGTACACCGTCTCGGTGCGGCATGTTGAAACCATCATTGATGACCTATCACCTGTTTACCATGTACACATGTCCATACAAATAAATGTTTTTTTTAATGTTATTATTATTATTTTAAACTTGAAAATGTTTGAGCAAAGCATCGTGCCCGGTATGCATGGGGATTCAGGTTCGATTCCCACCTGAGACAAAAGCTTAAATACTGATATTGATCTAAGCTTTTCTCGTGCGATCGCAGAGGTCACGATTATCTCGCACTGCCAAGGTTGCGGTTGCATCGTGCAGTGTTTAGCATTTGGTGCAAAAGTTTTGAATCGCGTACATATTTTGATTATTCGTGTTCTAAAAATGTGCAGTTAACGACTTTAAAAGAATGTCAAAATATACATGTATGGTGTACATTTCAACCAGAAAGGCCAATGTATTCATGGTCATCGTTTGTTTGGGTCTGAGTCGAATTTCTTTTCAATTCGATGCGTATTTTTTTTAATTCATAACTTTTTAACACCTCAGTCGTCATTTCTATATGTAACCGGGACTAAATTTGATATATCTTACAAAAGGAATCGTCAAAATCAATCCACTTCGGAAATAAACCGTCAAATTGAGAAACTCATTTTTTTCGACAGTTGAAAAACTCGTGTCATCATCACCATGGTCATCATCAGCAGCCATAACAGTCCACTGCTGGACACAGGTCCCTCCAAAAGGGGAATGTTGTCATAATCGCCACGCCGAGATGGGTTGGCGATCATGTCACAATCCTCGTTAAATCTTGAGAAATTCTTGACAAACCACTTCTACACATTATTTAACACAAATACATAATGAATCCGTATTCAGACATAGCGGTATGATATGCCAAAATAACTTTTACGATTTCTAAACCCTTGAGAAATTTCATATTTATGGCGCTATGTAATTTACGTAATGTAATGTTAAATCTTATGAAATTATTTGTAATACAATCCTTAAAAATTCACAGTTAAAATGTTTTTATTATTTAAATTCAGCCGTGTTTTAAGTAGCATTCTGAATACATTTATATAGGGATATATTTATCTATACTAATAATATTATAAAGCTAAAGAGTTTGTTTGTTTGTTTGTTTGAACGCGCTAATCTCAGGAAGTACTGGTCCGATTTGAAAAATTCTTTTTGTGTTGGATAGTCCATTTATCGAGGAAGGCTTTAGGCTATATAACATCACGCTGCGACCAATAGCGAGCGAAGCATCAGTGAAAAATGTTGCAAAAACAGCTAGTTAAAGGATACGTTGCTTCCACTAAGGTAATACCAGTTCTGTATCTTTGAACTAAATGTATGAATTAAATGAATACTAGCTGATACCCGTGACTTTGCACCTGAGGCCTTACTCTGCAACACAATGTCCGTATATTCGAGTCTATATCTCCCTCACTCATACCAACGTCTTAAGGTATCTGAAAGAGACAGATAGATCCGTCAATACGGACTTTGCGTTAGTAGGGCCTCTGACCACGGGAACTGCACACTGAAAAGTAGGTAACAAGTGATATTCAAGCCTTTGATCTATCTTCTTGCCAAATTTCATTCACATACATCCAGAATGACAAACATTTAACCAAACTTTCTCTATTATTTCGCGCGAAAATATGATCTATTCCTTTCTAAAACTTAAAACGAATAGCAGTGGTATTTGTAGTTAATCGTTATAAATTTTCTATTCCGTACGAACTATGAGTCCCAAAATACGAAATGGAATCGTTCGGAATAGTTAATTAATTACGACAAAAACAAATCCCATTGGTATTCATTTTTGGTATTAGAAAGGAATAGATCGAAAATATTAAGTTATACGGTAATTTTGATAAACCACATAATTTATCGATGTATAGTACCTACATAATCTATTTATATGACAGAAAGTCGTGTTCATTGACGCTATGCGCTCAAAAATCCCGTAAATAAATAAGATTAAAAAAAAAAGTCGTGTTAGTTACGCCACTTATAAGTCGAGAACGGCTGTTTATAGATTTGTCTTCGTCCGGAATAGGATAATAAACATTAGTACAAGTGTTTAACGAAGTTTTAACATGTTACAGTATTTCGATAACTTTATAATTAACCATCAATCAGGTTTAGCTTCCTCGTTATAAAGTTGAGTATCATGTCAAAATATAGCCCTTAAGGTCAGACTACAAATGTTGAATTAAAATTTCCTGTACAAAAACCCTTTTATTGTTATAATTAAAGTCAAGGTCGAGATGATTTATCTCTATATACTAATAGCTGGTTTTCTTGCTCGCTTCTTAGCTGTTTGATTCTAAAAACAATCCTATTAATATTTATTTTATTTATTTTAGCTTTAATTTATCCCTTACATGTTTTCCTTAATTAGTATTTAGTGTGGTGTGTACTAATATATTTGTTGTGATGTTAGTTTTTGTGTCTTAAATAAGTTAGTGTTGTTAGCTGTAAGGGCTGCCTTTTGCGGTGAAAGCCTCCTCCAAACCATTCCAGGTGCTTCTATCTCTGGCCAGTCTGGGCCACTTGTTTCCGGCTTTTTGTGTGATATCATCATCATCTTAAATGATCTACCCTTCTTTCTTTTTTTGTAAATTGGGTACCAATTTGTAATCATTTGTGACCATCTTTGATCTGCCGCTCTCTGAATATGACCTGACCATTTCCATTTGAGTGTTAGGACCTGTTTGACCGCATCTCTCGCTCTTGTTTTTTCCCTTACCGCTGAACTTACAATTTGATGTTTAAGTAACTCCGTTCTATTCCTCTTTGACAGGTTCAAATTTTATGTGGATGTGATTTTTTGAGAGACCAGGTTTGGCATGCGTAGGTGAGAATAGGTGTCAGGCAGAAGTTCATTGCTTTAGTTTTAAGTTTTGTGGGTATGCGACCTTTGAAAATTTCCTTCATAGCCCAATATTTATTCCATCTTCACCCTGCGGTCAATTTCTTTTTCTGAGCAGGATTTCATTGAAATTAGATGGCCTAGGTAAATGTAGTCTTCAACATATTCTACAGCTACTGACTGTTCCCATTAATATTACTAATTATTAAAACAAATGGAAACGTTTTGACAGACTTTTGTTCCTCAATCACATCCAAACAGCTGTAAACAAGATGAATTTTTCATCACCGTCAAATTTCTTTATAGTCGTCAATAATCGTATTTAGGGGCTCTAAATACGATACTTAACGCCTATAAAGAATTTTATGAAGTAAAAAATGAGGGTCAGGTTTGCACCCGAAAATAATTTTCGCAATATTTAGTATAGAAAATAGAATAGAAAACATTTATTTGGCACTTCGAAATTGGAATAATTTACAAAGAATAATAATAATTAATGTGCCAAAAAGGCCCCCAACTCAGCATTAGTCGCAACAGCCGAGGGCTTTGATTATTTGCTCTAAGGCCGAGGGCGTACTGCGACGCTAATTTTCAGTCAAATATTTCAATTTTTACGGTCCTAAGCCTTAAGGTATAAAGGGAAAATCAACAACTTATGAATAGTACCTCCGTGGCGGAGTGGCGTACACACCGGTTTTCAAGGTGTCGCCTGCTCCGAGGTCCCGGGTTCGATTCCCGGACGGGTCAATGTAGAAAAAATGAGTTTTTCTAAATTTTCTCGGGTCTGGGTGTGTGTGGTACCTTCGTTGTTTCTGGTTTCCAAAATACGAATGCTTTAAATAGTTATTCAAATTGGGATCAGAACAATGTATGTGATGTTGTCCACATTTATTTATTTATTTATTTATTTATTTATTTATTTATTTATCATACATCGTGTAAATAGGTGTTGCGAGGAGGCCGTATAGTTATAAAACAATATCTTGACATTTTTGTATTGGGCTATACCAAAAAATATATACGTCATTTGTTTTTGACTCGTAGATTGTTGTATTTAAATTTGGAAGGTGATTTAAATTTCATCCTGTGTATCTGATCGAAATTTTACAATGTTTAAGTAATAGTCTTGAGTAGCGCGTAGGCTACTATTAATCCTGGAAAAATATTCGGGTCCCTTCAATAAAAAAAGCATGGTTTTTTCTTCTTCATAATGTTAGGGTTGACGATCGCAGTTTGGTTAATAATTGAGTTAGGACGCTGCTGCCAGTCTTCTTTTGGCAGTACTCCTTAAGTCACCTTTTACGAAAGCTTAAGATAAAATCGGAGTAGTGCTGCTTTTATGTGATACACGACATTAAGTTTGACGTTTTCATTCTTACGATTTTTATCTTACGACAGGAACTAGGACCAAAGGCATCGCGTACCTTCAGAAGCACGACCACCCACCCCTTTCAGACGCAAGCCAATTTATATTGATCGATGCCATAATTTAGAATTTAAAATCGATTAAATTTTGCTCGTATTCGTGTAACGAGCGGTCTTTGTTACAGTTGTTATCTCGGTCAATATTTCGATACACTTACATTGTTAAATAACTGATATTACAGCATTGGTTATGTAAATCGATGATACGCTTCGTTGGACGAGTGTACTCGATTACGTGGACAGAGGCTCCCAAACTTTTGGTTGCTACCCCAATACCGACTACCGAGTCTTTTAATTCTTATGCATGGAAAATATGGAGAAAAAAAAACATTTGTTCAGACAGACAATCAAGTCCATAAGTTGTCACGATGAATAATGACTCTCATGTTTAATGGAAGTAATATGCCAGACATGGTTTTTGATACGACCCAAAAATATTGCAGAATATATGTTGCCGGTCTATATGTAAAATCCAGAATATAACATCAATGTGTAATTAATCAAATCAAAACATCAAATAAAAGAGTTCGTTGCTTGCTTATACTACTTATTCTAATTTAAGTCATCTACTTTCACTCGTTTTGTGTATCGAGTAGTAATAATATATCGAATCGTATTCTACTAAATCGTAATTATTTTAAATTATATTAGTGTCGAATAATTATTAAAATACAGATAATTATTTTACCTCAGTACAATCAGACCATGTTATTATTGATAGCCCAAATTATTTTCGTCTGAACAGTCATAATACCTAGAGCACCTACGCAAAATTTTGAGAACCGCTGACCGAAATAACGATTATTATGTGTGTTGCATGCCGTTTTATATTAACATCTCGGCTACTATTCAGTTAAATATTAGTTTCAACCTTTAATTTAGTGGTAATTGGTTTAATTATGGGTATACATAATTGGAATGAATAATTAAAATTAAGTAACTCACATCGTATAGTATATCATAAACAAATTCGAACATTAAAGATATTATGAGTTTAAAAGATTATTTTAATATAGCCATCATCAACTTAAGGATAAATTGTTCTGATCCCAATTTGAATAACTGTTTTTGGAAACCAGAAACAACGAAGGAACCACAAACACCCGGACCTGAGAAAATGTAAAAAAAACATTTTGGAATAACCCGTCCGGGAATCAAACCCGGGACCTCAGATAAGGCTACACCTTGAAAACCGGTGTGTACGCCACTCCGCCACTACCATCTAAATAAGAATTACTATCTGCAGTAGCATGTGGTGTCAGTACTAGTTAGAATAAGGCGGTGCTAATGTGCAGGCCCCTAATTCACGTAACCAAATCGTAATTAAATAGCAGGTTTTTGACAGTTCTAGTATGGGCTAAATGTCAAAATCGCCCAATTCAATCACGATTGAACTGCAATTGAAATAGCTGAATAAGGCCTTTGTTTTTGTGCACTTAAGTGTATTTAATTAAATGGTTTGAATAGAGTTGTAACAATATCATGATTAAGTTACTGATGACTAATGTACAGTCAGATGCTAAAGTACGTTTATGTCACCGTGAAATTGTGAGATCTGTCAGTTTACAAAACAACGCGTGAGATTATAAACTGACCTAACCTAAATTAGGTTACCTTTTTGTGAGGGCGTAATCTCGCAAAAGGAAGCAGCAGAGCGAGAGCTAGGCTTCAGCTGATATAGGCCACCGACGTACCGGGCACCGGAGGAGGACATATGCCCTCCACCTGCGCCTTCCTGACGGGTCCCAGGCGACAGACACGGAGGTGTACGCGCGTGTCCCCGCGCGCCACACGCCCAGTGGCGGGGGAGGCTCTCCTCCCCTCTAAACCAGGTGGCGCTGGCTTATATGTAGCGAGCCACAGCCGATCTGGGACTGCGCAGCAAGCCTGTGGCCATAGGCCTAAGGCGAAACCCGTGGTCTCGGTTCATAAGTATAAAGCCTAGTGAGGGCTAGGCTTAAGATCCTATGAACGAGTGTAGGTAGGTATGAAAATCAAACTCCAATCTAAATGACGTCGTATATAATTCGGGCAGCGATTCGACCTATACAATGTTCAAGCAGAGAATGACAGTGAATAGCTCGCACAGGCTAATGTGGATGACTACGACGCTCCCCTCCAGGCATCGGCTGATGACTGGCATGACTGTGACTTGCTCGGTAGTGGGCGCGCTCGTCGTCGTTGGCAGGGAGGGAAGTGACGTACCGCTCGGCTCGGCTGGCTAGTCAGCGACACCTATCGGCGCGTTACATAGGGCACCGGAAGGATACCGCTGAGAATGGTATACGGACCTCATATTTCCAGCGATAAAAAAAAAAGTTTCCTTTATAAATTTCCTAGAAAATGCATGCGGTTCTTGTTATTTTCCGGTGCAATATACATTTCTGATAAAGGCGACTACTAGAGCTAAGTACTGCCCCCAATTGATTTAATTTTATTTCTTCTAAACACAATAAATTCTCAAAAAACTAGCAGCCGCTTTTGGCGTTAGCGACAAATTTAAAAATAAATACTAGAGATAATATGCTTAAATGATACTGTTTTTTGCGAATCGATATTGTTTACAAGTAATAACATTAAATCAATTGCACATAGCTCTAGTAGTCCCCTTAATGTTGAGTCTTAATACAATGACATAAGGTTGGTAGAACCAAAAAGTGTTTACATACTTTTGTAGCCGATTGTACTATAACTCTAGCAGATGTTCCATGCTCTAGTACAACATAAAGTTACTTAGCAACAAGAAGAATAACTTGTAAAATGGAATTAATACAGCAAGTTTTTCCTCATATCAAGGTTCACAAATACTTCCGCTTTGCTTGCGAACGTGAACTACATGCCGCGGTCGTCCTTAGACGTGCTGTTTTAAAGGTTCGTACACACTGGTGTGAAACGTCCACGAGCGTGTTGACTTGACTCATGGCATTTACTTATTTATTTATTCAAGAACCCTTTTAGATCAATTCATACTTGTTAAAAGTTTGGTAACATTATCGAAGTCTATAAAATATTTGAAAGATTAAAAATTCACCGAATCATGTATGAGTTGTGCACAAAAACAGAATAGCACAATGTATAAATGAGTTTTAAAATGAGAATTTGGGCTACATAACATTAATAATTGATTATAAAGTAACTATTTCAAGCACTTGTTTTATAGAAATCATAAACAACGGTACTATAAACAGCCGGACCCGCGAAAATATAGAAAAACACTTCTTTATCCATTGACGCGTCCGGCAAATGAGTTCGGGACCTCCTCGTGAAGCGATCCCTTGATAACCGGCGTCTAAGTCATCATATAAAAGGTAAGGGCCTTTTATATGATGACTTAGACGCCGGTTATCACTTTGGACTCGGACTGCTATTACTTTGCGATTTCACTATAGTCCTATGGTAATAAAAGTTTTTCTTTTTCATTATTGGATCGATATAAACACGACAGCAGATCAAGATACCACAAAATATCAATTTTTATTATTCTTTACTAAGTTGTACTTAAAGTTGAAAATTAATGGATAAAATTGACATTTATGGGTAGCTTAATTACAATTTAGAGACAAATTAATCCCTCGATCGTGAGTTATTCCAGACACAATTTAAATCAATTGTTATCGTGGCACCCGAGTGCCTCCTGGGGGTTGAGGGATTAGAAGTCACTCTTCACAATAGTGTGAACCAGGCTTAGGCCCTTAATGAACGTTTCCTCCTACGAACCGGACCGCGCAGATGAGCGACCGAATATTATCTCATATGTATCAAGGTTACTATGTTTACGTTATGTCCAACTATAAAATATCGTGGGAATCGGCATAGCTTGACGAAAAGCGTCAAACAATTAAGTTTCGGGTTGGATAACGAATTAATTCAGATTATCTAGATGTAAAAAGTAGTAAGTAAGTTCTTTTTTACAAGAATGATTTATATTTATAAAAAAACCCTTAAAGATAGGTAGATGCATATTCTTTTTATTAAAGGCAGACTTTTTTTTATTAATTGGCACTATAAACACGGAGTTGAATCCACAGACATTTTGTGGTATCTTTTAGGGGTGGTGGGATCTACCTCCTAGTGGTCCACCCTGGGAAACGGCATCTTTGGTTGTCTAACCAATGATGACGGCTAACAGATCCCTCTGCGGTGGTAGGCTTCCTTCGTAAGAGGCCGCCTGGATGATACCACCCTCCTGTCGGAGTCTAGCGCCAAACAGTTTTTCTGTGTTCCGCTGGTGTGTGGGAGAACCAGTACCTCTGGGTAAGTTCGTTCCATCTTAGGCTTCTTCTTAACCGTACCTATAGTTAAGTATGTAGTCAAGAGCAAGCGCATTATTCATAAAAAAACAGTGTTTTACATTTCATTATAATTTACAAACGTTAGAAACGCTTTATAGCTTTTGATGTCATGGGTAGACACCATTAAACGTAATTTTAATTAGCTCTTTTATGATTCAAAGATTGTGTATGTTTTGGTTCCTTATAAAAATAAATTATAAAAGAATGATTTTAATGTAAAAAGTAACCTATGTTCGTTAGTTAGACACAATTTCTACACTGTTATTTAAAAATAACGTCGAAAATTTTTATATGAATCGATTTGAATTGATAGAAGCGTTAAACAGTCAAAGTTTAAGATAGTTTTAATCGTATTGGAAGCGTAGTTCTAACTTCTGATGGCTGTCAACACTATTTCCCTACTCTTACTCTTTTTTGTTCTGGTTTAAAAGGATTACTTTTAATGAAACGTATTCATAACTACATACACCATTTATCTCAGCTCTAGAAGATAGAACGAGAATGCATTGCATAAGTTCGCGAAACGGTTATAACTCATTTAAATGTGCACAAGTTATGTAACGTCATGTATGCTGTTGTGAGTGACAGCCGATTGTTTGGACGAATCACGATTTTGTAGAGGCAATCAGTATTGTGCAGTTTTGCTTTATTATTATCACAATGCAATGTTATTCATGTAAGGAATTAAAACTTTTCCAGATTTAAATAGAAGATGTTAGGTAGACTTTTTGATTATAATGTTGGTACCAAAGTAAAAATTAGAATATAAACATACCTAGTTAAATAACATCATCATTAGAACCGGCCTAGATTATCTGACACAGGCCTTTTCAACAGGATATTCTGCGTGTGTGTTTGGTGGTTTGGTAGTGATAAGTGGGCAACGGCATCTTTGGTTTTCTAACCAATGGTGACGGCTAACAGATCCCTCTGCGGTGGTAAGCTTCGTAAGAGGCTCCCTGGAAGCTCCACCCTCCTGCCGTAGTCCAGCGCCAAACAGTTTTTCTGTGTTCCGCCGCTGCTGGTGTGTAGGAGAACCAGATACTATGGATAAGCTCGCTCCATCTTAGGCTTCTTCTTAACCGTAGAGTTAAGTATGTAGTCAAGAGCAAGCCCATCGTTTATGAAAAAAAAAAAGACTTGTGGCACTCGGAGACTGCCGCGGTAAAGCTATTGCATAGCATTTTTAATTGACTTATGCAATTATAAAACTAAAAAGTATCACCGCTGTGCCGGTCGGAGTGGGGGGGTGTTAGGTTATTTTCGTTACGGAATTTCTGGATTCGGTCTCCACGCTCAAGGCCCGCGATAGAAGCTATGCAATAGCTTAATTTTATAATTTTATGTATTTTCTAATTTTGACTTTTGTAATTAAATTTTTCTGTTATTTTGGCAGATATGGTTACCATAGGCAACCATACTGTCAAAATCCTTATTTTCTTCTAAATTCTTTTAAATTTCGGAAATTCAAAATTGTTCGATCGTGCCTCGCCCCGAGTGTGTGGGTGTGGGTGGGTGTTAGATTATTTTCGTTACGGAATTTCTGGATTCGGTCTCCACGTTCGTTCCAGGCTTCAGACTGCAAAAGTAGGAAAATCGTTTATGGGAAATTGTATCCGTATTTTCAACAAATTACCACAGGTTATTGCTGAACTCCCTGTACATAAACTTATATCGTATGTCAAAGTATTTTTAATGAAAAAGGGCTAACCATTACACTGTTAATGATTATTAAGCTATTGCATAGCTTCTATCGCGGGCCTTGAGCGTGGAGACCGAATCCAGAAATTCCGTAACGAAAATAATCTAACACCCACACCCACACACTCGGGGCGAGGCACGATCGAACAATTTTGAATTTCCGAAATTTAAAAGAATTTAGAAGAAAATAAGGATTTTGACAGTATGGTTGCCTATGGTAATCTTCTATCGCGGGCCTTGAGCGTGGAGACCGAATCCAGAAATTCCGTAACGAAAATAACCTAACACCCCCCCACTACGACCGGCACAGCGGTGATACTTTTTAGTTTTATAATTGCATAAGTTGATAAAAATGCTATGCAATAGCTTTACCGCGGCAGTCTCCGAGTGCCACACGTCTTTTTTTTTAATTAATAGAAATGTATGGCATTAAATTGTCCCAGCTCGTACTTGCTTACACCTTTTAAAATTTACCTTACCTTGTAAAAAAATATTTAAAAAGAGGCTGACAATAGTGACCGAGTTTCTTGCGCTGTTTATTCTCGGCACTAGCCCAGACTTGTCCCGAAGCAGTGGTAGGTTTAAATAATATTGGGACGTGTAATAGCGCCTATTTGCAGAAATAAAACTGATTTTAACTGATTTTAACTAATTTTTATAGGAAGGGAAGAGGTGATGCCAATCTTTCAATGTACTGACACTACACGACACCTACACGAATATTTAAGTTGTTTAACCTCTCACATGTGCAATATCCAGAGACAATATAAATTTAATTGTGTCTGGGACGGATCCTAAACATACACATACGAGAGCTTAAACAAAGAAAGAAAAGTTTTTGTCGGAGGCAAACTTATGTAGGAATTATTTTCATCAATTGAATTATTGTTTTACTAATATTGTATTACTTAATTTATTAAATTACATTTATTTAATGTAATTTAATAAGTTTTTCTTCGCTTGCATTATTAAACAGCCAAAAAAACTATTCACATTTCAAGTGACAGGCATTCATAAGGTGTGTCCACACCTGCGTACCAGAGAGCACGCGCACAAACAGTCCCCTAATTCGCGTAACCAAATCGTATCACAATCGTAATTGAATTGCAGGTTTTTGACAGTTCTAGTATGGGCTAAATGTCAAAATCGTCCCATGCAATCACGATTCATGATCGAATTGCGATTGAAATAGCTGAATAAGGCCCCAGGCATCTTAGTCAGGGACGTATTTTAAAAATTCATCGCCCTGGGCTTGTAAAATTGGCCACCCCATAAACTAATAGGAAAATATCCAAAAAATCCTTAGTACTGACTTTTACCGAATACGAGTATAAACCGCCTTGCCGCCATTTTTGTTAGGCATACAAAACGTTGTAATGAAAGATTATTAGTAGGGCTTCATTTGAGGTTTATTTCGACGTTTCAAATACTTTTCAGCGTATGTGGTCACGGGTAGACTCAGGTGTTATTTGTATTATAGAGGGTAGTTTGAAAAATTTTTGAAAGTAACGCCTCTAATTTTCATCGTCAGTTTTTCCTATCCACGCAATGTGAGCTAACTGTGTCCGGAGTTTTTGCATTGATGCCATAGTTCTTAATAATAAAATAATAAATAATAATAATAAAAATCTTTATTATCCTTTCACAATCTAGAATAACAACATTGGTATAAAATAAATGCCATAGTTCTTGACTTCACGTGACTCCATTGATGGTACGGTCGTCTCTATTGAAATTACCTAATTAGATTCGACAAATCTAATGAAATGGTTGGGCTTGTCAAATCATGACATCAGAATGCAGATTTTGTTACACGCATGTTTTTCATTTCCTAACTTGTGTAAAAAAACACACCCATATCGGGTGATCGGTTAGATAAATACGATTAAGTTCAAATACAGGAAGTTCAGCAATAGACTGCGGTTATTTGAAAACGCTAATGCGATTCACCATCATTATCATCATCATCAGCAGCACTGCTGGACATAGGCCTCTTCAGTTGTACGCCACTTAGATCGATCCTCGGCTTCTCGCATCCAACTTCTGCCAGCCACAGCGCAATTCATCAATCCACCTGGCCTGAGGGCGTCCTACACTACGTTTGCAGAGACGCGGACTCCACTCAAGAACTTGTTTACCCCAGTGGTTCCACTGCCACTCCAGCTTGCTAATCCGGTGGGCTGTGTAGGTAACTTTAGGTCAATTCACCATGAAATATTTAATTTTTACTTTACGCAGTCGAAAACCAAGTTCATCTTTTAGTCTGATATTAAAATTGTGTAAGTAAAAAAATGCGCGAGATTAATAGACAGTTGCCATAAAAAGTATGTTGCCGATCTTGAGAGGTCACTTTCCGCAAATCCGAAGCTATTCTGGTCTTTCATTACGAATAAAAAACGCAGCAGTAATGCTTATCCTTCATCTATGACTTTTGATGACAATAGGGCTGATTGTAGCGGTAGTATATGTGACCTTTTTGCCTCTTTCTTTGCATCTGTGTATGATACCAATTCTTCATTGCCTATGACCAGCTGTTGTATTGATAACGATATTGAGACCAATGCAGATCTGACACTAACTAAAAACTATCTCACTAGTCTGCACTTCACGCAGGATCAGGTACTCAGGGCCCTTGCTAGCCAGGATCAAACCAAGGGGGCTGGGCCTGATGGTATTCATCCCTTATTTGTAGTTACCTGTCGCGAGGCACTGTCACTGCCCTTAGTAACCATCTTCAACATGTCTATGAAAACTGGTACATTCCCCTCCGTTTGGAAAGAGGCACGTATTGTGCCAATTCTTAAATCAGGTGATACTGGCTCAGTAAAAAACTATAGACCAATATCAATACTGTGTGCCCTGCTCTGGCGTGGCAGTTGAAACAAACAATATCGCCTTAACAATCTGGCTTTTTTACATCCCGTTCTACGGCTACTAATCTGGTCTCATTTGTGGAGTATGTCTCTGAGTCACTCGACTCACGCTTGTCCGTTGACACCATTTACACTGACATCAGTGAAGCTTTTGACACAGTGGACCACGAAATCTTGCTTAGCAAGCTTTTATCTTTCGGTATCTCGGGCAGTCTTCTGAAATAGCTGTATTCATATCTAAAACAGAGGACATCGAGAGTTGTTGTAAATGGCTTCTCTTCGAAGATATTCTTTTCAACATCCGGCGTCCCTCAGGGTTCTCGTTTGGGTCCGATTCTCTTTAATGTTTTTATAAACGATGTTGTCAATATCTTTGATAATGCAACATGCTTTCTTTATGCTGACGACATGAAACTTGCCCTAAGAGTCAAAGATGAAAGTGACTCACTCTTATTGCAGGATGACTTGAACAAGTTGGCTCTATTCTATGGTGTATTAAAAATAAGCTATTTATGAACCTTGATAAATGTAAATTTATTCAATTTTCAAGATGCGTAGATGTCCCTTTGCCAGCATATAGCATTGATGGTCATACTTTGGAAAGAGTGGAGTCTATTCGGGATCTGGGCGTGGTGCTGGATAGAAAGTTGCGCCTTCATGAACACATAGACCAAATAGCTACGAAGGGTTTTCGAATGCTAGGGTTCGTGCTGCGTAACGCCCACGAACTCAAAAAGGTGTCAACTAAGATCACCTTGTACAAATCCTAAGTCCGCTGCAGTCTTGAGTACTGCTGTCAAGTCTGGTCTCCACATTATGACGTTTATATAAAGCGTGTCGAGCGCATCCAGAAGCGCTTTCTGTGGCATCTTTCGTAACAAATCCACAAAGCAAAGGAACTGCCCTCATACGAGGAAAGACTCTTTTTTTTCAAATTGAATAGCTTGCGGGATAGAAGGTATTATTTTGCTGGATCTCATGTTTTTACATAAAATTGTAAACGGAAACATTGACTGCCCTTTTCTACTAGGCTCTATAAACTTAAAGGTACCGTATAAGCTGGCGCGTACTGGTAGATATGTTCCTTTTACGGTCAAAAGCAGCAAGATCAAACTGGGTCACCTCGCCACCATGAACAGGATACAGAGAGAGTACAACAGTCTCTGCAAGATATCCGACATAGATATATTTTCAGATAAGCCACAGAGTTTCAGGAGCAAAATACTGCAATCTTTTGCGCCAAAGCAGCCATAGCTGATTGCTATAGGGTTCACCATTCTTTTTAATTTGAAGCAATATAAGTAATTTTTTAATTTTGTTATAGTTTTTCAAATTATACTTAGTCTTAGTCTTAGGTAATATAATTGTAGTCCACATTGCAAGCCGTGGCAGCCTGTAATTGAGACGGCAATTAGCTTTAAGTCCATTTATGATCTAACTCATTGCTCTTGTATTAGTGTTTGTTTTGTTGGTTGTCCAAATAAATAAAATAAAATAAAAATAAATAAAATAAAAAGTAGCAGCTTTAATCATCCCACAGTAGGAAAAAGGCCTCATCATTGAATTCAAGCTAACATAGCAATGATGGGTACAGTGATAATCACCACGCTTTTCAAATGCAGATTGGTGCTCACAAACCCGAGCAAAATGTTCGAAAAAACTTGCATTTGAGGAACTTGCCTATTTACACTCAATGTAATGCGAACATTCGCTAACCGCTCGCGAATAGGGTTGCCAGGTCGCCAAACCTAATAGCCGGACAGACCAGCCAGTTTGGCCTGACATTTGGGTAGAAAGGCCAAAGGTCGGGTGTCCACCCGACATTATTGAGGATTTTGTGTCTCAGTATTAATACGAGTACGAAAAAATTTTGTGTAAAATCAAGCTTTTCTGATTATTATCATAAATCTTTGTAAATGCGAGAGCGACCGACAGTCGGCTCAGCGCTCGCTCGTTTGCGAAATGTAAAAAGCCTAACAAAAGCCGGACAGGCCGGACACCTTTTATTCTGGCTGGACACGATATCAAAAGGCCTTCCTATGTCCGGCTTTATCCGGACGCCTGGCAACGCTACTCGCGAATATATTTTAACACGTTATACCAGTCCCGTTGGTCTAAACACCCCGTTGGTCTAGTGGTTTAAATACACGGCCAAGATCTCGGGGTCCCAGGTTAGATCCCCGGGTGGGTTAAAAAATAGTTTCGAATTTTCGAACGTTGCTCGGGTTTGTGATTACCAACCCGCATTTGGCAAGCGTGGTGATTATGCCAGTTGCCATCATTGCAGTGGTAACTTGAATTCAATGATGGAGGCCTTTTTCCTGCAGTAGGATGATTATAGGCTGTTACTTTACTTTACTTTTTTTATACCAGTTCGCCCGAATCGTGCGCGAGGCACAAGTGAGGACCCCCCTTTAGTCACGGTTCAATAAATAAGACCAGTGATTTATGACACCAGCTGTATACCGGACAGTATATCACGGAATACCAAGTGCTTAGGTCACGGCCGCCGCGCTGCGAGGTCGCCATTGCTTGGTATCACTCGGTATGCGAAACGAAGGAAGTGCACGCTTCCGTATTATTTGCAACGTTCAGTGTCAATAGCTGATTACTTATCAATTAAAGTCATTTAATGGGAAATTAGTTGATCTATTCATCAGCCTGTATATCATTATTATTATAACTAAAAGATAAATTAAACTTATAACACTAATTTAAAAATTTTAACGTAAATACTAATCAAAGCCTAAATAAGTTTACTAACAGCTATAAAAATACATTTAGAAGGGAGGGAATAGGGATACATCTAACATAGGCGAATCGACAAGCGGGCGAATCGACAATAACCCCTTGAAACAAGGCGCATAACTGATTACGGGTAGACTTATCATGCATTGAATATCATTAGTTAGATAGATAGACAGAATACTCTTGGCAGACGGGTTGGCGATCGCAGTTTATGGTTTAAGAACTTTATTATTATCTCATAAAGAATATAACAATTCACTTACTGAGAATAACTTAAACAAATACATAATAGGTAAATTACAGGCGCGACAATGAGCGTATACAAACAAAGGTAAAAATAAAAAATTAATATAAATATGTCGGGAAGATTTTACAAATATCTGCCTCCATTGCTTGCTCGACTTGACATTAGCCAATGATAGAAAAAATTATATGCGTGTGGACTGAGGGACCAACCCTGGGATTCGCCAAAAAACTTTATCAATATTTTGTAAATCCCTTAAAACAATTATTGTAGGAACGATCCATTTTTATTTTTTTATCTATATTTATTTATAGAGGGTTTGATAAAACTTACTATCATGCCACCCTCATAGTAGCTACACTTTTAATATAATTTTCTATCTACGCTTAAGGCCTATTTGTACTATCTTGTACAGTGCTCTAGCTTCCCCAGATAGTGGTTGGGCGAGAACACTGTTGCAAAATCCCGTATCAAATTCATTGACATTATATTTTCTATGAAATTCAGCTCTTTCGGCTTCAATCCGAACACACTCTGCCATAATATGAAATACGTCTTTCGAGCGGCCACATTCTATACAATTAGGAGATTCAACCTACCTCATTAAGTAGGCAAAGCTATTAAATTATGTGACCAAATCGAAGCTTAAGAGCCGTTATAATATCGGTCCTGCCCATATCAGCGCTATCCACCCATGAATGGCGGGGGACGAACGGTTGGATGGTTTTATACCATATTCCCTTTGTTATAGATCTCTCATCAAAGTATTCCTTCCATAAGCTGAAACATCGATAACTGAACAATCCATAAATTTCTAATAGCTTTAATAAAAAAAATACTGCCCTTTACGTCTGATCCTTCAGTCCGCACATAGTGTAAGCGAGATCTCATAAGGGTTTAAAAATTAACTCGCTTTTATTGAAAACTGGGAAAAAGTTTGAAAGAAACCAATATTGAGTCGGTGCGAAACAAGAAATCACGGATAATCATCAAAGTAAAGTAAAGTCAAGGATCGACTCAAAATTGGTAGTGAAGTAATCATGCTTTTTTTGGTTTAATTATTGTTAAATAGATTTTTTTCCGAAAGGCAAATGATAATTTATGTCTAGTTCTGCTGTCTCTTTATTTTTTAAGAACAGTTTTTATAATTCGTGTGTGTGAATGTTTATGTTTGAGCCTGAGTGTGTAGACATAACAGTAACTACGTACGGTAAATGTTGAATTTCTTATTAAGGTAAACACTGCAAAAGTAACAGCCATCATTCCACTGGGACAGGGAAAAGGCCTCCATCATTAAATTCAAGTTACCACTGCAATGATGGGAACTGGCATAATCACCACGCTTGCCAAATGCGGGTTGGTGATCACAAGCCCGAGCAACTCTCGAAAATTTGAAACTATTTGTTGCCCGACCCGGGGATCGAACCTGGGACTCCGAGATCTTGGCCCGGTATTTAAACCACTAGACTAACGGGGGGCTACCAACAGGTAACACGCTAGTGTTTTTAATGTTGCCTTTAACTTTTTTGTGGGTCTCAAAAGAAGGGTCGAGGTTGCACAGCGGCCAATGATGAGAGCGATGTTAGCCTAGGTATTTCCCTGCCTAATAAAGTAAATACAGTTATCTCAGGAATACTAAAAAAACAGTCATTGCTCAAAGAATTTCTTAGCTGCAGTCTCAGTGGGCGGGACAAAGATGGCCGTTGGGGCCGAAATTTCTGGAATGGCGATCGCGCATTGGATGCCAATCTGTGGGGTAGACCCAACAGGAGGACTGTCTGGTGAAGGTCGCGGGATGCTTCTGCAAGATGCGGATGCAGGCGATTGGCACGAAGAACTTCAAGCCTAAGCCTATGTCCAGCAGTGGACGTTGTCTGGCTGAGACCATGATTAACACTTAAGCTATTTGTTGCATACAAATGCATGCAAGCACGTGTATTTGTTATTGATAATTTTCAAACCGTAAATGTTTGTTCTAACCTGATTCGGCTATGAGGTTATTATCCCCGCCATGCGTGTTAGACAACTAGATTTCCATGTAATATAAATATGCCTGACACGCACATATAGGTACATTTGAACAATTCACTTTATGTTGTAATAAAACAGTGAAAAGTGACATAAGTAGGTACTGACAACGGCAGGTCAACCTACCCAAAAAGTTAAAGGTCATTGAATTGATTTTCAACTTAATAAAATATAACTAACTATAAAATAATTATTTTAGTCTCTCCGCGCTGCCTGGCCGATCCGAAGGTTCCCATTACGCTGGCTGCATTGCCACGTTAAATGGCAATGGAGACCTGCTGAACCAACCAGGACCCAGAGCGGGAATCATTCCCTTTCTCTCGCAACCGTCGTCCTAACTCCTTAAAAAGGTCTCGAGCCTCACTACCCCATGGTCCTGCCGTCTCAACTGCGAACGGTACGAAATTGTAGAGTGACTCTAATGCTGAATATTTAGAGTGTTTCAACTTCGCACCGTTTTCCGCCGCTGACCCCGCAGAAACGACGGTTTGTTTCAAATGTGACGCAGCAAAAGTGCTAACACACGTAACATCCCACAAGAGACACCGACCCCTCCGCCATGGAACCAATGTAAGTCCATCCATGCTTTTTTTATATCATTATTATTTTAGCTTAGAAAGAAAGTAGCAGAAGTAAACAATAAATTCATTTTTCAACTTTAAGTTCAACAAGTAGAGATCAATATCAACTGAGAGAATTGGACGTTTTGTGGTAGGTTGACGTGCTGTTGTCTGTACATTGCCTAGAAGATTTGCTAAAATAATACTGTTCTTGTTTTTTGAGAATTCATTTTGTTTAAAAATAATAAAATTAAATCAATTGAGGGGCAGCACATAGCTCTGTATTCCCCTTAAGGCATTGACCTTTACTGTTTTTTTTAATACAATACAAATTCATTTATTCAGATTACAGTGATCCAATTTGGGTTAGTAACAATAATATTTAAATCTATAATTATTTACATGAAACATAATAATATAACTAAAAATACATAAACAAAAATTAAAAGTTATAATATAAACCTATTTTATAGCCCCAATAACTAAACTCACAAGATAAGACTGAATCGGGCAATCAAACTTATCCGAAATAGTTCTCAGGATGATGCTGCTGCTACCCCGTACTCTGCGCAATAGTGAAGCGTAGCGTTTGCGCCTAATCGCGTAAAAATCATCTGTATGGGCATCAGCAAACATAGCCGAAGCGCTACAGAAGCGGGGCAACCGCAACATCATCCTGAAAACGTTATTATATTGAAAGCGTAGGGCGTCGTATGCCCTGCGAGTGTAGTTCACCCACAGGCTAATTTTTGGCTAGGCCAGGTATAAAACAAAACCAAACGTGCAAAAAATATAATCAACTGTCTGTTTACTGCGACTTCGTAGATACGCAATAAGTAAAGCATTTCAATTTGAATTTACGCGTAGAAATTTGAATATAAATCTATCTACGGGAACGAACCGAAATTTTTTTCGGGTTTGTAAATAGTCTATACCTGCCTATTCCAGCCTATTATTTATATCCGGACTTTTATTCAGATCCGTTCAGCAGTTCTGCCATGATTAAGTAACAGACATAAAAAAAAACGCATTTATAATATTAGTGATAATAATAAGAATAAGTAAGATTGGTAACAATAGTTATTTGTTATAGAAGAGTGCAAAGCTCCTTTTTAACCGCGTGCCCAACTTTGATGACCGAGCAAGCAAAGGATTCAAAAATAAGAATCCTGAGCGTTAGCGAGGGAATTAAAAGAGCACAAGGTAAAAAATCTTTGCACTCGAGTGCAACACGTAACTTTTCATCCCCCCTTAGCGAGAAAATGACTAAATGCAAAATATCACAAGATACTTTTATTTCAGTTTAGGTATATATTTACTACAACATTATGATATGTAAGTATTACAGAAATAAACTTCTTTGTCGCTGGAATCACTCATTTTCGTTTTTAGGGTTCCGTATCCAAAGGGTAAAAACGGGACCCTATTACTAAGACTTCGCTGTCTGTCCATCTGTCCGTCGCTCTGTCACCAGGCTGTATCTCTAGAGCCGCAATAGCTCGACAGTTGAAATTTTCACAAATTGTGTATTTCTGCTACCGCAATAACAACAAATACTAAAAACAAAATAAAATAAATATTTAAGAGGGGCTCCCATACAACAAACCCGTTTTTTTGGCCTTTTTGGTACGGAACCCTTCGTGCGCGAGTTCGACTTCGGCCGGTTATTTTTACTTGATTTCAAGTTTCTTATTTATAACAATACGAATTCAAAACAAAATGGCGAGCGCAAAGCAAATTGAAAACAAAGGCACACCAAGGAGGTTAAGAGTCTGAGTTATTAACAAATAAAAAAAAAGTTGTATGATAAATACGGCACCATGGAGATGAAAGTAAATAGGTTTAAAGATGTTTTGAAATCACATACTTACCTAGTGCACGCGATGTTCTAAATTCAAATTTACTTTATCCTCTAGCGAATAAAAACCGCTTTTGCACTCAGATATCGAAGAGCAAAAATACTCTTTCCGAGATGGTGGGATGAAAATTATTTTTAATGCATTGTAACATACGATGTTACTTTTAAAATACTGATATGATGTATATTTATATTATTTTTACAATTCGAAACAATAAGCTGTAAAAAATAAATAATAGCAAATAATAATTTCAACAATTTATTGTTAGCTATTGATCATTTAACAATGGTAAGGAAATTGCATGGAATTGGTCGCAAACTGATCTGAGTCTGTATCTAAATCGAGCAAGGCTGCCGCTAGAAATTTTATTAATAATCTTCGAAAGAAGATGAATCTCAATGAAATATCTTTTACCTACACTCATGTCGAAATATTCCAATTAAAAAGTTAAACATAGTTTTATACAAATAAAACCATTTTAATATGTGCCTATTTATAAACGCACTCACATAAATTTAAAAATAAAACTCAATAACTATTAAATTACTTCTAGCTTCTAGCTGTATCGTAAGTAAGTAAAATTACTTTTTAATCATTACGGTCACTATTGTTTTTTAATTTATTTAAACTAATCTGTGGTATTAGGCTGAACGTGAAATGAAGCCGCACACATGCGTAGTTTGAACTTAATTCCCGCGCTTCCCGAAGTGTCGATCGTCTTGTTTGTTTTCGGGATTTCAGAAATGTTTTGTAAAATTGTAAGATACTAGATAAGATAAGAAATCGTTTATTTTGCCACAGTAAACACAATTAACATAAAGCACAGGTAAGTACACCAAAATATTGTAACAACAAACAAAACAGTACAAAAATACTATCTTTGTTACTACTTTACTATCTTTGTTACCAAGCTACTTTGTTTAATTCAATTGTTTTTATGAGTGAAGACATGGTAAAGATAAAGAAGTGTATGAAACTGCATGTAATTTTGGTATTAAGCACTCGAGTCACTGATTATTGCAATATACTTAAAAGACCAACAAACTCTCGTGTTTTTATACCTCTTTCTTATGTAAGAATCGCATAAACTACTATTAATGTTCATTACATTCACACTTAAGTCGTGTGGCGCCCGCATGTTAAAAGTAACAGTCTTTCTGTTGGTCTCGTAAGAGACACCCAAAGCAGAACTGCCAGAACTGCCAGTGGCAAAATACTCATTTTGGCAAAGCCTGTGTGCAGCGATGGACTGAGATAGGGTGATGATCATGACAATATAGACAGTTTACCGTTTGTAATAGATACTATTTCCATAACAGTCTGTAAGTATACCTGTGGGAGTTCAACGAATATTCGCTACAGGCTAATTATAACGTCATCATTAAACTGTATCCAGTAATTATCAACAATGTATTTCTACTTTAACCTTTTGGTCGAATATTACAAAAGGCCACGCAAGGCCTTTTTGAAGGAAAAACCCGAAATCGCAAAGGTCACCAGAGTCTGAACGAGTCAACAGGAAGTAAGGAAACAATGTAACGAAGAGGAAAAAATGTTTCTACAATTTAATATTAATGACACACTCTTACTTAACAAGGATTTAGACATAACATGGTCTTACTCTTGGAACTCGACTCGATTCCGAAACATTCCCAATGGCGAAATAATTTATAAATGTGGACAACATCACATACATTGTTCTGATCCCAATTTGAATAACTATTTAAAGCATTCGTATTTTGGAAACCAGAAACAACGAAGGTACCACAAACACCCAGACCTGAGAAAATGTAGAAAAACACGAAGGAATCGAACCCGGGACCTCGGAGCAGGCGACACCTTGAAAACCGGTGTGTACGCCACTCCGCCTTGGAGGTCGTCAATTTATATCCGTTACGTTAATTTACACAGAGTGTTCGGAAGAATGTGGTGGGTGGTCTGTTAACTAACTAGCCCAAAAGATTTTACCTTGGTCTGAATAATTTTTTATGGACAGATTTTTTTTTTCGTAAATAGAAACTTAGTGGTTGGTAGTCATTTAAAATTAAAAGTTGCACATTGCTGAAAACAAAAGCTGGTCTGGCCTTGAAAAAATCAATGTACTTATTTTTAGCAAATAAATTCCAGGTGTAACTTAAAAATACAATTAATTGAATAAAAAAGATAATCTTAGATGAGACTCTAACCGTGAAAGTGCCCACCTGTTGGCGTGCACATCATACATGCCACTAAGCACTACCTACCCTAGCTACTACGTCTAACTAAATAATACCAATCACATTCCTATAAGTACTTAATTATTTTTTAAAATTTAGGTACTGCATACTCTACCAAGAATTGCTGGGCACACACACCCCTGTCCCCTAATTCGCGTAACCAAATCGTATCACAATCGTAATTGAACGACAGGTTTTTGACAGTTCTAGTATGGGCTAAATGTCAAAATCGTCCAATTCAACCACGATCGAACTGCGATTCGGTTACGCGAATTAGGCCCCTGAGCGACTGCTAAGACCAATCATAGGGTTAAAACTCTATAGTCACATACATTTCTTATGCTGACGGATTTATTAAAGGTATTTTGTAAATTTAATTTAGCCTAGCATTAAAAAAAAAAACGCCCCGTTGGTCTAGTGGTTTAAATACCGGGCCAAGATCTCGGGGTCCCAGGTTCGATCCCGAGTCGGGCAACAAATAGTTTCGAATTTTCGAACGTTGCTCGGGTTTGTGATCACCAACCCGCATTTGGCAAGCGTGGTGATTATGCCAGTTCCCATCATTGCAGTGGTAACTTGAATTCAATGATGGAGGCCTTTTCCCTGCAGTGGGATGATTATAGGCTGTTACTTACTTACTTACTTAGCATTAAAATTGCAAAAAAATGCCGGTCTAATAGTAAAAAGCATTACCCCCTGTTCTGTTGTCCTAGGTGTGTAGTAATAGAATAGAATAGAATAGAATTATTTTATTTGGCATTTCAAAAATTCATAAATTAAACAATAAGAAAATAACATAATAATTAATGTGCCAAAAAGCCCCCCACTCAGCATTGGTCGCAACAGCCAAAGGCATGCCGCGACGCTGATCTTCAGTGGGAGCCCAGAGGCACATATAAGAAATTAAAAATACAAAATGACGTGAAGTGAATAATTAATTATTAAAATACATTGTGATTAAATAAAATAAAAAACAATAAATTAATAATAATAAGTTAGAAAATAAATATACGTAAACAATCAGTGGAAAGCAAGAAAAGGGAAAATATATTAATTACAATTGATTACATTAATTTGATTGCAATTTGAAATTAATTTTAGTAAGAGGCGACTAAAAGAGTTGATAGATATATTAGATCTATTAAATGTACACCAAACAAATCAACAATAAAACAGAAAATACATTTACAGCTGTACAGTTTAGGTGGTCTTATTGTTGGAAGCGATCTCTTCCAGAGAATCTTTAAGTAGAGGAAAGTTGAAACAGAGTTAAGAGTCAAAAAAAGGAAAAAAAGGCGACGAAAAGCACCAAAAATAAAAGATTTAATTATGATAAAAAATGAACAAGCTAAACAATCTAAATATATAAAAATCAATGCACTTTTCGTTGTAATTCTATAACTTAAGAACGGGCTCACCTATCCAAACCAAATGTTTAGGCTTTGTTCGGACTTATGTGAAGTTTGCACAAAATCGGTCGAACGGTTCTTCATTTTTTTTATTATTTTACTTTATACGTAGCAAAGCACGTAATGGGCCGCTAGTTCATTATACGTACGAGTACAATACCTACTTACACACACTAAAATAGTAATAACAAACTATAAAAAGAACTACCTAGGTAGTGCCAGAAGAGGCTGAAGCGTCTTCATTCCACAATTGGCAGAACTGCGATTGCCTATGTCCAGCAGTAGCCTGCCTGGGCTGACGGTGATGATGTTAACAGTTTGCATTCGTTGCATCACAGCCTCTCAGGTCGACGACCGCGACTCACAACACGGAACAAGTAGCCGAACTTTTTGTCTTCAAATTTTGCCGTTCGCCAAATCGATCTCGGAATGGATTAAGGCGAAGACTTTGAAAATTAATAAATAAAAAGGCTTCGCTTTTACTTTTACTAAGTTAAATTCATTGTTATTGTCAACTTTAGACAAGTTACCGAAATTTCTTAACGTTACGGTACTCGTAATAGCTGGTAATTTAGCACCAACAATTTAGGCACAAATTACTCAACAATAAAAAGAAGTATGAAACATATTTTTGAATGAAGTTTATTTGGTAAAAGACTTTGGATAGAAAGTTAAGTCTAAACCGCGTTAATAGGTAGTTAGAAGTCATTAAAGCCATATTTATTGGCATTTACCACAAGTATCACGACTGCATTATTGTTCCGGTACGTTGAATATTATTAGTTTGGTTTAGGTAAGTTCGTACATTAAAAAAAATTGGTTGTTTGTAAAGTAGGTTTACGATCGAGATGTTTACGTGATAACGAGAAAATCTCCATTCGTTTGTATGCCGCTAGAGTGAGAGAGACGGAAGATCGGTCCACTCACTCGAACGCTATGCCAGCCTCCGCTCGTGAGGATTCCGCGTGACAAGTTTCACGGAATGACTGGCAGCGCTCGAGATGAGACGGGAGATCGGTCCGTCTCTCTCTCGTTATACCTGCGATCGCGCTCGTGAGGTTTTGGTGTGACACAAGTTTCTGAACATGTCACCCGACTAAAACGATTTTAAAGACGTTATCACGTCAAAAGACAAGCCTCACATTTGTCTCTGTCTAATAGTTACCCGATAATAGTAAAATCTATTTTATGGAGAAGCCTGTACAGATATGATGAGTAAATAACAAAAAGGTTTTTTAATTGACCTCTCAGGGTGCTAGAAATGGTTAAATAGTACACAGATAAATTTATATTTTTTATTTTAGGTAACCTTGGAAAAATCTATGTTTTCATGTTTGTGTCTTCTACTTTGAAATTCTATGTCGTCGTCAACTAACAGGATCTATTCCTTATTAATATTAAAAACTAATACCAAATGTATTTTCATTAAGAAAGAAATAATAAACAAATACCTACTATATAAGAAAGGAATCAACCGCCTGCAGTAAAATTCAAAATAACAGTAAAAAATAACGGACCAGAAGCGCTTCCCCTTAAGCCAGCTGTACGCTGGACCGATATATTTTTACATAACTTCACTTTCACCGCGTGATACACAACCGTGAACTAGTTCAAAAGATAATACAAACACGACCACAGATGCTTGTAGACAAAAGATCTAAGACTGGGCTGAAACGGTAGAACTACATGATTAGAGATATTTACACATGTGGTAGAACTACTATTATGATGTCATTTCGAAGAAACGAAAAAGACATGGTTCTAAATTTGAAATCTTGACATTGATTTTGGTTGTTTTGAAGAAAGCCGTTTTAAAAAGCGGATGTTTTTTTTTGTTTATTATTATAAGTACATCACAGTACAAAGCTAAGCGATTTTAATCAAGCTAAGTCCGAGTAAAATTTGAGAAGAGCATAAAATTAGAGACATAAGTAAGACAAAACTATTTAGGTACTGAAAATGTTACTGACCTAAAGAAGGAAATGCCACTTTTGATTCGAATTGAAGAATTATTCCTTTTCGTCGATTTTTTTTGCAAAAGCAATCAACAGTGTTGTGTTTACCTAAGTGAACGAACTTATAAAATGTGACCTGAATGTGCGAGAAACATATGCAATACTGGATTGGATAGCTGTAGCATTTAGACGCCATCATTTTTTTATATGGCTTAACATAAAGTTTTAGAAAAATCGATAAAATCAGTTTCATTTCCGCAAGTAGCATCAGTTAAAATCAGTTTTATTTCTGCAAATAGGTCCTAGGAGGCGCTTTTACACGTTCCAATATTTAAACCTACCACTGCTTCGGGACAAGTCTGGTCTAGTGCCGAGAAGAAGCAGCGCAAGAAACTCGGTCACTATTGTCAGCATGTGGTACCGGTAAACTAAGTAACACCACTGCTTCTCTTCCCGTGGTTGTCGTAAGTAGCGTTTAAAAGAGCACTTCCTGCCGGAAGAAGTAAGGCAGCAAATTCTTTCCTTTACCTAATAACGGCCAAACTGCGATGGCCAGCCCGGCCGCCATTTGGAAGCCTCAACGTTATTATTATTAGAATATATTTTATCTTTGTGGGAGTAGTAATAAAGAAGAAAAGAAAAGATAGCAATAGCATAATTTTTTTATCCCAGAAATTAGAGTGGAGATTCGTATACTTCCAATGAGGAATCAATCATCAATCAGATGAAAGCAGATAGTTTGAGGCTGCCCGACTTCTCGTAGTATGTAGTTACTCGATTTGTCTCCTTTAACGCCACCCGTGTGAAGAGGAGGGGTGGTATTTTTTTAATATGCCGGCACCACATGAACGATATGTAACTAATCAAAATTTTCTTAATTTGGTAGGTATATAGTGAAAGATGGCGATTGCAAACATTTTATAACTCTCTCCATAGGTACCTTGTAGAGATACCTAGCGACATAATCGGGAGTACGATATACCTAGCCGATTCTCACGCGGACGAAGTGCTAATTTAAAATTAAAATATATGTTCTTAAGTTGAAGCAAACACTATTAACATTTTACGAAAACGATTAATAAGGTTTTCCGAATTATATAAAAATGAGACTTTTTCTTCTCATTGTGATTAAAGAATGATCTGATGTGAAAGTCATTATAATTCAAAGATTACAACTTCCAGAGTAAGGACAATTTCTGGAATCGAACACCGGAAACTTGCGTTGTATGCGGACCACCGAACTATTATACAACTAACCGCTTAAAAGGATAACACCAACACTAATTAATTAATGACTAAAAATGTGTTTTAATTACCTACTATGTATCTTCTGAAAGTTATTTTATCTAAAATATAAATAAGAAAGTTACGTATTTTCTTCGTTACATTACCTACCTGTACATTATTATTAGCCTCGGATTGTCGGTGCGAATTGTGTTAGGAATACTTAGGAAACACCGAATCGAAATACAAACCTACAAGCGCCATCTAGCGTGCAGTAGAATAATTATTTGGGCTATTTTTGGTAGATTTATAGGTACTAAGTAATTCAGAATCTAGTCCACAGAGAGCACTAAATAAATGTGAAGAATTCTGATTTTTAATGTTTGTTGAGTTTAAAAGTAGACAGAAAATATTATGTTTGATAATACTAAAATAGGGTTTTGGTAGGTATGTTCACTGAACAAGCAATCACTGTTATGTCTTTGTAATTTTTTTGCTTGTGCATCTTCGAATTCATAGACAATCAATTCTGTGATATTTTTGTCAAGACTGGCAAGTTGGCAACTTTTTAGAACTTTCTTTAGTTTATGGTGCACCCGCCGCATCTGACAGTTCGTGTGTGGAAATTCGGAAATTATGAAGTAGACTATTTTATAAATTAACGTGTTTAAATGACAGCAGGAAAAGAAAACATGGGGTAAGTTATATTAATAATAATTCTATATATCGATCCAAATTAATTTTAAGCATTATCTTTTTTCCAAAGAGGATGAAATAGTGTTTCACGCTATCCTTGTTATTTTTAGGGAGGGGATGCATTTTACCCATGCGAAGGGATATTTCTGGTTTCCTTTCCTGGAATTACAATTGACAACTTGCAAAAATAATTTCAGCGCAGAATGTCAGTGGTCGTAATCGATAACTATTAATTTCTGTTCGATTCGTGGTGTCCTCATTAGTCTTACTGCATTTACGCCTAATCGGACGTCTGCACATCGATTGCATACGATTGAGTGCTTTTACCTTTACGCTAAGGTCGTGGGGTCGTAGCCGCTATTTATAATGTCAACGCTTTCATGCTTCAGCTGCTACCTCGTTATTCTGAGAGCCTGGTGCCCCGCGTGTTAATTGGCTAAATTTCGCTTGTTACATGAATCATTTACATTGGAATTTCGCGCACTGAGGTTTTCTACACCTGGCCATTAACTGAATCTTGTTTATTTTTTCTCTACACACACTCGAACACGCCGTGTTAATCGTGTTTAGCCTCATTTCAGTGGATTTTGTGATAATTAGATAGAAGTGTTGGTTTCTCATCTAATGATGCTAAAATGTATATGTTTGTGATAATAAGGCATGATTATGTCTGGAATGTGTATGTAAAGACAACTGTGTGAGTAAACTACACAAGTAAAGAAATTCTTCTTAAAATTTGGGCAAGATTCATGCTCTAACGGTATATAATATGTTATTGTGAATTGTCAAAATATCTTTTATGGTAATGTGGTGGTCTCTTGTATTCAATCATATCCTACAGTAGGGGTCTGTCCTTTTACTAAGTTCTGCTACAAAAAAGATATGGTATTCCATATCAGTATCATCTTATAGGAAATATTTCACAATGCATTGTTTTATCTTCATAACAATCTGCTCTCGAGATATAGATACTTTATCTCATCTTAAACTGAGATACGATTAGTCCGCTGATAAATTGAATACTCAGTTAAATCATTTTTTTAATAATACCAAAATAAAAATAAGTAAGGTGCATAAAACATTATACTTGTGAACTTGCTATACTCTGGATTTGGTGGTGGTGAACCATTATTGTGAATGATTGAACCCAAAAAGATAGCTTAGTAAAAATAAACAAGGATGCAGCTGGTTCCAGAGTTAATAATCAGAAAGATAAGCAGAACTTGACTTTTAAATTTCTAATTATTCATAAGCAACACAGTATTGAGTCACCACTGTGTTACAATTTAACCAGTCAAAAACATTTCCATTAAGAAATAATCGTTAAGTAGAAACCATTGGTACAAACTGAATGGTTGAAGTGTAGTATAGTACATAAGCATCAAAAGAAGTGACTTAAGTGACTTATATTAGCAAATAAGATAAATTCTTGAAACAGTGCTTAAATTAAATTATAATAATAAAGAACTCTTGTATTCTGACTATTGAATTGAATTGGTGTTGTTTGAAAACTGGAGATATTGTTACATAGTATAATCCACATTGAAAATGACGGACCAATCGGAAAACACGTAAGTTCATACTCATTGTGACACATTGTGGTTATGTAGTACCTATGCAATTTAATCCAATTGGTTTGAATGATTGTGACTGGATCTGTGATAAATTGTATTACAATGCCATTTGGTTACATCTAGGTTTTTATAATTTTGTGTTTGTAAAGGTATAAGAATATGAAGCACTTATTCATAATCAGTGTAAAGGTCTTTTCAGACTAAGCTATACTATTGTGCTATATTGTATAGCAAATAATGACTGAATGTACAATTTTACCTAATGGTACAGTTAAGTGTGAACATATCCATAATAGTGTATGGTGCGCGATATTGTTGTGCTATGAACTATATGCTATAAGCTATTATATTATAGCCAGTCTGAAACCACCTTAAATCAGTTCACAGCTTGACTGACACAAGCCACTCAATGGGGACTACCGTTTCTTTGCTCATCAGTTGGCGCTACTGTTGACTGAGGTCCAGAGCTGTCAAAGACGACTTTATAAGATCGGCGCCGAAACAAAGTTTTAAATCTTGAATCTAATTAAGTTTATTATTTATAAATTACTATCTTCATATCAATAAACTAATTTCTAAAATAGTTGCTTAATTCCGCTTTCACATTCATCGCCAAATAATCCATATTTGCGATAATTTTACGAAGGAGATCACTTTCCAGCAGGTAAATTAAAGAAATTATAATTTATGTAACGAAGCCCTCTAAAACCAGTGAAAAGTGAATGATAATGGACCTCACGCGTCACAAGCGCCTCTAGTGGCAAATTCACTAGCGATAGCCCCCATTAGAGGATTTTACCATAATAACCACACTTAGAAACGATTTTAGTGATCTCAGATTGGATAATTTCATGAAGTAGTAGTAACATCCTATATGCCACTGCAGAGCAAAGGCCTCCATCATTGATTCCAAGTTACCACAGAAATGATGAGTACAAGCACAATCACCATGCTTGACAAATGTGGATTGGTGGTCACAAACCCGAGCAACGTTTGAAACTTTCGGGGATCGAACTCGGGACCCTGAGATCTCACTGAATGTCATTATACATTACTAGCGGACCCCGCGAACTTCGTATAGCCTCAGAATAATGTAATTTGATTTTGTCTTAGTGTCATTGTCATCAAACATGGCGTTTTCCTTTACCAAATTGCCTTGCCATAAACAATTAATGTGCAATAAAAAATAATGCGCCAATAAATTAAGTTTAAAACTATGCTATCTTTCAAGTTGAGTCAAACAGCTTACAGCACACACAGTGTGAAAAATTTGATTAAAATCGGTTCAGTGGTTAAGGATTCCATCGCGGACAAACAACGTGACACGAATTTTTAATATATTAAGTTATTAAATCCTTGCTAAAACAGAAAGATTAAAAAAAAAAAAAATTTTCAAAAGGTTTAACAAATAAGTGAGAAATAACATTTTTAGTGTATTTATTTGTAGTTGTAGTTATTTTTCTAAATATAAGTTATAAGCTAGCATTACGTTTCAACGTGAGACATCAACCAATTAAATTATCCAATGAAATTAACTATGACTGCATCCTTCCTGTGTTGCGCAAACACATGCAGGATACTTATCAATTGCTGCCACTTCGTAACAGGAGGGAACCCTCACAAAGCAAAACCACATGAATAAATATTACTCATGTGGCAAAACTATCTACCTAAATGATAAAAGTGTTGTGACTGATTGTCTAGCTCCCACTGATGATCATCATTAGAATATTTATTTACATAAACTTTATTGCACAAACACTAAAATTATGTACAACAGGTGGACTTAATACCATATGGCATTCTCTCCCAGTCAACCATTGGGCCAAGCAGAAATTTTGTGGGCGGTGCGACATAAAAAAAGCTAACAATGATGATTAATGATGAAGAATTTAGCCTTAATTTTTTTTCAAATATAGAGCTGACGAAAAACGTGAAATAAGATACTATGTAATTTATTATGTATAATGTACCTATGTATATTAATTTATATTTTGTAATGTTCACTTATAAAAACTCTCCGCCGCCTTCCCCTCCCAACTCTATTTCTACTTTCCTCTACCTGAAGGTTGTCTGGAAGAGATCGCTTTCTAGCGATAAGACGGCCTAAATTGTACAATTCTTGGTTTATATCCTGTGTTACATTTAATTTGTTGGTGTGCAATAAAGAATATCTATCTATCTATCTATCTATACTAATCAGGCCCCGTTGGTCTAGTGGTTTACCATCTCTTGGTCCCGGGTTCGATCGATCCCCCAGGTCGGAGAACAAAAAGTTTCGAATTTTCGAATATTACCCGGGTTTGTGATCACCAACCCGCATTCGGCAATCGTGATGATTAACCATGTACCCATCATTGCTGTGGTAACTTGAATTCAATGATAAACATTTTTTTTCTTACCTTGAGGCCTCGGCCCAATCCATGGAGCCAATAGCAAACTAGGCTGTTGTATTTATTTTTTTCTTTCTTTTATATTTAATATGTTCAATTTGTTTTTTTTTCTTTTGTTATAAAATATAGCTGTTGCCCGCGACTTCGTCCGCGTCAATTTCTGTTATTATGAACGCGATTATTTTTGCAACATTTTTCACCGATGCTTCGCTCCTATTGGTCGCAGCGTGATGTTATATAGCCTAAAGCCTTCCTCGATAAATGGACTATCTAACACAAAAAGAATTTTTCAAATCGAACCAGTACTTCCGGAGATTAGCGCGTTCAAACAAACAAACAAATAAACAAACAAACAAACTCTTCAGCTTTATAATATTAGTATAGATTATATTAATTACGTAATTTATAAGGATACCGCGTAACGCCGGCGGTGGCGGATCGACTCATCGGGACCTGCCGGTTTTCTTCGGTCAGGCGTCGGACCTTTACCTGATACAGGTTTCGGAGTCGGCCGGGGGATTGGGTAGAGGCCTGTTGGGTCTATCTGCCTCTGTCATACCTACGCTCCCAATCAGGGTCCCCGCTGAAAACCAGCGTCGTGATAAGCCCTAGCTGTCACGACTAATGCTGAGCGGGAACCTTTTGACACTTATTCCTTTTTTATTTTTATATGATTTTTGTGGTTTTTGTCTGCTTTTTGTGTCAAATAAAAATTTCTTTCTTTTTTTCTTTCTTTCTTACATCTTTGTCCTGCGGTAGTATGATTATAGGATACTCGTATATTGGCTGTTACTTAACTTTTCTTATACTGATTTAAACTTTCATGGTCACTTATAATATCAGTATATAAACTTGAAAAATTTTGTCTCAGGCGGGACTCGAACCCGCATCTCCTCGCGAGGAGATGCGGGTTCGAGTCCCGCCTGAGACAATTTTTTCAAGTTTATATACTGATATTATAAGTGCAATTAAGTTGCTAAAATATCAAATAAAGTATATTTCATGGTCACTATCACTAGAGTTATTTGATTCGGGGTTTATACCATGTACCTTATTTATTATGAGTTTCCGATGTTTCGGCACTGTTGCAAGCGCCATGATCACGGAAGAAATGATGAAGAATGAATGAATATCGGAAACTCATCTATACTAATATTATAAAGCTGAAGAGTTTGTTTGTTTGTTTGTTTGTTTGAACGCGCTAATATCCGGAAATACTGGTTCTTATTTGAAAAATTATTTTTGTGTTAGATAGTCCATTTATCGAGGAAGGGTTTAGGCTATATAACATCACCCTGCGACGAATAGGAATAGGAGCGAAGCATCAGTGAAAAAATTTTGCTAAAATAATCGCGTTCATAATAACAGAAATTGACGCGGACGAAGTCGCGGGCAACAGCTAGTTATAAATTAGATACATGGTATAAGCCCCGTGTCAAATAACTTTAACTTTCCTTTTTTTAAATGTGAATGTTATTTATTTGCAGTGAGCAGCCGATCTTCACGTGCAAGGCGCACGTGTTCCACATAGACCCGAAGACGAAGCGCTCGTGGATGTCGGCGAGCTCGGCCGCCGTCTCGGTGTCATTCTTCTACGACTCGTCGCGGAACCTGTACCGCATCATCAGCGTCGAGGGCACCAAGGTCAGTAGTAACCACAGAAGTTCACAGAACACAGAACACAGGTTAGAAAAGGCTGTCATGCGTCATTTGTATGAGAACAGTTGTCGCTGCTTGCGCCCCAATACTACTTGTGCACATAATAAACACAAGCTTCCGCACATATACGACGACCTCCGTGGCCGAGGGGCGTACACACCGGTTTACAAGGTGTCGCCTGCTCCGAGGTCCCGGGTTCCATTCCTGGACGGGTCAATGTAGGAAAAAAGTGTTTTTCTACATTTTCTCGGTTCTGGGTGTTTGTGGTACCTATGTTGTATGTTTTCCAAAATAGTTATTTAAATTGGGATCACAATGTAGGTATGTGATGTTGTCCATGCACATTTATTTTTTTATTATTTACTAGCTTCTTTAAATCTAGGGTAACCTCTTTTAACGGGTTGGGGGCGGATTTTAAAATAAAAATTGCTCGATTTTTTGGTTAGTCACAATTCACAAATAGTCCGCATACCAATGTTTAGCTTTCTACCTTGAAAATTGCGGAATGCTCCATACAAACTTCCACTCCCCATTTAAGGGAAGTAGAAAGAGACAAAAAGTAACCTATGTCACTCTCCATCCCTTCAAACTATCTCTACTTAAGAAAACCGCGTTGATTCGTCGCTCCGTTTTGCTGTGAAAGACGGACAAACTTACAGACGCACACACTTTCCCATTTATAATATTAGTATGGATTTACAAAAACGAGTTCAAAGCACGCCTTTTGGTCGCGCATGTCAAAAGTAACCAATCACAGCGCTCGCTTACATTCATTTATGTTTGGATAGAAGTATGAGCGTTTGCTCATAACCTCTGTGGCGCCCCTATATCGCCTACAACGCCTTTCTAATTATTTTTTTTTGTGTTGTGTGGTAGTAAGGGACTATAATAATAATCCCATCGCAGGGGAAAGGCCTCTATCATTGAATTCAAGACACCCTAGCAATGATGGGTCAGGTTAAGATCCTCATCATTAGGCGCCATTCGTTAAATTACGTCACATGCCTCGTCCTTGTCACAGCTGATCACATTAAACAATCCCCCTCTTCAAGTGAAAACACATATTTTGTAAATATGCGTCTGAACCTTTTTTCCCTATTCTGTGGGTTTCGTAGAGTGCTATGTAGTGATGAAGTACTATCGATAGTTGACGTCGGAAATCATCTATAATATCGATAGGCCTACCGATACTATCGATGTATCAGTTTGGTACAATAGTATAAATATTGTGCAATACTATCGATAGTATCGATATTGTCAATGGTATCGACTGTTGTTACAATAGTCATAACCGATATTTTCGACTTTTTACTTACTTTCGACATTGAGTTTAATTATTATCAATAGTATTGCTGTGTGTCAATAGTATTTATGTCTATTGACGTACAGCTACAAGCTATAGATAGTACCGACATTATCGATAGTGTCAATAGGCCAATTGATACCTAATATTGCTTTAGCCCAACTATCGATAGGCGATCGAGCGCCAACACTAGTCATGTGAATCATACATTATTCATGTGAGTCATGAGTGTCGGGACGAAGTTGATAGAGAACATTACCGTTTAAACGCTGTATGTTTCATCTGACGTGTTACGGAATGTTTTTGCTTAAGAGCTGAAGTATACAAATCTTGCTGATAGCTTGGTTTGATGGAGTGTGACCGAGTTGCTTGCGCTGCGTCTTCTCGGCACTAGCCCACATTTGTCCCAAAGCAGTGGTAGGTTTAAATATTGGGACGTGTAAAAGCACCTCCAGGGGCCTATTTGCAGAAATAAAACTGATTTTACTGATTTTAGTGGCTTTTATTAAAAGGTCCTCTGTTTTAAAAAATGTTATCTTATGGATGAGACAGAATTACTGCTGGTTCTGATAGAACCTACAATAAATGCGTCTAGAATTTTCTATTACCTTTTACGCAGTTAACAGATACACGCAGAAACAGAATGCGATCTGGACAAAAACGTACAGACAATACGATTTGGTTCATATTTATTCTTAGGCACTTATATTCCATCGATTTTAGCTTAAGATACTGCATGGTATTTGCTTAAGAGAACGTTTCGTTATTAGATATTTTTTTAATGTTTTAATGATTAATGATTTGGTGTAAAATTGTTTATTCTAAACTGTCGGGGCTATTGGGAACCTTTCCATCCATAGGTCCTGGTTCTTGGAGATTGTAGGTTTTTAAACTTTCTTGATGCATTGTTATGCATAAAACTAAAAATAGGATTTCATGCACTGTTGATTATTTATAGGTAAAATAGTATTTACCTTCCCGACATTTCGATCCGATTGCACGAATCATCATCCGGTCTTATAAAAGACTCAAGACTTGATTGAAGATATTATGTTGTTTTATTATTATTATTCATTTATTCAAAGTCAACACAGAAGACTAACTACAAAATATAAAATAAAAAAAAATACAAATTAAAATAATATTTTAACATTAGCCAGTACATGTACCATGTCACAGTGATATACTGGCAGTCAAATCGATCGGCGAAAGTGTACAGGATTCTGTTCGGGCTGGCCCGCACCCTGCGCACCAGGGAACTGCATCGTTTGCGCATTGTTGTATGAAAACAATTTACACGTGCTTCAGCGAACATCCCCGAGGCGCTACAGAAGCGAGGCAGCCCCAACAGAACCCTGAATGCATTATTGTATTGGACGCGTAGGGCACCGTACTGCTTGCGCGTACAGTCAACCCACAGACCGCTCGTGTATATACCTAAATAAACAAATGCCACCATTGTCCTCAGGCGGTCATAAACAGCACCATAACATCCAACATGACCTTCACGAAGACATCGCAGAAGTTCGGCCAGTGGAGCGACGTCCGCGCCAACACAGTCTACGGGCTGGGTTTCGCTTCGGAAGCCGAGCTTGGGAAGGTAAAATAACATTAATATCGATTCCTAAGTATTTATTAATCGAAATTTATATCAGAAGATTCTTACGTCTGTTAAAGTTTAGTGAAATTAAAACAGAATTAAGAATTTATTAATATAGAGAGCACTGCTTTATCCTTAGACTTTGCACGCTCTAAGGATGATGTTCATTTGTAAGTTTTGTATTAATAAAGTCCAATATTCAATTTGAATTAGAGAGATGAGAGAGAGAAGGAGATGGGCAGCAGCTAGGGTTGCCAACGTTTTTTTTTACAAGAAATAAAGTACTTATTTACAGGTCTATAAAGAATATTAAACAATATTTTAGAAATAGGTACAGTATTTTATTTGTTTATTGTTTTTAATACATATTTTTTAGAGCTTCTAGCACAACTTGCTAATTTATAATCTTTTTTAAAAACTTCATACGCCTCATTACATATATACCTGAAATTAAAATAAGGGAGAGGAGGTCCCGTATCCAGAAGTGGTTTTATATGGATTCCTGATGATGAATAATCAAGATGTCTACATACCTAACCTTTTTGTTACTCTTTCATCAAAAAAGCCTACCCGAATCATACTCAAATCCTTGGAAATTACTCTTATAAACCTTCATTGTCCATATATTTTCAATAATCCTATCATCTTTCCTCAGTTCATCGAGAAGTTCCAAGAAGTGAAAGAAGCAATACAAGCCCAGCAATGTGCCGGCGGTGCCAAGAGTGTCACTAATGGCAACAGTGGCGCCGCCACGCCCGTGGCGAGCGCGACCGCCAGCCCTCTACTTGCTGCGAGGGCCCAGCCTGAAGAACCGCCTATTGTTTCTCCAGCGCAGGTAAGATATATTAGAAAGAGAGAGGGAGAAATATATGGAGAGTGAGAGAGAGTGAGATAAAGATATGGAGAGAGAGAGGTAGAGCGAGCTAAAGTATGTATTTACATAAATTAAACAAGTGATCAGTCAGTTTGTAATTTTTAAACTGTGTTAACTGAAAATCTCTAAAATCGTGTGACGTCATTTATGGATGACCCTTAATAGAAAACAATATCAGCCAAATAGCCAAACGAAACCATCTTTTACGGGAAAAGTTTCCGGACCGTGTTATCTCTCGAAGAGGTGATCACAATTGGCCACCGAGATCTTGTGACCATGGGCTTGCTCTTGACTACATACTTAACTACTCTATGGTTAAGAAGAAGCCTAAGATGGAGCGAGCTTACCCAGAGGCACTGGTTCTCCCACACACCAGCGGAACAAAGAGGCATTGTTTGGCGCTGGACTCCGGCAGGAGGGTGGTAGCATCCAGGCAGCCTCTTACGAAGCCTACCACCGCAGAGGGATCTGTTACCCGTCATCATTGGTTAGAAAACTAAAGATGCCGTTGCCCAGGGTGGACCACTAGGAGGTAGATCCCACCACCCCAAAAACTTCTTGCTTTGGGGTCATATGAAAGATAAGGTTTACGCCAAGCGTCGACTCAAGACCTCAAAGTTGGAAATCGTGAAGTTATTGAGGGCATACAGCGGCCGCTTTGCGATTTGGTGATTGAAGATTTAATGAAAAGGATATGGCCCTGTAAGCGTAGCCGCGGTGGCTATTTTGCTGCTATTGTTTTCTATTATTAATGGCATGCCTTTCTCTGTACATTGAAATAAACATCCGATTATTTATATTAGGTCCTTACATATAAAATTAGCGTTTGGTGTGGGAGGAATATAAAGTCAAAGTGTACTGCCTTATTGCAGTTGAATTTTTTCCCTTGCAAGAAATTATTCAAATTTCGATAAAAATGGTTATCAGTTGGAGCAAGGTCTGGGGAGTACGGTGGATGTCTTAGACATTTCAATTGGAGCTCTTCTAATTTGGTAGCCGTCTGTTGTGCAGTGTGTGGACTAGCGTTGTCGTCAAGCAAATATGTATATCATAATAACACCTCTTAATGGAAAACGATTTTTTATGCAATCTATGGAAATTAAACATCGCTTCGCTATGGTACGACTTGAAAAATGTATGATAATGAATTATATTTTGTTACAGATCAAAACAGACAATGAAGAGATGGTGGTACACCAAAGATCGCATTCTGTGTCTTCGACGTTGCAGGTGATATATTGAATTTTTATCAATATTGAAACTTTGTAAAATTATGTCTTACCCCCGTATTTATAAACAAGTAAAAGTAATTACTTGACTACAAGTAATTACTAGAGAGACAATTTGTATGCCTTAATCAAGGAATTACTAGAAGTTATAACTAGCAAAAGTTAGCATTTTCAGCCAAATAATATGACTATTAATAGTGACCAATTTCTCTCACTTAAGTACTAGGTATGAACACTTTAAGTTATGACTTTCTTAATAAGTAATTACTTCTTTATAAATACGGGGGTTAGAATAAGTATATCCTTGAGAAATTGACGCCTGCGACGTAGTGTCTCGGTGGCTAAATTGGTAATACCAGTATACATGAAGATGCGGGTTTAGGTCACGCCTGAGACACAATTTTTAAAGTTTATACATTGATACAGAATGACTTTTTTTATCATCAATTTTTTTTCTGTTAAGGTATGAAAGGAAAATCAAATACTTATGAATATAGGTACTAATAAATAAATGCAAGGGATCACGTAAAAAAGTGTTGCGAGGAGGCCGTAACATTTTATTTTTATTATTGGCGGACATTTTCTAAGTGCTTTATCTTGACACTAGCTGTTGCCCGCGACTTCGTCCGCGTCAATTTATGTTATTATGATCGCGATCATTTTTACAACATTTTTCAATAATGCTTCGCTCCTATTGGTCGTAGCGTGATGTTATACACCGTGATTTTTGAACCATCTGGAAATCGAAGCCCACGTTATTGGACCATTAAGTATAACATCATGGCAGTGTTATTTATTTTTTGTTTAAAAACAATTTTTTGAAAAATATTAAATTTTGATGTAGATTTTTAATTTTGTAACACGATATGTCGCGCACAGACGTATTATTTTATTTTGCTTCGGCGTAGTTTCGGTTGAATAGACCTTACATATGTACATCAGTGCGCGTCACAGCGTGTTTCAATATAAATAGCTGAACCAATATTAATAATAATAAGTATAATAAAAAAAACTTTGGTAAAAAAATATTTAAATAACACTGCCACGATGTTATACATAATGGTTACATAACGTGGGCTTCGTTTTAGAGGTGGTTGAAATGCACTGTGTATAGCCTAAAGCCTTCTTTTATGAATGGACTATACAATACAAAAATAATTTTTCAATTCGAACCAGTACTTCCTGAGATTAGCGTGTTTAAACAAACAAACAAACTCTTCAGCTTTATAATATAAGCACAGTCTATGGTTTAGGTTTTATGGACTGTGATATAAGTATAGATTTATTTATTTATATTGGTCACACATAGTGGGCTTCGTTTGTCAGTACGTTTAGAATGCACGGTGCGTTAACGAATTGGTTCGCTACAGCGGTCGTTGTCCCCAGGGCGGCTACGCGACGGTGGGCCGGGCGCCCCGCGCGGCGGCGCCGGCCCCCGACGCGGCGGCGGAGCCCGAGCAGCAGCTGCGGTACGAGAACGACCGCCTCAAACTGGCGCTGGCTCAGAGGTTAGTTTTTTTTTATACACCGTGAAATTTTAGTGGTTGTTTTCCCGCAACAGAATGATTCACCTTTAGTAGCACCATCGAATCGTGCGAGTTATTTTTTGAAAATAAACAAATGGTTGTTCTCAATTAATTAAAAAAATAATCATCAACTCAAAAGCGTGAGATACGATAGTATCTTTACAAAATGTGACGTGTTTGGGTACTGCTTGCCGCACAAAATCAATGTTCAAAGCAAAAGAAGCTCTTAGCACTAAGTAATACAGCATAAACTGCACCGCGCGAGGGGCAATGACCCCGGCCGGTGACCGGCTGCGGCGCGGCTAGTACCATTGGTTCGAGGTTGCTTTCGAGTTTCGTTTATCACAATCGTAAAACTGCTACTTTTTATTTGAAAAAAAAAAACTGCACAAATCTATTGTGCTACTAAGATAGAATCATTTTACTGCGGGAAAACAACCACTAAAATTTCACGGTGTATATATACAGGGTGAATTTTTAACCACTTTCCAAAATTTTTATATGCGTTCAGTATCGTATTTAGAGCCTATTTATGAAGTAAAAAATGTAAATCAAGTTGTCACCCGAAAATATTTTTCGTGATATAGCTTTCAATTTTTACGGTCCTAGACCTGTTAAGGTATAAAGGGAAATTCAAAAACTCATGAATAGTATTGTAATAAATGAATGAGATGCACATCGCGTAAAAAAAGTGTTACTAGGATGCCATATCAAACATTTTAGATTTTTGGCGGACATTTTCTAAGTGCTTTATCGTGACATTTTTGTACTGGGCTATACCAAAAGAAAAAATACGTCATTTGTTTTTAATTTCGGCCTGTATAATGGGCTTGCTCTTGACTACATACTTAACTATACGGTTAAGAAGAAGCCTAAGGTGGAGCGAGTTTACCCAGAGGCACTGGTTCTCCCACACACCAGCGGAACACAGAAGCACTGTTTGGCGCTGGACTCCGGCAGGAGGGGGGTGACATCCAGGCGGCCTCTTGCGAAGCCTACCACCGCAGAGGGATCTGTTAGCCGTCATCTTTGGTTGGACAACCAAAGATGCCGTTGCCCAGGGTGGACCACTAGGAGGTAGATCCCACCACCCCAAAAACTTGCACTACAGTCCTTAAAATATAGCTTGACTAGTTAACCCTACGAACTTCGTACCGCCTCAGAATAATTTAATTTGATTTGGACGTCTTAAATGTCATTGTCACCAAATATGGCGTTTACTTTACCGAGTCTTTAGAAGTCAAGAAACAAATAATTTGTAATAAAATAGTATTGCGACTATAAATTGAGATGTAAGCTATCCTATCTTTCAAGTTGGATCAAATTGCACACGGTGTGCAAATCAAATTTGAAATCGGTTCAGTAGTTTAGGAGTCCATCGCGGACAAACAACGTGACACGTAATATTTTTTATATAAAAGATTAGAATGACAGTTGTCTCTGAAAGATTCGACGTAACTTTGTACCAGCGTCACACAAGTGAAACACATTTGCACACGAAACAATATTGGTAACTGGCATGTTAAGATTTTTTTTATACATTGCTGTCCATACAGAATGAAATTTTAACCACTTTCCAAAATTTTTATATGTGTTCAGTATCGTATTTACAGAATATTTATGAATCAAGTTGTCACCCGAAAATATTTTTCGCGATATAATTTTCAATTTTTACAAAAAAAAATACGTCTTTTGATTATTGTCTCGTAAATTGCTATATTAAAATTTGGAAAGTGGTTAAAATTTCACCCTGTATTAATCAATTTAATTATATAAAATAGATATTTAAAATTAAAAGCATTAAAATAATCCAGTCACAAAAATTACACCTTATTTTAAAAGACGTCTTTACAAGTGGTAAATAAGAAACATATTATTGTTTATCTGTATTTATTGTCGCCTAATTACTTTATCGACATGCTTTATCTTGTCATGAATAATACTAGATGGCGCTACTGTTCGATGCGACATAGACGCTCGCTCTGTTTTAGCGGCCCATTTTTTCCTATGCTGTTGTAACGTGCATTGTATGTATTTTCAATAAATTTAATTTTATTCAAGTCAAAGTGAGTCTCGCTTCAGGACCTTACCAGTAAATTTTCCAACAAGGTTACATAATTTTTCATAATCGCTAATGAGAACGTAAAATGGACAAATCAAAATCGACAAACTAACAATATTTCAAAATCGAAAAAATGTAACATACAATTGATTTAATGAGCATTGGTTGATGCTAAGAACATCAAATTGCATTTATTAATGGTTTACGAAAAATTTACAAATTTATTAGACTATATGCGATAATATTTTTCTAATTGATTTTCATGATTGATCCAATTATTCTGATAATGACCACGATACTGACTTACTGTTAAATTTTAATATATCTGATCTTCGTTTTATTTTATTCTCCATAACTGGTTTTTTTTTCGTTTGATCAGTCGAGTCAGTCCCATCACTAGTCACGTCAGTATGACAGGTGTCATTCTAATCAAGCTACATTTTAAGAGTTTTTGGCGGGAGTTCGTGAGATACGTTTGGAGTCCGTTTATTTTATCGAAATTTTATTGTTTATTGTGATTTTTGGGTCGTAAAAGTGGTGTTATTTTGCGAAACAAAGTGTCGTGCGAGTGAACAATATACAGTTCGGTGAAATAAGATGGTGTATGGGTCATAACCTTAGGTCATAACCAAGAAAAGTGGACCGTGTATTTTGCGCGGGAATGCGAACAGTTCACCTCTTTCTTGGGGACTTCTCTACATTCCGTCAATCTTTCGACCTTCTCCAAAAACTCCATCCCTCAACCACCTCCTCTCGACCAACCTCTCAACATCCACGGGTGTTATCCTAGGGTCGTCTTCTTTGCCTTAAAAACAAACAAAGGTAGTGGCACTAGTACGTATCTATTTGTGTTGAGCAAGTGAGAAAGGACTTTTTATTTTTATTATTTTTATATTTATTTTTATTGTTGTTTATATTTTTATGCTCATTGTTGATTTTATTTGTTATACTTTATTTGATATTTTAGCAACTTAATTGCACTTATAATATCAGTATATAAACTTGGAAAAAAAAATTTTTTTTTTATTTGTTACCATGTTTCTTTGAATTAATTTTCACTTAATTATTTAATTTTTATGCGTTAGTCGGCAGCTAGCGATACTTATTGTATTTAAGTCTAATAATACGAGAATAGCGTCGTGGGCTGCACAATTGTTTATTTTTACGTTTAGTTCTTTTTTTTATTAATATTATATTATGTAGCCGTTTGTTGTCCCTAATAAAGAGAAAAAAAAATCTAGTTGTTTGACTTATCAATATGAATAAAACAAAAAGAACGGAATTCTAAACAAATAATAACTAAATATTTCATTGTGATGTAATTTTACAGAAGTTAGTGTCTGTCTGTACATCATTTAAGAAAGGACAAACCCGTTTCCCATACAATCTTGGGCCTGACGTTACAAGGCTGGGAGTTGGCCATTAATTAAAGCATATTGAAAAGATTAATAAGCCATATTTTCACAACTTTCTACAATGGGAAAGTTACTTAAATCAACCAATAAACTTATTTTATTTTATAACCTATATCATGTATTATTTTACAAAAAAACTTTACTTATATCAGGCTCTTAAAACAAATTATTCAGCTTATTCCTTAAAAAATGTAATTGTAAAGAGGTATTACTATGAATCGATTTTTTCAAATCGATTAAAACGTTAGAAGCCCCGCTCTATGAAGTGACAGAGCGTTTACGGAGATAGTCACGTTTTAATTAAATGTGTGTAAAACGGTTTACAGAGACTGTTTAAGTATTAAAACAACAATATGTATTTTATCCATTTTCTCCACTTGTCCATTGCCAATTAAACTATTTTTTGGAGAAATAGGCAAGTAAAATAAAAGGGATTTTTTGGCATAATTTTCATTGTTGTAACGTCAGGCCCAAAAATGGGGTTCTCCTTTCAGGGTTTCACAGTTGAATTAGTTCCTATTGAAAAAGTTACAGATTCGTTCATCCATTGATAGGACAAATACCATGAAATATCTTTACCTAAATTAACGACTGTTATTTGAATTGATAAATTTGCGAATTGGACCATTTACTAATAGGACGAATTGGGGTTTAAATAATGGACGAATTGAGATTTGGACAATGAAAAATTACGCTGTGAGAATTGGACTTTTTGCGAATTGGTCATAATGCGTCTATACGTACAAAACTGTCTGTTATGGATGATATATGGTGAGATTTTAGAACACCTTCCCGCCCAGATGTGCGAGGTTGGCTTGGGCTGCTTTCCCCTTCAGCTCTAGATATTTCGTATATTTTGCCAGTGCTGATACGCTTTTTGCATGGCATGCCACGTTCCCAAACCGATGCGTTTTTCTCACTCAATATTGTGGCAATCATTGTTTGTTGTTTTGCTAGTAGACAGGTAAGACGGCTTACTTACAGCAACAAGCTTATAAGAAAAAAATACTTACGAAAAGTATAGAGGCGAACCACTAATAAAACTGGAAAGAATGGAACTATGTTAATTAAGACAGGCATGCACGAAGAAAAACCTGATTTGTATATTTCAAGATTTATTCAAATCGTAAGAGTTTTGTACAACGCTTAAAAACTAAAACAAAACAAGAAAACGAGTAACAGTAAAGCAGTCTTAAGAACATTACAATATTATTTAAAACTTATTAAAATCGTTTAAAACTAGATCAGCGTTTTCTACAACTTTGAATATAAGTTATGACATTTCTTACCTAAAATATTGCATATTTTTGCATCGAATTATTTTGCATTATGAACTCTAATATACAAAATTTACCTATAAGATAATTAAACAACAGAGGGCATACAATTCGAAATAATTTAACTAAATTTAAATAAGTTTTCACTCAAACGATGTTGTGTTTAATTTGTGTATTTGCTAATAAATTATTTGTAATTGCAACTTATAGGTTTTTCACTACACAGTTGATAAAGAGTTTAATCCAAGATTTAAGATTCTTTCTTTTATAGCCTAAAAAAAAATCTGACCACTATAAAGTGACATTAATCTCCTGCGCAGACGAGGGACTTTTCTCCGCGGCGGAGAAAAAAGCACGCGAATAAAAAGTCCGCCGCGGAGTTACCGCGAACCGTGATCATTTGTTCGTTTTTCGTGAGCGCACAACGCGGACTAAAGTCCGCCATAATATGCGTTGCTTCGCCTAGTCACACGAGTTCTAGTTTTTTCGGGGACTCCCCCGTACTTTTGTCCGGTCCGCTCTCTGCATGTCCTCGGTGATTCGGGGGACTTTTTGTACGCGGTACTTTTAATCCCTCGTTTGCGTTACTCGATACAGTTGTAAGCGCTCTATTTAAGCGGACCAAAAAAGTCCGCGGACAAAAATCCCTCGTCTGCGCAGGCCATAACAGTTTCTTCGGTTTGTTCAACTTTACTTTAAATAAGCTGCAGTCGTAAGGACGAGAAAATAAGAGATATTTTTATAAAGCTTGGGTCCTATTTAACACGAACATTCTAACCCAAAGCGTAGAAAAACAGCCTTTAAAAAATTTCACCAATTGAAAGCACAAAATAAGCAATCGATTTCGAGTCAATGCCGATAATCAGCAGATATCAGTAGTCGTAGGGCGGTGTTACTCAAATTTGTATTACTTTAGTTAGTACTTTTTGTTGGCTCATTTTTTTCATCAAAAAGCTCGATGTTAATGGTTGAATCCTCCAGCCACGGGTACGAATCCCTCCTCGAAGTTATTGAACTCGTGGAACTGTGGCTTGTACTCCTCGTAGTGTTTGTGCGGCTTGTAGTCGTCGTGGTGTTCCTTGGGCGTGCCGATCCGGTGGACGACGGCGTTGAAGCCGTTCTTGTCGTCTGCCTCGTATTCGACGACGCGTTTTGTGCCGTCGGTCTCGAGGAGGGTGTATGTACCTAGGAATATAATAATAGAAATAAAGCCTTGGGTTAGGGTGCTGGCTATAAAAAAAAAATAAGAATCTCTCATTAGAAGTCTTTGAAGGCGACAAGGATGTCAGAGAAAGACGAGCAGCGACTTTACTATTTGGAAGGATTTCTATTGCAACCTCTGTTGTCCAATCCTCATATTAGTGGTGCTTGTGTGTTTGTGTGTGCGAGAATATGTGGTGTGTGTGAGAATGTATGTGGTACGTGTTTGAGAATATGTGGTGTGTGTCTGAGAGTTTAAGGTGTTTGTGAGATTGTATGTGGTGTGTTCGTGAGAGTGTGTGTGAAATATCTGAAGTGTGTGTGAGTGTGATTGAGTGTATATGGGGTGTGTTTTTGTGAGAGTTTGTGCCCTCTCTCTCTCTTTCTCTCTTCCTCGCTGTGAGTCGGTGTGTGTGTGTGTTGCTTGTGAGGCCGCATTAATAAATAAGGCATGATATCAGTATATAAAATAAGGCATGTCTAATGTGCTCGCTCTTTGAGTAGAATCCTGCACGTTTCTTTATATTATTTAGTATGCAGTTAATATTCTATTATATTTGTATGCATTACATTGGTTTCTTAATGGTTAATTGTGAGGACCTGTTATTATCTGTTAATGTTGTTATGTTGCATTAGCTGTTGGTCTTCCGAATAAAAAATATTCTCTATAATGGAATACTAAATACCTGTGAATGATAATAGAAGGTATACCTTCTTAAGCATACAGACACGTTCTTATAGAAGTCCTTCAACCCCCATGTTGAACGTTAGTACTCACCCTTGACTTTGTCCCCGTCCCTGGTCTCCCAGTGTTCTTTATCATCCCCCGTGTGTGGGTCCTTCACCGAATAGTCGAAAGCGTATTTTGGGTGCGCCTGTAACAATAGTTCTATTTAATACTAGCTTTTCGCCCGCGGGTCTGCTCGCGTGAACCACCTAATAATCATCCTAGCCGTATTCGGCCACAGTGACTTAGGATCTCATCAATGAAAGCGTTTATATCGTGGCCGGAAACCTGTGCCCAGAAGTGGGATACAGAATAACTGAACTGTGTCTGAGCCAATTTTCATCAAAATCGGTTCTGTAGTTTAGGTTTGAAATTCGAAAGCGTAACATAGCGTCTGTCCGCACGGGCTTCAGAATTGGGTTCAAGTAACGAATGAGTCCTTAAATAAAATATAGACATGGTAACCTACCGGCAGCCAGCGCCATCTATCGTCTGTGGCACGTGACGTCAACAAAATAAAACTGTTATCCCGTGTTCCCACTGCAACTACCCGGAATGGCGAGATAAATTATAGCCTAGAAATGTTAATCTGATGCGTGAGCTATGTTATTGTAAAGTTAAATTAAAATTCATCCAATGATACTCGAACCTATGCGTATGGGGTATCTATAGATAGGTCTTTTAAAATGACATAGAGGTTCCTAGAACCATTTTTTCCAAAACTCTAACCCCCGTATTTATAAAGAAGTAATTACTTATTGCTAAAGAAAGTCATAACTTAAAGTGTTCATACCTAGTGCTTAAGTGACAGAAATTGGTCGCTATTAATAGTCATATTACTCGTATTTGGCTGAAAATGCTAACTTTTGGTAGTTATAACTTCTATTAATTTCTTGATTAAGGCATACAAATTGTCTCTCAAGTAATTACTTGTAGTCAAGTAATTACTTTTACTTGTTTATAAATACGTGTCTAAGACTTGGAAGATAGACGCTATCAACGTGATAAAATGGGCCACTAGCCACTGAAAATTTTGAAAAAAAAATACGTGATTACCGATCTTAACAAATATTTTCAACAAAAATTGGTTTGAACGAGATCAAACCGGTATATAGTGTTTGAGATATAGCACATTTTCAATAACCGCAAATATAACTTTGTCCTTCATACAAACACTTTGAAAAACTAAGTTATTTTTGCAGTCAACAAAATGTTGTGGTATTTTGGCTAGGGTGTAAGTGGACCCCGAATTTAGTTAAAGTTGGTACGGAACCCTCAGTGCGCGAGTCCGACTCGCACTTGGCCGGTTTTTTTAGTAACGTATGTGTTTCACTGCAATCAGTACGTTCCATATTTCCCCAACAAAAAGTCGGTCACCGACTAAATCGGCGTGCAGCCTAAATCGGCGTGCAGTCTAAATCTTAAGTGACTACATACGGATCGTCAAAACCCATTCCACGCTTAGGAAATTGAAGCAAGATTTGGGGTCACGGTTTCCTATACGCTATTTTGGCGCCATTTATTATTTAGAGCGGCGATCATACAAACACCTGAGAATATTTAGGTCATTGGTTAGTTGGACGCCCGAACTGTATTGATTTTGGTTAGCGCTGTAGAAGCATCGTCTCGATTTGACAATAACACAGCGTCCGTTACTGAACAACAACATATTACATAATCCTCAGAGATAAGTTCTGAAATGGGGCATCTTAGCGTCGTTGATATAGGTGCGAGATTGCGATAAAAATGTTTCTTTACCATTACGTGCAGGCCACTGCATTTCAAAGATTTCCACGTATTTAACTCTGGAATGTAGAAAGAAATAGTCCGAAGACTCAAGATCTAGAATTTGGAAACATTGACACTTTTTTGCATGTTTTTTTGTTCCGTGTGATTTAAGTCTAAGCGCTAATAGCCCAGTGCGAACTCTCTAATGTTAAGTAACGCAGGGAACTAGTTGGATGGGTGACAGTTTGTGGCATCATATCTTGAGCGTTAAGCCGTCGATCCCGGCTGTTGTCGATAAGTCCTGTTGGAGGCCTTCGGGCGGATTGAAAAACGTCCAACGGCGGGCGATGTTCCCGTTGCCGTCCTCCAACCCGCACTAGGCCAGCGTGGTGAACTAAGGCCTTAACCCTTCTCCTTATAAAGGAGAGAGACCCGTGCTCAACAGTGAGTGTAATAAGGTTGTTACTTTGCTTTTTACTTTTAGGCCTAAAATAGGCTCTCTCCAGCTTTACCCCTTCTTATTTTATGAGTGTTGTAAGAGGCAATAAAAGGTGTATTGCAACTGACACCGAGATCTAATTGAAATTTAAACTTAAAAGAATTTGAAATAAAGACCTTTCAGCAGTGTCCTCTTTCCACCATATTGGCCAGATTGCTTTCGCCAACACCGCCTGCCCAGTGTGGCGATTATGCCTAAATCCTTTCCCTTGAAAATTCTTTTAGCCATGGATTGTTTTTTTAAATATTTATGCGCTTGTTTTTGGCTTCACACTAAACCCTAGAGTTGAGAAGAAACCTATAATGAAGCGATTCAGCCATGGACTATTTTTTTTTAACTGTCGATGGGCTTGCTCCATGGCCTCACACTGAACCCTAGAGTTGAGAAGAAACATATAATGAAGCGATTTAGCCATGGACTGTTTTTTTACTGTCAATGGGCTTGGTCTTGGCTTCACACTGAACCCTAGAGTTGAGAAGAAACCTATACTGAAGCGATTCAGCCATGGACTGTTTTTTTACTGTCTATGGGCTTGGTCTTGGCTTCACACTGAACCCTAGAGTTGAGAAGAAACCTATAATGAAGCGATTCAGCCTTGGACTGTATTTTTTTTAACTGTCGATGGGCTTGCTCCATGGCCTCACACTGAACCCTAGAGTTGAGAAGAAACATATAATGAAGCGATTTAGCCATGGACTGTTTTTTTACTGTCAATGGGCTTGGTCTTGGCTTCACACTGAACCCTAGAGTTGAGAAGAAACCTATACTGAAGCGATTCAGCCAATGGACTGTTTTTTTACTGTCTATGGGCTTGGTCTTGGCTTCACACTGAACCCTAGAGTTGAGAAGAAACCTATAATGAAGCGATTCAGCCTTGGACTGTTTTTTTACTGTCAATGGGCTTGGTCTTGGCTTCACACTGAACCCTAGAGTTGAGAAGAAACCTATACTGAAGCGATCCAGCCATGGACTGTTTTTTTACTGTCTATGGGCTTGGTCTTGGCTTCACACTGAACCCTAGAGTTGAGAAGAAACCTATAATGAAGCGATTCAGCCATGGACTATTTTTTTTTAACTGTCGATGGGCTTGCTCCATGGCCTCACACTGAACCCTAGAGTTGAGAAGAAACATATAATGAAGCGATTTAGCCATGGACTGTTTTTTTACTGTCAATGGGCTTGGTCTTGGCTTCACACTGAACCCTAGAGTTGAGAAGAAACCTATACTGAAGCGATTCAGCCAATGGACTGTTTTTTTACTGTCTATGGGCTTGGTCTTGGCTTCACACTGAACCCTAGAGTTGAGAAGAAACCTATAATGAAGCGATTCAGCCTTGGACTGTTTTTTTACTGTCAATGGGCTTGGTCTTGGCTTCACACTGAACCCTAGAGTTGAGAAGAAACCTATAATGAAGCGATTCAGCCTTGGACTGTTTTTTTACTGTCAATGGGCTTGGTCTTGGCTTCACACTGAACCCTAGAGTTGAGAAGAAACCTATAATGAAGCGATTCAGCCTTGGACTGTTTTTTTACTGTCAATGGGCTTGGTCTTGGCTTCACACTGAACCCTAGAGTTGAGAAGAAACCTATACTGAAGCGATTCAGCCTTGGACTGTTTTTTTACTGTCAATGGGCTTGGTCTTGGCTTCACACTGAACCCTAGAGTTGAGAAGAAACCTATAATGAAGCGATTCAGCCATGGACTATTTTTTTTTAACTGTCGATGGGCTTGCTCCATGGCCTCACACTGAACCCTAGAGTTGAGAAGAAACATATAATGAAGCGATTTAGCCATGGACTGTTTTTTTACTGTCAATGGGCTTGGTCTTGGCTTCACACTGAACCCTAGAGTTGAGAAGAAACCTATACTGAAGCGATTCAGCCAATGGACTGTTTTTTTACTGTCTATGGGCTTGGTCTTGGCTTCACACTGAACCCTAGAGTTGAGAAGAAACCTATAATGAAGCGATTCAGCCTTGGACTGTTTTTTTACTGTCAATGGGCTTGGTCTTGGCTTCACACTGAACCCTAGAGTTGAGAAGAAACCTATACTGAAGCGATTCAGCCAATGGACTGTTTTTTTACTGTCTATGGGCTTGGTCTTGGCTTCACACTGAACCCTAGAGTTGAGAAGAAACCTATAATGAAGCGATTCAGCCTTGGACTGTTTTTTTACTGTCAATAGGCTTGGTCTTGGCTTCACACTGAACCCTAGAGTTGAGAAGAAACCTATACTGAAGCGATTCAGCCAATGGACTGTTTTTTTACTGTCTATGGGCTTGGTCTTGGCTTCACACTGAACCCTAGAGTTGAGAAGAAAGCTATAATGAAGCGATTCAGCCATGGACTATTTTTTTTTAACTGTCGATGGGCTTGCTCCATGGCCTCACACTGAACCCTAGAGTTGAGAAGAAACATATAATGAAGCGATTTAGCCATGGACTGTTTTTTTACTGTCAATGGGCTTGGTCTTGGCTTCACACTGAACCCTAGAGTTGAGAAGAAACCTATACTGAAGCGATTCAGCCAATGGACTGTTTTTTTACTGTCTATGGGCTTGGTCTTGGCTTCACACTGAACCCTAGAGTTGAGAAGAAACCTATAATGAAGCGATTCAGCCTTGGACTGTTTTTTTACTGTCAATAGGCTTGGTCTTGGCTTCACACTGAACCCTAGAGTTGAGAAGAAACCTATAATGAAGCGATTCAGCCATGGACTGTTTTTTTACTGTCAATGGGCTTGGTCTTGGCTTCACACTGAACCCTAGAGTTGAGAAGAAACCTATAATGAAGCGATTCAGCCATGGACTGTTTTTTTACTGTCTATGGGCTTGGTCTTGGCTTCACACTGAACCCTAGAGTTGAGAAGAAACCTATAATGAAGCGATTCAGCCTTGGACTGTTTTTTTACTGTCAATAGGCTTGGTCTTGGCTTCACACTGAACCCTAGAGTTGAGAAGAAACCTATACTGAAGCGATTCAGCCAATGGACTGTTTTTTTACTGTCTATGGGCTTGGTCTTGGCTTCACACTGAACCCTAGAGTTGAGAAGAAAGCTATAATGAAGCGATTCAGCCATGGACTGTTTTTTTACTGTCAATGGGCTTGGTCTTGGCTTTACACTGAACCCTAGAGTTGAGAAGAAACCTATAATGAAGCGATTCAGCCATGGACTGTTTTTTTACTTTCAATGGGCTTGGTCTTGGCTTCACATTGAACCCTAGAGTTGAGGAGAAGCCTATGATAGAGCGAGCTTACCCAGAAGCGGACTCATGTGTGAACACCACACGTAACTTACATGGTAATCCAAATCGTACTCGTCGTGATGTCCGTCCAAGTTCTGCTGGTGGTGGTGCGACACCGGCTTCTTGAAGTACCCCTCGAGGCCGTGGCCCTCGAAGCCGTACTCCTCGAACTGGGCCAGGGTCGACGATATGAGGAGCAGCGTCGGCACTGCTTTCTGGAATTAAATTTGTGCCGTTTTATTGATGTAGGTAGGTAGGGCGTAACAAAAGGCTTAACGTAGCCGAATACTACGTCACGTTGTCTACCAATTTGTATGATCATTTTTTTCCAAGACACCTTATCTGGGAAATGAATCGTTACTGAGATATTGAGGGTCAAAGCTTATGTAAGTAACAATGTAATTTGTAAACAAAAACTTCTCTAGATGTCTATCTGTGGGCCTGTCAGCCGTCGAAATAAATCAGTCCGCTAATCTAACTAGGAACACGGCAGCATCCCACTTGTAACTCAGTTGCGATACTTGAAAGTTTTCCGTATCTTTCCGCGCGCTGTTGCAGGTTGTGGTTATTAAAGATGCGGTTGTCTGTGTAGGTCTGTTGCGATGGGTCCTGGATTCGATTCTCGCCATCAATATCCAAGATACCTATATCTGTAGCGAATCTTAGCATAACATTTGAATATTGTTGATGATAAGGTTAATTTATTTTGTATGTAATTATAATATTAAAAAAAATACAGGATGTGTAGTCTGTCTTTGGCCGAAACACACTGCGTTTGGCGTACTTAGAACAAAAGTGCTTTGTTTTTTTAACTTGCAAATTATTTGCTAAATGTAAGGATTTCTTAACTTATTTAGCATTGTTCATAAACCCAAAAAACGATACGTGTATTTTTTCGTCTAGACTAGACCATCTTAAAACTTGCACATAACCAAAGTGAGATTTTGCGATCACCAATTACAAACGCTGACTAGTCGCAAGTATTGCAAACATGACATAACTAAATAAATTCTACCGCGTCTCAGTGTAATCAATATGTAATTTTGTGCTCTCAGTAGGTACAAGTAAACCGCTTCATCATTGAGAAACTTGCGAAACAACGTCGACTTTGTTTTCGGAGATGACATATAGCCGAATAACTAAAGGATTTCCGGTTGTTTCCTCATCATTACTTACGAAAAACTTATTTATAATACTTTTGTTACTGAACGCGCGAACGAATGAACTGAGTGCCGATATTAAGTTTATTGAGTAGATGATACTTTATATACTTGCATAAACGTCAATAATATAAAAAGTCTTACAATTACATAAAAAAGGACAAAAGTAACAGCCTATAATCATCCCACGGCAGGGAAAAGGCCTCCATCATTGAATTCAAGTTAACACAGCAATGATGGGTCCTGGCATAATCACCACGCTTGCCAAATGCGGGCTGGTGATCACAAACCCGAGCAATATTCGAAAATTCTGAACTTTTTGGTTGCCTGACCCGGGGATCGAACCCGGGACCCCAAGATCTTGGCCCGGTGTTTAAACCACTAGACCGACGAGGCGTCCACTTGACCAACTGATTTTTAACTGATTTTATTAACAACGAGGTGTTAATCAAGGCGATCAAATACATAGTCTCAAAAAACTAAATTTGTATCGTATTAGTTAGGCCTTTTCTTGCCAAAGTAAACGTATTTCCGTCTAGCGGTGTGGCAGTGAAAAATTACTAGGAAACAGCTCGATACTCGCGCCGCCATATTATTAACTCGTTTCGGTTTGTTTACTTTCCTCGGGGTTAGTAACTTATTTTCCGTACAACTACTCAATGTCAAGCCTATTTGTCAAAGTCGTACATAGTCGAAACTTATTGAAAAACTTATGGAGCTCACATTTCAGACATACTGACTCAAACAAATCTATACAAAACAATTACACCGCTGCGCGAATACGGTCTTACTGTGTTCATCTCTTTTTTTTTAATGTCAATGTTATTTATTTATTTAAAATTTTTATGTGTATTAATATATATGCTGTTGGTGTACCCTTTTGAATAAAATAAAATAAAATAAATTAAACAACTAAAAAACCCCTAGTTTAATGAAAATAAAACAATTAGCTAACACTCATGCAATTGACATACTATTTATATGATCTGTCAAACCGCAATTTTACCACAGATTTTGTAAGTCAGTAAGTTATGACGTCAGTAAACTTACCATATATAAGTGACTTACGGCCATTTCCAATAACATATCTATCTTCAGTTTTGGCATATCGGAGATAGAAAACAACTTCTGTCTTTGTTTCTCTGGACGGCAAAAACAGAGATAGAAACTGTGTCCTATCACCGATATGCCAAAACTGAAGATAGATAGGTTATTGGAACCGGCCGTTAATTGACCGAGTACATGAAATCAATCTGGATTTTCAGGAAGGTGTGATTTTAAAAGTAAATTTTATCAGTAAAATTTGTGAAAGAATTATGTCATATTGTCTATAAATTATTTGTAAATGATGTCAAGTACACAGTTGGTATGACATTTCTGTGGACGCTCATCAATTAGCCCAATACGGAAACCACAACTCACTTATGCAAATCTGCATTTCATTCGCGTAAAAGTGAAGCAACTTAATGTACCTCTTGTCTCTTGATGTTAATGAGATTTCCCTGTCACTACTGAAATGAAATATGAATGGTATATTTATTATTCTCTCTGCAGGTGATAAACAATCGTTAATCATTACCCGTCTCGGACAGTGTGCTATCGTTTAATTGTTTGCCCGAGCAACGCCAGCAATGAGGAAGGGTCATTTGTCATCGAACTTTATGGCCTGCATTCGCAGGAAGTGTGCCGTTGATCGGTATCAGTTGCCAGTTGCTGTGCGTGCTTTCGCGGATTTCCTGCTGCATTGATGATTGCCTGTCTATGCCCAGACAAGAGCCAGTTAGAAGATTTTCCGCACTTCAGTCTCTTAATTGGGCCTTTGTAGAGTCAAATTCGGATAGAGCCATTTCATATCGAACTAGAAACCTATGAGGCATCGTATATCTCTGACATCTTGTGTATCCTAAGGACGGAAAGACTTAGAAAGCTTATGCTGTTGCGGTGTACCATCACTAGCTCAGGTTTTTTAACCGTCTTCATCTTCTTCTAGATATCCCCCGCACAGATGGAGTTATTAGATTGATGATTTCCAATGCTGATTTTGTTAGGAACTTTACAATTTCAGAGAACCCTGACAACACCCGGTTAATGTAGCGGTTTGGTAATGCGCTTAGGCCCGAGTTCACCAACAGACGTTTAAGTTTAAACAGAGTTTAAACAGCGTTTAAAATATTATTTGACATATTTTGTATGGGAATTGTGTCAAATTAATCGTCACTCTTTGTTTACCGGCTGTTTAAATGTTGGTGAACTTGTGTCTTACTACGCAAGGGTCCCGGTTTCGAATTCTGGTCGGGTCGACGTAGAAAATTATCTGTACCAAAATGGCGGGTTTGTATTGTTTCGGAAGGCACGTTTAGCCCTTGGTCCTGTCTTCTGTCGCAAGATGCAAGTCATAAATAACCGGCCAAGTGCGAGTCGGACTCGCGCACGATGGGTTCCGTACCAAAAAGGCCAAAAAATCGGGTTTGTCGTTTGGGAGCCCCCTTTAAATATTTATTTTATTTTGTTTTTAGTGTTGTAGTTTGTCTTAGTAATAGGTGTCATAGTTTTTACCCTTTGGGTACGGAACCCTAAAAACGAATTATGTCAGATGCCTGTAATGGGCGGGTTGAAAACTCTTAACATCAGACTTTCCTCCCTTTGTGTCATCCAAAATAAAATTATGTTATGAGTACCTCAAGTAGTTTATCCCACTCTTTAAATGAAATCCATTTTTATTAAAACTATTTGCGAGATAAATGAATCGAAGGATAAGCGTACAAGATAAATTCGCCTTAAAGGTTTTCTTACTGCTCGATAGCAGATATTTGAATCGATACTCTACTTCTTCATCAATTTGATCCACATTACCAATCAAATCAGGCTCGTAGCTTGATTTAATTGGCAATGTGGTGATTTGATGTAGTGTAGACGAAATACCTGGCGCTCAAAAAGACGAAGTAGAATAACTCCGGATTCTTAAATTTAAACCACGCGCGAAAACTTCTTTGCTAAATTTATTATTTTTGTTTTAGCTTTCAGCGAAAAAGTAATCAAGGGTAGAAATATGCAGAAATGTGTTAAAATAAAATAATTAACTGCCATCGTCAAAGCAGCTACTACAATTAAAAACTCATAACATTCGAAACAACGTATGATCTAGATAGAAGTTCCAAATACCCATTTGTTTCTAGCTGGCTTCCTACTTTGACGCCTACATAGCGTGTTATTACTAAACGGTGTACGTCACGCTACGGTTTTATTCAACTCCTTTTTTTTTCTCCGCCGCTTCTCGTCTTCGTTTTGTTGTTGACACATTGTTGTGTAGGTATGTAATTATGCGCTTGTCTTGCGGGCGATAGTTTATTTGCATGTATTTGCATAGTTATTGCGTTAGAGTTAATTTAAGGTAGTTAGTCTGTAATAGGTAGTGTCAGGGCTTTTGATATTGTGATCGGTTCGTTTTTGTTAGTAGCTGTAGTAAAGTATGCAATGAGCTCACAGGGGGTTGAGAGTAACTACCTAAATTTATAAAAAAACACGTAGACAGAGGATTTTTTCTTTTTCTTTCTAAATAAGGTGTTTGCTTATCAAAAGAGGAACAAAAAGCTACGTACTACAGTTCGTCTCAACTTTGAAAATATAATTTTCAAATTGAGAAACGCCGTTTTATCGTGTCGTATATATCGCAAAATACTGTTACTGAATAAGCAATTACCTCATATTGAGATTGATTGTATTATAAATGAATTAAAAGCATTCATTTCCGAACGGAAATTTCCCATACCATTATTAAAATTAGTCGTTAATATGACTAATTACGATCAGACCTATCAATTAAAATACATAATTATAATCCATGAGTGATGCGAAGTGATCAGTCAATTATCTACGCGTAACTGAACAAAATTACGGTACAAAAACAGTGGAAGTCGCTTTTTCGTGTTAATCGTCGCCGGGCGAAAAAATATGGAAGTTTGACACGGAACTGTCATTAATTTACTTAATCGTTCCGGGTTTTGAGAATATGCGTTCCTGCACTGCCAGACCCGGCCTCCCCAAAAGAAGAGGTTTTGCAATAATCGCAGGTGGGTTGGCGAACGAAATGTGGCCATTAGTAGATGGAAGACGCTGCTGCTAGTCCTTCATTTACTTATCAATGATTTAAAGAATTTATGGCCCCATAATTGTCCTGGCTCGCACTGGAATGTATCTTTTCGTGAACATAATTGTTTAAAAAAGTAACGACAGTGACAGAGTTTCTTGTGCTACTTCTCGGCACTAGCAACTCTTGTCCCGAAGCGGTGATAAGTTAAAATATTGGGACTTGTAAAAGCGCCTCCTGGAGCTTATTTGCACAAAAATAATACAAATTTTACTGGTTTTTCTGCTCGTTGTCTTCTAGCAGAACTCTTCGAGTCCTATGACTGTCATTAGACGAGAAACAGTGTTGCCGTTATATTTCATGCTACAAAAGCTCTGTTACTTTTTCTTTTCTTGAAGAATAATCAACTTTTAGTACAGAATGTTTTTGCCAATGCGTGAATATTTAATGCATTTATTTACTAATATAGTGAAGATGTCAAACATGATTCGTCCATAACGTTTATAACAATTATTTATTTTGTTGCTTGCGTGCGACATAGGTCGTGTGGAAGTTTAAATTTTAACAGGTAGGTAAAATTTTAACTTTTTTTTGACTAGAACCGAATTATTCCACATCGAAAATAGCTTAAGTGCTAACCGAACCGTTCTTGTGTGATTGAGTTACAAAAGATTCGCATTCATAATATTAGATTAGATTAGATTACTCTTTATTGCACACCACAGAAGAAATAAATTTACAGGAAATGTTACAGAAAGATGTACAACTTCGGCGGTCTTATCGCCTGTAGCGATTTCTTCCAGACAACCTTTAGGTGCAGGATAGGTACTACAAAGAAAGGGGAAGGTGCACAGAGTACTTTATGTAAAAATATTAGTAAAATTGTACCCATAATACTTTCACTTTTTATCTTCAGATGGCACACGATTAGAACTTATCAATAAGCATCCTATGTATTCGCATTTGTAACAAATTACCATATTAAAATAACTGTTTGTATATGAACATACATCATGTAAAACGATTTAAAAACATAAACTTGTTAACAGAAAATTCAGGCATGTGTGAATCGGGACTCCCATAGTGAGTGTTCTATACCTCCAAGACAAATAGATACTGGACTTCAACAACTTTGGGTTTCACGCTTAGAATAGGTGTTATTATTCTAAGGTTTCACGGATTATTTCCAAAAAAAGGGCCTAACTATATTTTTCAAATTTAAATGGGACTAAATGGTCAAAATCGATTAGATTTTGTTGTTCCTCATAAAAAGAACAATTAAGTATTAAGTAGGACTGACTAAAAGAGTACTGCATAACCGGCAGCAGCGTCTTCTGCCATGCGTGGGAAATATAGCAAAATCTGCCTAGATGCATGTGCCCAGCTTTCGACCGGTAAAAATCTAACTAGGTCTGGGCCTTGCCTAAAGGACGGAAGGTCGTGTTTCACTTGAAAAAGTCTTAAATTTTCACTGTACACATTTTTGTATTGCCATATTTAGACACTTTCATATTATAAATAAGATGTTTCTTCACATGCAATGCAATGCATTCTAGATATCATACTTTAAAGTATTTTAAATATAGCCTAACAAATTAAGTAATAATTGTATTAATAAAAAAACTCACAATTCACTTCAGCAAAATTAAGTAAAAATATTACTCACATAAAAAAACTCCATTTTGTAACGAAATTGAAAATTGTTTAACCACCACACAGAAACTAGTGGGGAATGTAAATCATTGACCACGTGCGCACCACTTATACCCGAGAAATAGTTAATTCTCCCCCCTGAAGGAAGGGGGGCGTCGGGTATGGTAGGACACATACGTGTTGCCGGTCAAGTTGGAATGTAGGCATATTCACACTTGACCCGCTACACTTGTGGATGTTGAGCTTAGCCGATGAAAGCTAAGCTAAGCTAGTAAAGTTTCGATGTCGAATCCATTTGATATTTTGTAGCTAGCTTGTTTGGGTACCTAAGAAACCGTTTTGTGTGCGATCAATTGTCTGCGTTGTTTGTTATAATAGAATTAATTAATAAAATTCAGTATATAAACTTGAAGAATTATGTCTAGATGAGAGGAGATGCGGGTTCGAGTCCCGCCTGAGACATATTTTTTCAATTTATATACTGATATTATAATTGCAATTTAATCGCTAAAATATCTTATAAAGTTAATGGAATTTGTTCCAGTCTTTGATGTCATCTATCCATTTTCATCTGGGTCGGCCTGGTGATCTCTTGCTAGGAATATTGCCTTCGAGGATTGCGAGGATTGTCCAAAGAAGGCAACCTTCCTTAAATTAACTTTAATAAACTTTCAAATTTAAAGCATTCTTTCTAAATCAATTTAAATTAAGTTGTTAACCATATAATATTTCAAGCTTTTTACACATTTTGCATTTTGTTTGTGTGTGTGTGTGTGTGTCATTGATATTTATAAAATAAACCATTGGAGTTGTTTTAAAAAAAAGTTGCGCTAGTCAAAAGTACGAGCTAAAGGTGTCGATTATGATATGTTGATTTATTATAATTAGGTATTTGTTTAAATTTCCTTTTAAAATGACTTAAACAAATTCAATTCAATTCAAATTCAATTCAAATATTTTATTGCGTTCTATAATGTTACAAGGATGTTATAAAGTATGATGTAGACAGTTCATTATAGACCCTGTTCGGGCACAACAATACAATTTGTAGTAGACGGACAGAGAGGATGACGCCATAATTACATAATATTTCAATACAAAAGAACAAATAAACACCTATTATTACTACATACATAATTTACTTACTTTCTAAAATTTACTGTATATTCAATTTATAGATATCGACTAATTTGGTGATAGTTATTAATTTATTTTATATAAAATAACAGCTAATTACATATTTTTATTAGATTATATTATTAAACATTTATATAAATTTGAATTTGAGAAATAAAATAAATTGTAATATTTGTTGTCATTGTATTAATTAATTTGGTTATATATTTTTTAATTTTATTAGATTTTCGTCATTTAGGTATTCATTTATTGTATAGTAGCAATTTTTTAAAAGAATAGATTTTATTGATTTTCCATATTTTATTTTATTTGATTCTTCTTTTATAAATTCCGGTAGTTTATTGTAAATTTTTATAGACATGATTAGTGGGCTTGATGAATGAAGCTTTAGATGGACAGGCGGTAACATTAATTTGTTCTTACGAACACTTCTCAAAGAGTGGTTCGAGGGTAAATTCGATCGCTTTGTATAAAATTCGGGATGTTTTCGGACGAATTTACATATTTCCAAGATATACATACATGGAAGGGGAAGTATGTTAAATTTTCTAAAATATGGTTTGCAACTTTCAGTCTGTTTAGTGTTGGCGAGAATTCTAATTAGCTTTTTTTGCAAGATAAAAAGGCTGGATGCGTCGATGCTATTTCCCCATAGAATAATGCCATAGTTAAGCCACGCGTTTGCATAGGCATAGTAGGTAGTTAGTGCCGCTTCAAGGTCAGTAGTTTTTTTCACCTCGTAAAGTGCATACGCGTAGCTCGATAATTTTGATTTTATTTTTTGGATGTGCGCTTTCCAATTTAGATGTGTATCTATTTCTAAACCGAGTAACGTAAAAGTGCCTACATGTTCTAATTTAGTGCTATTGTGAATGAAATTTATGTTTAGTGCCTGTTTTTGGTATGGGTGGAAAGACATAATTTTAGTTTTATGGAAGTTTATTTCCAAATTATGGTCATCCAACCAGTTTGAGATATTCGAGAGGAGAAGGGTAAGTTTTTCGTTCAATTGGCCATTTTTATTATTGTCACATTGCGCAAGTAGTGAGATGTCATCCGCAAACAAAATACAAGGTTCCTTCATGCTCCTAGGGAGGTCGTTGATGTAAATCAAAAACAGGAGACAGGCCACCACGCTTCCCTGCGGTATAGACGCGTTAATTATTTTACAATCGGAACGGACATTTTTTATTTCTCTCGAAGAACTGTCAAAGTGTTCAACTTCGACATATTGTTCCCTATTTCTGAGGTACGACGCGAACCAATTGTGTGCCTCACCGCGAATACCTACTCCATACAGCTTTTGCAGGAGTATGTTATGCTGGACCTTATCGTAGGCCTTTGTCATGTCTAACAAAACACCGACGGCATATTTTTTTTTATCTAATATTTCACAAATGTTTTGTATTAATTTGTAGACGGCTAAGGAGGTAGAACGGTTTTTCCGAAAACCGTATTGGTTTTCGTTAAAGACATTATATTTCTCACAAAAACTATACACGCGTTTACTCATAGCTTTTTCGTAAATTTTAGAGGCGGTAGGTAGAAGTGAAATTGGCCGGTAATTGTAAGGATCCGCTTTATCGTTTTTCTTATAGATAGGTTTGACAATCGATTTTTTTATAATGCTTGGGAATACACCTTCTTTAAACGATTGGTTAATCAATAAGCAGAGGGGGAGAGCTAGGGTATCCGCGCAGTATCTAAATAAGATAGGTGGTAGTTCATCTATACCACAGCTTCGCTTATTTTTTAGGTTTTTCATAATCTTGTTTACTTCGTTGCAGTCTACCGGGCTGAGGAACATTGTGCGTTCAGTGGGACAGATCACCGGGTGACCCCGGGGCGCGGTGACGTCACCGTGCTCGGCGTCGCCGGCCGGCCGGACAATGCGCTCACCAATCGATGAAAAATATTCATTAAATTGATTAGCCACTGATTTAGGGTCGGTTGTGTAGCCATTTTTTGTTTTTAATTTTATGTTTGATTTACTTTTGCAAAACCAATAAAGCAAGCAAATGTAAAGGTATCAAAGCTGCTGAAGCGAAATTACTAATACCCCTCATTAAACCGCGGAAAACTGAATGCCTTATGACAAAAAATTACAAAAACCTAAAATGTCCAAATGGAATTTTTGTACAAACAGAGCGAGGAACGAATAAGACCAAACCAAAATGAATAGACCAAAATGTGCGTTACAGACCATTTGCGTTACGTCCAAATTCGCTCAATACCTGCGACACGGCTTATGTAACCAAAGTTTTATCTAATTGAGATGACGTTAAGTATGATGATTGTGATTTGCTATACTTGTAATACATGTTGCGTATTAGTGTAATGAAAATTGATGGAATTCCTACATTTATTGGGTTTGTTTTGTTATTGAAACGGTTGAATTGGATAACTCTATTTTCAACTAAACTGTATTCTTTATGAATATATATTTTTTTATATTGAACGGACTGGGATGTGGTACTATACCAACCACGTCGTCATAACACAATAATGTTTTGATCTACATTATCATCTCAGCCACAAGAAGCCCACTGCTGGACATAGGCCTCCTTAAGGATCGATTGGTCACCCGCATCCAGTTTCCAGTATTGTCTGGAGCTCTTCTGCTCCATATCTGTTATGAGTCCCGCCCACTGCCACTTCAGAACCGCATTCCTTCGAGCGATGTCGGTTATCTTAGTTCTCCTACAGATTCCCTTATTTATGACTAGCTTTTGCTCGCGACTTCCTTTGCGTCAATTTCTGTTATTATGATCGCGATTATTTTGGCAACATTTTGCACTGATGCTTCGCTCCTATTGGTCGCAGCGTGATGTTATATAGCCTAAAACCTTCCTCGATAAATGGATTATCCAAAACAAAAAGAATTTTTCAATTCTAACCAGTACTTCTTGAGATTATTAGCGCGTTCAAACAAACAAACTCTTCAGCTTTATATATTTAGTATAGATTCTGTCACACAGGGAAATTCCAAGCATCGCTCTCTCCATTGCCTGCTTTGCGACCTTGACCCATATTAAGCGACCACGATCAGTTCCATAAGTCATCACTGGCAACACGCACAGTTTTTTTTTTTTAATAATGGGTTTGCTCTTGACTACATACTTAACTATATGGTTAAGAAGAAGCCTAATGGCCTGCGCAGACGACGGACTTTTCTCCAAAAAAATACGCTCTGCGAATAAAAAGTCCGTCGCGGATTTACCGCTAACTCAACGCACACGGTGGGCGATCATTTGTTCGTTTATCGTCGTGCATACGTACATCACTCTAGAGCACACAACGCGGACTAAAGTCCGCCGTGTGCGTTGCTTCGCCTAGTCACACGATTTCTATTTTTTTCGGGGACTCCCCTCGTACTTTTGTCCAGTCCGCTCTCTGCATGTCCTCGATAATTCGGGGGACTTTTTGTACGCGGTACTTTCAATCCCTCGTTTGCGTTACTCGATATAGTTGTAAGCGATCTATTTTAGAGGACATAAAAGTCCGCGGACCAAAATCCCTCGTCTGCGCAGGCCATTAGATGGAGCGAGCTTACCCAGAGGTACTGGTTCTCCCACACACCAGCGGAACACAGAAAAACTGTTTTGCGCTGGACTCCGGCAGGAGGGTGGTAGCATCCAGGCGGCCTCTTACGAAGCCTACCACCGCAGAGGGATCTGTTAGTTGTCATCATTGGTTAGAAAACCAAAGATGCCGTGGCCCAGGGTGGACCACTAGGAGGTATATCCCACCACCACAAAATTAAGCGACCACGTTTTAGTTCCATAAGTCATCACTGGCTACACACACTTTTTAATAAGACTTTCGTCGTTCGATCTTACATCTAAGTTCGATATTTTCTATAATTGTCATGTCATTTGTCTAGAAATATATTGACAACCTCCGTGACAGAGTGGCGTGCACACCGGTTTTCAAGGTGTCGCCTGCTCCGAGCTTCCGGGTTCGATTCCCGGATGGGGCAATGTAGAAAAAAAAGTGTCATTTTCTCGGGTCTGGGTGTTTGTGGTACCTTCATTGGTTCCGATTTTCACGATACGAATGCTTTAAATTGTTACTCACTTGGGGATCAGGGCCTTTACTCTTGAATTTGATTTAAGTTCGATCTCGATTCGACCTAGTCAAAATCTGAACAAACTCAATCGAATCGAAATCAAAATCAAGTCGAGATCGATCTAAAATGGCGATCCGTTAAACATTTTCGGTTGGTAACGTAATCACCATCGATTCAAAGGTTTAGGTTAACTTTTCAGAGTACTAAATCACTGATTCTCGACGTCGATTCGATTTTGATCGTAAATCGAACTTGTCAAGAGTAAGCCTGCAGAAAATGTAGGTACCTATGTGATGTTGTCCACATTAAAAAAGTTCAAAATCAATAAGCAAACATTAAGACGACATATACAATTATTACAAACAGATTGATATATCGTAATAACACTAATAACTTACTTAAGCGTCGTCTCCGCTCGTTATACGTGTATTATCCCGTTGTAACATAGTATCAGTTAGATGATATATCAGACGAGCTTTTACTATTGTTAATGAGTTTATAGTTGGTTTACTAACACATTGAATTACTTGAGTTGTTATTTATTTGAATACGGTCTAAATTTACACGGAATTAAAAAACTAAAAAACCACGCTTTTAAAACAGATTGAACTAAAAAATTAAAAATAAAACTGTAGTAATCAATTGAAAAATTCATATTATTGTACAAAAAGCGTGGGGTGCTTGTTATGATATCCACAGATATAGTAAATTATTGATAAAATATTTACAACAATCTAAATCAAGCCCCCACGCTTTTTGTACAATAATATGAATTTTTCAATTGATTACTACAGTTTTATTTTTAATTTTTTAGTTCAATCTGTTTTAAAAGCGTGGTTTTTTAGTTTTTTAAACTATAATTTATTTTTTACTTTTTAGTTTAGTTTATAAGATTTGATTCCTTCTTTACCGACTGTAAGTCCAAACCTATGCAGGAAACATAATTGATACAGATCGCGCGCTAGCTCTATCTCTTTTACTCCCTCTTACAGAGGAAAACTGGGAAAACTGTTATTAAATTATTGCATTGTCATCGGCCCTTGATACGTGTGCAAAGTTTCAAATTAATCAAACTTCTGGAAATCGGTCAAATTTATGCTCAAAGATTCCATTACATAGATACAACCCAAGCTAATAAAAGCGTGGTAAAAAGAGAGATTTTTTCGTAGTTAATTACTGTTTAAAACTTTAAAGATTTTAACAGTTAAAAACAAAAAGATAAGCGTTGTAGCTCAGATTTGGTCTCATTTATATTTCGAAAAGAAAATTCCACCCGAAAGGGTTGCGAAAGTTAAGTATAGCTTTTTTACGTAGCGTACTGCTAAAGAGCTTTTGATATTTTGAATAATGTAATCGATTTAGAATGGAATAGAATAGAATAGAATATTTATTGTCAAATTATAACTAAATCTAATACAGTTTACCTGTGAATCAAGTTGAATTTACTCACTAAAGAAAATGTAGTAATTTCACGTACGTGATCAGGTGAGGTAGGTAATAATATACATAGTATTTTTATTTATTTCTTACTGCCTGCTCATCTCACAATTGTCGAGTTGTTATTGGCCTACTGTTTATATGGATTTACTTACTGACCTAAATTTAACTTATTAGCATCATAGTAAACTTTCGTGGTTTTTAGATGTTAATATTTCCTTTATGTTCATGTATTTTTCTTAATATGATAAATAACTTTAAAAAAAAATGTACAGAAAAAATACATACAGGATGAAATTTTAACCACCTTTCAAATTTTAATATATCAATCTACGAGACAAAAAACAAATGACGTATTTTTTCTTTTGGTATAGCCCGGTACAAAAATGTCAAGATAAAGCACTTAGAAAATGTCCGCCAAAAATCTAAAATTTTTGATACGGCCGCCTAGCAACACTTTTTTTACGCGATGCGCATCTCATTCATTAATTACGATACCAATCATAAGTTTTTGATTTTCCCTTTGTACCTTAAGATGCCTAGGACCGTAAAAATTTAAAACTCTATTGCGTAAAATATTTTGGGGTGAAAACTTGATTTATATTTTCTACTTCATAAATGGGCTCTAAATACGACACTGACCGCCTATAAAAATTTTGAAAACTGGTTAAAATTTCATCCCATATATAAATAAAATAAATAAATAAATGTGGACAACATCACATACATTGTTCTGATCCCAATTTGAATAACTATTTAAAGCATTCGTATTTTGGAAACCAGAAACAACGAAGGTACCACAAACACCCAGACCCGAGAAAATGTAGAAAAACACATTTTTTCTACATTGACCCGTCCGGGAATCGAACCCGGGACCTCGGAGCAAGCGACACCTTGAAAACCGGTGTGTACGCCACTCCGCCACGGAGGTCGTCAATATATTGAGATAAATAGTGGAATAATGTACTTACATTCGCACGTACCTTTACATAAAAACAAATATGCCATAGACTACACGCGAACATTATCTTATACGGGAACTGTCACACGTCAATCGGTCTAGTCCGGAATTCCGGATGTGCAACAAAACTGGACCACAGTTCCTTATTGAAACAACACTGTAGTTTCTTTCAGTTGATGTGTATAAAACATTTCTTACAAAACGTTAAACAAGTTAGTACTCGTAAGTTCGGTGCATGATGATTATCGATTTATTCTCGTTCAGTAACGGCCTATAAGCAAGGCCTCCATCATTGAATTCAAGTTATCACAGGCATAATCACCACGCTTGCCAGATGCGGGTTGGTGATCACGAACCTGAGCAATGTTCAAAAATTCGAAACTTTTTGTTGCCCGACTCGGGGATCGAACCCGGGACCCCGACATGATAGCCCGGTATTTAAACCACTAGACCAACGGGGCGTACACTCGTTTAGCTCTGAATAAACTTTGCAAGAAAAGATTTACTATTGTATAAATTTAAATCTCTCAACCCTATTTTACTTATGGTATTTTCTTTTCTAATTGGAATTTTACTCTGAGGAACTAAAAAAAAGGGCATGATCGAGAACCTCCATTTATTTTTAAATCGGAGACTGTCACTGCTGCTGACATACTACATTTTGATTAAACCAACATCCAAGCCACCAAATAACTTATAGGGAAAGCTAACTAATGAAAGCGGAAAACGGTTGTTATTTCTTAAAATAATACAATTTCAATACGACAACAAAGAAACATTAATTTTAAAGTTTCACAATACAATTTGAATTACTAGAAACATTTTAAAAAACAAACTGTTACAAATAATTATAAGTAACACATTATCGGTTTAAGTATTTCACGATGTGTCGGTTGGTGTGGAGTCACAGTTGGGGAAGATGCAGTAGGACTGATTATGAAACGAAAAGCGTTGTGTGGGTTCAAAACATTTTAAAAATAGGTACTTATATCTTAAGACGTTACTTGTCATAAAACAAATACATATGGAAATAAAACTTGAAATTATCAGTTCCATTATTGTAAAAAGTCGTACGCGAAGGTGCCATGTTATATTTCAGTGTTTTTGTTATCAAGACACTTTCATTCAATTCACAGCTGGAAACTTCTTCGGCTTCTTTAAAAGCCGATTCCATCAGATCCTTCGAGCCGGATCAATGAGCGGGCTTGATCCCACAAATGAATGTTGTATATGTAATGTTGTAGGAATTTGTATGTTTCCCGGAATGCAACTGTTCGGAGGTAGGTCAATGTAAATATGTAAACACCGTACTGTCCGAAGGTCTTTATTGCACTAAAATATAATGTCAAATTCAAATTCAAATTCAAACATTTATTTGCATCACATGTGTATGAATAACAAGGTATTAATTTATAATTGTACGTGTGTAAGTCACATGCACCCTGCAAGGGTATAGCAAAATATTATATAATTTTAAATTCAATTTAATTATACTTAGGGCTACGTAAAATTAATAAGTTTAAATCTAGTTACATTATCATTTTATTATACTTATACTCATTTTAATATACATGCATTAACTTATTTATATTTCAATTATATTATTGTATTTATTGCAGTTTCGTATAGTATTCATTTAATGCATAAAAACAGTTTGAACACAGAAAATCGTTTAAGGATGTCATAAATTTACTATATATTTCGATGTCTCTTATATGCTTTGGCAGAGCATTATATAACCTTATTGCCATAGAGTAAGGTCCCGACCCATGTAAGGCTAATTTACTTTTTGGCAATACAAGCTTATTTCTTTTCCTCAATGCCATGGAACCTGCGTAATTATAATTTAATTATAATGTAAGCGCGCGACACTGACTGCGCGCGGTCAGCAACTTATGTAGGTCAACTTAGGTCAAAAACCTAATGTACTACTCGTACAGAACCAATATTGTTAGATAGCATAATTATTATGACAACGTTTTTTTTTTTTTAGATATTTATGAAATGGATTTGTGTATGTTGCTAGTGAAAGTAAGTTTGCCCTAAACACAGTAATTATAAATATATCTGCCCTATTAAGGTGGGTCTGACAAGTCAGTCATCATGTAGTCACATAGCGATATCTTGTAAACAACTTTCAGTAAAGAGAACAAGACTAAACAACAATGGCTTCCGATTAGTTCCGATGTTACATTAAATAAAACTGGATAGTGGTTAAGCTCTGCCTGCCATGTCACTTCACGCCACAGATATTACGACTGTTAGAAGTTAACCTACTATACATATCTAAGCTGTGTCGTATTTTACGATGTATCGGCTGGTGTAGCAGTGAACAAAGTATTGACACAATAATTGCCCAATAATTATGCAACGCCCAGCGGTGATTACCCGCGTAGCACGCGAGTACGAGTATAGCACAAGAGACGTACAGCTTTGAACATTTAAAACTAGAGTTCTTTTGAAATAAATAATGGGCTTGTTCTTGATTACATATTTAACTATACGGTTAAGAAGAAGCCTAAGATGGAGCGAGCTTACCCAGAGGCACTGGTTCGCCCACACACCAGCGGAACACAGAAAAACTGTTTGGCGCTGGACTCCGGCAGCAGGGTGGTAGCATCCAGGCGGCCTCTTACGAAGCCTACCACCGCAGAGGGATCTGTTAGCCGTCATCATTGGTTAGAAAACCAAAGATGCCGTTTTCCAGGGTGGACCACTCGGAGGTAGATCCCACCCCTAAAGAGAGAGAGTGATCTTTTACCATGTCATATTCTTGTCGTATGATTAAGGTTTCAAGGGAAATCTGGTGTCGCTGTTTGTCTTGCTTTTTAAATACAGGACCAAGATCTCGGGGTCGGGCAACAAATGTTTAGAATTTCCGAACATTGCTCAGGTTTGTGATCATCAACCCGCATTTGGAAAGTGTAGTTATTATGCCTCTAACCATCATTGCTGTGATAACTTAAATCAATGATGGAGGCCTTGCAGTGGGTTGATTGTAGGCTGTTAATACTACATTATTTTAACATTGGCTCGTTTCTTTTAGTATTTTCATAGTTCACTGATTCATTACAAACAACCGCTCAAAAGTTTTCACAAACCATTTTTCCCGTATTTGTATCCCTTGTGCGGAATCCTACGCCTCTTCTTGCCTGTCGAAAAGTGGTATTTTCGCTTTGTGCACCTCAACGCGTTGACAAAGGCCTATCGGCTTGTTTGCTTTCCACGTTCGGTATAAATATTGTGCGAGATTGTTTTCACCGTTTCCTTACAGGTAGAGTGAGACAGGTGTCGTTTGTAGCGATAAGTGTGTTCTCTTATTACTGTGAGATAACAAAATGTGACGTGAAATGATTTGTGTATAAATAATGATGTAAATGGTGGTCTGTGTTTGTGTGTTTATGTTAGAGGTTCTGAAAGAGAGAGACGCAACACGTCGATGACCACCGTGGTGGAGTGACGTACACCCTGGCTTTCAAGGTGTCGCCTGTTCTGAGGTGCCGGGTTCGATTCCTGGGCAGGTCAATGTACAAAAAAATGATTTTTTAACTTTTTATCATTCTGGTTGTTTGTGGTACCTTTGTTATTCTCATTTTAACAAAACAAGTTCTTTTGGGAATAATATATGATGTGATTTTGTCGACATTCTTATTTATTTATTCAATCACAGTAAATAAGTCCAGTTTAGACAGTAGATAATCAAGTATGCTGCTCTTCAGAAGCTGGGCATTATTGTTAAGCGATTTACTCTTTTGAACACAGTGGTTTTCCAAGCTGCACTATCACATTAGACAATCTCCTTTAGGTGGTTCAAAATGACTACTCCCTTATCGTTTACTTTATATTAGTTCCAATACTTGCACTATTACCATTTTCCTGAATAAACTTATCCGACATGACATTCATGACATCTACGTCGTCTCAGCGCGAATTCAATATTTAACAAATACAACATTGTAATTTAAAAGTGAATAAGTAAATAATAAAAGTAAATAAAACAGATAAATATCAATACCCATTATCGCATCCGTAAACCAAAGGTATTCACTCTTAATGTTTATGTCAATAACACCTCATGTTTTAACCCTATCACTCGAATGTGTCGTCTTTTTAATGAGCTAGTCGGTGGTGGTGCAGACATTGACATATTTAACAGCAGTCAGTCTGCATTTAGGAATAAACTTGTAAAATGTATCAAAGATGTTCTAATATAGGATATTATATTTAGTGCCTGTTTCTTGTCATTTTTGTTCTAAGTCTGTATTATTTGTTTTAGTTGTATGCATGATTTTTTACTTTGAATTATTTGCTGCTTTAAGTTAAAGATAATAGTATGTAGATGTAAAAGGTTCCAACCTAGCCCTACAAGTGGCTCTTTACAATTTTGTTATGTTTTGGTTGTAACCTGTTTTGTACATTAATAAATAAAATAAAAAATATATATATAGAGAATGATTTTGACAATTTAACATTCTGAAAAGATACTACCGTATGCTGAGGCGATGTTAAACTGTCTAGTCCTATCAAAATAAATCTAACAAATATTACCGTGCTAACTCAGCCCTTACATAATTTTCGAAGTGGAGCACCGCACAGGGAAATGATTTAAATCTTCACGCTGATTGCCGCCGCGTCCGGAAAATGACCACGATCCACGATCACTCGCGCTGCCATTACCGTATGTAGTATGTACCACTAATCAACGGCACAGCACACACTTAAACAGCCACTTCGTACCTATTAGTATGAAAAACAAATTAGTGATTTAAAAAAAAAACATTAATTGAATTGATAATTTAGGCTACGTGCCTCAAGACTCAGACTTGTTATTTATTGTTGAAAATTAAAATCACCAACCTGCATTTGGCGAGCGTGGTGATTATGCCAATACCTCATCATTGCTGCGGTTACATGAATTCGATGATAGGAGCCTTTTAAAATAAAATTTAAGTATAAAAATAATTTACTTTCCCTGTTCCTACCTAGGTCGTCTGGGGTTGGCGTGGTATGTTTTCTTCTTCTACTTATACAGGGTGAAATTTTAACCACCTTCCAAATTTTAGTATATCAATCTACGAGACAAAAAACAAATGACGTATTTTTTCTTTTGGTATGGCCCAGTACAAAAATGTCAAGATAAAGCACTTAGAAAATGTCAGGCAAAAATGATAAATTTTTGATACAGCCGCCTAGCCAACACTTTTTTTACGCAATTCACATCACAATTATTCATAACGATACTAATCATAAGTTTCTGAATTTATCTTTACACCTAAACAAGCCTAAAACTGTAAAAATATAAAACTATATTGCGAAAAATATTTTCGGATGAAAACTTGATTTACATTTTTTACTTCATATATGGGCTCTAAATACGATACTGAACGCCTACAAAAAATTTGGAAAGTGGTTAAAATTTCGTCGTCATCGAGTCGTAAACCTATCATATCTTTTCTGACAAAATCCATACATCTTTTTTTAGGTCGCACTCTACCTGTCCATTCATCAAACATCAGAAAGTTTAACACGATATTCATTGCTTAGTACTTAGTAGCTTCATACTGCCCCTAACCAGATACCAGCATAGCGCGCTCATTTCCGTTCTTATAATTAACGGTTATAATTATAATGAAACGCGAAAATCTAAAATTCTATCTTTATACATAAATTACATTATCCTTTTCGTCAATAAAATATTTCTTTTATTGGTTATTGGTCATCACTATTCTTAGTTGCATTCTTCCGTCCTTACGGCCGGTTCTAATAACCTAATCTTCAGTTTGGCATATCGGAGATAGGAAAAAGTCTCTAACTCTGTTTTTGCCGTCCAGAGAAACAAAGACAAAAGTTGTTTTCTATCTCCGATATGCCAAAACTGAAGATAGATAGGTTATTGGAAATGACCGTTAGGGCCCGTTTATATGGGATGCTAAGAGGCCGCGCGGCGGCCGGGCGATAGCTTTATTTGGTACGTCAAAAGGCCGCGTGGTACCACCTCGTGGCCACCGCGTACGCTTTTTCAAGAGTCCACTGTTATAGTAAAATAAGCTCTTCAGTCAGTAACTACATTTAAAGTTAAAATTAATTTAGCAAAGAATCCCTTGACGCTACAAATGCGGCCTGGACTCATTCAGTTGCTTTTGGTACTTTTCTAAATACACACGTGTTCGTCATGAGTTACTTGACAAAGAAGAAAAAAGTGGTGATTGCATATTACTTGTACCGACAATGCAAAGAAGAAAAAGAAATACGAATTATACGTGTTGTTACTTGAGTGACTGCGAAGTGAGCGGCGGGCGCCAGAAAACTCGAGCAACTGAGATCGGCGCGGCGCGGCCGCGCAGCCGCCGCGCTATTGAGGAGCGCGGAAAGTTTTTGCGTCGTCTAACTGCAGCCTTAGGGAGGTGGAATTTGTTTTTTGGAAGTTTATAGCGAACCGCAAATATCCAATTAAGAATTTACTCATTTTGACAATCTAGTTTTTAATTAATTTTAATCTCTCACTGCATTCGTATGTCTGTCTGCTGCAGCTGCACAAATTCAATAAGCGCTTGCCGGTGCGTTACATTGGGAAATCTATTTAATTTTAACTGTCTGTTCTCGTTGTCTTATCTCGATGGAGACGGATAAGTGCGGTTGATGCGCGTTCCTCGATTACTAAATATTGAAGCGTTTTAATAGAATTTAATCATAAATCAGTTTCACAGATTTTGTTTAATGATCGATCCTGAGCAGCGTTAGTTTAATGTTGGGAGTCCTATTTGATTTGATTTGGAGCCTTGACTTTTGTTGTCTGCCAATCCTTCAAGGAGTCTGATGTCAGAGTTAACCAAGCCGTCTTGATTTTCATCCATCTTGCGACAGATGCCGGGACCAACGGTTTTACCTTCCAAAGCACCTCTTCAACACTTAAGTCGATTAAGAAAAGATCTTTTCCCAAACTTGAAATCGAATCCGAGACCTTTAGGTAGGCGGACGACCGCACCGCTACACCAACCGGGTCATCATATCCATGAAAAGTTTTAATAGGTAAATAGCATAAAAAAGCAAAGGATTGTTTAGCTAGAAAGGAGAGCTAGAGTCTAGAAAGGATTGTTTAAGATACGTTTAGCAAAAAGTTCGAGTTCAGATCAAATCACAGGCCTTTGAGCTTTTTACAATGAGAAAAACTCTAGGCTGTGTATGTGCGGCGCTGGCCTAAAATAAAATAATTAGTACCAACTCTTCCCGTACTATGGATGTAGGGCGACTGTAAGGGTGCCAGAAGACACTTGGCCTGCTTATTTCTCTACCTGGGCCTTTTAATCACTACTCGTCTGTCAAGTGTGGCGGTTCCTACTGCTGGGTATAGGCCTCCCCCAAGGATCTCCACATCGATCGGTCCTGTGCTGTCCACATCCAGCGGCTTCCCGCGACCTTGACCAGATCGTCGGTCCACCTTGCAGGGGGCCTGCCCACGGTCGCCATTCGAGAACCTTCCAGCCCCAACGGCCATCGGTTCTCCGCGATATGTGTCCCGCCCACTGCCACTTCAACGATGCAATCCTTCGAGCAATGTCGGTTGTTTTAGTTCTCCTGCGGATCTCATCATTTCTGATTCGACCGAGTAGGGAAATACCAAGCATCGCTCTCTCCATTGCTCGCTGGGTGTTTGCGGAGGGTGCGTGGCGGTTATGTAGCGAAATTATTCTAATAGAGAGGCGCATGTTTAGCAGTTGAATACATGATGAAATTATGAATTCATTAAGTTTTTTTTTGCAAATTTCTTTCAGGCTTCAATTGCTTGTAATAGTTCCTCGAATAAAAAAATCGATTGTCTTAATAGGGGTTCGAACCCAAAACCTGCCGGACTCAGGGCCACTGCTATAACAATTGAGCTATTAAGATATTTTGTATCGAAGAATATTGTTAGCATTTCCACCTGAGGCAGTCACTGTAGCAGTAATCAAGGAAGCGTATCTTCTATGTATATCTAGTGCTGTGAGCTGACATGCTTTTTAGTTTTCTGCAGTATTATCTAATTTATTAATCACTCTAATTCACTGAGTCATATTATACAATGTATTATAACTTACAAATATAACATTGAGTCATACATATCTTGCGAAGTCTTGCAACTGGTGCGTGTTGCACCGAGATCAGTTTATGCGATGGCTACGCTAATCCGATCGCCTGCGAAACTAGCACGATACTCTTTTGAAACGTACATATATTGTTATTTGATTTTGTTACGTGTTGTTCGGTGCGTTCTCCAAATTGGCACTCGAGGAAAAGTGTGACATGGCGGTAACTGAGTTGAGTCAATTTGAATTGAAGGTGTCGCAATCGATTTTAGTTTTTTGTTTACAATTTTCTCTTGTGGTTACCAGTGGTTAAGCAAGTGTAATTATAAAATTAAGAAGTGGTGAATACCTAATCATTTTTAAAACGAACCAGTGATTGATTGCTGATATTATTCTCGTAGACCGCTGTAGACCAGAATAAAAAATTAAAAAAAAACACGTCACACGCTTCCAATGGCTTCTCGAGACCTTCATCAGATCATCGGTTTGTTGGTTTAATGTCCAGATCCAGCAAACGAAATGTCAGAGTGTGTCACGTGGAACAGACGAGACCATATACCAGAAATAATTACGGAAAAGCATTCCCCATTCTTTTTTTATTAGGCTATTTTCAATCGACATCAGATTGAATCAGTGGACTACACCACGCATTTTCCTTATATGTCTCACATCCATTGTAGTTTCCACAGCAATTATGACAGCTCGTAAAAAACACGGTGCGATCGGATTTTACGACCGAAAGCGACGGTCGCGTGCGTGCCGCCATCGCGCCAGTGGTGGTGAGGTGAGGTAAATCGATGCAGGCACGATTGAATCGGGAATTTATATCGATTTAAAAACGATACCATTTCTGGAAGAAACATTTTTCGTCTCTCTTAGGTGGGTCCTACAACCTTTCGCTTACCGGGCATCGCTAAGTGGGACCTTATGAACTACTTACTACCTACAATCTTTTCCGGTCTGGTCACCGTCGACCTCCTTGACGCTTACAGCGTTGAGACAGTCTAATTTTTTTACTCAAGTAATTGTACTTTGATTTTGATGATTTTTTCTCTTTTGATCAGAAACAAATGTGCAATGAATATCATGCTATGCATTTTTGTTGCAAACTGGCACCTACGTCAACTGAGTTGAGATGCCCCAATGTATCACCTGATGTGTTGTCGTCTGAACTTAACTTGTCAAGATATCGCAGTTTTTTAGTTATATTTCTTGAAACATTTTCAAAATGTTTATTTTGTAAAAAGGTAAAATAAAAATGTCTAATTAGTAAAAAAAAACACGGTTAAAAAATTCTTCAAGAACAAATTATTATTGAAGAAAAATATAAATGTGATACATACCAAAAAAGTTACTAAGTGAAGAGACATTTCCGGAGATGCTTTATACCTAGATATATTTTGATTTTCTTTAAATTCGTTTAAAATCGATTTAAAAACTGTAAAGAATTCCCATCCCTATCGGGAGACCTTTGACGGATTCAGTCATTTACTGTTCTACGGTCGATTTGTATTCGATTCACCGGCGATCCGAACAATTTACGAGTCGAATTTGTAACATGTCATCAGTTTAGCTGACGACCGTCTGGCTCAGTTGCGATCTTTACTATAAAACTAGGTTTTTAGGGTTTGAATTCCACAAGAGAAATTTGGAATAATAAGATTGAGAGTTTTGCCTTTACGTATGATTACATATGGTCGGTCAGGTTATTGATTCGTATCGTCCGCGTGCTGTTCCCGTACTGCGCCTACACCTATTTTAATTTCTGATTAATTTAAAAAGACTTAATTACACAAATTCACAAAATATAGACCTACAACTTTGTAACAGAACTGTATTTTTCCTAGTCTTTTTTGTTTACATGTTATAGACCCATATCCTATAGACTCAAGTGCTCCATGCTCTATTACACCCCGTATACAGGATGAAATTTTGACCACCTTCCAAATTTTAATATATCAATCTACGAGATAAAAAACAAATGACGTATTTTTTCTTTTGGTATAGCCCAGTACAAAAATGTCAAGATAAAGCACTTAGAAAATGTCTGCCAAAAAACTAAAATGTTAAATACTGCCGCCTAGCAGCACTTTTTTACGCGTCACGCATCTCATTCATTCATTACGATACTATTCATATGTTTTTGATTTTCCCTTTATAGCTTAACAGGTCTAGGACCGTAAAAATTGAAAACTATATCGTGAAAAATATTTTCGGGTGACAACTTGATTTACTTTTATAACTTCATTAATAGGCTCATAACACGATCTTGACTGAACGCCTATAAAAATTTTGGAAAGTGGTTAAAATTTCATCCTGTATTATAGTAAGATCTTACACAAACCTGTGGCGGTAATAATCTGATAACCTGACTTAACCATTTTTCCACCAACAGTTCAGCGAACGCGAAGAAGTGGGAGGTGGAGCTGGCCACCCTGAAAAGCAACAACCTCCGGCTGACGGCCGCGCTGCAGGAGAGCACCGCGAACGTGGACGAGTGGAAGCGGCAGCTGCACCAGTACAGGGAGGAAGTGGCGCGCGCCAGGCACTACGCGGGGAAAGGTAGCCATCGCTTCTGTATGTGTACCAATAGATGGCGCTGTTCGTTGTTACATCGCGGTGTTACAAGGGTTGCTACACACGACCCCCTTTTGCCTTCAGGATGGTTGGCAATCGCAATTTGCCCAATGGTAGAGGAAAGACGCTGCGTCCCGTCTTTTCCTTTTGTAGTTGCGAAAACTTTAGTCTTAATAAGTTGCTTTTACCTATCGTTGTGGAGATTCTTAGGGGTGATCTAAGTCTAGTAGTGGACGAATTATCATGGCCGTATTTTTGAAGCTCCTAACTCCAGTACCTAGTTAGCAGAGTTTTATATTGAATCCATCTGCAATATGAGCACCTATTCGAGGAAGTCCTTGAAGTTAATACGACACATAATAGTTTAAAGAAAAGGGATTCCATAGGAGACTAAACAACAACATTAATTTAATAATACTTCATAAAATATTATATTTTACTTTTAGAAGTAATATAACCCAGTAAAAGAGCTGTTCCATGCTATTATACATCTTACACTACTAAAAAATAAGTAACATATTAGCATGTGTAAAAGCGCCTCCTGGGGCCTATTAGTAGAAATAAAACTTTACTTATTATATTGAACTGTAGGCGCGGAAGCCAACGAGGTCGAACAGCTGAGGCAGCGCGTTGCCCAGCTGGAAGCGGAGCTCGCGCAGAAGAACGAGGAATTGGCCCAGATCACCAAGTCACGGAAGAGTGAACAGGTCAGTGCCTAGCTCCATAACCCTTACTAATAGGGGCCAGGCATCATGCTTTGGAAGGTACTCTCAGCCCCTGATATCTGATATGATTAAAAGTGTAGTTGCCCGCGACTTCGTAGTTCGTACGTGTGGAGAATTTATCCCACGGGTACCGTATATTTTCCGGAATAAAACGTAGCCTATGTGCTATTCTAGCTTATAAACTATTGCTCTGCTTTTCATCCAGATCTGTTAGATCACTTTGGTTTGAGAGTGAAAGAATCCATCCAAACATTCACACTTATAATATTTGTAAGATTATATTCGTTAATATATTCTTTCTTTTTCTGTTACTTTTTTCTGTTGTAAATTTTGTTCAAATATTTTCGTCCCGCAGTATATCAGCGCCGATGCATGTTAAAAGATGGCACTTTATGTTTATATCACATAGATAGGGTGATATATTTAAAGTTGATAATATATTCATAAAATAAAATGTACCGACAACACTTTAAGCTATACACTAAGGCATCTTACGGCCATTTCCAATAACCTATCTATCTTCAGTTTTGGCATATCAGAGATAGGAAACAGTTTCTATCTCTGTTTTTGCCGTCCAGAGAAACAAAGACAGAAGTTGTTTTCTATCTCCGATATGCCAAAACTGAAGATAGATAGGTTATTGGAAATGGCCGATAACGACGTTGACATAGGTGCGGTTTGCAACAATAATGTGTAGCCTAATACAATGTTCATACTAGTCTAACAGTATTTACGGATAGGTTCACCTAATGAAGACAATGAGCACGATCCACTCAATTTCTGACCGTATATCAATCCAATAAAGTCGGAAATGTTGTAATCACATTTTGAACCCTAACCTAGCAATATAATCTATACTAATATTATAAAGCTGAAGAGTTTGTTTGTTTGAACGCGCTAATCTCAGGAAGTACTGGTTCGAATTGAAAAAATATTTTTGTGTTGGATAGTCCATTTATCGAGGAAGGCTTTAGGCTATAGAACATCACGCTGCGACCAATAGGAGCAAGCAAAAATGTTGCGAAAGCAATCGCTATCATAATAACAGAAATTGACGCTTACGAAGTCGCGAGCAACAGCTAGTTGGTGATAATCGTTAGTTTTATTATGATACTGTGGTACAGGACGCGGAAGCCAAACTAGCGCAGAGCCAGCTGGAGCTAGCCCTAGCGGCGCAGGACGGGCAGCGGCAGGTGCTGCAGGCGCTCAACGACCAGCTGGCCCGGCAGCTCGACGAGCTGGTGACTATAACACTTTGTAGTCTTAGTATACATTTGTAGCTACAGGAGATACCTAAAACTAAAACCTCGAGACACCCCAACTGATTTTTATTATAAAAGAATTATAGAAGTTATTAAATTTCATTGTCGCACATTATTTACGAAGATTTTATATTTTTTTGTTTTTTTGTGCTTGTTGCTAATTAGCCTTTTGCCTAGTAAGGTTAAAAAAAAGGGGCAGCTCCGGTGGAGGGGTAGGTACATACGGTTTGAATTCTCTATTAAAATTTATGAACCAACTTACTTTTCAAATAGGACATTTTTATTACCTGACACGGTAAAGCCATCGCTTTAAATCCCGGTCAATATGATCCTACACTTTTGCAAATTTCAATTTCGCTCTAGGTTCATCATTTTCTGTTAATTCAATTATAATTCTATACTTTTGACGTTGTTGTAAATAAAGAATTCAAACCATAATTACCCTCCCACCGGTGCTGCCCCTAAAATATCTATGATAATGTCGCGCGATGTGGTCGATTCTACTTTCGATTCTTGGTTTGCCGACCGTACCTTACACACAAGACGCTGTGCAAGTAAGTGTCTGCCTTTGACTATGTGTTTTTAATACAACACGGCCTTGAACGACTGACTTTGCACTTTCTTGGCCTGACCGTAGAAACTCCGAAACAATTAATTCTAGTCATAGTGTCGACTGCCCATGAGAGTTTAAATTCCTACTATTGTCTACAGAGCACGATCCACCGCGAGATTAACACAGCTTTGCAGACATGAGACGCGGCCCTCGCGCCGCCGCCCATCTACGCCTCCGTGCAGAAGGAGCGGCGGCCCCTCCCGCTGCTGCTGCAGCCCCCGCCGCCCCCGCAGGGCCCCCTGCAGCAGCCCCCGCGGCCCCCGCAGCCCGCGCAGCCCCCGCAGGGCGCCCCGCAGCAGCCCCCGCGCCCCCGGCCGCAGCAGCCCCGCCGACAGAAGGAAGGCGAGGAACCGACATACGTGACGGTGAAAGCGAAGAAATGAAAAGTGCTCTCGGTATTTCGCAAGGTGCATGAGTTCTTTTAGATGTTTCGATTGTTGTTTTGGATGGAGATTGTTTCGTTTTGTATACTCGTTGTATTTGAGAGAGGTTATCATCGATATTAAGGACTAGATACAAGATCCGATACAGAAAACTATATATAAAAGAAAGTCGTGTTAGTTACACCACTTATAAGTCGAAAACGGCTGGACGGATTTTTATGATTTTGGTGTTTTTGGATTTGTCTTCGTCGGGAATAGGATAATAACTATTAAAAACATTGAAAATTTAACGCAAAAAATAACTACTAAGAAGGCGGAGTGGCGTAGACACCGATTTTCAAGGTGACGCCTGCTCCGAGGTCCCGGGTTCGATTCCCAGACGGGTCAATGTAGAAAAAATCTGTTTTTCTACATTTTCTCGGGTCTGGGTTTTTGTGGTACCTTCGTTGGGCCTGGTTTCCAAAATACGAGTGCTTTTAATAGTTATTCAAATTGGGATCAAAACAATGTATGTGATGCTGTCCACATTTACTCATACATATTTTCAACCCCGCCAATATTTGACAACAATTACATTTAAGACGTCAAAATAAAATGCTACTCTGAGGCGATATGAAGTTCGCGGTTTCCGCTTTTTTTTTTCATAAATAATGGGCTTGCTCTTGACTACATACTTAACTATACGGTTAAGAAGAAGCCTAAGATGGAGCGAGTTTACCCAGAGGCACTGGTTCTCCCACACACCAGCGGAACACAGAAGCACTGTTTGGCGCTGGACTCCGGCAGGAGGGGGGTGACATCCAGGCGGCCTCTTGCGAAGCCTACCACCGCAGAGGGATCTGTTAGCCGTCATCGTTGGTTGGACAACCAAAGATGCCGTTGCCCAGGGTTGACCACTAGGAGGTAGATCCCACCACACCAATCGTATGAATGTAACTTAATCCTTACTAAAATTAAAAGTGGGAAAGTAACTCTGTCTGTGTGTACCAAGTAATTCGTTTTCAACGGAAATACCATAAATACTTTTAAACTATCGCGTTGCATTATTATTCACATACCATATATTATTTGCCTGATATTTCAACCGAGTTGCATCGGCCGTGGTCACAGGCTGGTTGGAACGTCAGGCAAATAAAATAAGATATGTTCGATATGCGATAAATCCCGTTACACCTTAAATACTATAAATACCTAGGTCACTCAATTTTTGCCTTCACTATGACATTGACACCATAAGACCCTGTCATCACCATCAACCTCAATAGTCCACTGTTGGGCATCCACCTTCAATAGATTATGCGATCATTTCCACGCTTGGCAAACAAACGGGCTGGCGATCGACGTTAAGCCAGCGGTGGAAATAAGACAGTTCTACCTTTCTGGCAGTATTGAAAGGAGTACCTCTAGACGCCCATTTGAAGAAAACGGATGGTATAGTTAGGACCACAGTATCACTATCCTGTCAAGACTAAACCAGGTTCTTTTCTTGTGCCAGCACTACACGGCATTAAAAGATAAAAGATTTCGTCGAATGGGGACTACCGTTTCTTAGCTAACCAGTTGGCGCCACTGTAGACTGAGGTCCGGAGGTATAGCTGTCAAAGGCGATTGGCTCCGAAACAAAGTGTTATATCTTGAATCTAATTAAGGTTATATTGTTTATAAATAACTATCTTGATATCAAAAAACTAATTTCTGAAATAGTTGCTCTTGAGGCCGCCTATTTTTGCGCTTTTTCATAATTCCGCTTTTAAAGCGTTCACATTAATCTCTAAATAATCCATATTTGCGATATTTTACGAAGGAGATCACTTTCCAGCAGGTAAATTAATGAAATTATAATTTATGCAACAAATTCCGCTAAAACCAGTACAAAGTCAATGATATTGGACCTCACGCGACACTAGCGCCTCTAGTGGCAAATTTACTAGCGATAGCCCCCATTGAGAACCTTCTCTTTTGAAATCGGTTAAAAACCCACAATATGGATAATATAACTAGTATTGAAACGAAACAATTGATGTCCATGTATAAACACGCCACCAGCTTCCTATTTATTATGATTTCCCACCACTGTATAATATAAGTACATACACGAGAATTATATTATATTAAAACACGGTGCAACTGTTGATTTGTGCGTTATTACGCAATCACACGATCCATCTGTTGTGTGGACAGAGATCGTTTTTGAGAACTTTATAAATAACAATTAAATATTAATTCAAACTATTGACAGTTCCTCTAAGTAACACATTGTTTTTGATCAGATTAATAGGACTTGTACAATTCAGTTTGATAGCATCGTAAGATAGAAAGAGACAGAAGACCTAATAGAGATATTTTAAGTTTATTGGCACTAAATTACCTAAAATGCGCCCAAAAACAAAATCAAATTTATATAATATTTAAAAATGCAAAAGATTATGTTTTTATTGAACTGCCTTATTATGTATGTGTGCTGTAGTTTTTTTGTTCGTTTTTATTCTGCGATTCCATCCATATAATATTTTAAAGTCCTATTAATTTCATCAATACACAATAACCAGATTAAGAACACTTTAAACCAATATCTATACAATTTTGACCTTTATTGCGTTGATATAGCGCTGAAAGTATGTTCTTGACATCCAAGCGTTTTCTAGGATGTATAGATATTTGGTGCCCGATACATTTCAATCAGTGGATGAAAGGGACAACGTTTTACAAACTTGTCGAACTCGTAAATCGCTGTCTCTTTTTCCCGTTCACCTGTACAATTACAATTAAAACATAAACTTCTTCCATTGAACACTATCTCTTTCTGTAATAGAGGTAGACTAGTTTCAAGTAAATTAAAATCAAAATATTATGTCAAATCAATTAGATTTTAAAATTGTGTTGTCCTTGTTACTCGTATAGAAGTAAAAAAGGACGTCAAATCTTGTGGCAAATAAGTTGAAGGCATTCGCCTATCAACGACGTAAACACTAAAGGGTGGTTGCAATATTAAGTTAGGCGTGGCTAAAACAACCTTACGTCAATGTATATACGGTTACATAATCGTGTGACCACGAACACAAGCCAAAAAAAATTTAATATTTTCTATTGATTAATGTATATTTTAAAGTAGTCTTCGAATATAACGTGTAAGTGGCATAATGTTTGCACGGTGAAATACCGAATTTAAAATTTAATGATAAAAAAAACTTGTTTAGAGATCTTCGCCTGAAATTTTCATTGGAATGGGCTGTGCCATGTCTTTGTAATACTTTGTATATTATTAATATTTATGTTAACATCTAAAATTAATGAAACGGGCCAAACTTAGCTCGCGTTTAAAACACCGCAGGCGCATCGAAGTATAATATTAGAAGTATGAAACAATGAATTTTAAGATGCTTCGATTAAAAAATAAAAATTTGGAGAAAAAGTTTAACGTAATCTAGTAGTAGTAAGTTGTGCGTTATGTCACTTGTTTCCTGGGATTCCTTAGTACTACTCGACCACGGTATTTTGAGCTCGAAATGTACAGACAGCGGCAGGTCAACCTACCCAAAAAGTTGAAGGTCATTGAATTGATTTTCAACTTTAAGCACAACAAGTAGAGATCAATATCAATTGAGGAATTTGACGTTTTGTGTTAGGTTGACGTGCTGTTGTCTGCACGTCAAAAACTGGCCTTTCGTAGTAAAGCAATAAGTTGGTTGACACTGCCATAAACTTTTTCAACTTGTGCCTGTAAATTTTAACTTGTATGCCCGTAAATTTTAACACTTATTCCCATGAATTTTAACACTTATGCCCATAAATTTTAACACTTATGCCCATACATTTTAACACTTATGCTCCAATTCCATAACCCAAAGCAATTTAAAAAAGATAGTGTCTTAAAATGATCCGACTGGGACTCTAGCCCGGAATCGGTGCGTAGTAGGCGTCTGTCTGCCTACGTACTACACCATCGCGTTATATTTTAAGTTAAAATATGACACGTTTTTAACTACCAGTTTAGTACAGTGGTAGTAAACGCTTCTTCCGAGCCAGGTTGTGGGTTCGATCCCTGCACGGTACAAATATTTGTGTGCGTGAACATATCTGTTTGTACTGTTCTAGGTGTTATATACGTATATTTACAAAAAAAAGTAATTAGTCAGTTTCGGTTGTATTACCCCATAGTATCAGCTTAGTAGTTGCTTAATTTGGGACTAGATGGCGCTGTGTGGCCCAGAGATGATGATGTCTTGAAATATCATTATAATTTTTATACACGGTGCATTGTCAACCACCTTTAAAACGAAACCCACGTTATGTGACCATTATGTATGACATTTTGGCAGTGTTAGTATTTTTATATTATATTTTTTTTTATAAATAATTTAAACATTGGTTCAGTTATTTATTTTGAAACACGCTGTGACGCGCACAGATGTAGCTGTGTAAGGTTCATTAATCCTGGACCCCGCCGCAGCAAAATTATACGTCTCTGCGCGTCACAGCGTGTTACAAAATGATAAGTCTGAATCAATAATTAATATTTGTCAAAAAATATTTTTATTGATAAATTTAATAACACTGCCAAGATGTTATACACATTGGTCACATACACACAACGTGGGCTTTGCCTTCCAGGTGGTTAAAAGTGCACCGAGTATAACAATGGAACTGTATTGGTGATTCCTACAGCCTGATCGCAACGCAAAACCGGTTGGTTCATTTGATGCTTAACTCTTCTAGACAATTGCCGTATATTCCCTGCTCTTTCCATCTCTTACGCTCTCACTGTGATATTGGCATGAGTGAAAAAGACGTATAGCTTTAATTGCCGTGGGAGGGTAGTGTAACAAACTGATCTGTACTCTGCATTTGATTCACAATGCATTTTATTTCTCGAATACTCTCCACTTAGAGAGTTATAGAATGTCTATGTTTAAGAATTTATTTCACTTTCCTACTGTGTAGGGTATATTCAATGTATATCTTTTTGTGACGTTTTTTAATTATAAATTGCTGAATCACGTTTTCTTTAGATAAATCTTTAAACAGTTTGGAAGTATGTTTGTCCGACACTTATCTAAGTGATAGGAAATATCTGTTTATGGATTTATTTATAGAAAATAACGATCTAGCTGAATATATTATGTAAAGAACTCCCTAGTCGTAAGATTTAATGTATTCATCACAATATCCGTCTGATTCTACTGTTTCTTTTTTCAAACTTTTAAACCTAGCGCTTTCATTATGTCTCTGTTATTTAATTTGATTTATTTAAAACCCTGTACTAACTAGAACCCTTAGCAAATTAGTGATTACTCCTCGATTGGGAATATTCATCTGTTTCTTTATTTTAATATTTAATTTAAGTTTAATTGTTATATCTAATTATTTATTTAAATTATATCAGTATTTATTTTTAAAAAGACTGTCGTTAGTTTAGTTTTTTTTTCTCTAATTTATTATCTGTCGATCCAAATGGCGGATGAACGATTCCCAGTCGTTACGAAATAAAAAACTAAAAAAAAAAACCAAATAATATCATTGAAAGGCTGAGGAAGATTTTTAAGATATACAATGTCTTATAAACAGGGTAATTTGATTTACTGTTGAATATTTTCGAATTTAGACGTTGTTATCGATTTTTACTCGTCTACTCGTAACAATGATCTTTCGTAGATACAGTCTGTTTTGAATGTTATAGCGTTTCATAAACGCTATTATTAACACGCGAATTGACTTTAAGCGTTTTAACGCACGCAATTTTTAATATAATCTTAGCTTATTAAAATGAGTAATGAACATAATTAAATCGAATAATTCTATAAAATTAAAAATCTTATCTCATGTAAATTTTCTTTCACGAACAATTTTAATTTATAGTTAAATTAAATTACATAGTAATTATAGGAGAATTAATGTTTATAGTGATTCGAAATACGTTTACCAACATTGTAAATCTGTTCATCACAATTATTAATATATAAATAGATAAAAATTAAGTAGGAACCGAATGATCTGTTGGCGTTGAGGATGTGTAATATAGATTAGGTATTTAAGTGTTATTTCCCATATAATTTGTATACCTGTTAAGTGTGATTACAATATAATTATAGTATAGTTATCTATAGTTAATTAAATATTTATATATATATAAAAATAATTCCCTAAATGTGTCTGGCTGGGGGATGACATTTAAAAATACGATATTATAATGATAAATAAATGATTGATACTTGACGGCAGCGCTTCTTCCCCACCGATTCGTTTCCGTAGTGCCAATGTGACTTGTTTTGTTCCCTGCCGTTAAGTATTCTATATAAAGTCGATATTGTTGTATTGTAATCGCATTATAGTGTGTAATTATTCAATATATTGTCTGGTAGTCTGCGTTGCATTTGTTTCTGTACGAGTCGGTTAAGTTGATCGATAGAATTGTTTTTTAAGGAATCATAACTTTTTTTTTTCATTTGGAACACCACAGTTTATGTCACTTCATGTCTATTGTAATGATATGTACTAGCTAATGTTATTAAATGTTATAATAATGAGTTATTATTACATATGATTACAATCAATTATAATAGATAAGTTCTTACATGTCAAGTTGATACTTGTTCAGAATTAATGCATTCCATTTGGCAGATTGAGTAATATTATAGCATTCCATAGTGATGGTGGAACAAATCAAATAGTTTGCACTTTATGTTTTTGTTGCAAAATCACCCCTATTACAACTTCATAGGGTGCCCCAATGTTTAGCTTAATGTGCTGTATGTTAAATAAATACGAAATGATTTCAATTTTGTTAAATGCTTTGACAGTTGTTGTCTTAAAGAGGCTTAGCAATAAGACCGCCTTATTGTATAAATGTCAAATTGTAATTCAAGTCACCTGTTCTTGTGCAATAAAAGTTGTATCTATCTATCTGTAAGTATCTAAAACTAATAGAGATAGTCTATCTTTTCTCCCTTCCATAAACAAGTATTCTTTACTACACTTATTAGGTCCTTGCGCAAGCGCACGCATTTCATAGCAATATGAGAAATGATGAACGATGTGGACGCGTGCTAGTTTGATGTAATATTTATCAAACCTACTTGTTTCTTAGGGTAGAGTTCACTAACAGATGTTTAAGTTTTAAACAGCGTTTAAAATATTATTTGACATATTTTGTATGGGAATTGTGTCAAATTAATCGTCAATCTATGTTTACCGGCTGTTTAAGAATTGGTACTTAAGACAAAGCAATAAGTTTATGCGTCTTAGAATAGTGTCAGATCAGCCATGTAGTTATACATGCCTCTTGTCATGTTTTGTGCTAAGTGTATTTAGTTTGATATAATTTTCATCACGCCTAGTTGTTTTTCAATAGTCAACTTTAAGACAAAGCAATAAGGTTTATATATTTGTCTATGGATGGTATCAGATCGGCCATGTAGTTGTTTGTTTCGTGTAAATTGTTATATACCAATGTATCGCAGACTATTGTATGTGTACGTAATATCTTCCACTAGAGCCGTAGTTGCTGTGAGCCATGCATATTAACAATAAATAAATATTATCGAAATTATGACTTTTATTCATAACCAAAAGTTTTTATTAGTTAATAAATAGCCTCCAAGCAATAAGGCTTTGGATTAGATTTCTAGTACGCAACGACATGCACGTATACATGGATCTGTTTGACTCTTACTCGGTTGACCAATCATAGAGCTCGAAATCTACAATTAACGGATTTCGATCTCCGATTGGACAATTCATAATCCGCTCATCCACACTCCGTCCAGCTCCGCGTCTTTGAAAATGAAGGTTAAGACATTGGCATGAGTAAGCGAGACACCTGGAGTCGAATATACGGATATTATGATGCCCAGTAAGGTCACAGGCGTAAAACCGAATTAAAGAAGTTTTCTTGACTAAGATAAACTACAGTAATAAAATACAGCCTCCTTAAGTGCTAACTGAAGCACTGAGGCTAAACTTGAGAGGGAGAGATTGTCACGGATCTGAGTAAAGTGTATGAGGAATTCGAGGAGTGATTGGTCAATTTACAGTCCGCTCCTCTACACTCTGCTCAATTCTGAGTTAGTTGAAACTAGAGATAAAAGAACTCGAGTCTTTTAAGTCTTTTAAAATAAACTCGACTCGTTTCGACGACTTATGACAGTTCACAACTCGATGAAGTCTGAACCCTTAGTCCTGAGCCTTTTAGGAGTCTTCGACTATGACTCGAGTTTTATTTTAAGACTGAGTCAATTTAAAAAGAGTCGATATGTTTAAACGACTCAGTCGTGACGAACGGACATTTTAAGTCTTTTTAAAATCTAACATTTTAAAAAGACGACTGTTGGAGTCGTAAGTCGTAGGGCGCGCTCATACGCTGTAATGAGATATTAGATGAATGTGGATATAATATAAGTTTTATTATATCATATCCACATACCTACATCTATTATTTAATAAATATTTTATTATTTCATTTTAAACAGCTCATCGTACGCTAAACGACTCGAGTTCTTTATTAAAAACTCCGACTAAGTTGCGAGTCTTTTAATAAAGAACTCGGAGTCGTTTTATTTCCGAGTCGTATTATAATGACTGGAGTCCCCTCAGATTAATAAAAACGAGTCGTATTTTTGGAGTCGAGTCTAAAAATCGAGTCTAGTCCTATTAAGGACTTAAAAGACTCAAGTCCTTTCATCTCTAGTTGAAACGCCTCAATTCATCGAAGCGTAGAGAAGAGCGAAGCTGAATTTTCATACAAATTTTAAGTCGAGCGGACATAATGGAATCCGGTTCGAAAATTTTTTTTAAAGATAATAGATGATTACGCCCCGTTGGTGTAGTGGTTTTAGAAGCAAGCCAAGATCTCGGGGTCCTGGGTTCGACCTTCGTGTCGGACAACGAGAGTCTAATTTTAGAACATTGCTAGAGTTTGTGATTACTACGACCATTTGGATCAGCGGTAGTAAACGCTGCTTCTCAGCCATGGGTCGCGGGTTCGATCCCCGCACAGTACAAATATTTGTGTGCATGAACATGTCTGTTTGTACTGGTCTGGGAGTTCTCTATATATTATAAGTATATATTTACAAAAAAAAGTATATAAGTAAGTTTATCGGTTGTCTAGTACCCCATACGATAGGGTACTTAATAGTAGCTTAATTTGGGACTAGATGGCTCTGTGTGGCCCAATGAGGCATGTCCTAAATATTTATTTATTTATTTTATTTATATTTCCAGCATGGTGATTATGCCTGTACCTATCATTGTTGTAATTGGAGGCCCTTGTCCTGCAGAAAGATGATTATACTATTTGGCAGTGGCCTTCACTATGTTGGCAGTTGGCCATCGCAGCTTCACCCCATTCTAGTGGGCTCAAATCTATGGGGAGCTTTTGAACCTTAGGTTGTTTACTTGTTTAAAAACAGCTCTCCGCTTTGGTGAAAACCGGACTTTAGTATGGCTTAGTATTATCTTATCTGTGCTTATGCTATGCCCCATTGATAAAGCATTCACGTAAAGTAACAACCCATACGCTCAATGTTGAGCACGGGTCTCTCTCCTTTTTCTGGAGAGGGGTTAAGGCCTTTAATTCCACCCATAGATTTAGTATTTCCACCACACTGGCCTAAGCATTCACGTATATCTGAACATAGATTATATTCTACGTTTATGTATCTGATTTCACATGATGGGAACTAATCATGAAATGGTTTTTATTTTAAAATGTGACTTGACAGATGTCACTGATAAGAGGCCTCCAAAATAACAGAACGTAAGCACATGAGTAAATATTTATTCATGTGACGTAAGTGAGTAAATTGAAGAGATAACCCATAGTGATTACTTATTCAGTGAGATAATAATACTAATTGTTCAGTGGAAATCACGGACGAGTAAAAGGTGGAAACCAACGAATATTAAAATTCTTTGGTGGAAACAGTATCCAATGGTACGGTTTTCAGTAGGTGTCTCGTTACAAGATTTGATTCTAAGTAGGTACCAAGTTCTGCTCCGTAGTAGTAATGTATTTTTTCTGGATTTACCTCATGAAAGATTTTGCTGCAAGTATGGGAACTATATACTCCTAATAATGCATTAATATGGTGCCACCACCAGTAGTAGCATAATAGGTTCACTGCACATTTCTGCTTAATTCTACTCTTAAGCCTCAAAAGGAATTGACCTGCGCAATTAATGCTTTAAGAGCCGGTTTCGCTGTCAAGCTAAACAAAGTTTAGGTTTTCAGTTCTACTCTCGATTAAAAATGATCACAAATATCTAGTCTAGGGCTGACTTTGAAGTTATCCTCTCAAGGTTTAATGAGAGTCAAACCAGTTTAAAATATTAGTTTCAACTATTTCTAAATTGACTTGAGAACGTTTTGAGATCCTTGCATTGTCTACCGCACCACTACTACTCGTAGGTACAAGCTGAGTCTTCAAGGAATTAACATATTACAATTCTTAATTTTCTGAACAATCAGTCCAATCAGTAAATCAGTAAAATCATTTCATGGAATGGTTATAATATGATCATTCTCGCGTCATTGACTGAAGGATGAGATCAAGAGACTGATAAAATACTGATCGTGTTATCTCCCACTTAGGTAATAGACAATAGAAGGTAGAGTTTACAACGATACAGTACTTACAATACTCATACCAACAAGCATTTTCCTCGGTCAATCACTCAAAAAGCCATTAATAGATATTTGCTGATCGCTCGTCAGTCAGCAGCGCAAACAGCGCTAATCTATTTAAACGTCGCTATTAATTTACCGGTTGATTGGTCAGCGGTCAGTACAAAAATAAACTTTGGTAAGTATTAAAATACGCGGTCAGCGAAAGATATTAATTATAATACTCTAATTCAATACGTAACCTGTACTACTGATAAGAGAATATAAAACGTTTATTTCGTACAATAAAATTAGGATGTTAACTAAAGATATAAAAAACAGAATTAAGGCTGTACCAAATTGGTCCTTATTCTGTGGGTGCATAAAACAAAATAACTATACTTATACAAATTTAATACTTTTGACATTTCGGTTACCGTGAAAGTCTTAAATCTTAATTATAATCATCATCATCATCATCTATATAAGTCAACTGCTAGAAACGGGAGAAAACCTCTCCATAAGGAGAATTTTGTCTTGATGCTTTTCTGAGAGGATGGCGGTCTGAAGTTTGGCCAACAGTGAGAGAACACAGCCAGTTTTCTTTCTCTTATATTCTCTTAGTACGACCACCCAGACGACAAGAAGAAGTGGTGCTTTTCGATTTTAGAGCAATCTCTATCCTAAATCTCTAATTAATTTTATATTTTTACTTTTAATTATTTACATAATATTCTATTTATTTAATAATTGTATGTAGTTTATATACATATATATTGTATTGTATATGTAGTATATTTTGAGTATATTATTATTATTATTTTTGAAATTTTTTGTCTTTTAATTTGCTTTTTTATGTCGCACCGCCCACAAAATTATTTCTGCTTGTCCCGATGGTCGACTGGGAGAGAATGCCTTAAGGCATTAAGTCCACCTGTTGTACTTCATTTTAGTGTTTGTGCAATAAAGTTTAAATAAATAAATAAAGATAATTAATACGTGAAAGTTTGTGAGTATTGATGTCTGGATGCTTGTTACTCTTTAAAGGTAAAACTACTCAACAGACCTGAATGACATACAGCACGGTGTTATTTTACTGGCTGGAATTACATGTAGACAACTTTTTATCCCGGGAAAAGATACGGTTCGCGTGGGATAACTTTAATACATAGTTTTAAATTCAATATTCCGCACTTTCGAAGTCGCGGGCAACAGCTAGTGTTTAGATATTCTGCGTTGACCTGCACAGATAGCTTGAATGAACGTACGTGTTTCCAGCCTACTTACAGAGGGTAAAATCATACCTGTGCTTCTGCTTTCTTTATACCTATTTATATACGTCCAGCATAAATAATCATGAATGAACACCCAAAGCTTAAAATCGGAAAGTTTCTCCAAATAGGGGTAACAAGCGAACGCACAGCCTAGTCGACAAAAGACATTTTCGCAGTTACACGATTGATTTTCAGAGCGCATGACTGTAAGCTGAAAGCTCCAGTCAGTCCCGCACGGAGCTTCGGCACGGTCGCGCGCGTACAAACAAACGGAAAAACCTACAACAAGATTGTGAATTAATAACACTAGTTTCATTAGTGATATTGGACAAGGATCTTGCTTGGAGTTGCGGGTGAGAGATTTGTAATTTTTTATGTGTTATTACGACTTTACGCCGATTAGCAGTTTCTTCTACGAAATGTTTTATTACTAGATATAATTCTTAGTCTAGATTTAAAGAAGAATATAAAGCGTTAATCGTTTAAATCTTAACTTAATGTAGGTAATGTTTACGAGACTAAATATCTTAGTATACTTATAAACATTATTTGTCAATTGAATAAGGTTATCTTAAATTGGTACGAAAAAACCTATTCATATAAGTTTCTGTCCGTAATACGGAGAGGGTAGGTGACATTTTTTCGTATAATCCAAGATTACTAGTTGTATATTAGACTGACTAAATTATAAAAGTGGAGTGACCTAAATACAGGACAACACTCTGAAATAATGTATATGAAGTTATTTACATAATATTGAGAGGCGCCTCGCTCGTCGAGACATTTATTTATGTATTTACCTGACTATGAATAACAAAACAAACACAGCAGCCGTACTTTGCTTACCTGTTTAATGTGGGGCTATTAATAGGACAACAAAAACCTCTTTGAAGTTGATTCTGGTGCTTTATATAGAACTAATAAGGATTTTTAAATAATAATGTTTCTGTTCCCTTATTAAAAGTCCAATCAGCTGCCTCCGCCCCGTTGGTCTAGTGGTTTCGATACCGGGCCATGATCTCAGGGTCCCAGGTTCAAATCCCGGGTCGGGCAACAAAAAGTTTCGAATTTTCGACCGTTGCTCGGGTTTGTGATCACCAACCCGCATTTGGCAAGCGTGGTGATTATGCCAGTACACCCATCATTGCTGTGGTAACTTGAATTCAATGATGGAGGCCTTTTCTCTGCAGTGGGATGATTATAGGCTGTTACAGCTGCCTCCTAAATATTAAAATATTTACTTCCTCAATGGATTAGTTACATTATTTACGTTAGAAACTAAAATATTCGGTAATAAGTGCATGTAATATAACATAACATCACATTGTTCTGATAAAAAAAGTACCTAACTATTTAAATAACTTGTTTTATAGAAATAAATTAAAAAGATCGTACCACAAACACCCAGGCCTAAAACAATATAGAAAGATACTTTTTTTAAACACTAACCCATCCCGGAATCGAACCTCGGAGCAGGCGACACCAAGAAAACTGGCCAACCACGGACGCTTGTAATAGCAATACCTGAAGTCAGAAGTTGAAATGGGGTTCTTAAATATATTCCATAGGAATCGTTTATTAACATTCCACGCGACTTTTCCCTAACTTCTCCATGATATTAGTTATCGCACTGGGATTGGTCCAAAACAGAACTTTGACGTTATAAATAAATAAATAAATAAATGAGGACAACATCACATACATTGTTCTGATCCCAATTTGAATAACTATTTAAAGCATTCGTATTTTGGAAACCGGATACAACGAAGGTACCACAAACACCCAGACCCGAGAAAATGTAAAAAAACACTTTTTTTCTACATTGACCCGTCCGGGAATCGAACCCGGGACCGCGGAGCAGGCGACACCTTGAAAACCGGTGTGTACGCCACTCCGCCACGGAGGTCGTCAAAAACGTTTTTGAGGAAAAATCTATAACTAGGTATGTAACTTTTCCGAGCGTTTCCTGTTATCCTTTCTATTATTATGCGGAAGTTTGAATGCATGAATGTCTTTTACGCGAACACTACAAAACGGATTTTTACGAAACTTTCCAGTAATGTAGTTTCGAAATCAGAATAGCATAAGAGGATTCAGACTACTGATGCCTCTTGACGCGGTTTTGAAGTATATCACTACATATAATCATCACCAATTCTTGTACGTTCGTATGAATCTACAGTTATTTCTTAAGAAAAGTAGGTAACGTACACAATTTAATAAAGATAAACTTGCCTTTCCAGGCTACAGACTGCGAAAAGTAGGAAATTTTATCATGGGAAATTGTGTTTGTATTTTCAACAAATTATCACAGGGTATTGCTGAACTCCCTGTACATAAACTTAAATCTAAAAGGGCTATTACACTGTTAATGATAGGAATTTATGACATTAAATTGTTCCAGCTCGTACTTCCTTAAATCTTTTGTAAACAAGAGGCTGACAATAGTGACCGAGTTTCTTGCGCTTCTTGCTTATTTTAACTGTACAATGGGTTTCGTAATAGTTGAAAAGTAGAATACTGCCCGAAGAACGGCAGTAGTGTCTCTGCTTCATATTGGCCTAACTCTGATCACAAATCCGCTTGCTTTTAGAAAAGCATATGTCCAACAGTGGACTATTGGTTGACTGACAAATTGCTATTAATGATGGTGATGGTTTTTGGATGGATTTTGACGACCATTTGGATCAGCGGTAGTTAACGCTGCTTCTGAGCCATGGGTCGCGGGTTCGATCCCCGCACAGTACAAATATTTGTGTGCATGAACATGTCTGTTTGTACTGGTCTGGGTGTTTTCTATGTATTATAAGTATGTATTTACAAAAAAAAAAGTATATAAGTAAGATTATCGGTTGTCTAGTACCCCATACGACAGGGTACTTAATACTACCTTAATTTGGGACTAGATGGCTCTGTGTGGCCCAGTGAGGCATGTCTTAATATATTTATTTATTTATTATTTATTTATGGTGCTGAAAGAAAATTCAGGTCTCTCTATATAATAAACAAACTCTTAAACAGAAATCTTACAATACGAAACTACTATCTCTCATTTGGATCCTTTGATATCAAGCCGCTGATAATATAGGCCATCTATCAAATCGCAAAGAAACGAAGTAGGCGATCAAAGAAGTGTGCAAAACGCGCGAGTTGGGAACATATTGGGTCATGGAATGTATTTGCCAGCCATAAACAGATTGACAGTATTGTCTAAATTGCTATTAAATCCACGAATTTGTGTTTGTTTAACTGATTTAGTTGGATCAGTGGTAGTAAACGCTGCTTCTGAGCCATGGGTCGCGGGTCCGATCCGCGCCCACAGTACAAACATTTGTGTGCATGAACACGTCTGTACTGGTCTGGGTGTTTTCTATGTATTATAAGATTTCTATCTAGATCTATAAAATTTTGTAGAACACGGTCTCATGTTCTACAAATTTAGGGAAAAGTCCGATACAAGATAAATTTGGAAATTAATCATAATATAAAAATCTGGAAAAACTCGGAAAAAACTCCCGAGACTCGATTCCTGAACTATTTATAATTATTTACTTACAATTTGTACGGAATCGGAGTCCCACTCGCACTTGTGTTGTTTTTTTAAGTTTTACGTTATGAAGTAAATTTTAATACTAACTAAAAATAAGCTCTTAGTCTGTAAGGTATTTCTTTTATTAATAAATAAATAAGTAGAAAGATTTATTAAAACAGAATAAATATTTTATGGGATACGTTCCAGCTCGAATCGTCTTGCAAAAAATACAAAGTTGTAAAATTTGTCATCTAACATGGCGTCGTATTAGGCTGTCATCTGCCTTCATTCTCGAGGGCCTACAGACTGCTTTATCTGTTTGTGTTCGTCTCGTTCGGACCGCGACTTTCAGTGTAACTGGTGTCAGTATCATTTTTAAACTGAAAGAAAGAATACAAATTTTAAAAATTAGTTCTTCGATAGTTTTAATTTTTACGTCCTTAATTTTAATATCATAAATTATAACGCGGTAGAATAAATATTTTCTTTTGACGTTAGGTTTTCGTTATTTTTTAAATATTCTGCTATTCAAGGCAGAGACGATTCCAACAAAGCAAAGGACATAAAAAATAGACTTCGGCGTTTAAATTTACAAGTGGCGTAACTAACACGCCTTTGTATTAGGTATTTATATAGATTTGAGTTTTCCCCATGGCGTTCTTCAAGTCAAAGTTTCCTTTTCGAAAGCGTACTTTAAACCAATAAAATTACGCACTGTGCTTTCATTAGGAGTCTCCTCTTCAAACGCAGAATCGAATGGCGAGTTGTTTCGGCTTAGGAAATACCTAGTTCTCAAACTAGTATGCAAAAAATACTTGGATCGTAAATTACGTTTCGTAAGTACTATAAACAACTGAAATTCGAAAATAGAATGTTGCAAATTTTTAATAAAACTGGCCAAGTGCGAGTCGGACTCGCGCACGAAGGGTTCTGTACCAAAAAGGCCAAAAAAAAACGAGTTTGTTGTATTGGAGCCCCCCTTAAATATTTATTGACGTGATAACGTCTTTAAAATCGTTTTAGTCGGGTGACATGTTCAGAAACGTGTGTCACACCAAAACCTCACGAGCGCGATCGCAGGTATAACGAGAGAGAGAGACGGACCGATCTCCCGTCTCATCTCGAGCGCTGCCAGTCATTCCGTGAAACTTGTCACGCGGAATCCTCACGAGCGGAGGCTGGCATAGCGTTCGAGTGAGTGGACCGATCTTCCGTCTCTCTCACTCTAGCGGCATACAAACGAATGGAGATTTTCTCGTGCGGTTAAGTTTTCGTTGAATGTTTAAGATGTAATTTAAAATTTGAAAAAATTGTTATCTTCATTAATTCCTTACTTCCCAAAAACTTATATCACCAATAAGACGTTATCACGTAAACATCTCGATCGTAAACCTACTTTACAAACAACCAATTTTTTTATTTTGTTTTTAGTATTTGTTGTTATTGCGGTAACAGAAATACATAATTTGTGAAAATTTCAACTGTCTAGCTATCGCGGCTCTTGAGATACAGCCTGGTGACAGAGCGACGGACAGACGGACAGACAGTGAAGTCTTAGTAATAGGGTCCCGTTTTTACCCTTTGGGTACGGAACCCTAAAAAGCGAAACTGAGCAGGTTACACGTGAAAAAGTATTAAGTATAATCTTAAACTATGAAGGTTTAGGTAATGTTAATTCATCTAAGTATTACTGCAACTTCTTTCAATAGCTTTTTCACCAAATAGTCAACCCACTAAAAGCTTGAAATAGCCAACAATTGTAAGTCAGAGTCAGTCAGCAAGATGATTGTCATTGAATTCTGTTTGACACCGACTCGAAATTGTTCGTTCGTCGTATACGCATTTCGTCGTATTTTTTTATATCTTCTTAGATAGATAGATAGATAGATAATACTTTATTGCACAAAACAAAGGTAAAATAAATTACATTGAGACATATCTGTACAACAGGCGGTCTTCTTGCTAAAAGCAATCTCTACCAGACAACATTCATCTTCTTAATAACATCTTCTTATTAAATCAAATTAAAAAATTTTGTTGGCGTGTTTTTGTTTTTATTAGGAGTTAAAGTATGAAATTGCCGTTTTGTATGGACGAAATCGAGAAAAGTCATTTTTCCATACTAACAATTTTTAAGTTTTTTTAAAAACGCCTTAACCGTTTTCGATGCAATTAAAGGTGAAAGTTAGATGGTTATAAAGCTACGCATTATAGCATTTAAATTTCTGAAAATCAAAGTATATAATACAAATATACTTAATTGAAGCAAGAAGGTCAGCTGACACATTGTAGGGGATCTTTTCAACGACTTCCTTTGAAGTAATAGGCACTAGTATTGCATTTTTTTTTAGTCAAAAGTTACTTTATTTAGTTTTTGATACAATACAAAAAGAATTACGCAATAATATGACTATACTTAAGAGCTATAAACAAAATAAAAAGTGGGAAAATAATCGGCAATTTCATACTTTAACCCCTATTATTAAAGCGTTCCTAATTTGATTTGCCCGCGTCTTGAAGTCCCGTTACATAAACAATTTAAATCACTTACTTTATTGTAACTCCAAAATAACACTTGCGCTGCTTTGGACACTATCGGGCTCCGTAACTCGACTGATCAAGTGCACGGATCGCTGAAATTCAATTTCTGTAATTCGAACTGTAAAAATAAAACAAAACAGCCATCTTGTTTCTCCTCAGTATTTCGCTCCCTCGAGAGTTTCGCTCTCACTTCCCTAACTAAGTTACGAGATGTCGAACTAACTTAGACTATTCGACATACCTGGAGTTTGAAGGCTACTCGATATGTTTGTTAGCACCCATTAAGTTGCTTGAACTTTCAATTGTTGTTAAAGTTACGTGTTACTATTATTTTTAAATGCATTTCATCATTATACATCCTTCGATAAAAGTACGCATATTGGAAATTTCTTTGTTATTTAAGAAAAGGAAGAATACCCTACAATTTAAATTTTCATTGTCACTATCGTAAAAGAGTTATTTGTTTCGAGATTTCTACCATTTACCTTTTTTTTTATAAGTTTCCGATATATCGTCACTGTTGCAAGCGCCATGATCGAGAAAGAACTGAATAATTAATAGAAAAGAATGGTCTTTTTTTAAGAATATTTCATTATACAGTAACAACAGTCGGTATACTGAGGTGCTAAAAAGCTACAGTATACACTTAGATGAGGTAGGTATTGTGACCGATAGTATATTTTGATCCCAAACATCTACAGCCCAAATCTGTCCACTGCTGGACAGGCCTTTTTCAAAGGAGTAGGTTAGCGAACGCGTTTGGTTAATGGTCGAGAGGTGACGCTGCTACCCGTATTCTTCTGGTAATACTCATTTAGTTGTCTCTTACGACACCCTTGTATAAAGAGCCACATAAGAATATATTTTGATAGCATACATACATACATACATATTATCACGCCTCCTTCCCAACGGGGTAGGCAGAGACCAAGGTCTTCCACTAACTACGATCCTGGCATACAACTTTCGCTTCTTCCACATTCATCAATCTCGTCATGCATGCTCGTCGATTTAGAGTACTCTTGACCTGACCTTTTTTCAGAACATCCCCGATTTGATCGTGGTAAGTTCGTCTAGGCCTTCCTCTTCCAACTTTCCCTTTCACACTCGTCTTATAGATCTGTCTAGTCATTCTTCTCTAATTCATCCTCTCTACATGCCCAAACCATCTAAGCATCCCTTTCTCAATCTGTGTGATAGCATTAAACTTCTTTTTGCAAGTTACGCAATAAATTTCAAGGGATTCAATGATGTTGATGTTTCTTTAAATGCTATAGTGTTTACTACAAATAGTGATATTTATTTTAATGTTATAGTGTTTATCTCAGCAAGTCCTGAAAGACGTAGATATTGGAAATTATACAAAAACTAAAAAATATTAGCTAGACCTTACAAACAACTCTATCTCACCCTGTCGTATGGGGTACTAGACAACCGATAAACTTACTTATATACTTTTTTTTTGTAAATACATACTTATAATACACAGAAAACACCCAGACCAGAACAAACAGACATGTTCATGCACACAAATATTTGTACTGTGCGGGGATCGAACCCGCGACCCATGGCTCAGAAGCAGCGTTTACTACCGCTGATCCAAATGGTCGTTCAATAAAACTGAAGCAGATATAGTACGGCTAGTCAGAATCAGAATCTTTTCAGTAACGGCTACACGAAGCCCAAAGGCAGAATCAAATCCCTGACCCAATTTCAAAGAATATTGACAGAGACCTATGTGTTTTCAGTACAACATATAGTAGACTAGGGTTTCTTATGGTAGTTTTATCTATTTCAACCCACGTAATTGAGATTTTAATTGCATGATATTCTTTGTATAATTTGATTAAAGTTATTACCTGAAAAACAGTAAGTCTATGACCTAATCAGTTTTTTTGAAGAAATACTTACTTACACATTTGAATCATGTTAAACCAATATATTGTTTTATTATTTTTAATTGTCCTTTTGCGGACTTTGAAAGTAAATTAACATTTGAAATTTTGCATTATCTTGCAAAGAATAGAAACTTGTTGAAAAGCCCCAAACAGAATGTAACAAACAATTTACTGCTCCAATGTTTAACAAGCGAAGCAAAGGTATTCCCTAAATATAACAATAGGGAGTTCAATACATCCGTGATAGTAAATCCTTTGTTCAAGAATTTGGTTCAACAGTTTCCCTCCATTAGCAGATTGAAATACACAACACAATGCTGCGTTGGCGGTCTGATATAATGGGTTTTTAATTTGATTATTATATTTTTACTATTTTGTTTTTATTTTTTTATAAACAACGGGCTTGCTCTTGACTACATACTTAACTATACTGTTAAGAAGAAGCCTAAGATAGAGCGAGCTTACCCAGAGGTACTGGTTCTCGCACACACCAGCGGAACACAGAAAAACTGTTTGTCGCTGGACTCCGGCAGGAGGGTAGTAGCATCCAGGCTGCCTTTAACGAAGCCTACCACCGTGCACTGCAGAGGGATCTTAGCCGTCATCATTGGTTAGAAAACCAAAGATGCCGTTGCCCAGGGTGGACCACTGGGAGGTAGATCCCACCACCCCAATTACTAGCATAAAATAAACTAAAGTTACGGCCTACAATCATCCAACTGCAGGGCAAAGCCTGACATTGAATTCAAGTTGCAGCAATGTACAGGCATAAACAAAATAGTTACTAAGTTATCTAATAAAACTTAACTTTATTTTTGTAAATTATTATAATCATCACCAGAAGAAACAAACACGGTTTTCTCTTAATGACAATGTGTATAAATAGCAGCATTTCAGCCTATTTTAGAGCACCGCATTAACTTTTATTAATTAGTACCTACGCTTTTGTTCGAAACAATTCATTGTTAACATTAGATTCAGTTTGCAAGGTACTTCTTAATTTTAGAATAAATGCAATGGAAATGAGAGCGGTAAGAAGTATGGTTGGAGTCAATCTGAGTGACAGGATTAAAAATAGTGTGATAAGGGATCGATGTGGTGTAAAAGTAGATGTAGTGACCAGTATTGAAAAAGGAATGCTTAAATGGTTTGGACATGTTGAGAGGATGAATGAAAGCAGGTTGACTAAAAAGATATATATGGCGAGTATGAATAGAAATGTTGGAAGGGGAAGGCCTCGACGAACTTATCTTGATCAAATCGGGGAAGTTCTAAAGAAAGGTCAGGTCAAGAGTACCCTAAACCGGCGAGCGTGTATATAAAGATTAATGAATGTGGATGAAGCGAAAGTAGTCTGTAAGGATCGTAGCAAGTGGAAAGATGTGGTCTCTGCCTACCCCTCCGGGAAAAAGGCGTGAGTGTATGTATGTATGTATGTTCTTAATTTTAGGGATCCGTACCCAATCGGAACCCTATTACTATAGCTACCTGTCCGTCCGTCTGCCAGTCTGTCACGAGGCTGTATCTCATGAATTGTGATAGCTAGACAGTTAAAATATTCAAAGATGATGTATTTTTATTGCCGCTGTAATAAAACATACTAATAATAAGTAGAATGACATTAGTATTTTAGTGGGGCTCCCATACAGCAAACATGATTTTTTTGAGCAACACGTTGTCGCTTGGATTATGCTCAGAATAATTAGATTTATATTTACGTCAAATATAAAAATATTAATAATTTTACTAAACCCACTCGAGTTGACTGTGATTGATTGATGTTTAATTAGGAGTGCGGGTCCATGACAATCCTCACTGTTCTAAACTTTGCGTCACTGAACCTCTTGCACCATAAACTTAAGCACCGTGCCCTAGAGGTATTACAATCAACCCTTAACTATTGATAACGAAGTTTGTCAGTTCGCAAAGCGATAGCCGAGGCAAATAGATAACTTCATCCACTGATATTGTACGGTTGGCCAAGAAAGCTGTGTACCCAAAAATAAAGGTATAATTTTGTAAATTTATCAACTTTTTTTTTACAAATAATGGGTTTGCTCTTAATTCTACATACTTAACTATACGGTTAAGAAGAAGCCTAAGATGGAGCGAGCTTACCCAGAGGCTTAGTTATTACCTTTTTAACAATGGAAGAGGTGCACAGTTATGTTATGACGACGCGTAGTAGTATAAGAACAAGTCACACTGTCCGATACATTATTAACACCTAATGTCTCGGATATAATGATTGGCGTTGATTTTATGTAGGTGTCGACTTTATAATCCGGCCAAAGTATGTCGGCATGCAATAGTATGGATATTTATGGCACGTTATATCTATTAAATGAATACAGGTTGTACTAAAAGTGCATCCTTACATCCAATGCGCACATTTTAAATTGCATCAATGGACGTAGTAGTATTAGTAGTTCTCAGATTTTTTTTTGCATTCGAAAAGCAGCCCTGTAGTTATTTTAGGCGGAATCGACTTTTAGTCTTAGGGTGATAAACTACTTTCTGGCCAACGGTACCTATCCACTATTGGTTTTGTTTTAGAGCATTTGGTTTTGTAAAGTTTAATATTATGAGGGCTGTTGGTTGTATAAAAGGTTTGCAAGCTGTTGTCAAAACGATAGATCTGTTTTGGAAACTGTTAAATACATAATGGGGTATTAATACCTAAGTGAAACAGGATATTACAAAAAATTGTTATATAAGAGTTACGATTGTTTACATTTTATGCAGAAGGCGCAATAGTTTGTCTACATAAGTAATATGAATCTATATGTTCTCATCACGACTGTCCTTTTTAACGTGTCCCGGAGCACAGTCTTATGGTTCATAGACTGTGTCCGGAACTTGTACGAGTACTAGAGGGTATTGCTGAACTCCCTGTAGATAAACTTAAATCGTATGTCAAACTAATTTAAATGAAAACGGGCTGTTACACTATTTTGATTATTAATGATTTTTTAAATAATAGAAATGTATGGCATTAAATTTTCGTAGCTCGTACTTGCTTAAACCTTTTGTAAACATTTATATAAAAAGAGGCTGACAATAGTGACCGAGTTTCTTGCGCTGCTTCTTCTCGGCACTAGCCCAGACTTGTCCCGAAGCAGTGGTAGGATTAAATATTGGGTTGTGCAAATAAATAATAAATAAATAAATATTTCCGACATGCCACACTGGGCCACACAGAGCCATCTAGTCCCAAATTAAGCTACTTTTAAGTACCCTGTCGTATGGGGTACTAGACAACCGATAAACTTACTTATATACTTTTTTTTTGTAAATACATACTTATAATACATAGAAAACACCCAGACCAGTACAAACAGGGATCGAACCCGCGACCCATGGCTCAGAAGCAGTGTTTACTACCGCTGATCCAAATGGTCGTAAAAGCGCCTCCAGGGGCCTATTTGCAGATATAAAACTGATTTTACTGATTTATTGTCATGGTAGCCAAAGATCTGTGATTTGCTCTTAGAAAACGAATTGTTAACCTACTGCCATTGATGTTATATAAAAAACTAGATAAATAATCAACTTCAAAAAGTGTACTAATAAGTGCTTCCATTATTTTGGTAAAACGTATAACAATTGAAGTGTTACAACATGACATACCTAAATATCTATACTACTGTATGCCGACATAATCTGGCCGGCTTACAAAGTTGATACTGTCATAAAATCAACTTCATACATTGCAATTTAATTTTTTTTCGTTTCTGTATGATGTGGTCTGTTTGTGTGTGTTGTTATTCAGATAAAATATATCTATCTATCCATCTGTGTTATGTAACACTTGTAGGTACAATTGTGCAAGCCGCACCGCAAACATGGATACTCGATACATATCCATTTCGTTTGGATGAACGCAGTGATAACTGCTTCATGCTGTTTGATTAATTATTAGATACTAGCGGTCCGTCCCGGCTTCGCACGGGTGGGCATATGATTTTTTTAGAAGGATCTCTAATCTTTTTTAGCAAAAAATATAGCTTATGTCACTCTCGGTAAATTTAGCTTTCCAATGGTGAAAACATTTTTGAAATCGGCACAGTAGTTTTTGAGTTTATTCATTACAAACATACACACACACACAAAAATATAAATCTTTCTTCTTTATATTAGTGTACACTTAATGATAAAGTATTTATTAGAATAGACATACTATTAAACCTAACAATTCTGTCAGTAAATTGTTGTATAAATATCATGCATACATTTTTACCCGGTTGACCAATCTGTGTTTGTTCGATTGTGAAGACACAAACTAGCTTATTTAACGTTTGCCCTAGTAATAAAACCCATGTGAATTACATTTAGATTTAAGCAGCCTTATGACAAATATCACGGCGCCAAGGGTTCAAGTCGTTACAAATTGTCTCACCAATCACGAAGTAAAAACTCTTCCTAACATCCCTACCATTGGCTAACTAGCTGACTAGCGTGGTGATTGCCGAATCCTCCTTTTGGGGAAGTCTATGTCCAGCTGTGGTCTGATACGGGCTGATGATGATTATACATACTGTGATTAGGTACCGTTTGCTTAAAAATCTGTACTAGTTTGCGATGATTGGCGACTAATTGGCTTTTGACGAGCCAACTTCAAACCGTAGCATAAGAATCATATTATGGGTTAAAATATGAAATTGCCGTTTTATTGTAATAGGTTCTTTGAATTGACATAGAATCTTCATGGTTTGAGGTTTTCGAATGAAACTTTTTTCACATGGTTTCTATGATGTTCTTCTTTTAAAAAATGTGAAACATTTGAATATCGACTTTCAATTGTTTTTGTTATTTAACTTAGACAAGAAAGATGGATACTGCGAAAGTTCGAGTGATTTTTGAATACGAGTTCCGACGCGGAAGTAACGCGGCAGAAACAGCCCGCAATATCAATGTTGCATTTGGAGAGGGATCTGCTAATGAACGCACCGTGCGATTTTGGTTTAAACGCTTTCGTGATGGAAACTTCGACTTGAAGAACGAGCCCACATTTGTCCCGAAGCAGTGGTAGGTTAAATATTGGGACGTGTAAAAGCGCCTCCAGGGGCCTATTTGCAGAAATAAAACTGATTTTAACTGATTTTTAACTGATTTTAGCCACGAGGAAGACCGCCCACACAGGTGACTAACGATGAATTAATAGAGATGGTGGAAGCCGATCCTAGTCAAACTACCCAGGAATTAGCGGCATGGTTTAACGTAACCTTACCCACAATATTGACTCATTTGCGTCAAATCAATAAAATAAAAAAATACGAAAAATGGGTGCCTCATGATTTAACTGATGTGCAGAAAGAAACGCGTGTTGAAACTTGTGTTGCCTTGTTAAATCGGTACAGAAATGAAGAAATATTAAATCGAATTGTGACATGTGATGAAAAGTGGATTCTTTATGATAACCGTAAAAGAAAAATGCAATGGCTGACCCCAGGTCAAACGCCACAACAGTGTCCTAAAGCAAAACTTACCAATAAAAAAGGTAATGGTAATTGTTTGGTGGTCTCAGCATGGTGTTATTCACTATAGTTTTCTCCGATTTGGTCAATCAATAACGGCAGATGTCTATTGTGCCGAACTTCGAACAATGTTGGCAAAACTAGCAGTAAAACAGCTCCGACTCATGAATCGATCTTCACCATTATTGCTCCATGACAACGCGAGACCTCATACAGCACGAGAAACCCTTCACCCTTCAGGAACTGCAATTAGAAACCATTTGACATCCTCCGTATTCGCCAGACCTTGCTCCAACGGACTACCATTTTTTTCGTGATTTGGACAATTATCTACGTGACAAGAAGTTTTCTTCCCAGGAGGCAGTACAAAATGCTTTCACACAGTTTGTGCAGTCTAGATCCTCAGAGTTCTATCACAAAGGCATAAATGACCTTCCTATTAGATGGCAGCAATGTATAGATAATAATGGTAACTATATTGATTAAATAAATTTGTTAAAAATTAAAAAATAAACAATTTTGATTTTCAGTACAAATCGGCAATTTTATACTTTAACCCCTATTATATGACAAGGGTGATAAAATCATTTATATGTTAATAGTTAGTTAAAAATACTGTAACTACGAAAATGCAATGATTTCAAAGATACCCTGTATAGTTGTTGTATTGTTAAAACATTTTTAGATTTTGTCGTCATTCATTTGATATCGATAGGACTACAAACTTTTTTTAAGTGCTCCAATATATTGTTGTAGCATTCGCCATGCATCTAGCTTTTTTTTAAATAAAAGGTATCCCATGTTACGCGGATACTAAGGTTTTTTTTTTTAAGTAATGGGCTTGCTCTTGTTGACATCATACTTAACTATACGGTTAAGGAGAAGTCTAAGTAGGAGTGAGCTTACCCAGAGGAACTGGTTCTCCCACACACCAGCGGAACACAGAAAAACTGTTTGGCGCTGGACTCCGGCACGAGGGTGGTAGCATCCAGGCGGCCTCTTACGAAGCCTACCACCGCAGAGGGATCTGTTAGCCGTAATCATTGGTTAGAAAACCAAAGATGCCGTTGCCCAGGGTGGACCACTAGGAGGTAGATCTCACTACCCCTAATTTATTATTCAGTTAGTTATTAATAGTATTATTCGATTGATACCTTATTCATCAAAATACTTCAGTAGTTTAGCCGCAAATGTAGAACCCACAATACTCACATACATACATAAACTGCTAAAATCATAAACCTTCCTTATCTTTGCCGTAGTCGGGTGAAAACAAGTCCATATTAGTATATCGTAAAAAAAAATTTTCACGGCAGAGCCTGTAATAGGTGGCTTGAAAAACTTTGACATAAACCGATCACTTAAAAAAAAAACAAAAGAACAAAAAAGAAGAATTTTGTGCAAATTTAATGGATCCACTTTCATTTTAAAATATTCATCTGCAAATAGAATACATTTAATACTTCCTATTATGATGTAAGTTAACAATCCCATGGCGTCGGTCTAGGACGCGAAGTTATGCGGGACTCTATTATATTATTGTGTTTGATGGAGAATAGGCATTTGTCCAAGTTAACCTTCTCATTCAATTAATACATTAAATAATAACTGTCCCAGCTCGTACTTGCTTAAACCTTTTGTAAAAAATTATTTAAAAAGAGGCTGAAAATAGTGACAGAGTTTCTTGCGCTGCTTCTTCTCGGCACTAGCCCAGACTTGTCCCGAAGCAGTGGCAGGTTTAAATATTGGGACGTGTAAAAGCGCCTCATGGGGCTATTTGCAGAAATAAAACTTATTTTAACTGATTTTAACATTGGCCTTGAGCATTTAGTTATTAGATAAACTAGAGAGATACTCACAAAGCGAGACTTTACGGTACTGTATTATTTAATTTACAGTACCTATGTATAATCTTAATTGATTCTCCTAACTTGCTCATGCTACTGAATTTCAACTCTAGATGGCTATCTCGAAATAGAAAAAAACTATTTACTCTTCAAACCTACAAAAACAATACTTCATATTACAATCCCATAGTTCGCATGTGCCGCCTTTACAATGACTTGTTGCAAGATCACAACAGTTTGGATATATTCATTAGAAGGCACGCCTCATTCAAATTCTTGATCAAAAAGATCCTCAATTAGCTTGCCTCCAAACGAATGTTTATCTATATTTTAAGTTTCTTTTTATTTTATATAGTTTTAGAAATCACGCAAAATTCCTACTTATGTTATTTTTGACAAAACTGCTATGTAATTCTCATTTTTTTAGATTTTCTTTTTCTAACGATTTGTTTCCGTGTTTACTATATTGTCATGCTGTGTGTACACGTTTTTTGGGTTACATTCTAGTGTATAAATAGTCGTAATTGTGTAAGGCGTCGTGAATGTATGTAATCTGTTGTGTATACCATAATATAAAAAATAAAATAAAATAAAATAAATCATAGGGAAAGAAATATATGGTATAAATATATTTGCTGTAACGGGTGCCTTACTCTGTAACACGAAGCTCGTATTTACGGATATATCTGTCTCTTTCAAATACTCCAAGACATCGGTATGAGTAATAGGGAGAGATCGATTCGAATATACGTATATTGTGTTACGGAGTAAGGCCTCTGAATACCGATATTTGGCGGATGCGGAACTGTTCCTACAACTTCCTTCCTCTATGAAATGTTTAACTACCGCCTCTAATTTTTATCGTCAGTTATGTTCCTTTTCACACAAAATGAGCTAACTGTGTCCGGAGTCTTCGCAGTGTTGCCATGGTTTGTGGACTTCAATGATGATAAGACAGGGTCCCAAGCAGCTGGTAAATTCCAACTGGTAGAGGCGGTAGTTAAACATTTTTTCAAAATTACCATCTTAAAGACGAATAACACCTTAGTCTACCCGTGACCATGAACGCTGTAAAGGGTTCGAAACGTCGAGTTAAATCAAAAATAAACGCGTTCTAAATCCGTAAAATTATCTTTCATTTCAATGTATAGTGTTCGCGTAAACTCAAGAAAACAGTATTTCCTTCCTCTATTCTTTCATGATTTTAGCGCTGCAGGTCTCTAGGTCCCAAGTGTGCTAATCGTCGCAGGCTCACCACCGCAGCTTCGGCTTGCTGCAGCCTCAGCCGCGGCGGCTTGCTCACAGCCTCCTCAGCCCGCGGGCCGCCTCGACCCTCCACGCCTACGTGATTCTGAATTACACTCTAGGGCAGCGTTTCCCATTTGCCGGGTCGCGACCCGGTACCGGGCCATCAAAATAAAATACCGGGTCGCAAGATTCTCGCCTTGTTTATGAAATAATACCTACTATCGATCGACGCATGGTACATATTCTTCTTAACTTTAGTCATTTTCGGGGAACTTGAATTCTTTAGTAAAAATTAGGCAGAGTGCGAAGTACTTAAATTTAATGACTAAATATATTTGCTATTGATAAATGTGAAATATTTTATAATACCTGATAGAACCATTTTGGTTTTAAAAATATTAAGTGGGTCACACAGGGGCAGTGTGAAAATTACCGGCCCATGGCAGAACAATGTTTGGGAAACACTGCTCTAGGGGTATAAGGCAGACAAGATTGCGTGGAATCGGCTTTGCAGCGATTCGTTTTCGTCAGTAAAACCAATTTGTAGGAAATGTTTTAGGGCTACTATGTATTATTATACATATACTAGCTTACCCAGCGGAAGTTGTTTTGTGAACATGTAATAATTTTCTGGCAAACAATTTTAGGGGAAGAAAGTGAGTGCCTGTACGTCAACACCAATCTTCTCCGCGAATACAGAGATCGCAATAGCTCGTTCACGTCCGCCATAACACAAACACTGGGGAATTTAAAATGGCCGTCGTTAACTCGGAACGACCTCTGATTATGGCGTTTTATATGCGTTTGATGTGAATTTCAATGATGAATTTGTTTGGGTAATAGTCCGCCCACATTGTTAGTAGTTTATTTACAGATTTACTGTTTTGAGATTATTTTTATTTCATTGTAAGGTCTACTAGAAATTTTATTACTTAAATTTTGGTTTTTAAGATCTATAACAATATTATAAATATGAAAGTGTGTTTGTTACTTCAAGCTTTAACCACTGAACCGATTTAAATGTTTTTTTGGTATTGCGATATTCTGAGTGCCTTAAAAAGACACAAGATAGCTTTCATCCCAGAAACCATCCCTTAGAGCGGTGAAAGGGGTTAAAGTTTGTATGGGGAAGCAATGATTTTTTGACTGGTTTCGATATAATTAACTAAATATGAGTTTGAAATATCTCAAACTCATATTTAGTTAAGTTTAAGCTTAAAGTGTAGTTTTGTCCAGGAAATTATCCCTGACATACTATAAGATGTTTTCAAGAAAGAAAAAGATTTAAAAGTTTGTACGAGAAAGCTATAATTTCTTCTATTTGACTCTGGATAAGACAGAATTAGTTTTTATCTGAAACATCGTCCCTTATAAGTTTGTTGAAATCAGTAGGATCTAAACTGTGTATAGAAATAATCTAAACTGTGTTATAGAAATATCGGTAGCGAAAATTTTATATGATTTCTAACGACATAGATATACCTAGATGGAAATCTTGTAGAACCGGAAGTCAGATATAACCGGAAGCGTGATATAACTGAAGTGCAATATAACCGAAAGCGCTATTAACCGAATTACAATCAGACAAAGTTGTGGCTGGACCGCTAGTAGTCAATTAATTGGAATAGACAAACTGTCCAAAAATAAACAGCACCTCTTCTTCTCTTCCTTTGTGTAAGAAGAGGTGACTAAAAGAATATTGCCATACAGGCCACAATTGGCCAAACTGGGAAGCTGATATAGCATGACGATAATGGCAAAATCAGAAATCAAAAGGCGTGTGTCCAGTTGTGGACTAATGTGGTGATAATGATGATATTTAATTAAAGATAAAATCGGCCAAGTGCGAGTCGGACTCGCGCACGAAGGGTTCCGTACCAAAAAGGCCAAAAAACGAGTTTGTTGTATAGGAGCCCCCCTTAACAATTATTTTATTTTGTTTTTAGATTTGTTGTTATTGCGGTAACAGAAATACATAATTTGCGAAAATTTCAACTGTCTAGATATCGCGGCTCTTGAGATACAGCCTGGTGACAGAGCGACGGACAGACGGACAGACGGACAGACAGCGAAGTCTTAGTAATAGGGTCCCGTTTTTACCCTTTGGGTACGGAACCCTAAAAACGATATATTCATATTTTCGCATATGAAACATCAACCACTAAGCTTATTTAGAGCTTCAATAGAAAGTCAGAACTTCGAAGCAAGGGTCCCTTGCTTCGAAGTATAGCTTTTAGTTAGTATCAGTTTACGAGACTGTAAAAAACAAAATAAACTGTCTACACAGGATGAAAATTTAACCACCTTCCAAATTTTAATATAGCAATCTACGAGACAAAAAGCAAATGGCGTATTTTTTCTTTTGGTATAGCCCAGTACAAAAATGTCAAGATAAAGCACTTATTCATTACAATACTATTCATAAGTTTTTGATTTTCCCAGGCCCTAGGACCGTTAAAATTGAAAACTATAGGTATTGCGAAAAATATTTTCGGGTGAAAACTTCATTTACATTTTTTACTTCATAAATGGACTATAACTACGATACTGAACGCCTATAAAAATTTTGGAAGGTCGTTAAAATTTGATCCTGTAGATAAATATTAAACTAAAGTCTCTACAAAATATTTTTTTTACCAAGCCAATGAATTCTTTATTAATTTAGTAATAGCTCTAGCAAAGTCTGAAATCACGAAACTGCATGGATTCGAGCGACTTTGCCAAAAATGTCATGGAACTCGGCCAAAGGACCGGAATTTTATGGTATTGCTTACTAGTGTTGCTAATTATTATCGAACCTACTGAAATTATGTCGATATCAATATCAAGTTTAAGAGGTTTCCTTATATCTGCGAAGTTTTTTAAGATATTGCATAGCTTCTATCGCGGGCCTTGAGCGTGGAGACCGAATCCAGAAATTCGGTAACGAAAATAACCTAACACCCCCCACTCCGACCGGTACAGCGGTGATACTTTTTAGTTTTATAATTGCATAAGTTGATAAAAAATGCTATGCAATAGCTTTACCGCGGCAGTCTCCGAGTGCCACACGTCTTTTTTTTTTGGTCTTCCCTAATTGTCTTGACCTCTACGACACAACACTTAAAACTTGCGAATACGTTTCTGATGTTTTTTTATATTAAAAGCTTGTCTTGCCAGCACCATTCTTGCTTAGTATGGATAAATGTTTTGGCCTTACCATACTGTTGTTACGATATACATATAAAATGAGTGTTATAAAGAGCTAAATGTCGTGATGATGTTATTACTAATGTAAAATCTTTTGAGTTATCTGGGTTATTAAGCATGTTCCAACATTTGAAAAACTGCTTTTAAAAAGCAAATAATTTAAGCCGTGCACGCACGGTACCTATAATTAAATTAATTTAAATTTATTGTACTCAATCTTTTATTTTAATCTCAATTTAATTTGATAATTACTACTTGACTGATGTAATTCAATTCGACATAGTGTAATATCGATCAATGTTATTTATTAAGTAATAACTGTTGCACGCGACTTCGTACGCGTCAATTTCTGTTATTGTGATCGCGATTATATTTGCCACATTTTTCACTGATGCTTCGCTCCTATGGTCGCAGCGTGATGTTATATAGTCTAACTTGCCTAGCCCAGACTTGTCCCGAAGCAGTGGTAGGTTTAAATTGGGACGTGTAAAAGTGCCTCCTGGGGCCTATTTGCAGAAATAAAACTGATTTTAACTGATTTTAAAGCCTTCCGCGATAAATGGACTAGCCAACACAAAAATAATTTTTCATTTCGAACCATAGTACTTCCCGAGATTAGCGCGTTCAAACAAACAAACAACCAAACAAAGTCTTCAGCTTTATAATATTAGTAAAGATTTTCTGAAACTAACATAATATAAGTAATTTGTAATTAAAAATTAAACGTAATTGGTCTAAAATAAAAAAAAAATGTTTATTTATTTTTTGTGTTGGAAGTCGGTGCCTAACCGATATTCGATATTCGCGCTCGACCACACGCTCGACGCACCGATAATACGGAAAGACTTTTTCATTACCTTGAATTTTTTTTATAGGCGTTCATTATCGTAGTTAGACCCCATTTATGAATTTTCACGGTCCTAAGCCTGTTAAGGTATGAAGGGAGATTAAAAACTTATGAATAGTATCGTAATAAATGAATAAGATGCGCATCGCTTAGAAAAAGTATTATTGAGGCCGTAGATTTTTTTTATTTTTTGGATCATTTTCTAAGTGCATAAAGCACTTGACGTTTTTTGGGCTATACCAAAAGAAAAAATACGTCATTTATTTTTTGTCTCGTAGATTGTTGTATTACAATTTGGAAGATGATTAAAATTTTATTCTGTATATTTATCGATGGTCCCGGAACCTGCATTACGAGGGTCAAAACATCGAAAAACATCGATAAGGCAAATATCCTTACCACGACAGCACATAAGACGACGGTGTTTGAGATATTTACGGAAAACCATTAGTTAGGAAGTTAAGACAAGGCGATATCTATGGGGCCAATTTATGTCCGATCGGCATAGCTTTAGGGCTTCCGATACATTCTGCGGACATTGGGAGACATTTTATTGCTTTGTAGGTAGACCCAATGAATAAATGAAGGGATGTCTATACAAATAAAAGTTTATTGCAAACAGATTGTGCAACTTAAGTACTGATATACTATTTAAGTGGCATTTCCAGTTTTTTCCATTTTGATTGTTTGGCCTAAAGATAAATGTTTGCGGGCGGTGTGCGCCAAACGAATAACTAAAAATCAAAGCGTGTACTTATTACATATTACTAAAATTACAATAATAAATGACCTCCGTGACGGAGTGGCGTACACACCGGTTTTCAAGATGTCGCCTGCTCCGAGGTCCCGGGTTCGATTCCCGGACAATGTAGAAAATATGTGTTTTTCTACATTTTCTCGGGTCTGAGTGTTTGTGGTACCTTCGTTGTTTCTGGTTTCCAAAATACGAATGCTTTAAATAGCTATTCAAATTGAGATCAGAACAATGGATTATTTGTCGGCGAGGCGGCATCTCATTCAAAGCTACGAGATGTCAAATACATGTCGGCTGTCACCTGTCAACGTGGCAACGCTACGAAACCTGTAATCGATAACAGATGTCATCTGAAAGTGTGGCCGTATACGTTAACGACCGATGTCAATTGTCAATGTGACATTGTTTTGTGAAACGTCAAGTAATGACAGCCGTCACTGTTGTTGCTTGGGTGCCGTAGTGATCGGACGTTCGCACAGAACTCTCCGCGTTTCGCAAAGCAATCTATTTGCATCCTCCACCTATTTGTACCTTTTGTAAAAGCAACCGAAAAGTTAATTAAAATAATAACACAGTGATTAAACCACGGTTTTATTTCGGAGATATATCACCAAAAACCCAAGATGGCGGATAAAGACGATCAAGGCTCTCCGCCGTCTGTCCCGCTCGCCCATTCGTCATCACTACATAGTATAAAACAAAGTCGCTTTCTCTGTCCCTATGTCCCTATGTATGCTTAAATCTTTAAAACTACGCAACGGATTTTGATGCGGTTTTTTTTAATAGATAGAGTGATTGAAGAGGAAGGTTTATATGCATAATAACATTTAGTATCAGCATTGCACCCGTGCGAAGCCGGGGCGGGTCGCTAGTATTTATATATTTATTAAAAAAATGACCTGGGAGAAAAGGATAACTAACTATATTTAACATAGTATCTTTTTTAAGAAGGGTCGATCAATCTTGGTTACATCGTATCTTCCTAACACAGCGAAATTTGGTTTGAGTGTTACTCTTTCATGCTAAAATTACTAAACGAATTTGGATGAATTGACAATACGATTCTTTAAATGCGAATTTCGACTGCCTGAAGTGGGACTGGAACCCAGAACTATCCATTGAGCTATGCAGACATTTTATGTGTCGACGAATTTATGAGACAGTCGAAAATGTCAATTCAATGTATTTCGTATCACTATCCTAACGACATTAAAACTCACCCTTCGCTAAATGAGTGAAAATTGTGTATAAATTTATATGGGAGATGAAATTGTTTTCATTATCTTCCTCGCCATTTTTTCATATTTTCTCATCGTTTAACCCTTTCCGGAACTATGAAAAACATTTCAAAACCAAAATCATCTAAATCGGTCCAGCCGTTCTCAAGTTTCAGCGAGACAAACAAAAAGTAACTGTTATTTATATAATTATTTAAGATTTACTTAGCAATTTTTTGCTTAAAGAACAGTTAAAAAAATCTGGATGATATTTAGCTAAACTACTTTTTATCCCAAAAAAATAATGGTTCCTATGGGATGCTTCAAATTGTAACTTCATACGTATAAATGGGAAAGTTTGTGAAAATATATGGATGAGTGGATGTATCAGTTAAAATCAGTTAAAAAAAGTTTTATTTCTGCAAATAGGTCCCTGGAGGCGCTTTTACATGTCCCAATATTTAAACCTACCACTGCTTCGGGACAAAATATGTGGGCTAGTGCCGAGAAGAAGCAGCGCAAGAAACTCGGTCACTATTGTCAGCCTCTTTTTAAATAAACATGTTTACATAAGATATATTGCCAGTGCGAGCTGGGACAATTTAAAGCCAAACGTTCCTATCATTTATATAATCATTAATAGTATAATAGCCCTTTTTCATTAAAACAACTTTGATATAAAATGATTTGAGTTTATGTACAGGAGTTCAGCAATTGACAGTGGTAATTTGTTGAAAATACAAATACAATTTCCCATGAACGAATTACCCACTTTTCACAGTCTGAATATGGATGATTGGTACTCTTTCATGCAAAAACTGTTGTAGCTTAGATATTAGAATAACCTATTCCGAAATTCTCGAGGGGTCACGTTTATTTTAACTGTTGTATTTTGTATGAAGTTACGTGACACAGACGACGGAGAGCGCTGTTCATTGTTTACTATATCTATGTTTTCAAGCACATATTATTTGATTCTCTCTTAAATTCAATTCAGACGTTCACGCTAGCCAGTGGATCATTTTATTTTTAGAAAAATCCATATTCATGCATTATTGTGTATTAATTAATAACCACGTGCGTCATAAATTGCGCTCAGTGATCATTCGAGCGAGATACGAGGTCAATGTACTAAACGTCACAGAGCTAAGAAACAATCAGAATTGTGAAAACTTGAAAAATGCGGAACTTCAACTCAAACTTAATAAAAGTCATCTTCAATCAGTTTCAGTTTGAATTTCATCAAGCTAAAAATACTTTATCGTAAATGAGTTTGCAAATAGGTACTAACAAAATTAATCTCTTTCAAGATTTATAATCACAAACGGATCGTTGAATCAGAAGAGAAAATAAATCTTTCCCATCATACGTGTACGTCAGGGAAATAGTTTTTTTGAATGATTTATCCAATTTGTTAAATTTGATTTTTTTCTGGTATTAACATTTTCGAGCGGCGACACCATAAAAAACAGACAATCAGACACGGCACAGGCTTAAATTGTTGTCTTTGGAACCTTTAACCTTTTTAATGTTCATAATATTAATGTTCATAATATTTGACACCATATTTTGAACCTTAGTAGTAACAGCCCATAATTTATAATCATTCAACTGCAGGGCTAAGATGCAAAGAAGCAATGATGGGTACAGGCATAATCACCATGCATGCCAAATGCGGGTTGGTGATCACAGCCCGAGATCTTGACTCAGTACAAGTCCCTCCAGACCAGTAAGGAGTCAGCCCCTCCTGACTTTGAACCTTATTCACTAAAGATAAGGTCGAAATCCAATGGAAAATTCACATGATGTGCCTTATATAGGGTTATTTCTTCAGATAAATAAGTTAAATGTTTAGTAGACCGTCGTAAAAGGTCGACTTTAGTGCAACTAGCGCTGGGACTAAATACCCTTGAACAGGTTAAACATTTACTCCATTCGTATTCTGTTGGCGCTGGCTTTATTTGCCACAGACTACTTTTTGGAACAGAGGCAACATTAGACAACATAAATGAGTTACCTAACTTACCTAATTTATTCTTTATTGTCTTGTGATATCGGTACCATTTGTTCGCGTTGGGTAAAATAATAACACAACCCCTTCCAATGGGTGTCGTAAGAGGCGAGTAAAGGAGTATTGTCAGAAAACGGCCAGCAGCGTCTTCTCTTTGCTTATATTGGCCAAACTGCGATCGCCAACCCGCCTACCAAACGTGGCGATTTTAGAAAATTCCTCCTTTGGGCCTGTGTTCAGCAATGGACTATAGGCTGGAGATGATTATGATTATAGTCTGCTCACGTTTGATGTTGATGTAAAGTGAAATAACGGCCATTTGCCATTTATTATCCCACTGTAGGTTAGAAGCCTCCATCATTTTTTTTTCAATCAAAATCAAATCAATCAAATTGAATTCAAGTTACCACTGCAATGACGAGTGCAGGCATAATCACCACGCCTGTCAATGTAGGTTGATGATCTCGAACCCAAGCAATGCCCGATCCAGAACCCCCAGATTTTTGGGGTTGGTTGGTACTTTAACCACTTGTATGATGTTGATGAAAGATGTTTAAATCATCTTTAGGAGTCTATAAATGTAATAAGTCTGTTATTGTTTACCAACAAACCTTCTCGAATTAACTTCAAGCCTCAAAGTCGGACGCGGCTCACAACTTTGCAATTAGTGTGCTTTTAATTTGCCTTTGAGAGGTATTTTCATCAGGTAACTTATAATTTATAAAAGTGTGTGTTGACTTGCCAGTGATGACTTATGGAAGTGAAACGTAGTCGCTTAGTATGGGTCTCATAAGAAGGCTCAAGGTCGCACAGCGGGCAATGGAGAGAACAATGTTTGGTATTTCGATCCCTGCGTGATAGAATCAATAATTAGGAAATCCGTAGGAGAACTAAAATAACTGACATCGCTCGAAGAATTGTGAAGCTGAAAGTAGTGGGCGGGACACACAGTCAGAAGAATCGATGGCCGCTGGGGCAGGCAGGTTCTGGAATGACGACCGCGCACCGGACGACGATCTGTGGGTAGGCCCCCGCCACGTCGACTGACGATCAGGGGCCATAATCAGCTATTTCATATGGCAGTTCGATCGTGATTGAATTGGGCGATTTAGACATTTAGCCCATACTAGAACTGTCAAAAACCAAATTCAATTACGATTGAGATACGATTTGGTTAGCTGAATTAGGGGCCTGGTGAAGATCGCGGGAAGCCGTTGGATGCGGGTGGCGTGGAACCGATCGTTGTGGAGATCCTTGTGGGAGGCCTACGTCCAGCAGTGGGCGTCGTTTGGCTAAGATAATGATGGCTTATAATTAGAGCCATGTTCAAGACAGTGTACGATATATAGGAGTTACTTTTTACTGAGACCACGGCATCCTGTCTTCCATCCTTTGTGGAAATCAGTTTCTATTTTTAACAAATGTCGTGCGTCCCTTAACTTTCCGGGAGAAGATTGCTTGGAGCAAATGGTTAGTTGGCAATTATTTACCTTTTTTCTATAAAATTACTTTTTGTACTTCTTATCGTGCGAATATCTTTCAAGGATAATCCGTAGGCTTATTGTTGTCTCTTGATTTCGTTCGGTTTGGAATTGCTACACTAGTGCAGTGCGCCTAATCGTATTTACATTTTCGTGGAATTTAATGCAACCGAGATCATGCAGATTTCGTCCATTTTCTTCTATTGCATTAGCCTTAATAGAAACCCAAGCATAGCCGGCAAGGACAGCTACCTAACATATGAATTAAGTTATCACAGAATGCCATTATGATTTCATTTTCTTTCAATAAATAATATCTTTACAATGTCCGTAACACCCATAATGAATACATATACCTTCTAATCTTTAATCTATTGAAACCGGCTATGTAGATATTGTAAAGGTTTGAATAGATGCCTTACGCAGGCCCTCCACGGACAAAAGCTTTGAGCTTTCTTCAATAATAAAGACGAGATTACGTATAGGAAAGTCAGCAATTTGGCAGTTATGTTTTGATTTGTAGATGTACAGAGCAGGGTAGAGCCTTACATGTTACGTAATACCAATATATTGAAAGGGTTAATTAGATAACAGCTTAAATTGTGGAAAAGCTATTTATCGCCTCAGCCAAGACGCTTACTGCTAGACCTAGACCTCTTAGAATCTCTAAAAACGATTGGTCTTTCGCCACCCGCATCCAGCGACCTTCACTAGATCGTCAGTCCACCTGGTGCGTGCCGCCTTTCCACACCAAAGGCATTTATGTTATTTACATTAGTTTTTCTTACCATGTAAAAGGAAAATATGTGATAAAATATCGAAATGAGCGTTAGTAAAATATAAAATTGTTACGTCCTTCAACGCAAAAAAACGTTTTGTACAAAGTAGGTAGGTACTAGGTCCCCTACCTAGTACTAGTACCTACCTACTTCATACAAAACGTTAATAACAAACATAACTTGGGTCTTAAAGATACGCCGGATTGTAATTGTAGGACTACAAACCAGACAATGACTCATATAGAATTTATTGCGTCATTCTAACCGATTGTAAAATAATTGTTAAACATTTCTGACGGTTACTGAAGGTATATAACCAAAAACATTGATGGAACTCAGCTGACTTACAGCATAAAGCTTTGAATGAATTAATGAGCATAGGTTAATGCTAAGAACATCAAAATGCAATTATTAATAGTTTAAGAAAAATATTCAAATTTATTAGATTTTATATGCAATAAAAATGTTCTAATTGATTTTAATGATTGTACCAATTATTCTGATAATGATCACGATACTGACTTACTGTTAAATCTTAATATATTTTCGTTTTATCAGTCGAGTCAGACCGTCACTCACCTTAGTTTCGACAGGTGTCATTTTAATCAAGCTATATTTTAAGAACTTTAAGACAGACGAAATACTCGTATGTAAAGAATTGTATTTTGAAATTACTTAAATCAGTAATTTAATTGCTTATAAAACAGTTTTAAAACACCAAAGTATCTAATGATCGAATAAAAGCAGCGAAACTTGAAGTATCCCAAAGATTGACAGATTTATACCTTTCCCACTCATTATGGATGCGGTTCTCGTTTTCAGCCGTTTTTAAAGGTTAAGTAGCTACTCTTATCTTTCAGATATATGAACAAGCTTGGGGTATATAGATAGTACAATTTAGGTGTTTGTGGTGCGAGGCCAACCTTTTTTGTCAATCTAATTTTTCTCGTTTGATTTGGAATACGAGTATTAATCGATTATCATTTTATCCCACTCAAGAAGATGCTAAGTTGCAGTCTTAATCTCTATTTATTTGTATATTCTCTATTTTTCTATAATTATAAAACCGTTTTTCTTGCTATATCCGTCTCAGTTTTATTTTCTTATGTTTTTGTCAGCTTTGTTCACTACTAGTTATGATTTTTTTGTTCGATAGAATATATTATCTTAAAGTTGGTCTTACTTAAATTTAAAATCTGTTCTTCGGGATGGTATATCTTATCATCCCGAAGAACAGATTTAAAAAGATTGCTCTTCAAAAATAAGACAAAATATCAAAAAACTTCAAGAAACCGAAACGTGAAATAAGTCACCAATTTTAAATCGACGTATAATGAGTTAATTCTATGTTTCGCACCAAGGCAAAGTTTTGGGGGCATTTTAGTTTTTTTTTTTGTTAATTTTTTATGTAAAAGAACTTTACATCTGTAGGATGAGAAAAGATGACGCTAAATGCTAAGAGTATTTATGGCTTACATCATACAGCACTCGTACCTTATATTTTATTATATTTTTAAAAAGTTTTTAACTGTTTTCATCGGTATAAAGGCCTCAAGTTGTTTCCCATCTTGGTTTCCTCTTTACGAACTTCCAAGAGACCTCCGGACCTCCGACCGCATATTACTTTGGAGTTGAGTAACTTGCCGACTTTCCCGGAATTCTCATTTTTCCCTTACTTTGCGGGATTTATTTTTAGAGCGAGAAACTAATGTAATAAACTGGGGTGTCCTCGCTTTGGTGGCTTGATGGAATTACTTGTCCGTGAGTTGGCTTAGCTCTTTTTCGTTTTCAATCGTCGAAATAAATCTCGTAGCAGCACAAAGTGAGGTCTGCAATGCACTAGCTACTAAGATTAGAAGTAACTTAATATAGTAATACTCTCCACTGTTTGCGAGTTTTTCTGGTAGAAAAGAAAGCCTTTTAGGAATATCTTATAAACATTTTAGCGATTTCGTTCTTAACTACCATTTATCCCTTTTTTGATTGTTATTTAGTTTAAATTTTACTTTTGTTTTCATTTTCAATTAAAGGTTATATAATAATATTTATTTCTTTTAATACTAACTTTTGAAGTGAAACTTTATTATCGGCGTTGGAAAAAAATTTACCGTCACGTTTTTCGGTTGCGCGTCACAGCGTCACATTTTTCGGTTACGCGCCATCTTTTTCTTGCCCCTACCACGGTTGGTTCAGACGATAGCAAAAAGGTAAAGTGAAATAATATTTAACCAATTTAACCAATTTAACCAATTTAACCAAATTAACCAATTTAACCAATTTAACCAATTTAACCAATTTAACCAATTTAACCAATTTAACCAATTTAACCAATTAAACCAATTTAACCAATTAAACCAATTTCTGGAAAGTTGCATGTAGATCATTTTTCGAAAAATAAGGCCATAAAGAAGTTTCACTTCTTACGTGTGTAGGTACACTAGTACACGCACAACTTTTTTTTTCTTTCTTCTCTTATTGGCAGCTCATTATTTAGGTGCCTGTTTTGTATTATTTTCAGGCAAACATTGTACTAGGAAGTTAACATAAATATTGTAATCTCCGAAAGAGTCAAAGATCAAATGTAATACCCTGATGAACGATTGTTTTCACCGTCACACCCCATTATTCAAATAGGTAACACCCCCCAACTATCTCTGATCGAAATTGAGCTTTATCCACCAACACATGAAGACCAATATAAAACAGTGTTTCTGTAGCAGTGTATTTTCAATTGTCTTGAAAAAACTGCTTTTTTGTTTTTGTCATGCTGTGTGCGCGTGTTGTACGTACACCACACTTCAGAGCTTATTTTATGTCTCTTGGTTGCTTTTTAATTTTGTAGGTTAAATTATACCAATTGCTTTTTTGCCTATTAACAAAAAGGTAAAAAGGTTCATCTTTTAGTCTAACTTTGGGTTTGAAAAATAAAAATCCACCGATACTTTTTTTCATCATCATCATCATCAGCACAGCCCATATTAATCCACTGCTAGACACAGGCCTCTCAAAAAAGAAGAAAATTTGCCATAATCGCCACGCTTGGCAGGCGGGTGAGCGATCGCAGTTTTCAATTTTCAATGATTTATTCAAAAAGCAAAATACATTGTGTGGAATAATACAATAATACAACTAATCTAGAATAAAAACATGAGTACCGATAAATTAAAAAAAATATCTTAACTAGAACAAATCACTAATACCAATAAACCACATTAAATTATAATTATTATCATGAAAATTATTACTATTATTACATGTCAAGTATTGTTGTAATGTCAATTATCATTTGAATGTCAATTAACGAAATAATTCAATTTGTCAAAATTCATTCTTTTCAATTTTTTCAGTTATAAATTCACCAATAGCATAAAAAAAAATGAAAACAAAAAACGTTTTAATTTTGTTTTGAAGCTACCTACTTTGATAAACTGTACTCTTTAGTTCAATTGGTAACTTATTAAACATTGCAACAGACTGATAATAGGAACCCTGCCTTACTATATTTAAATGAGGAACAATGGTTTGGCCAATGGTAGGAAAAAGACGCTGCTGTCTCGCAGTTCTTCTATAGTCACCTCTTATTACACGTATAAGAGGGAAGAGATGGCGCTATTCTTATTATGAGCCGGAACCACCCGACACTACTTTTACGAGTAAAAGTTAATTTAAAATATATACAAATCTTATACTGTTTGTGCAATATTGGAACAGAACTCCATAATTATTAGCAATGTAATCATTCGAAAATGTTTTAAAACAATTTCCTATTTTGTTTCAGAACATTCCCCCTTCCATTCCGTCGAAAATTGCAATCACAAAATGTGCGACAAGGTGATCCGATTCGGCGTCCCTGTTGCAACTTGCTCTAGCGCGCTCGGCTGTTTCCGCGATAACTGTCAGTGAGATTCCAAGATGGCGGAGAAGGTCAGCTGATCGGAACACTGCGCGCGCAGGCCACACAGCAAGCGGCGGATCAAGCGCATCATGGTAAGTCTTTTACAATTTACCAAATTGAATCTAAAACTCAAAATCTTAGCCCTTAGGTATCATACATTTCAGTTTGAACAAGTAAAAGCCTATCATCCCTCTGCAGGGCTAAGGCCTCCATCATTGTAATTAACTTACCAGAGCAATGATGGGTACAGGCATAATAACGCTTGCCAAATGCTGGTTGGTGATCACAAACCCGAGCAATGTTCGAATATTCAAAACTCCCAGGGAATTGAACCCAGAAAACCTAGATCTTAACCTGGCGCTTAAACAACTAGACCAATGGGGTGTTACTTTGATGAAAGTCCCTAGAATTGCCTCCTGTTTTTTTGATGTGGTGTGGCGGTATAAAAATATAGCATTTCCGCTTTTCTTCCTATGGGTGGTGTTAGAGACGACTGAAAAAATATCACCAGAAAATGACAAGCCGCAGCGTTATCTCTGTCCAATAAGCCGAACTGTGATCGCCAAACGTGGATAATATGACAATATTGTGCTACTGGAGAGGCCAATGTCCAGTAATGGTTTGCTTGTCTTTAATGACATAGAGACGCCATTTTTTTAAATGTCTCCCCAATTACTGACACATTAAAAGTATTTCAAATGGGTACAAAGGTACTGAATTGCTTGTAAGTCAATAAATAGAAAGAAAGCCAAAACTGTTCTATTTTAAAAGCAAGATATTTATTCTAATCCTTTTTTGTTTATCTCATGAAAATAAAATTCCCTGTATAACCTACCTCATTAAAAAGACAAATAGCTTGTCAATCCACTTGGGAGACATCGAAAAGGGTTCGATGTCTTATAAAACCTATCCTAGAATAATAAGATATTGTTATTGAAAACATAAAGCTTATTTACGACCAACTATTTCACCAATTATAACCAAGCAAAGCATGCAATAAAGATGAATAAATATGGAAGAGAGGCTATGACTCATGTTTGGAAGATCAAAATTTTTGTCTTGAGACTGTTTTTAAGCGACTAAATGGCAGGTGGAAATCTAAAATACAACTCTCCGCCTTTCTCGTCCAGTAAGTGGCAGGTTATGAGATCAAGTCCATCTTCAGACAATCGAAAAAGGCCAGTGCTCTGCAGTGAGATGCTTACAGGCTGTCACTTTGCTTTTGTTTTATACGTTCATAACCGCAATTTAGCATACAGCCAGCGCCATCTCTTAATGACGCATGGAACTTTTTCTAATAGTACAAGCTTGAATGTAAAATTGATATTTTGGTATTTATACAGTAGTTTTGGTGGTAAATAAATATAAGTAAAATCAGTTTCATTTCTGCAAGTAGGCCACAGGAGGCGCTTTTACACGTCCCAATATTCAAACCTACCACTGAAGACAACTGGGTTAGTGCCGAGAAGAAGCAGCGCAAGACACTCGGTCACTATTGTCAGCCTCTTTTTGAAGAAATGTTTACAAAAGGTGTAAGCAAATACTTGGTAGGATAATTCAATGCCATACATTCCTATCATTTAAATAATAATTAATAGTGTAATAGCCCTTTTTCATTAAAATTACTTAAAAATATGATTTAAGTTCAGCAATACCCTGTGGTAATTTGTTGAAAATACGAATACAATTTCCCATGAACAAATTTCCTACTTTTCGCAGTCTGAAGCCTGGAACGGCAAGTTTATCTTTATTTCTGGTATTGAAATTGTGTACGTTAATTGTTCTTAAGGACGTAAATAATGTTCTCGAATATCTTTCGTTCTAATAACTTTTGTGGTCCACAGCAAGTGTTTGGCGAATGGGCGCAAGTGGAGGTGGTGGAGCTGGTGAACGATGGCTCGGGGCTCGCGTTCGGCATCGTCGGCGGCCGCTCCTCCGGCGTGCTGGTCAAGAGTGTGTTGCCCGGCGGCGTCGCAGACAGGGTGAGTGCCAGTAACAAAACTACACCAATATTCTTTATCGTTATTATCCATAGCCTATAATAGTCGAAAGCTGCAGTGCGATTCTCTTGGCATAAATGTCATGACAGCTTTGGTTGCAGCTACTGTCACAGCAATGAACGCACGATTGGTATTCTTTTTTAAGGTTCCGTACCCAAGGGGTAAAAACGGGACCCTATTATTAAGACTTTGCTGTCTGTCCGTCTGTCCGTCGCTCTGTAACCAGGCTGTATCTCAAGAGCAGCGATAGCTAGACAGTTGAAATTTTCACAAATTATGTATTTCTGTTACCGCAATAACAACAAATACTAAAAACAAAATATAATAAATATTTAAGGGGGGCTCCCATACAACAAACCCGTTTTTTTGGCCGTTTTGGTACGGAACCCTTCGTGCGCGAGTCCGACTCGCACTTGGCCGGTTTTTTTAACGCTGATCGATACTAGCGCCGCATGGCTACCAAACAAAAAGCTGTCAAAAAGCCGTGACAACAGCGGTCGAAGTGACGGCTGAGACACAGCCGCAAGGCAGCGACGAATCGTATTTAAAATAATGCAAAGGCTGGACACAGACCTTAGCCACAAGGCTGCGACAAATCGTATCAAGGATGCAAGGACTGATCACAGACCTCTCTAAAGGGTGAGTTGTGCCGTAACCGCAACGCTACACCCAAAGGAAGAGAAGGGGTGTTGATATACTTTTCGCGTGCCGGCTCCACACGGCAATATCAAAATTATCGAAAAGTCAAATTTAAAAGGCACTGAGATTGTTTCGCAAACTTGTCACTAGATGGCGTTCCATCAGTGTTATACTTATTTACGTTTTCTTAAATTTGATTGAGTAAACCCCATAATCGTCACGCCGATCAATAACGAGTTGGCAACCGAAAAGTCACGTGACTCTAATAATATTCACCAGCCACGTGGGGTATCGTTATAGAATTGTTCTAAATTTGAGACTTGGTCTAAGAGCAAAGTGTAAGAGCCCGTATTAACATTGCAAATAAGATATTAATTTTCCAATAACAAGTCAAGAGTCGGGCGGATCGCTTTATGCAAATTCAGGATCGATGCTCATCATAGAATCGATGTCCGCGAGTCGTGTCAGGAAGTGATCCGAATGAAGAAGCTGTGTAAATTTGATGGAATTAGCATCTATGATTTTGTATTAACAGAAATAATATTTTACTTAATAAGTACTACTTATGTATTCAGTAACTATAATTCGAAACCTTTTTTGTCTATAAGGTTTTTTGTTACATAATCGTCATTAACAGCCTAAATAAGTCCAATATTGGACACAAGCCTCTCCCAAAGAGGGATTTTGCCGTAATCGCCAGGCATGGCGCGGATTGGCGTTCGCAGTATAACCATTGTGTTCTTCTGGCAGTACTCCTTTAGTCAGCTCCAACGACACCCATAGGAAGAGAAGTGGTGGTGCAACAAACAAAAAGTAAAGTTATACTTATTAATAAATTCAAAAGCTCTTCTTTTCATTAATCTTTTGAACGATATTTTTTATAAAATTTAATACTGATAAAGCATAATATTTAAAATTATATCGTTATAATCTTGAAATATGGCTGAACTGTTCAAACCGTTATTTATCGCTATTCCTGGCTTTCCATAACCTAATAACTTCATCAAAGCTTGCCCGTGTACCGGCTAAAAACACGGTGTTTCATAATTTGAAGCTAATTTAGTTGCGTAAACAACGGATTGTTTCCTTAGTGCGTCAGCGTTTGTTGTTGAGAGAATACGTGTGGGCAGTGATGTCAGTTAAAAGGATTTTCAGTATCGATTGTTATTACTCCTAATTGGCGTTGTTGTACCTTGAAAGCTTTAGTTGTCATAGTTTCGGCGGAAAACAATTTTTTGGGATAGCAAAGTATTTCCCAGCGCGATAGAATCAACAATTAGGCAATAGTAAGAGCTGAGATGATCGATATCGCTCAAAAAATTGCGTGGTTGCAATGGTAGTATGTAGCACATAGTAAGAAGAAACGATGGTCGTTAGGGCGATAAGTTTCTGGAATAGCGACCGCGCAACGGACGATACACGTTTGGTAGGACCCCCACCAGGTGGACCGTTGGTTTGGTAATGTCTCGGGAAGACGCTGAATGCGGTTGGTGCGGTTTCGATCGTCGTAGAGATCATCAGGGGCAGCCTATGTATAGTGGTTGAAGTATGTTTAGCTGAGATAATTATGTAAGTTTTTCTGCTCTAAAGGCACAACTCCTTACACCCGGAAAAATATATTTTCATAATAATTTGATGGAAAGTCTTTCTTTTTTATATTCCACACTAGCTGTTCCCCGCCACTTCGTCCACGTCAATTTCTGATATTATGAACGCGATTATTTTTGCAACATTTTTCACTGATGCTTCGCTCCTATTGGTCACAGCGTGATGTTATATAGCCTAAAGCCTTCCTCAATAAATGGACTATCCAACACAAAAAGAATTTTTCAAATCGAACCAGTACTTCCGGAGATTAGCGCGTTCAAACAAACAAACAAACAAACAAACAAACTCTTCAGCTTTATAATATTAGTATAGATATAAATGTTACGAGTACTTCATTAGGTGGGACGTGTAAAAGCGCCTCCTGGTATCGATGGTATGTAAAAGCGCCTCGATGGTAGTGTACCCGTAGTGGTCAAGACTATAAACGCTGTAAACTGTTAGAAACGTTAATTCAAGAAACACATAATATGTTAGGTCATATGAACAGGACGCCCGAGTGTACTATTTCATGACCGGACTCATAAGTCCGCGGTTGGTGTCCGCGGGAGATGCCTCCCAGGTACATGACTTATTAAAGTAAGATTAAATTAAAATATGTATATACTAACACCTACTTTTAAGTTTCTGAATTAGTACTAACCCATGGACCTATGTTGCCCGCAATAAATATATAATAATAATAATAAGTCATAATAACACTCATAACAGTAAAATAACTTCATCAGAAGCTTATTATTCTCGAGTCGCTTAAACACAGTCATAATTAATGCGGTTGTATGAGCAAAGGATTGTTTCCGTCATACATCTTTTGTTGTTGGACACAAGGGTTAGACAGTGCTGCGAATATTCGACATTTAGCTTATCGATATCAAGAAGTGTTGTAATTATCTTATTTTATTATATTTATTTATAAGGCACAGCTACAAAGAATAAACCAACACAATACATACACACACTAAGTCTGAACTCACGAAATTGAGCTTGTTGCTGATAACAGATCTAACGTTAACAGCATTATATTTCCTATCAAAGGTAAATTTTGAATGAAAAAAGCTATCTCATGAATGCGAAAAGTAGAAGAAGTCCTCCAAGGATAGCCTGGCTTCAAAGTTTTCCTTGCAACCTATTACAGTCTTCTGCGACAGAAGTCGGGACTGCTGGCGTAACGCTTCTGATACACGATCCCTTCCAGACCAGATCCATTTAGAAATCGAATCGAATCGAAGATCGTTTCATTTGACCCGATCGAGAGTCGAGACTAGGCCCCTGCGTAGGCGAGCTACCACACCACTACATTATACTCGTAGCTATAGTTAAGACCATTTTAAAAAGAAACCAAATTTGTTTGTATAGTGCTTGCTATAATGATTAAATATTGAAACTCAAAAATTATCAAAAATATAAGATTGTAATTCATAAATTTTGCAATGAAAATCTGTCATGTCAATAAAAATTTCACTTATTTAACTAAGTGGTTTGTATTTTAAACAAAATTTAAAAGTATTCGTAATCCATTTATTAATATACTAATGGAAATTTATTGAATCTATGAATAAAATTGTTAAAAATATAAAATATAAAATGTCATTGATTTTTTATGGTTTTACAATACTACCAATTTATACGGTCCTTAAAGTATTTTTTTCTCTGGTTTTTACATTACAATACAATATTATTTCCTTTCGTCTAAACGACTACACTTGAAGTAGAGCATGCTGTGTTTGTCTATAAATATTTTGTGCAATTAACCATAATTACAAATGTTTTTTATGTTCCTGATCTTAAAGTATTAGGGGTTAAAGTATGAAATTGCCGTTTTGTATGGACGAAATCGAGAAAAGTCATTTTTCCATACTAACAATTTTTTAGTTTTTTTAAAAACGCTTGAACCGTTTTCGATGCAATTAAAGGTGAAAGTTAGATGGTTATAAAGCTACGTATTATAGTATTTAAATTTTTGAAAATCAAGGTATATAATATAAATATACTTAATTGAAGCAAGAAGGTCAATTGACACATTGTAAGGGGTCTTTTCAACGACTTCCTTTGAAGTAATAGGCACTAGTATTGCTTTTTTTTTTAGTCAAATGTTACTTTATTCAGTTTTTGATACAATACAAAAAGAATTACGCAATAATATGACTATACTTAAGAGAAATAAAAAGTGGGAAAATAATCGACAATTTCATTTTTTAACCCCTATTATTAATAAAATAGCAGTTGATAAACCAATAAAATAAAATAAAATAAATTGTGCCTTGTAAAAAATGTCGCGTTATCACGTCGGCTCATCAAAGAATGATCGATAGTTGAACATCACTAGTTAAAGCGTAACAACACATCCATCAACTCTGGCATGACCATTCACGTGTTTGCTTGGGCGTCGAAAATAATCTTTGTTGTGAAAGTGCGGGATTTTAGAACTGTTGTTTGAAACAACTAGTATTGATCTGATCTACATATTTTGTTACTAAGAGACCTTTTACTACCAGAGAAATACCTAGAAAATAGTTCAACCATCTCGAAAACGTAGGTTTGTGACATTTCCAAAGTTTTAGAACGAAAGGTTTTTTTTTTAAATTCTGGGAATCGTACTTTAATGAAAACTACCAATTGTTTTCAAAATACATTGCAAGCAAAGGTGGGACTCGAAACTCCATGCATATCGGGCGCGGTGCTTTTCCAATTGGGCTATCGAGATACTACGTCACAGCGCCATTTGATGACGGTTTTCAGGGTGTCGCATGCTCCGAGATCCCAGGTTCGATTCCCGGGCAATGTGGAAATAAAGGGATTATCTACATTTTCTCGGGTCTGGGTGTTTGTGGTGCCTTCGTTGTTTCTGTTATCCACAATACGAGAGCTATAGTGAACTGAATAGTGAGTAAATAGTTACTTAATGTAGAATCTAAAGGAGATGTCCCGTAACAGGCCCAGACATTGTACAGTATTCTAAAAAATCAAGAAAAATCTACTGACATTGGGAAAAATACGAATAACTGTATATAACGAATAGTTTAGCGGCTCAAAAATAAAAACAATCTATTTAATATCCCTCTCAATTAGGCATACAAGATGGTGTTTGACGAAAAAAAAAAGATAACCTATAAAATCTAAATGTCAGTAGCTGTCAAATTTCCTTTGTCATAAATTGAAAAAAACCACTCGTCTAAAGCTCATGTAAAAAGGATAAATTATATAATCGCAAATATATGTCCTACAAGCTTAGCTTATGTTAAAACTCTTTGTTTTGTTTGTTATTATTTCAACAAGCACAAGTTAGCAAACAATTTCACTTGTTCGAATCGAGGTAAGCGATTTTAAATTGGCAAAACTGACATATGTTAACAAAGTGTCATATTCCGCCATGATAGTTTTTGTTGTTTAGTATTGCTATTCTAATAAGTTTATTTTTGTTTGAGCCATTAAACGAAGCCATTTTAAGGATTTTGGATAATAACAAAGTGTTGTAGATATATTGCCCTAACTTTTGGTAGTCTGTACAGGTTCTGGGCCTAGCCTCCATACAATTTGGGACATCTCATTTGTGATGTTGTCCACATTTATTAATTAATTTATTTATATATTGGAAATTATTTGACGCCATCATAATAAGTCCATGTAGAATTTAAAAATAAACAATTAAGTACAATTCTCAAATGATTTGACTAAATGTGAAAACGTAATCAAGTTTCGGTTTACTATCGCCTAGTCCGAGCTAACACTAACAGAGACATTCTTAAGCCCATAATAATAAAGTTGATCGCAAATGCCGCCTTTACTATGTAATTAATAATTCACGACATTGTATCGTATACATTAGTTGTCCCTGTATTATGTAACGATAGCACAGTGTGTTTTTAGATCAGTAGGTTAATTTTAGACTTTACATCCTCATAACAAGCTCATATCAATGCACTGCATGACACGGGGCTCTCTTTTAAGCGGAGGACTTTGACATTTTCGCCTTGCTTAGGAAGAGAAGAGGTAGTGCACACAGATTGATGCTTTTGTGATCATGGAGACCAATATTTGTATTTGACGCAAGAGACCTCAATTTATTTTTGGTTTCTGGTGAAGTTATTTTTTACCTTTTTAACCTTTTACGACTCTGTATTCTAAAAGTGTGGATATTTTATTTATTTATAATTCTTGAATGATTCAAAGCATGGCATTTTACCATTGCAATTTCATTTTACAACGCGCTCAGCGCTACGAATGCTCGTCTTTACTAATCTGAGAAACGCTCGCGTCTGTAGCTTGCAGAAAGCGCCTTCTGAATATGTTTTCTGTATGGCAGTAAAGTCGCGAAACTCATCAATTTGCTTTACATTACTTTTTATAACGGGGCCAGTCCGTACTCACATAGTCGGCAACACATTATGGTATCGTAAACAGGGGGAGATTAAACTTATCGCTTGATAGCTGCGATGTCATAGTTTTATCGACATTTTTATTTCTATTCGAATCTGAGGCCAATGTTTGATTTTGCCTTGACATTAGTAATTTACATTATCTAACTGGATATAGCTTCTCTTCAAGTAGGATTTTGTAATGATTTGATGATGAAAGTTTTGCCAGTGAAGAGAAAACGCTGCACCCTTCTTCTTGTAGCAGTATCTTTAGTCGTAACAAGTAGTCTATTATATTTTGTAATTGGTAATAACTTGATTAATCCTTATAAATATCTAAAGTTGTGTGTAATGTGGTGCTGCTGTCTATTGCCCGTATTCTTCTAATACTCCTTGAGACAACTCTTACGAAAATTTTATGACGAGAATGTGAGGGTTTTCATATTATGTTGCGCTGGAATCAACGTACAAACTCACTTCTTAATTAATTTTCCTAGAAAGCTTCACTTTTTAGAATTATGTACTCCAAAGGACTAGAGTCTCGGCATGCTCATTACTTTTTGATCCTCCATTGTCTTTTACAGAGTCGTTTCTCATTAAACGTAATAGATGCACATTATACCTCAGTGTGTTTTCATTATCGCTGTTATCTTATACTTATATTATAATCTAGCTTCAAACGGGGCCAAGTCCACGTGAACTAAGCATTATATAGCGCGGACAGAAACCTCGGCCCAGCATTGAGAGAAAAAATTGCCTATGTCCTTACTTCAGGTCTAATTTATCTGTGACAAAGTTTCATTACAATTGGTTTAGTGAAAGCGTTACAGCCAGACAGACATACGGACAGAATTAATTTTGCATTTATAATATTAAGGATTATGATACGTAGGGATTTTAATAAATAAAATAAAGGTAAAGTAAGGGTTTTGATGAATGTTTGTAGCTCAATCACACCAAAAAACCAAAACATCTGTATTAATTTTGACATAAGAATAGTTTATAAGCTGGAAACGCACATAGACAAATTTTTATCTCGGAAAAAGGAAAGTTCCCGTGGTTTAAAATCAAATTCTACGCGTACAAAGTCTTTGGCTATATTCTATAGTAATAAAATGTTAATATAGATAAATAAATCTTTTTGCAAAGATTTTCATATCTAAAAAAAAAAAAAAAAAAACATTGAAATTTTAACCACTTTCCAAAATTTTTATAGTCGTTCAGTATCGTATTTAGAGCCCATTTATTAAGTAAAAAATGTAAATCAAGTTGTTACCCGAAAATATTTTTCGCGATATAGTTTTCAATTATTACGGTCCTAGACCTGTTAAGGTATAAAGTGAAAATCAAAAACTTATTAATAGTATCGTTATGAATGAATGAGATGCGCAACGCGTAAAAAACGTGCTGTTAGGCGGCCGTATCAAAAATTTTAGATTTTTGGCGGACATTTCCTAAGTGCTTTATCTTGACATTTTTGTACTGGGCTGTACCAAAAGAAAAAATACGTCATTTTTTTTTTGCCTCGTAGATTGATATATTAAAATTTGGAAGGTGGTTAAATTTTAACCTGTCATATCTCTCATCCTGTATATACGAGTATCTCATTATTTTACTCAAAATGATTTAAGAGTAAGTAAAGACTTTCTTTACTAACTCTATGTTATTTTTGGTGCTTTCTTCTATTTTAATATCAGTATATAAACTTGAAAAATTATGACTCGAACTCGCATCTCCTCGCATGCCGGGCGGGCGCTATACCATTAAGCCACCGAGACACTGCGACGCAGCGCGAATTTTTCAAGCATATTCTTATCGCTGTAAGCCAGCGATGTTTTATCAAATGTTAGGAGTGTGCACCCTAAACACCCAAAAGAAACATCTTTGGAGATGTTTGACAGTCAGTTAAGATGAAACAGCTATTTATATATTTTATTTGATATTTTAGCAACTTAATTGCAATTATAATATCAGTATATAAATATATTATTCTTCTATTTGATGTAATCAAATCCTAATCCTAACTATCAAGAAGAGCATATTTATAGAATTAAACTTTCAACAATGACACGGAACCTTTTGTATAAGAGTCCGACTCGTGGTTGTTCAGATTTTCCATTTATAATTTTTTAAAAGAGTTACTTTCTGACGATTTCAAAAAGAAAATAACATAAGTAACCTTTTAAAAGTTTCAAATACCTCCACCAAAGTTCGTTTGTACTTTGACTAAGTATTCGGGGATGGTTAATTGTAGCTTTCTTTTATTATAATTGTTCCACTTTTGTTTTAGTTACCGTTTATATTTATATGATATACGTACATTAAAGTTAAAAATACAATTTTTTTGACTGCCTGTGGTGGGACTCGAACCCACAACTTCCGCTTATCGGGCGACTGCTTAAACCATTAGGCTACCCAGGCCCCCAATTCTGCTAATTTATAAATGGCTCAATAGCATCGCAATCGTATATTTTGACATTACATCCATATTAAATGTGTCAAAATATACAGTTGCCATGCTATTGAGCCATTTGTAAATTAGCGGAATTGGGGACCTGACATTTGGTGTGACGACGAATTTATCTATCAACTGTCTATTATTAATGATTATTTAAATGATAGGAACGTATAGCATTAAATTGTCCTAGCTCGTACTTGCATAAACCTTTCGTAAACATTTACTTAAAAAGAGGCTTACAATAGTGACCGAGTTTCTTGCGCTGCTTCTTCTCGGCACTAGCCCAGACTTGTCCCGTGGCAGTGGTAGGTTTAAATATTGGGACGTGTAAAAGCGCCTCCTGGGGCCTATTTGCAGAAATAAAAATGATTTTTACAGATTTTTGTTATCACGGTTCATTAGATACAGTCCGGTGATAGACAGACGGACAGACATAAGTCTTAGCAATAAAGTCTCTTAATCTCTAAAGAGACTTTAGGAAACCCTAAAAATGCCATTACCAGGTAATGTTCAGTATCTCCCCAGATAATTGATTTCCAATACGTCGACATCAATGTCAGTTGTCACATCACTCGACAAGGATAAGCCATCTTGCGCTGAGCCCTCTAATTCGTCGTGAAGTTAGCTGCGGAAGATATGTGACGACTGTCACACTAGTTTGAGTTAAGCTAGATTAGTTAGTGGTTGGTTAAATGAATAGTTTTTGTATGAAGTCACAGTTAATTATTTTAGACTAATGTCGTATGTCTGAGTATACGATGATTTTAGGCTGTTACTTTACAGATGTCGGAGTAATATGTTTTTATGATGATGATGATCAATGTTCTAGTATACTTGTTGTATCCTCGGTTCGATTCTTGGGTCGGCCAAAAGTTTCGGATATTCGAACCATTTTTCGGGTTTGTGTTTACCAACTCCCATTTTGCAAGCTTGGTAATTATGCCTGTACCCATCATTGCTGTGGTAACTGGAATTCAATGATGGAGGCCTTTGCCCTGCAGTGGAAAGAATGCGTACTACTTTGAATTCAGAAAATACATTTTGTGTGCTCATAATGTGGGTAGAGTCAGGGTACCATTAAATTCTAACTTCTGTGGAAGTTAGGTTAGGTTCTTTCTTCTTAATTTAAAAAAATAGGGGTTTGACAATAATATCATTGATTTGACCGTCACTACAACGGCATAACTTAGTTTTGCCCTATGTCTGAGTCCTTTCTATTAAACTACGTCCATTTGTTGATGGCAGGAGTTTAAACATACTTATATTTACAGGACGGCCGCCTCCGCAGCGGGGACATGCTCCTGCGCATCGGCGCTGTGTGCGTGGTGGGGATGTGCGCGCGGCAGGCGGCCGCCGTGCTGCGGCAGTGCGGCGCGTGCGTACGCCTGCTTGTCGCTAGGCCTGCGCCTATGCCGAAACAGGTAAGGAAATAATAGGGGTTAAAGTATGAAATTGCCGATTATTTTCCCACGTTTTATTTCGTTTATAGCTCTTAAGTATAGTCATATTATTGCGTAATCCTTTTTGTATTGTATCAAAAACTAAATAAAGTAACTTTTCATTAAAATACAATGCAATACTAGTGCCTATTACTTCAAAGGAAGTCTTTGAAAAGACCCCTTACAATGTGTCAGCTGACCTTCTTGCTTCAATCAAGTATATTTGTATTATATACTTTGATTTTCAGAAATTTAAATACTATAATGCGTAGCTTTATAACCATCTAACTTTCACCTTTAATTGCATCGAAAACAGTTCAGGCGTTTTTAAAAAAACTAAAAAATTGTTAGTATGGAAAAATGACTTTTTTCGATTTCGTCCATACAAAACGGCAATTTCATACTTTAACCCCTAATACTAGTGCGTGGTGGCTAACACTATAAAAACAAAGTTATTTTTGCAGTCAATTAAATATTGTGGTATTTTGGCTAAGTGAAAGTAAGTGGACCCCTTATTCAGTTAAAGTAGGTACGGAACCCTCAGTGCGTGAGTCCGACTCACAATTGGCCGGTTTTTTACTAATGGCTACGAGTAACTGCTAGGAAGCTACGCCACTACGTCTGTAGCTGTTGCTACGACGGTGACTACGAAGCGGAAATTACTACGATTTGGGCAACTATTATTCCAATCCTTTATTTAACTTTTGACAGATCACGCACATAAAGTTTTGTAACAATTTTTGATACAATGTACTACAGGGAATACTGTACTTTATGGACGGGCTCCGCCCACTTAGAGATGTGTCATTCGTGATAAATGACCACAGACTATAAAACGGTTTTGAAATAAATAGATTATTGATTATATTAATAAAACGTACAATAAAATTATTGTGATTATATTTTATAATAAATCACGTAAAAACCTTTATTATTTTGCATTAAAATGCCCCAAATGTCTCTGTTTTAATGCATAAATAATTTGCGTAATGAATAAATCGATCAAAACTTCTTCCTGAATAAAATCGATTGATAAAGGAAATCGAATCGGTAAAGGGTCAGGGTATCACTATTTGATTAAGTATTAGAGCTGTCAAAAGTTAAATAAACGATTGAAAAGGGTATAGTAAACAATCTTGCACCATTTCGTACTACGCCAAAAAAGTAACATACACAGTGCATTTCGAACCACGTCATGCAACTACTATGTATAACGTCTTGGCAAAGTGTTTTTTTTTTATAATTATCTTATAAAAATATAAAATATTGACTTTGTTTGATATTTTAATTGCAATTATAATATCAGTATATAAACTTGAAAAATTATGTCTCAGGCGGGGCTCCAACCCGAACCGCGAGAAGATGCGGGTTCGAGTCCCGACTGAGACATAATTTTTCAAGTTTGTATACTGATATATAAAATATTGCTTTAGCTATTCATTTTAAAGCACGCTGTACATACGGACGTATTTGTGTAGAGTTAATTTATCCAGGACCTGCCCGAAGCAAAATAATACGTCCGTGCGCGTCACAGCATGATTTAAAATGAATAGAATTCAACATTTTTACTAAGATTTTAATAAAAAAAAAAAAACTACCAAGATGTTATACATAATACATAACGTGGACTCCGTTTTTTAGGAGGTTCAAATTGCACGGTGTATATATTTCTAAGGTCTATTTATGTATATACCAAAAGTTATGTCAAACGATATAGTGGTTTGAGTTCTAAAAACTTTAGAAATAAAGAAACAAACCAACTGTGTTATAAAAATACTTAATATATTTTAGGTTGGTGCTAAACAAACAATGGACGTCATGTAACTAGGTTCTTATTACAGAAGGACATGAGCAGCAGCGTGTTTCCTCCACTATGAGTCTAACGATTGCCACTCATCACCATCATCAAATTGTGGCACTATCCTCCTTTCGGAGAGGCTTGTGTCCAGCAGTGGACTTAGGCTGGTTATGAATTGAAAGAGCACAGAAACGTTTGGTAACCACTTCTTCTTCTTCGTGTCGATGACGAACTCTGTCACATTTTACAGGCCCAGTACTCTGCCACTTTGATGGCATAATTATCCGTGGCCTCCATTAGCTCCTTCTGAGTGCAGGTAGTCGAGCACGCGGAGCAAGATGGTAAATGGAAGATTACCACCAATCAACCAATCCCCAATCAATACCAATCCCCACCTGAAGCGATTTTCTTTGCTCCGGCCGCCTTGAGTTCGAAGCCTGTTAATCCCTCGATCGTGAGTTATTCCAGACACAATGGAAATCAATGTTATCGTGGCACCCGAGTGCCTCCTGGGGGTTGAGGGATTAAGGGACTTCCATGTCGGCCTCGGTAGTGTCCAGGCGGAAGACTTTCCGATATCGGACCAAAGGGTGTCAGCAGTGAGCAGGAGTTTTTCCAAAGACTTCGTCTTTCTCGAGAGGCGTCACCAGAGACCGGCTCGACTCACTTCATAAAACTTTTACGTCTTTTGAGTCGCTAATCGCCGCTTTCGGTAACCACTAATCGCCGCTAGTTGAGTGTGGACGTTTGCCTGTCCCTGAACACTAGATATACAATTTAGTGTTTTATTGTATATCAATTTTAGACCATACATTTTTCTACTGTTCTAGTACAAACAATCATTGTTCTAGTAATCTGATATGTGCGGTTTGCTAAAAATAGTTTTAGCGTGTTCTAGGGACCCCTAAAGTTGTTGCTAATTGGAGAGGCGAAGTTCCGGCCGCGGTCTCACGTAATTGGGTCTCGCTCGGCTTTTAATTTATAGCTCTTTGAGACAAAACTAAGCTTTGTAATGTAGAAAACCTTATTTTTGTACAGGTACTAGTGTCAAAACTAATTGTGAGTGTTAAATAAATATGTGATTAACAGCAACACGGGTGTTAGGCGCTAATATTTACATTAACTGCACTGAATGCATTTTTTAGGGCGGGCGGGCAATTTGCTCGAATGTACTTATACTTACTTTATTTGATATTTTAGCGATTAAATTGCAATTATAATATCAGTATATAAACTTGAATAATTTTTCAATAAAATTGCAACTAAATTGCAATTATAATATCAGTATATAAACTTGAAAAAATATTCAAGTTTATATACTGATATTATTATTGCAATTTAATTGCTAAAATATCAAATAAAGTATATAAATAGCTGCTTCATCTTAACTGACTGTCAAACATCTGCTAAGATGTTTCTTTCGAGTGTTAAGGGTGCAAACTCCTAACATTTGATGAAGCAACGCTGGCTTGCAGCGTTAAGAATATGCTTGGAAAATTCGCGCTGAGTCGCAGTGTCTCGGTGGTTTAATGGTATAGCGCTCGCCCGGCATGCGAGGAGATGCGGGTTCGAGTCCCGCCTAAGACATAATTTTTCAAGTTTATGTACTGGTACTGTTTATATATTTTGGAAATGGCAATGTTTGTAAAGTCATACCAACATCTCTACCTGCAATTAAAAGAAAAAAAGAAGCAAAAGTATGAGAAATCCAAACAGGCTTATCTTAGACATCCTACTACACACAAAACGTTTTAACAAGAATGGTTATGCAATGTCTATAAAAATATTTAATAAATTACCCGACGAAATAAAACTATTACCATTTAACAAATTTAGAATAGTATTAAGAAAATGGTTAATGGAAAAGAGTTTTTATTCAATTGACGAGTTCTTTAAATTTAAGATTATGCTTAAGGTAGGTTATTACCTGTCAAAATAGAAACTGTGTTTAGTGAGGTATTTAAGACATATTTTTAGATTAATTGATGACTTGACGACTAATTTGTATTAATTATGTAATGAATGTAAAATGACATCAAGAATAATTATTGTTATTATTATTATAATTTTATTCGAAATTCAATTTTTATTCTTTTATTCAATGTTATTTAATTTATTTTGTGTAATTTGCATGCTATAAATGGAAATAGCTAAATAGGTTTAAGGATCTTTGACATATTTTTAACATCTACATTATGTACATACCCTATTTAATGGCAAATAAAGTATTTTGTATTTGTATTTGTATTTGCTGATTTTTGTCGGTGCGGGTAGTATGGTGTAGGGTTGAAGGTTACTGGGTTGGTGTTAACGAGCAAAATTTATATTTAGTTATGGATTTTCGCAAAGTGACACCCGAGTCTATTAATTTTAACACAGCCAATGTCATACGGTATGAATCACAGTACCTAAGAAATGTACATCGATAATTTTTACATAAAATAGATAAACTGATGGACGGACGGGAAACAAAGCTACCCTATAAGAGTTCCTTTTATATAATGTACTCGAAAATAAACTTCCTCAATATGAAACTTAAAATCTTGTTGCAATAATTGAAAACTACGCAACTAGTTTTACATGTGGTTTAACAGTAAAAATAAAAGTTTTTATGCAGTTGTTTTAAATCACGTTCTCAGTTACCCGTTCCCCTTGATTAATAAACCAGTTTGCAAAGCTCAGAATTCAGGATGAAGCCCAAATTATTATTCAACGAATGCACCATGCGGTCGGGTGATATACTGACTATACTGTCCAACGCACACATAGGTCTGCAGACGTTAATTTTAATGAAATTCAGTCAAATCAGCTCCCATTAAAGCTTGCCGAGGAACTGGGTTATGTATGTAGGGTGTGTAAGACTACTGCCTTTTTGAGGACTATGTCTTATCGTAGTGTGGTGCAAACCTTATATTTTTTTACATTGCTATAAGTATGCATTGAATTACATTTGTTGAGCAGTAATAATAAATATTCTCAACCGTTCACACGTTTTCTAATTTTACCGCGACGTACCTCTGCACACTTCATCTGTAGGTGTCCGATAGCCGACGAATCATGCAATTCAGCGGATTCCAGTGTGCCTTTATGCACTCAGCTTGGATGTTTTAATATGTGTGTGATTAAATACGATCCGGACTCTATGTTACAACAACGTGTATGAGCATTATTAAAAGTAATTTATATTCTACAAAATGGGAAAGTCATATTCATATAATAATTTTATTATATTATAAATGAGAAAATTTTTATGCATGTTTGTTTGTATCACATCAGAACGGAAGGCAAGTAGATATTATTATAGACTGTAGTAGCATTTATGTAACTTTTCGTACCGAAAATGGTTCCTGTATTATTAATATGTTTCTTAGAATTATAGATTTACGCGTTGCAATCTAACTGTTAATTATAAATAGGACTGAAACACGAAATGCGTTCTGTAGCAGTGGCCTTTGACAAGTTGCTTTTTAATAGCATATACGCTGTTCATAAAAATGTATGAAAATGAAATTGGCTTACGATCGATCGTTTCGTCTTGTCTTGTCTTGGGCTGCTGATACACTATCACTTACTTCTTTGACGTCTCGATCGCGTCACAGCGGATGTGGTCACAAAGCGCAAATAATATCATGTTTAGTACAATAATATATTTTCCTTGTTACTCGTTCCATTTAGTTTAAGTGGTCATTTTGTTACGATTCATAACAGAAACATCAAAAATGGTATAAAAGATTTTCTCCAATAAAACAATCAATGAGGATCTTTATACTTCAGCTCAAAGATTGTGTTCTTGAATTAGCGCGAATGCATTGAAATAAAATATTAATACACGTGTTTGACAAGTGGTTATTAGTACCTATATAAAACAAAAACGCTGTAAATCAACATATAAATATTGATTAATTCATTTTGTAAATCTTTCTTTTATTTCAAACTTTTTTAAAAAAATCCGAGATAATCGTTACTCTTTTTTATTTGAAATTTATGCATATGTGACGTCCGTGAAAATATGAAAAAGTGGTTACCCTCAGTACTTAGAGCAAGCTGAGAGGGCGCGGGATATGAGAGCGATAGGGCCCTCCTCTCCAGAATGGATACTAATTCTACTGCCTTATAGCTGGTGCAGTAATGTCTGAAGTTAACTCATTCGACAAGAATCCTTATTAAGACTGTAACTTAATAATAGGTGGGAGGAAGTCTATTTGTATTTTGTTTGTAGCACATCAAAGAAAAATACCTAATTATAATTACATGTAATTAAACTTTTAAAAGGAAATGTCTAGCATTTGTTTTGAAATACGAATAAACTTTTTCCTCTTTTCAAATCAAATCAAATCAAATATCTTTATTAAATACACTTTTATCAGTACATTATTCGCACTGCTCTCATATAAGGTTAACCTGTGTTATGAGAGTCAGGCTTCTCTTTATACATGTTTATCACAATTAGATAGTAAGTGGGATAGTTAGAAATTAACAATATTAAATAAACAATTGCACAAAGTGTATGTGTGTGTGTGCGTGTGTGTGTGTGTGTGTGTGTGCGCGAGTGTGTGTGAATGTGTGTGTGTGCGCGAGTGTGTGTGAATGTGTGTGCCTTAGTGAATGTGGGTTAAATTATTAGCTTTAGCGGTAGACATATATTATTATGACGACTCTACCTATAATTATTTTTGATCATTATTTATTACCGATTATTTTTATACATGACTTTTTCATTACTGTCAATTTTTTTATAAGCGTTAAGTATCGTATTTGGAGCCCATTTGTGAAGTAAAAAATGTAGGTCAAGTTTTTACCTGACAATATTTTTCGCAACATAGTTTTCAATTTTTACGGTCCTAAGCCTTTGAAGGTATAAAGGGAAAATCAAAAACTCATTAGTATTGTAATGAATGAATGTGATGCGCATCGCGTAAAAAAAGTGTTGCTATTAGGAGGCCGTCTCCAAAATCTTCAAGGTGTTTATCTTGACATTTTCGTACAGGGCTATACCAAATGGAAAAATACGTCATTTATTTTTTGTATCCTAGATTGTTGATTAAAATTGCGAAGGTGATTAAAATTTTGTCCTGTTTTAAAATGTTATTTGACTAAAAATTAAAGTGACGAAAAGTATGAACTGTCATGACCATCACCACTAACGTATAAGTCCATAGCTGAACATGTGTCCAGCAGTCTCTCTCTAATAGGAGGATTTAGAAATAGAAATAGAAATAAATTTATTCAGTACCACAACAAAATTTTGCAATAATTAAAATAAACAACACTTTATAACACATGGTACTAAATGGGTATCTACTCAGCATATGTCGCGGCCTAAAGGATGCCACAACGCTGGTCTTCTGCAGATACCAAGACTCTAGAGGGAACTGCCACGCGCAGCAAATGGAAACAAACATACTTATTATAATTTAAGTAAAGTGCGTAAACAATCCGTGACATTTTTAAGTATAGGGAATACAGGCATAAACAGATTTCGCTGTGTGTTAACGATGCTTGGTAGGTGGGATGGAGATCGTAGTTCGGCCAATGCTGTAAAGAGGACGCTGCTGCCTCTCTTCTTCGGACAGAGATTCTTTAGTCACTTTTCCCGTTTGTTACGACACCCATAGGAATAGAAAAGGTGGTGTTTTTCTAAATTTATCACTACGTCAACAAGAGCTTTGAATTTTCGAACATTGCTCGGCTGTGAACACCAACCCGCATTCGGCAATTACTAGTGATTATGCCTGCACGCCCCGTTGGTCTAGTGATTTAAATACTGGGCCAAGATCTTGGGGTCCCAGGTTCGATCCCCGGGTCAGCCAGCAGAAAAGTTTCGAATTTTCGAACGTTGCACGGGTTTGTGATCGCCAACCCGCATTTGGCAAGCGTGGTGATTATGCCAGTTCCCATCATTGCAGTGGTAACTTGAATTCAATGATGGAGGCCTTTGCCCTGCAGTGGGATGATTATAGGCTGTTACTTTACTTTACTTTTTATGCCTGCACCCATCATTGCTGTGGTAACTTAAATGTATTAAAAAAGGGGTGGGGTTTTGCTATTTTTGTCATCACACGTCAATAAAAGGTGCCAATATCAAATTATGTTATCCTTCAGTCTCCTGGGACGATGTTTCGTTCCCGCAAATAACAAGGCGACGCGGGCCGCCCCGCGGGACTAGGGGATATAGAAAACGGGAATTATGGGGAATTTATGTAAAATCTATTCGATAAAATGTAACGAAACGCTATTAGATACCCGCTGGGAAATAAGAATGGAAATTAAGCTAGATTTTATTAACATCAAAACTAGATTTTATTCTGCTTATTTTAATTTCGTAATTCTTATTATTATTGTACACGTTAGTGCTTTTGTGTAGTGTCGTATAAAGCTAATAGCACCACTTCTTCTCTTTCTATGGGTGCCGTAAGAGGAGACAGAGGAGAATCGCCAGAAGAAGACGAACAGCAGCGTCTCCGCTCTACCACTGGAAAAATCCTACATTTAGAGAGGCTTTTGTTCAGCATTGGCAAAAGTAGTTAAATATTAGTAAAAACATGAAATGGTAAACTTGATCATCATCTTTTTTTCTTCGTCTTCTAGTATAGAGCTGGCTTCCATGTATATTTATTTAAGCAGCAGATAAAATGAAAATAGACCATTGATATGCGACCTGATTAAATTAATTTAGTAATCGTATATCGACCGAATTTATGATTAACCCATTTTAAGAAACGTTCGTTTGGCGTTAAGTAAACTTTGAACTTTAGAATACTTATGCTTGACTTGAGGAAATGAATTATATCATCTCATGCGCGAAATAGCTCCGGGCGCGAACGCCCTTATCTAGAGCCCACCGTTCGAAATGCCTGGGTCTAGTTTCTTAGAAATGAGAAAACTATTATATAAGCAAAGGATTCATATTATTTACCTGGGCTATTCGGATGGGAGTACCAGGGATTTCAATCATTCTCAATACGTAAGCGTTAAAGATCTTCGTAAGTACCATAAAATTGCGACTCGGTTGATGTAGTGTTGCGGTGTTCAGTCTTCTAACACAAAAGTCAAGGATTTGATTACCGGTCAGGTTAACTTAGAAAACGATCTTCTCTAAATTGGCTTGGGCTGAGAAGAAGTGGGGCGTTAAGGTACGCTTCGAAAGGCACGTTAAGCCGTTGGTCCAGGCAAGACAAAATAACAATTGAAATGAAAGATATTGTTACGGATTTTAACTCGTGTTTATTATGCACTATCTACGAGTACACTTACTATTATAAAGACGAAAGATTTAATTGTTTGTTTGTATTAAATAGGCTCCGCTACGACTGGACCGATTTAAAAAAATCTTTTACTATTAGAAGCCGACGTGATAGGCTACTTTTTTCAGCGGGATCCGGTAGATGGCGCTGCTGTCGGTATGTCAACTACTAAATGGCTTGACCGATTGAGTTGAAATTTCTTTTATGTATTTCCATGGTGTCACAGACACGAATGTATTAGGCCTACCTAATTTATCTTTCTATATGCCACCGCTAGGCGCAGGTTTCCCACCGCGCGATATGACGTGGAGTTCATGCGGAACGTGACGTAAAATAAACGCGAATTTAAAACCCGCAAATATATCTTCCATTTCAAAAATTGAGTTTGATATGTTTAAACTTACCACTTGTTTTACAGTCCACTTCTAGAAGGCATGGTTTTTTATAACAGACGTAAAATGATATTTGAAAAAAAAAACAAAAATTAGTTCGGTTTAGGCTTGAGGTTTTTGACTTACTAAGGTTCGACATATCCATTAATTAACTGCTGGTTTGTTAGTAACACCATCTTCAGAGAAAGACAAAGCGTTTCTCCTTAACCCAAGCTCGTCCGACAGTTGCCGAATGAATACGAAATACGTAGGCTCGAATCTTTGTGTCACTCAGTCTTGAGATAATAACTTGGATCTTTTCTTAGTGCGTGTTCACACGAGGGCAATTTATGTTTTGTGACATACCTTTTATTTTTAACGATTCGTTATTATTTTACTTGACGACATTAATGCCTCTTCAATATCTATGATCACACGCTTCACGAATCGTGAAAAACAACGGACACGTTTTCAACTTAGCACAGACTTTGAAAAATCATTCCGTAGGTAAAATCACTTCGAGAATCTTAAAAAAACACCATTTCGTATGCAGTGTGAACATCTATATAGATCCGTCATGACTAGAGTTGTAAAATGACTGAATCTGACCAGTCACAATTGTCATAAACCTTATATGACCGGTCATTTACAGTCAAATTCAGTCAATTTGACTCAAATGTTACTGTATTGTCTACTTTCAACCTCTGCCAAATAATTGATTTATTTGGGCACCCAATTTATACGTAAGTTTTATTCAAGTAAGGTTTTATTTATTATTATTTCATTAGAGAATAAGACTGCCTCAAAGTAGGCACGCGGCGAAGCGACGTTGCTATTTCGCCCGTAATGCACAGAGGATCGGGGGCAGGGCGCACGCGGCAATGCAACGTTGCCATTCCGCAGGTAACGCGCGCGGGGTGCGGGGCATCGCGCCAAAACATCGGGGCGACGAAAACAAACCTACATTTTAAAATGTTTATTACAATCCTTTTTTGTTGTGTTTCAATTTAAACTCAGAAAATACTCAGAAGAACTTAAAAAGTACTAAAATACGATTGAAATAAAAATGACTGAAAATGACCATTTTTGACAGTTTATGACCATTGTTGACTGATTTTGACCAATTTGACCGTAAATGACAGTCAGTCAAATTCAGTCAAGTTAGTCATTTTCATCTCTAGTTATGACGTATATTGTTTTTTTGGTGAATCTTCAATGACTTATCCTGTGTGAATGGACACTTATGTTTCGTGTCGTGAATAAGTCTAAATTTATCGAGGCCGAGAGTAAAATTTTAACCTGAATATTCTGAGGTCGTCTGTATAGAATATACTATCTTTTATGTGTTACTCATTGTTATATCTGTAATAATACCTATAGACGAAAGTAATTTTGGAATTATTCTGTCAGTAAAATCCGTTTTATTTCTGCAAATAGGCCCCAGGAGGCGCTTTTACACGTCCGAACATTAAAACCTACAACGTAACCTTTGGCGGAGTAATGTGGTGATTTGCCTGTGCGGTAAAGGTCTGAGATTAGAGATTCTGGAATAGAGACAATTATTAACAAATCTATTTAAATATTTTTAAAACTGTTATATATATATATAATTGCAAGTTTAACTGGAAAATACAATTACTTGAATAAAAATATGTCAACTGCCTGAGGTGGGACTTCCGATACAAGTCCCCTCAGGCAGTTGACAATATGTTGAATTGTCGTTTTCAAAAAATGAATTTATAAGTCATTCAAGGGGTTAAGTATTTCTCTAAATCGCTTTTAAACTTATAGCCCACACTGTCATCGTAAACCTGCCTTCCAATCATGAGAATTATGTTAAAAAATAAATAACCCGACTGTGGCAAAGTCACAGGAAGGGTTATGAAAAATAATGTATGTGGATTGTGTGATTTTGGGGTGGTGGGATCTACCTCCTAGTGGTCCACCCTGGGCAACGGCATCTTTGGTTTTCTAACCAATGATGACGGTTATTTTACGGTATGTGGGAGAATCAGTACCTCTGGGTAAGCTCGCTCCATCTTAGGCTTCTTCTTAACCGTATAGTTAAGTATGTCGTCAAGGACAAGCCCATTATTTATATAAAAAAAATGTGAGTTCCACATTTGTGGCTGAACTACTGAGCCAATTTTGACGAATGAGGCGCAATCAACTTTACCGATGTGTATGATATTAAATAGTCAATTCTTGTTCACAGTCCCTGGGCGCTTCCCAAGCACCAGTGGTTCCATCCCGGCTGCTCACCGACCCGGTGGAGCTGGAGCGGCGGCTGGCTGAGGCTGGCCACGAGGGCTTCGGCTCCCTGTGTGAGGACTCCACGCCGTCGTCACCACCACCCACCTTCATTGAGGAACGATTGCACCATAGAGTGGGTTCTTTTAGACATTAACTGGTCTTGTATTAAGGCGTTTTCGTTAGAACAGCCAGAAGCAGTCTCACAAATTGTGAAATGGCTTTGTTGTGATTGTAATCATATTCTTCTGGTTTCTCAGTAAGTTACAATATTTCTTGTAGCAGCAAATTTTTCAAGGAGTCCGATTCTTTCACTAAAATATTCTCCTAAAGGGGAGTTCTCGATTTGGTTGATTTAGGAATGACACCTGATAAATTAGTTCAGGTCTATTTGGGTTAAAGTCGTACTGCGAAAGAAGCCGTTGGACTCTCGTAAGGTACGAGTATAAAACGTAAAAACAAGTCAAGGGATTTCTGCCTAACAAGAGTCTGACAGACTCTTGTTAGGCAGGAATCCCTCCCAACCTTATGGGATTATTGAGCAGACGGATATGAGGTGTACAGAATGATGTTCTGGTGATTATCACAGAAAACCCTCAGGGTTTCCTGATACGGGCAGCGTGGGTCCTATGTTTGTGAAGATCCTTAGAGAAAACCTATGTCCAGCTGTAGACATTGCTTGACATGGAGAGAGAGGAAGATAAATAGAGTGCATTTCTATCAGACCAGCTAATACACCAGTTTTTAATACAACAGTCTTTTGCTTCCGCATTTTCATTACGGCTGGCTGGAACCAGCGGGTGACTATTGGTTACACAAATGGCCTTAGCCTTATAGAATGAAGACAAATGATAGACTAATTGCAGCCCGTGGCGTCGATTGTGGCGGTGGTGCCCCGCGGTGCGCTGGCGTCGGCGCCCCGCCCCCCGCCGCTGATTATCGCACCGGTTGAGCCTAAGCCGCAGCCTCTGAGGTACAGTAGGGGTTAAGAGTTTGTGGTTATTGTAATAGTAATATTTAATTCAGATGAAATCCATTTTTATTCACACTTATGTAAACCTATATTACAGAAACTTATAAAAGAAATCGAATACAAAATTAAAATTTAACAATATACTCCGTGCATTTTTGACCACCTGACAAACGAAGCCATTATGTAACCATTTTGTACATCAACTTGGCAGTGGTATTTATTTTTTTAATGTAAAAAGAAGATTATTAATTTAGAATCATGCTGGGACGCGCAAGAACTCATTATTTTAGCCAGTCCTCGATGAATTAACCTTACACAGATACGTCCGTGTGCGTCACAGCGTGTCTCAAAATGATTAACTGAATTAATATTTTTGTAATTTTTTTTTAAATTAAACACTGCCAATATGTTGTCCATAGTGGTTACATAACGTGGTGTTCGTTTGCGAGGAGATTCAAAATGCACGGTGCATAAAGGTGAGTTCAGAAGTTAGTTGAGAAACTTAACTATTCCTTCTGTATGCATTAGCGTCCAATGCCTCTGAATACAACAGTCAAATTTATGTTTAACCACCTTCAGGATACCATAGTTTGAGTTCTTCCGTAGCCTGCATTGTATTGAGTCTTGCTTTCTTATGATACCGTAAAAATGGCTACTCATGCCCCTTAAACATGGAGCGAGTCAGTTAAAGCTTTTAGAATGCTAAAATCAAATGTTTGATTTTGCTATGGTAGTTACTTCAGTAATCAGATTGCGATGAAAATCCTGTGAGGTACTGTGCGTATACAGAATAAGGTAACATAATCAAAATTTAATGTGGACAACATCACAACATCACATAAAACGCTGCTTCTGAGCCATGGGTCGCGGGTTCGATCCCCGCACAGTACAAATATTTGTGTGCATGAATATGTCTGTTTGTACTGGACTTGGTGTTTTCTATGTATTATAAGTATGAATTTACAAAAAAAAAAGTATTTATGTAAGTTTGTCGGTTGTCTAGTACCCCATACGACAGGATACTTAATAGTAGCTTAATTTGGGACTAGATGGCTCTGTGTGGCCCAGTGAGGCGTGTCTTAAATATTTATTTATTTTATTTATTGCTTTGATATCAATGTAAGTAACTATCTAAAGCACTCGTATTGTGGAAATCAGATACAATGTAGTACCACAATCACCCAGACCCGAGAAAATATAGAAGAACCTTTTTCTTTCTACATTGACCCGTCCGGGAATCAAACCAGGGACCCCAGAGCAAGCGACATCTTGAAAACAAGTGCGCAGCCACTAAAAGAATTTCATTTTGTGTAGGCTACCATTAGACATGGCGGTGCGTGGGACTGGCACGCCAGAGACCCTGAGTTACGAAGTGGAGCTCAACAAAGACTCCGCACTCGGACTCGGCATCACCGTCGCTGGATACGTCTGTGAACAAGGTAAGTAAGCATTTACACATCCGAACAAAGTGAAATTTCATTTACAATTTAAAAACTTTTTTTTTTAAATATAAGTAATGGGCTTGCTCTTGACTACCTACATTCTAAACTATACGGTTAAGAAAAAGCCTAAAATGGAGCGAGCTTACCCAGAGGTACTGGTTCTCCCACACACCAGCGGAACACAGAAAAACTGTTTGGCGCTGGACTTCGGTAGGAGGGTGGTAGCATCCAGGCGGCCTCTTACGAAGCCTACCACCGCAGAGGGATCTGTTAGCCGTCATCATTGGTTAGAAAACCAAAGATGCCGTTGCACCCCAAAAAGTTAGCAAATATGACACGTTTTAACTAGGTATACCCAATGGATAGCACTAAACGAACCTAAAATACTGTGACGGCCTCCACTGTCACAGAAGGTAAGTTGATATATGCCCATGCCTCCATTGATGTAAAAAAAACTTAAACAAAATTAGCGACCAAAAATGCCCTCACCAAATGTGTACCCACTGAACATTTGAGTGCTCTTTTACCTCACCCTTCGTTACAGTAGGTATAACAGTTGATGTACATTTAATCAGTTCAAAGTGACAGTTTTTTTATGAAACTTTGTAGCTAGTTACTATATTAAAATTTGATCAAATGCCTCAACAAAAAATAAAATACCTTGAATTCAATAATGTCATCATCGAATTTTTGCGACATCTTATAACAAAGTGCACCCATTCCATTTACAAGTTCGAACAAAGTGGACTATATTGTTGGTTATAATCCGAATGATCTTTGACGATATCCTAGTACATATAGAATTAAACTTAAATATCCTTCTAAAGGGCATTTGTTTCATACGAATTCGCCTTGGGCGATCCATGGCAGCAGCCATCGTGGACATATGTAAACAGTGGCGGCACAGGGCCTAAACTTAATGTGGGCGAGGTACATTTCGCGAGGCGAGATAATATATGAGCAAGCACTTTGCGAGGCCCTCTGATGGTATAATTAAGTTTATGTCATATTTTATCAGAAATATCTAGTATTTCATTCACATTTAAGCCAAAGAGTGAGATATCTTTAAGTAGATTAATTAATTATAGTGTATTTATTATGTACTTTTAAGCTTTTCGTACTTTTTCAAATGTATTATAACTGTGAGGCGCGAAGTGCCACACCGCCCACGCCTTACGCCGCCTCTGTATGTAAAGGCTAGACCATTTCAACAAAATGCACTTTGTTTATTCGGTAGCAATAATTTTTAATTAAAAGAACAAAGAGAAACAAATTTACACTGCTGCTTGCCGGATTAGTTTTAATAGAGTCACTCGGATTCCGCCTTGAGATTTGCAATTAACGAAAACTTTCGTGTTGCTTAACTGCAACCTACGGTTATCTGGTGTTTGGACTAGATAAAACTGACGCGAAGCAACAGAAATTAAAAACATCCCTATTTCAATAGAGAAAATGGTTGGAATTTACCAACTGCTCATACAATCCATGAAGTCCACAAACCATAGTCTCCGGACACAGTTAGCTCATATTGCGTGAAAAGGATCATAACTGACGATGAAAATTAGAGACAGTTGTTTTTTTTTCATATTACCTACTTTAAGAATAACACCTTAGCCTGACCGTGAACACTGTAAGGTGTTCGAAACCAAAATTATCGCGAATTAAAATCCATAAACATATCTTTAATTTTAATACAAAAAACTGCCTTAAATTTGCATAGATGTGTTTTTCTGTATAATTTTTTTGGGTGAATTTAGTAATTTCTTACATCCGTTTTATAATCCTTATTATTTTGAGGTTGATGCTACTGCTAGAACAGTATGGTTTTCTCTAAAGAGTGTTAAGTAATACGTGAGACAAAAAAATATTGTATCAAATCAGATTCTAACACACTTCTTATGCTTTTCCAAGTGTGCTAACTAGCTCCTAATTCATCTAACCAAATCGTATCACAATCGTAATTGAATAGCAGGTTTTTGACAGTTCTAGTATGGGCTAAATGTCCAAATCGCCCAATTCAGTCACGATTGAACTGCAATTGAAAAAGCTGAATAAGGCTCCTAGAATACTAGTTTACCCGTGACATATATCATAACCCTTACTAACTTATCCTTACTAATATTAGGTGTTAAAGTATGAAATTGCCGTTTTGTACGGACGAAATCGAGAAAAGTCATTTTTCCAAACTAACAATTTTTTAGTTTTTTTAAAAACGCCTGATCCGTTTTCGATGCAATTAAAGGTGAAAGTTAGATGGTTATAAAGCTACGCATTATAATATTTAAATTTCTGAAAATCAAAGTATATAATACAAATATACTTAATTGAAGCAAGAAGGTCAGCTGACACATTGTAAGGTCTTTTCAACGACTTCCTTTGAAGTAATAGGCACTAGTATTGCATTTTTTTTAGTCAGAAGTTACTTTATTTAGTTTTTGATACAATACAAAAAGAATTACGCAATAATATGACTATACTTAAGAGCTATAAACAAAATAAAAAGTAGGAAAATAATCGGCAATTTCATACTTTAACCCCTATTATTATCAATACGAAAGTAGGTCTGTCTGTCTGTTACGTTTTTACGCCTAAACTATTAACTGATTTAATGAAATGTAGTACATAGACAGATTACACTTTGGGAATGGACATAGGCTGTTTTGTATCTAACTACTAAGCACAGGTTCCCGCCCACGCAATATAACGTGCAGTTCAAGAAGTGTTAAATATTTTACTATTGAAATCAGAGTGGTTCTATAAGAAATTTTCTTTTATTTACTACATAATAAAGTTAAGTTGAAAAATATTCATCAGAATTTTTTAAAGGTATTTTTAAACAGCCTACTATTGTAGAATTATTATTTGAGCTTGTAGTTGTAAACCAGCGGCTTGTAAGCGGGTAACTACCGAAGCCAACGGCTAGAAACGAATAACCAGCCGCTTGATACCGGGTAGATTACCCGACTTGAGCATCGAAAAGCAATATATTATATTCCATTTTTTATTGTTAAACTCTTATTTTTATTATACAGTAGCACTTACTATGGCCTGCTATATTTATTAAGCAAGAAAGATCCCGTTTATACATACAAAGGAGATGTCCCATAATGGGCCCAGACATACGTACGCCATTTTCAAAAATCAAGAAATAAAAACTGTTTCTGGGAAAAATACATATAAATTTATTTAACGTATAATTCAGTGGTTCAAAAATAAATAAGATAGAATAATTTATCAAACTCTATTAGGCATTCCAAGATGGCGTCAATTTAAAAAAACTTTAAATGTCAGTTAAGTAGCTGTCAGATACCCCTTGTCACTTTGTCATAATCATTCACTTCACTTTGTTCTGCTTGTCGCGTTTTAAATGTAGTTCATTTTAACAACCTCTTTTTCGTTCTCTGGATTTGGTATTGATCGACATATTACTTTCATAATGTTTGTTGTTACTACGCAAGCGATGGCACTCGACTCTTATATGCGCTATTTTGAAACTGCCAAAACTGACAGACCTCATCAAAATGTTATCTTCCGCCATGATGGTTTTGTATTGCTATTTTCTTACTTATCTCTTTATTTGAACCACTTAACGAAGCCATTTTAAAAGAATTGGATAATAACAAAATCTTGTACGTGTATTGGTCTATCTTTTGGTGGGGTATACAGGTTCTGGGCCTGGCCTCCATACAATTTGGGACATCTCCTTTACTTAATTCAGGGACGAACAGGAATTTTGAGCTTTTAACACGTAATACAGATGCAACAGTCATTGTTTATGTCTATTTATGTTAAATGTATCCTTTAGAATAAATCAGAAGATAAATAACAAAAACTAAGACCTACATCATGTTAATATTTCAATGAAATATAAGCAGCCGTTTCCACCGCTGGTTATCGCTAGAAAGGATAATAACCCAAATAAAGCGTTTCTAGCCGCTAGGCTAGAAATGTTAGTAACCAGCTTTACATCTTTTTTTGAGCTGCAGACACCTAATAGAAAAAAACATGATACTAGGAGTCTACAGCATATTACAATTCGATGAATCATTCTCCCTAGTCGCTTTTCAAAAACAAAAGTTAACAAATTTCGTGATTTTAAACTCGTTTTTACAAAACACGTCTATTTAGATACACAAACATGGTAACATTTTTAGCTGTTGATATTTTATTAACACGCCTTAATGTGCGGCGAGCCGGGTCAGATGGTCTGAAAAGTTAAACAGTGCTGCAGCATAAATAAATGAGCCAGTTTGTGCACTGACTGACTAATGGTCGATTAATTACGATAAAAAGAAACTACGAGAGGTTATCATGCAACGGTTTTCTGCAACTTTGACTATTTAATTAATTATATTCTATACTAGCTGTTGCCCGCGACTTCGAATGCGTGGAATATTGAATTTAAATTTATTTAAACATTTTCCGTGATTAAAAGTGTCTTTTATTCCGGCCAATAAACTAACGCTGTGCCAAATTTCATTCAGATTCGTTAAATTAAAGCTATGCATCAAAATTATCCCACGAGAACCTTATCTTTTCCCGGGATAGATGGAAGCTTCTATGTTATTCCATGCAATAAACTAACACTAAATTTCAATAGGATCCGTCGAGTCATTTTAGCGTGAAAGAGCAACAAACATCCAGACATCCATACTCACAAACTTTCACGTTTATAATAATAGGGGTTAAAGTATGAAATTGCCGTTTATTTTCCCACTTTTTATTTTGTTTATAGCTCTTAAGTATAGTCATATTATTGCGTAATTCTTTTTGTATTGTATCAAAAACTAAATAAAGTAACTTTTGACTAAAAAACAATGCAATACTAGTGCCTATTACTTCAAAGGAAGTCGTTGAAAAGACCCCTTACAATGTGTCAGCTGACCTTCTTGCTTCAATTAAGTATATTTGTATTATATACTTTGATTTTCAGAAATTTAAATACTATAATACGTAGCTTTATAACCATCTAACTTTCACCTTTAATTGCATCGAATACGGTTCAGACGTTTTTAAAAAAACTAAAAAATTGTTAGTGTGGAAAAATGACTTTTCTCGATTTCGTCCATACAAAACGGCAATTTCATACTTTAACCCCTATTATTAGTAGGATTTTATTCTAATCTAATCTAGCCTGAAGATCTCTTTACTGGGCAAAAGTTTTTCTTCCCCCTCCATGTGATCCTGCTCGAAGCTCCTTAAAAAGGGCTCCTTATCTCTATGTGCGTCTTCCGCTACGAATAAAGTTCTTAAACTTCATTGAGCTTCTAGTGTCTAAAATGTTGCCCAATTTTTAGATGGTCTTGTTCTGTACCTCAAGTGCAAGTATCGGCAAATCAGTGCAAAAGGTACTTGTTTTGCAAGGAAATATAGCAATTGTTGTGAAGTTTTTGAAATGAAAGATTTATTTATTCATTTTACTCACACTCATTAGGTTTTGGTTGGTTTCTGATTGTTATAGTTTTTTTCATCCCATTTATAGACCGTGATTCTACCCCTGAATAAAAACGCTGTGAAGTGTTCAATACTCGTAGGTCAAAGTAAATTGTCTTGGTAGCGTGTTTGAATGTATCAGTGCTCAATTATTTGTGATCCTACATTGTTTCAACCGGTGAGGACCTCTAATTGGCTTTAATGTTACTACATTTGTTATACTACTGTGTTTTATGTAGCTGTTGTTCTTCCTTTAAAATAAAATAAATAAAATAAAAATAAAATAAACCAAAATCTAATATATAAAATTCTCGTGTCACAGTTTTCGTTGCCATACTCCTCCGAAACAGCTTGACCGATTTTGATGAAATTTTTTGTGCTTATCCGGTATCTATGAGAATCGGCCAACATCTATTTTTCATCCCCCTAAATGTTAGGGGTAGTCCACCCCTAAATTTTTTTATTTATTTTTTAGACAAAATTTTTATTTTCTATTTTTTTATGATCCAATATACAAAAATACATACAATCCTAAATTTTTACCATTTTATCATCAACCCCTATTTTTTAATAGCCATTTTAGTAATTTAATCATTTTTCATCCCGCTCGATAACTGATCAATTATCGTCTTTTTTGTAAGGGTAGGGTAGGGGTAGGGAAGGGTTTAGGGTAGGGGTGGGGGTAGGGTAGGGGTAGGGTATGTGTAGGGTAGGGTAGGGTAGGTTAGGGGTAGGGTAGGGGTAGGGTAGGGGTAGGGTAGGGGTAGGGTAGGGTAGGGGTAGGGTAGGGGTAGGGTAGAGGTAGGGTAGGGGTAGGGTAGGGGTAGGGTAGGGGTAGGGTAGGGGTAGGGTAGGGGTAGGGTAGGGGTAGGGTAGGGGTAGGGTAGGGGTAGGGTAGGGGTAGGGTAGGGGTAGGGTAGGGGTAGGGTAGGGGTAGGGTAGGGGTAGGGTAGGGGTAGGGTAGGGGTAGGGTAGGGGTAGGGTAGTAAAATATTAAAATTTTATAAAAATATATACAACCCTGAATTTTTACCCTTTTACCACCAACCCCTATTTTTTGTTAGCCATTTTAGTAATTTAATCATTTTTATGGCAAAACAACGTTTGCCGGGTCAGCTAGTGTAATATAAATTCATAGTAAACGGAAGTTACAGCCATAAAAAAATATCGTTTAATCAATGTATATGTCACCGTGAAATTCTGAGATCTGTCAGTTTACATAATAACGCGTGAGATTATGAACTGACGAAGTTTACAATTTTACGGTGTCATACTACATACAGGATGAAATTTTAACCAATCTACGAGAAAAAAAAACATATGACGTATTTTTTCTTATGGTATAGCCCAGTACAAAAATGGCAAGATAAAGCACTTAGAAAAACTATATCGAAAAAATATTTTCAAATAAATCAAGAAAGCAAATGCGTCGTTCTTATTTATGATCTCTTGAATAATGTATTCTGTGCAACGTAAAGCTGGCTACTATTCCTTGGCTATGACAGTCCCATGTATGTTTGATGAGTGGGCATCCCTCAGGGATCAGCCGAGGCGAGTGAGCTGGTAGACTTACTTATCTTGTTGGTTTTTGTAAATAAAATTATGTTTGCGCTGCTACATATGGTTGAATGAGACCTTTACTTTGTGAATCCGCTGACGGGAGATAAATACATAATGTATCAAGGGTTTATTATTACGTGACTTTTTAAAAGAAGAATTTATTTTCCTTTCCTCTCTTAGTAGGCAGACCACCAAACTTCTACCTCAAGGGTCCTCTTAAGGTACTTGTTATCCCAGATATCTTTTAGGGGTTGACCCTCATTAGGTGGAAGTTTTTCTTATGAGTTTTTTTTTTATTTACTTGAGAAATTGATAAAACTTGAAATATCTTAGGATTATAACTTCACTGGATATCAGTTAAAATCAGTTAAAAATCTGTTAAAATCAGTTTTATTTCTGCAAATAGGCCCCAGGAGGCGCTTTTACACGTCCCAATTTAAACCTACCACTGCTTCGGGACAAGTCTGGGCTAGTGCCGAGAAGAAGCAGCGCAAGAAACTCGGTCACTATTGTCAGCCTAATTTTTTACAAGGTAAAGTGATTTTTACAAGGTTTAAGCAAGTACGAGCTGGGACAATTTAATGCCATACATTTCTATCATTTAAATAATCATTGACAGTGTAATAGCCCTTTTTCATTAAAATTACTTTGACATATGATTTAAGTTTATGTACAGGGAGTTCAGCAATACCCTGTGGTAATTTGTTGAAAATACGGATACAATTTCCCATAAACGATTTTCCTACTTTTCCAGTCTGAAGCCTGGAACGGCAAGTTTATCTTTATTTCTGGTATTGAAATTGTGTACGTTACTTTTCTTAAGAAATAAATGTATGTTCTTACGAACGTAAACAATATTTTCGAGAATGTATTGAGAAGACACTGTAAGTATATTAATCTCTTTGAAGAGCTCCTTCAGCGAGTCACGGGATCGAAGGCCGTAAATAGCCCGTACAGCACGTTTTTGTAGTATAAAAATTGACTCAATATCTGGATTACATGCGGACTAAGCTCTAGCTCCGTTTAAAATATCATGTCATCATCATTATCATAGCCAAACGACGTATGCGACGGATCGGGGAACTCTCATAACTTTTGTCGGTTTATACAATTTTAAACTGGGACTTTGAAAAAAACAAGCAAGAAAACATATTAATTTGACATACTCGGTGAGTACAGAGATAGACACAGAAAAATATTTACAAAAAAATTAGAAAGAGAGAGAAAAAATAATGTGACAAAATAATTCTTCTGTATGACAAAAAGGATTTGTAGTGGCAGCTTAAGGCGAGAAAAGACGCTGATATTATGCAGAAGCCTAGAATGTAAATAATACAATATAAAATAGTAAAAAATAAGAAAGCATTGCCTACATCAAACACTAACCCCCGTATTTATAAAGAAGTAATTACTTATTGCTTAAGAAAGTCATAACTTAAGGTGTTCATACCTAGTGCTTAAGAGAAAGAAATTGATCACCATTAATAGTCATATTATTTGCCTGAAAATGCTAACTTTTGGTAGTTATAACTTCTAGTAATTTCTTGATAAAGGCATCCAAATTGTCTCTCAAGTAATTACTTGTAGTCAAGTAATTACTTTTACTTGTTTATAAATACGGGGGTAATACTTCAAAAATTCAAGAAACAGTTATTAAGAACCTTTTTAAGAAACATACCTACATAAATATAGAAAACAGAAACAAGAAAATAAAAGTGATAAGTCAGTCACACGACAATTTCAGAATTCAACATTAGTAACTCGCTAGAGGCGCCACTTCCTTTGTGCTAAAGCACTCTCTTTTCACCCTCGCAGCGCTTTAAGTGTTAGACGCTTTTGTTTTAATGAGGTGTATATTGATTGGAATTAAGACGTTTCGTTTCTTATTAACGCCCCTTGGTCTAGTGGTTTAAATACGGGACCAAGATCTCGGGGTCCCAGTTTCGAAACCCGGGTCGGGCAACAAAAAAGTTTTGAATTTTCGAACGTTGCTCGGGTTTGTGATTACCAACCCGCATTTGGCAATCGTGGTGATTATGCCAGTACACCCATCATTGCTGTGGTAACTTGAATTCAATGATGGAGGTCTTTTCTTTGCAGTGGGATGATTACAGGCTGTGACTGGACTGACTAGACTAGATCTTTATTCAGTGCAGTGTGAAGTTGGAACGGTCAAATGTCTGTAAAAAAAACTAAAGTAACGGTTATCATCATCTCACTGCAGAGTAAAGGCTCATTGAAATCAAGTTACCTTAGCACTGATGGGTATAGGCATAATCAGTGGCGGATCGTGTGATTGTGAGGCCCTAGGCTGATTAAGAAAGACTGTGGGCTCGTCTTTCGCCTAAGGCAGTAGTTGATTTTTTATATAGTATTTTCTATATTTTAATGCAACTGTCCCAAGGTCACCGGTTTAAAGGTGTCGCCTGCAGGGCCAGGGTTCGATTCCCAGACGGGTTGATGTGGAAAAGTGTTTTACTACATTTCCTCGACTCTGGGTGTTTGTGATGCCCACATTGTTTCTGATTTCCTCAATACGAGTGCTTTAAATAGTTAGTGATCATAACAATGTATGTGATGTTGTCAACATTTGAATGGACACTGGGGGCCTTCTGTACCCAGCGGGCCCTGGGCTGAAGCCCAAAAAGGCCCTTAGTTAGATCCGCCCCTGGCCATAATCACGACGTGGCCAAATGCGGGTTGATGATCACAAACCCGAGCACTGTTAAAACATTCGAAACTGTTGTTAAGTAAAAACCCGGGACCTTGGTTACCGCAAATGTGTTTGCCATGTGATAATCTTTATGCATTGTATTCTTTGTATAAGTCTTCAGCTCATTACATTTCTTGTGGTGATAGGTGTGACTATCTCGTTCTAATATATACAACAATCAACAGTGTATATCAACAGTGTAAATTAAAACGAACTGACAAATTAAATAAACTTAATTTTCTGTTCAATGTTGAATTCACACAACCATCCACTGGACGGTTATAATTAATTTTATGTTATTACACCGTTTTTGTAAGAAAAACAATACAGATACTTATTTAGGACCACCTTTTCTCGTCCTATGGATGTTGTAAGATACAAAAAAATAGTACCTACTAATTGCCAGAAGAAGACGCAAATATAAAAATCACGTAAAAAATAAAATAAATGTGTTTATACAATACATCACATACATTGTAAGTAATTATAATAACTTACTATGGGACAATGTATGTAAATATATTTCAAGCACTTGATTTGGGGTAACGAAAAACAACGAAGGTAGGTAGTAGTAGGTACCACACACACTCAGACCCCAGAAAATATAGAAATCCACTTTTTTCATACATCGACTCACCCCATAATCTAACTATCTATTATATTGTACTGTATTCATCGCGATATAGGAAAACCTAGTGATTTACAAAATTCTTAAATAACGTATAATAATATTTTTAACTAAATCACTTAGTTCTGAGTCCCCAGTCACTCATTTATTCAATCATACATCCATTTTTCTGTTCATTTTTTCACTCGCTCACGGATTTTAGTTAATTTAACGGTTCACAAGCAGCTCACTTGACATTATCATTGAATGTTCTCATTTTCTGTTAAATAATTCACCTATTTGTTCTGTTGTACAACGTTTAACACACTAAATATACTTGTAAAATATTTTTATTGTAAGGAGATTTGGCTCCTGATGTGTTTTAAAGTCTAATCGTTTACTTAATGCTTTCCGTGGCAACCTTTAATTAAGGCAACACTCAGCGTAAGTAATCTTTTTTACTCCTAAGTTACAAACATGTTCTAGTGTATGTCCTTGTTGGTTGTCCTAATAAAATAAATAAATAAATAAACTCGGGATCTCGGAGCAGGCGACACCTTGCGTTCGCCACTCCACTTCAGAGTTCATCAACAAAAATATGAAACGACAAAATAAAGTGATCCGGCGAAGTGAAACTACGGAACCCCGAAACTCGTTTGGCCGGCTTTTCCTTTTTATCTCACTGATCCATAAGAGCTGTCTTCAAAACGCTTCGGCGACGGAGGGATTGCGGAAATAACAAGTGCCTCATCGCCTCTCGCCCTCCTGTAATCTACCCAAGTCCGTTATTTGAGATATAACGAACACTATTGTTTTTGGGAACACAATTTGTAGAATTATGTTTTAAGGAAATCTGCTGAGTGAATTAGTATTGACAAAGAATTTTTAATAAGAACTACGTTAAATCAGTGCAAAAAACAGTATTGAAGATTTGGTAATGTTCTGGCAGTATGATATGGGTAAAAGAAGACATAGAAAACGCTTTATATTTTACTCGGTAAAGTCACTTATTCATCAAAATTTGTTTTATCGCCGTCATAAAAGTAGAGCCTTTTGGCGGGACTGGTAAAGATGGTGTGGCGAACCGAACCTCCTTACATTTATAATGTTCTTTTTCTAAGTTTTTACTTGTCATCTTTACAAATTGTTTATTTTTAGTTGTCATTGTTCTCTTGCTTCGTACGTACCTACTAAAATTATAATTGTATATTTTTCAATTAATATATTCATTTACTTATTCCTTTCCTGATCCCTCATTCACTCAAGTCGCGTACAGATGGTGATAATAAAATTTCAATAAAATTAGCGTGAAGAGCTCACAGACAGAAACACACAAACTCAGTAGGATATACAGATAGTCAGACACACTTGCTGTCATAATATTAGTATGGATATGCTAAATTGGCAGATCCACTCTACTAAAACATATTGGATAATAATAAAACCACCCCTCTAAAAGACGAGATTTGTCGATCGTGGGATATTGCTCTGAGTTTTCTGCTGACATTTTAGCTCAACAACATTGTCTTGAAATTTTAGAGGACGTCTATTTTTAACTTCCACGCTATGATATTGATCGCATGTTTATCAATTGGACGTTAAGCAATGAAAGGAAAGTAAAAAGTTGTACGCTTTATTATTTTTCAGATGGTGGTTTTTACGTGGCTTATTTTCTATTGACGAAAACCACAACATTGCCATACAGGCTTCTGTCTTTTGAGTGTTTTGTAAGTAATCTTTTAGCTTCTACCTAGGGTATACAATCAATCTATATAAAATAAGTAACATAAAAATTAAGCTCTATTTCTCTTAGTCATCTCATCTCGCGTGAACGGCTAGACCGTTTATTTATTAGGTAGGTACATCCAATGAAGGTTCATAGCCACAACTGGACCTATTAGGTGGCGTTGCGATCGGTTTGTTTCTCTGAAATTCAAACAGAGAAGTAGGTAGGGCTTGTGCAGGGGTAGGATAAGGTAGGCGTATGGTAAGCTAGAGGTACGATAGGAGTAGGTGGTAGAATTAGCTCATCAAGCGAAATTAAGTTGCGCTGTTAAGCTAGTAAATCATCATTATCATCCAATTTAAAAGCTTTGCTCTTGTCGGTGATTTTTTTCTATTCATCTCGGTCCAGCGATTTTCTCTTGACCTCCTGATACGATATGAGATTTCTCTGGAGCTAGTAAGTAGATAATTTAAAGGCAAAGCTGGCCCTTATATTACGTACCACCCACCATGATTCCTACTGCGTGGAATCGTCTTATGGTTTGTTAAGCTTTTAGACAAATTATTATTCATACCAAAATAAAACAAAAAATTACTGCAAAATTATATACTTTTCTTGTTTCCAATGGATTTATCTTCATACCCGTGCGTGCTTAAAGTATTCTATTTGCAAACAGAAAATTGCACTAATGAATATGTCGACATGAAGAAAATGTAATTACTAGAGAGAAACTCGCTCGGAATGGAGATACTTAATAAGGTTAATGAAATAAACTTAGAATTGATGTCGATGTGATGCTGTAAGGCTCTATCCTACTCTTTAACGCATTAGAAAACGCAAAAAAGTGGCTTAATTTTTTGTGTTTTCTGATTATTTTGAAACATTAACAAACGCTATAAAGTGGCTTACACTTTTGTGTTTCCTAATTGTTTTGAAACATTCGAAGACCCAGGGAATGGCACTATTAATGTATTTTCTCGTGTAATTGGAAAAGTAATGCTACTTTGGTTTTATTATGTTCCAAAATAGCAGAAAACACAAAATAGTATGCCACTCCCTGGGTTTTCCAATGTTCCCTTAAATGGTGAGGGTAAAGCCTATCATGTTGCATTGATGAGTGACTAAAGGACAAACAAAGATGAACAACAGCGTCTTCCCTCTACCATTTGCCAAACTGCGATCGCCAACCCGCGTGCCAAGCGTGGCAATTAAAAAAACAACTTTTGGAAGACCCTGTCCTGCAGTTGACTGGTAAAGACTAGCGATATTTATAGGAAATTCCTCAATTAATTTAAGTAATTAAATTAATAATTAATTTCAAGTAATTTCCTCATCTAATTTTGGACTGAAGCGAATTTGTACCAGAAATAGGCTATTTCAGCTTAGCAATACCCACAACTGGTTTCAGTCATCACTAAATCAATTCAGACCGAGCCATAAATATTTCTCGGAATCAGGCCACTACCCCCGTACATAAAAGATCCGAATGCCCCGAACTACTATTTTTTCCACCATTTGTTTTAAATTACAATCGTACAAAAAGACGTGTTTGAGGTAATTACCTACTGCTGTTAATGAAACATTCCTTTGTTAAACAAGAATAATTGTTCATAAAATACAGATGCAATAGGTACATGAAAAGTCCCAACCATCCCACTGCAGGGCAAAGGCCTTCATCATTGAATTCAAGTTACTACAGCAATGATGGATACAGGCATGATCACGACGCTTGCCTAAATGCGGGTTAGTTAGTGATCAGTGATGACAAACCCGAGAAATGTTCGAAAATTGAAACTCCCAGGGGTCGAACCCAGGTCCCGGATATCTTACCCCGGTATTTAAACCACCAGACCAACGAGGCGAATACATTAACTTTTACTTTTTTATCCTTACTAATAGTATAAAAGAAAGTTTAAAAACAAAAACCCGACTACTAAAAAAACCCGCTTTAAAATTGCCGATAATTTTCCCACTTTTTATTTTGTTTATAGCTCTTAAGTATAGTCCTATTATTGCGTAATTCTTTCTGTATTGTATCAAAAACTAAATAAATTAACTTTTGACTAAAAAAAATGCAATACTAGTGCCTATTACTTCAAAGGAAGTCGTTGAAAAGACCCCTTACAATGTGTCAGCTGACCTTCTTGCTTCAATTAAGTATATTTGTATTATATACTTTGATTTTCAGAAATTTAAATACTATAATGCGTAGCTTTATAACCTTTTAACTTTCACCTTTAATTGCATCGAAAACGGTTAAGGCGTTTTTAAAAAAACTAAAAAATTGTTAGTATGGAAAAATGACTTTTCTCAATTTCGTCCATACAAAACGGCAATTTCATACTTTAACCCCTAATAGCCTGCGCTGATGTGTTTGTTTAAGCACGAGACCGTCAAGATTTTTATTTAGTTCTTAACTGTAAGTCTCCTAGAAGGCGCTGTAGTAAATTTAACGTGACGTCCTGTAGTCAATAACCAGCGGACGATCAAGAGGCTTCCAACAACACCTCATTTGTCTAATTATGATAACTAGTTAAGAAGTTATAAGCAGATGAAATACATACCCACACACATACCATACATACATGCAGGTCAAAATCATAATCCTCCTTCTTGCTTTGCCGTGGTCGGGTAAAAAGTAACTCTGTCGTCATTCTGTCTGTTACGCTACGCTACGCTAAATTAAACATGGGGAACGGATGTAGGCTATTTTGCATCCCACTGCTGGGAACAAAGGTCCGCCCGAACGATATCACGTATAACGTGTGGATCACCGGCCGAAACGCTAGTAAAACCATTAAATAATAAATAAATAATAATAATGATAAATATTTAAGACATGCCTCACCACACAGAGCCATCTAGTCCCAAATTAAGGTACTATTAAGTACCCTGTCGTATGGGGTACTAGACAACCGATAATCTTACTTAATTTTTTTTTATTTATACATACTTATAATACATAGAAAACACCCAGACCAGTTCAAACAGACATGTTTATGCACACAAATATTTTTACTGTGCGGGGATCGAACCCGCGACCCATGGCTCAGAAGCAGCGTTTACTACCGCTAATCCAAATGGTCGTCGAAATAATAATAGAAATAATACAATAATAATAATAAATAAATAATCATTTAATATCAAAAACAGAAGGTTTATGTATAACGGGCTTTACCAGAGAAATGGCTTTCAGATTCTGTGGTAAAACCAACAACACTGATCGTTTTTGAGTCTAAATGCTACAATACAACACCATTGGCTAAACCGCGATTGCCAACCCGATAAAATGCTTTTTACTACTAGTGTTTCCTTTTTTTAGGGTTCCGTACCCAAAGGGTAAAAACGGGACCCTATTACTAAGACTTCGCTGTCTGTCCGTCTGTCCCGTCTGTCCGTCGCTCTGTCACCAGGCTGTATCTTAGGAACCGCGATAGCTAGACAGTTGAAATTTTCACAAATTATGTAAATCTGTTACCGCAATAACAACAAATACTAAAAAAAAATATATAAATATTTAAGGGGGGCTCCCATACAACAAACCTGTTTTTTTGGACTTTTTGGTACGGAACTCTTCGTGCGCGAGTCCTACTCGCACTTGGCCGGTTTTTTTTAAATAAAGCTTCTTTTGTATACAAAGAATACATTTTTGTAAATGTCTTAAGATAAAAACTGACAGAATATTAATTCTCTCAACACGCCTCGTGGTCTGAGCAGAAATGTTATTCTATTTCTATTTCGTGTAGGTACTAGGGACTAGGCTGCGAGGGTTAATTTTAGAAGGGAGCCTATCTGTCCCGCGTCAAATTAACCGCCTCGCGTTGTTGCGGTTGGAATAACGAAGCGTGGCGTAAGTGATGAGAGCCGTTACGTTAGCGCGCTTACGAATTGGAACAATGTTTATTAGCATCGGGGAATAGTGGTCAACTCAACTGCAATACTCTTTGCACATAATTAGTTCTTATTGGTTTACATTTCTAGGAACTTATAAACTTTCGATGCGGTATAGGAAGAGTTATTCAATGTTGTATCGTCGTAAAGTGCCGGTACAAAAACACAATCAGCGCTGACTCATTTTATCCCTGCGGCGATTAATAAAGGATTTAATTATAATCGACATGTGGCGATTATAATTAAATCCTGGTTTTTGAGAGGCCTAGAAGAATAGTGTAATAAATCTGACAATATATGAACTCCCTATGTGAAACATAAAATACATTCGTCGCTGCGCGTGCAACACCGCGGAAGAGCAGCTTTTATAAACCAAGTACCTAGTTACTTTTTTGTGACTTTATAAGAAAGTTACTAGTAAGTTCGGCCCGTAAAATATTGTCAAATGACTAAGATTTCCAGTTTTCTTAACCTCTTGTAAAATTGTATAAAAGCAGATACTCGGTATTTACAAACTGCTCTTCCGCGGTGTTGCACGCGCAGCGACGCATTGTAACTTCTTTGCGAACTTTTATGAGTGCTATTTAATTAAACTCCTGTGTTTATCATGTGATTGAGTTAGACTTCTTTGCAAGAAAACGGACTCTGATAAAATATTTCGTATTTATAAAAAACCTTTTATGTTCCATACTTTATAAACTTAAGCTTACTACATATTTGGGGATCTGTCAATTTTCGTTATTTAGGGAAAGTGTCTAATACAAATTTATATTCAAGTAAAGTGTTGCCAATCTTGTCAAGACCTGTCCTTAACCTATTTACAGCATTTCCGTACCCATTACCTCAAAGGGATTAACTACGAAACTTGACAGTGATACATGCTGACGGAGCTCTCACCAATATCCCGAGATAAATGGAGTTAGGTTTTGGATATTAGACTCTTTCGTTGGTACTTACACTTTGTTTAAGAAGTCTATGCAAATATTTTTAAGTGTAACAATAATTATTTAGTTATTAAGGCACATAAAAAGGTAGATTAAAAATAAGAGGTAACTATAATTTACAAAACTCATTAAAAGTAATTGGATCATAAAAATTTACAGGAATTTATGAACCATACAAAATAAAAATGTAAAATAATGTTTTGATAGTATAAAAATATTCAGCGCAATCATCACTCAGGAATTCAATCGAAACCACTAACTAACAACACAAATAAAAAACTAAAAAACCACGCTTTTAAAACAGATTGAACTAAAAAATTAAAAATAAAACTGTAGTAATCAATTGAAAAATTCATATTATTGTACAAAAAGCGTGGGGGGCTTGTTATGATATCCACAGATATAGTAAATTATTGATAAAATATTTACAACAATCTAAATCAACCACGCTTTTTGTACAATAATATGAATTTTTCAATTGATTACTACAGTTTTATTTTTAATTTATTAGTTCAATCTGTTTTAAAAGCGTGGTTTTTTAGTTTTTTAAACTATAATTTATTTTTTACTTTTTAGTTTAATTTATAAGATTTGATTCCTTCTTTACCGACTGTAAGTCCAAACCTATGCAGGAAACATAATTGATACAGATCGCGCGCTAGCTCTATCTCTTTTACTCCCTCTTACAGAGGAAAACTGGGAAAACTGTCATTAAATTATTGCATTGTCATCGGCCCTTGATACGTGTGCAAAGTTTCAAATTAATCAAACTTCTGGAAATCGGTGAAAATTAAGCTCAAAGATTCCATTACATACATACATATATACATACATAGATACAACCCAAGCTAATAAAAGCGTGGTAAAAAAAGCTAATTCCATTAAGAAATGCCACAAATTACTTTATTATGACTTAGAAACGTGATTTTTTAAATGTTATTTTGAAAAAAACTATTACGTAACTCTGCTTGTACTATGTAAAAATGTATTTATGTTTTTATTTCAATGTATAGTCTGCTTGTTTTAATCAACATGTGTACAAACTCGCCAGTGGCTGTTTGTTCGCGGTCGCAATTTTGGCACTCATCGTCCAGAGAAAATAAACGGGAGTAAATTAAACGGTGGCTTTATTCGTTGACAGACAATACCCGGACGTACGTACGACAATACGGGTCATGTATCTATCTAAATTGTAAATCTTTTTGTGTTTTCTACTGTGAATTTTTTTAGTATAGTTTAGTTATGCTGAAGCAAACTCGAGAAACTGAACAGATCTTCCAAATATGAGAGTTAGCAGTTTAATTACCAGGTCATGATCCCAGGTCCAGGGTTCGATCCCTGTGTTCGGCCAACAAGCCAATTATGCCTGTACCCATCGTTGCTGTAATACCTAACCCAACTCAATGATGGAGACCTTTGCCCTGCTCATTAGCTAACTATTTAATTTCTATTGTTCATTGTTTTCTAATGGTTATGCTTTTGGTTTGAACTATCCATGGATAAATAAAATCCCTGTTTCGCAATGAAAATTTCAAACTCATGCCAGATATTGTCCTCGCAGGGCTAAACCAGATCGTGAGTGATTTTTCTTGATTTTTTAAAATGTTGTACCTACAATATATGGACGTGTTCAGTACAATTCCTGTATCTGAAGGCTTTCAATACACGATCTGACCATTATATATTATAATATTGTTTTACATACATCTGCACTATGTTGTAAAACTGCATGATCAAGTGTCAACACAGAAATGTGATACAAATATAAAACTCTCAAAACGAAGTTACTTATTTCGTGTTCGATCTGCAAGTCGACAAATATATAAATTAATTTAAAATTTAATTGACTGTTCTAAGCTACTTAAACATTAACTTAAAAGTTCCGAATAAACTAGATTGTCTAGATAATTATCTACCCTTCAAAAGTAAGAGGTTAAAGACCAAGTTATGCGTGTGGCATCGAAAGTTATGCGTGTACATACATTTCATTTATATTTATGAAGATTATTTATATCTAAATTCTCATAGTGTGCTTTGTTGGCTGTCCAAATATAGCCAACGACCAATTGGTCTAACAAGCTAAATAAATTTTGTCTTACAATCTCCAATTTCGTCTAAATGCAAGCAATGAGTCACGGGTTGAATAGTCGCAAAGCTTGCCGGGGGTTCATCGCGCCTTTTATCACAGTTTTTCCCTAAAAGTGGGGACTGTGGGAAGTGGGTGGATTTCCCCGAGCCAATGTTGAATTATAGATGAATGGACTTCATCATGCTGATTCGTTGGTTTGATTGTGTTTAAGATTTTGGGTGTTAACTTAGTTTTTGTGATTAGTTAGGTGAGAAGTAGTAGATTTTAATATTATATAGTACCTATGTATAGATAGTATTAGATTGAAAATTTCAAAATAATTTATTAAAGGTTTTTTGATCAATGTTTGTATTGCTGATATTAAAATTGGTAGTCTCAAAAGAAAAAAAGCCACAAGAACTATTTATTTAATATAAAAATTCTTAACAACAATTCAATCATGAAGAACAAAATCTTTAAAATGTGTCGATAAAGTCAGATTAGCAATATTTGTGACACTCAACTTTACGACGCTGATTTTAGGAACCCCAACGTAGGGCTTCTTATTTCAGACCAGACACAACCAAATACCCCTTAATGACGTGGAACCTAACATTTGTTTGTAGTAGCCAAAAACCTAACTAAAGAAACTTGGTAGTCGTCAAAGATAGGATAAACCAGAACAGTTTTATATCATCATCAATCTACCTCTTATAGTCACAGGCTTGCCAGGGCTTACAGGACTGACTCGGTCGAAACGTCAGGCAATAAAACTTAGGTATGTTCGTTAAATCCCACTATACATTTTAACAAGAAATTTCCCGGGAAGTTGAAAGGGGGTTGAAATCTTCATTGTTAAAGACTGAAGTAATCTCAGAAGAAATATCTAAGTACTAAAAGAATTGCGTATTAAAATATTTTTAATAATAATATCGTACTTCAAATAACCAAAAACATACTACACGGAACGTTCGAAAACAATAAGGCGTTACAACACATCCATACAATATGTTGCCACAGTGGACTTAGGTAAAGCAGAATCGAATCACCCGAAAAATAGGTTGACTTAGACTATCTTTCATTGCTGCAAGAAAACCTAATTATCATTCCTAGACATAAGTCTACTAAAAGCATTTTTTTAAATGCGCAAATAAACCTAGAAAAAATGTCTACAAAAAACTCGTAACGCGCGAGTCACGTGACGATGAAACTTTGACTCAACCAATCGCGTACGAGCTTTGTCTTTAAGAGTGTTAGTATTTTGTTATGATTGATATAAAGTTGTGTGCGTAAGTGAAATCAAAATCGAAGCTGCTATTATTGCAAGGTTTAGTAGGTGGTAGTGTGAGTGACGCAATGTCTATTGAAAACTACCGAACGAATTTTGATGACACTTTTAATGTAACTTAAATATCAGAATATCATTTAAGTTATAATTAATTCCAAAATTCCGTGTAATTCTCGCAGAAACACGGCGTAATAGTTGTATTTTGTATGAAGTCACGTGTTAAATCCGGAAGATGGCACTGCTGGTTGGTGACAATATTTTCTTTAAGCATTATTCCAAACATTATTCGTTTCTTTATGAACCTAATGCCGCCTCCACACTCTCGCGAGGCGCCTCGTCTCCGCTCTCCACGCGAGGCTCTGCGAGGCGAGGCTACACGAACGTGAGCCGGCCACACTCTCGTGTTTACTCAATTGGGCGTTACGACATGACGTTATTAAAGCATCTGCGTTAGCGACTCTATGTGCCTACTAGTATTATAATCTCTTGTGTTTAAATCACCATATTAATAAAAAAGGAAGCCAAAACGAAGAAGGTGGTGGATGACATCAATACACCGTAATATCATTCATACCAGCACCAGATTTAATTGAAGCTATTTTATTTCTCATGTGCCCTCTAAAAGAAGCCATTAACAAGTATTTTTTAGTTTTTAAATCCTGTATGGGTATATTCATTTCCTTACTTATACGTTCCACGCATCCTTTACCTTAGTTTTATCTTTATGACACGGGTGTTTTGGGTTCCATATGATTGGTTCAGTTTTATATAATTCTATAAAAGTAGAACTCAAATCGTTGCACCAGTCCGTCGTCATGTTAAAAACCGTGCGCGACGTCTTTTCTGTACAGCAGTTAACGACGAAGTGAGCGAGCGCGAGAGTGTGGTTGATTCCCTCGCCTCGCCCCCTCGCGTCCTTGACTCGCGTCCGAAAACACAAAACGGAGCGGCCGCGAGGCGAGGCGCGGCAAGACGAGGCGACACGAGCAAACCGTCCACACTCTCGCGCTCGCGTCGCCTCGTGTTGCCTCGGCGAGAGTGTGGATCGGGCATAATACCGAAATCCACACGGATGAAGTCGTGGGTGAAAGCTAGTGAATAAATAAGGCTTCTCTAACTATCCCTTCTGTATGTTATCCTACTGTTGCGTCTGTTTTGAAAACTTTTTCAATATACTTGAGCGTAACGGTTCCGACGAAGATAAGTTTGTTACACGTCTTTATTGTTTCTTTATGAATTGCTGGAGTTTGTAAATTAATTTTAGATTTTTCTTCATACATAGGATAATATTTTATTGCATCTTTACTGCTCCTCTTTGTTAACTGAGATTCCTTAGAGATCAGTGGTTTGTTGGTCTGATTTAATGTTAGAATTGAAGTGAAGTTGTGCTTGTGTTTCCACATTTACTATTTTCTTGAAGTATATTCATTAATAAACCCATGCAAATCTGGTACGGACTGCTAGTATTTAAATAAAAAAGGAAAGTGTCAGAAACCCAATATGCTTTGCACGCGTGGGTTCGGGTCCTATCCTCGTCGCCAGTGATAAATATGCGATAGGGAGGTGTTAAGTCAAAGACGGGTTATTGCGTACCTACTGCCGTTTATTTCTACATGACACATTTAAATATGTAAGTGGCCTCATAGCATACCTAACAATTCGCTTTAATCTTGAGGGGAAGTCTATGTCCAGCAGTGGGTGGGTGTCGTTTGCTACGATAATGATGATGATGATGATAAGTTGGTAGTTCACCGAACACAGATTGATAATTTCAAACATTTTTTGTTTTGTTTCAGAGGAATTAAGCGGTATCTTCGTGAAAAGCATTAGTGAGGGCAGTTCCGCGGACCTCTGCGGCAAGATCCAGGTCAACGACCGGATTGTTGAGGTTGGTAATAATATTTATTAACTAACACATAGGTGTTAATAAGGAACCAAAACAAATAGGCGCAAGGCATAAGACTACCTATCAGAAAGGCAGGGCCACAGAACATACCTCTTTTCCATGTTCTGTGGGCAGGGCACTGCCTAGTATTCATTGAAGCGGTTATCTTTTACTTAGTATAATTATGCATACTAGTTGTAGACGTACGTATTAGTTACTTTTGGTAAATAAAATAATGTAATATATTTCAGAGAAAATCTAAGTATTTGTTTTATTGCAACCAGACACAAAAATTTTGTAAAACATCTAGGCGCAAAACAGTATAGATTCATTTCTTTCCAACCTTTAGGATAGAGAATTCTATTCAAAACTTTGAAGGATTTACTTTATATGATATTTAAACAATTAAATTGCAATTATAATTTTGAAAAATTGAAAAAATATTACGAACCCGCATCTCCTCGCATACCGGGCGCGGCGCAATACCATTAAGCCACCGAGACACTGCGTCACAGCGCGAATTTTTAAGCATATTCTTATCGCTGTTGGCCAGCGTTGTTTCTACAAATGTAAGGAGTTTGCACCCTTAACACCCGAAAAAATCATCTTTGCAGATGTTTGGCAGTCAGTTATCAGTATCAGATCGAGGGATTTGATAAATAAAAATCAATTTTAATACTTTGAATAATGTTTGGAAGTAGGCAACCTATTGTATACCCGTTTTGTATGGCATTTCTTTTCAGATTTAAATGACACCAACATCATGTTTTATCTTATATGTAAAAAAAAAACATCCAAACCAGTCGACCAACTAAAAGTGCGTTTATTAATGAATTTGAAAGCGTCAAATTGAGAATACCATATTTTTTTCGTCGGTTGAAAATTGTGTAATTTAACTGTATCAGAATGCATTTTTAAATGTACGCCGTAGACATTACTAAACGTCTTTCACGTGGATGTTTCACCAGAAAAATAGAATAATACTAACTAAAATTTTACACGCTACTACTAATTTTTTTGTTGCGTACTCCTAGATATTTTAACAGCGCCGAGCGGGTCGTTTATGGGCCTAAAAGGAGGTCAGATTGCCATAAATTCGGTCACCTCTCTGCAAACAGCCGCGAGTGCGCCCTGAATGCGTGATTGAGCTACCTGGCTGCACTACAATCTACAATGCTGCCTCTCCAGTGTAGCGATAGCAGAAAATATATTTCATATTTTTCTAACTTTACAGGCTTCTTTCTCTTCGAGACCGCCGAAGCCTTTTGCTATATATCTTTCTCTCTCTCAATGATAGAGATAAAGCATAGCTATGCTTTGTCTCTATCATTGAGAGAGAGATAGAGAGAAAATATATTTCATATATTTCATTTCATATATTGACGCTCTCAAACGTTACAGGCTTCTTTCTCTTCGTGATCGCCGAAGCCAGTTTGTTATAATATTTACATAAAATCTTAAGTAATCATGTTGATTCTCCTATACCTATTTCTCTCAAAAAATCATTTTATAACTAAAGCTCGTCTCCCGGTTCGTTCCTCTCGTCGCCTTAATATATTAGTACCACCCCGACTTTGCAAAAACTATACGCGTAATAATTTCTTCCACCGTTGCCTAATTAAATACAATAATGATTTCTCAGATATTGATATCTTCACTAATTGTTTACCGGTTATTAAAAAAAAATGTCTTTCAGAAATTGTTTGCACAAACATTTTAATTAATATACTTACATGACATGTGTTTGTTGTTCAGAAAGACAAAACAACTTTTCTTGCAATGTCAACACGCTAAAAAAAAAAATTTTTTTTTAATTTAAGTAATCTTTGGCACTATTTTGTCTGTATCATAATTAAGATTATTGTACTTTATACACCTTTATGACTGTTTGTGCCAAAAAAAAGAAAAATTACGCGCGACTATTTTTGCATCATTTTTCACTAATGCTTCGCTCATATTGGTCGCAACGTGATGTTTTATAGCCTAAAGCCTCCTAAAGCCTTCCTCGATAAATGGACTATCCAACACAAAAATATTAGCGGGTTCAAACAAACAAACTCTTCATCTTTATAATATTAGTATAGATTACTAAGGATATTAGTAAGGACTGTAGATTACTAATATCTATTTGGTGCGGTGGTCCTACTTGCCTATTAAAGCAAGAATAAGAAGGGTTCGATCTACTAATAGGTCAAAAAGGTTTAGTAAATTATTTTTTATGAATGGCTTTGTGATTTGGCACATTTGGTTAGCGTGCTGAAGCCATTACTGCTATGGTAACTTATTCAAAGATGGAGGGTCTTTGCCCTGCAGTAAGATGATTACAGGCTGTTACTTAATTTACTCTAATGACATGTTTTCGTTTTGTGCTGACGCTACAGTCAATTTGCATATAGTCGAGAGTCAGCTCGCTCACGTATTGTTACAATTTAACTGGCGTATATTTGCTTGTTTTGTAATGGCACAGAAATTCAAAGCTTTCTGCTTAGAAACATGGCAAGGTCAAAGTATATTGACATGATGACATACAGCCAGGATAAAATGTAATCACCTTCCAAATTTTAATACAACAATCTACGAGATACAAAACAAATGAAGTATTTTTTCTTTTGGTATAGCCCAGTACAAAAATTTCAAGATAAAGCACTTAGAAAATGTACACAAAAAATCAAATGTTTTAAAACTATTTTGCGAATAATATGTTCGGGTGAAAATACGATACAGAAAGTCTATAAAAAATTTTGGATGCGAGGAAAAATCATCCTGTATTAATTTAGAATTTCATGGTCACTATCTCTTGAGTTAATTGATTCAGGGTTCCGTGTACCTTGTTTTTATGAGATTTATAAAGTTAGATTAGACCTTGAGTCCTTTACGTAGGCTTTTTTTATCCCACGGCTGGGCACAGGTTTCTGCTGGCGTAAAATATCGTGCAGTTCACGCGGGCAGAGCCAAGGATAAAAAGCGTCTTGCATGGAGTATTGCTCTCACCTCTGGGATGGTTCAGTCAAATACCAGCTGGCTGCACTTGACTCGGTAGAACACAGAGCCAGAAAGATTATTGGAGACGATGAGCTGGTGAAAATAACTAAGCTTCATAGTCTAGGCCACCGTCGCAGAGTTGCCTGCCAGTCGGTCTTTTACAGATTGTACTTCGGAGAGTGTGCTCTTGAGCTGCATGAGCTTATTCCGCCTTCCCCTTTCTATCTTCGGGAATCTAGGTATTGCGATGGTTATCATCCCTTCCTGGTTAAATACCGCGATTACGTACCAAGCGTTTCTCCTCTTAATTTGTGATGCGCACCCTTAAGGAGTGGAATGCCCTGACTGCGTATGTTTATCCGAAAATTATTATCCTAAAATTTTTAAAGCAAGAGCGTAAGCTCGATCCGTCTTAGGCTTCTTCTTAACCGAATTAAGTATGTAGTCAAGAGCAAGCCCATTGATTATGAAAAAAAAGCTTGTGATAGTGGCCAACCAGTTTTTAAGGTGTTGCCTGCTCTGAGGTCCCGGGTTCGATTTAGGAAAAAGTGTTTTTTAAAATTTTCTCTGGTCAGGGTGTTTATGGTACTTTCGTTGTTTCTGATTTCAACAAAGCGGGTGCTTTAAACAGTTGCTAACTGTGGCATCAGGACAATGTATGTGATGTTGTCCACATTATTTTTATTTATTGTTTTTGTTTGGTTTCATCTAATCTAGAAAAAATCATAGTAGACTAAGGTAGTCTACTACTCGTATGTTACTTTTTGTTCATTTCTTCATCATTTCAAAATATTTGTTTTGTTTTCAGGTGGATGGGGTTCCTCTCCATGGGGTGACAAATCACAGAGCTGTGGCGCTGCTGCGGGACGCCAAGGGGCCTGTGGTACGATTGAAGGCACTACGGTATGTTTCATAAATTGTCCATTTATAACGGCTCAATATATGATATCAGTGGGTCTAGCACGAAAAACTATCAAATTCGAATCGTTTGCGTGTTCGTATCGCCATCGAAATATTTAGTATGAAAACTTAAACAGCGCTCGCGCGGTCAAAACGAGAACTACGAAACAAAGCACGAACTTTGTGTCGTTTGCTTTCGATACGCAATCGATTCGAAGTCGATAGTTCTTTGTGCTAGACCCACAGTATATAAACTCGAAAAATTATGTCTCTGGCGGAACTCGAACCCGCATCTCCAGGCATACCGGGCGCGGCGCTTTAACCATTTAGCCACCGAGACACTACGTCATAGGCGTCAATTTTTCAAGCATATTCTTATCGCTGTAAGCCAGCGTTATTTCATCAAATGTTCGGAGTTTGCCCCTTAACACCCGAAAGAAACATCTTGCAGATGTTCGACAGTCAGTTAAAATGAAACAGCTATTTAAATACTTCTTATGATATTTTAAGCAATTAAATTGCAATTATAATAGCTAAATGGTTAAAGAGCCGCGCCCGGCATGCGAGGAGATGCGGGTTCGAGTCCCGCCTGAGACATAATCTTTCAAGTTTAATTAAATATATACTGATATTATAATTGCAATTTAATTGCTTAAATATCATATAAAGTATTTGATAGGTGATTAGATATTTTCTTTCTTTCTAATTGTAGTTTTTACAGGTATTTACGTGGGGCGGGGTTTGAAAAGCTTCAGAAGGCGCTGGCGGCGCAGGACGGGAGGAGGTCTCCCCTTGCACCTCCCAGCCCTTCGGTCACCTCTCTCGCCAAATATAGTTTTAGTGTGGTAAGTATATCAGTAAATCGGCAATAAAATAGTAGTAGAAAAACCAGTGACATTTTTATTACATTTCTCTCTATCTACAAGCTGATAATTTAGTAAAATGTCAAATTCGTTCGATCGAAATTGATAATATTTGTATTTATTTTAAATCTACATTAAATGAAAATTAAAATTAGTTAGGTGAACTGTCTAAAAAAGAAAAAAAATATACAGAGTCGAAACTTTTAATTACTAAATTCATTTACTACCAATAGTATTTCTAAAATTAACAAAAAAAAAACCTCAGGCAAATTTGCGTTTAAGTAGCTCTCTGACAAAAGTTATAGGTATTTTTTATTTATTATCTGTAGACATTAACAACAAAATTTATAATATTAGGTGGGCTAATATTAATTATAAGCAAATATTAAACTTCTTGACTTTTTTCCAATTTTTTCTGTTTTACTATAGTCTAAAGAAAAATTGACACTCTTTTTTTATATTATAGTACGACGAATCAACAGTGATAGAAGTGGAGCCTGATTCCGAAATACAGCCCCACCTGCCGTCCCCCACCTCTCCGTCTGAAGAGGCGGAGATAGTCATCGGACGGGACGACGAGACTCCAGAGCGAGAAGCGCGTCGGATACAAGACAAGTGGCGGGACATACTGAAGAACGAACACGACTGGCCGGGCCATCAGCACCACTACGACATAATTGTAAGTGATAGATAGACAGAATCTTTATTTGCATAGAAATAAGGCATATTTTAGGAAAGTAAAAGCAAATAGGTAAAAATATAAAATTAAAAAAAAAAACAGAATATTGACAGTCGAGTCATTCTGTCCGCATAAATTTGCACCAATACATACCATTGTCACAACCTCAGATCATTATATGATTTAAAAATCATTTCTGCTGATTTATTGATCCGACTTTTTACAGACTTAATTTTGGCTAAAAGATGTTCCTTACCTGTATTGTATTAATAAGCATTTTTGCTGTAAGCCAGAATGATTGGTATAGCGCTGAGCCCTGTATGCGTGGAGATGCGGGTTCGAGTCCCGTCTGAGACATAATTTGTCAAGTTTAAATACTGATATTATAATTGCTCAAATATCATATAAATTAACTACAAATTAGTTTAAGATCTGCCAAAAAAATTACAGATCTGTATTTTTCCGTGGATATCTGGCACATCACTATTTGTAACTGATAACTTCATACGGTATAAACAGATTTGATTTCTCTTATTCATTTAATTTAAATCTTTATCCATTACATGCGGCCCCCCCGGCATCGTACATAATCTTTTATGGCAATAAATATAGCCTATATAGGGTGAATGTAGCTTTTCAGTGTAGAAAGAATTTTTGAAATCGACACAGTAGTTTTTGACGTTTATTCATTACAAACATACACACACACACAATAATACAAATCTTTCCTCTTTATAATATTACGAGTAGTATAGATGTACCTAGATTAGAAATAATAACTTCAGTTAGTGGTTTATTACTTTTCACCGCTAAAATTATTCTACCTTCAAATGCTCACATTGATAATTTCTTAAATTTCTTTTCAGGTCGGCACTATAATGAAAGAAAAGGACAGCGGATTAGGCATCTCCCTCGAAGGTACAGTGAGGGTGGTGGCCGGCAAGGAGGTGCAGGCGCGACACTACATCAGGGCTATTGCACCAAATGGTCCGGTAGCCAAACTGGGCCTTCATAAAGTGGGAGACGAGTTACTGGAAGTAAGCAATTTACAATTGTTTTTATTTTTTTCCAATTTTTTTGGAAAGTAACAGCCTATAATCATCCCACTGCAGGAAAAAGGCCTCCATCATTGAATTCAAGTTACCACAGCAATGATGGGTGTATGAGCATAATCACCACGCTTGCCAAATGCGGGTTAGTGATCACAAACCCGAGCAACGTTCGAAAACTCGAAACTTTTTTGTTGCCCGACCCGGGATTTGAACCTGGGACCCCGAGATCTTGCCCCGGTATTTAAACCACTAGACCAACGGGGCGTTAATTTTTTTGATAAAGAAGTATTTTATTTAATTTTGTTAGTTTGTTCAGTGTTCATCTTGTTTACGAATCGGTTTATAATCATAGTAACAATAGTACGTATCATTGACTTATTAAAATAGAATTCCACTTCTCGAAGTAGAAAAAAACGGTTGCCAAGCTGCAATAAGTTTAAAAAAATTACACCGAAAAAAAATTGTGTAAATATTTTAAAATATGGAACAAAGTTGCACAAACGGTGGAAAGTTTTTGTAATGCTAGGATTCAAAATATAAAAAATAACATTTTAATTCCTAATGAATGCGATGACCTAGTAAAATATATATTTTTTAAATTGAAGAAAAAAGTTAAGGCGGTAATTCTGAAAGATCATAAGGTTAAACACAGTTGAGTGCAGTTGCAAAAAGAAAAGAAAAAAATATTTTCAGTTTATAGGAAATTATTCCTAGGTTTTTTAGTTGACAAACTAACTACCATAAAAAAGCATAGATATACTGTTTTCTTGAGTTTACGCGAACGCTATACATTGAAATGAAAGATAGTTTACGGATTTAGAACGCGTTTATTTTTGATTCAACCCGACGTTTCGATCCCTTTACAGCGTTCATGGTCACGGGTAGACTAAGGTGTTATTCGTCTTTAAGATGGTAATTTGAAAGCTTGCCTGGTTTAAGATCTTGGCGCTCCCACGTATGTTGTTCTTCGGTGAAATCCGCATACATGTTGGGATGAGATTGTGGTCTCGGCATCTCTTCAAGAAAGTTAAAGATGTTAATTTTCTTGCGCGCTTGGTCTTCATAATCATAGATAATATTTAAGTTTAAGACTCAACAGTCGGTGTGGTTGATCGAATAATTAAACCATAATTTATTTTCTCCAGGTAAACGGATGGAGGGTCCTAGGGGCTCACCACGTGGAGGTGGTGACCAAGCTGCGCGCGGTCGTGTCCCCCGTCGTGCTCGTGTGCGTGCGGAAGCAGGAGCCGCTCAGGCTGGACAAGAACGAGGCTGGGATTGCTAGGGTAAGGAGTGCTTTGAATTTACGATTTACATAACATAGTATTTTTTTTATAAATAATGGGCTTGCTCTTGAGAAGCCTAAGATGGAGCGAGCTTACCCAGAGGTACTGGTTCACCCACACACCAGCGGAACAAAGAAAAACTGTCCGGCAGGAGGGTGGTAGCATCAAGGCGGCCTCTTACGAAGCCTACCGCAGAGGGATCTGTTAGCCGTCATCATTGGTTAAAAAAACTAAGATGCCGTTGCCCAGGGTGGACCACTAGGAGGTAGAATTCACCACTATAAAATAACAGATTTTTAAGCATTGATGTAGAATAAAAACTATACTCCAAAATTAGTGCCAGTAAAACATCCTCACCGAATGACCACCCACTGAACATTTGGGCGCTCTTTTATCTCATATGCTCGTCATTCATCTGTATTGTTAGGGTCCTAAGACTACAGAGATAAATGAATAAGACGTGGTCTGTAAACACATATGTTGTATTATCTGGTGACAAAAATATTCGTATCTAATAATTTGATCGCGCCTTCGAGGGAGGAACCGCGTGCGATGCCGATGGTGGTTGAGAGGCTGAGTGCGGAGGAGGGCACCTACGGAATGTGCCCGCCATTCGCGTACACGAGTATTGCCGATGATGCCCGAAGCGTCTGGAGGGCCCGGGAGTGCCAACAGTATTGATGTACTACTTATACCTCTTGCAATTTACGAGAGAGTTTGGGATCAACGGCCTACCGAAGCACGACCAGAACCCCCAACTCTTCTCCGGTCAGGATTCGAACCCGAAATACTTACGTAGAAGGCAGACCACCACAATATTACACTAACCGGGTCGCCATCTTAAAATAAATATTTAAAAATATGTTTCCTTTCAATTCTTCTTCGTGTCGATGACGAACTCTATCATATTTTACAGGCCCAGTACTCTGTCTTCTTTAAACTTCATACAGCTGTAGTATCACAAGATGTCGAAAAAGTTTATTCAAACAATATTTGAAAGAATATAGCATACAATACTTTAAATGAATTGGTAAATACCTACATTGGTCATAAAGAATCCAAAAAATATTACAACATTCAGATTTGGCAATTTTACCCCGTAGATATATTTTTGGGTAGGTATTTTATATTAGTGTTGTATCTGCAATGTCTTAAATAAAGTTTACTTGCCCAAACGCATTAATTAAACCAGGTATGATCACAAATAACGGAAAGAAAATAATGATAATGGTAAACATTAATAGTTATCTAATAATCGATCCCTTTATAGATATAAATCCTACTGATATAATAGATGTAAAAGCTTGAATGGATGTTTCTTACCCAATCAGTCCAGAACGGCATAACACATCTAAATTAAATTTTCCTCGGTAACTATTGGGTCAAGCTTTTTTCGGTAAATGCACGGTTCTCCTAGAATACTTCTTAAATTCAAAATTCACGAAAAGTCGCGGACAACAGATAAGTAGTTCTTAGTAATATTATAAACGCGAAAATTTAGATGTATGGAGGTACCTCTAGATTTTTTTACTTTTTCACACAACATAACAAACTAATTTTGATCAGAATACGAGTACCTAATAGGTATAAGTATAGGTTATAATTTATACCAAAAGTCCTGGCAGTTACTGCTGGAAAACGGCATAACAGTTGTTTTTTGTGTGAAGTCACGTGATAATGCTGCCGGTTGACTACCATAAAAATTTTAAGCAAACCTTTGTTTCTCTCTAAAAGTCAACTCGTTCAAAGTCGCTAGAAAAAGCCAGTACCTATATTATAGGTATTTTTAATTTATTTATATCCAATTGTACAAGTATTTATCGGCAATAGTTTGTCGGCAATAGTTTGCAGTTCTTTTTAGTCATAATTAAGTGTCTTTTCAAGAACCAGATCCTCGGCGGTAGCTTGCAAGACTTGCTGGCGCCACCACAAAGACTGATAAAGGCGAAGTCGGAGAGCTCTGTGGCGTCGCTGTGTAGCGCAACTACCGTCATGTCAGCGGGACATGATCATGATGGTGAGTCCAAAAGAAACAAAAACTACTGTTACTGATTGAGAATACCAAACTTCTTATCATTAGTCATTTGCTGGGAGGTGAGCACTGCCCTTCCAAAGGAGGTGAGCACTCACAGAGCATGGAAAAAGGTTAGAAGAACGATGTAGGCGGGGCAGGCGCTCCACAGAGGTTATGAGCAAATGCTTGTAAGCGAGCGCCGTGATTGGTTTCAAATTTCAAAAGAATTCGCTTGATTGGCGTTCTTTGAACTCGTTTACGTGTAGTGGGGCGCAAGCGGCGACATCGATTCTCATACAAATGGCGCATGACACTTTTTTCCATGTTCTGTGTGAGCACTTACGTATAGTTATGCCAGGAAGAATGTGTTCTCTCTCCACCATTAGTTTAAGACGCTGACTGCAGCCGATGACCTTGAGCAATAAACACGCCCACAAATTTATTCGTCTTTGAATTTCTTTGGAACGCGCCGCAGCTGTCACTGTCGATTCCCGTAGTAGTGACAGAGAAAAAGCGCATGGAATAGAAGGGCCTAAGTGCCAAACAACAAAATTCGTTGTGCAATTTAAAATTGCCATTTTATTAAAAATCTAAATCAGCCATTTGCTTAAGCAACATGTAATATACAATATAGCAAAATTTTATTATCATTGTTATACGGACTGCTGAGAAAATGGTAATTTATGTATTTTCAGAGGCTACTTAGAGATTATTTTCTATCGAGAAAAGTTTTTAGAATCGTGTTTTGGAAACAACCACCTGGTCAAAAATATGATCAATTGCAACTACATAGAATTTGGCGACAATATGAGCCATAGGCTTAAAGCAAAACAATCTTCATTGAGCTGAATTTGGCTCATGTCAGCGTCTTAACTGCGATCACCAATACGCCTGTCAAACGTGGCTATTGTAGCTAAATCCTATAATCGGTGGTAACGCTGGCCCCAACTACTATGAAAACCTCGTTTTCATTAGTTACTCCGAGATTGATTGTTGATGACACTGAAGTAATAAAACAAAGATTAAATTATTACCGTCTTTTTGTCGCACCTGATGAGATGATTCCCTAAACAAATGAATATAAATAAAAAACAAGTAATATCAAAGACACTGTCGGTCTTCAGGTAGATTTTTAGGAAATGAAAATTCGTTTCATTCCTTTTTTAATCCCTCGATCGTGAGTTATTCCAGACACAATTGAAATCAATTGTTATCGCGGCACCCGAGTGCCTCCTGGGGGTTGAGGGATTAAAAGACTGCAAATATTAACTTTAACTATATAAATTATTTGCACATCATCATCATCAGCCCATCGCAGTCCACTGCTGGACAAAGACCTAGGAAATTATTTGCACAGTAATCTTTTACTGCTAGAAGACTTAACTGTGCGATGGACTAGTACCTACAGTAAGTACTTACACTATAGTATGTTTGTTTCAGAATTCTGCACAGATGATTTGGAAAGAAATCGATCGAGATCTTTGGAACCGCTGAGTGGCCTCGCGATGTGGAGTGACCACATAGACTACATCCAGCTGCAGAAGGAGGATAGAGGACTAGGCTTCTCCATATTAGATTACTTGGTAAGAAAGTCACAAGTGTATCCTTATGTCAAGTTGGTTGCACATTTGTTACGTTTGGAGTCCGTTCATTTTATCGAATTTTTATTGTTTATAGTGATTTTTGGGTCGTAAAAGTTGTGTTATTTTGCGAAACAAAGTGTCGTGCGAGTGAACAATATACAGTTCGGTGAAATAACATGGTGTATGGCTCGTAACCAAGAAAAGTGGCCGTGAATTTTGCGCGGGAACGCGAACAGTTCACCTCTTTCTTATTGGGGACTTCTCTACATTCCTTCAATCTTTCGACAGTCTCCAAAAACTCCATCGTCTAACATCAACGTTTTAATGCAAAATAAAGACAATAATACTATACATTTAGTTAAGATTCTTTTTTCGATGCTGATTGTGTATCTACTTTATTATATTTAAACATCAATGTTTAGGAGCCGGGTATTTCAGTGATAGTGATCTAGTTGGTGGTAGTTGAATGTACCCATCATCGCTGTGGTGACTTGGATTTAATGATCGAGGCCTTTGCTCTGTATGAAATAGATCATTTTTGCTTCAGGGCCTATCAGAACCCGGCAGTCACGTGATAGTACCTTAAATTTAATTTATGGAGGCCTTTGCTCTGTATGATAATAGCCCGTTTTTGCTTCATAACCTACCAGGATCGGTCAGCTCCGCGATAGTGACCTAAATTCAATAATGAAAGCCTTTACCCTGTATAAATGTAGACCATTTTTTCCGCTTCATCAGAACCCGTTAGCTCCGTGATAGTGGTACGGTCTTTGGTGGTTCAATAATGTTCCTATCTTTGGTGTGATAACTTTAATTCAATGTTGGAGGCCTTTGCCTTGCAGTCAGATGTTTAAAGGCCGCTACCTACCCATGATTGCTATGGTGTCTCAGATTTAATGATAGAGAACTTTGCCTTGCAGTGAGATTATAGTAGGTCACTTTTGCTTCAGGACCCATTAAAATAATGTCCTCCGTGATAGAGACTTAAATTCAATGATGACGGGCTGAATAATTGTAGGCCGTTTTTTCTGCAGGACCCATCGGAACCCGGAAGTTCCGTGATCGTAGTCCGGTCTGTGGTGGCGGGCGGCGCGGCGGCGGCCGACGGGCGCCTGGCGCCGGGCGACCGCCTCGTGTCGGTCAACGGGCTGGACGTGGCCCGCAGCCCGCTGGCCGCCGCCGTCAGCGCCATCAAGAGCGCGCCCAAAGGTAACCAGATTAGCCTGGAGTTGGCAGTCAGAGTATATGTCGGCATTCACAAATATTTCAGCAACCGTGCAACGCCTCATGCCTATCAGAGCGCGCCCAAAGGTAACTTTAACAGCTAGGAGTTAGGCATATGACAGCATTCACAAATATATTTTAGCAACCGGGCAACATCTCAGGCCTATCAAGAGTGTATCCAAAGGTGACCAGAACAGTACCGCGTACCCATTAGGAGACAAGTCGCACGACTCGTGTCCCAGAAGACGTCAGGCGACTTCACGCGATGTTGCCACATTAAGAAATGTACCGCGACATCGCGCAGCTTGTGTCTTGTGTTGTCACCCATTCTAATGAGTAAAGTCACTCTATCAACTAACTGACATAGACGGTGAAAAGATATCGAGCGACATAGGGTGATTTTCCGCGATGTCACATGTCATGTCAGATGTCGGTTGACTATTGTCCCCGAGAGAGAACGTGGCTTAAGTAGTTGGACATAAGTCAGCATTCACAAATATTTTAGCAAGCGGGCAAACTTTTAGGCCTTTCAAGGTGCGTATTAGGATACAAATGTCGCCCGACTCTTGTCGGTCAACGGGCTGGATTTTTCTCGCAGTCCCCTGACCGCCACCATCAGCACCATCAAGAGTGTGCCCAAAGGTAACTTGAACAGCAGGTAACAGGTATATAGCAGCATTTACCAATATTTCAGCAAACGGGCAACGTCTCAGGCCTATCAAGAGTGCACCCAAATGTGACCAGAACAGTATGGCGTAGGTACCCATTAGGAGACAAATGTCGCACGACTCGTGTCCTGGAAAACTAAACTCAACTAAACGACGGCGACAAGATATCGAGCGACGTAGGGTCATGTTTCGCGATGTCATCGCAAGGCTACTCAGCGGTTCCGAAGATCTCCGTTCCACGACAGATGTTCTATAGAGAACACGCGGCATAAGTAGTTGGATTTGTATCACGATAGCATTATTTCTGCAACCGGGAAACGTCTTCCACCATACCAGCGTCTTTAGAGCGTTGGCGTCCTTTCAGCGTTAAGTGAATGCCGCTGCGCAAGCGTTGTGTCAACACTGTTTGGGTTCTGTCGACTGCTACCTCGTCGAAGCTCGAAAGACGCTATAATAAAGGGTCTCTAAAAGTTAAGATGGCGGGGGCGACCGCGGTACTACACCTAGCTTGCGTGACTTGTTAAAAATGCTTAAGTTTGCACTAACTTCTTTACTGTGGCGGTCAACGGGCTGGACGTGGCCCGTAGTCAGCGTCATAAAGAGCGCTCCAAAGTTAACTAAAATAGCCATGAGTGAGTTGGGTATATGACAGCATTTATTAACAACGACATTCCTACCAGAGAAAATTAATGTAAGGTTACACATAATATGTACCAATTTCAGCAAATAAACTGAACCTTGAAAACTGTAGAAATGTTTCTTGATTCTCCAAGATATCATCACAGTAAAACATTAAACAGTAACTGTACTGAAACAATTTTTTATTCTCAACATACAATATGCCCGATAAATACCTTATCAAAGATACAGATGTTGGTAGATTAATTTAGAAATAAATAGAATATACATATTTGCTGTAAGTGGTGCCTTTTTGTATTAATATCGTGGATTCTGATTTTTTAACAGGCAAAAATGGGTGGCTCTACCTACTTTACCTTTTCTATGCACTTTGATCAAATAACCAAAGAAAATATAATATCTTCATCATCGTGAGCCTTAAATAGTATTTTACTAGACACTTCCCACTCCACAGGAAGGAGTTTGCCATAATTGCCACTCGAAGTTTGTTAAATTGTAAAAGATAGACGTTACTGCTTGAAGTAGAAGATATCTTCTGGCGGTACTAATTTAGTCTCCACTTCAAACATTTATAGGCAGAACAGGGAGGGAAAAAACATTTATAATTAGTTCTCAAAAAAAAAAAAAACTACATGGATCGTCATGGATTTACTCAATACTTAATTAAAATAATAATATGTTATTATTTGTCTATTACCTTCGTGATTTGTATATTTGTACAAAGTTATGATACTGCTGTGAAGGTTCTGCTTTGCTGATGTTTACTGTGATAACACTATCATAAATCAAATAGACGAGTCTGTATTTGTAGAATCGTGACATTCATTTATGTTGTAATTCTGTGTCGAACATCATTCAAAATATTTTGTTTGAAGTTGTATATTAGATTGAAATAAGACGCTAAAGATTCTGGATCAAAGTGAGTTAAATTAAGCAAGTTGTACGAATTTGGGTACCTTCTTATAATAATAAAAAAAGGTCAATCAATTTTTAATAATCTGCAAAAAAAGGTTAACTAATAGGGAGGTACTACTTTTTAATTAGTATTAATCCCTCGATCGTGAGTTATTCCAGACACAATTGAAATCAATTGTTATCGTGGCATCCGAGTGCCTCCTGGGGGTTGAGGGATTAAAAGCATGCCATTTCAGCCGAATGACGCCCACTGCGTGGCATAGGCCTCCCCGAGATTCTCCATAGCGATTGGTCCCGCGCCACCCGCATCCAACGGCTTCTAAATACTTTCACCGTTATTACCAGCTAGTATCATTCTACTGCTGGACGCTTGTTTGCCATAATCACTGCTTTCGATAGGCGGGTTTGTGATCGCAGTTTGTCTGATGGCAAAGAGAAGATGCTGCTACTCGTCTTCACCAGGCAGTAATCCTTTGGTCGCCTCTTGCGACATCCAAGGAAGGAAAGAAGTGAAATAACTATAAACGCATAACTCAATTTAAACTTATGATGATAAAATGACATTAAATATGGCATCAATATCAGCAACACTTAGGATATCCATCTTTTTAGTTTTTTTTTAAAGTGGCATGTATTATTTTGTTTCAGGAACTGTCACGATAGGCATTGCGAAACCCCTCCCTTGCAGCACGGTGGTGGGGGGTGAAAAGGCCAACGGACACAGTATGCAGAGCAGTCAGGTATGCTACAAGTCTATTACAACTAATGACATTGGGTGTAACAACTTTCAGTAAAAGTGTTAATAAGGAAACACTCAAATTAATACTAAATAGTGTAAAATCGAGCTAGCGACTGAATTATTTAAAAAAGACTTTAGTTAAATTGTTTTTATATAATAATAATAGGTATCGATCGATACAACAGCCTAATAATAATTTTGTATATCGTTGAAAGATATTAAGTTAAAAAGTTAAGGTTATACTGTGTATTTTATTTTTTGCCTGACTTTTGAATCAGGTTGAACCGAACGTGGTCAAATTATTAGAAAATCAGTTGAAAAATATTTTACAGTCACAAAAAACTACATACAGGAGTTAACATTCGTTTTGTTTTGGTAGTTTTTGGGAATAAAAAGAAAAACATTATCCTTATCTTCATAATTTAAAAAACATGTGTTTAAACTAACAAAAACATGAGTTCAAAGCCCACCCGCAGCAGATAAAAAACTTTTAAAAGTTTATGGGAAGAATTGTTGGGAACATACAAAGTTTTAAAATGTGTTAATGAACTGTTGTATTAGTGTTGTGTTTATTGTACACTGAGGGGACTTCCTCAAAGTAAGTTAACCATTTAATATAAGCTTTTCTTTGCTTAGAGCAGTACTTAAAATAATGTAGCATGCAATTTAAATATTTTCTATTACATCAAAATTAATCTTTTGTACAATAAAGGGAATTTATTCAAAATTACCGCTCTAAGAATAAAATAATTTAATAGTTTTTTTTTTATGAATATTTTTATGTTTTCCTTGTGATCTCCCTTTAGTGTACAATATGAAATGCATGCTTTTTTTTCAAATAATATACTAAGTAGCTACAAAAGTCGCGCAAACTTCAATAAAACGAAATCTAGTTCGTGCCCCTCGCGTGTTAAATAGTTTTTTTTTCGATTGCCTCAGTGAAATCCTCTTTTTACTCAAAACAATTGTATACATTTGAGTGACCTTATGTATCAAGTAAAAAAAACCCGGTCAGTATTTTTATATCGATAAAGTATTCTTCAAAGTATAAATTTATTGAATATTTTTTATTTACTTCCAAACAACTCAAAGGCCGTATAACATTACTTAAATCAGAACTGAGGTTTGCGCGGAGCCACAATAAAATACCGATCTAAATACCCAAAATTTGCATTTTTCAGAAACTGGAGTACTTCACGAAAATCCTTCGTCTTATCATGTCTCTTCACCAAGATATACTGGAGTTGCAACTTCAGTGTTCCCAGAACTTGGATGCTACACCACCAGCGCCGTCCGTTTTCAGGGTTCCCCCCAAAATAAAGGCCGAGATCACCATGAAATGACATGAAGGTAGACTTAAGTATTCCGTGACGGTAGAGTTACCGGAGCATGGGGACGTATCTGGTGAGGTGATTAAAAGTGATGAACAGAAGATTTAAGAATCAATTATAATTATTGTAGTTTTATAAAAGATATATACTTATTGACACAATGCTATACACCCGTATTTATAAACAAGTAAAAGTAATTACTTGACTAAAAGTAATTACTTGAGAGATAATTTCTATGCTTTAATCTTTTAATTACTAGAAGTTAGAACTATGAAAAGTTAGCATTCTCAGCCAAATAATATGACTATTAATGGTGAACCATTTCCTTCACGTAAGCACTAGGTAGAAACATCTTAAGTTATGACTTTCTTAAGCAATAAGTAATTACTTCTTTATAAATACAGGTGTTAGATAAACGAAACGTAACACCAAGTAACTCATTTTTTGGCAGTTTTGACATTTTGATGCCATTCGCTTGTGAATCGAAAGATGTGTCATTTCGCCTAGTCAGATTTAAGATACGACCAATAAAAACCTTTGAAATTATGGAATAGGAACACGGAACAAGGAACAGCACGGAAGTCACTATCCTGTGGAAACAATAAGTCCAGCCCAGTTCCATACATTGAGCGGTCCTGTCAGCAGCGGTTGGGAATTATTCAAAAAGGTTTTTTTTCTCTCCTGAGAAGGTCTTAAAAATTACTTACGTTGTTTAAGAACTTCAAGGATGAAAAAGACAAAGATACGGTACGCTCATACTTCGTGATTTCGATTTCTATTACGCACACAGTGTTGCAGCGGCGGCAGGGCGCTATTCTGCCCCGTTGATTGGTGGTTTGGTGGTGGTCTGCTGCGTGCCGACAATGCCGACCAATCAGCGTGGGCGCTGCGCTGGTCCAACCAATAGACATGACGCTTGTTCGCGTTCATTAAATATTTTTGTCTCGCTTATTCAAAAATCATAGCCATATGACAACTTGACAAATCGACAATATTGAAAATGATTGGTTTGGTGTACCTACCCCGCGTACCTACAGTTAAGTTTAAGGCTACGTTTATACAAAAGCGGACCAAAGCGGAGTGCAGGAGCGGACCGTGAATTGTGATTTGTGGAGAATTTGAACACAATAATTGGTCAAATATGACAATCTTCTGTGGTGGAGTGGTGTACATACCGGTTCTCAAGGTGTCACTTGCTCCGAGATCCTGAGTTCAATTCCCGAATAGGTCAATGTAGCAAAAAGTACTTGTACATAGTCACGGTGTTCTTTGTCGTTCGTTTACTTTGTTATCTCCGAAGATTATGAGCACTGTGATTGGCCAATTTACGCTCCGCTTGTCTCCATTCCGCTCAGCTCCGCTTTTGAACAACGAAAAGCATTTACATAAACGCTATAGTTTGTTAGAAATTAAAAAAAAAATGTGGAATCCTAGTTCACTAACAATGTGGATTCGAGTCAATTAGTTGGGTAATAATAGTATATCACCCTAAGTATGTTTATTTTATAATTAATCTCTTTTAGCTATCGGTCCGTTCGGTGTAGACAATTTTTTTTAATCTTTATTTATTTGGGACTTTTACAAGACGTGGACAAGTGTACTATTAATTTTAAAATGTCCTTCATGGTTGAATTATTTTATCTTCGCTTTTCAAACTACCGACTAGGCAGGTATTACTGAGCTATGATTATTTATTCCTAGGTCATCTTTAATGTATTTTGTTACTTTTCCAGCAATAATATTCATTGTCCGTTAAATACTTATAAATGTAAATATTAAATTTCTTCCTTCCTAGATCTCAAACATCAGCTTAAATTATAATTAAATGTTTAGTGTAATGATGATGTAATATGTAATGCTTGTTGACGTATGATCTAGTGGTTTGCAGAGCTAAGTTCGAATCCTACATAAGTAAAAGCATTTGTGCTTGATTATGTTTAAGTTTTAAAGAAGCATGTTTGGCCGTTAAAAAAATATTTGTAAAAGGTTTTACGAATTGAAAGCATTAGTTATCATTGTGTTGTTTTTTTAAATCATTATTTGATTTTAATTTTGGATTTTTATTGTAATTTGTATGTAAATTTTTTTTCTTTACTTTTTTTTTATTGTAGTAATCAAATTAAAGCAATCAATTGTAATTAATATATTTTCCCTTTTCTTGTTTTCAACTGATTGTTAATGTATATTTCTTTTTAAACTTGTTATTATTTTATTTTAATTTTTATTCAATTCTAATTATTTCTAATGTATTTTGATAATTAAGTATTTGCGATATTTTATATATTTTTATTTTAAAGTGCCTCTGGGCTCCCACGAAAAATCAGCGGTGCAGCATGCCTTTGGTTGTTGCGACCAATGCTGAGTGGGGGCCTTTTTGACACATTCATTATTAACTTTTCTTTTTGTTTATCTAATTATTTTTTGAAGTGCCAATTAGAGAACAAAAAAGCTTTGTAAAATTTTGCAATGTATTAAGTAGCTTGTGTTGATTTTGTGTAAAAAAAAAGGAAAGTAGAAATGTTGCCATATTTTATTATTACAATGTTACAAACTAGTATAAGTAGGTGTATTATAATTTCTATGAAAGAAAAATTTAAAAAAAATATATACGTACATCAATATTTTCGAAAAACATGCTCAAATAAATCGAGAAGCATTTAAAAACATTCGCTTACAGGAATTTTGTAACATATCATAGAAGTAAGACTGTGACAGCATCCAGATATATTATATTAGTTGAGTGATGTTTAAAATTTTATTAACAAAATGTTAACTTTAAGATTATAGGAAATTAAAACCAAATAACGATTTGCCAAATTGTATACTAACACCAGTTTCAAGACTGTTTTAAAAATCGACAAAGCCATTTTAAGGTTTGATAATCAAAGCACGGATAAAATTTAAAATCTAGATACGCGGTTTACTAAAAATGAAACTTCAAAATGTCCGCGCTTAAGAGGAAACACAGGGGCCGTTTTTCCATACAAACGTAGTCCCCTGTTTTCTCCCAGGATAACGCCAGTAGAGCAATAATTTTTATTACAAAAATCTATGGCCACAGTTATCATGTTTCTATGCTTTCCTTTTTTTCATAAATTAATTAATAAAAGAGATATGAGCCCTCAAAAATCGCAAAAATTCGCCAGATTTTGCGCTGTGTTCAAACATCCAGAAAACAAATTAGACTAAATTTTAGAAAAAAAGCAAAATATACAAACACGGCCAAAGCCTTTCTTTAATTTTTAATGAAAAAAGTATTTAAATCGGTGTAGTTTTGGAAAAGTAATCAGGGGAATACGAAACGTTAATTTGTTGTGCTTTTAGTAAGTATTTTTGGTCCAAGAAGCAGTTGTCTCTATCACACTCTGCGGTGGAGGCGTGTGGCACTGCGCGACAGCAATAGATTTTACAAATACCTATTTTTCAATTCTTTCGCCCGTAGTGTTGAGAGAAGAGAGCCCGTCCAGGAAACACTAAGGAAAAGAGAATTGAAAAATAGGTATTTGTAACATCTATTGCTGTCGCGCAGTTCCCGAACGCCTACCCGCAGAGCGTGATAGAAACAACTGCATCTTGAACCGAAAATACCTTCTAAAAGCATACAAAATCAACGTTTTGTAGACCCCCGATTCCTTTTTCTAAACTAGACCGATTTAAATACGTTTTCATTAAAAATTAAAGAAAGGCCGTGTTTGTATATTTTTCTTTTTTTTCTAAAATTTAGTCTAATTTGTTTAATATCAGTATATAAACTTGAAAAATTTTGTCTCAGGCGGGACTCGAACCCGCATCTCCTCGCTAATTTGTTTAATTTATGAAAAAAAGGAAAACATAGAAACATGCCAATAGTGGCCATAGATTTTTGTGTTAAAAATTATTGCTCTACTGGCATTATGCAGGGAGGAAACAGGGGACTACGTTTGTATGGAAAAAACGGCCCTTGTGTTTCCTCTTGAGTCTGCGGGCTGTGAAATCGACAGAGGTCAAAATATGTGATTGTGGATAAAGAATGCTATGATTGGTCAATACACGGCCCACTCTTCTCCGGTAGCACAATCAAAATATAAAGATGTTATGTTTCATACCTGCCCATGAAAACTCATGGTACAATTATTGGTACATAATATTTACTACTTATAAAATTTGTCCTTTAGAACGTAAGGTTAAGTTTAGATGAATGCAATTATAAAAAAATGGTTGCCTGTAAAGTCGGTTTTACGGGCGAAGATTTTACGTGACAACGTCTTTTTCTCGGTAGAATATTTATTGATATGAATATAATTAAATTGCACAATAGGAACAAGGAATTGAATGAAAATAAGAATTGCACAAATTTTAACTATAGAAATATATTTTGTTTACTAAAACATTGTACATGTAAACTTAAACTTAACTAATTCCTATTTGAGTGATTTTGTTGAGGATAGGACGATGATAGGAGAAATATGAAATGAAAGGAAGTGTTTCTGCTGTAATGTGTCTTGCGAAAGTCAAGTCTTTTTCCAACGCCAAGAACGTTCGAGAAAGACAAAGACAGAGACACAAGCATGCGCCGATTCAATGCGCCTAATTCTCTAGTGCTGCGCGCGCGGCAGACCGATCATAGTTGAGTGGGAGAGAGACGCAAGGCATTCGGCGGGCCTCTCTCTCGTTCGGTGACTCATCGTAACGTTATCGAGCGTTACACTTTTTCATAAGTGACTCCCAGCCGCAACCTAATTTAAGACGTTGTCACGTCAAAAGAGCACCTAAATGTAAAGGGTGCTTATTTGGGAGGACTCACAGATTGTGTATCTAGATTTTATTCAAAATTTATGCTACCAAAGTAATTGTAGCAACTATTGAAGTCAATGAAAGTGTCAATGGATTATATTGTATTAGGTAGGAATGTGATAAGGTTAGAAATAAATCAATGTTGTTTTATGATAAGAGCCAAAATAATGTTTTTATATGTTGCAAGATCAATAATATAATTAGTTTGGCACTTTTACGTCATATTTTATGTTACAATCATTAATATGTGAAAAAGTTTATTGCCAGGATACAGGCACGTCATAACGCACCATGGATTATTCTGAGTAAGGAACATGGCGTTTGGCAAGACTATAATGATTAAGTACTTTGAAAACGTAATATAATCTCTAGATAGAAAAGAGCTCAAAAAACCGGTCAAGTGCGAGTCGGACTTGCGCACGAAGGGTTCCGTACCAAAAAGGCCAAAAAAACGTATTTATTTTATTTTGTTTTTAGTATTTGTTGTTATTGCGGTAACAGAAATTCATAATTTGTGAAAATTTTAACTGTCTAGCTATCGCGGCTCTTGAGATACAGCCTGGTGACAGAGCGACGGACAGACGTACAGACGGACAGACGGACAGACAGCGAAGTCTTAGTAATAGGGTCCCGTTTTTACCATTTGGGTACGGAACCCTAAAAAGAAGGATACAGTAGAGTTCCGTGTATAATAACAGTATAAACACGTGCACGGAACTCTTCATCACTCCAACACTACAGACACAACAAATAAGTATAAAAGTCAATCTCATGTACTCTACTTTTCATACCTACCTACGATGGGCAGTCGCGCTATGTTTGTCAACTTAGACTTATGCACAAAATAAAATCGCGATAATTTTATTTTTATTTTATTTTATTTTATTTATTTGGAAAACAAACAGCCGTTTACGGTACATCTAATCTAAGTCAACTAAATTTTACATTTGCCAAAATAGTTTCCACAATATACTTAATACATGATTTGGTATTATTAAACTTAAATAAACCAAATGCATTGCATTTTTGGAGTAATATCGATATTGTGATCCTAAATTAAGTAACACGTAAAAGTGCCAATGTCTTATACCAAATAATATGAACTAGGAAATGTTGTGAACTATCGTAATAGCTAGAAGTAACTAGATAAGTCAATGTCCAATGCTTTAAGAGTCTGTGTTAGTTAAATATATTTAACCGGAATGCTTTGTTGTGTGTTGCAAAAATAAATGTTGCCAAAGTTTTTTATTTTTATTATTTTCTCCCTTGGACGAATAAACCACATTCATCCAAGTTTTCTCCTTTCAACTAAGGAAATATTTTTTTCCAAAGCTTAGCTAAAACCGATTAATCAACCTATCAAACAAATTCTATAAAGTTTGACATCTCGCATAGCTTTTCTAAGGGAATAATAAATAAAGCTGTGTTAACATACGTATTTATAACCAACTTAATATTAAACCAGTGCTGGAATTGGCCTCTCTAAAAGGAGGGTTTTGTCCTTATGGCCACGCATGGCAGACGGATTGGCAATTGCATTTTAGCCAATCAAATGGTGGACAGGAGCCTCCTGCCCGTCATCTTTTGGCAGTACTATTTAAGCACCTCGTAGGACAGTAGACATCGTTAAGCAAAAAAAGCATTGTGCTTATTTCAATGTGCCGGCACCACACGACATCATCTCACAAACAAAGCCTTACATTTCTAATTTTGCTCATGATTTCTTATCAAAAAGTTTTGTTCTAGGAATGCCTTAACTCCCTTGCGTCAGACGATCACACTGGGATGGACTCCTTCCACGAGTGTCTTCAGGAGTACGGTGAAGGTCTCGAAGTTGTACAAATCTGCCTTGAACCTGAAGAAGCTTCTATCAAGGATGAGGAACTGTCAGCGCTAGGGGACCTTAGTTTAGAAGACTGTAAGAAAGACGTCAAAAAAGGTAGCAAAGAAAAAGTTAACGGCTACGGCGATTTTAAGTGTTCGAAATCTGATGAATCTTTAGATGACCCTGATGACGACATGACAGTCACCGAAGATGATGTCCTAACTGCCCCTAGAGAGTTAAACTTAAGAAGCAAGTCTGCTGATAGGGTAGAAGACAGCGAAAGAAGTCTGTCTAAACAGCAGAGTAAGGATATTTCAACATCTGACGAAATGGTATTTGCTGTTACACCGACAGGATTAGAAAGGATAAGTTTTGATAGGTATTGGAAGGAATGCGATGACAATAAAGTTAATAAGAAAAAAATTGAAGAATTACGAAGCGACGAGAGTTGGAAAGAATGTGCGAATTCCCCAAACGAAGATACTATTAGCTTTTATGATACAGCAACTAGAATATCCGTCCAGGAAGAAACAAATTCTCTGTTGTACATTGATCACGAAGTAGATGGCTACGAAACTTGTCTTGACGACGACTCATCTGCAAAGTGTATTGTAAAAAACGCTCGTAAAAATTCGAGCGATCAACACACCAGAAATAAAAGTAAACACGATAAAATAGCTGTTAGGAACAAAGACAACGACGTAAGTGCCAAAACGTTTGAACAGAACACCGCCGATGAAGTTGACGAGGTGTCGTACACACGTCCTTATGTGCAAGAGCATATAATCAAGCAGATGCAATCGTTAAGGATAGAACCATTAAATATAAACATAACGCATAAGAAGCACAAGAAAAAAAGCCCAACGAAGCCGTCCAAGCACGAACGAAAGTGTGTCGAATATTACAACGATCAAGACGAGTGCCTAAAAGAAATAAGGCAACAAAAATTAGAAGCAGAGGAAAAGAAATACAAAGAAGAACAGAAAAAACTATTAGATAATAACACGACAGTTATGGAGAAAAAGTTACATCTGAAAAAGAAGGACCCGAGCGAGGAATCGACCGATCTTGAAAACAATTATGTTCCGGGGTGCCATAAGTGTTTTCTGGAAAACTACGCCTACGCGATAACTAAGGCGTACATAGCAGAAGCAAACGCGTGCAAGTATTGTGAAGTGATAAGAGATATGCTGGACGTTCCTAGGGGTTTATCTGATAGAAGAATGTCAGCGCCAGCGTTGGTGAATCTGGAAAGTCCTGTGTCTGAAACTGACGAAGAAGACTTTTTGATGGTGCCTGTTTCTCAGAATAGAAGAAAGTCTGCTGGACCTTTGAAGTTTCTCGTGCCTTCTAGAAGAGCAAGGTAAGTTTAGATTTAGTTTCTTTTAGATATTCTTAAGTTTTTTTATATTTAAACCGCAAACTGAAATGTTCTTTATGTTGGTGAGTAGTTTCAGTGATGCCATGGTGAACTAATGATGAAGTAAGGGGGACGATGATACAATTTTAGTACTCTCATCATTTCAATCACTAAACAAGTATCCGATTGCTTTGTTCTTCTGAATACGATGTAACAGTACTTTATGTCTTATAGTGATGTGTGTTGTGTGTGTTTGTGTACGTTAGTCACATAGATAGTGGTAAAATTAAGGGTACCTCCCATAAATGTAAAGTGGGGATGATTTCTTTCTTTTCTATCCCATACGAGTAGCATGCAGGTATTTCAGATAGGTCTTTTAAAGCTATAGTGGGCCTTTAGAAATAACTTTTTTATTCAGGGACCAATGTGTGACGTATTGAGTTTTTATGTATAATCTTTAGTGTCCCTCACTTTTCACGCATCGTGTTTCTAAAATAGTTTCAATAGTACCGTATATAACTAAGTTAACAGGAAAACTATTGAATTTAGTAGGGTTGACAAGTTGACGAGTTATCTATCTATACTATATACTAATATTATAAAGCTGAAGAGTTTGTTTGTTTGTTTGAACGCGCTAATCTCAGGAAGTACTGGTCCAATTTAAAAAAAAAACTTTTTGTGTTGGATAGTTCATTTATCAAGGAAGGCTTTAGACTACATAACATCACGCTGCGACTAATAGGAGCGAAGCATCAGTGAAAAATGTTGCAAAAATAATCGCGATAATAATAACAGAAATTGACGCGGACGAAGTCGCGGGCAACACTAGTAAATAATAAATGTATGAAAATTACATTACTTACCTCACGAAAGATCGATAGTTTGTTAATGTCATTTTCATACATTTTCTACCTATTCTCCAAGCGTAGAAGATAGAAAGCAACATTCTAAGGCCGCAGATCATCCTTAAAAAAGTCACTAAATAAAAAGAAGAATAAAAATAAAATAACAGAAGAAGTACGCACACACTCGGCGTCGCGTCGTGGTCCCGCTGAAAATCAACGGCGTGATGGCTACGCCTGTCACGACTTATGCGAACCTTTTTGACACCTTTATTTTATGCCTTAAAATTCTTAAATTATTTTCCTTTTTTCTATTCTTGTATTTATTATGTCAAATAAATTATTCTTTCTTTCTTTTCTTTCATGTTACATAATTAACAAAAACTAACGTACCCATTAACTCCCATTTTAAAATTTCATCGTATGTGATTGAGTGTTACTCCACCGTCCAGTAACAAACTCTAGTATTGTAGAGCACGTGTATTTCTAATAATAAAGTTTATGGAGTCGCTTTGTTATAGCTTAGGCGTCTGGACCATGTCATGGGTGAAGTAGAGCAGGTTGTGTGCGTGTGCGCATATTTTATTACTGATCGTAATTAAAATGGTCATTTAACAGACCAAAAACACAGTTTGACACAAAAAATAATAAAGAAAATGATCTTGAATGATGTGATAGATTAAGAACGAAGGAATCTTTATTTTTAAAAATTTTTTGATGAAATATAGGTACACGGTCCTATATGATAATGACATTTCGAACTTTCGAGGATATAAGTATAAACAGCTGTCCTGAATGTCTTGTCGTATTATTTTGGGGTGGTGGGATCTACCTCCTAGTGGTCCACCCTGGGCAACGGCATCTTTGGTTCTCTAACCAATAATGACGACTAACTGATCCCTCTACGGTGGTAGGCTTCGTAAGAGGCCGCCTGGCTGCTACCACGCTCCTGCCGGAGTCCAGCGCCAAACAGTTTTTCTGTGTTCCGCTGGTGTGTGGGACGTGGGAGTACCAGTACCTACCTCTAGGTAAGCTCGCTCCATCTTAGGCTTCTTCTTAACCGTATAGTTAAGTATGTAGTCAAGAGCAAGCCCATTATTTTTATTTAAAAAAAAATAGCTATCGCAATGCAAATTCGACTTTATGCACACGACCTTAAGAAAAATTCAGGTGATGTAAAAGAGCACCCAAAGGTATATGCAATGGGTGTTCATTTGGTTATGACGATATTTTGTGACTGATTGTGTCTTTACCAAGGTTTTTAACTCAATTTTACTATATTATTAAACGTTTATTCTACCCTCAACACACGCTATTATTTGCGGTGAAAATCATGTTTTTGATAATATTCAAAACACGCGAAAAAAAATTCTCACATATCATGTCTGTTGTGTTTGACGACCATTTGGATCAGTGGTAGTAAACGCTGCTTCTGAGCCATGACTCGCGGGTTCGATCCTCGCACAGTACAAATATTTGTGTGCATGTACATGTCTGTTTGTACTAGTCTGGGTGTCTTCTATGTATTATAAGTATATATTTACCAAAAAAAATATATATAAGTAAGTTTACCGGTTGTCTAGTACCCCATACGACAAACTACTTAGTAGTAGCTTAATTTGGGACTAGATGGCTCTGTGTGGCCCAGTGTGTCATGTCTGAAAAATATTTATTTTATTTATTTATATTATTTATGTCTTTTATAAGACAATGTATAAAATCGGTATCCCCCCTAAAAGCTCAATTTATGGCATCGTTACATTATTAAAAGACAAAAAGAGAAAGTCTAATATCGACTCGTTTATTTTTAGGCCGATTTCGATGTTGTTGTTTATTAATTATTCCCATTCGAATTTATAACGTAACTCCATCCCTATGGTAAAAACTTGGGTTAATTAGCAACAAACAAAAGTTCAAGTACATATCCAAAACCGTTAATAAAACTCCGCTGGCTTCAACGTAAAGCCCCTGAATAAGGTCGCGCAAATAGGAGCAGTCGCCTGGTATAAATAAGACTGTGGGATCCGAATCTCATCTAGTATATAGCAGTTAATTTTTTTTAAACATTTTAGAGATCTAAAAATTTTTTCGTCGAAATATATTTAATAAGCATCCAAATTTTAGTAAATATCAAACATAAAATCACTGATAGCCACCGAGCACCAAGAAAAATGTATCCTAAGAAAAAATTTACATACTTTGCACTATGCGTGACAAACAAACAAACCAAGAGATTTCCTGTTACACGTGACGGACGACCTAATGCGATGAAGACTTACAATAAGGACATTCCTAATACGATCTCCTTACATATCACGAGCTAGAATCAACTCTATCTTAATAGTTATTAGAATCAATATCCAACTGAATATGCTTGAATTTATACGGCCATGGTCTCAAAATAAAATAAACTTTAGTGCGAAAGACATATGAGTTATTTTGAATGGTAGATAAAAGTGATTTCGCAAATAACATTGGTGTTTTATATAAAACACAAGTTCAAGTTTGAAAGAATTAGTTCAATGTTACAGATGAAAGAATTCCATGATGACAATGCTTCCAGTATCTTATGCACCTTACCACGAGGACATTTTCATAGTGTTTGTTTTTTTTCTTGTACTTTTAATATCTTTTTATGTAATGATAATCTTAATTTTGTAATTTGCCTCAAGCACTGCTCCGCCTTCCCATTTCTTCGCATGTATTCCGGTACACTAAGGTTTTCTGGAAGAAAAACGCTTTTTAGCGACTATACCGCTTGAGTTGTACATCTTAATAAAATTATCTGTAATTTCTTTGCTTGGTAATCCCAAGGATATTCTATCTTTATCTATATTTTATACTTATATGTAATTTGTCTTTTTTTGTACATTACTTCAGTAGAGATTTATTTCTATAACAAAAGCATAGAAAATGATGACATGTGATAAATTGTGTATTGGCAGTTAATTGAACTACATACTTTGTTCGGAACCCCTGTTTGTATGTTTCAGGCGGGACTCGAACTTTTCAGGTTTACCAACATACCACTTCGTCATTGTGTCCCAAATACCCCAGTGCTATTTTTGAAAAAAATATCCAATAAAAATGTTAGTAATCTAGCACCACATAACAGTAAACCAATATCTGCAGAAAATGGCTTCCACTTACTTGGAAAATATAATATTTTTCCTCTAACCTACCTGTGTATTGCTCATTCCGTTAAGTGGCGTACCGCAGGGAGTTTCCATGTAATTGCATCCACTAAAGCTAAAGCATTCCCCTGGGAACGACTGGACTGTAATATCATAATGAGTTTGATGAATATCAAAGTTAATTCCTGAATAATATCTGAAAACTACCAATAACATCTGACCCCACAAGGGCAATATTATCAAGTCAATTCAGCAATTTTGTGTGGGAGACACCTAGTTAAATAACCGGCCAAGTGCGAGTCGGACTTGCGTACGAAGGGTTCCGTACCAAAAAGGCCAAAAACGGGTTTGTTGTATGGGAGCCCCCCTTAAATATTTATTTTATTTTGTTTTTAGTATTTGTTGTTATAGCGGTAACAGAAATACATAATTTGTGAAAATTTCAACAGTCTAGCTATCGCGGCTCTTGAGATACAGCCTGGTGACAGAGCGACGGACAGACGGACAGACGGACAGACCGCGAAGTCTTAGTAATAGGGTACCGTTTTTACCCTTTGGGTACGTAATCCTAAAAAAGTAAAGTGTCAACCCATTACGCTCATTGTTGAGCATGGGTCCTCTCCTTTTTATGGAGAGGAGTTAAGGCCTTAGTTACTACACCACGCTTGCCTAGTGCGGGTTTGGTGGACGGCGAGGGCAACGCTGTGGCAACATCACCCCGCTGTTGGACGTTTCTCAAGCCACCCGAAGGCCTCCAACAGGGCTTAACGACTGTTATCTCGTGACAGAAGCCGGGACAGACGACTTAACGTGCCCCCTGAAGCAAGGAAGCGCTCATAGTATGATGCCACAAACGGTCACCCATCCAACTAGTGACCGCTCCCAACGTTGCTTAACTGACAGTGACTGATCACTAAGAAGTATTGGGATATGGGCGCTTCTACACACACCTCGTAGTATAACTTTACTTTTATCGATTTAGCAGTAGTCTGGTAAAAGACCGAAAAATAAATAATAAAAATTTCTCTAATATAATGGATGTTTTAAAGATGCACACAAATACTCGCACACACCTACTTCCACTCATTATCGTTCCTCACAAACAGTCACTCTGCCTTACTCACTCCCATTCACTCACTCGTACTCAATGACACTCACTTACGCACTTGCACACACACACTCACACACAATCACACTCAATTACGCACTCACACTCACTTGAACTCAATCACACTAACTTACGCACTTGCACTCACTCACTCTTACTCAATTAAAATCACTTACGCACTCACACTCACTCATTCGAACTCAATCACACTCACTTACGCATTCGCACACACACACACTCACACACAATCTCACTCAATTATGCACTTACACTCGAACTCAATCACACTAACTAAAGCACTTGCACTCACTCGTACTTGATAAAAATCACTAACACACTCGCACTCACTCACTCGTACTCAATCAATCTTACTGACACACTCGCACTCTCTTAATTGCACTCAATCACACTCACTTACGCACTCGTACTCACAGTCACAGTCACTTAAGTTCTCGCACTCACTCGCTCACTCTAGAGCTATATCTATCTCAAATTCTTAGATGTCATCTGAATATGTTGACGGGTTTCTCCAATAGGAAGATTATGTGACATAATGTCTTAAATGGCAAAAAATCAAAATCCAGTTCCTTTTAATGCAGATAATATTTTCATTTGTGTATGTTTTTACTATTGCATTTGCAACAGTTATGAAGATTGCCGAGAGAAATTTTTCATTGTTCATTATGTGCGGCATGAATATAAAGGTAGAACCATGACTGATACACAATTTGACAAGGCTTTTAACGGATTAAGATACTCTGATTGCGGATTAAAAACCTCTCATTTTACTGGTAATTAGATAAGCTGATTTAGTTAGACTATTCTTGATAAGATAATACACAATCACTTTTGCGTGATGCACATAAAAAAAATGTTAATGGGAAAGTTTGAATGGATGTTTGTTTGAAGAAATTAGTCAAGGAAATAGCTTTTTATCTCCAATAAAGTAGGATACTATCAAAACTTATATTTGCAGTCAAATGTAAATTGTATCCCAATGATGCATTCATTACTCATTGTAGCAAGTTGTTTCATTTGTTTGTGTATAAGCAAAACAAAGCTAGTGTTGTTAAAAATAAATACAAACATGAAAGTAAATTAATAAAAAACAATCCAGACCGCCCCCGTGCGCGACTTATGAGGGATTATAGGAAACAGAATGTTAGGGATGCGGTGTAGGTACGAGATGGAACAATCGATAATATTAAAATTTATATTATACAAAATATTGTTAATTTCTCCATTTGTTATTATACTACTTAAATAAGTTAAAGGCGAATGTTTATGATAGATACATAGACTTTCATGAACTGAAGCAGATACATTTAAAAAAGTTTATCATTAAAGAGAACTTGATAATTATTTTTAAAACGTCATTTTACTAAATTCATTGCTGAGACAAGCGAATATTTCCTAACTTACAGTTTTGCCTGCCCACTTGATGTGGTCCGTCTTTTATGACGAGTTCGATTCCCTGTTGGTGTTTATGAAACAATATTTTATAAATTGCGTGATTGGGTCATAGTCGTCGTGCAGAAAGTCGTTCTCAACATTTTGGTACCGTTTTATGAAGTCACAGATGCCTATAATAGACGGCTTAGAAAACTCTAACTCTAGATTATGCTTGAAGGATAATCACACAAAAATAATAAATAAAGTGTTTGTAAAATTTTATTATATATTTTGGTTGTTGATCATAGCACTATAGGGTGGTGGGATCTACCTAAGTGTTCCGCCCTGGGCAACGGCATCTTTGGTTTTCTAACCAATGATGACGGCTAACAGATCCCTCTGCGATGGTAGGCTTCGTAAGAGGCTGCCTGGATGCTACCACTCTCCTGCCGGAGTCCAGCGCCAAACAGTTTTTCTGTGTTCCGCTGGTATGTGGGAAAACCAATGCCACTTTCTGGGTAAGCTCGCTCCATCTAAGGCTTTTTCTTAACCGTAGAGTTAACTATGTAGTCAAGAGCAAGCCTATGGATTATAAAATAAAATAAAAAACAAAGTTGCTGTATTGAACACTAATAAAATGATATGGTAAAACCCTAAAACGATTACTCTTTATAATGTTAATATTATATAAATTAAGAGTAGGTTTTATGTAAATCAAGGCGTTATATATCATTACATAAACTTATCTTCAAACTGACTACAAACATTTAGCACGTTGGAAATGATAGTAAAAAAAACATGTTTTTAACTGAATAAAAACTGGCATTATTTATCGATATTCGGTACGGACTACATCTCTATGAGAAAATTGCTAATACCCATAATTGAGTTACGCGCCGCGACCTCACCGCACCATTGCGGGTAGACAGCCCGCGCCAAATCCACGTACGTTTTCGTCCACAAGTATATCCGAAACAGAGTTCTGGTATCCGAAAATTTTGTAGTGAACGCGTCACTAAAAACGGGAATGTTTGGAGTTATTCTGGGATAATTGGTGAGTTTTTAACTTAATTAGTGATTAACTCAATTAGGGTAATTGGTGTACTGAATGGTGTTGCTAGGGAATCGGTGGCCGTTAAGTAATTGGTAAGTTTTAAAAGTATTTAAACTAACCGCAAATTATGTCACCACAAATCGTGTATCGTTAAAAAAATATACAGATTTTCTGTCGATGCGAAGCAAACAACGAACACTGGCTATACGATTAAGCTGACTTAGTGATTGAAATGTAATATTTTTTGTTCTTAGGGATGGGATGTTGTAACATATATTTTTTAGATAAAATATTAATTAATTTAAAAGATTTAAAAAAAAATCTCGATTTATCTTTCTATCTCTATTATCTTGAGATTAGGTTATTTATTTTATGTGGTATGATATGACCAAGCATAACTTATCCGACGGACCGATTTTTACGAGATAGCTTATAGTATGTTTGTTTTTTGATTCGTTTGTAATATAAATTATCGGGTGTTACGACTTTGGCCAAATCGTCAATTCGGCAAATTAGAAATAAGACAAATTGGTAATTCGTCAAATCTTCTTTTCGTCAAATTATGCAATTTGGCAAATTCGACATTGTTTAAGTGATTTAAGTACACTTAACAGCAACAATCTCTGTTCTTCTTTTCATCTCATTAAGGGTTGGTGGTAGAATAGTAATTGTTTCACTGATGAATATCATATTCATAATTTATAGAATCACAGCCTAAATGTGTAATATAGACTCAGCTAAATATTTAAACTTGGAAAATTAAATTTAGTTTAATAATTCTAGTAAATACTTAATCATTGCAAGGAAAACTGATTAGAAAAATCGTTATTGAGGGTAATTAAGAAAAAAATAATATACCTATCACCTACATTTTTGATATTTTCACACACATAAATAAACTATTTTTGACCTAATAGGTCAGTTTATTCCAAACTTTCGGACTACTTCTATCACACTTTACTCCGCGACCGCGAAATATTATCAATGGAAATTCTACGTACTAATTTAGACTTGTTTGTTACTCTGAGAGGAGAGGGAGTTCGTTCCGTCATGAAGTATTATTCAAGTCTGGTGCGGTGGTGGATCGCCTAGGTGATCGAATTACTGACGAAGATCTTGTAACGCTGAACGAGTTTTGTCAAAAATTTGCACGAGCTGCTTCACAAAGATGTAAAAAATCGCATCGTATCCTTGATGCATTTAGAAAATAGTACGAGAACTGGCTCCAAGCTTGTGTTATTGGCCAAATACACACTCACAACTAGTGAAAGACATGTAAATTGACTTTTACAAAAAAAAGACATATACTTGATGGAAAAAACATACGACATAATATGCTTCTATTTGGCCAGCATTTTCCGCCTAGATAAACTTCTTAGTGCACTTTTCCCGTCAAGCGGATTTCAGCCTACGTGCGAATGTGGTCTGCGAGTAACTAGCCGACTTGATAGAAAAAAAATGTATGAAATAATAAAATTCGGGCAACCTGCGGAATGACAGGAAAAGCACGCTTAGAGTTATATCTAAGCGACTGTACATGGACTTCAGCGATGTCGTATTTGGCAAATCGCATAATTTGACGAAAAGAAGATTTGACGAATTACCAATTTGTCTTATTTCTAATTTGCCGAATTGACGATTTGACCAAAGTCGTAACACCCAAATTATCTAATCTATCAATTTTTACAATTCCACGGTGACATGCCATCGTTATTATTCCACGACTCATTCAAACATAACGTGGAAAATCATTGTTTCTAGTCAGCAGTTGCTGACACTGTATCCAGAATGAAGAAATGTTTTTTACAGCATCATAGCTTGTAACCTAACCTTTAAAGGTTTCCTTAGATACCAACTGGTATACCATCGACGTATTCTTGATCGGCCAACATTAAATATTGGTATAATGCGCTCAGCGGAGCGAAAGACGTCTCACAGCCCACTGGCTCCGGGATGATATCCCAACCTTTTATGCTGCATCCTAAATGTTAAGGCGATTATAGGGTAGTTTCAGATCGAAGAACGAACACTTTGCCGACTGATCTCCAATCGGATATGAATAATATACATACATAAATAGATAGATACATACATAAATACGTAAATAAATACATACGTCTCTAAATACATCGATAAAAAAAGAAAGTTTAAAAGCTAAATCCCGACTACTAAAACACGCTCTAAAAAGTACGAAACAAGAAAATATGTAGTCTGCGCTGAAATTATTATGTAGCCGTGATCGTATCCTGCAATTATCAGGTGATTGCAAACAAAGCTGTCAGAAACAGCTAAAAATACTTACATATTTGAAATGTGCTAACAAAGCCCTTTCATTCGATAGGTGTATCGTCTATCGTGTGGGTACACGACACCGTCAAGATTTTTTTTAGTTCTTTACTTTAAGTTCCCTAGTAAAGAACAGTCGCTGCAGTCAATGTAATGTAACGGCATGTACTTATAATCAGCGGACGATCAAGAGGCTTCCAATGACACCTAATTCGTCCAATTATGACAACTAGTTTAGAAGTTATGAGGGAACAGATGAACATCCATACCCACATACCTACATATACATACATACACACATACAGGTCAAAATCATAACACTCCTTTTTGTTTCGCCGTAGTCGGGTAAATATACGAAGTAGATACCATACCAGTAAAAGTAAACGCCCCTTGGTCTAGTGGTTTAAATACCGGGCCAAGATCTCGGGGTCCCAGGTTTGATCCCCGGGTCGGGCAACAAAAAGTTTCGAATTTTCGAATGTTGCTCGGGTTTGCGATCACCAACCCGCATTTGGCAAGCGTGGTGATTATGCCAGTTCCCATCATTGCAGTGGTAACTTGAATTCAATGATGGAGGCCTTTTCCCTGCAGTGGGATGATTATAGGCTGTTACTTTACTACTTTTACTTTAGATACCATCCCATACAAAAATGACACTTTGGACTGTTACTTTAAATAGTTATAAGAAGCTAATGTCATTACTGTCATACATAGTAACTTAAGCTTGGACAAAGTATCCAAAGAACAGCTAAAGCTCAAAAGATACAAAACATGTGAATTGTAAAGTAACTTGAATATTGACCTGTCACTGCAAACTCAACAAACATGGTGAAAATGAATATGGCTGAGGACGCAGCGTGCCGATTCTTCCATGCATCAGAAGGAAACGACTTCTTACATACTCTGCTCATGTGGTTCACTCACGAGTAATAGAAGCACAGAAGATGAAAAAAAGGTTAGAAAGGCGATGTAGACGGGGGCAGGTGCGCCACAAAGGTTATGAACAAATGCTTGCAAGTGAGCGCTGTGATTGCTCTCTTTTGATTGGTGATTCTTGAATTGAGAATTCGCTTGATTACCGTTTTTTGTACTCGTTTAAGTGTAGTGGCACATGAGTAAGTGGTAGTGGGGGACAAGCGGCGGTCTCTTCTCGTACAAATGGCGCATGAGCCTTTCTAACCTTTTTCCATGTTCTGTGAATAGAAGTATCGAGGGTTTTGCCATCGCACGTTGGTAGATGACTTTCACTAATGGTGGAGAGAATACTGGCATTTGGTAATCCTTTAGTCGTCTTTTACTACAACCTTATGAAGGAAGGGTGTAATGGCGCAGAATTAGTAACCGATTTTACTTATTTTGATTATGCCGAGTCGCGCTCGTTGCGTGATCGCCTCATACTGAGCGGAGACCAGTTTGGTGCGATTAGTTTTAGGTTTTATTGTCATCTAGTCTTAGTTATGTAGTACTAAGTTAGTGCTTGAATGTATAACAGTTATAATATCAGTATATAAACTTGAAAAATTTTGTCTCAGGCGGGACTCGAACCCGCATCTCCTCGCATGCCGGGCGGGCGCCATACCATTAGGCCACCGAGACACTGCGACACGGCGCGAATTTTTCCCGCCAGGCATGCGAGGAGATGCGGGTTCTAGTCCCGCCTGAGACAACATTTTTCAAGTTTATATACTGATATTATAAGTGCGATTAAGTTGCTAAAATATCAAATAAAGTATGTATAAGAGTTACTGAAATATATTTCTTTCTTTTTTCTTTGATGCAATTCTTCAGTGAGTTATATTATAGTGACCATGAAAATTAGTAAAAATACGAGTTTAATATAGTAGAGTATAGTAACAAATCAGTAAAAATCATTAACTTTGGTGAGTGAGAGTAAGCATTATTGATTTGTAATCAAAACAACTGTAATTAGAGATCAAAGATATCAATAATTAAATTATTTACTGAGCTATTAGAAGGCTCTGCCGGGTGCATTGGATCAAGTCAGATGATGCGATTGTCCGCTTCGTTGAGCGAAATAACAAACGCTGTGCAAACTGATTGTAAACCTTAGTCTCCACCGGTGAAGACCATTTATTTATGCCTACCGTGAGGGCGTTTGCCTAAATCGGGCTTCCTCGTGAAAATACAGCAATTTTATGCATTTTATCGTGTGTTTCCTAGAACTATAGCTTTTTCTTTGTTGACACATCACAATCCTATATCAGTCCACTTCTAGACAAGCTTGTTTAAAAGGAGGATCTCGTTTGGAAAATGTTTCTAGCAGTAGGTACTCCTTTAATCGTATTAGGAAAAGAGGGATGATGCTACTCTTTTGATGTTAAGGTACCACATTGAAAGAATAACACCACCCTTTTCTCATTCTACGTATGTCTTAAGTCGCGACTAAAGAAGCACTGCCCGATGAAGACGGTTAGCAACACAGAACACGGAAAAAAGGTTAAAAATGCGATGTAGGCAGGGCAGGCGCACCATAGAGGTTATGAGCAAATGTTCATACTTCTGCCCAAACATTAATGTAAGTGAGCGCTGTGATTGGTTTCTTTCGACGTCGCGCAACCCTATTGATCGTACGACGTAAAAATAATTCGTTTGATTGGCGTTCTTTGAACTCGTTTATGTCAGTTTGTGCTTATTATGTGCACAAGTAGCAGTGTGCAAGTGGTGACATTGGTTCTCATACAAATGGCGCATGACAGCCTTCCTAACCATTGGAACAAAGTTCCTTATCGCGCGTTGCGAAAGGGCTAGCCGGAAAAATTGTAACGACAGTTTTTGAACGACACTTTTTACTATAATTGTAAGCCGTGCGGCGTGCGCGTGTGTGTGTGAGAGAGAGAGGGGGGGGGGAATGGGAGAGGGAGAGGGAACCTACTAAAAATGAACTTCGTTCCATCCGGGTGTCCCTTGACACCTCTCAAGTTTTTTTCCATGTTCTTTGTTTAGCAACGTCTTTTCTCTATCATTGACCAAACTGTGTTCGCCGACCGTGGCGATTATTGTGAAATCCTCCTTTTTGAGAGGCTGTTGATGATAATGATGTAGGTCATGATTCGATGATGAATATGAAATTATAGTTAACATATTTTACCAATATCGAATGACTCAAGTCAAGGCATTTGTCGTCTCGCCTTAGGTATGCTTCGAATCGCGTTTTATCTTGTTAATACATAATATTTAAACTTTCATGGTCACTATAGTATGGGTTAATTGTTTTAAGATGTCTACCATATACCTTGTTTTTTATGAGTTTCCGATATTTCGGCACTGTTGCAAGCGCCATGATCATGGTATAACTGTTCTTTCACTTGTTGTATCGTGACATAGAAGCATCTAGTGTGCACTCAGCTTTAAGGATTCTATTTTGTTTCTGTTGCTAGTTCGTTTTGCCCGATTAAATGAATAAGAGTTCTTCAGATTTGATGGAACTATGATCTTTTAACTGTATAATATAATTGAAAATTAATATTACTAAAATTAATAATGTTAAAAGTGTAGTTTTTTGTTTGTGTTGACCGCTTGATGGACCACGGAATTTGGCTGAGAAATAGGCTGTAGGCTGGATTAGCACTAGCAGTAGCACATGTGTATGTGGTAGTAGTCTGTTTATCTCCGAAAAATGAGCGATGTCGTAGATCTAATTTCAAAACTAAACTCGGTCGAAGTAACGGGCAAAAGTTTTTGACGGTTCAATATTTTAACCTTCTATTTTTTAATTTCGTACCTAACATTTTACATATCAACAATAATAAGACTTCAACCGATCATTTCCGCGTCCTATTTCTATTAGACTATTGTGATATGATTCTCCCATGATTGATTACGCGACAATGGTGGAGCCAGCCATGCGGTACGCGGGTTACTGGATAATCAAAAGGCTTTTATGTAGACTCAGTCCCAGTTTTGAAAGAAGCTGACGACCTCCGTAGCGGAGTGGCGTACACACCGGTTTTCAAAGTGTCGCCTGCCCTGACGTCCCGGGATCGATGCGGCGTCACTTGCTGAGTCGTAGACCCTTTTGTCTCAATGGCTATTAGCTTATTTGTGATTGTTTATTTATTAGGACAACCAACAAGGACATACACTAGAACATGTTTGTTAGGAGTAAATAAGATTCCTTACGGTGAGTGTTGCCTTAAGCTTAGTTTAAGTTACTTTATTGTAATTATGCTGTTGAGACAAATAAATAGTTTTATTATGGTAAAGTCAATGTAGAAAGTGTTCTAAAAAACTCACCCACGACTAAGCACACATACCTAACCCACTCGATCATAATATTTTTTTAATAAGGTCGAAATTTATTATTAGTGAAATTTTAAAATTGAAATTTCTATGTGTTTAAGTGCAATGACTTACTTGTAAGATTGTCTTGCTAGTTTACAACAAACAATGTTAGGTATTTTTAAATGAAAATTGAACTTGTTCATCTAGTGAGATGACAATGTCAAGAACCAGTAAACAGATTTTGTGAGACGAAAGCTTTTATGAAGAAATTTTATTTTTCAGAGCACTTAGTCTGAAGCTTCTACACTGAGCTTTGGTGCAGTAGATAAAGCTATATTTCGATACTACTTAATATTAAAGAGAATAGTTAGCAGACAATCTTCGTGTAAAAAACTTAAAAGAAAAACCCAAAATTTAATATTGAGACATAATTTTACTTATGAAAAAAATATGTTGATCTTTTATACGACGCGTATTTTTATTTTTATTTATGATCTTTAGCGAAGTCAACATAATGTCTTAAATTTTGTTGTATGAAAATTTGCTCTGTTTACATAGGTACAGAAAGAAAAATCCAATTGGAAGAAAAAATAAAGACAATCATCACCATCATCCTCAGTTCTGATCAGTCCCATGCCACACGCATTCAGCCACCTTCACCAGATCGTCAGTCCACCTTCCCACAGATTGTTTTCCGGTGCGCGGTCGCCATTTCGGAACCTATTCGCCCCAACGGCCAGTGGTTCTTCCTACTGTGCCACTGCCACTTCAGCTCCTCAATTCTTTGGGCGATGTCGGTTATCAGTGGAATAATATTATCTATTTATATTTTGTGATATTCACATTTCTAGACTCTACGCGTTTTCCTTTCAACTCAAATTCATATGTCCTCTAACTGAAGAGATCGCTTCTAGCGATCATCATTCACTAGCCCTGTTCCCAGGTCATCTGGGGTCGGCGCAGTATGTTTTCCTCTTCCATACAATCCTGTCACTCGTCATCAAGTTTTCTACTCCTTTCTCAATCATATCGCTTCAAGCGATAAGACCACCTAAACTGTAATGCTCTTAATATATTTCCACTATCACTTACATTTATTTTGCTTGGTGTGCAATCAAGAGTATCTATTAAGAGTTTCGGTTTTTGATTTACTGACTTCAAATTACAGGTGCTGCAGCTGTTTAAAAACACAAAGCAAGTATGATACTGTTTTTTCCGTTCGAATACAAATAGCCAAGCCATTGTCTAGTGCGGCAGGTTTTCGGTTTTTTAAGTTGGCTTCAGCAATTTTTGTTTGAATTAAGCTCCTATGTAGTCCATTCGCTGTGTTCGTTCTCTCGCTAAATTCATTTGACCGCTACCTAACGATTAGTAGGGTTTCAGAAAAAAATAGTATTATTTTGTAAAAAACATTATAATATCAAGATTTTCCGTCATATCACGTTACCGGTTATATCTAGCTCCTAAAAATAGCTATCTTTATAAATAACTTGCTGTTTATTTCGACTTTGCACGCGATTATCAATGAGAAAAATTATAGAGCCATTATTAGAGCCTTTATATCTCAAAAGAAATTGCAGGCTTACTCTTGACAAGTTCGAGTTACGATCAAAATCGAATCGAGAATCAGTGATTTGGTACTCTGAAAAGTGAACCTAAACCTTTGAGTCGATGGTGATTAAGTTATCAACCGAAAATGTTTAACGGATCGCCATTTTAGATCGATATTGACTTGATTTTGATTTCGATTCGATTGAGTTTGTTCAGATTTTGGCTAGGTCGAATCGAGATCGAACTTAAATCAAATTCAAGAGTAAGGGGGTTGATTTGCCGAGCACATTTTCTAGAGTCTTGTAGATCTTTATTTAAAAGGCTACATATTTTTCCAAACTTAACTTCCAGACCCAAGCTAGTTTAGGAGTTATCGTTTTCTAAATTAACACGATAGATATGATCTGACCCGATACCCTCGTTAGAGGTGGACCTAACATATGCTGGGTTAAATACATTAAAAAACAGCATGTAGGAGTATGTATCTCGTTCAACATAACAGTCTGTCTGTATACTCGGCGTTTATGAAATGAAACAACATACAGATGCACGTTACTGGGAAGGCGGGAGGGCGAGAGGGCGTCGGCCGGCGCTCTCCCTCAATCCCATTTAGCGATGCTGATCGAATTAAATTTTCACATACTGCAGACGGGTTATTGCTCACTGTGTATATTGTATTGTAGAATTAGCTTTTTGCCCGCGGCTCTGCCCGCGTGAACTACACTTTATATTGCTCGGAAACTTGTGCCCAACAGTGGAATACCAAATAGCCTATGTTACTTCTAATACCTCCAAAAATATGTGAACAAAGTTTCATGATGATCGGTTACGTAGTTTTTGCGTAACAGCGTAACAAACAAACTTACATTCACAATTCATAATACTCGTATTACCTTGGTATAATAAACACTTTGTAACATAATTGGGTTCAGAGAGAAACGAAAAATGTATCTATAAAAATTTCCACTGACAAGTACTAACGTACGCCCTTAACTTCTTATCGACTGCACCAATTCAATTTTTTTTTCTTATGTTATAGTCAGAAAAAGGTTTGTATGAATGAACATTTTTGATTATTATATGAAAATAACTGTACTTACTCGTATTAGAAATATCCACATAAAAGGAGGTAAAGGGTGATCATGGTCATAAACGGGCTGTTTGTATTATCTTAATCAGTTTGATTTCTGCAAATAGGCCACTGGAGGCGCTTTTGTCCCATTATTTTAACTTACCACTGCTTCCGGACATGAGTGAGCCAGTGCCCATAAGAAGAAGAAATTCTTCATTGGTGAACCAAAGCCGGGACGAACAGCTAGTTTAAACACAGCTGTTTACTAAAAAATTGATAATAACAGGAACCAAACAACCGGCAGCGCCATCTATTGTTTGTTTCACGTGATCTAAGACAAAATACAACTGTTAATATTACGCACTGTTCCTGTAGAAACGACACGGAAATGGATAATAACATATAACTTTAAAAATATTATTTATGAACTACTTTACTGTAAAGTTTATTAAAATTAGTAAAAATAAATTTAGCAAACAGAGTACATTATAGGTCTAAGCGAAAGGTCAGTGTGAGGCAGTTTTTGCGTAAAAGACTAACTAATTCGTACTTGCATCCATACAAACATTTGAGTTTATAACTTTAATAGAATAACTACATTGAAGTTAATAGACCAGGAGTTTGCGTGTCCAATTTTTCACTTAACCACTTAAAGTGATCAGTATCAAGCCACATGCGGTAGTATTTTGTGTTTGAAATTGAAACGAGGCGTTGTTTCTTCTTGTTTTATTTAGTTAAGTGTTTAGTTATTTTGTTTGCTATCATTTTATATCAACAAACTTCCGCATTACCTATATTATTTATTACATTTGTAAGATAAACAAGTTCTTAAGCGGATAACGCGTCCCAGCAAACGTAGTGTAGGACGCCCTGAGGCCAGGTGAAGTGATGATTTGCGCAAGGTGGCTGGCAGGAGCTGGATGCGAGAAGCCGAAGATCGACCTAAGTGGCGTGCAATTGGAGAGGCCTATGTCCAGCAGTGGACTGCGATAGGCTGATGATGATGATAGTAAGATAAGATATTATTATATTAATACCTAGGTGTTCCCTGTCATGCGTCGCTGTGGCACATTGTGATTGAATGGTTTTTGTTTTTTATTATTTTTATGTTTTTTTTTTTTCGCGGTCGCGGATAAATAGATAAAAACAACCCTTGATGCGGATTACATATCATGCTAAAATTTCAGCTCGATCGGTGCAGAACTTTTTGAGTTTTTGGAAGCGTACACAAACCAACATAACATTTTTAAATATATATAAGATATTATTGATCGCCCCGTTCATCTAATAGTTCCTAGTCTGCCTGACCTGACAAGATTTTCGAACATTACTCGGGTTTGTGATCATCAATCTCAATGCCATTCACTTTCGTAGGATGGATTCTAGCAGTGCAGACAAGTGGTCATGATGCGGGTTAATGATTAACACTGCTACTGCTGTGTGTCTAAATGCAATGAGTCTAATGCCTTTGCCCTGCAGTAAGGTGATTATCAGTTTTGTTACTTTACTTTTTGTCAGGTTTATTAACCACTTGTCCGCACTGCTACAATTCGTCCCAAAACATAACTATATTGACATTCTCAATCAGTGTCCGCCCCGTATTCAAAGCTTTACCTTCCACAGCTACGTCCCACAGTCAGCGATGACCGTGACGGCGGACCCTGATGGGCGGGGCTCGCTCTCGGCGCAGCGGTGGGGACCCCCGCGGTGGGTCACCATCAAACGGAGCCCCGGGGCGCCGCTGGGCGTCAGCATCGTTGGGGGCAAGGTGAGAAATAGATAATACTGGTGTGACTGGGTACGTTTGATGGTCAAGCGAGACACAGCCAGAATTGATACTGCGGTGTTGATTTCCTGGGGAAATAATGCTCGAGGCAGCAATGCCCGGAGGAATAAAGTCCGGGGCAATAATGCGCAGGGCACTTACTTGCAGTCTGTCACAGAGTATGCGTAAGAGGATTCCACCGTCACCTAAAAATGTGAGGATAATATTATAATTATACCTTATTGATTTTTCCCATGGCATTTCGATTTCTTTACTGCTTTTGGTCTTGGATAAACTTAGTCTTTATTTGCCTGAAGATGAAATATACAAATAACTCAGATAAATTTTTGTCTCATATTTTGGCAACAGACTGGCAATTATTTAATTGATAAATTAAAATAGTTTGCTTAATCCCGTCACATTGGCAATAACCATATCACTTTTAGTCCGTAAGCAGAATGAAATTTTACAAAGAAAAACCATTTCATCTACTTAAATTATTATTGAAACAGTACCTTATTTACAGGTGGACATTATCTCAAACCGGGATGGAGAAGATGGTGAAGAGAAGGCCATCTTTGGTATCTTCATCAAAAACGTGGTCCCCGACAGCCCGGCGGGGAACTGTGGGGAATTACAGGTAACTAATTACATTCATATAAATCGCTAAAGTTAATTAATATTTAAGAAGAAAAAAAATCATTTTTCTTGGCAATTATATTGGTGCGATGTATTATTGTTGCCTAGATAAAGCCTCACGTATTTTAATCAAAAATTGAAAAACGACCACAATTTACTAAAAGTACCTATACAAAATCATTACGTTAATGTTTTTAAAACTGTGGCGAAAGTCTCGTGTCCCGGGCCGTGTCTATTTGCAATGTTGCTGGCTGGCACGGCCGACTTTCGCCGACTAGATCGGTAATTTTTTACTGTATGACAGAGGATTGATTATGATGTACAATATTATCGTGTATTTGAAATTGTGAAGCTGTGTATGTAATAAACATTTACCACCAACTCTGGTGTTCATATTTTAACGGGGATCGTATCCCGATTCCCGCATTGGTGACCCCAACGTGATCCCCGCATTGGTGACCCCGCACATTGAGCACGAAGAACCCCATACCCGACGCACAGAGAGCACGAGGTACTTTATAATCGTCGAGGAGACGACGGTCACGGCATAGACCGACCGCAACTTTCGTCAAACCACGTTTGGTTGTTTTGGGTACAGCATCGTTCATCGCCGTTTCATTCTACATTTCAAAATTCACGGACATCTACTTACAGTCTATCTACGGTACAGTCGGTACAGTCAGCCTGGCAAGCAACTATACGGATTTCGCCCAAGGACTCTCAAGTACAATTTTATTTATTTTTATTCGAGACTCCAGCATAACGTCACGTCAGTGTTTTTCAGTGTTTCCAAATTATTACTCAAATATTTTGATAATTTATTTTTAAATATTTTTATTATTTTGTGTAAATATTTAAGTAAATTTTGACTTCTTTATAAATTATGGCAGACTTAGAGGAGCGTTTTGCTGCTTTGCAGGCTCAAAATTTTGAATTACAAAACAAACTTAAAGAATTATTAGCCATCACACAGCCACTGCAAGAGCAAAATGCTACCTTACAAGCTCAATTAACAACACATTTAAAAACTGCTCATGTAAACGATAACACCACCCCCACCCAAAATTATAGTGATACTTTGCCTTCAGCATCTAATAAGGAGGTTTTTAAGATGGCTGCAAAGCTTCCTCCCTTTTGGGTGGATCGTCCTGCGACCTGGTTTGCACAGGTTGAGTGCCAGTTTAATATTGCTGGGGTGGTAGCGGACCAAACTAAATATGACTATGTAGTCGCTCATCTGGACTCAAGAATCATAGGGGAAGTGGAAGACATTGTCACCTCTCCACCATTAAAAAACAAATATTCCACCATTAAGGCGGAGTTAATCCGTAGGCTGGGCACATATCGGAGGAGCAACGGGTCCGTCAGCTTATTAGCGAGGAGGAGCTGGGCGACCGGCGCCCCTCGCAATTTCTGCGTCATCTGCGTTCTCTGGCTGGTGTTACCCTGTCAGATGAAAACATTTTGCGCCAGCTGTGGATGCGCCGGCTCCCCCAGCATCTCCAAGCTATCCTAGCTGCTCAGGCCGACCTGCCACTTGATAAAGTAGCAGAGTTAGCTGATAAGATTTTAGAAGTTTCTCCAAGTACTCCTGTTCAGCGCCCGCCGTCAGTGTTTTCCACGACGGACTTATCCGCACGCATCGATGAGCTGGTTAAACAAGTAGCTGCTCTCACCGAGAATGCTGAGCGACGCGACCTTAGCAGGAGCAGGAGGCTGAATACCTACTCACCAGGTCGAAATTCCAGCCAGACCCGCGCGCCTACATCCGCAGGTGAGAAAGTTTGTTGGTATCACCGAACATTCCGAAGCAAGGCAAGCAAATGCTTACCTCCATGCAGCTGGAATTCTTCGGAAAACTTGCAGCGTTGCCAGTAGTGTCGGCAGCTGGCAACACCGAACCCAAACTTAGTCGCCGACTTTTTGTCACAGAACTAGTATCTCGCCGCCGTTTTCTGGTGGATACTGGCTCTGATTTGTCATGCTACCCGTATCGGTGGTTACCTTCTCGCCGCGTAGTCACAGATTACACATTGCACGCCGCAAACGGCAGTGTCATACCAACTTATGGCACCATGCACCTTTGTTTAAATTTTGGCCTCCGCAGAGAATTCCGCTGGTCATTTATCATTGCTGATGTAAGTACCGCTATCATAGGAGCAGACTTCTTGGCACACTACGGTCTACCACCAGATTGCGCTGGCAAGCGCCTGCTTGACGGAGAGACAGGTCTCCAATGCAGCGCCGTCATAGCATCCATCGAGCAGACAAGTGTCAAGGCTGTCTCCTGTGACAAAACCAGCCTACCTTTTCAGCATATTCTAGCGGAATTTCCAGAGATTCCCCGACCACCTGGAATACCTAGAGAGGTAAAACATGACACCTTCCATCACATTAAGACCTTGGGTGGCCCTCCCGTGTCCTGCCGTCCGCGACGCCTCGCACCACAAAAACTTCAGGCAGCCAAGCACGCCTTTGAGGAGATGGTACAGTGTGGAACTGCTAGACCCTCAAAGAGCCAGTGGGCCTCTCCACTGCACTTAGTGCTGAAAAAGGACGCTTCTTGGCGCCCGTGCGGAGACTATAGGGCCCTGAACGCTCGTACCGTCCCGGACCGCTATCCTGTCCGCCACATGGGGGATGTTTGTAACAGCCTTGCTGGCTGCTCCGTATTCAGTACCCTGGACCTGTTAAAAGCTTACCAACAGATTCCAGTAGCTCCTGACGACGTATACAAAACAGCAATCATCACCCCTTTCGGTCTGTACGAGTTCCCCTTTATGACGTTTGGACTCTGAAACGCAGGACAAACGTTCCAGCGTTTTATAGATCAAGTCGTCGCGGGGCTTGATTTCTATTTTGCATACGTTGATGACATTCTGGTGTATTCGAGCTCTGAATCTCAGCATGCCGAACACCTGCGAATGCTGCGAATCTTGTTCCAGCGGTTACGCGAATACGGAGTTGTCGTAAACCCGCAAAATGCATTCTAGGCGCCTCAGAAGTCACATTTTTAGGCTGCTGTATAAACGCAGACGGCACTCGACCGCCTGAGAGCCGTATCCAGGCGTTGATAGACTATCCGCCTTCAAAAACTGTTCAAGGCCTTCGCCGTTTCTTGGGAATGGTGAATTTCTACCGTAAATTCCTTCCCAAGGCGGCTCAGCTACAGGCCCCTCTTATCAACGCCATTGTTGCCATCAATGGAAAAGGTAGCGTACCAGTGACCTGGACGCCAGAACTTCTCCAGAGCTTTGATGCATGCAAGGTGAGCCTCTCTTCTGCTGCGTTGCTGGCACATCCTGTGAACGACGCTCCCCTTGGATTATTTACTGATGCATCGAGCGCTCACATTGGAGCATGCCTGCAGCAGCGCATCGATAATAACTGGAAACCCATCGGTTTTTTCAGCCAGAAGCTTACACCTCGTCAAGCTGAATGGCCGGCGTACTACAGGGAATTGCTTGCGGTGTATGAAAGCGTGCAACATTATCGGCACATCCTGGAAGCGCAACACGCGACCATATACACCGATCACAAACCTCTGGTGTACGCTTTCACACAACGCCGAGAACGTCTCCCACCAGCTCAATTGAATCAATTGTCCTTTATATCCCAATTTACGACGGATATCGTCTACATTAAGGGTGAGGACAATGTCGTCGCTGATGCAATGTCGCGCATTGAAGCCGTCTCCATCGAGGCTGACTTCTCAGATCTCGCGCACGCTCAGCAGCATGACGACGAGCTGAAGGCTTTGTTATCAGGCGACACTTCTTCATCCCTCGTCCTCAAACAGACCGACGTTCCATGCACCGCCTACAACCTGATTTGCGACCATTCGAACGGTAAGCCGCGACCATATGTGCCACCACCACTTCGACGACGGGTGTTCGACAGGATCCGCAACCTAAGCCACCCTGGAGTCAGGGCCACGTGCCGTTTGGTTACAGACCGTTTCGTTTGGCCTAACATTCAAAAAGACTGCCGCATCTGGGCCCGTTCATGCATTCCCTGCCAGCAGAGTAAGGTAAGCAGGCACACTAAAATGCCGCTGGGACACTTTACCAACCCAACAGCGCGTCTGAGACATGTCCATATCGACATCATCGGTCCACTGTCACCCTGCGGTTCGTATCGCTATTGTCTAACCGCAGTTGACCGCTACACTCGTTGGGCAGAAGTTTGGCCCATGGTAGGTATCAGCGCTGAAGAAGTCTCCAGCACATTCATCTCTGGCTGGATTGCTCGATTCGGCGTTCCCACTGTCATCACCACTGATCAGGGACGCCAATTCGAATCGGACCTGTTTCGACGACTTCTCCAATGCTGTGCCACCATAAGAACTCGCACGACCAGTTACCATCCTTGTGCGAATGGAATGGTTGAGCGCCTTCACAGGCAGTTAAAGGCCGCTTTAACATGTCACGAAGAATCATGGGTTGAAGCGCTACCTCTTGTCCTTTTAGGCATCAGATCTGCCGTCAAGGATGATTTAAAGGCTTCCGCTGCAGAGCTCTTATACGGTGAAGCGCTACGCCTCCCAGGTGAGTTCTTAAACCCATCTTCACATCATCGTCAGGAGGATCCTTGCGACTTTGTCGTAAGGTTCCGGCAGCAAATGGCCAAATTGCGACCAGTTCCAGCATCCCGACACTGTCATCCAGGTAGTTTCGTGTTCAAGGATTTGCCAAACGCCTCACATGCTTTTTTGCGAGACGACGCGGTTCGCAGACCCCTCACCCCACCTTACACCGGTCCAAACCCTGTTTTACAAGTAAAACAGAAGACCGTGGTGCTGGAACTGAATGGCAAACCAGTAGAGGTCAGTTTAGATCGCGTGAAGCCAGCTCTGGTAGAGCAGACTTCACCGCCAATACTTTCATCACCTGCACCTACATTGCCATCACCGCTATCTCCATCATCACCTGTAACGGATCTGTCACCTCCTCCGATGATCCCAACCCCATCGCCACCACCGATTCCCACCATTCCCAGCAATAATAACTACACTACACGGTCAGGTCGTAGGGTACGCTTTGCAGTCCCGTTTGATCTTTAGCTTAATAAGTTTTCTGGTTTTATTTACTCCGTGGGGGGGTGGTGTGGCGAAAGTCCCGTGTCCCGGACCGTGTCTATTTGCAATGTTGCTGGCTGGCACGGCCGACTTTCGCCGACTAGATCGGCAATTTTTTACTGTATGACAGAGGATTGATTATGATGTACAATATTATCGTGTATTTGAAATTGTGAAGCTAAATATATTTAATATAACGATAACTGTGTTTCGTGTATGTAATAAACATTTACCACCAACTCTGGTGTTCATATTTTAACGGGGATCGTATCCCGATTCCCGCAAAACTATTCAAATCAATTATTACTTTACGACAAGAAAGAATTATTGTGACTTTGTTAATGGCCCATGTTTGATAAATAAAAATCAAATGACATGTAAAAAAATATTTATGTTTTAAAAACTATTCCTTTAAGAAAAAATACATAATTAATGTTAGATTATGAATCAATTGTAAACTTGTTTATGGCCAATATTTTTAATAAATGAACAATCAAGTGCCCATGTAAATAAACTTGTATGTGGAGCGCGATTATAGCTAAGCCAGAAATAAAATATTATTTTATTTTATTTTATCAGACTGGAGACAGGATATTAGAAGTGGACGGGGTGTGCGTCAGGTCTGCTCAGCATGAGAGAGCGGTTCAGCTCATCAAAGCTGCTGGAGAAAGAGTCACTCTCACTGTTCAGAGTCTTATGGCGTGGGTATGTAACAATCCATGAATTATAGGATAGTTCAGTTTTATTACTACTAGGTTTTAATTCGTGTGGTACCCAAGTACCACTTTCTATTTCCGATGGAAGCCGCTCTATGACAGCAGCACAGTTTAGATTGTCCTGAAGATCTTTAGAATGCAATGGAGTGAGAGTGAAGTTTAAGACCCAGTAATTACCATCCACAATTTATCCATATAAAATCCATATTTTTTTTATTACAATTCCTTGAATGAAAACTTCGACTATCTTAAGACTTCCGACTTAAACGGATAGAAGGTTGTGAGTTCAAGTCCCACCTAAGACAGTCAAAAAATTTATTTAAGCAATTGCATTTGCTGATCAGATGTTTCGAATCAAGGGCATACCATTTGGATACATTAGTCTAAACTGATTAAGTCCAATGCCCCTTTGAATAAAGTCCTTAAAAGTTTTACACTCCTTTTTACCTGAATACCTATCATTACTATTGTAACCTCATTTCAATCCTCATTCAGAACACAGACTCATCAGACGTGGATGCGTCGCCACCAGCGGTGTCGCCAGCTCGCTCCATCAAGAAGTCCCAGTGCCCCACACCTATAGCTGACAGAACTCCTAAACATGAAATAAAGGTAAGAACAAATCTCACGCATATCTAGTTGTCTGCATAAGTCCTGTGATTTTACAACTGCAGCCTTCATATCAGCCGGATGAACTATACCAATTACAAACTATACTGTTGTAGACGCAGACCATAATTGATATTGCATAGTTTACTAAGTGATAACTTGATTTTTTGTATACTTTACTTCTGCGGCATCTTTAGTACTTCTTTTAAATGGACAGTATTCAAAAGACTTTTACGACGGGATATTTGTTGACTTTACAAAGTTACACAAAAAAGACAATAAGTTTATGCTAAAATTTAACAAAAACTATATTTACAGTTTTTTTTACTACATGTTGTACTTGAGTAAGCACATGAAGCAGTTAGCTTTGCTATGTAGTTTAAAGATATGGATGATTCTTATTTAAGATGTTAAAATTGTACTTACTTTCCATTTTATTATAACATAATATTGGAGTCACCCAAGGAACCATACTAAGTCTACTTTTCTTCCTTATAGATAACAGTGTCAGAACCAGATCTTGAAAACGAGAAAGAAATAGATGACATCCCAGAGAAGGATTCAGAAAGAGAGACGACGTCCGAAGAGCAACCAGAGCCGAAGCCGGTGTACTCTGACTCGGAGAGCAGCGATGAAGAAGATGAGAGAGAGTTACAAGGAAGGACTTATTCTGATAAAGGTGTTGAGGTAAGTTCTTCAAAATTGGATATACATCTGAAGTAACAGCATCATCTTAACCTGCCTATATCAGCCCACTGCTGGACATGGGCCTTTCTAAGAGTAGAATTTTGCTAAAATCACCACGTTTGGCCGATGGTTGAAAACAAATGCTGCTGCCAATATACAGAATAAATTTTAACCACTTTCTAAAATGTTTATAGGCGTTCAGTATCGTTTTTAGTATCCCATTTATTAAGTAAGAAATGTAAATAAAGTTTTCACCCAAAAATATTTTTCGCAATATAGTTTTCAATTTTTCGGTCCTAAGCCTGTTAAGGTATAAAGGGAAAATCTAAAACTTATGATTAGTAACGTAATTAATGAATGAGATGCGAATCGCATGAAAAAAGTGTTGCTAGGCGGCCGTATCAAAAATTTTCGGTTTTTAGCAGATATTTTCTAAGTTAAAGCACTTAGAAAATGTCCGCTAAAAATCTACTGTTTTTGTAATGGGCAATACCAAAAGAAAAAATACGTCATTTATTTTTTGTTCGTATATTGAATTACTAAAATTTGGAAGGTGGTTAAAGTTTCATCCTGTATAATATGTATCTACAAAAGAAATGTGTCAAATAACAAACTTCTCCCGCAGATCGATCGGGCTTCCGCCGGAGCAGTTAAGCGCAGCAAAGAAGAGAAAGAGGCTGACCCAGAAGAAGAAGATGACTTCGGCTACACATCCAGTGAGTGGAAAGATACATTGTTCACACTGATAAATTTTTCTTTTTATATTGTTCACGTATACTTTTACGCGTGTCTTATTGAACACAACAGGTGAGGCAGGGATCTACAAAGCATATTTTTCTATAAATACCTGATATCAGCGTAATTTTACTTCTAAAAACTCACAAGTATATATCAACTATACATTATACTACTGTTTGTCAGACTATCAAGGTTTCTTATGCTCAAAAAATACACTAAAATAATGCTGCGATTTGAAAACTAAAATGTTTTATGTCCGACGAAACAAACCTTCACAAAAAGGCCCTTTCCTGAGGAATATCCAATTCACGTTTTCTGAGACACCCTACACAATTTAAAACTTTTTTTGCATACGAAAAAGGTTATATTAAAAGTTTTATGTATATCTGAAACTTAGTTGGCAGAAGTAAACCAAACGTGTACTCTTGTGATACAAATTCTAATACAGATAGAATAGATCTTCGGAAAATACACAGGCTGCCCAGAGTAATTTTTAAATACGGACGAATACGTGGGAGAAGGCTAGTTTATAAATATATGCAAATTATTACATTTTTGCTACCGTTAAACTACTTATAACATATCATTCTAAATAATCCCTCTCACCAAAAATTATTTGTCTCTACTTTTGCTATCAACGTAAAACCCAACCGCCCGAGGATCTAATATCTAGGTAATTACACCTCAACCTACATTATTTACTTTTTATGGTAACACTTAGTAACTAATGAGCTGTTTACCGGCGATTTTAAAGAGTTATCATTAATTTTGGCAAAACATAAGGTATTATACACCTGAATTATAAATGTTAGGTAAATAATTTTTAAAACCAAAAAGTCAAAGGCACTCGAGCTGTAATGTATATCATCAGTGGGAGATAATTAGTCGATTCTCCCGACTATTGACCGTAAGATTGATGAGATTGACCATAGCAGATTCAGATAGATACTCGTACATAGACACTTGATCACTTCCATGTTTGTTGTATGACCCCGGGACGTAGTGAGAAAACTTCACAATCAGTTTTTTCCTTAAGTTCCAGTTTTAACTTGGAAGATAGTTATCGTTTTAATAAATGCCCCGACTGGTAATCGAGCCTCGGACTCATGCGGAGTAGGTTTACTACAGCACCACTACACCCATTGCTTTGTCAACCTAATTAACTAACTGTCTCTTCAAAAAAAGGATTTTGTCATATCTGCAACCCACGGCAAGCGGGTTAGCGATAGCAGTTAAGCCAATAGTGGCGAGACGCAGCCACTGCTTGTGTTCTTCTAGGAGTACTCCTTCAGTGGCCTCTTACGGCACCCATAGGACAAGAAGGGGCGGAGCTAATCTATTTTTGTTCTATTCGGAGTATTTCATCCCACACATCAACAAGAATAGAATAGAATAGAATAGAAATTGTTTATTTGCTTGAAACATGGTATATGTTACAATTTATGAGAATCACATGTTTTGCTAAATAAAATTGCATGCAAATTTATTTTATTGTAAATGCGCACACACATGCAGAGTACACTCTTCCCATACTTGATTGAATGTGGTATATCATTAAAAATTTGTCTACTAGGGTGTCTTAATTTCTTATTTGCTGTTCTTTTGAATAGCTCTGGGGAGGATATAGAGTGATGGCAGTGGTAACAATCCAAAAGCTTTAAATAGTGACCTACATGACTCACGGGGTGGGATCCCACATAATATAGCCCTGACACATCTTTTTGTGCAATAAATGCACTGTGTTTGTTCGTGCTATTGCCCCACATTATTAAGTCTCAATGGATATTTGTTTTCCAATCACGCAAGAACCCCGGAACGGATATGTATGAAATTTGGCACAGATATAGTTTATATTTATGTGAAGTGGCAGTGAGCGGGCCATATTAGCCGAGGTACCGACTACTGCTGGGGTAAACGAGTTCTTGAGTGGAGACGGCGTCTCGGCAAACGTGTGTCGGACGCCCTCAGGCCAGGTTGAGTGATGATTTGCGCAAGGTGACTGGCAGGAGCTGGATGCGAGAAGCCGAGGATCGACCTAAGTGGCATGCAACTGGAGAGGCCTATGTCCAGCAGTGGACTGCGATAGGCTGATGATGATGATAGGTTATATGCTAGAATAGCGCATTGGCTGCTTTTTATCTAAGTATGGTTCCCGCAGGATAGTTTTTCCACGCGTACAAAGTAGCGAACATCAGCTAGTGTATTTATAACACAATATTCCAAACCAAGTACACATTCCTACATTTAAGACGCAGACATGAACCAAATTGAGCTCAATGAAGATTGTTTTGTTTTAAGCCTATGGCTCGTATTGTTGCCAAATTCTATGTAGTTGTAATTGATCATATTTTCGACCAGGTGGCTGTTTCCAAAACACGATTCTAAAAACTTTTCTCGATAGAAAAAAATCTCAAAGTAGCCTCTGAAAATACATAAATTACCATTTTTCTCAGCAGTCCGTATAACAATGATAATAATATTTTGCTATGTTGTATATTACATGTTGCTTAAGCAAATGGATGATTTACATTTTCAATAAAATGGTAATTTTAAATTGTACAACGAACTTTTTTGTTTGGCACTTAGGCCCTTCTATTCCATGCGCTTTTTCTCTGTCACTCCTACAAGAATCGACAGTGATAGCTGTGGCGCGTTTCAAAGAAATTCAAAGACGAATAAATTTGTGGGCGTGTTCATTGCTCAAGGTCATCGGCTGCAGTCAGCGTCTTAATGGTTATATAAGTCGCACGGCAATCTGAAAGTTGTGGGCTCGAGTCCCAGCTCTGGCAGTTTAAATTTTTACACAGGGACTTGTACCTATTTCTGAATTTTCACTACCTAGTAATTTATTTGCCTAAAGAACAGTTTAACTTCTGTCTTTGTTTCTCTGGACGGCAAAATCAGAGACAGAAGATGTTTTCTATCTCCGATATGCCAAAACTGAAGATAGATAGATTATTGGGACCGGCCGTAAAAATATACCTACCCAATGTTTACTTCTACGAGTATTCTTCAAAACACAATTGTCATAATCTGCGGCCACAGAATATCAAACGTCGTCTTGTGTCATATTTCCCGCCTAAACGTAGAATAGAACGGGCTCGTTTTACTGGCCAGAGTTATGTAATTCTTTGCAATACATCAATACGAAAATGCGAAGAGGTGTTCTATGTCACCATTAAATAAATAAAGTTTGTAGTGTTGCCATAATCTCAATAAAAATACCAACTGAATTGTATAGTTCTAAATATATCTCTCGTGTTTTATTTAATTTGGTTCTCAATAAAGAGTATCTATTTAAACTGGATGTAAGGCTTTAGAAAGTAGAACTTATGAAGATTTAAAGCTCGTTCTTAACCACTCAAAACAGTTGCAGATAACTCGCCATTAAAGTCGAGATGGAAAAAAGAAATCTTACTCGCACTTGTCTTTTAGATCCAACAGCTCTATATTGGCTCTGGAAGTCTCGTAAGGGCAAAGTTTCTGTCCCAAAAGTTGGTTAAGCTCCCTTGTTTGTACACAAGCACTTAACTTTCATATATCTTCTGATTATGAAGTTTTTGGGGACATTTGTAACTATCTTACTTTGACGAAGTTGTTAAACTATCTTATTGTACTGATAGCTATGTAGTTTTAGACCTGTTTTCTTTATCGAATTAGATTTGATGGCTGATCAACTTAGGGTTTATATTTCTTTGATACATGTGACACAAAAGTCGTATTTTTTCCTAGAATGTCAATGTTAATATGACGACAAAGTGAAAGAAAGTAAGAAACTACATTTGTTTATATACATAATACAGGATGAAATTTTAATATATCAATCTACGAGACAAAAAACAAATGATGTATTTTTTCTTTTGGTATAGCCTAGTACAAAAATGTCAAGATAAAGCACTTAGAAAATGTCCGCCAAAAATCTAAAATGTTTGATACGGCCGCCTAGCAACACTTTTTTACGCGTTGCGTATCTCATTCATTCATTATAATACTATTCATAGGTTTTTGATTTTCTCTTTATACTTTAACAAGTCTAGGACCGTTAAAATTGAAAACTATGTTGCGAAAAATATTTTCGGGTGACAACATTTACATTTTTTACTTAATAAATAGGCTTTAAAAATTTTGAAAGTGGAACACTTCAACCAGTATAGATCTTTATTATTCTGAAAGTGAATGATGTCAGTGATTGTAATTTTCAATCGCTCGAAATAGGAGGATGAGGTTTACTTCCGTTTTACACGCATTCATGAATAATAGGTACTTATATTTTAACTATGCGAAAGGAACCATATCTGTGAACCAATTTTGATGACCTTGGATACAAAGATAGGTAACTTAGAACTTGAAAAAAGACATAGGCAATTTTGGGTCCCACTGCTTGGGTTACAAATTAGTTATCTGTTGTTTTATTATAAAGAGGAAAGATTTGATTGTTCGATAGTTCGCATTGACTAGGCTCCGAGATTACTGGATCGATTTGAATAATTCCTTCATCATACGAACCCTCCGTTACCCCTGATGAAGAAAAGTGATAAAATAATTTCTAAAATTTAGGGGACCGTATGAAAATTTTAATTTATTAAACCCAAGATGTGTACCTAATAGATATCAATAAAAATCTTTATGTCGCGAAAGCTAAGTGATGTACTGAAGCTTATCATTTTAATTTCAAATCAATACTAGTTTATATTATAAACCTGAAGAGTTTGTTTGTTTATTTGTTTGTTTGAACGCGCTAATCTCAGGAAGTACTGGTCTGAATCGAAAAAATATTTTTGTGTTCGATAGGCCATTTATCGAGGAAGGCTTTAGGCTATATAACATCAAGCTGCGACCAATATGAGCGAAGCATCAGTGAAAAATGTTGCAAAAAGATTCTAATTCTTATTAACAGAAATTGACGCGGAAGACGTCGCGGGAAACAGCTAGTGTTGTTTAAAAAGTTCAGTATTATATGTATGATATTACCTTTAGGGCGTACAATATCACGCAGAGATATTGTAATATAGACTGGATTAAACCGAATTGCCTTCATTTTGTATAAAATAGTATGAGCCACAGAATAAATTCTGAAGCGTTTTCACAGACGGTACGTAAGGTACTCGTATTTTGTTCGAAAATAATCCTACATGTTCTCCTTTTAAATTAACAAAAAACAAATCTCAGATCGAAGCTTTGAATTTCGAATGCATCTGTCCATATTATAATTGTTATTTCACTCACAAATGATTAATAAAGTTACTTTAGGAGATTTTAACCCCTCTCCATAAAAGGAGAGAGACCCGTGTCCAACAGTGGCGTAATGGGTTGCTACAATAAGAGATTTTAACCAAAAATATCATGGTGATGGGTTAAAGACAAGGCTTGAGTTGTTACAAAGATTTATTTTAAACAATAACCAATACGTGGTCGCCATAGCAACAGAGTGAAGGGATATAACAATCACAATAAACAAAAGAATAATCTACACATAAACAGTAGCGCCTTTTTAGTATTTGAAAATAGCGTTAAGAGTAGGTAAACATCGAATACATGGCCAAAACGGTACTAAGGAAATTAATCCCCGTTAGTTTCTATTGACACGACAATACTGTCAAATAATTACTACGTTATAAAAAGTAATGTTTTTATATTTATTTTGTTATAAATAATAAAATACACAATTTACTTCCGATTCAAATTTTACACAAACCATATAATAATGTATCTTTTCACTTTACTTGCCATGTTTAATTTGTTTGTTATGTAATCGATTGTGATAAATTTATTAACAAAACAATGTTATATGTTTGTGTTTTATTTGATTGTTTCTAGCATACTTAGTAAGTATAAAATTATCTTTTGCTCGATATTGTGGCAAAACATTATTTCACAATCTAAAATAAAAAAATATATAATGGATTGTCGGTGTTGAACACTAAAAGCCGCAGTACGCAAACAATGTGTAATCTTTACATTTTTTGCTACAAAATACATTAAATTTTTCCTGAAAATACCAGTAAACCATCTTTAAATGTTAGAAAACTTTATCAGTAGCCCTAATTTTAATCTAAAAAAAGTTAGTTAGTAGTAGGCTATATTTATCCCACTGCCAGCCTCCATCATTGAATTCAAGTTACCACAACAATGATGGGTACAGGCATAAGCACCACACTTCGATGGCTCCTACGTAAACTACCGTATCCAACAAAATAACGATATTCTTGTTTTTAGCAATTCAGAATTGAATTATTACAAACTATCAATTACACTAACAAAAAATAAAATAAACTAAAAAACAAGGTTTTTGTTTCACGTAAACAATCGTACATAAACAACGAGTTCGGCGTATGCAGGCGTAAGTTTCAATAACGATCTTGTACAAGGAGTACTGCGCGGGCGCAGGGGGGAGTCGTCTATGGTATGCGCCAGTTGCGACTCGATACGCGGGTAAGGTGCACGCTACGCTCGATAAGCGAGTTATTATTTTATTTTGTTTTTGTGACCAAATTTTATACTAAATAACGTTAAAGTTATGGATAACCCATATAAAAACTTTGACACGCGATCAAGAGCGCGAAGACTTTGTGATTTAGCATGTGAATTAAACCAGGATGTTAATAAAACAAATTTTGTTCCTCAAAATGACGAGCAATGCATTGATATTAATAATGATTTTGATGAAACCCAAAGAATGATAGGTAAGTTATTCATTCATATCATAACACATTTCATTTTTTTATATTTTCTCTCAGTTTTAATTATAAATTATCCAAAACTATGGTAAATAATACATACGATTATGCACGTTGGTTTATGCTTAAAATAATATATCGTATGTAGTACATACGGTTATATACGGCGCTTTTGAAATTGCTATTTGTATCGTATGTTATACATACGATTACTTACGTGGTTTATCTATAAAGGTTCATTATTGTATGTGCTGCTTACTGTTATTTACGTTGGTAAATAAAATTACTTTTTATGTCGTATATTTAACATACTATTGTCTTCGCGGTTTCAATAGCAAATAAAATATCTTATAATTATTTTTTTAACTGTTTCAGACTCACCACTGCCGCAAAGTGCTGATTTAGCTGAAATAAAGGCACTTTCCGATATGATTAATGACGATTTAAACCAAACACCGCCTATTTCTCCCACTCGCCATGATGGTAAACTTTATTTTTTAATAAATTGTTAATTGACTACCTACCCTTTTCCATGATTAGATAACCAATTTATGAAGTTTCACTGTTTAGTAAAAATTATACCATTCTTTTGAACATAAATTGTTTCGGTTTCCAGTTGAAGATTTGATCGAGACCATAGCTACCTCCAGGCCAACAACGGAAGCAGATATTGCGATTGGAAGTGACACGCTATCGCATAAACAACCGGATTCAAATTTAGACCATAGCAGCTATCAAGCTCAACCTTCAAGTCCTTCAATATTTGCGCAGTGTGATGATTTAACTGCCAATTCCGAAAATATGTCTTGTTACCACGATGTTAGCTTAGACACACCTAATACGCTGCATCCGTCATCCCCTAACTGTTCTATTAACCATTTAGACATTGATTGCACAAATAGCTTTTGCCCATACTTTATTGGAAACCCTATACAGGAACCACAATCTCAGATATCCAATTTTTCTGCTTATTCTACACCTCAAGCTAATACGCCATTATCTTGTTATTCAACTGAATTTGTGACCCCTACACCTAAAAAAAAAAATGTACGAAAAGATAAAGGAAATATTAGGCGAAAATATATGCATGAATGGATCGACACAAAGAGGAAGACATTAAAAAATCTTGGTAAGGCATACATAAGTCGAAAAGGCAAAAAACAGTCAAAGAAAAGTATGAAATCACCATGTAAGTGTCGGATGAAATGTTTTGAAAAGATATCAAATGATCAAAGAAAAACCATTTTTAAAGCTTTCTGGAAACTTGGAGACCATCAGAAACAATGGGCTTACGTATCCAACTTGGTAAGCCAAAACCTAAAGAGAAGAGTTTTTACTGATAGAGAATCACGACGAAAATACACACTTAAGTATAACTTACCTCTTCCTTCCATTGATCAAAATACAAAAACAAATTATTTGAATGTCTGCAAAAAGCAGTTTTTAGCAACATTAGCAATAAGCGAACAATTCGTTTACACAGCTATACAAAAAACTGAGTCATCGACGGGGACCGTAACAGGTGATGATCGAGGGAAGCACAAGAACCATCCTCGTAAAATAACAGAAGATGTTAAAAGAAGTGTGTGCGATCATATCAAGTGTTTGCAGCCGGTAGAATCCCATTATCTTAGAAAAGACAACTCCAGATTATATTTGGACTCTGATTTAGACTATCATAAACTATTTGTTATGTATAATGAATGGTTTGATGTAAATTTGTATAGCAGTAAAGCCGAAACTGAACGCCAGTATAAGACTGTTGTTAATGACAACTTCAAGGTGAGTTTTTTCTGCCCTAAAAAAGACCAATGTGACACTTGTCACACGTATAAAAATACGGAAAATCGCTCTGAAAATGAACAGGAAAGTTACGAATCCCACATTTCAAATAAAAAAATGGCACGAGAATTAAAAGCTATAGACAAAAGAGAGGCAGTGAATTCTAATGGAAAAATCATAGCTGCTACTTTTGATTTTCAAAAGGTCTTAAACGCTCCCTACGGCAAAGTTAGTATATTTTATTATAAACGAAAGTTAGGGACCATGAACTTTACAGTGTTTGATCTTTCTAAGAAAAGGGCCTCTTGCTATATGTGGCATGAGGGTGAAGGCAAGAGAGGTGCCAACGAGGTAGCTAGCTGTCTGGCAGATTATATCTCTAAAGGAGTTGAAGCAGGTGCCGTTGAGTTTAGATTTTGGTCCGACAATTGCACCGGGCAAAATCGAAATCGGATAGTCTTCGCTGCATACATGTTATTGGCGCAACGATACAATATCACAATAAAACACACATTTTTGGAAAAAGGCCATACACAACAAGAAGGAGACAGTGTCCACGCCTTGATTGAAAGATGTGCCAAAAATAAATTGATTTATACTCCTATGGAATGGTTTGCATTAGTGCGATGGGCTAAGCAAGACGGAACTCCTTACAGCGTTATTGATATGGATCATACACATTTTTTGGATTACAAGTCTACCTTAACTGGAAAAAATTGGACAAAGAATTTAAACGGAGAAAATGTCAAATGGTCAAAGATAAAAGAACTAAAAGTACTCCCTTGTAATCCAAATAAACTGCTTTATAAATACAATTTAACTGAATCTGAATTTATGACGATAACCACGAAGACTAATACGAGACGGCGACTACAAGATAATAATATTTCTGGTCCTCTTTACAACCGCATGTTACCTATACCTAAAGCTAAAAAAGATGACTTAATAAGCCTTTGTGATAAAGGCATCATTCCGGAAATACATAACAACTTCTACAAAAATCTCGTTGCAGTCAACAACAGTAATAATCAAGATGTTTTCGATACTAATTCAGAGTAGAATACGAAAGTATTGCCTTAGGCAAGACACATATTCGTGATCTCAATGTACAAGGTACTGACTGATTAAAATAGGTTACAAATTTGTTATGTTTTTAATGATTAATACATATTATTTTTGTTAAGTCGATTTTTTGTCACGTGCTATGAGAATTCTATAGACAATACTTAATAAGTGTATTTTTTTAATTGTCAGATAAAATAAAAGAACACAAAAAGTAATATATATATATTTTATCAAACAAGCAGCTATTGTCACATTAATTTCTAAAGTTATGTTCTGATTTCAGTCAATCAAAATTGTTTGTTAATTTTTATCTGACAATTGAACAATCAGCGAGTTTAAGAGAACTTAAGTTCATATTTTTTTGTTATTTTTTTGTTGATTATGGTTCCAGTTATACTTTTAGATAACAAACCAAAATTTGTGCATCTTTTCTCTTTTTATGAGAGACCAGTGTGGATCAATCATAATACTTTTACTTAAAGTATTAGTTTGCTAAATGATTATAATGGCTGTAAAATTGCAAGAATGGCATTTTACGATATTGCGAACTTCTTTAAAAATAAAGGGCTTAATTTTTTGTTTCTATAGTATTATTTTGTTGCATTTGTTTAATTGAATTGAAACAAAATTCATCTCCCTACTAAGTAAAATATGGTATAAGTAACATACGCGCAAAAAACAAATCCCACTGACTTAAGTATAATTGAGTAAGTAACACGTACGATATTTTTGATCAAAGAACATACGGTGTAAAAAATAGTATGTTTTACTTAAGATTCTTAGCACCATATAATCTCCTAGTAAAACACTGTATCAACAATATCTCTGAAAGTACATGTTTTAGAAGATTTATTTTAATACTTTATTAACCGCCATAATATTAACTACAAATGGTAAAAAAATCAAATCTCAAGCTATAATATCCACGAAACTGTTTATGAAAACATCTTAAAATGGCTCTCCTGTAAAGTTAACATTTCTAACATACGATAGTCTACTTAGGAGCCATCGACTTGAAAAATGCGGGTTAGTTATCACAAACTCGGGTAAAAAAGTAACAGCCTATAATCATCCCACTGCAGGGAAAAGGCCTCTATCATTGAATTCAAGTTACCACAGCAATGATGGGTGTACTGGCGTAATCACCTAATCTCTCTCAAACTCGAGTAATGTTCTAAAATTTGAAACTTCTTTTATATACTTCTTCTTATTCGAACTTAGTTCTCCGAGATCTTGGCTCAATATTAAATGCACTAGAACAACATTTCGATTTAAACTAACTTAGACTCTACTTCTGTATTATTCAGGAGCATCTTAATAGAGGTGTATTAGGCAGAAACCTCAATTTCTTCCTTGTGCAGTATCTGCGTATATCGGATTAGTGTTTGCCCAACACCTGTTGGCGCATTGTTTATTGAATGTGGCCTTCGCACATCAGAAATAGACCGGGATTGATTCCGGTACACGGCCATACTATTCTGTTACTATACTATTAATTAATTCCTACAATAATAGTAATAAACTCATCATTATTCAATGGTTATGATTAATTTATTATTTGTCAATAGCTTTCGCAATGATCCACTGACGACCTCCGTTGCGGAGTGGCGTACACGCCGGTTTTAAAGGTGCTCCGACGTCCCAGCTTTATTCCCGGTAGCAAATAAAGTGTTTTTCTATTTTTCCTCGGGTCTGAGTGTTTGTGGTACCTTCGTTGTTTCTGATTTCAATACGAGCGCTTTAAATAGGTACTTACTCACTTTGGGAGCAGAAAAATGTATGTGATGTTGTCTACGATATTATTTTATTACTCGTATTACCACTAGCCCATGTAAGTCCACTGTACTGCCCCCGATAGTTAAAAAGCCGAAAAAATCTAACAAAAAGTCAAAACGGAGAAAAAAATGTTTGAATAAATGAAATGGAACATCGTCTGCTGTTCTTAAGTAAAGCAAAATAATTACATTTTGAAAAATTTTGAATATTAGCAACGATATTTTTCTTTGATTTCCATTTATAATATATTATGTTTTTTTAATTATTTAACTAGAAATATTTAAAAAAAAACCTTTTATTTTACTAAAAAAAGTTGGAAAATACACTAAGTCCTTAATTGAATAGACGCAAATAGCCAGGTGCGCCCTTTCGAGTTTGATCGGGCATTGTATTCCTAAGAATAATAGGCGCATTTGGCTATATCCGCCTTTTTCCTTATGTATCTAAAACCATACCGATAATTTTAGACTAAGATAAAAAGTAAATAAAATTATCTATTTAAACCCCTTTTTATAAATGAAAAAAAAAAAAACATCTAATGTGAAAATATTTCCGAACTTACACAAAAATATCAAACCAACATGTGGCTTTCTCTTCAATCAGATGCAAAATAATGTTCAAAACCCCCTTTTTTTGTTGTTCTAAAACTGCAATGGAACAAGATAAAAAAATATAAAAAATACTTGAAGAAGCGCCTTTTTTCCTGATTTCGGCAATGTATGTAACTCAATTTGGCAAAAAATGGTAGATACGTCTTTTTAACTAACGGGAGCAGAGAAGGACACAGGAGAATTAAGTCATAATGAGGAATGGCACTAATTTTAAATGGAACAAAAAGGAAAAGTGTAATTAAGAGAGCTTAGGACCAAAACATACGAGGTTACAAGACCAAAGTTTATAAAATATAATAGAGTTTTTTTAAGATAGTATGTTCTTCTGCATGCATTAGGAAAAGTTAATGCTAAATAAAATATTACAACAAATTAGTTTATTTGAATATTAGTCTATTTTTGATATCTCGTTATACATTTTGTGTGAAATTTAGATAGTGACATTCCTTAATGATATTGTCAGCAATCAAGGTTAACGACCGGTCCTAATAACCTATCTATCTTCGGTTTTGGCATATCGGAGATAGAAAACAACTTCTGTCTTTGTTTCTCTGATAGATAGGTTATTGGGACTGGCCGTTAGCGGATAGCGAAGGCTAATGCCCGTCTTATTTTAAAATTACTTCTTTATTCACCTCTTGCGACACCCACAGGAAGAGAAGGGCAAACGTCTTTATGACTGATCAGCCCACATGGAAAACGTGGTGATTATGGCTAAATCCTTCTTTTGGAGATACTTAGATGAGGAAATAACACTGGTGGATCTGATGATGCTGATTAGTCACATTTTTGTCTATGTTATTTTTTAATTCAATTCAATTTATTGCCATAGAACTGTGTACAAAATTTGCAGGTTTTTTTAAAATAAATAATGCGCTTGCTCTTGAAAGAAGAATGAGAAGTTTTGGAATTTTAATTTACTCCCATAAACACGATTAACTTTAGGTTATCTCTATCAAAAATATAACACTGAAATTCACTTCACTTACTTACGCTAAAAGTTAAGCAAGAAAAAATCTCTTAGAAATTCGCCTCCAGCTACGAGTATTACCTCAGTTAAAAATTCCATGTGATTGATAAGGTTTCACGTTTTCACAAAGTAGTCAAATATTAGGGGTTAAAGTATGAAATTGCCGTTTTAGATGGACGAAATCGTGAAAAGTCATTTTTCCATTCTAACAAGTTTATTTGTTTTTTTAAAAACGCCTGAACCGTTTTTGATGCAATTAAAGGTGAAAGTTAGATGGTTATAAAGCTACACATTATGGTATTTAAATTTCTGAAAATCAAAGTACATATATAATACAAATATACTTAATTGAAGCAAGAAGGTCAGCTGACACATTGTAAGGGGTCTTTTCAACGACTTCCTTTGAAGTAATAGGCACTAGTATTGCATTTTTTTTTAGTCAAAAGTTACTTTATTTAGTTTTTGATACAATACAAAAATAATTACGCAATAATAAAACTATACTTAAAAGCTATAAACAAAATAAAAAGTGGGAAAATAATCGGCAATTTCATACTTTAACCCCTATTATTTCATAAACAAAACTAATAATGAAACGGATTGTAAAAACAAGAAACTAAACGGCTGAGTATTAACGGTTTCAGAGAATTTCGTTATTTCATCATTGTGATTTAGTTTGCCCAATATTTTTTTAATCTAAAGGAAAAAGTTTCTTTTGAATAACTTACCCAAAGGGCGCTATTCAACGTCCTTGTTCGCAAAACCTTGGCAAAAAGAATCTGCGTACTTTCCACGCGCCAATTTTTTCACGCCATTATTTTTATTCTTTACCTACTTATCTGGCAATTTATACAAATAAATTAAACCGGCTGTCGCAATCTAATTTAAATCCTAACCCCTTATAGATACGTTTCAGTTTAAGTTGCATTCACCTTAGAAACAAAATACAAAATGGAAAACATTTGTTTTGAATTGAGAATGTAATGAGGGCGAAATATGCCGACGGTGTGCGAAACTCTCCGATCCCGACAATTCCATATTTGAAAAACATATCGCCATAAACGCTATTGCCTTCTTTATTCTTACAAATTAAGGTCGATTTTCCTTTGTTTGTATTAAGGAATTTTATTTTGTTAACCACATTCTGCTCTTCCATCCCTGACCTTAAGTTGTTGTGGCAAGATTCATTTTTTGTTACATTTCCTTGAGCACATAAAGTCGTTTTGGTTTATAGTTGTGGAATATTTTGTCTCCACGTGCTGAATGAATTTTCATTTCAGTGCCGCGATGAAAATGATCACGGATGGTCGCGCGGCGTCCCTTCCATTCGCGCTGAAGTTACGCTAATGTTTATTCAAATTTAGAACATCGTTTTGTTTTTCTTTCTTTCTGGTGTAGTTTTTTCGAACCGGCTAGGTAAATAAAAACTTTTTGCGTTATAAAATTTGTGGTCGGGAAGATGAAAGTGCGAAAATAGTTTTTGTGTTAAAAATATATTAGTGAATTGTGATAATATGAAGAAATATGTGCGCCAAAATATTTCATAGGTTTCCCAAAGGATCAAATGTAAATAACCGTGTTATTAAGCATACACAGTTTGGACAATTAACTGCATAAAACTTCAAAATTAACCTTTTAAGCTGTGAGATAGTTTAAATCATATTTTGAAAAGCAGGCCTAGATAGTATTGGTAGGTTTTAGGGCAAGCGTTTACAATTCTGATTCTTCTTCTACAATGAGTGCTCGATTTTCTATAACATTTAATACGTTTTTACAATTAAATCCCTACGATACTAAAATAATTTGTCCCCATTCTTTTTATGGGTGTCGTAAGAGGCGACTAAAGGAGTACTGCCAGAAGAATACGGGCAGCAGCGTCTTCCCACCACCTTTAGCTACGTCTGCCAAGCGTGGCGATTATGGAGAAACTAGCTGTTGCCCGCGACTTCGTACGCGTCAATTTCTGTTATTATGATCGCGATAATTTTTGCAACATTTTTCACTGATGCTTCGCTCCTATTGGTCGCAGCGTGATGTTATATAGCCTAAAGCCTTCTTTGATAAATGGACTATCCAACACAAAAAGAATTTTTCAATTCGAACCAGTAGCTCGTTCAAACAAACAAACAAACAAACTCTTCAGCTTTATAATATTAGTATAGATTCGCTTTTTGAACCCTTCTCTACTGAAGAGGGATGGTGATCATGATGATGCTGATTAGTCGAAATTAGAATTGAAAAATATGATTTATTATTACCACATGTTTACCTGGTTCTAAATAGTTTAGATCTCATATCAGTATATAAACTTGAAAAATTAGAAAAATTATGGCCCAGGCGGGACTCGAACCCGCATCTCGCATGCCGGGCGGGCGCTATACCATTAAGCAACCGAGACACTGCGACTAAGCGCGAATTTTTCAAGCATATTCTTAACGCTGCAAGCCAGCGTCGCTATAGCACGAGTATTGTTTAGATCTATTGTTTTGTTATTAGAAAGGTTTAATAACAATCCTAGTAACGAAGCAGCAATAGTATCTCAAACAGTACGAGTATAACACCGGCTCTTCTCATGCTATTGGTGTCGTGAGAGGCGTCTAGACCACTGCATAAAATGATAGAGCATCTTATCTTCACTATTGGCTAAACAGCAACTACTATACCACCTGCCACGCGTGGCGATTATGGCAAATACTGCTCTCCTCACATAAATAAATACATTAAGGTCCTCAACAAAGAGTTGCGTATCTAAATTTCAATAAGACGATTGACTTGCAAAATTCCTTTGGAAAAATAAAGTCGGTTTCACGTAAACATTATGTATTTTCTATTTCGAATTTCAAATTTCACAGACCATGAATAAATACCGTTTGAAGATTTCTGAGGCATAAAACGCTATATAATCATCCCACTGCAGGGAAAAGGCCTCCTTCATTGAATTCAAGTTACCACAGCAACGATGGGTACAGGCATAATCACCACACTTGCCAAATGCGGGTTGGTGATCACAAACCCGAACGATGTTCGAAAATTTAAAACTTTTTGTTGCCTGACCCGAGGATCGAACTCGGACCCTGAGATCTTGACCCAGTGTTTAAACCACTAGACCAACGGTGCGTGAGTTGAGTAAAATTAATTATTAAAGGGTTTAGTTCAAAAACTAAACTGAACTAGAAAGTTAAATTTATTATCATGTGAAACTTTGAAATAACTCCTTTACGGGCCGAGTCAAACAATTAGAGATAAAGTTGCTTCATATGTGTTTCAGTGGGTAATTAAATAAGTTATATTTAGTAGTCTACACTATTATCTATACTCTATACTAATATATAAAGCTGAAGAGTTTGTTTGTTTGTTTGTTTGTTTGTTTGTTTGAACGCGCTAATCTCATGAAGTACTGGTCCGATTGGAAAAATTGTTTTTGTGTTGGATAGTCCATTTATCAAGGAAGGCTTTAGGCTATAGAACATCACGCTGCGACCAATAGGAGCGAAGCATGAGTGAAAAATGTTGCAAAAATAGTCACGATCATAATAACAGAAATTGACGCGAACGAAGTCGCGGGAAACAGCTAGTTATTATTATAAAGAGGAAAGATTTGTGCTTTTGTGTGTGTATGTTTGTAATGAATAAACTCCAAAACTTCTGTGCCGATTTAAAAAAATATTTCACTATTGGAAAGCTACATTTACCCTGAAAGACATAGGTTATATTTATTGCAAGAATAAATTAGGGATCTTCATAAAAAAAAATCTTATGTCCACCCGTGCGAAGTCAGGACGCTAGTTTATATATAAACTAGGTACCCAAGACTATGTTCGCGTTAAAATCCCCCAATAAAAAAAAAACCCACGGAAACGGTTTTTCAGGATGATATTGTGGACCATGTTATTTTAGACCCCTAGACGAACACTGCACAAAAAATCACGACGATCCCTGTTCATATGAAAATTATGAAAAACAAACAAAGTACTCCGTACACTAAGATTTCAGGAAGCTTAGATATGCTATTGATCATATGCTATATGTTGTCATTACGAGTATTATTATTTCTTTGCTTTTACCTCGTTTTTAATGTATTTTTTTTTCTCTGGGTCTCGTCAAATAAATGAATCTTTATCTTTATCTTTATGTTTATAAATATAATTCTTCTGTGAGTGTGTATGTCACTAAACTTCTCTCAAACGACTGGACCGATTTTGATGAATTTGTGTGTTCAAGGGGATCTGGGAATGGTTTAGATTCACAAGTAGGGTAGGGTAGGGTAGGTTAGGGGTAGGGTAGGGGTAGGGTAGGGGTAGGGTAGGGGTAGGGTAGGGTAGGTTAGGGGTAGGGTAGGGGTAGGGTAGGGGTAGGGTAGGGGTAGGGGTAGGGTAGGGGTAGGGTAGGGGTAGGGTAGGAGTAGGGTAGGGGTAGGGTAGTAAAATATTAAAATTTTATAAAATATATACAACCCTAAATTTTTACCCTTTTACCACCAACCCCTATTTTTTGTTAGCCATTTTAGTAATTTAATCATTTTTATGGCAAAACAACGTTTGCCGGGTCAGCTAGTGTTATTATAATGCCAAATTTCATTTAGATCTGTTCAGTCTCATTCAGATCATGTTTTTATGGATGCGTTTAAATTTTAATCAGGTTTTTAAGTACCTACATTATAATTTTTATTTTCACAAGTATTACTTATTTTAGACTAAACGGCTTGTATAATTTATTATCATAGCAACACGGCAAATAGGTCGTATGTAGCACGTGTCAGTTCGGTGGCTATCGCTCCAATTGATAAAACGGTATGTCCCGAACAGCGACTCTTCACAAAACAGATAGGTGCAGAAGTCAATCTCATGAGTGTACTTTACTTTTTGTGCCTACATTCGGTCGTGCTAGGGTCGCCGACTTTAGCTTATGCACAAAAAACTGTAATGGTAGTGGCACTCGTATCTAGTTGTTAAGTTTATTTTTAAGATTGCAAAAAGGAAAACGGAAATATAAACCATAACTAAAGCCCCCTTGGTCTAGTGTTTAAGTACCGGGCCAAAATCTCGGGGTCCGGTTTGAGCCCGGGTCGGGTAATAAAATGTTTCGAATATTTCAACATTGACCGAGTTTGACATCACCAACCCGCATTTGGCAAGCGTTGTAACGATGCCTGTACCCATCATTGCTATGTAACTAGAATTCAATGATGGAGGCCCTTGTCCTGCAGTGGGATGATTACAAGCCGTTAATTTACTTCCTCCATTTTTTGCACAAAAATCTTTACAAACGCGTGTCTCAACCGCTTGCACTCACGCTCGCAATGTTCCGAACTGGTCCGGGATATCGCGTCCGTGAGCGGTGTCTATGTGTGCGTCGCTTGCACTTTGCATGTAGATTGACTTCTGTATCTATCTATGTATTGTGGTAGGTATGTCCTGTACAGCGTGTCTTTATTGCTTATCACCAATTGAGTTCAATCAATTGACTCGTCACGTGACTTCAGCCTCGTGTTGTAAGTGGTGTAACCTATTTAGACGTCCTAGTACCTTCTTTGTGTGGCTTGTTATAGTTTAGGCAGTATAGATGAATAATTATCTCTCTCTATACTTCTATTATCTAAGTTAAAGTTATTCGTATTGGTTTCTTGAATTAACGCGAACACAATTCATTGAATATACAAAATTTACATATTTAACTTTATTTTATTATGGTAACAAGTATCCGAGGCCGTTAAATTTATTAAAAAAAAGTAAGTTGTCAAAAGCGATAATGTTCTTAATAAATAATTTAGTATGGTGATTAAGTTTTCTTAAATTTTCTAATTTTCCGCAGAATTTTCTTAATTTTTTCTTTCATAAGAACAATCAAAACAAAAAAATAATTAGCGAAATCGGTCCAACCGTTCACGCGTGCTGCGATGACCAAGGGAAATAGGGATTCATTTTTATATATATAGATAATATACTTCCATAGATCCAGCGGCGGATCAGGGTGGATTAGTAAAAGACTTTTGATGGTTTCTTGAGTTAGCGCGTACACAATTCATTTAATTTAAAAACAAGTTAACATACTCGTAATATTTGCTTTTATTAGGGTTTTACTAAGGTACATTGATCCAGTAGTGGGGTAGTACCCCCCATACTAAGGGGCTGAAAGTTTCTATAATAGTTCTTAAAAAAATGTATAGACAGACAGATGGACAGACGGACGGACTATTTTTGTTATAGTAACGGTTATGTTTTTTCTTTTCAAGAAGTTTGTAATTCTAATATTTATTTCATTTTTAATAAACCTGCTTATCAATCATGAGGGTCGTTTCTTTAAAAATCTAAATGATACCAACATTGGCCTATACACAGACATTGAAAGGCCTAGATGCCACAAATGCACTCATTTCTATAAAACCCGCGCGTGCCGAAATTTGCGTTCACTGCTTGCTCAATGAACAGGTACAACACCTTTAAAACTAAATGCAGCAATGTAATGTAAGCATGTAGTATGCACACAGGTACATATATTTACATAGTTATAGACACAAATAAGATAAAATAATTGTTTTTTAAATAAAATACGCACATTTCAATAACAAGCGCGGTCAAAAGTTGAACATGTTCAACCTTTTTTGACACGCGCAGTACGTACACTTGGGGCATCTAGGCCTATCAATGTCTGTGGGCCTATACGAGTAATATCTACCAAAATGATAAATATGTATCCACCAGCTAAAGAAAATATACAAACAAAAAAAGACGTGTGGCACTCGGAGACTGCCGCGGTAAAGCTATTGCATAGCATTTTTTATCAACTTATGCAATTATAAAACTAAAAAGTATCACCGCTGTACCGGTCGGAGTGGGTATTAGGTTATTTTCGTTTCGGAATTTCTGGATTCGGTCTCCACGCTCAAGGCCCGCGATAGAAGCTATGCAATAGCTTAATTTTTTAATTTTATGTATTTTCTAATTTTGACTTTTGTAATTAAATTTTTCTGTTATTTTGGCAGATATGGTTACCATAGGCAACCATACTGTCAAAATCCTTATTTTCTTCTAAATTCTTTTAAATTTCGGAAATTCAAAATTGTTCGATCGTGCCTCGCCCCGAGTGTCAGGTTAGGTTATTTTCGTTACGGAATTTCTGGATTCGGTCTCCACGCTCAAGGCCCGCGATAGAAGCTATGCAATAGCTTAATAAAATAAATATTTTTTAATAAGCCTAATAATCAATCTCAAGGGTCGTTTATTTATAAATCTAAATAATACCAACGGTGGCCTATACGAGTTCTACCTACCAAAATGATAAAAATCTATCCACCAGCTAAAGAAAATATGCAAACAAAAAAAATCGCGTTGAATCGCGAACGTCTTATTTTCAACGGTTAAAAATTGACGACAAATATCGGACATACAAACAGGTGACAAAGTGTTAACCTTCCATTAACAGAACGTGATGAACAGATTAATGTTTGATTAGTACAGGGACTTCACTGTTATTGTCACGTATTAATAGACTGGCGTTACCTTGCGGAAATCTATTACTACTTAAATATGAATTTAGAAAAATGTTTTTTTTTCATTGCCTAATTATTTTGCTAATAAGCAATCACTAGTGAGCGCTTGTTACTATAAAACTTTTTTTTCTTCATCTAAATAAAAATATTTTATTACAAAACAAGAAATAACAACTTAATAAGTGACAAACTTAAATATCTCAGATACTTTTTAAAAACATGTAATCAAAAACAAAATTTTTCTTGGTTAATACTCGTAACAATTAATATAATAAAACCGGCCAAGTGCGAGTCGGACTCGCGCACTAAGGGTTCCGTACCAATAAGACCAAAAAAACGAGTTTGTTGTATGGGAGCCCCCCTTAAATATTTATTTTATTTTGTTTTTAGTATTTGTTGTTATAGCGGTTATAGAAATACATAATTTGTGAAAATTTTGACTGTCTGGCTATCGCGGCTCTTGAGATACAGCCTGGTGACAGAGCGACGGACAGACGGACAGACGGACAGACAGCGAAGTCTTAGTAATAGGGTCCCTTTTTTATCCTTTGGGTACGGAACCCTAAAAATAAATATATTTTTTCTTTTTTTCTTGTTCGTTTTGATAGTCTCTTTTCAAGCAGTATGTAAAATAACTTTAGAATTTACAATGACTGTTAGAACCTACCTCTTACATGACGCGGTATTCGTATAGTTCTTTAATAGTCTGTTATTTAGAAAGAATAGGTATGCGGTTTTCAATACAACCTTTTCAGTCATGCTACTTAAAAGTAATATATCTAATTACGAACACCATAGTTCTCTATTCATACCTAACTAATTATTATTCGACAACGTACATTAAATGTCGCAACACTTATGTTAAATTGCAAATGTTTTTGCTAACCTGTTAGCATTTGCTAACCGCACTGGAAATTATAACCGTTTGCAGCACGCATTCTGTCAATGTTATTTCGCATTCTGTTAATTTAGATGAGAACAATCCTTGATGCAAATTATATCATGCTAAAATTTTAGCTCGAACGGTGCAGAATTTTTTAAGTTTTTGAAGCGTACACAAACCAACATAACATTTTTATATATATAAGATAGCCATGCAATAGTGGCTATGTTTAAATAATTGCAGTCTTATTCTAGGAAACATTATTTTATTTTGATGTCTAGTTGGCTTATTTTGAAGTTGACCTCTTGTTATAAAATGTTGAGGGTGTTGTCGTTTGTATGCAGATTGACTTCTGTACCTATTTGGTGGATTTAATTCTTAAGACAATGAAATTCAAGAAAGGCTATGATGTAAAACGTTATTTGCCTACATAAAGATTACATCGATGTAAAATTACTCTTTCTCTCGGTTGTAACTTGTAACACGCTGATACTCACGGCTGAATAATTTTTCATATAAATTCTGGCCCTAAGCTGACATTATAAGTTAATATGCAATGTGCATGCGTGGTAGCTGTAAGACGTGCCCTTCTTGAAGAAAACTTAAATTTGATGGAAGCCCATGCTTGGCTCGGGAATTTTCTGGCAATAGAGCAATGGTGATGTTAGTCAAAAAATAATGAATAGAATAGAAAGTTAATTATTCTTTACCATGTGCACCACAAAATGTTGCCATAAATAAAACAATTGAGACCAATATAAGGTTAAGAAATGCGGGACTGTTAAATAAGTTCTTGTTTTCAATTAATTTGTCTCCACGACGAAAACCAGAATGTTTAGACATCGAAACTAAAAGTCCCACAAAAATTAAGTGAATTATTGATAGCTCTTACAGTTCCTTCTGTGATAAACTCAACATCCTTCAATCATTACCAAGAGTTAATTCATTCGGGATTTCTACTATGTACCTTGTTAATGAATTTTATCTATCGGCACTTGGAAAAGAAGAAGATTTTTCGTGATCATGGCGTTTGCAATAGCAAATTATCGGAGTACGTAAAATACAACGTATATCATGACAAGATATAACGTCCCGTTGGTCTAGTGGTTCGAGTAGTACCGGCCTAAGATTTTAGTGTCCTGGATACGACCCCGGATCAGGCAATAAGAGTTTCGAATTTTAGAACATTGCTCGCGTTTGTCATCACCAACCCAAACTTCGCAGGCGTGGTGATTATGCCTCTACCCATCATTGCTGTGGTAACTTGAATTCAATGATGGAGGGCTAAACGCTAAAATCTGTAAAGAACTTCCATCATTTATTACATAATCAACCAAACCAATTATGATCCGTAGACAACAGATTTTATCGAGAAGCAATACGCCAACGGCGAGGATTAACCGATATAATGAATCAATTGAAATCGTACTGTTACCTACTTCACTTTCTCGTTCGTTAATTGCGAATAAACACGTATTACCTACTGAATACCTGTGGAAAAGTGTATCAGAAATATTGGAAATCGGTTTAGAAAATTTTGAATATGGGATGTACAAAGAAATTTTATAATTATTATCATGACCAGTCTACATCAGTTCTCTGCTGGACACAGGATTTGCCTTGATCACCACGCTCTGGGCAGAGTATTGGCGATCTTAGTTTGCCTAATGGTAAAGATATGTCGCTACCGCCCGTCATCTTCTGATAGCTTACTCTTTTAGTCAGTTAGTCGTTGATGGAGTTGTTGGTCTAATGTAGAAAGAAGACGCTACTGCCCGTCTCCAGGGAGTACTCCTTCAGTCGTCTCTTACGACTCACATAGGAATAGAAAGGGTGGTGCTATTCTTTAAAATGCCGGCACCACACGACACTACGAGAAACAACGAGCATTACTAAATAAGAGCTATTGTAGTTCATAGCAGGATCTCATTTTCGAGGTACTCGTATCTTTTAAATGTAAACAAATCAGTAAATATCATAATATAGTAATAGTAATTGTATATTGTTAAAATTTTAGAACATTTATCAAAGTTCGATGGTTTAAAATAATGAAATAACAACATTAACGTCGGTGCATCCAAACTCGAACTAGTTTAACTTGTAAAGTTGAAGTTCAGTTCTGCCAAAACTGTCTGCCTACATAAACTGACTGACCCTACATAAACTGTCTCATAGCTATTACATTACGTAAACTTTTTCAGAAGCTAAACTGTATTTTTGAGTAAGCATTGGTTTGGACCAGACAAGTTATGAATAGTTTTATTTTAAGCTACAGTGTCTTGCTCATTTGACACAATTGACCAACACATCAAAATCACGTTCTGAAAGAATGACAAAAGGACCACTTTATAAGGGAATAAACAACAATAAGTGATTAACATTTATTTGCGGCCAAAGAAACTGTCTCTGTTCTTCAAATTCAAAATCCCGTTGAGGTGCTGCGCCTAAAAACCGAATAGTTACCGCCGGCCACTCCAAACTAGGCAAGTTGCAGCTCGCGTGCGCGGAGTGTGCGCGGCGCGCGGGCCGTGCGCGCTGCACGCCCGCGCGCGATCCTGACTCATGCGATCGGGTCATGGAGACCATCTCTGAGGATGCTGAGGCTGAACTGGAACTCGGTAACTATCTTTTGACACCAAAATTATGTTCTACTCTACTGTCTTAGTTACGATACGTCAAAATATCACTATGTTATGAACGAGGTTTGAGCTGGTAACTTCTTCATTAAAAGGAGGATGAAAATCACTATTTTAATTTGAATGTTGGTAATAATTAAACCAATATTGTTGCAAATTAATTTAAGAACATAAACCAAATAATTCAGCGTTGATTAGAAACCTCTTAAAAACAATCTCTTATTTAAGAAAGTAAGTATAACCATAATAATTCGTAACTCTGTGTTACGTAAACGTAACTCATCCAAAATATACTTCACATATGGAATATGTTTTCTGCATTTGCTAGAAGGTTTTTTGCAAATCAAAATAAGATAAAATGTATATCTGTATAATCTTAGCCTAGGATCCAAAAATTTATGCTAGGGGTATGTTTGGGTTAGTGCGTAATTTATATAGCATATACCTAAACTAAGCAAAATATTTCGCCTGTTTTGCCCTTAACAAAAGCGTCCACTAAAACAGTTGGGTGCCCCTTCAAATTTCCGTTGGGGCAGGCATATTGAGGCATGAAACTTGTCGTCAACAACTGTGTATGTTCTATCACGGAGAATTCGTTATCAAGGTTTTTTATCCATCTTAGCCAGAGAATACTGTGTAAACTTACCGACGGATCCATTTAGTTGGCAGCAGAAATAATGGTTCTTCAAGCCGGATCTATTCCGTTCAAGTGTATCCATGTTTCAGCCGATGGGGGTTCATCTCATACAACGTTGTAGCCGTCTGCAACTAGTGCCAAGTTATTTGTAGTATTTATTTCACCCATTAGAAACATTTCAAGATTTTTTATGCTTACAGTTGCCTATGGTAACTTGTTTTTTTTTATCCAGAGCTCAGAGAACTGCCCAAATAACGATATTTGGGGAGCAATTAGCCTGTGTCAATGTTTGATTGCCTGCCGTAAATTTTTGTAGTGATGCACCTCGTTTTGAAAAGATCCGATAAAATATCCGTAAACATTTATGTCGATACAAATAATGTATGTTTATTGGCGCAATTTTATCTTGATATTTTGCGACTCACGGATATTTTAAATTCGAGATTACATTTAAAGATTGGCTATCTCTTGAAGTTGTAACAAAGTAATTTGTGTATGATAAATTATATCGTTCACGTTTATTCTAAATTCGCTTTGCTGTGATTCGTGATCTGAATATGATTTGATTTATAATGTATCCAATATAATTGATTCTTAAAATAACTTACTATTAGTCACGTAGGTTTGAAAATTGCTTAATTTGACTTACCGATATCAGTTAGTGCAAGTATATTTACAATCTTTTCTTTTACTAGTAACCATTATTCTAAAAGCCCTTAGGTAAATACCTTGTATAAGAAACACTACAAAATCTAAATAGATTTTGTAGTGTTTCTTGTACAACGGATGTCAATTAAAATGTTAATTGACTATACATGCATCCTTTTCATATAAATGTTAACGATTTTCTTGTACTGTTTTTGACTAGATTTTTTTTAATGATGTAATAAGGTTGTCCCCTGTGTCACTAACAATTTTAGGTACATTCAGGTATTTTATGTGGTTCTCGATTTTTGTTTCATACATTTTTTATCCATAATATAACGTGTCATAATGTTTTGTGACCTAATCATCATTTGTCCGAATGATAATTAGCCCTAACTCAATGTCTCATAATATCACTTGCCCTAAAATCGAAATACCTAAGTAACGGGTGTAAAAAAACCAAACGCAGATCCAAAAACCATCACTAGGATCATTTTTTTCTTCAGAACCATACCTGGGAAACAGCTGGTTCCGAAGATATTGAGGGTCAAAGTCACAATTTTGTTTTCCATTTTATTACAAAAACTGTTGCCAAAGGTTACTTAAAAACTTTTTTTCTTACAAACATAGTATTTTTTTATTATTTCGTTCATAATAAGGCTTTTTTAATTACAATACGCAATGTACGGCTCAGCGTGGACGAATTTAGAACTTAGCAGCCATCTCCAGCGAAGCGGCCCACGCTCCGGCTGCTATACATTGCGCGCTATTTATTATAATATTTTTTGACGCCCAAAAATAAAAATCATTTCCCAGCTATAATATTGTGTAATATGACTTGGTTTGCTTTTCAGATTGCGTAGCTTCAGGGTCCGCGTTTAGTTTTTTTACACCCTGTATATTTTATCCTAAAATTTTTTGCTATAAATATTACAATCTATAATGTATAAAAGACATAAAAGGCTTTTCTAATAAGTCCTAACGTAATGTGTCATAATGCATTTAGAATTGCGTGTGCTTCGGCGCTACGGGAAGTGCAGCCCCTCCGCCTTAGCGTAACAAAGTACAGGCACCCACGCTCTTCTTCGCAGCTTCAGCTTGCTCCAGCCGCTACGGAGAGCCCGAGCCCCTGAACGTTGCTACAGCAGGCGGGGGCTGCCTCCCTCCGCGCCTCCGCCTTTTTGGATTACACTCTAGGGGTAGGGCAGACAAGTACCGTGAAGTCGGGGTTGGCTGATTCGGTTCTAAAACAGATTTGACACGAAATCCTAAATCCATACGATTACAAGTGTATGATAATGTGACTTATAATAACTAAACTACATGAGGATAACATAGGTAACCAAGATAAACCTACTTTTAAACATTTATGTTTTAGGACTAACAATATTATCTTAAACCACCATTCGGACTAACATACATTATACAATTTAACACTTAGGACATGTGACTTTATAACAAGAAAAATTTGGATATCTAATTATTATAGCACCCGATATTATGACACAAAAGCATAAAGACAATTAGGCATAATAAAATTTCGTATATTCGAACATTATGGATAGTGACGATTATAGCAAACGCGTTAGGGATTTTGAATTTCGGACGAACAATTTTCGAAGAAGAAAGGGACTACTACCATTTTGTGTTACTCAAATTTTTTAAATCATTTTGTAAAAGTAAAATGTAATTAGAATAACTGTATTTTGATTTATATTCGTTTGCAGCCTGTGCTAGTATAAAGGTAAAATGGTCTAAATACCTACCTACTTCTTGTCAAATTAACCTAAAAATCCTTCACAAAGATAAACGGACGCTAAACTAGCAAAAACCGCTAATAGTCAGCGCAATAAAGCGAAACAGATAAAAACATCGCCATTAATCTTTCGAGTGGTCGCTGGTGGCGCCCTCTGGACACGACTACGGGATTAAACTCACCGCAACAGCACAATAGAAATTGAATCAAATCACATCACACTAATATTACAAATATAAATGTGAAAGCTTTGCAAGCGATGGTATATTTTTGTTTCTTTTACACTCAAAAATGGTTGAATATTATTTTGATATAAAAGAATAACATGATATTACTTTTAAAATATCTTCAATGCAGTTAATAGTATAAAGTCGTAATAATGCTTCGGGGAGGCCTATGCCCAGCAGTGGGCGTCGTTCGGCTGATATGATGATGATGATGATGGGGGTGATGATGATGATACAGTTAATAGATGAGGTTGCTAATAAAAGGACAGCAACAAGGCCTAAAATAGCATCTGTTACTTCAAATAGAATGCAATCTTTATTTTGTCATTATATAATATGCTTTATTGTATTCCTACCGCGCCGGGAATAAGGGTTCTTAGGTTAAATTAATGGAGATGGTTCAAACAGATTTACTGAGGCTGCTACGACGATTAATAATCTTGGTTGAAATGGATATCATCAAGGGATGCTAGATCTAACTGATGCTTTCCTATTGGGTACGGGTCAAGTATGATAATAATATCTTAATTGAATGAAAACGCCATATAGTTTTTTCAGTATAACATCACAAGCCTTTCGGCTTTTGGGTTCGCTTTCGCGTATGAATGCACGTAATAGAAAAATAACCAGCAGCTTAACTTAATCAAGCCGACAACATTTATTTTTTCTTGCCTCACTAAGTGAGATATCAAACTTTTAACATCGCTATAGTAAATTTGTTATTACCTTACCAAGCAGCCCGTAAAGAACAAAATGTTATTTTCAACCTAGTCTGTTTAAAGTGGTGAGAGCCTTAATAGGATATTAACACTCCTTCGTATCGTATTGGTAATGACAGACAACTAAAAAAACTTGAATACTCAAACTCTTCCGCTAATCATGGCAATTATGGCAAAATACGCTTTTCAGTAAAGCCCTATGTCCAGCAATTAATAATTTTTGTACTTACGCTAATGATATTAAATAAATCTACCCAATTACCTATTTCTCCCAAACCATTCATACGTTTAAAAAAAACCTGAAAACACCACTAAATGTTGCTTTTATTGAAAAATCTGCTCTAAAAATAGCACAACAAGAGTCTAAATATTACTGCTATCGATTATTTATTACTTACAAAACCGCGAACATGTTTTCGCGGTTCGGATATTATCCACCTGGATACCGAATATCCGAAACGTACGAAAATAGCCCGATACACCTACTGACGTCCTTCGGGCAATTGATATTTTTATTGCTTATCATTTTCCGGGGTACCGTTTGGGTTATTATTTACGTAATTAAGGCGAATTGAAATATTTAGGGAAAATATATCTTGGAAACGGTTGTTGAATTTAGCTGTTACTGGAAAATAAAATTAATGGAATGACTAATAGGGGTTAAAGTATGAAATTGCCGATTATTTTCCCACTTTTTATTTTGTTTATAGCTCTTAAGTATAGTCATATTAATGCGTAATTCTTTTTGTATTGTATCAAAAACTAAATAAAGTAACTTTTGACTAAAAAAAATGCAATACTAGTGCCTATTACTTCAAAGGAAGTCGTTGAAAAGACCCCTTACAATGTGTCAGCTGACCTTCTTGCTTCAATTAAGTATATTTGTATTATATACTTTGATTTTCAGAAATTTAAATACTATAATGCGTAGCTTTATAACCATCTAACTTTCACCTTTAATTACATCGGAAACGGTTCAGGCGTTTTTAAATAAACTAAAAAATTGTTAGTATGGAAAAATGACTTTTCTCGATTTCGTCCATACAAAACGGCAATTTCTTACTTTAACCCCTAATATTATCCACTCTTTCTACTGTATGTTTACAGTTATCTAATTTATTAGTAATAATTAAACTAGAGCAGTAAATCATTTTTGTTAGCTAGAAATATTTGAGCCAATACACGATGTGATGTTTTTTTTGGTGTTATCTCTAACCAAAATCAAAAACCGAATACGTTTAAACCATATTTAAGGACATTATTAAAAAATCTTGCCATAATGGGGACTACCGTTTCTTTGCTCACCAGTTGGCGCCACTGTAGACTAAGGCCGGAGGTATAGCTGTTAAAGGCGATTGGCGCCGAAACAAAGTGTTATATCTTGAATCTAATTAAGGTTATATTGTTTATAAATAACTATCTTGATATCAACACACTAACTTCTGAAATAGTTGCTCTTGAGGCCGCCTATTTTTGCGCTTTTTCTTAATTCCGCTTTTAAAGCGTTCACATTAATCGCCAAATAATCCATATTTGCGATATTTTACGAAGGAGATCACCTTCCAGCAGGTAAATTAAAGAAATTATAATTTATGCAACAAATTCCGCTAAAACCAGTACAAAGTGAATGATATTGGACCTCACGCGACACTAGCGCCTCTAGTGGCAAATTCACTAGCGATAGCCCCCATTGAACCGACTCGATTTCAAGAAACGGCGATCGAAGTTTGGCCAATGTTGGAGAGTTGTTCTTCTTTTGGCAGTACTTCTTAAGACTTAAGTCGCTTCTTACGACACCCATATAAAGCGTAGTAATGTTTTAAACATGCGAGACAATTTTACGTCTCATTATAGCCACGGCATACTCCGGCGTCTCTCAAGAGACACGTCCTTCCTACACAGCCTACTAATGAACGCAGGACCGTGATTTATTGCTCTTTAAGAGGAATGCATTACATAGGGTCATGTTATGAGACTGCTGCATATTTAGACTTGCATATTGAGACTGCTGAATATTGAGATTCCGATTTGAAAATGCCATTTTGCAGTTCGTGCAGACAATTTTTTCTCATGGAATGTTTCATTCGATAGGATTCTTATAATTGGTCCCGCTAACTACCTAAATAACTACCCCAAAGAGGTGAAAAATAGGATACATTTTAAATTTTAAATAGGTACACTTTTGTTACAAACATTATGTAACTTATGGAAAGAGTAAAATAAGCCACCAATTTTGAAATACAATTTCATATAATATTTTTGAATGGTGTAAGTGGGCCATCTTAATTTATACATTATAATTAGTTTCTAATTTTAACATAACTCCGTCCGCATTGTGCATGATGTGGTTGTGGCCGCCTTAAGAAGATTTTTACATTTTATAAGTATCAGCTATAAAAATTATAAAATAATATAAGTCAAAATTATAAAATAAAATAAAATAAATAAATAAATATTTAAGACATGCCACACTGGGCCACACAGAGCCATCTAGTCCCAAATTAAGCTACTGTCTACCCTGTCGTATGGGGTACTAGACAACCGATAAACTTACTTAGATACTTTTTTTTTGTAAATACATACTTATAATACATAGAAAACACCCAGACCAGTACAAACATACATGTTCAATGTTCATGCACACAAATATTTGTACTGTGCGGGGATCGAACCCGTGACCCATGGCTCAGAAGCAGCGTTTACTACCGCTGATCCAAATGGTCGTCTATGGTTATAAAAGTAATTTACCAATGTGAATATCCCTGGCAGTCCAAATTAAATAAATAAAAAATAAATCTTTAACCATCATATAACGGCGCTGCAAAACATTGGTTGTGTCGCTTTTGGTTAAATTTTTGTAAAAAAAATATATTTGTGTTTGTTTGATGACTATTTTTCCTCGCCCTAATATTCAAAACTTACATAAAAACAGTTATAAGGTACCTATCAACCTCTTGTCAAATTAAATAAAGTATTTAAAAAACGTTACTATCAAGTCATGAAAATAAAGACGTAATCCCTCAAACTCCGCCATGTTATGTCGTATTTACATGTTTTCACGACGTAAATGATGGGTAATTAAAATTCTCTGGCACAAACTCGCTCGTATTTATACGCCGGCCTTAAACTTGACTTGGCACGGCTTGGCAATGCCAACGGGGACAAAATTGATGGTTCGGTCGATAGTTTTGGAGAATCATCATTTCTTTCATGAACTAGCTTTATGGCACTGAAGAAAAACTGTTGGTATAAAGACTTATGTTTATATTGCTTTCTTGAAAATACCCAAAGACTATGGGATCACACACAATGCAAAAAAAACGGATAATTAGTAATTAGTAATGTACTTTATTTGATATTTTAGCAACTTAATTGCACTTATAATATCAGTATATAAACTTGAAAAATATTTGTCTCATGCGGGACTCGAACCCGCATCTCCTCGCATGCCAGGCGGGTGCCATACCATTAAGCTGGCTTACAGCGTAAGAATATGCTTGAAAAATTCGCGCCGTATCGCAGCCTATTGGTATGGCACCCGCCCGGCATGCGAGGAGATGCGGGTTCGAGTCCCGCCTGAGACAAAAATTTTTCAAGTTTATATACTGATAATTAGTAATACTTCACCGTTGGTCTAGTGTTTTAAAAACCGGACCAAGATCCTAGGGATCCCGGATTCGATCCCTGGGTCTGGCAACAAAAATATTAGAATTTTCGAACATTGCTCGAGTTTGTGATCACAAACCCGCATTTGGCAAGCGTGGTGATTATGCCAGTACCCATAATTGGTGTGGTAACTTGAATTCAATGATGAAGGCTTTTCCCTGCAGTGGGATGATTATAGTCTGTTACTTTTTTTTTATTTACCTTTCGTAGGTACTAAATCCATCATGAAAATTCAACGGAACATGCTTTGTGATGCCGGCTTTAATTAGAATAGCACCCTTGCTCTTGCTATGGGTGTGGTGAGAGGCGACTAAAGGAGTACTGCCAGAAGAAGGCAGGCAGCGGCGTCTTCCCACAACCATTGGTGCTGCTATCGCCAGCCCCCCTGTTAAACGTGGCGATTATGGCATAGTGTAGAGGCCTAAGTTTGATAACGTGCTAGGATTAAAATTCACGATTCATGGAGCACAACTACAGAGCTATATCTGCACACGTAAAGTATTTAAAGTGTTACATCATTTTCGAATATAAAGTACGATTTAATGGTGTTCTGATGTGATTTATGGCGGTTCGTAAGTAAACAACGCACGAAGTAGGAGCCAAGGATCTCTGTTCATCAGAAGTTTTGTGAATAAGCCAATTTTACACTAAAGGCACAGCCTCACATAAATAAAAAAAAAAATTTAAGACATGCCTCACTGGGCCACACAGAGCCATCTAGTCCCAAATTAAGCTACTATTAGGTACCCCGTCGTATGGGGTACTAGACAACCGATAAACTTACTTATATATTTTTTTTTTGTAAATACATACTAATAATTATAAATACATATTAATGATAATTTAATTTAATTAATGACTTATCAAACGATATTTTAAGCAATTCAATTTATCTGACCCCTGTTGACGAACACTATGTAAGGAAAGTAATTAATTCCCTGAATAATACAAATTCTGAAGGATTTGATCAGATAAGTACAAAAATTCTCAAGTCATGTAAGGAACAAATAGCCCCCATTTTGGCATATCTGATAAATCTCTCCATGTCCTCGGGAACCTTTCCTGATAAGTTAAAGCTATCATTGGTCAAGCCGTTACATAAAAAAGACAATAAAACAACTATAGACAATTATAGACCAATCACACTAATATCCATCATATCAAAGATCTTTGAAAAAGTTCTACTTACTAAACTTACGCTATTCTTTGAAAAATATGACATACTACACCAAGACCAATACGGATTTCAAAAAAAAAAATCAACATCCCATGCAATATTCAATTTAGTAAATGAAGTACTGAATAGACTTAATGAAAATAAATATGCAACAGCTGTCTTCCTAGACATGTCAAAAGCGTTTGATTATTGCTCGCACAATCAGTTATTAAAAAAGCTGGAAAATTTTGGAATCAGAGGTCTGGCCTTAAGTTGGATAAAAAGCTATCTCAGCAGTAGAATGCAAGCTGTGGAAATAGTGAAACCTGATACAAAAAATGTAATACAAAGTTATCAGTCAGAGTTTAAAGAAAATAGATTTGGAGTACCCCAGGGGAGTGTATTAGGCCCTCTCCTCTTCCTTGTTTATATCAACAAACTGCCAAATTTGACAAAGCACCGCTGCATCCTATTTGCTGACGATATTGCTATAATAGTGACTACTGACAAAAATTCGACATTAAATGAACATATTAAGGACATAAACAATACGATTAATACAATAACAAATTGGCTTAAAGGTAACAATCTAAAAATAAACTTTGACAAAACTTACTATATAAATTTCAATAATGTAACTCATGAACAATTAAATATTAACTATCAGGGAAAACATATAAAAGAGACAAATGCGACTAAGTTTTTAGGTATAGAGATTGACCATAACTTAGACTGGAAACAACAAATTATAAAAATATGTAGTAAAATAAATAGGTTTTCATTCGCACTTTATAAACTAACTAAAGTTGCATCACAAAATACAGCTCTTACGGCATACTTTGCCTATGTGGAGTCAATCCTACGATATGGTCTCATCATATGGGGCAATAGCACGGACATCAAAAAGGTATTTCTTGCACAAAAAAAGTGCATCAGAGCAATCTGCGGTGCTCCACCAGACGAACCGTGTACCCCTCTGTTTAAATCATTAAACATCTTGCCGGTCCCATGCCTGTACATATATGAAATAGCCAAGTTTGTAAAACAAAATCTACATTACTTCAAACAGGCACGTGATATTTATCCACGAAACACAAGGAATGGAAATAGGTTGGTGTCAGCATTTGTCCCAAAAAGTGCTCGTTTAAAAAAAAATGTCGCCTGGATGTGTATGGTCATTTATAATAAGTTGCCTGAAACAATTAAAGAACTGACTGGTAAAAGGTTCCAAACACATTTGTTTAAATGGCTAATTACACATGTCTTTTACACTGTAGACGAATATTTAAAGCACGATTGTTATAATAATGCATGTACCTTGTAAGGCTTGAATTTGTTTTCTTTTTTTTTAACACTAGCTTTGACATTTGTTTTTCTTTAATATTGACATTAAGTATAATTGATTGATTTTATAAGATTGACATTGATTTACATAAAGAATCTAAATTGAAATTTAATATAAATAATGCATGTGTTTTAAGAAAGGATTGAATTAATTAAAGAATTATGTACTGTAGCTAAATTTAATATATTTGTATGCAACATTGGTTTGCTGAGGAAGAGGTTCGCAACTCTATGTAACAACTAAAATGTACCTTCTTCAAGGACAAATAAAAAATATTTCATTTCATTTCATTTCATTTCATTTCATTTCATAATAATACATAGAAAACACCCAGAGCAGTACAAACTGACATGTTCATGCACACAAATATTTGTACTGTGCGGGGATCGAATCCGCGACCCATGGCTCAAAAGCAGCGTTTACTACCGCTGATCCAAATGGTCGTCAAATAAATAAATATAATAAATAATAATGGACATGAACTAATAATCCATACTAACATTAAAAGTGTGAGTTTGTTTGTTACGGTTTTACGCGAAAACTACTTAACTGATCATGATGAAACTTTGTGCACATATTTTTGGAGGTATTAGAAGTAACATAGGCTATTTGGTATCCCACTGTTGGGCACAAGTTTCCGAGCGATATTAAGTGTAGTTCACATGGCCAGTGCCGCGGGCGAACAGCTAGTAGTTCGTACTGGTAACTATTTAAATATTGAAAGATATGAAACAGATCACCAATCCTTCGCAAACCTGTGTGATGATAGGAATGACTTTTTTGGAGACCTCTGAGTCCAGCAGTGGACTTATATGACCTAATGATGATGAGTATAAGAATAGATCGTTGTGTACTTTTTGTGTGAACAAAATTCTAATAATTTAACTTGTTTAATTACGAAGTCTGACACTACAGACAAGAAGCGCGCACACGTATTATTTTAATCCACCTCAAGATTTTAATACAGGCAATTTATCTTTATGTCTAGTATTAAAATTGTGTCTGTCGGCGACTGTACATGTCGATAAAGAGGGATGAATATAAAGCTCTAAATAAAAGCACAGTTCATTGACCGCGCGTCGTTGATGCATTGCAAGAGGTACAGACGCGCACAAAAGTTCTAAAATTCACACACACAGGTGTATGTTGTCAGTGTTACTACAGTAACAGTATAATAAAGCCAGTTTTTTTGACTGTATAAAAAATACTGTCTCTAAAATGTCAGCCGAATAAGGTAAAAATTAAAACAACATAGGTAGCAACTTGTCTTTAGTACTTGTCACCATTAAACGCCTTGAAAATTTTAGGCCACATTAATTTTATGCGTATCAGAATAGTTTAAGTATGTAATAGGTATCGGTAAGGTCATTCACTTCCCTAATGGTAAAAAATGTTTAATCGTTTCACTGAGCCACAGTAAATATAGTATACGGTATTTTGATGACGAACTAAACGCCATAACCGAATCCAAATCAATATCGCCAATACTATTACAAAATCACAGTCAAATATACCAATGATCGTGACATCTGTAATTCTTCAACTTTGCCTGTGTATTGCTTGTTTGATTATAACAACGTGTTCAATTTGATATCCCATAACTCTAGGTAAAGTATTCGAAATGTTGATAAATAAAAACGAAATGCAAAATGATATTAAAAGCGACTATAATCGTTTGAATACTTAATTTGAATGTAAAAAAACTACCTATTCTATTATAAATAGCAAGCAAAAATCAAAACAAACATGGGGTGTCGTGTTAAAGTACCTACCTACGAACAAGAATGTATTTTTTATGAAATCAAAGTTCAGTTCATCGTACGCTGGGCGCGGCTCGCATCGGCAGCCCACTGATGCATCACAAGTGGTACTGTCGGGGAAACAAGTGTTTTCGTGAACTTGTGAAAATAACGTACAGCATTTTATAAAATGTAAACCTTTTATATTAATAAAATACTATGGCCATGAATTATAAAAAATATAATATTTATATCATGAAATCATCTTTATGCTTAATACATTCGTTTAACAGACAGTTTTACAAAAGATGAAACTAAAAAGTTTGAATCACGGGAATAGACATAGAGCTCCGGGTGCCCTCAGCACCCGGCACGGTCCGATCGCGCCGCTAGTACGGGGCCCTTGCGCGGGTGAGCCATAGGCTCGCGCTCGAGGTACCTGCTAGCAGGCCGCTTTTGGGCTTGGCCTTCTGCCACAGCATAGGTCCTTTCAAAAAAAAACATAGAGCAATGTTTATCTAAGAAATTATTCTTTGAGGGGATGAAAATGGGAGTGGAGTTTTGTACTAAAAATAATTAGGATAATATTTTGTTTAGAGATAGTTTGAGATCCTATTAATCACAAATTACATTGCAAGCTATACTGAAACTAGCTTTAATTATATTGAGACAAAATTTTTCAAGTTTATATACTGATATTATAAGAGCAATTAAGTTGCTAAAATATCAAATAAAGTATATAAATGTAATAAGTTAAACGGTATGCCTAAACATAGGCTGGTTACATAGGTAAATAGGAATAGTCTAAAACACTATTCCGTTTATTTACATAATGCCATATTACTAAATTCGTCCACAGCTAGATTCAGGCCTCTCCTACAGGAGGATTTTTGCCGTAATCGCCACGTTTGGCAGTTTGACCAGTAGCAGAAAGAAGACGCTGTTACTCATCTTTTTTTGGCAGTACTCCTTTAGTTGTCTCTTACAACACCCTTAAGAGTTCTGTTTTGTTTCGTGTGGTGTCGACACCTCCCAAAACACCCTCTTCATCGCTTATCGATGGTTTTGTATCGGTATTTCCTGATTGGTTTATTTCGATACTCGAGATCAGGACCGCTCTTTGAAATAACATTATTATCCTGTTACGTGGATCAGTGCCACAGTTGAAAACGATTACAGAAGGTATAATGTTTTACTTGAGCATTTATGGAAAATGTTTGTTTTTAAATAATGTGATACTTGCATAATATACTTAAATTAAAATATCCATTTAATTTCTTAAAAAGTATCCATCCAGTAACGATAGCGTAGTGTTTTTATGAATCGTAGGAACCAATAAAATCGATACTTTACGAGGAAACCTAAAAGAAATTCTTTGTATGAATGTATTTGTGTTTTACAATAAGAAACCTGAAATATTACTTATATAGGTAATAGTGAAGATAATATTATACCAGGATAAAAAAAAAATGGTATCTTATGCAATGTAGTTGCTATATTGCAACAGTCTAAAGTGCAGGGCATAGTTTGGTCATGCTGGTCCACCAGGTAGCAAGAAAGCGCCCTCTACCATGATATAAATAAATGACACTATTCAAGTTTTTGGTTTCGAAATTCTTGACTGTGACCTATCTCGGATAATGTAGCGGTGACTGTTAGTCTAAATAAACTATACTAAGTGGTTCTTCTGTCATAATTGTGTGTTTTGTCATAAATGGACTTATTAATGTCCCTATTAAAAGTTTTAACGAACCGAATATTGTGTTACTTAACCGCAAAAACAAGATTTTAAGGTTGTTGTTAAAAACAAAAGTTTTTACGCGAATCCTCTTTCCTTCCTTCTTCTTAATAGTAGCTTAATTTGGGACTGGATGGCTCTGTGTGGCCCAGTGAGGCATGTCTTAAATATTTTTTTTTTTTTTTCCTACTTATTGAGTTTGCGTGTGCAAGAATTTAAGAGTTTCTGAAATAGTTTGCGTTGGTTTTTGATTTTTCAACACCAAATCATACCGAGATTGAGAGTAATTCAAAATGATTCGAAAATTTTGGCTTTTGTCCTCCTCTTTTGCTTAACCTCCAGAATTCCATACATTATTGTGACACTCTTGTCCCGTGCTGTTATTCCAACCAAATCATACGTGGCGTTTCCCAGCTTTTATTAAGAAAGTTAATACCAAATAAAGATTCGACCCTCCAAAGGTCTTTCTCATCTCAATTTCCCGAAATAAAAAGGGTCTCGAAGGTCACGTGGAGACAGTATGTCACCGTTATAGCATTTTAAGTGGCCATTTGAGGGTGGTGGCTACTGGCGTTAAGATTATGCAGACATTTTGTGTAGTGAATCAAGTCAAGAAATAAAAGCTAGTAGAGCGCACTAAGTTCACGTTTATATTTAAAACGGTGGTTTTTTTTTTTACTTTTGTAAACACATTTCATTTTTCGTTCAGTTGGTGGAATGCGATAAAAATCATGCAGAGCGAGTGCCAATGACGACGTTCTTTAATATTAAAATAACTGACATTGGTACCTTCCAGTCTTTTTTAGCAGCACCCAAAATAAATGCAGCGATATTATTTAGAGAAATTGTAATCTGCCATTTATTCGGAGTCTGTCAATTTTGTACCTAGTAAATTGTACTATATTTTTATTATTGTACTTAATAGATCTACAGTTACTTTACGCGCATCATTTACGGGACATTGGGACTGGTTTAACCTGGGGCTAGAGTTCCAAACAATTCCTAGAAAAAAAAACTACTGAAACATAAAAAATGCAACCCTGCATGCCTTTATGCATGGTGTATCGCTCATCTGGCTTCGCTCTTGACCTAAAAGCTTAGTATTGACTCCATCTTGAGGAGTGACGTCAGAGTGCATCTATAAGTTCGGACTATTAGTAGAAGGTACCTACAGTTTGTGGTGACACTAAACTTTTTACAACAAAAATATTCGACAAAATGCGTAAGACATACCACCAATTTTTGAGTCGGTGGCTGATGTTTTTTGATGATTTTTTTCATGTTTGGCATCGACTCAAAATTAGTAAACTGTTGTTGTTATCAGTTTGATTTTATACAAAAGATAATTGTTTTTTTAACGTTTTGAAGACTATGAGTAAGCACCCTTTTTTAACTAATCCATGTTCTTTCCATTTCTTAAGTTATCTCTTATTAGAGCAATTTTTATCTCAATCGGTTGAGCAATTAGTTTTTAACCCCTTTTCACTGATATCCTTAAATGATGATTCCCTTTGAAAAACTACTGTATGCCATTTTAAAGTACTCAAACTGTCTTCTTAATTAATTTTATCTAAATCATTTCATTTATTTAAGCATGTAAATATAATAGATAGTTAAACAGATAAAACGACAGATTTCGCTGTCGCATATTTTTTTATTTAGGCACTTTTTTCTCGGCACTAGCTCTTAGCAATGGTAGGATTCTGGGCCTTTTGCAAAATTAATCTGATTTAACTGATTCTGGCAAAAAGTAGTATTCGACCACTAGCATAATACATTAACTTATTATTATTGTGTTTTTTAATCAGTGTAGGACAATGTATTTATAGATTCAACAATCAAATACAAATCGGTACATACAATATAGAAAATAAATTTCATTTTCTATATTATATACATTTAAATTAAAATATATTTTTTTACTACAAATTGAGTCAGTAAAAAGTTTCTATGCACCTTAATTAAACTTCCTAATGACCTTCAAAAAAAGCTGCATGGCTATGGAGCTTAACACCGTTCTGTAACAAGCCAGAAACGGTTGCCAGAGTGTTCTGGCGAGGATCCTATTGTTGTATTAATTGCGGGTAGCCCGAAAACGCACGAACGTTTTCCGAAGCAAATATCTTCTTTTAGAGGGCGACCACTATTTAAATATTTTATGAGACCTCGTAAAGTATCTTTAAGAACTTAACACAAAGACTCCACAGTCTTTGTTTTAAGCTCGCAGTTAATTATTTTCCAAAGACTTTTTCCACTTTATTAAGTGTATTTTTCTTCAAGAATATCTTATAAAAGAAATATTGAATTTCATTTTTTTATTCCTAAATTGTTAACAGTACATGGTTTGAGAAACATCGTCTGACCTCTATGTGAACCAATTTCATTCCAATCTACAAAACCAAACCAACTTTTTGTTGGTAAATCCCAACATTCGCAATATCGATTTTAAATCAACTCTGATATTGATATTCATAGGATTTTTACTCGATTTTGTAGTTTCATTTTGTTCAACGTTATTTTGATTCATCGAATGCGGTGCATAATGGTTTGTATTTTTGTATTGTAGACGCAATGATTCAAAGAATGTTTACTGTGATTTAACGCACATTTCTGCCTTATCAAGATTATTTTACTTGCTGTAATCACATCAATAGATAATTAAAATACATGTTTATTTTAATTGAAAATCTGCCGATTTGTATTTGATTGTTGAATCTATAAATAATGATTAAAAAAATAATTTAAATTGCATGTCGAAAATGTGTGCTCGTGACATAGTCATGTTCAGTCTTTTTCTATTTTATTTCTATCAATTACTTATCAACAACAGCTAGATTTAAAAATAATCATTAATGATGGTGATGTTAAAACATATAAAACCCAAAGTTCAAATCTCTACAAAAGTAAATAAAAAAAAAAGACGTGTGGCACTCGGAGACTGCCGCGGTAAAGCTATTGCATAGCATTTTTTATCAACTTATGCAATTATATAACTAAAAAGTATCACCACTGTGCCAGTCGGAGTGGGGGGTGTTAGGTTATTTTCGATACGGAATTTCTGGATTCGGTCTCCACGCTCAAGGCCCGCGATAGAAGCTATGCAATAGCTTAATTTTATAATTTTATGTATTTTCTAATTTTGACTTTTGTAATTAAATTTTTCTGTTATTTTGGCAGATATGGTTACCATAGGCAACCATACTGTCAAAATCCTTATTTTCTTCTAAATTCTTTTAAATTTCGGAAATTCAAAATTGTTCGATCGTGCCTCACCCCGAGTGTTAGGTTAGGTTATTTTCATTACGGAATTTCTGGATTCGGTCTCCACGCTCAAGGCCCGCGATAGAAACTATGCAATAGCTTAAAATAAAAATATATTACCGTTAAATATGTTATGCACTTTAATATATAATGATGTTATCGTCAGTCCCGCATATATCCCAAAATGTTCCACAGACCGTTTCATCCTACTCAGGTAAGGGCCGGCGCACACTTGACCTGCCATTGTCAACTAACAAAAGAGCCCACATTAGGCTGTGTACACAAGATCGCATTGTGAGGGTGGGTTGCGCTCTGGGACGTGTTTTGCTGGAAATTTCTAACATTTGTGAAGGTTGAATGTTTGTCGTTATTATTTATTTTAACTGTAAAATACTTAACCGATTGACAACATTTGTTTTTAATTTTATTTATTATTGTATGTTCAACACCTACAGTTCACCAAGTGTATAATATACAAAAAAAAATTGGTTGTTTGTAAAGTAGGTTTACGATGGAGATGTTTACGTGATAACGAGAAAATCTCCATTCGTTTGTATGCCGCTAGAGTGAGAGAGACGGAAGATCGGTCCACTCACTCGAACGCTATGCCAGCCTCCGCTCGTGAGGATTCCGCGTGACAAGTTTCACGGAATGACTGGCCGCGCTCGAGATGAGACGGGAGATCGGTCCGTCTCTCTCTCGTTATACCTGCGATCGCGCTCGTGAGGTTTTGGTGTGACACAAGTTTCTGAACATGTCACCCGACTAAAACGATTTTAAAGACGTTATCACGTCAAAAATGTGTCAAAATTTTCTCTATTGATATTGATCTCTTCTTGTTGGACTTGAAGTTGAAAATCAATTCAATGACCTTTAACTTTTTGGGTAGGTTGATCTGCCGTTGTCTGTTCCTTATTTATTATGAGATTCCGATATTTCGGCAATGTTGCAAGCGATCAGGGGACTTCTCCCGTATTCATGGCGCTTGGTATAAACCACGAATCAAATAACTCTAGTGATAGTGGCCATGAAAGCTTAAATCAGTATATACACAATTTTGACTACAATAAAGGGATAAAGGTACTAATAGTTAATATTTAAATTAAAACTATGTGAAAGTATAGGACTACTTTTATATTCCAAATAAAAAATATATATACTTACAACAACATGAGTATGTAGCGTGTTATTATGTATCACATAGCTACCTGTTTTATTTTCTAAGGTTTTAGTCAAATATTGGCCAATGAATGAAATACAGCCTTTCTTTCTTGTTGCAAGCAAATGTCCTCGTTAACATTATTTGAAAACAATTGTCTCTTACTTTAGTACTTATTTCTGTCTTTATTTTTTATTTTATTTTAACCAGTGCATTTGTTTTTTATTTGAAGCCGTAACACTTTAGGGGGTTTGCTGCACTCTAAATTAATTATTGATTAATAGTATATTGCCTTTCCGACTTTTTGATCTAATTGCACAAATCATGTTACCGTGTTATGGTCGGGAGGTCGAAGGCTTGCCATTTTGTATGTTTCATACTTTGTATATTTTAACGCCAGTCCCTTCTTTCCAGATAAAATCCGCAAGAAGTATGCAAACCTCGGTGACAGCGTCGTCGCTGTCAAACTGGAGCGAACACCGAAGGCGGGGCTGGGGCTCTCCCTGGCTGGGCACAGGGACAGAAGCCGGATGGCTGTGTTCGTCTGCGGCCTCCACCCGTCAGGCGCCGCGGCGAAGGCCTCGCCGCCGGTCAAAGTTGGAGACGAGATACTTGAGGTAATAATGCCAGTTCTTAAGAGGAAACACTACGGGCGAGAGAATTGAAAAATAGGTATTTGTAAAATCTATTGCTGTCGCGCAGTGCCAAGCGCCTTCGCCGTAGAGTGTGATAGAGACAACTGCTTCTTGGACCGAAAATACCGACTAAAAACACACCAAATCAACGTTTCGTAGTCCCCCGATTACTTTTCTAAAACTAGACCGATTTAAATACTTTTTTCATTAAAAATTAAAAAAAGGCTTTTTTTTTCTAAAATTTAGCCAAATTTGTTTTCTGGGTGTTTGAACACAGCCGAAAGTCTGGCGAATTTTTTCGATTTTTGAGGGCTCATATCTTTTTTATTTATTAATTTATGAAAAGACAAATGTCCCGCCTGAGACAAAATTTTTCAAGTTTATATACTGATATTATAAGTGCAATTAAGTTGCTAAAATATCAAAAAAAAAAGAACATAGGAACATGCTAATAGTGGCCATACATTTTTGTAATAAAAAATATTTCTCTACTGGCTTTATCTAGGCAGGAAACAGGGGACTACGTTTGTGTGGAAAAACGGCCCTTGTGTTTCCTCTTAAGCGCGAAAGCGTAACGGTATAGAAACATTGTTACAGGTATTACCAAAATAACTGAGACTATATTATCATCACAAGACGATACCTTGTCGACCAACTTATAAAATAAAACTTATTTGAAGTATGAAAATTTATGTAATTACATTTAAAAAAATCGCCAAAATGTATCCTATGTACGCCCATAACTTCCAATCGAATGTTCCAAATTATATGATTTTTTTTTTGTTATATATTTGTAAAAATCAGAAAAATGTTAATTCTAAAGATAGATTAGTATTAGTAGTTGTTTGAATAAAAGCAGTTTTAAAAATATTTACATGAAAAGTGAAAATGTTGCTTGCATTATCTTCAGTAAAAACTCGAGCAAAGTCGGGACGTACAGATAGTTCGTAATAAATTCAGTTGAAAATTAGTAAGAAGTTAGATGAAATGATAAACAATACGTAATTGCTAAGATATCAAGTAAATACGTAACCCTATACTCACCGGAAATATTTTTTAAGTTTCGTAATATTTAATTTTGACTTATCTATCACGTTAATCTTTGACTATGCCTTTATCTTCGCCGCGTCTCTAGATCTTTGAAGCTGTAATTAGCATGATTTCAATCTGTCATCGTCGGAGAAGCAATAACAAAGTGATTCAGCCCGGGACATCAATGAAAACAGGCGGCGTGAACGGAACGTATATTTTTCTTTTCGTAGATTTTAGGGCTGTCATAGCCGTGTTTATAAAAATATAGCATATAGCGGGATAATAAGTCGCCTAAATGCTAATTCAGCCTGTAATCCTTGCAATATTACATTCAGAGCCGTCCAACTGTTTTCAATAAACATCCAGTCAAATTTTCGCACTTATAATACTGTATTAAACACCCGAACTTAAATATTATGGATTCAATTAATTTGAACGAGATTATTAAAATTAAGTAACACTTTCTTATCAAAGAACATTACGTACGGAATAAAGAAAAAATAGACGAGTGCCTGTTTAATATAAAGCCACCGCGCAAAATGACTTCCAGAATAAAACTTTTCTTTTTACAAATTGCCAGTATCTCACAAATTACCCTGGCTAACTTGTTGGCAGCCCTGGTTAAAGTTGGTCCATTTCGCGATGGAGCAATATTTCTATTGTTATCTTCGATGAATCTGTGCGGCAGACGGCAAAACATCTATTTGTTAGGTCGAGTGCCCACTGCATGTCATTCTGTTTAAAATGTAAACATCACCGTAAAATTGTAAACTTCGTCAGTTCTTGATTAACGTAGATGGCTTACAATCTAACCCAACCTAACCCACCGTTATTTTTTAATTTCACGGATTGTTTTGTAAATTGACAGATCTCACAATTTTATGGTGACATCTTGCATTGACTGACTGATTAGTCAGCCTAGGCCGATGTAACAACTCGTTCGAAGCGTCAGGCAATAAATTCGCGATTAAATCATGTTAAAAAATTATAATTAATTGCGAAAGTTTAAAAATAGTTGATTGAAATTAAAACTTAGTTTTTGTAATACTTAATCTTTCTTTTGCGAATTTAAATCTGTTTCTTTAATTCGCAAAATCTTATAATTATTTTTGATATTAGAAGTAACTTTACCATATTTATAACCCGTTATCATATAAATAACGTATTAAAATTGTAAGCAGTTTAAAATATCACCGATAACTGTCATGGGTTCTTCTAAAGTAATAAATGGTTTAGTTATTAATCTTTCTGATGAGTTACCAAGTTTTTATAGTTTTACTAGTCTAGCGAGTAAAATATTTTTTACATTGTGTCCTCGTCACAAGCTTGGCGCCGTTCCAGCTGACAAGTAGTAATATATAGCAGCTAGCACATCAACCTACCCATACATTTCAAACTTGCCCAATCGGTCTTTAACTATATTTACTGAGAATAAAGATCAGTTTCAATTGAGAAAATTTGGACATTCTCGTGTTCTGCCGTGTGTACGAATGACGGATCGCTCGACACAATACTGAACCGGTGAAATGTAAAAGATAAACACTCGATATGTTTTTCTACAATGTGTTCAGTGCATTCCGAATTGTCACTTTTAACTAATGAGTTAGCGGTGTCTATTCTCTGCAGAAGATATTTTTTTGTTTAACGTAGGAGTGACTCAAGGACTATATTGGGACCTCTACTATTATTATTGATAAAATTAAATTTGACTTTGAAGAAATGCTTACCTAAGCTTTCAAAATTGCACTCTATTTATCTTAAGCCGTTCTGGAATGAACGAATGAATGAGCGGGACGTTTTATACTGTATTGCGAAGCATCAATTGTCTGTTTGCTAGATTCTTAGAAGCATCAAATACAAATCAACTCAAAACATTTATAGGGATTAGCAACACAACCTCCGCAAACCTGGGAGTCAATCAGGACATTTCGAAAACCTCCGTGGCGAAGTGATGTACGCACCGGTTTTCAAGGTGTCGTCTGCTCTACGATCCCGGGTTCGATTCTTCGACGGGTCAATGTAGATAAAGTATTTTCTCATTTTTCTCGAGTTTGGGTATTTATGATACCTTAGTTGTTCTTTATTTCCACAATACGAGTGTTTTCAATAGATACTTACTTTGGTTTCTCAATTTTTTGGAATTTTCCTTTCTAGAAAAGAAAGAAGAAAGAAAGAAGAAACAAAATACATTTATTAAAATTTGGACATCACACACAGTAGCACACAAAAAAAAACAAAATTTAAACAGACAAACACAGAACCTCCTTCTTTTTGAAGTCTGTAAAAAATAATAATAAAACTAACACAAAAAAAATCAAAAACATAGAACAACAAGAATATCGAGCAGTGCCACTACGTGTCCGTGACGTCCACTTTAAAGGACCTCACCCAGCATGTGCCATGGCCCGAGTAGGCCATGGCGCTGGTTTTCAGTGTGCCCTGCTGAGTAAGGTACACGGACGTCTATCTAGCAACTTCAATTATTGTAATTTATAAAAATAAATAAATACTAACATAATATAATATAATATTATTATAGCACCCACATAAATAACTATAATACATAAATACGTCTGTATCTGTGGTAAATGCTTACCTGAGATTTCAAAATAGCTACATACCATCCATCTTAAGCCATTCTGGCTGGCATATAATGAATGAACGAATGGCGGGGTTGGGATGTTTCATACTGTATTGTATAACATCAATAATTGTCTATTTGCTGGATTCTTAGAAGCATTAACGTGTTAACGTTCCGCCTGGCGTCACTCCAACGCCTTGGGATCAAAGTGTGGAGCAATGACTGATCACTTCACAAAGTACTGAATGGAGGCCGATAAAAAAGCAGGAGAAAAGAAAATGGCGTGACTATTTTTTAGTAAATAAATAGCTAAGCTAAGGAAGATTGCCTGTAGGGTCAGAAAGGTTCTAGAATGGCGACTGCGCACTGAGCGACGATCTGTGGGGAGGCACTCCGCCAGGTGAACTGACGACGGCAAAAATCGCTAGATGTGGGTGGCACGCGGAACTGATATTTGTGGTTTTCTTCAGTGGAAGCCTATTTCCAGCAGTAGAGTCGTTTGGCCGAGATGATAATAAGCTCAGGCCTGCTAAGAAGTCAGAAGAAGAGAAGATCGAAGTGTATTGACCGTCGATAGGGCATTCAAGAGATAAATAATGACATTGGTATTTACTGTTTTCTTGAGTTTACGCGAACACTATACATTGAAATGAAAGATAGTTTACGGATTTAGAACGCGTTTATTTTTGATTTAACCCGACGTTTCGAACCCTTTACAGCGTTCATGGTCACGGGTAGACTAAGGTGTTATTCGTCTTTAAGATGGTAATTTGAAAAAATGTTTAACTACCGCCTCTAATTTTTATCGTCAGTTATGTTCCTTTTCACACAAAATGAGCTAACTGTGTCCGGAGTCTTCGCAGTGTTGCCATGGTTTGTGGACTTCAATGATGATAAGACAGGGTCCCAAGCAGCTGGTGAATTCCAACCATCTTCTCTATTGAAATTAGGATGTTTTTTAATTTCTATTGCTTCGCGTATCATTCTAGGTAGAAAACCGATATGACCCTGTCTTATCATCATTGAAGTCCACAAACCATGGCAACACTGCGAAGACTCCGGACACAGTTAGCTCATTTTGTGTGAAAAGGAACATAACTGACGATAAAAATTAGAGGCGGTAGTTAAACATTTTTTCAAATTACCATCTTAAAGACGAATAACACCTTAGTCTACCCGTGACCATGAACGCTGTAAAGGGTTCGAAACGTCGGGTTAAATCAAAAATAAACGCGTTCTAAATCCGTAAACTATCTTTCATTTCAATGACATTGGTATTTGTGTGAACTCTAAGATCATGGATGTAATTTTGTAAATACATTTTAAAAATCTTTTGATAGAACTAATACTCAAAGAAAGAATAACTTACACCTTTCGGTTTGAGGTTCAAATGTGGACATTGTGAAGATCCACAATAATTATTGCAATAAGTCCAAAATACTTTTTGAGATAAAAGACAGAAAACAGAGTCCGTTGATTATGTACGAGATGCGAAAACAAACAGAAAATACCAGACCGTAAACGATGGCGCATTCAAAAGGAATTCACTAGCTAGATATGTACTTGTTACATACAGTTAATGATATTCACCTGAGAGCCACTTGCTACACCATGAGTAAAATCATTCGGGTCTTACGTACCTTTTTTTTTATCAATGGGATTGCTCTTAACTACATACTTAATTCTACGGTTAAAAAGAAGCCTAAGATGGAGCGAGCTTACCCAAAAAGTGGCACTGGTTCTCCCACACACCAGCGGAATATAGAAAAACTGTTTTAAGCTGGATTCCGGCAGGAGAGTGGTAGCATCCAAGCAGCCTCTTACGAGGCTTACCACCGCTAAGGAATCAGTTGGCCGACCTCATTGGTTAGAAAACCAAAGATGCCGTTGCCCAGGGTATTAGGAGGTAAATCCCACCACCCCTAATATAAGATACAAGCTCTATAATCACGGAATTAATAGATGATATATGATGATGGTACATGATATAAACCCCGAATCAATTAACTGTAGTGATAGTGGCCATGAAAATTTAAATCAGTATATTGCTCTACCAAGTCTCTAATGGGCTAAGGAACGAGCTAATTGAATGAAGACATCGATGTTACACGGAACTGCGTTTGCAGGTGATCTGCGTAATTCAACGCCTGGCGCAATGCCAGGAGAAGTTAAAACACCGCATGTTTCTGAGAGTAGCGGTTAGCGGATTTTTTTACCCCTTCGCATCTCTGACAATATTTTTCTGAACACTTACATCCTTCATCTGAAGCATGTGTCACTATTGCTGTCGTAATCTGAAAAATTGGAATCAGAGGGAAAGAGGAAGATTTATCTATTTTTAGAATTTTGTGCAGTATAGTAATTTAAACGTTCAGTTCAACATAATCTTATTTTCTTGCTTGACGTTCAACCAGGAAGTTTGGGAAAAGGGAAAAAAACTGATTATAAATGCAGCTCAAATGTTTTATATTAAAAAAATGTGTATGTGTATAAATGATAATAATGTGGAATAAAATTTATAGCACAAATGAAGCAGTAACTTTAAGAGGAAAACTACGTGCGAGAGAATTGAAAAATAGGTATTTTTAAAATCTTTTACTGTCGCGCAGTCCCGAACGCCTCCCCCGCAGAGCGCGATAGAGACAACTGCATCTTGGACCGAAAATACCTACTAAAAGCACACAAAATCAACGTTTCGTAGTCTCCCGATTCCTTTTCCAAAACTGGACCGATTTAAATACTTTTTTCATGAAAAATTAAAGAAAGGCTTTGGCCTTCTTCGTATATTTTGCTTTTTTTCTAAAATGTAGCCAAATTCGTTTTCTGCATGTTTGAACACAGCGGAAAATCTGGCGATTTTTTAGATTTTTGAAGGCTCATATCTCTTTTATTAATTAATTTATGAAAAAAACGAGAACATAGAAACATGCCAATAGTGGCCATATATTTTTGTAATAAAAATTATTGCTCTACTGGCGTTATCCAGGGAGGAAACAGGGGACGACGTTTATATGGAAAAACGGCCCTTGTGTTTTCTCTTAAGACTCAGTGTATTTCTTTGAAAGTTCCGACTTTGACGACGAAACACAAGGGGATGCATATTGATTTTTAGGATTTCCGAAATCCTAAAAATCAATATGCATCCCTTTGTGTTTACTGCAGTATAATAATATTGATGAGAAATTGAGTTCTAAGAATAGTAGTAGTCATGCACAAAAGCAATACACACACAGACACAAGACACAGTAAAATAGCTCTGCTTGATAGAAATATATGTTCAGCATTAGACTGCTATAAGCAGATGAGGATGACGACGTCACAAGCACAACCAAAAAGTTGACAAGCTGTATAAGAAATATAGAAATCTTCTAAGCTAAGCTTAGTGACGATTTGCGAAAGGTCAAATAGCTTCAGGATGCGAAAAGCCGAAGACAGTGTGGCCTAGATTCAGAAGTGGTTGCTGGAATTTACGGGAATTAAAAAAAAGTGTCTAACCGTGACCACAAACGCTGTTAAATAAACAATTATATAATATAAAACCCTAAAAAAGCAAAATCCGTAAATTTTTATTTCAGTTATGCGTGTTGGTTAAAACCCAAAAATCTTAAATCGCTTCCCGCTCCTCCTCACACTGACTCATCTCCTATAATTGGCTCGGAAACAAACTATTCCACATTACGTTCGTTTTGATTGAAACATAACTCTTCTGAGTACGCTTCTTTGCCAAAGCTCCCGCCGTTCGAATGTCGACCATAACTCCTGGTGATACACATCATTATTCAATGCGAGTGACGAATAAGGTTCTTTGTTATGCATTCCAGTTATTGTTTGAGGTTAGAGAATTGGATTCCAAAAACATGTTTCTTGTGTAATTCGGGAGTTAGTGTACAGGTGGGCAATTTCAGACCTGAATAAAATCTGAAACATTTTAGAGTCTTCTTTACATTGTATCCTATATCCTGGACCCAAATGACCCCGAAAAGGTCAAGGTGAGGCTGTGCTACAGTTTTTCTTTCTTTGGTCTTCGTCTGTAAACACCAATCACCATCATCATATCGTATGGCTTTTGCTGGAGTCCTGTCATTTATCAATTGACTGAAACTTGACTTTAGTTAAATTATTCATTTTCTATTGTTACCAGGTGAACGGGATAGTACTCCATGGAAGGTGTCACCTCAACGCCTCCGCCATCATAAAGGGCCTCATCGGACCAATCTTCAAGATCATTCTGCTCAGGTAACTCACATAAAATTATTGTTTTTTTAGTACCTACTCTTTTTCGCCTTTCTCTCTTAATTCCAATTTTAAATATAATTTTTCTTTTTTCAAATAAATGTGGACAACATCACATACGTTGTTCTGATCCCAAAGTAAGCAGGCAATTATTTTAAGCACTCGTATTGTGAAACACCCAGACCCGAGAAAATGTAGAAAAACACTTGTTTTCTTCATTGACCTCTCCGGGAATCGAACCCGGGACCTCGGAACAGGCGACACCTTGAAAACTGATGTATAAGCTACCCCGCCACGCAAGTCGCCGTCTCTACCTGAAGGTTGATTTAAAGATGGTTTCACAGCTCTAAATGTATTTCTTGTATTATAATTTTTTGCTGTGCAAGTTTATCTATAAATGAATTCATTTACCAAAATGCAAAAGTCAGTAATATACTGATTTATACTTTTACCGTGAACCTTTACTATTGGGGTTTAAGTACGCGGTCCAAAATTTCAAAGTCCTAGGTTCGATCCCCGGTTCGGTCAACACGAGTTTCGAATTTTCGAACATTGCTCAACCCAACAAGCTTGGTAATTATGCCTGTACCCAAATAAATGGAAAGAGGTATGTTCTCTGCCTTCTTCTTCTGTGCCATTGTGGCTGTGATAAATTGAATTAAACGATGGAGGCCCTTACCCTGCAATGAGATGATTACAGGCTTCGATCATATATTTGCATAAAATATATGATCGAAGATTACAGGCTGTTACTTTTACTTTTTTCATACTTGATATTTCGGCAGTTGCAAGCGCCATGATCACATGTCTATGCGGATGGATAATTGTTGATGTCTGCTCGACAATAATTGTAGGCATAAAATATGCTATAGATTCAAAAGCATAGATGAATGGTAATTTTTTTCTGCACAGGAGGAAAGCAGCGCTAGAGGATGTTGCGGTGAAACCTCTCAACCCTTCACAGTTTCCGGTCGCCTTGGAGGAGGAGGTAAGTGGAATATCCTAGTGAGAATCACGTTTGGTGTGAGACTTCCCAATTTACAACAAAACGTCTTATGAATGTGAAGTGCAGGTACAACATGGATTAGGATGTAAACTTTTTTGTTAAATATCATTTGCGTTAGTTAGATAAGATAAGATAAGATAAGATAACTTTTATTTCCAAGAATATGGTTACAAAATGGTTACAAATTTGTTTATGGACTTCTACCATGTACCTTGTTTTTCAATGGCTTCCCGATATTTGGATGTTGTATGCGCCATTATCTCGGAAGTATTCAAGTTCATCACCTTTTCCTTCGTATTAAACTTATAAGATAGATTAGGGTTCGTTGTTTGTATTCAAACTGTTCTGTAAGCAATAAAATTGCTAATGTAAGTACTTACATTAGAAATAAAATACCTTCGATAACTGCCTGAGGCCTCGATCCCGTGTCTTTCCGCTTACTGAGCCTCTGCTCTGACCCTTGAACTACTCAGACATTTTGAGTGTCGACGATTTTATTCAAGGTTAGACGCTGTCAGAAAAGTTTCATCAATGCTTTCGGGTGGTATCTCCAACATACGAAAGGAATATGTTCACAAATATTTAAGTTTCGGATATGATAAAACAGTTTTTTAATAAAAGTTAGTTATTTCGAGATTTCTACCAAGTATGTACCTTGTTTTTATGAGTGACCATGAAAGTTTATATCAGTATTATTAATGTTTTTTCAACTGTTCTTTTAGCAATTATATTACTAGTCTAAATTTAAAATACAATTCCTCTTGGATTGTGATATACTGTGTGATTGAGTGATGATCTCGTTTCAGTTACTTATTTAAAAGGTTTTTCAAGTAAAAAATATCACTATGATCTCCAGTAATTGTCAATTTAGACAACGTGGTTTACTTAGATATTTCATTATTTTGAAATAAATAAATATTAAAGTGCGGAGAACCGATGGCCGTTGGGGCGGAAAAGTTCTCGAATGGCGACCTCGTACCGGACGACGTTCCGTGGGCAGGCAGCAAGGTGGACCGACGATCTGGTCAAGGTCGCGGGAAGCCGCTGGATGCGGACAGCACAGGACCGATCGTTATGGAGATCCTTGGGGGAGGCCTATGCCCAGCAGTGGGCGTCGTTCGGCTGCATATCTTCATATATGATGATGAAATATTATTAATATGATGGAGGCCGTTGCCTTGCAGTGGATTGATTATAGGCTGTTACTGTACCATACTCTATTTATAAATATGATATCATCCCAACTAAATATTGCGACCTCTATTATTTATTGATATAAAGTTACATGGTGTGTTAAAGCATGACTTAAGTACAAAATAATATATTAAACCAGTTTATTCTGGGAAGACAAGTTTTGAAATCATACGTTAGGTACACTTGCATCCTACTTATAAATTCAACTGTTTGGATGTGTGTTTGTTACAAAATCGCGCCAGAACAGCTGAAGGGATCTGGATGAAATTAGGCATGAATATAGGTTGAAGGCTGAAATAGCATATAGGCTACCTTTTCCCCCGGTAAAATTGTATAGTTTCAGTAAGATAGTTTGAAATTTTTTGAGTACAACTCGTATAGTAAATAAGGGAAACATATTTTCGCTTACTTAAAAAATAGAGGCGCTTCCGATTCGACTTGTGTTTTTTTTTTTATTATTTATTAAGGACAACCAACAAGAACAGTCACATTAGCATTTAAGCAACTTTTATTACCTAGGAGTACATACATGATAGATAGATAGATAGATAGATAGATAGATAAACACTTTTATTGCCCTAATTGCAAAAAAAAACCACAATATACCAAAACCTTGAGAAAGTACAAATTAGGCTTAGTCTTATCGCTTTAAGCGATCTCTACCAGACAACCTTAGGGTAGATGAAATTATATTTTAGTGGAGTAAGGGTAGCACAGTGCAAAACAAGCGATGTATGACAGATTCAACAACATACATATAACTAGAAAACACACTGTATTTTCCCATTTCGTGACATTGGCGGAATCGTGTGGCTTTGGCCGAAACACTGCCTTCGCCATATTATAAAAGAAGAAGAAGAACTAGAAAACAATACACATAATACATAATTATACCTACATAAGATACATAAACCTACCTAAACAATAGCTCATATATAATAGCTCATAAACCTGTATGTATGTATCTATGTAATGCAGTTTTCACCCACTGTAAGACGTCAAATTGGCTTGAAAATCTGCACACGTATTTAAGACGGATGACTATGCACAAAATTTACTCAATAGTGACAAATCAGGGTATTTATAAATGTGGACAACATCACATACATTGTTCCGATCCCAATTTGAATAACTATTTAAAGCACTCGTATTTTGGAAACCAGAAACAATGAAGGTACCACAAACACCCAGACCCGAGAAAATGTAGAAAAACACATTTTTTCTACATTGACCCGTCCGGGAATCGAACCCAGGACCCCGGAGCAGGCGACAACATGCAAGCCGGTGTGTACGCCACTCCGCCACGGAGGTCGTCAATTTATCCCCACTCAATTCCCTTCCCGCCAAATGTGTTTGATCTCCGATTGGGATAAAAATCGAGTGTCTGTCTTTTTGGGTTCCGCCATTTTACAAGATGGCTGCTATATTACCTATATTCACTTTATAATTTATACTGAATTGAATTCTAATTTGATTATAAAATAAATTGAAGTAATTAGTACCTACTTAAAAACAGGAACATACATACATACATACATATTATCACGCCTCCTTCCCAACGGGGTAGGCAGGGACCAAGGCCTTCCACTTACTACGATCCTGGCATACATCTTTCGCTTCTTCCACATTCATCAATCTTTTCATGCATGCTCGTCGGTTTAGACTACTCTTACACGCTTTAATATTAAAAATTAATAAAAGAAAACAGTTTTAAGTAAAGTTTAGAAACAAAAATGGTAAACGAAATATATTTTAAGTAAAGCATAGGGTGCTTTATGCTATATTTTTCTGATAGAAATGATAAAGTTGATGATATTGATGATTTTATTAAAAAAACTTTGAAATCGCTATAATGGTTTTCTGTATTATGATGTGAGATGTTGGCTGCATATCATTCGTTCGGTAGAATTGCTTTACAATTAGCGTAGGCGTTATCATCACTCTAATATCACCACTCTACATTTTAACATATTGTATTTATATTATCAAACACCTAAATATAGCTACCAATCAGTTTAAATTAATAGTTTGTTAGTTTATTTATAGCTGTGTCGTGGTCATAATGACGTAATGTTATAGCGTTACAAGCTTACAAGACTCGACGTATTCCACTTAGAGCACCCACCCGAATAGCACCTGACCTAGTCCACGAAGAGCACCTATCGATATTTTGGGCTGGTGCTCTTCGTGGATTCAAGTTTTCTTTTGACATTTCTGTCCACGAACAGCACTAAAAATCACTTGAACGTATATTAATACAAATACTTTCGTACATACGAATCCTTTATTTATTAATAATTTCCTGTCTATCAAATACATATATTAGCAGCCAGCACTAGGCTGCTGTGTTGTAGGTACTGTTAGTGTGTGTAAGTAAGAAATTTGAATACACGAAGAGCACCAGCCCAAAATATCGATAGGCGCTCTTCGTGGACTAGGTCAGGTGCTATTCGGGTGGGTGCTCTTAATGGACTACGTCCAAGACTCAGCAGGTCGTCTTCTTCTGGCAATAGTTTTTCGGTTGTTACTTGGTTGTTGTACATTCATGGACCAGATGCCTTACTCTGCACGAAGCTCGTATTTACGGATATAACTGCCTCTTTCAGATACTTTGACATCGGTATGAGTGACAGGGACGGATGGATTCGAATATGCGGACATTGTGTTGCCGAGTAAGGCCTCAGGACCCCAAAACTAGGCCTTGGTACTTCAACCACTAAGACTTGAACAATGCTGCGTTATTAATATATATTGGGTAAAAATATTATTACGCCCCGTTGGTCTAATGGTTTAAATACCGGGCCAAGATCTCGGGGTCCCAGGTTCGAACCCCGGGTCGGGCAACAAAAAGTTTCGAATTTTCGAACGTTGCTCGGATTTGTGATCACCAACCCGCATTAGGCAAGCGTGGTGATTATGCCAGTAAACCCATCATTGCCCTGCAGTGGGATGGATTATAGGCTGTTACTTTATTTTACTTTTTATTATTCATTGAATCTTTTTGATTTGTATTTTCATTTTTTTTACCATTCCAAATAAATAAATAGGGAGTACTCTTTTAGTTGCCTCTCACGACACCAATGGTGCTATAAAATTTTGAACCAGCACTAGGCTCTGGATAACACAACCCCTACAAAAGGGTTTCAGTTAGTATAACCACATAGATAATATAATGTATAACTACATTAATGATAGAAATGTATGACATTAAATTTCCCTAAAGACTTCTGTGCTTCTGGAAAGAGTTTGGATGGTTGGACTAACCACCCCAATCCCCCTACGCATAATGGGCCACGCGGAGCCTAATGCGGAAAAGGGAGCCCGATACCAATACCAGTCAACCAAGAACAATACTAAAATGACATTAAATTGTCCTAGCTCGCATGGGCTCATTTTGAAAACATTGATATTTAAAAAGAGGCTGACAAAAATGACCGAGTTCCTTCCGCTGCTTCTTGGCTAGCCCAGACTTGTCCAGACGAAGCAGTGGTAGGTTGAAATATTGTGTAAAAGCGCCTCTTGGTGCCTATTTGCAGTAATAAAACTGAAATATGTAGACTTATTTACTGATATGAAAAGCAGATATCAAAATCAGTCAGTCATAAAACTAGAATCACGATATTTGTGTATTTGTGTTTTAGCTACTTCTTGGTATACTAAAAATAATAAAAAGATCTTCAAACATTTAATTTATATAGGTACTTTATTTGATATTTTAGCAATTAAATTGCAATTATAATATCAGTATATAAACTTGAAAAACTATGTGTGTCTTATTGTGTGTATGTGACATAATTTTTCAAGTCTATATACTGACATTTAATTGATTTAAACGATTTGAATTTAAAATTAAATTTGAATTTAAGTTGACGACCTCCGTGGCGGAGTGGCGTACACACCGGTTTTCAAGGTGTCGCCTGCTCCGAGGTCCCGGGTTCGATTCCCGGACGGGTCAATGTAGAAAAAATGTGTTTTTCTACATTTTCTCAGGTCTGGGTGTTTGTGGTACCTTCGTTGTTTCTGGTTTCCAAAATACGAATGCTTCAAATAGTTATTCAAATTGGGATCAGGACTATGTATGTGATGTTGTCCACAATAAAAAAAAAAAAAAATTGAATTTCAAGCTTACGATTAGTGATCCGATACTCAGGAATTACATTCATATACAGCTCGAGAAAAGCCGCGGGTAAAGGCTTGTTTATATACATTTATAATTGTTACTCGGACGTCATTTTATTACGTTAAAATCTTTTTATTACAATTGCTGTAATTGTAAGAGCCATCTATTTAAATTTATTCGCAAAAAATTAGCCATTGATGCAAGATAAATAAGGAATCAATTAATTAAAATACCAAAGTTATTTGAAAAAACATAATTTAAGACTATGTATGTTTATTATTAGTGATCAGTGACCTTGCCGGCTTAAGGTCTTCCGTCTCTCTCGCACTTACCAAATTGCTATATCCCCATGACTTCTATATGATTTTCCTATGCGTAAACATTGATAGGAGTTTCAACTTTAACTTTATACCAGTAAAGTCTACATAAGAATGATTACAACATTTCAGTGTTTATCTTTGACGCTCAAACAATAGGGTGTAAGTCCTTCAAACGTTTCATTGTATAATCAATTTTATTCGCGTCAACTAAGGTTTAATTTGCGTTGTACGGTTTAGTTATTTACATGGTTATGTTTCTATACTTTTCTGTATGTTATCATTCATTTGTATAATGTCATATTACAGACTGTTTTAGTAGTTCTCATACGTGTGAACACGAAATGAGTCGTGTTTGAATATATTTCATACAATAAAGTGCTAAAATTTTTAATACCTAACTAATTATTAAGTGTTGTGCGTTTTATATTTCTTTATATATGTGATAAAAAGTGTCTGTGATAAAAAAGAAGTGATTTTTATCCTTAACAAGTGGTAAAATTGTAAGCAACAACATATTTGTGGTGGAAATAACAGTAATTTGTAGGTAAACGTTGTAGTATTTTTTCATACTGCAGCATTTGTATATCTAAAAAGATGGGGTTAGCGTATTATGTGTAGTTCTTTTTAGTAACAAACTACATAAACAAAATTTTATGTACCTACCAATAGTTTAGTATATAATATCGTGACTTTTAATTAATTAATTAGTAATGGCCTTTAATCATCCCACTGCAGGGGAAAGGCCTCCTTCATTAAATTCAGGTTACCACAGCAATGATGGGTATGGTTTTAAAATTCGCAAAAAAGCAAGCAACTATTTGATAAAACTAGTAAGTTGGGTAGGTCGAGTAGCTTAGACACCGGTTTATAGGGGGTCAGCTCTGAGGTTCCGGGTTCGGTTTTCGGACGATGTTGTTTGAGACACCTTCGTTGTTTTAGATTTTTAGAAAAAAGGGATTTTGTAGATTATTTGACATTAAAAAAAATTATCTTTGTGATGTGAAACACGGTTCACTTTTATATTTATTATTTTACACGGAAAAAGTGACACGACATTTAGTATACCTATACTTAGAAGTAGTTGGAGCCAGGGCTTTAAATATAGCGTTTATACCGTTAGAGAACTTAAGGGATAAAGAGGGGTAGATTTTATGGGTTTTTCACCAACTGGACTTAAGAAACTGGACAATAACAAGACTAGACTAGCTCTTGTGTCTAGTCGGTAAATAACGAGATTTTGATTTTTTGCTATGGTCTTACTTGTCATTATTACTTTCGGTAATAATAGGGGTTAAAGTATGAAATTGCCGATTATTTTCCCACTTTTTATTTTGTTTATAGCTCTTAAGTATAGTCATATTATTGCGTAATTCTTTTTGTATTGTATCAAAAACTAAATAAAGTAACTTTTGACAAAAAAAAATGCAATACTAGTGCATATTACTTCAAAGGAAGTCGTTGAAAAGACCCCTTACAACGTGTCAGCTGACCTTCTTGCTTCAATTAAGTATATTTGTATTATGTAGGTACTTTGATTTTCAGAAATTCAAATGCTATAATACGTAGCTTTACAACCATCTAACTTTCGCCTTTAATTGCATCGAAAACGGTTCAAGCGTTTATAAAAAAACAAAAAAATTGTTAGTATGGAAAAGTGACTTTTCTCGATTTCGTCCATACAAAACGGCAATTTCATTTACTTTAACCCCTAATATAAGTAATGGCTTATCTAGATATAGAGACGAAGAGGATCTGGGTTTTATTTTTAGCAACTATCTGCCGAAATTTAAACATAAATGGAATTTGATTTATTTATTTTTTGTTATCTAAATAAAAACTAGACTCTATGGATACGAAAAAAGAAGAAATTAATTAGGATATTATTGTCTTCAAATGATTTTCCCAAATTATTGTATTAAAATTGAATTGTATTTATTAAAATGGTTTTTGATATTTAAAAACAGAAATACAGATGAACATAACTCCTCCTTTTTTTTGGAAGTCAGTTAAAAATTGGCATGCGTTTGCGCAAGTCTAGGCCTGTAACTGAATGTTCACTTAGCACATATTTATTTACTCGTAAATTGTATGTATGTGTGAAATCAGTAATTGCTCACAATAATTTGTTTAGGCATTGCAACAAGGCTCTATCTAAACAGGTTGTCGGGTTAATGGTGTCTAAAAGTCGAAACCAGCGTATACACGATGAAATTATAACCACCTTGCAAATATTAATACAATAATCTACGAGACGAAAAACACATGACGTATTTTTTTTAATATTGTGCACCAACAGGTTACATGCAAACATTAATCAAATCAAATCAAATTTTATTTATTTAAAACTTAAGTCAACAAGTGTAATTTAAATCTACAAATACAATATGTTCAAAAATAACCTAAGTGCCTGAACTAGGATTTCCTGTATTTCAGGCATAGTCTATAAAAATTATAAACAAACGTCAAATCAAGTGCTAAACTAGGTATTCTTATTAAGTAAACCAAATAAATTAAATTAACTACTTATGTAACTATTTTTAAGTAAAATTAAATTAACACAAAATATTACATTGACAAAGAAAAAGGGAAATTAAAAGTGGCATCTAGGATGCAACCCAATTATATGTATAGGTGAACACAACATTAACAGTACAACAGACTTATGTAAATAAAATAACTATTATTTATTTTATTTACATAAGTCTGTTGTATTGTTAATGTTGTGTTCACCTATAATTGGGTCTTCATTAAATTTTAGTATAGCACAGTACAAGAATGTCAAGATAAAGCACCTAGAAATGTTCGCCGAAAATTCCTAAATTTTTAATACGGCCTCCTAGTAACATTTTTTTTACGCGATGCGCATCTCATTCATTCTTTACGGTACTAGGGTATTCATAAGTTATTAATTATCCCTTCAATCCTTCACAGGCTTAGGACCTTAAAAATTTATAAGTATTTTCGGGTGAGAAATTGACCTAAATTTTTTACTTCATAAATAGGCTGTGAATACGATACATTAACAACACCTATAAAAAAATTTGAAGGTGATGAAAATTTATCCTGTATGTTACAAATGCATTTAATATATAAGTAGGAACTATGACGAAGTCTAGCTTTTGATGTTAAACTTTTTAAAATCTTTGAATCTACTTAATTTCTTAGGGACCATCTTATAATATAAAAATGAATCGCTGAATGTGTTGCTAAGCGTAAATCTCGAGAAAAGCTGAACCGATTTCGCTAATTCTATTTTTAGAATATTTAACAATTTTAGCTCTTCGCCCTCTGCCCACGTGAACTCCACGTCATATCAAATATAGAAAGTTAGATTAGGTAGGCTAATACATTCCAGTCTGTAAAACCATGGAAATACACATACCTACACAATTTCAACCTAATCGGCCAAGCCGTTTAGTAGTTGACATACCGACAGCAGCGCCACCTACCGGGACCCGGTAAAAATCTATGTTTATCAGGGATAATGTCCACTTCTAATGGTAAAAGAATTTTCAAATCAGTCCAGTAGTTTCGGAGCCTATTCAATACAAACAAACAATCAAATCTTTCCTCTTTATAAGTGTAGATAAACGCCCATCGAAAATAAGGGTTATTGTCGGTTCATGGCAAATCGACTTTGTGGCATCGTCGTCGAGTCGATGTCACAAAGTCGATTTGCCATGAAAAAATATATGAGTAAACTTGCCACATTTAATACATTATATTTTCGAGTACTGTAAACTCGCCACATATGTTTTCTCAGTTAAAACAGCAGAAAAATCAAACACGTGATAGGAATAAAAAATATTTCAATAAAATTAATGTCTCCGAGCCTTAGTAACAGTGTAATGCGAATGATAAGTAGGTATTACGATATTATTACACTTTAATCATTGTCGCGTGTCGTATCAAATGCCGTGGGAACTCATTTGTACTCGTAATTATTACTAGAATTTACAAATGTTTGTTTATACTTCTAATGAGATTACAATTATATTTCGTGTGGAGTCGAAAGATAAAAGTAAATGAACTTATTATTCATTTTAACTTCTCTTAAGGCCTCCATCATTGAATTCAATTAGTAAGCAATGAAAGGTACAGGCTTAATCCCCACGCTTGCCAAATGGAGGTTGGTGATCATCACAAACCCGAGCAATGTTCGATAATCCGATACTCTTGTTGCCTGACCCGGGAATCGAAGTCAAGACCAGGCCAGGTACTAAAACCACTAGACCAGCCGTTTAAGCCGAAAAAAAGCTATTTATTGACACTCTCAAAGGAATCGACGTTTGTAGGGTGCTTCCGTTAATTGTAATAATTATTGGCAAGTATAGTCCTCCTCGTCGTATCCGACGACGCGACCCTTGCAATCATATTTTGTGATTTATGATTGGTGCAATTTTCTGTTATGGGCTCGCTGATGACTTGCGAAACCGAATTTGGACCGAAAGGTTCGGTTGCATTGCGCACAGTGAAGCTGTCCGTGTTCATTAACAGTATAGGTATAGGAGGGCTTAGGTCGAGTTTTCCGTATATGGCGCTTAAGGTCCAGGTGGTTAAGCCGAGCTTCTTCAAAAGAAGCTACACCTTTTTTGACTGTATTGTGCCAGTGACCCTGTGAGATGTCGCAAGCCTTAAGGTGGCGCTTCAGGACGTTCTTGTACCGCAGGTACTGCCCCCCATGATTCCGTTTCCCGTTGGACAGCTCGGAATAGAAAACAGATTTCGGGAGTCTGCAGCTATTCAATACCGCCTCATACTACAAACACAGGATGACTTCTTTATCGCTATCAAGATTGTATATTATTAAGTATCGTATTTAGAACCCATTTAAGAAGTAAAAAATGCATGTCAAGTTTTCACCCGATAATATTTTTCGCAACGTAATTTTAAATTTTAACGGTGTTAAGGTTTGAAGGGAAAATCAAAAACTTATGGATAGTGTCGTAATAAATGAATGAGATGAGCATCGCGTAAAAAAAAGTGTTGCTATGTAGGAGGCCGTATCAAAAATTTTATATTTTTGGCGGACATTTTCTGAGTTTTTTATCTTGACATTTTTGTACTGGGCTATACCACAGGAAAAAAATACGTCTTTTGTTTTTTGTCTCGTAGATTGCTATATTAAAATTTGGAAGGTGCTTAAAATTTAATTTTGTATAGGGAACATTCTGAAAACTTTACATTGTAGTTAAATACTTTAGATGATATTTTTAACAACCCTATTGCAATTGCAATATCAGCATATAAGCTTGAAAAGTTACATGTATGCCCAGTATGCATGGAGATGCAGGTTCGAGTCCCGCCTGAGACAAAAACTGACAATGATTTTAAACTCTCGCGATTTGAACACAAGGGTCGTTATCGCGTTTAATATACTAATATTATAAAGCTGAAGAGTTTGTTTGTTTGTTTGTTTGTTTGTTTGAACGCGCTAATCTCCGGAAGTACTGGTTCGATTTGAAAAATTATTTTTGTGTTGGATAGTCCATTTATCGAGAAAGGTTTTAGGCTATAAAACATCACGCTGCGACCAATAGGAGCGAAGCATCAGTGAAAAATGTTGCAAAAATAATCGCGTTCATAATAACAGAAATTGACGCGGATGAAGTCGCGGGGAACAGCTAGTTATAAATATTATCTCAGGTAAATAAATAGGTATATACCTTTATAATATTATACACGATAACGACCCGTTAATGGACTTAGTAATAATATTAAAAATTTTCAAGTTTAAATGCTGCGATTGTAGTTAAATCTTAATTGATACTAGCTGCTGCTCGCGACTTCGTCCGCGTCAATTTCTGTTTTTCTGACCGCGATTATTTTTGCAACATTTTTCAATGATGCTTCGCTCCTATTGGTCGCAGCGTGATGTTAAATATCCTAAAGCCTTTCTCGATAAACGGACTATCCAACACTAAAAGATTTTTTCAATTCGAACCAGTACTTCCTGAGATTAGCGCGTTCAAACAAACAAACTCTTCAGCTTTATAATATTAGTATAGATTGTCTTTATTTAAAGTGAGTATTCAAACCCGTGGCTTAGCCTAGAGCTAAGCCACGGGTTATATTTTAGGCGGTTATAATGGTATAAATAAAATAAATTATAGTTAAAATATAATAAACTAGCTGTTTCCCGCGACTTCGTTCGCGTCAATTTCTGTTATTATGATCGTGACTATTTTTGCAACATTTTTCACTCATGCTTCGCTCCTATTGGTCGCAGCGTGATGTCCTATAGCCTAAAGCCTTCCTTGATAAATGGACTATCCAACACAAAAAGAATTTTTCCAATCGGACCAGTACTTCATGAGATTAGCGCGTTCAAACAAACAAACAAACAAACAAACAAACTCTTCAGCTTTATATATTAGTATAGATTCTTCATAATCCTTAAACAATAAAATTTGTCCCATTAAATTCTCTTTTCCCCCTGTGTTGGATGTTTAACGCTAACAATACATTTCGAAGCTAACCTTGTCCCACCCACATAAGAGACTTACCGAAGCCTTATCGGGCACAGATAATTCACACATCTCGGTACACAATGGCCGATTAGTGCTGTAGCTCGTAATCTAAACAACGCATCGATATTTCAATTATAATTAGTTTCTTACTTATATTATAAATGCAAAAGTAACTGACTGTAATGTCTGTCTGTGTGTGACGTTTTCACACCTAAAATATTTAATTCATGTTACTGATTTTTGGTATAAATATAGATAAGAAAGACTTAGAGAAACAACAAAGGCAATTATTATGTGTGAAAGATGAAAGGAAAAAAGTGAAGGGAAAGGCCTAATAAGGATTCAGACAACAGGTAAAGGAAAAAATAAATGCCGTGTCATCAGAGTGTCGAAGAGACAACACAGGACAGAGTGAGATGGAAATGACTCCACATACTAGGGTTTCAATGTGAAATTTGAGGATGATGTACAGCTGGACGTGTTAGGCTGGTCTCAGCTTGTTATACCATTTACCTATGTTAATATATTAATATGTAAATAAATAGTATAGTGAAGTCAGAAGTTTGATAAAAACATTTTATTTTTGTTTATTTTTATACAACCTACAATTCTGAGATCCCGATATGCATTTTTTTTTCTCGAAAATGATGATATTGTTACGAACGTGGAGTTCGGGATTTGGATAAAACATTGTTGACTTACTGAAAGAATTTATTAGGCGATGAACAGGTCGCAAACACTATCACAAAAGCCAAATCACGAGAATCGTAGTCCGGTGGGTCGCTGAGGTCGTTGGTTCCAAAACACTATTAGCCAATCTGTAGAGTAGTTCTTATATCCGTTGGTATCGCTAAAGTCGTCGTTACTTCACACTAGATCACTTTTCGCAGGTATCGCTCCGAAAAATAATAAAAAACCAGAATTATTCATTAGATAGACACTTATTTGACATACACAACACAATAAATGTAATAATGACATGGCTTACTTCTAATAATTTAAATGTTAGTTTGACTAAGACAAAACTTATGAATTTCAATGTAATAAATGATATTATTGTAACTTTTGGTAATAATACTATTGACGATCAAAAAAGTGTGAAATTTTTAGGTATAACAATAGATAAGCGGCTAAACTGGAAAAACCACATTGAAGAATTATGTAAAAAAAAAAAAAATTGTATATGCTCTTAGTAGGCTCAGGAAAACGACGTCGCAGCATACAGCTTTACTTGCTTACCATGGTTATGTAGATTCAGTTATCAGATATGGTATTGTTCTATGGGGCAATTGCACAGATTTTAACAGGGCCTTCATTACACAAAAAAAAATGTGTTAGAGCAATCTGTATGGCACACCCATTACAAAGCTGTAAATCATTATTTAAAAAATTTAATATCCTGTCTTTGCCATGCTTATACATCTATGAAATGTCATGTTTTGTAAAGCAGCACATGTACCTTTTTAAAAAAGCTGCAGAAGTATACCCTAGGAATACAAGAAATCCTGATAGGTTAGTACTTACTAGTGCTCCTAGAATGAGACTGTACCAAAAAAATTCCTACGCAATGGGCATAAAAATATATAATAAGTTGCCAGCCCATGTAAAAATTTTACCATTACATAAATTCAAAAAGGTATTGCATGCTTGGTTAATTCATCATAATTTATACACTGTAAGCGAATATTTGAATTTAAAAGTTTAGCTGCTCTTTATTTACCCTTTTCACGATGTTTGCATGCTGGAATGTATACAGCGAAACATGGATCCTACTTTGTTTGTACCTACCATCTTATGTAACCTGTTTCTAGCAAATAAATTATTTTTATCTTTTTTATCTTTTTTATCTGAAGCTCAGAATTAACTGACTGCGTTTTTTTTTGAAAGGACCTATGCTGTGGCAGAAGGCCGTTACAGCTTCACCGGGCGGGTCGTCTCAAGTCCTATCTTTATATATATAATTCTTCTGTGAGTGTGTATGTCACTGAACTTCTCTCAAACGACTGGACCGATTTTGATGAATTTTTTTGTGTGTGTTCAAGGAGATCTGGGAATGGTTTAGATTCACAATTTTGTCGTGGATAATGTTAGGTGTAGTCCAACGCAAATTTTAATTTTTATTTTTTAGACAAAATTTTTAATTTCTATTTTTTTATGATACAACATACAAAAATACATACAAACCTAAATTTTTACCCTTTTATCACCAACCCCTATTTTTTAATAGCCATTTTAGTAATTTAATTATTTTTCATCCCGCTCGGTAACTTATCAATTATCGTCTTTTTTGTAAGGGTAGGGTAGGGGTAGGGAAGGGTTTAGGGTAGGGGTGGGGGTAGGGTAGGGGTAGGGTATGTGTAGGGTAGGGTAGGGTAGGGTAGGGGTAGGGTAGGGGTAGGGTAGGGGTAGGGGTAGGGTAGGGGTAGGATAGGGGTAGGGTAGGGGTAGGGTAGGAGTAGAGTAGGGGTAGGGTAGTAAAATATAAAATTTTTATAAAATATATACAACCCTAAATTTTTACCCTTTTACCACCAACCCCTATTTTTTGTTAGCCATTTTAGTAATTTAATCATTTTTACGGCAAAACAACGTTTGCCGGGTCAGCTAGTTATTTATATGCCTCAACATCGACGCCGGTCGTACATACTAGAACGTTCGTTTTCCAGAAAAATCACAAGGAAATTGAAACGTAAATAACACTAGTGAGTTATGCCATTTTGCGCCTTAATATGTAAACTTAAAGTTCATTGTCGCTTGCACTAAGATCTTGTTATTACTTTGTGGCCGAACTTAGGTAGTTATGTACATTCCTCTAGCGATATCTCGAACCTTCTAGCATGTCCGCGACAAATCATATTTCTGACTTCACCATAGTATTTCTAAGCACATGTTATGTTTTCTTGAGTTTACGCGAACACTATACATTGAAATGAAAGATTTACGGATTTAGAACGAGTTTTTTTTTTTAACCCGACGTTTCGAACCCTTTACAGCGTTCATGGTCACGGGTAGACTAAGGTGTTATTCGTCTTTAAAATGGTAATTTGAAAAAATGTTTAACTACCGCCTCTAATTTTTATCGTCAGTTATGTTCCTTTTCACACAAAATGAGCTAACTGTGTCCGGACATGTTAACATAGCCTGGTTTTGGTTTGTTATATCATTTACCTAACACGCAGTTTAAAATCAGAGTTACCTACGCATCCATCATTAAATAATAATAAAAAAGATGAAATACTCTAGTCTCCTTCTGTTATAACTTGTTAATTTTATCAATCATGTTAGGAGTGAAATTGAGTGACTGGATAAGAAATAGTGTGATAAGAGAACGTTGTGGTGTGAAAGAAGATATTGTCACAAGGATTGAGAAAAGATGGTTTGGGCATGTAGAGAGGATGAATGAGAGAAGAATGACTAGACAGATCTACAAGACGAGTGTGAAAGGGAACGTTGGAAGAGGAAGGCCTAGACGAACTTATCACGATCAAATCGGGGATGTTCTGAAGAAAGGTCAGGTCAAGAGTACTCTAAACCGACGAGCATGCATGAAAAGATTGATGAATGTGGAAGAAGCGAAAGATGTATGCCAGGATCGTAGTAAGTGGAAGGCCTTGGTCTCTGCCTACCCCGTTGGGAAGGAGGCGTGATAATATGTATGTATGTATGTAATCAGCGAAAACCCATTAGAAATACTCCTGGAAAAATATATTGGTTATGAATTGAAGTAAATTTTGAAGAATAATTTTAGTTTACTAGGATTTAGATTTTATTCAGCGTTCTTGAATATTTTACCGTACCGAACCGTGACGATAAATACTGTAAAGTGTTCGCGTTAATTCAAGAAACCATCAATATTGCTTTTCTATCGACATTTGGGAAACACGGTAGTCAGCACTAATAATCATATGATGCATGCAGTGCTTGCTACTCAATTATTTGTACTTACTCATGCTGTTGTTGTAATATATCCGTTATTGGCTGTCAGTATTGCTAAAATGTAAAACAAATGTCTTTTTAAAAGCTGTGGATTTTGTTAAATTAAAAAAAATAGTAAGCCTAGAGCTCCTTTGTAATTTTCAAAACCAACTAACAGAGATACTATACTGACGAAAAAAATGAGTTTTACTAGACGGACCAAGGCAGAAACTACATCAAGGATATTTATTTAACATCAGTATAAATTTTAATGTATTGAAATTAAAAGTAAGATAAAAAAACACCTTTGTAAATTAATAAATATGATCAACATTTGAAACATTGTTTTGATTCAGAAATACAGAACTATTGAAGCACATAATTTGTGGAAACGAGATACAACGGATGTACCACCACGTTTTGTACACTTATTAGGTATCGAACCCGGAACTTCAATCGGTAATGACGATAATTATTATAGAGATTCATCGATAATCTTTCTGGTTTCAAATTAATAAACATACTCAACAAAATTAAAGTCCTACTAAATATAAATAAAAAATAACGGTTATTAATTAAAATGTAACAAACGACATATTATCTAAACACGCTAGTACTATCCAGCCACCACGAGACCGTTATCAGCTTATCACTATGTGGTGTTGAAGCGCCGATATATGGATTTGTTTAAAGGTGGATTTAGATGCTTAGCAGGGCTTAAACAATGCCATAGTGTAAGTAAAACAGTATTTCAGCTTTCCTTTCACTAAATAAAATGAATGACTGCCGCAAAAACTTATTTACTAAACTTTAAACTTCGTTTTTGGTATGTTCTAATCCATAGAAATATTTCTAATCACTACCATCGTCATCAGCCTACTGCTAAATATAGGCATCTCCAAAAAGAGTTTGCAGTCTGGCTTATAGTAGAGAGTAGATCTGCTGTTCGTTTTATTCTGACAAAATTTGACAGTGTTTATCTTTAAATTTTAAATAGATGTCTTATGAAGCACAGTTATATTTGCCAATGTTGCGGGCAGAATAGGATTAATCTAGTCTTCTTAGTTCTTATATACTGTGGCATAACAGTAATGTTGATAGCCATGTTATCTGCATAATTAATAGAAGTTGTTAGAGTGCTAACAAATACTTTTACGCAATGTCTGTTTTAACCCGAAGCGGCTATATAGCGGTATTACCTTTATTTATGACAAAAATACCATAAATCTCATATTATTATGATTCTAATGTTATACAATGTTATAGAATTAGTGAAATATCTTTTTTTTTGTGAAAAATACCATAATTTTGAAATTGTTATACTTAGATTTTTTTACAATTATCTTTTTTTTAAAGATTAATAATACTTTACAAAATCGTGACGAATAGAGGACAGGGTTTTTGTTTATTGGAAAATGAAAATATGGGTGTAAAGATAAATCTGGGATAGAGAAACGGAAGTGACGTTAATAATTGTGATAGATCAATAGTGGTAGTGGGAAGACGCTACCCCAATCTTCTTTTTGCTGTACTCCTTTAGTCGCCTCTTACGACACCCACAGGAAGAATAGCTTTAAATGTGCTGTCACTACACAAGACGATTTTATCCATTTCAAACTTTCCATCGATTTAATGATTATTTTGATACGCAAATGTTTTATGTTTATAAAAAAAAAATGCTTCAAAAACCACTTGTTAAGGTCTAAACCGCCAATTCGATAGAAATCATTGTTAGAATACTTAACGTCTGAAAAAGCACAAAATAAATAATTGAAATAAACAGTGATAGTAGTAATAAGTCAATATTGAAATGATAGAAAGAAACTTTGATTTAATATCGTGAGAAGCTTCATATTTAAAAAAACAGTAATATTTTTTTCGTATACATTATGCTTCATGAACTAAGTCTCTTTTAAAAACCTCTAGAGTGAGAACACTCACATACAATAGTGATCGCAGCGTAAAGGAACTGTTTAAAGCTTTATGAACTAAAAAAGCATCCGTCCTTATAAAAGTGATAGTTTACAATATAACAAAGTACAAAAGTGAGCTACATTATGTGATGGTGCGTCGAGCGCAGTGATGACTGTGATGAGCGATGTGCGCGCGCGCCGCTCGCTGCCCGCCGAGCAGTACAAGCTGCTCAGGACAATATGGCGGCGGACTCTGTCCTTCAAGAAGCGGAAGGTAGGTTTTGTGTGTAGGTTTTTTTTTATTGGGAATGAAATAAACATATTGAATAAGAGTTGAATCCGTAAAATTTTATTTCTGATCGTAATAACATATTTGCGAAGATGTTATTATTTACGCTTAAGGCATCTTACCCCATTAGATGCAATTAGGTTTAAGAATAGACGCTATGATAACTAATGCTAATAAAACCGGCCAAGTGCGAGTCGGACTCGCGCACGAAGGGTTCCGTACCAAAAAGGCCAAAGAAACGGGTTTGTTGTATGGGAGCCCCCTTAAATATTTATTTTATTTTGTTTTTAGTATTTGTTGTTATTGCGGTAACAGAAATACATAATTTGTAAAAATTTCACCTGTCTAGCTATCGCGGCTCTTGAGATACAGCCTGGTGACAGAGCGACGGACAGACGGACAAACAGACAGATGGACAGACGGACAGACAGACAGACAGCGAAGTCTTAGTAATAGGGTCCCGTTTTTACCCTTTGGGTACGGAACCCTAAATACAGAATGTATAATTTAAATGAGGCTACAACAAACAGAATTTTTTTGACGTTTTTTGCTCGATATTGATAAGCGCAATAGGTACGCCTGGACGCCCACAGAGTATTTTTTTGGTGATTTATATTCACTTCAAAAATAAATAATTAAATTAAATTAAGACGCTGACATGAGCCAAATTGAGCTCAATGAAGATTGTTTTGCTTTAAGCCTATGGCTCGTATTGTTGCCAAATTCTATGTAGTTGTAATTGATCATATTTTCGACCAGGTGGCTGTTTCCAAAACACGATTCTAAAAACTTTTCTCGATAGAAAAAAAACTCAAAGTAGCCTCTGAAAATACATAAATTACCATTTTTCTCAGCAGTATAACAATGATAATAAAATTTTTGCTATATTGTATATTACATGTTGCTTAAGCAAATGGCTGATTTAGATTTTTAATAAAATGGCAATTTTAAATTGCGTAACGAATTTTGTTGTTTGGCACTTAGGCCCTTCTATTCCATGCGCTTTTTCTCTGTCACTCCTAACGAGAATTGACAGTGATAGCTGTGGCGCGTTCCAAAGAAATTCAAAGACGAATAAATTTGTGGGCGTGTTTATTGCTCAAGGTCATCGGCTGCAGTCAGCGTCTTAAGATAAGGAACCGTAATGCGTAAACCCAATTCGCACTTGTCTGGTTTTTACTATTTAACTCTGCTACAGTAAGCTATAAGGAATTGAACTACATTAAAGGTCTAGTCATGCTATTTCACAAAATAAATATTATTGTCTGTCCCTATCTCATATTTGTAAATAAAAAGTCCCAAATAATTTAAACTCATGACGAAATCACCATGGGAATACCCCTAACGTAGGAGCCTTGCATATTTACTAACTAATTACGTCACGAGCCGACGTTAGATCTAATATGGCGGATAACTTTTTATTTTTACTGAAATAGATACAGCGGGATTGCATTTTATTTTTACTGAAGTAAATACAGCTGCCGTTTTCTTTTGGATGTAATCCTTAATGGTATCTTCTCTATCTCTCTTAGAAAGAGAAGGTTTTTTTTGCCATTACCAAAATCAACATTCACCTCATTGACAAAAACGAAGGGCAAAGAAATCTTATCGGGCAAAGGCGCGGTCCCTACGCGGTCAAATTACTAGGTGCTGTGGGAACTGTCATCTGGAGGGGTTATTTTTAACCGCCCCCTACCAGGGCAGTGGTAGGGGAATATACAGGATGAAATTTTAACCACTTTCCAAAATGTTTATAGGCGTTCAGCGTCGTGTTTAGAGCCCATTTATGAAGTAAAAAGTGTAAATCAAGCTTTCACCTGAAAATATTTTTCGCAATATAGTATTTAGTTTTTACGCTCCTAGGCCATATACCTATAAAGGGAAAATATCGTAATAGTATGAATAAGATGCGAATCGCGTAAAAAAAGTGTTGCTAGGCGGCCGTATCAAAAATTTAAGATTTATTGCGGACATTTTCTAAGTGCTTTATCTTGACATTTTTGTACTGGGCTATACCAAAAGAAAAAATACGTCATTTGTTTTTTGTTTCGTAGATTGATATAATAAAAGTTGGAAAGTGGTTAAAATTTCACCCTGTATACGTAAATGTGTATAAGTTTTGTCTTATAATTCTAGTCGTTGAAAGGACTTTAACTGCATGGAAAACTATTGATAATTCCTTTGGGTTTCTTTGTACTGCATTTTAAAGAAATAAGTAAAGCTTTAGTGTAAAATCTTAACATATTAGAAAAAAACCGACAGAGTATAAAAAAATACGTGTTTATTATTGTTCATTATCATTATCCCAAAGTGGTCCAATGCTGGACATGATTGGGCAGTGGCATGAGTGCTTGACGGAGAGTTTTGCCATAAATCATCCCACTTCAGGGAAAAGGCCTCCATCATTGAATTCAAGTTACCACAGCAAGTGGGATTCGACGAGCTATCTCTCTTCCTCGATTTATAATATAAGTATTCTTAGATTTTTATTAGTTTAAGTATATAAGTAAGGCTGCGTTTATAAAGTTCAATAGAAGCAGCCTCTTTCGAGCCCACCAATATATAGTTTAAACCTCACGAACCTTGACCTCTGTTACTCCAGCCTCTCATCTCATTGTTCGCGGCATACGTCGCTGACTTTTTATCGCGTTTCATCGAAAATTTCCGACGAGGATAACATTTTGTTATTATGGTACAAGTTCGGAGTTTTTGTGAACTCTCTAGAGGTCACATCGGAAACTGTACAAGGTTAGTTGGATGATAGAGTTAAAATTGTATAACTACATAAAGCGAGTGAGACAGTGAATATATATGGCTTTAGGAAATTAATCCGTTTTTTAGGGTTCCGTACCCAAAGGGTAAAGACGGGACCCTATTACTGAGACTTCGCTGTCTGTCTGTCTGTCTGTCCGTCTGTCCGTCTGTCCGTCTATCCGTCTGTCCGTCGCTCTGTCACCAGGCTGTATCTCAAGAGCGGCGATAGCTAGACAGTTGAAAATTTCACAAATTATGTAATTCTGTTACCGCAATAACAACAAATACTAAAAACAAAATAAAATAAATATTTAAGGGGGGCTCCCATACAAGAAACCCGTTTTTTTGGCCTTTTTGGTACGGAACACTTCGTGAGCGAGTATGACTCGCACTAAACAAACAAACAAACAAACAAACATGACTCGCACTTGGCCAAGTGCTAAATGATAAAACCGGCTGGTTTTATTTATGAATGGACTGCCTCAGATCTGTGATTTGAATTTTGAACATGCCTTTTGATATCTCCGATCTATGTCCGACGCTTCTAATTGTCAATTTTAGCTACTTATTAACCTTTTTGTTGTTCTTAATACTTTTTTGTTATAAGTAGTTGATGAATACCATTTTACGCTCTAGACAGATTTTGATGTATAACAATACATCAAAATCTGTCTAGATATATCTGAATATCTGAATAGATAGTTCCATCTACTTCCCATTTTAATTGGAAAATAAATTTCTGGACTATAAGGTATACATAGGATTGATGGCCTACAGTTAAAATATAAATTTAATATTACCTAATACTGTCGTAGGGCAGAAAAAAAACAACCAATTTCGAGTCGGTGAAAACAAAATCATGGCCTAGGGCCTTATTCAGCTATTTCAATTGCGGTTCGATCGTGATTAAATTGGGCGATTTTGACATTAAGCCCATACTAGAATTGTCATAAACCTGCAATGCAATTACGATTGTGACACGATTTGGTTACAAGAATTAGGGGCCTATTTGTGCTTTAAAACGGTCATAATTATGGTTATGACAAGTTTTTACTTGATTAAAACAAAAAATGAACCAAAGTTATTAGTACAGTGAAGACAAGAGCGTCGTTTATTATAACAGATTATTTTTATATCGTCTACAAAGCATGTCTGAGACGATCCATCTTTACTGATGGATAAACATCCTGAGAACACCCTTGTACCATTAAATATAATGCTGGTAACTATACATATCATAGTATAGATGTTAGCACACCAACTAAATATTTTTTTATTCTTCGTAAATATAAAACTTACGCAGAATTCGATAACAAATACTATCCTTACTAGGATAGTAAAATACTTATGCATAAAATAGATTGTAAAGGCGTAAGTAATTCTGTACCTGTTTCTTTTGCGCTTCACTTCTACACTACTGAGGAGATTTTGATGAAATTAAGTACGAAGATAGATAAGAAAGTTGGAAAGGACATTGGCTTTTTGTATAAAATTAATAGCCTCAGGCGTTACTTTGCGGAAATCCATAATTAATTATGGATTTAAAAAAATATTTTGGTAATGATTTCCGCTCGTTAACACCGGCCCAGGTACCCTCACCACACTACCCGCACTCACTGATTGAGCAAGCACTATTTCATGCAAGAAAACCGCCCGCCCTCCCTCAAAAATGCATGCAGTACGTAGGTACGTAGGTTGAAGTCGTAAAAGGTAATTATTTCACATTCCAACATGAACACCTACACACCTTAAGCCTCCTGATTTTATGAGAAGGCTTGGAACCTACGCACCTACATTGTACCTTAGTAGATGTAAAATGAAGTGGAGGATCTTAAAAATGCATTTGAATAGAATAAACAAAATATTATGATATCAACAAAAAAATTACAAAACAATAACGACCTCGAAAATCTCCAGTAAGTACGAGTAATAATTAGTTTTACTGTAGTAGTAGGTGTTGATTTTGAAATGTGAAATTATTACCCTTTACGACTTCAAAGATGTAAACTAGTCTATACTTAATATTATAAAGCTGAAGAGTTTGTTTGTTTGTTTATTTGTTTGTTTGTTTGAACGCGCTAATCTTCGGAAGCACTGGTTCGATTTGAAAAATTATTTTTGTGTTAGATAGTCCATTTATCGAGGAAGGCTTTAGGCTGTATAACATCACGCTGCGACCAATAGGAGCGAAGCATCGGTGAAAAATGTTGCAAAAATAATCGCGTTCATAATAACAGAAATTGACGCGGACGAAGTCGCGGGCAACAGCTAGTTAAAAATAAAGGTAAAGGTAGTGCTGTAAAGTCAAAAGTTGGTATTACATAATGTCGGAGTAGAATAGCGTCTGTGTGAAATCATGTCGTAGTAAAGTACTGTCAGAGTAACATGGTGTCGGAGTTAGGTAATGTCGGTATCACGTACTGTCGAAGAAACGTAGTGTCTGAGTAACATCTTGTCGGCTTAACATAGTGTCGGAGTTGCGTAATGTCGAAGAAACGTTTGTCGGAGTTCAGTTTTTGAGTCATTATTAGTAACCGATTTAAGAAAAACCTCGACGAGTTATAAAGACCTGAATGGGCTTAATTTGCATTAGGTAAATACATTTGCATGTAAGACTAACAAACATCCATACAAACTTCAGCATTTATGATATAAGTTGGATATCTATCAATGATGACTTATCAATTAAACACGATGTCCTTGACTGACTGTTATAATGTCAAATCGTAATTTAAAAATAGGAGGCAGTTGAGCAAAAAGTTTATTACCAATTGGAATTAATAAAAACCGGCCAAGTTCGAGTCGGTCTCGCGAACGAAGGGTTCCGTACCATTGACTAGGTAAACAACTAACCAGTAGGTAGGTACAAGAATTTAGTTAATGTAGTGCCTACCTGTTGCCAGTATTGATTTCGAGAAAAAATAGGCAAAAAATGACGGTTTTTGTATGGGATAAATATTTATTTTATTTAGTTTTTATTATTTGATAAAGTAAAAGTGTGCTTTGTGAGTATTTCATGTGCCTACCTGTCGCCATTATTGATATCGAGCAAAAAAAGGGCAGAAAAATTGCGTTTGTTGTATGGGAGCCCCCCTTAAATATTTATTTTATTTTTTGTAATTGCGGCAACAGAAATACTTAATTTTTAAAATTTTCAACTGTCTAGCTATCACGGCTCTTGAGATACAGCCTGGTGATAGACAGACGGACAGATGGACAGACGTACAGACGGGCAGACGGGCATATGGACAGACAGCGAACTCTTAGTACCTAATAGGGTCCCGTTTTTACCCTTTGGGTACGGAACCCTAAAATCGTTTTTTATTTTCTACAATATTCAAAAGCACCCAAGTAATACAGGTTTCGCACGTTGACACGCGACATGAGTGTGTACTTAAATATTTTAAATGCAAAAGTAATTCTGATCGTCTGTCCGTCTGTAATGAGTACGCTATAACTAAAATGATGACTCTATTAAGACTCTTTTTACTTTATTTAATAGTTTAGCAACTTAATTGCTATTATAATATCAGTATATAAACTTGAAAAATTATGACTCAGGCGGGACTCGAATCCGCATCTCCTCGCATGCCAGGCGGGCATTATTTTTTACTGTTTTACGAAAAATAGCGCTGCTGTCGGTTTTAATGCTCAGAGACAGGCTAGAACTTCCGATAAGAAAAAAGGCAACTTCTATAAACTATTATTCTTTGCCTAATAAATAAATAAATGTGGACAACATCACATACATTGTTCTGACCCCAATTTGAATAACTATTTAAAGTATTCGTATTTTGGAAACCAGGGACAACGAAGGTACCACAAACACCCAGACCCGAGAAAATGTAGAAACACACATTTTTTCTACATTGACCCGTCCGGGAATCGAACCCGGGACCTCGGAGCAGGCGACACCTTGAAAACCGGTGTGTACGCCACTCCGCCACGGAGGTCGTCGATGCCTAAAGTAATAAAGTCAATGACTCTAATTGATTAAAGGAGCTAGTGCTGCAGTCACTAAATACCTCCGTGGTGGAGGTGCGTACACATCGGTTTTCAAGGTTTCTAGTTTCTACTGCTCCAAGGCCCTGGGAATCCCAGACAGGTCAATGAGGGAAAAAAAGACGTGTGGCACTCAGAGACTGCCGCGGTAAAGCTAAAAAGTATCACCGCTGTGCCGGTCGGAGTGGGGGTGTTAGGTTATTTTCGTTACGAAATTTCTGGATTCGGTCTCCACGCTCAAGGCCCGCGAAAGAAGCTATGCAATAGCTTAATTTTATAATTTTATGTATTTTCTAATTTTGACTTTTGTAATTAAATTTTTCTGTTATTTTGGCAGATATGGTTACCATAGGCAACCATACTGTCAAAATCCTTATTTTCTTCTAAATTCTTTTAAATTTCGGAAATTCAAAATTGTTTGATCATGCCTCGCCCCGAGTGTTAGGTTAGGTTATTTTCGTTACGGAATTTCTGGATTCGGTCTCCACGCTCAAGGCCCGCGTTAAAAGTGTTTTTCAATATTTTCACTGGTCTAGGTGTTTGTGGTACGTTCGTTGTTTCTGATTTCCACATGACGAGTGCTTTAAATATTTATTCACTTTGATATCCGAATGTATGTGATGTTGTCCACATTTATATTATTTATGTACACTTGTTCAAATATAAGCTCGTGCCCAATCTAGAATAGCAAATGAAAACAAGCTGTACAAACATATCTGACGTGGTTTTACTTGTAATAGAACAAAACTCGTTTAACACTTCAAAAACGTATATAAACTTGAAAAATTTTGTCTCAGGCGGGACTCGAACCCGTATCTCCTCGCATGCCGGGCGGGCGCCATACCATTAGGCCACCGAGACACTGCGAAACGGCGCGAATTTTTCAAGCATGGGAGGAGATGCGGGATCGAGTCCCGCCTGAGACAAAATTTTTCAAGTTTATATACTGATATTATAAGTAAATAAATAAATAAATAAATGTGGACAACATCACATACATTGTTCTGATCCCAATTTGAATAACTATTTAAAGCATTCGTATTTTGGAAACCAGAAACAACGAAGGTACCACAAACACCCAAAATCGAGAAAATGTAGAAAAACACTTTTTTTCTACATTGACCCGTCCGGGAACGCCAGGCACGTGTGTACGCCACTCCGCCACGGAGGTCGTCAACAATTGCAATTAAGTTGCTAAAATATCAAATAAAGTATACTTCAAAAACGGTATAAATATTTTTTTCTTTCACTCATAATTACAGAGCCTTTGCTGCCCTCTGAGGACTGAAACATTGTATGACAATTAGGCTCACTTTTGTAAGAAGCGTGGGACGCAAGTATCATCTTCCTGTACTTGTTGTAAGGGGATTTCTAGTGCTTTGTGTTGCTCCCACTTGATTTAATTTTATTACTTCTAAACGAAATCAATTCTCTATCTCGTATTTATTGAATCACTGTTAACTGCTTTTCATTCTGGCATTCTTTCGTATTAGCGTTAGTAACAAATTTGACTTTATAAACAACTAAATGAAAAGTTTACTGTGATTCAATAAGGTGATACTGTTCTAGTTTTTTGAGAATTTTGTTAAGAAGTAATAAAATAGAAAGTGAATGTAAGTAAGACAAAAGCAATGGTTTTTGAAAAGGAGGATAGCATGACAGAGTGTAACATTTTGATAGGAGATGAAAAAGTGGAGCAAGTGAAGGAGTTTGTTTATTTGGAATCAATGTTTACAGCGGATGGAAGGTGTAATAGTGATATTGAAAGGAGAGTAAATGCCGGCAACATGGTGAATGGAGCGTTGCACGCTTTTATGAGCAGTCAGAAGGTTTCCGAAATGGCCCGCCTGGCTGTGCGTGGAGGGGTGTTGGTTCCAACACTGATGTATGGGAGTGAAAGTTGGGTGTGGCAGAGAAAACATGAAAGCAGAGTAAATGCAGTGGAAATGAGAGCGTTAAGAAGTATGATTGGAGTCAGTCTGAGTGACAGGATTAAAAATAGTGTGATAAGGGATCAATGTGGTGTAAAAGAGGATGTAGTGACCAGTATTGAAAAAGGAATGCTTAAATGGTTTGGACATGTTGAGAGGATGAATGAAAGCAGGTTGACTAAAAAGATATATATGGCGAGTATGAATGGAAATGTTGGAAGGAGAAGGCTTCGACGAACTTATCTTGATCAAATCGGGGAAGTTCTAAAGAAAGGTCAGGTCAAGAGTACCCTAAACCGGCGAGCGTGTATGAAAAGATAAATGAATGTGGATGAAGCGAAAGTAGTCTGTAAGGATCGTAGCAAGTGGAAAGATGTGGTCTCTGCCTCTGCCCCGGGAAAAAGGCGTGAGTGTATGTATGTATGTGTATGTATGTATGTAGTAATAAAATTAAATCAATTGAGGGCAGCACTTAGCTCTAGTAGTCGCCTTAAATTAAGGTCAAAACTCATGATTATTAAACGCATAAAAGTTTCGCTCGCTTAGCTCGCTCAGCTCGTGTGATTGTAGTCGCTGTTCTAACACAACCAATTTAAAAAAATGCACTCCTTACTGTAACTGTCTGTCCGTCTGTCTGTTAAGCTTTCACGCCTTAACTACAGAACCGGTTTTTGCGACATTTCACGCCTAAACTACAGAACCGGTTTTTGCGACATTTTACGGCTCAACTACAGAACCGGTTTTTGCGACATTTCACGCCTAAACTACAGAACCGGTTTTGGCGACATTTGGTACATACATAGGTTAGGCCTTGAGGAAGGGCATAGGCTTGTTTGCATCCCACTGTACAAGTTTCTGCCCGGCCGCGCAACGTGTGGCTCTGCGAGTAGCTAATTTTGAATAAACACGGGGCGGGTGGCTTGCTTAATTTCTTTTTACCAGACTATGGCAAGGCCAACAGGATGGCTAATTATTTTAGCAGTATATGTATATATCGCACCCTTACAACAAAAAACGACTAACTGACACATTTTGCAAAAACTAGTTTTTTACACCAATCAATTGAAAATTTCAAGCTGCGTCTACTGGTAAAACCCGTTTTTTGATACGATGCTTAGTTTAAACTCTATAGAAAGTTAAAAACAAATAATTACACTTGGTTAAAAACTATCTACACGTTAAACTGTCTAAAAAACGGTTACGTTTCTTTTTTAAATACATTTTTCAAGTGAAATAAATTTTAGTAAAGTAATTCATTTTCACTGCAGAAATTTTAAAAGCCATTTCTCTAATTGTTACAACTAAAATAAGATAAATAACATTAGCAGATTTTTCATCCAGAGTATGTTAGCTAATGTATGTAAGCTTTGTGTAAATTTATTCAGATAAATTTGGTTAACTCACTTTAGTCGGTTTTACCAGACTAGATTATTAACAACACTTATAACTTAAATACAACCAAAACGAATTACCTGTATAGATTATAATCATTTTGTACTGTAATATGTCCACATACATATGTGGGTATTCATCAGGTCAACATAGGCTACCTTTTGTTAAAAAAGCTACAAGGTGAATGCTACGACAATAATTTGGGTACTTTGAAAAAAAAGTTTGCAATCATAACGAGTGGGGTATCAAATGAAAGAAGACAAATTCTGATACCAAAATGTTTAAAGAATACAGCGAACATAACACGGTGACTTCGAAATCGTTGCATTTTCGTAGTCGGGTTACAGTTTTTGAAAATATTTTACTTGTGTTTTTCCTACCGAGTGATTATCTATCATGGTAGTCTTGTGGCAGAGTTTTTCAAGTTTTTGTACCTACATAGATAAAAATATACCTACTCAACCAGAGAGCCACCTGTTCAAACTGCTCGTGCTATGCTATCCGGCCGGCGAAACTGTCTGGCCTGAATTCGGCAAATATTTGCGTAGCTGGTATAAGTTTGCATAGGAGTGGCGCACACTTGGATAAAAATGGTTGTAACTCAAAATTACTGTATATTAGGAGCTAGTGACCCGCGGTTTACATGTGTTGACTTTTAAATGATCTCGAAACAATATTTTAAATCACTCTAACCTATATTATTTATTTATAGTACACTAACGGGTCGTTATCGCGTTAAATATTATGAAGATATAAATACCTATTTATTTACCCGACGTTTCGACTGGACTGATTGATTAACGATTTTGTTTTAAAAGCCATATTTACAGATTAACAAAATAAAATAATTTGAAAAATCATCCTCACTTGTTAAAACATTCACTTTAAAAAAGTTTAATCAATTTTTAGTAACAAAATTTCTTTCTACACAATACGTTGGAATCTTATAAGTCTTTGTACAACTAACATGGGGAATAAGAATGAACTATCATCATCATAGCAACAAAACCCACTGCTTTAAAAATAAGACTAGATCCGTCCTTCAACATCAGCATCTGGTTGCTTCCCGCATCCATTACCAGGTCTTCGGCTGACCCAAACTAAATTACTTGTAAAATAAAGTAAAACAATCGATTTAATAATTTTATTTACCAATAAAATTGTTAAATCGATTATCTTTTACGTCTCCACTGCGTTTTATTAACTTGACATTAGCTATAAATTTTAGGTATTTTTGAGATACGGCTTATTCGTGCCAAGAGTGCAATAAAATGTTGAACATGTTTAGAATTATTTTACTTAGTAGCATCTCTATAAAATGGTAATTTTTGCATGGTGACATCACCCATGAAACCAGTCTGCGTCTCATCCTTGTTATCATTAACTTTTTTTCGTTGCCTATTTTAAATTTAAGTAAATGTCATTTATTTAAAGTAAAAATATATTGCCACATATGTAAGAGATCAGCACTTGAAAATGCTCGACCAATTTGATTAGGTAATGGTTAGGAAAAGATTTGTATATATTTTTTATATTACAAAATCGATCGATAAGTTGGTAATTTCAAGTAAAACATTATAAAAGACGATGTTCTTAATTTTATTACCACGTTTGTCAAACTATCATTTACATTAGCGATATTTGCTTAAAGAACAGTTTGAAGAAAACGTTACTAACCCCCGTATTTATAAAGAAGTAATTTCTTATTGCTTAAGAAAGTCATAACTTAAAGTGTTCATACCTAAATTGATCACCATTAATAGTCATATTATTTGGCTGAGAATGCTAACTTTTGGTAGTTATAACTTCTAGTAATCTCCTGATTAAGGCATACATATTTTCTTTCAAGTAATTACTTTTACTTGTTTATAAATATGGGGGTTAGTATTAAAAAACATTTGTAAGATTATCCATCAGGTATAATTTGGTGTCAGGGTTTTACTGGCCGTCTATAAATTGACATTGTTATGTCAAGCTTTCTATGCCGGCCTCATCAGACGATGACACTGGTTTTTAAGTCTTCCATCTTCCCAAAGTCAGGACAAATAAGGGCAATCAAAAAACTGTAAGAAATTTTAATGATTTGCTAATGTTTTTTTTTTGTTGTTGTTTCAGTCGGAGGATCGATTCGCCGGCTACAAAGGTGTTCGCGACATCACAATCAAGAAGGTAAGATTTTTTAAATAATACCTTATATATTAGGATTTAAGACTTCTGTTTTTTAATATAGGACCTGAGGTTAACCACAGTTCATTTCGGTCCAATCGAATCATAAATTGTTATTTAAAATAAATAAACAAAGAAATACTAAGCAAGTACCTAATTAGTATACAAACTTCACTATAAATCAGACAGACCCGTATCTTAAACGACTGATCACTATGTCATAATTTAGTTTGACTGCAATTAATTAAATTAAAATTAATATAATTTATTACCCGCTTAATCTAGCCTAGAATTCTTCAAGATCAGAGAGTCATAAATAGCTGTGTAACAAAGAACATGTATCTAAGACAAAGAAATGTTCTATTTCACATAAATTAAATATTATAAAATGATGACAAATACTTTGCCAAAATATGAATCAAACAAGCTTGAATATTGTAGGTCTAAATTATTTAGGGCTGATTTTTTTAAACCTCCGATAAAACTTATCAGACTGAATAAGTATAAAACGACCGATTTTAAAATGTTACTTTCATAAATAATTGCTGACAAATAGATGACGTTTTCAAATTAGCCATATTGTATTTATATTCCACGAATATTTCTTATCTGACTATTGAGAAATCAGGCCTTAGTATGATAAAAAATACTGTGCCAAAAGTCGTCATTAATGCTGCTTATGCATCGTTTTTATCTAAAGTCGAAGGTCACTTTTTTTCATATTTTGTGTATTTCAAAGTCAAACTTTAGTCTCTTAGTCTATTTTATTTTATTCAAAACAAGACTTGACAAATCCGCATGAAATAGAATAGGTTATGATTGTTTGGCACAGTTAAACCAAAACAAACATACACAATACCTAAGTACAATGGCATTCTAAATATAAATGTCAATAAGGTTCCCTCGGGACACTGATGTGCGACAAGAACTTTTATAATTTATAACATGTCTTGCTTCTACGTAAACATGCAAATCCTTACCAAACATAATAATATTATTTACAATAATGCATTATTTATAAATCAGTGGCATGTCCAAAATTAGTAAAATTATTTTCATAATCTTCCAGGGTCCCTCAGGGCTGGGCATCATGATCATCGAGGGTCGGCACACGGAGGCGGGTCGAGGCATCTTCGTCTCGGACTTGCAGGAAGGCAGCGCTGCAGAACAGGTATTTCTATACAGGATGAAATATTAACCACCTTCCAAATTTTAATATATCAATCTACGAGACAAAAAACAAATGGCGTATTTTTTCTTTTGGTATAGCCCAGTACAAAAATGTCAAGATAAAGCACTTAGAAAATTTCCGCAAAAAATCTAAAACTTTTAGACGGCCTCCTAGCAACACTTTTTTTACGCGATTCGCATCTCATTTATTCATTACGATACTATTCATACGTTTTTGATTATCCATTTATACCTTATCAGGCCTAGGACCGTAAAAATTTAAAACTATATTGCGAAAAATATTTTCGGGCGAAACATTGATTTACATTTTTTATTTCATAAAGGGGTTCTAAATACGATACCGAACGCGTATAAAAATTTTGGAAAGTGGTTAAAATTTCACCCTGTATATCATTTTTAATATATTACTAGCGGACCCCGCGAAGTTCGTATCGCCTCTGAATTGATTTTGACGTCATAACGTCATTGTGATCAAATACGGCGGGGTTGGTTTTTTTTTAAATACGTTTTATTGATATACTTATGTCTGACGTTAATTTTCTAATGTTTTTATTATTTATTATCCTATTCCCGACGAAGACAAATCCAGAAACACAAAAAACATAACATTCGGTCCGGCTGTTCTCGACTTATAAGTAAATAAATAAATATTTAAGACATGCCTCACTGGGCCACTCAGAGCCATCTAGTCCCAAATTAAGCTACTATTAAGTAACCTGTCGAATGGGGTACTAGACAACCGATAAATTTACATAAATACAATTTTTTTTTGTTAATACATACTTATAATACATAGAAAACACCCAGACCAGTACAAACAGACATGTTCATGCACAAAAATATTTGTACTGTGCGGGGATCGAACCCGCGACCCATGGCTCAGAAGCAGCGTTTATTACCGCTGATCCAAATGGTCGTCCATAAGTAGTGTAACTAACACGACTTTCTTTTATTATAAGTATAGAGATTAGGTATATTATAAACGTTGAAGCCTTCTTAAGTACAATTAGAGGACCAAATGAAATAAAGTCCTTGTTCATGCACACATATTTTTACTGAGAGAGGATCGAAGAAGCAGCGTTTACTAAGTACCACAGAACCAAAATGTTGCTGGTTTGTATACTTACAACTTTGTGTTCATTACAGGCTGGCCTGCAAATAGGAGACATGATCTTGGCTGTCAATAGGGACTCGTTGCTCAGCTGCACTTACGATGCGGTGAGACATTGCCTTATTTATTAGCTAACTATCTATTGCTCACGACTTCGTACGTGTGGATTTTTTAAGTTTAAAACTATGTATTAAAATTGTCCCATGGGAACCGTACCTTTTCCCAGGATAAAAAGTAGCCTATGTGTTATTTCAGTCAATAAATTAACACCTGCAACTGAAGAAGCCTATGTCCAGCTGTGGACTGCGATAGGCTGATGATGAAGATGATGATGATGAAACTAACACCGTGACAAATTTCATTCAGATCCGTTGAGTCCTTTTAGCATGAAAGAGTAACAAACATCCATAAATTTTCACGAACTTTCGCGTTTATTAAGTACCTACATTAGTAGCTAGGACTTGTTTAGGGTATGTACTCAAAGGACCAAAAACAAACTTGTAGTATAAAGTTGAAAAAGCAACCAAATGTTCTTGTGCACCATTTAAAGGAAATAAAGATTAAGCCATGAATTGAAGAGGTCTGTGACCAGCAGTGGTATGATATAGGCTGGTGATAGTGGATAAAGTGTCTAGTTTTTTAATTCCTTAACAATATCACATAATGATTATTGACTCTTTCTCTTACTTACACTTAATTTCGCTTACAGGCAGCAGCTAAGTTAAAACAGACGGAAGGCGTGGTAGTGCTGACTGTGTGCAGTCCCAACATGAAAGACGACAAGGCTGATGATGGCGGAACTACTCCAGGTTCGGAACCTTATATAGATGACTTTAAGGTTGAATATAAACAGTAAAATCAGGATAAAATGACCCTTGAGAGTCCTTAGTTTCGGCGTACTAATCGGTTGGGACCTAAGAATAAAAATAATATAGAAAAATAACTATCTATAAAGACAATTTTGATATATTTTTCAAAATTTTCAGTTACAGCAACTACAAAAAAACACTGACGTGGTCTAATTGACTAAGTGACTGGTGGTGCTGTTTCGATCGCATAATCTTTTAAGGCATAACTTAATTTGATATAATACGAGTAGTTTGGGCATACATTTTTTGAAATCAACAGAACGGTTGCTCACTAAGTCAGTGGCGCTCCTCCTCGTTGACGAGAACATTTGAAACTTTTTGTCAGTTCAAAGAGAAAATCTGTTATGAACCTTTCGCGCCTCCTCATTGACCACATGTAATACTTCTTTTGATCGTAAAAAAACCTTTCGCGAAACTTGGATTCCAATATTGATTATTTGTGGATTGCATTCTAGCTGGAGGCAGTGCAACCTCAGGCCCTGCCAGCCGCAACCAGACGCCTGACCCCGGCCGAGCGGCTTCCAGGCCGGTCACACCACGACCAGCTCCTTCACCTGTGAAAGGTACCTATACTCACTGTTTTTGTTTATGAAAGGGATATATAGACGTTATTATGTTGAGCCTTCCAAGTCACCATATAAGAACAATAGTTATTATCTAAATATATAAAAATGAAAACTGTTTTAATGACTGACTGACTGACTGACTGACTGACAGACATATCAACGCACAGCCCAAACTACTGGGATTTAAAATCTGAAAATTTTCACCGTGCTTCCTTTTATAGTGTAGGTGAGCACTAAGAAAGGAATTTTGGAAATTCCGCCTCTAAGGGGGTAAAAAGGGCCCCACAAGTTTGTATGAAACTCCGTCAGTTTTGAAGACAAGTCGATAAAAATTGGTATCCAGCTACCTGATTAAAAATTAAGAAAGACGTCTTTCAGGATTTTTGAAATTTTAATCTTTAAGGGGATAAAAAATGGGGGCAAAGTTTGTTCGGTTCCGCGTCATATCCATACTCTTTACATAATTGTACTCTCTGACTTTACTTAGCTTGTTATGATATTCAATGTGTCAATCAGAAAATAAATAGGTGATTTCTTACAAAGAGAATGGTATTATTTTAGAATTTAATAATTGGCGCCGAAATGGATGAGTTAACTGAATTAAAACGTGTAGAACTTTAATTAAAGGCTGCATTACAAAATTCGGCAGCCAGATACAAAACCTACGAGAAATTTCTGATTATGAATTAAAATTAGTGAGTGATCAGCTGGTGAAGTGACAAATGAACAAATTTACCAAGAATAATTTGGAAGAGATACGACTACAAATAATATTACTGATGACCCACAGTTGGAAACTGAGATTCAAGAAAAAAATAACCTCAGGGTATTACAACACAGCTTAAACTAAAACTGCAGAGTTTGAATTCGATAGCACGAATCAAAATAATTCCATGTATGCAGAAGGTACTGAGGGGCAAAGGTTGGTCACAAACAAATCTTAGGACATCTAAATTGAACTCAGTACCATTAGACAAGGACGAAACATTCAAAAACATCATTAAACGGTTGGATATGTACTTAAAACTGAACAGATGTGATGGTATCGATACAAGGAAATACACGTCAATCATACATCTTTGAGCCCAGAATTACATCAGGAAACGTATTATTATATTATATTTTTGTGCTCCACGGGATCCTTGTGAGTTAGAATTTGAAGAGTTGGATAAAATTCAGTTAGTAAATTATCAACAACTCAAAATTGGACAGATTACTAGAAGATTTAACAATGGTGTTTGACGGAACTCTTGTTTGAATATCAAACTACAAAGCTCAATTAGTGCTTCAAGAAAATGTGACACCAATTTTCATCTAGCCGCGACGTATTCCATATGCCCTGAAGGACAAAGTTGACGAAGAAAAAAGGAGGCTATGTAACGAAAAGACAAAAGTTGAAAATTCCTATTGGATGTCTTATCTATATGTATATTGGTACATATTCAGAAAATAAATATCGGTACTTACTATAAGAATGGTATTAATAGGGGTTAAAGTATGAAATTGCCGATTATTTTCCCACTTTTTATTTGGTTTATAGCTCTTAAGTATAGTCGTATTATTGCGTAATTCTTTTTGTATTGTATCAAAAACTAAATAAAGTAACTTTTGACTAAAAAAAAAAATTGCAATACTAGTGCCTATTACCATTTCCCTATGATATTACTTCAAAGGAAGTCGTTGAAAAGACCCCTTACAATGTGTCAGCTGACCTTCTTGCTTCAATTAAGTATATTTGTATTATATACTTTGATTTTCAGAAATTTAAATACTATAATGAGTAGCTTTATAACCATCTAACTTTTACCTTTAATTGCATCGAAAACGGTTCAGGCGTTTTTAAAAAAACTAAAAAATTGTTAGTATGGAAAAAATGACTTTTCTCGATTTCGTCCATACAAAACGGCAATTTCATACTTTAACCCCTAATATTTAGAACTTAATCATTTTTAGGGTTCCGTACCCAAAGGGTAAAAACGGAACCCTATTACTAAGACTTTGCTGTCTGTCCGTCTGTCCGTCTGCCTGTCACCAGGCTGTATGTGTCTCAAGAGCCGCGATAGCTAGACAGTTGAAACTTTCACAAATTATGTATTTTTGCTACCGTAATAACAACAAATACTAAAAACAAAATAAAACAAATATTGAGGGGACAAAAACAATTGTCCTTTTTTGTTCGATATTAATAATGGCAACAGGTAGGCACTTGAAATATTCACAAAACACTCAGTTATATATCTAACTTTAATAATCAATAATTAAATTCATATTTAAGGGAGGTTCCCACACAAAAAAATCAATTTTTTGCTTATTTTTGCTTGATATCAATAAATGGTAACAGGTAGGCACTACATTAACTAAATTAATGTAGGTACCTAATGTTGTTTTCGTAGGCAATGGTACGGAACCCTTCGTGCGCGAGTCCGACTTGCACTTAGCCGATTTTTGTTTAGGTATACGGTAGAAACAAATGGTGGGAAATCGAAAAAAGTGTATAGAATTACACTGTTGTACACACGGCGGCACATCAGACTATACATGTTGACCTTGAGACCGCCTTTATGCCCTTCGTAATAAAAGCTGTTATTGCAGTTCAACTGTTTAACTTGATGTCCTGTCGAGTGTACCTTATGACATAATCATCTATATTAAGCAGTACAAAAATAATTCCTAAACTGGTCATAGACCCGTATCTCAGGCAGGAAAAGGTAACAGGTGTGTTGCAACAACACTAAGCAGCTGACTGGTGGATTAAATCAATATAGACTGGTAGACCATTTGACAAGCTTCCATTTAGAAGATAATTTGATAAACTTCCATTTAGTAACGATTTATTTTTTCTAGGGCGCACCGCTTTTGGGGGCCTGGCAAAGTTTGTTTAGTGAAACTGCCTTTCTAACGCATCCAAATTATCTTTTTATTTAATATCCTCCATATTTAAAAAAATACACTTTTAAAACATGAAAATAAAACGTTGAAAAAAAAATCTCATCACTTCATAATTTCGTGTTGTTTAACTTAGGAATAGCTACCACCCACTAATAATGACCAAGCAGCAGTAATTAATGATGTTTTACTGACATCATTTGAAGCTGAAGAAATATAAAAATTTATAGACACAGTGGTCAGTACAGTCGAATCAGTTCTATCCTGTCAAGTTTCTGAACACTTTTTATCCTACTGATCATCCTCTACCATTCATGCCTCGAACCCACATCCCACATGAAAGTTTTGTGAAACTACGTCAGCTTTTTGGTATAAATTTTGTTATGTTGTTTATAAGGATTTTTTTATAATTAAATATTTGAGGGGGTGAAAAACGGTTGAAAATTTTGTGGGTAATTATTTGTGTTTAACATCATATTGAGGTACTCCAAACTTCGTTTATCGATCATGAAGGGAGAGTGACATAGGACTGGCTTTTTCAGAGCTCTACACCGATGCTGGTACTACACCGGTCTTCTATCCAAAAGTAGTATGCAAGCAAATTGTCTTTATAAAATCGCCTTTTTAACGCTTATGGATCGAGAAAAATGGTAACCTACTTGGTTGGAAATTAAGAATGTGGTTTTTTACACAGGGCCACTTCTTCCAGGGCTCTACGCCAGTGTTGATCATATTCGAATAAAGCCTTGCAAGCTGCTTTGAATGGTTTGTTGTACTACAGCGTTGACAGTTTTGAAAGTTTCAAATGATATTGTACTTCAGATTTCATGTAAATGCAAACAGATGTGGTGCGAGCTCGCTTGGACCACGGTTCGCTAGGAGAACTAACACCGGATCCCTAAATAGTTTAAATCGGCCCCTTTCATCCAACTATTGTATCAACGGGCCCCGGTAAGTCGGCAACGACGTATCGGCTCTCACTAAGTGCCCACCACCACCTCGCCCGAGATGGGCACCTTCGACACCGTAGGCAAAAGAAGTGGAGGAAAAGAGTGGAGGAGAGGGGGGTGAGTTGTGACGAAAACTTTGTAACAGATCAAAACCCACGCGTGCGTAGCGTAGTAGAATTTTCAAAGGAACTATTCTTTGTAATTGTTATTCTACTATTCCCGTGTACTATTAACATGATGTATGTATTTATCAGCAGGACAACTGCCTAAAATTGGGCACACTTTTCTATGATTGTACTTGTATGTATGTATTTGGCCAGGAAGTTAGAAAAATTTGATTACCCATTCAGATAACAAAACACTCAGATAGAAGGTAGGCAATTAAATAAAAAATTATGGATTTAGATAATTATTTTGCTAATGATTTCATCTTGTTAATATACCGGCCTAGATACCTTCACCACACTACCCGCACTAACACTGATTTGAGGAAGCACCTGCACCACACTAACACTGATTGAGCAAGCACTATTTCATGCAGGAAAACCGCCCGCCCTCCCTCAAAAATGCATGCAGTACAGTTAATGCAATTATTAGTACCCAACACCAATATAATAAGAACCTCGACGCGTTTCGCCACTTCACGTGGCATCCTCAGGAGATGTTGTCGTCGGAGCGCAGCGAAGGGAGGGAGGGCGGGCGGTTTTCCTGCATGAAATAGTGCTTGCTCAATCAGTGTTAGTGTGGTTCAGGTGCTTCCTCAAATCAGTGTTAGTGCGGGTAGTTAAGTGTGGTGAAGGTATCTAGGCCGGTATATTAACAAGCGGAAATCATTAGCAAAATAATTATCTAAATCCATAATTAGTTATGGATTTCCGCAAAGTAACGCCTGAGTCTATTAATTTTTAATTAAATAAAATGTAATAACTTAACTCACTGCTCATAGAATCCTAGCAACGTATTATTTTACCGACTTTAAAACCTAACCCACAATTTTTTTTTCAGTGGAGCCTCCACCAGACCCGGCTACAGCGCCTATAGTCCCGAACCAAGATACTGTGATAGAGATCAACACTGCCAATGAGGTTCTTGGTATCGTACTGTTGGGTGGGAGCGATACACTGATCAACGTGAGTACCCTTGTGATCACCCTGATCATATCACATGGTCGCCTTGTTCTATGGAATATTTATTCAACCTTCTCTCGGGAATAATGCAGTTTTTCACCAAGGTGCAAAGAGGAAAAGCGCCCCCGTCGCTTTCTACTTTGAAGGTTTTTTCATATTCATTGACAACATTCCTAAGTGTACTTTATTCGGGATCTCTAAACCCTTTAAAGGGCATAACATCTCTTAATTAGTATTTGATTTTATCTTACGTACAGACAATGGCAGCTCAATCTGCCCAAAAAGTTAAAGGTCATTGAATTGATTTTTAACTTTAAGTACAACAGTAGAGATCAAAATGAATTGAGAAAATTTGACGTTTTCTGGTAGGTTGACGTGCTGTTGTCTGTAGGGTTTAAGGATTTGTTTCTAATATACCTTAAAAGGTTCAGCTCCTAAGCGACGCCCCTATTCCACAGTAACCAGCTTAGGACTGTCTCATCTCTATAATTATGTTAGTACATGTTTTTATTGATATCAATCGTATCCGTAACTTTCAAATAAGGAGGATTATTCGAATATCTAAGTATTTTAATGCTTCCATCATCGCACATTCAATCAAGCTAACGTTTTATCATTCCAGGGTGCCGCAGCAATAATCCTGGACATCTACAAGAACGGTGCGATAGCCAAGGACGGACGGATCCAGGTCGGCGACCAGATCCGGGAGTGCAACGGCATAGTTATCACAAAAGACATGGCGCACGAACGCTTATGTTTGAGCATCAAACAAAAAGTGCCAAAGGTAAATCCTTCTATGGAAAAAAAACGCCTGTCTCAGTTAAAAGGATAGAATTTCTCGCTCATTATTATCTTATCTTAGTAATATTTGAAATACAAAAGTTTGAATAGATGTTTGTTACTTAGTCTCGCCAAAACATTTTGATCCCCAACAATCAAATTTGGGAAGAGATTGATCATAATTTAAAATAGAGCATAGGCTTCATTGATCTCGTAAAAGGACAGTTCCCGTGGGATTATTCAAAATTCCAAAGTTATTATATATTTCATAAATTCTAAGAAGATATTCCAATAATCCCGTTTACAATTGTTCCAGATGAGGATGACCATCTACAGGCCAGACCCTCTGCAGTACACAGAAGTTGAAGTGGAGTTGGCCAGGAAGCCGGGCCGGGCGCTGGGCATCACATTTGTCGCGCCCGTGCAGGGGACTGGGGTCTACCTCGGGGACCCCGTAAGTATTGTTATAGGGATCAGAATACCACCATTGTCTTATCCAAACGACGCCTACTTCTGGATATAAGCCGTAAAGATCTCCAATTAGTTCGGTCCCGCGCCACGCTTCTATCGGATTTCCGAGATAGGTGTACGTAAGGGGTCTACCTACAGCTCCGCTCTTACCGATATAGATTTCCACCCACGGCTACTACAGCTTCTTCGAGTGATGGCGGTTATTTTCAATCAAATCGTTGTGAAGATACATGATTAACTGATGGCCATAGCATTATGAAGATTATGGAACAGCGGTCGCGTACCAGACGTCGATCTGGATGTAGACCTACCAGGTGGGTCGGCGATCCGATCGTCGTAGATATACTCAGAGGAGTTATAATATATTCAGTGGATTTAAAGTGGCTGATGATGTACAGAAAACAGCACGTGACCCTACCACAAAACGTCAAATTTTCTCCATTGATATTGATCTCTACCGGTTGGACTTAAAGTTGAAAATCAATTCAATGACCTTTAACTTTTTGGGTACGTTGACCTGCCGTTGTCTGTACGAATGTACGAACGCCTCCTTGGTCGAATGGTGACCGGACTAAGATCTTGGGGTCCTGGGTTCGATCGCCAGGTCGGCCAACAAGAGTATCGCATTTTCGAACATTGTTCACAAAATAGTGAATGAAACACATTTTCACCCGACCGGAAATCGGCAGACTTGTCTCGAATGGCAGGGCAATATACGGTGGGTGTTCGGGTAATCAATGAAATGGTGACAACCTCCGATTATACGTTACTTATTAGTGTCTCAAATGACAGTCCAGATTTGTCCCGAAGCAGTAGTAGGTTTAAATATTGGGACGTGTAAAAACGCCTCCAGGGGCCTATTTTCAGAAATCAACCTGATTTTAACTGATCAATACAAGTGTTTATAAATATTAGTATGCCTATAACATACAATCAAACATGTATACACACACTACAGTGTTTGTGGCCACTAACCTGCATTTGCAAGCATTGTAATTATGTCTGTAGGCCATCATTGCTGTGGGCCTGTGGTAGCTTTAATTCAATGATGCCTTTGCCCTGGTTATAGGCGGTAACATTATTCCTATATTGTCTCCCCAGATCGCGGGCTCCCCCGCGGACCTGGACGGGCGCCTGCAGCGCGGCGACGTGCTGCTGGCCGTGGACGGGCGCGACGTGTCCGCCGCGGACTACGTGTCGGCCGCCACCGCGCTCAAGCTGTGCGCCGCGCGCGCCGCCCTCAGGGTGCGCCGCCACAAGCTCGTGCCGCGGTAGGCGCCCGCCGCGAGCCGCCGCCGGGTGGCGCTAGCAGGCAAGGCCCGCATCGATAAACTTTGACATGATTTCACGGCCGCGCCGCTAGATGGCGCCAGCGAAGGCAGAAGGTGCCCTTGCGACCTACTATAGTTACTGTTGTACGTTCTAAAGATTCGATGGCGCTTGCGAAGGCAGAGGGCGCCGCTTTAAACAATTTTAATACGATCTGAATGAACTGGTCGCGTGATACACGGGGCGGTAGAAGCTGTAGCGAAACGCCACGTAGCTTATACATGTTTAAGGAACGCGACGGTTTGATTGTGAAAATCAAGTTAATTAATAACACCTTCGTCATGTAATTTTAAGATGGATTTTCACTTTTGACATGATATTATAGTGAATTGATAAAGTTTAACCAAAGCGCGTCAAAAGTGTCGATTTTACGTCAAACATTATCATAATAAATAATCTGAAGATAAGTTCGTGCCTTTAACATTTGCAATAAAACGTGAACTGATAAAGTCTAGCAAAATCGCGTCAAAAACTTTCAATTTAATGTCAAACATTTGAAAAAAACACAAAGAAAATTACTACTTTTTGTTTTCGAATGCTTTGATTTTATCTGTCAGTTAGGTTACAGGTTAGATAACACTTATTCCTACTTTGATCCATACGGGCTCATACATACCTACTACCTAATACTGTCGATTTATTATCCATCCTATTATCATGACGAAAAGCATTTTATATCATTTAACAAAACCATTGTGACTCTATAATCTCAATATTTATGTTTTATATACAGTATAAGGTTTACAATACTTGCAATAGTTTTTTGTTAGTACGCCAATTTTAGGTATATATTTATTACAAGAACTACCAATGTTAGGTAGGTATTAAATATTACGTATAGTGACAACTTCTACTACCACTGAACATATTACGATATTTCTTCACAGTCTGAAGAAGAAGGAGCATTATAGTTATTTTAAGCATACTTAAGACAGTTTTTTTTCATTACCCTCCAAACACAAATCTCCCGTAACTAATTGAAAAGTATAATTTTTAGGCGAAACTTAACTATGTCAAATGCAAGCCAAAATTGTATTAACCAAACAAACCATAAGTCAGCTTCCGCAAATACATTAATCAAGTGAAGAGACAATAAGTATTTGAGGTTATTTAACAAAAAAAAATTAGGCAGAATAGTTAATATTAAAAAAATATTTAGTTTTTGAGTGCATTTTTGACGTTCTTCTTTCATTACTTTGAGTAAAACTAAAAAAAATATCAGTTCATGTCATCTAAACTATGCTCGAGTAAATAAAATATTTGGATTTTTATTACTGATAAATTTAAAAATATTACTAATGATTTTGTCTTCACGGATAAATGTGGAATGAAAGAATTATGAATACAGTTCCACATTTAGATCGCAACGCAAGGTGTTTCAGAGTTGCTACCTTGTTTTTATGTAAAATAAAAATCAGTTTATTCTACTAATAGGCTCCAGGAAGTGTTTATACACGTCTCAATGTTATCCTACCTAGAATATAATTTATACTACTACGAAATCATGCCATGCAGAACTGATATAGCGGACACATAAAAACACGGTTAAGCACACAAAGTTGAAATAAAAACTTACTTTTCAGAAATGTCACTTTAGTGTGCAGCTGTGAATTTTTTTGTTACAACATTGTGTAATAAAGATACTATCTATAAAAACATGCTTTATGTGGGATTTAAATGCCCGACATTTTGCTATCCAGACGATTTTTCTGAATCTTTCTTTAAAACAATTTAACCAATAATGTGTATAATTTACTATTATGTATGTTTACTATTGTGAATTAGTATAATTTCGTAATGATATTCAGTATTGTATAATGTAAGATCTGTATAATTTTTATTTATGGTTAACTTTATTTAAATTTAGGCCGAAATGACCCTTGCTTGTAGTTTCTTTTATAATTTTAGTATTTTACATTTGCTACACACATTTAACTAAGTGTTATACAGGGTGTTAGATAGAATGAATAAAATACTCTGTTCAATCTGTTCTTATCATGAAAATAAAAGTGTTTTAATTTAGGAATACTTAATAGAGAAGTAAAATAAACCTTTTCCATACATTTAGGTTCGATCTATTGTCACAAATACAAAAGGACTCTGAAAGATAAACTATTTATCTGACACAAACTGTTGATAAAAAGGGTCAATTAGGTTGAGCTTAAATCGTGATAAAATAATAACGACGCATTTTTTTCTCGATTACTTTATTGATTTTAAAGATCTGAAATATTTAACTTAGAGCTTGGATTAGGCATCAGTCTTCTACAACAAATATAATATGTGAAATTACTTAATACGAAAAATAAATGAGTAATATATTCTTAAAAGAACGTGCTGCATGAATAGTAGTAGTACGATAACATACAGTCAGCGGAAATAAATAATATATTTTTTTACCAATGTTGACATTTTTGATTTATGAGCACAGCTGTAATTGCCCGCGACTTTGTACGCGTGAAATTTTTAATTTCTTTATAGTACATTAATGCCACGAGAATCGTACATTTTCCCGGCATGAAAAGTAGCCTATATATTATTCCAGCCAATAAACTAACACCGTGTTAAATTTCATTCAGATCCGTTGGATCGTTTTAGCGTGAAAGAGAAACAAACATCCATACATTGCCGACCTCCGTGGCGGAGTGGCGTATACACCGGTTTTCAAGGTGTCACCTGCTCCGAGGTCCCGGGTTCGATTCCCGGACGGGTCAATGTAGAAAAAATGAGTTTTTCTACATTTTCTCGGGTCTGGGTGTTTGTGGTACCTTCGTTGTCTCTGGTTTCCAAAATACGAATGCTTTAAATAGTTATTCAAATTGGGGTCAGAACAATGTATGTGATGTTGTCCACATTTATTTATTTATTTATTTATTTATACATTCTTACAAACTTTCGCGTTTATAATATTAATAGGATTGATGGTGATACAAAGAAATTATGCACATAAATTTTTCGAGGACTGAGCTTGTTTTATCAAACACCCTGTATATGTAGTTGTCATCAGTAGTGGTAGCTTCTTGGTAAATATCGTACGCCTCTCGTTTAGAGGTCGTGAAAAAAAAATATTTCCCAAGTCGTAATGATAACTTGGATTATAGGCTTGGCACACCCTGATCGTGGTAAAACTTACCTTTACTAGAAATGGGAGGAAGCTAAGTAAAACTAAATTTGTTCATCATCATCACCATCATCATCATCATCATCTCAGCCAAATGACATCCATTGCTGGTCATAGGCCTCCCTTAAGGATCTCCACGACTGGTCTCGCGACACCCGCGTTCAACAGCTTACCTCGATCTTCGCCAGATCGTTGGTTCATCTGGTGGGTTCACCCACAGATCGTCGTCATCTAAATTTAGTTGACTACAAACAAGTAGTATCCAAATAGCAGTGCCGTAATAACTTAAGTACAACTTCTAGTCTTAAATTAGTATGCCGTCGTCTTTTCTAAAAAATGCCTTTCTAAAACAAAAAAATAGTATTTAGGCTTCGTACTCCAATTATTGACACCACTGCTAGTATGCTAGTAATAACATAATTCGATTAAAAAGCAAACAAAGTATATAGCGTATTGTGTAAATTTAGTCAATAATGTATTGTTAGAAAAATGCCTAGTGTCAAATCTATAAGGTTTATTAGGATTTAGGAATAAATGTTATAACAAGCTGTTTTTCAGTCAACATTACGTCAACCTTTATCTCAATTCTATCTCTGAAAGTTTTTTTTATTATTATCACTGCTATAAGACGTTTACCATCCACTAAAGTCTCAAAGGTCGATTTGTAAACCATTGAAAATGTCGGAATAAATAAAATGTTAAAATTTGAAACCCAAAAAATATTTTTTTTAATGAATCATCATAAAATCTAAGCCCCAGAAGGCGCTTTTACACGACCCGATATTTAAACCTACCACTGCTTCGGGACAAGTCTGGGCTATCAGCTAGTATATCAGTCCACAGCTGAACATTGGCCTTTGCAAAGTAGCTTTTGCCTAATCGCCACCCTTGGCAGTTGGAGTGGCGACTGCAGTTTAGCCAATGGTGAGGGTAAGACGCTGCTGCCCATCTTCTTCTAGCAGTCCTCTTATAGTCGCCTGTTATGACACCCATGATACCCTAAAATAGCGCATGTAAAAAAATCGCCTTTTGTGAAATGAAGTCTACAATATAAATATTTATATTGGCTGAGGAAGTTTTCTGGAAGGTTGACATGCTGTTGACTGTACATTCATAGTTAAAGCGATTTTCTTTAACTGTTGTAAATAATTTAAATGTAAAAAAAAATACTTTAGGACATTTTGTTTTAACTGATACAATCACGCTGTAACTTATTCTCCTAAATTTTATTTTATTTAAGCCCTTAAATTCGGCAGTTGAAAAAAAAACAAACCCGGCTTATACATAAAAATTGCTGTTAATAGAAAGAAATTATATTATATTGGAGTGATTTCATTACTTGTTTAACAGTGAATTGAAAGATCAGGATGACATCTCGGTAGCACTATTTAGATACCTAACTAGCTAGACTCAGTGTCAGATAACTCCAAAGGCAGATTATACAACTGTTCAACCCAACCTGTACTGAGGGGTTTGTCAGAAACAGGATCAAATTGACGAGCCAATTAACGGAGAGAGACGGTATAGTAGGAGGCTACTACACAAGACCTCTGGGTTAAATTCCCGGTCGGGTCAAACTATGATTATTTTTTTATAAATTGGCTAGTTCCTGGTATGGTTGCTATAGTCAAGCTTCTGAAGACAAGCCGTTACCGGCTTAAGTTGCAAAATGGTTGTCTGTTGTTGCCTTTTTAGTTATTCATTACTAGTACAAATTGAAAGTGAAATCTTATCCATTCGTTATTTATTAATCAAACAGCGTTTAGTAATTTAAGTAAATTTTTATATAACATCTCGTTAGTAAAATGCCAATTCCTATAAACATAATATTTATAATATTGCATTTAAAAACGGATGCATTGCGTAGCATAATTCTAAATCATTGTAAAGTGTAAAAAGCGTCGTATCTCTTGTAGGTATTTTAGAGTTAATGTAGTTAATAGTAAGATATTCTCAGAGGATTATAAAAATATATTATCTTTATGGCCTGAAATTATTATACCATTGCAGACTATACAAAGTTAGATAAAGTTTTGCTGTATTAATTTGAAATAGAACAATATATTTGTTTACAGCTTTTGGTGTGGTTTGTAATATGTTTAAATGGAACATTTTTATAGGAATTATTACATAAACTTAATTTTATTATAACACGTGTGCCATAAAGATTATGTGAAAACAGAGTAGGATGTGGTGGATATGCCGGTCAATAATATAATTAATTATAGTATAATTAATATTATAGTGTATTATGATAGATAAGTCATATTGTGATCACCCTCTTGTAACTATAATAAAAATGTTTAGTAATTCTAAATTATATTTGATTTAATGGTGTCTATACAGAATTAAATATTAGTCGAAATGCGCTGGTTGAAATGATTATATAATTAATAATTTAACTATATAGCACACCTTTAGATTTAGACATGTTTCCCTTAATAATTTAGTATCCTAGAGAGAATAAAATATGGGGTTTCCACTATTATATTAATACAAATTCAGATTTTCTTGTAACAATAATTAGTCCAAAGAATATTATGCCATAATTCTTATTCTATACAATTGAATTTTAAAAGTTTTACCTATTGTGGACTATAGGAAATGTATAATATAGTGATCCAGTAATAAACTGTGCGCTTTTTTAAAATTAATTGACTTTTATTTTAGATATACCTTAACCCAAGACACGAAAAGTTAAATAAGCTTTCAGCTTAGCTATGTGACGCCCACAGCTGGGCGCATCTAGTGGCTTCTAGAACTACCTACCTTTAATCACCCTTTAAATGTCGGCCCATGCGTGGTCCCCGTTTCAAAACCTTTCCGCCCTAAAGGCCATCGGCGTTTCTTGCATCCCATCCATTGCCATTAGCTGGCAATGTCGGTTATCTTAGTTTTCTTAAACAGAACATGGAGCCATGTTCTGGGTTTCTTACAGATTTACTTATTTCTCATCTTAAATGAAATATTAGCAGGCATCTCTCTCTCTGCCACTCTTCTCTCTCTCTCTCTTGCTCGAGTCTTCATATAAGATTATGGACGCAGAATTTACCGTAAAGCTGTATCTGATCAAGAGATCTGTCAAACCAAAATGCACTTTAACACTTGCATCCAAAGAATAAAGTCGTCTGACGCTCAAGTAGTTTAGAATAGTTCTTGATAGTTAGCGCTCGCATTTTTACAGTAGGTTCTTATGCAAGTTTGACGTCACAGGTTAGTGAAAAAACACTTTTAATGATCAACATTTTATTGTGTAACCTTAAGTATTCTTAAAACTATCAAGGTAAGATAAATTAAAATTAAGTTATTATGATATAAAAAATCAGGGTCATGCAAAATCATGAATTATTTAAATTATTAAAGTTAAAAATATGAAAAATAGTAAAAGATTGTGTTAACATCATTTGTTTATCATTAAAAATTGTTCGAATTGACAGATCTATTGTAACTTAAGTAAAATTAATGTTAATTTTGGTGAAAGTGAAATTATTTCTAACAGGTGACGTTTATTGACTAGAATATTTACAACATTATTGAGACATTACGAATAATACTTTCTGTCAAATCACATCAAATTATTGCTGCAATATTTTAATAAAAATAAACATAATTATCACATTTCATTTTGTTACAGTGGGCAAAAATCTAGAGAACAACGCTTATATCGACTCTGCTGAGAATCATTCTTATCATGATGCTAAAAGACTTTTATTTGAAAATAAATCACTTAAAGAGGAAAAGGCTACCTACCTACTTTTTTTTTTAATGTAATATTGTTTAAAATAAAATAGCATCAACAAATCTTGACTTTCACACTTGATCTTGATAACGAGGCTTTTCACGATCTAGTGTATTTAAGTATGTAACAAGTACCAAACATCTTCTTTAAATATAAAAATGTTATGTTGGTTTGTGTACGCTTCAAAAACTCAAAAAGTTCTGCACCGATCGAGCTGAAATTTAGCATGATATATAATCCGCATCAAGGATTGTTTTTATTTATTTATCTGCGACCGCAAAAAAAAAACCATTAAAAAAAATAAAAAGCAAAAACTATTCAATCACAATGTGCCACAGCGAAGCGTGGCAGGGAACAGCTAGTTAGGCATATAAGTGTAACACAAAACACAGCTATTATTATTTACGCTATAACTTCTATGTGAAGGTACATTTACTTTAGATAATATTTTCAGTGAATAAGACTATCTATGTCTTAAAATTTGTTCACCACTTTCTAAGCCCACTGTAAATTGTCTTGAGCAATATTAATACTGATAAAATACTTTTGAAGAATTAAGATATTTATAACAGTCACAATAAGTAAACAATACAAACAATTACTGTACATAGCTCTTATAAATAATTACGTATAACCAATGATATTTAAAAAATATAGATAGGTTATGCCCTTACAAAACTATCGAAATATCTGTGCCGCTTGCGAACAACTGCACACATTCGTAATTCTTATTTTGTCCTTGTCATACTCGTGAAAAGATCAATTACTTTCTCTTTCGCCTTAGCATCTATATTGTATGATGGATTATAAAAGACCACAATTGTGACGTTTTAGGGACGCATATTGAGAGCGCATGTAACATATCTATTACTTTTTAAATATCATTGCGTATAACTTTAAGATTAATTTTGCGGACTAGTCTTGCCATTTGCTAAATAATTTCCGAACGACATCAAACATCTTTTTAGTTTATTTTATTTTATTTTGTTTATTTAAATTCTAGGCTCCCGCAGGATATCAGCGTCGTGGCACGCCTTAAGCAGCCACGACATATGCTGAGCGGGAGTCCTTTTTGACACCTTTTCATTTGTAATGTTTCTGTGTGATTGTTTAATGTGTAACAAATAAATGTTTCTTTCTATACATTTGAAGAGTTCCACGGTCAAAACTGTTATTGTAATTTTTAAAGCCGACTATTTGTCTGTGGCATGGCCTAAAGACTTTTATAACATTTTAGAACGTTCTAAATAGCACTAATCATATACTAATCGCGTCGACAAATTCACAGAGTAACAAGAAAATTCAAGTTATTTTTGTAATTCTTGTCTTCTAATTGGGTGGTCAAGAGGGTTGTTAAGACAACCGTCGCATAATTATTTGGTATGCCTCAACACCGGTAAGTTTTTGAAAAACTACATTTATAGGCATTTCTTCCTTTAAATTTATATGTAGCATTCAAGTCAAAAATATAATTGGTTAACAAAATATGTCATGTCAAACTGATCATAATGTCCAATTAAGTGAAATACCAAGACTAATGCTTGAATTCTGGTAGCAAAAACAAAACTAGGAATATTCCATCCAAAAGAGATCAATTAACTCAAATTGGAAAACAATACTTACCTAGATACAAACTTAAGGTAATGATGGAAGATTTAACTAAGATTTAAACTAAAGGTGGATATTTTTGGCCAATCAACTTTTTTACTTCTATAACTTTTCTTCTGAACTCTTTCTGATAACTAGAGGTTTTAACCTGCCTCTCAGTTTCACCAACCTCTTACTGACTTTGCCATTCGATGTCGGGTTCCTCAAATCAGGCATTGATTTGCTTTCGTGCACAGGCACCACTTCCGTTGTCTTTGCTACAGTACCGTAATACCTTGGCATACTGAAGTCGTTTTCTTGGAACATCATTTCAGTTTTCATCTTGATACTTTGTAAACTAGTGTCCCCTTTATATTCTGGAATGGCCGGACTATCGGCGAAGAATCTGGGTAGATTCGTACTCTTGATTATCGGTGTGTCTGGGAGACTACTTAGACGAATTTCAGCATCAGCAGCCGCTATAACTCCAACCATTGATTTAGATTTTACCAGTGGAGGTTTCTCTGGTACTAAATGTTCTGGTATGTTGAGGAAAGACGCACTTCTGTGAGGTACCCTTGCTAACACCTTGTTGATTTTAGTAGGATCTATACTCCTGAGACTTTCAACTCGGTTCAGCATTGGTTTAGACAACCTAAGGCCACTGTCTACCCTATCAAGAGTTTTGGCACTATTACTCCTTAAAATACCTTTGACGCTTTCTACCCTAGGCAAGCTTAATGCAGAAGGTAAAGCTACAACAGAAATTGGATCGTATTTGTATATAGGACTTTGTGTGGTGATTTTCGTTTCATCTTTAATTGTCACCGTGCTAGATTTGATTACGTCTTGCTTTTTGATTGAAACAATATTCATAGTTAAACCTTCTTCAGTGTCTTGGCTCTTGCGGTCACTTTCTTCTTCTTCCTCGATATTAAACATGTCATAGTTAGTCATAAGTTCATCTTTGAACATAATTTCGAAATCAGTAACAGGGGAATTGATTTCATCTTCAAAATATACTTTGGTCCTATTTGGTTTGTCTGATAAGTAGTCAGGTTCCGATTTAGTTTCGATTTCGTCCAGCGAATCGTTGCTGCTTTTCGATTTTAGCTCGTAGTCATCTCTAAATATGAGTGATTTAGAGAACACCTGGAAAAAGCAAATAAATCATGTTTAAAAATTGTAAATAGATTGCATATCTAACACTTTAAACTATAGAAACTATTTAATTATATTTAGATAAATTTGTTACAAAAATATTTGTTAATAGTTTTGTGATAGTATCAATACTTTTGGTAAGCTTATTGTTAGTTAGATAGATAGATAGATAGGTAGAGTACTCTTTATTGCACACCAGAAATAAAAATACAAATTACAGTAAATAATTAAAACAAAAGGTTGTACAACTTCGGCGGTCTTATCGCCAACAGCGATTTCTTCCAGGCAACCGTTGGGCATTGGATACTACACAGAGGAAGGGGAAGGTGAAGTAGAGTACTTGATGTGAAAATAATCACAGTTAAGCAAAACCACATCTAAAGCTGAAGTGCTACTTAAACATAAATAAATAAATAAATAAATAAAGTTAGTTTTACCAATTACCTTTGTAGCTTATTTAAGTGTAGTTACAATAGTTTTAAAACTAGCAGTATCTATTGTTGTTGCTGTGACAGAATCAAGAACGTCTATTTCATTCTCATTGATTGCCACCAATAAAAAATATAAGAGTCGCGTGATGGCGGCTTATGAAAAAAATTGCAACATCCCTTCTCCTCCTATGGGTGTTCTAAGAGGCAACTAAAGGAATACTGTCAGAAGAAGACAGGCAGCAGCGTCTTCTCTACTATTGGCCAAACTGCGATGGCCAACCCACCTGATAAGCTTGGTCATTATAGGAAAAACCTTCTTTTGGAGAGGCTGTGTCCAGCAGTAGACTGTAATAGTCTGGTTATGACGATTATGGTTACAATTGGCATTCTGACCTATTAAGCAGCTTGTCAAGAGTTGCTATTCAGAAGTAGTCAATAAAACTATAGCCCAAAATTATTTATAAACACATTGAAATTTTTTTTTATTAACAAATGTTATTATAACACCCAAGAGCTTTTTAATGACATAAATATATGAGCTATAGTCATAGGATAATAAATATATGAAATATGTACTTCAACTCCTATTATATTAAGTTATATTGTAGCTAATAAGTGATAAATTTTGCTATGCCCTGTGCAGGGCGTCACATGTGAAATACTTTCATAATTATTTACCATCTAAAGTTATGTGACACGCAATAAAGAATTTGAATTTGAATAATCTACCTCATAGAGTTTGTCAGCGTGTAGAGGCAGCTCCTTGATCTCCCGTCCAGTGATGGCTTCTGGATGGAGATGGTTGTTGTTTATCGGCTGCTCCGTGACCACGCTGTCTAATGAAGCGCCCATATTGGCATACCCATTTGTGTAGACCGGCCCATCTTCTATTCTGTAAAACAAAATGAAGCTATTTTATTTGTTATGTTATAAAATCGTTTTTAAGCAAGTTTTCTTTTGTCATATATTTATGGATTTAACATCCCGTGGGTCTAGTGGTTTAAATACCGCGCCAAGATCTCGGAGTCCCAGGTTCGATTCCCGGGTCGGGCAGCAAAAAGTTTCGAATTTTCGAACGTTGCTCGGGTTTGTGATCACCAACCCGCATTTGGCAAGCGTGGTAATTATGCCAGTTCCCATCATTGCAGTGGTAACTTGAATTCAATAATGGAGGCCTTTTCCCTGCAGTGGGATGATTATAGGCTGTTACTTTACTTTTTTTATGGATTTAACTCTTATTTACTAAGGTTTCACATGACATTCTAGTTTATCCTGACGTTCCGAACACTTCACAGCTTCCGTAGTCACGGATGACAGGCTAGTTCTTTGAAAATATTGAAAGCTTTAAATGGAAACGAAAGGTCGTGGGTTTGAGTCCCACCTAGGGCAGTCAAAATGAATAATAGCCTAGAACTTTAATTTTACTGTATCTTCTTTTTATTATAGGTATCTGATATTGCCCTACTGTCTAAAACTAAAATTATATTTTAGAATAGGAACACATTGTCAGGACAAAGAGAAACTTATTACCCAGGGACTGTGTGCTAAATCTGTTAATTTTGTTTGCTTCATAAATTCTATACCAATTACATATACTAGGAAGTCACTCAGATATCACTCCTCCATAACAATTTAATATCGTTTTAAATTAAGATATTGACAATACCAGTACAGTGGAATCTCCACAATTAAGCAAATACTGCTAACGTATAATGTAAGTATAGTATTGTGTAGATATATCGTTAAATATCTGTTCCTGTATAACTGATCTTACTGATTCTACTGCTAAAAGGAATAAGGATGATTATTATTACGTAAATGATGTATTGTTTTCCATCGTGCACTCTTGAGATCTGTCCCCATTATCTCAACTATTGATATGGCAGTTTATCGTATAATCATCAGACAATATACCGTCGTAAACAGCACCTTATTATTACAGAGTTAAGGTCCAATATGATCAAAAATATATTAGGCCCTAGATAATGTTACGTCGTGATCTGACTATTATCATTAAAGATGAAACGTACTAAGTTAAACAAAGGATTCTTAGCTCAAAACATTAACAGACTGGCCTACAATTATTTTAAAGTAGTCTTACACATTTTAGTAGAAACAAATTAATATGAAACTAAATGATGAGTTTATAAGACCTAGATTCGATCCCCGGGTCGGGCAACAAATAGTTTCGAATTTTCGAACGTTGCTCGGGTTCGTGATCACCAACATTAGGCAAGCGTGGTGATTATGCCAGTTCCCATCATTGCAGTGGTAAAAGGAATTCAATGATGGAGGCCTTTTCCCTGCAGTGGGATGATTATAGGCTGTTACTTTTTTTTTATAGGAGTATTATGGAACTTTTTCCCTTAGAGTAGAAAGATGTTTGATGTGTAATTGTCTTACATTTAAATAAAACTATTTTCTCAAACATTTTACCTTGGAATCTTCTACAAATTTTGTGTAGTTAAATGATTATTGTCGTTTCTTGTTTGACACCTACAAAAAACTAAGTAGTTTGAAAAAAATCGTTGATATCAATCCTGATTTTAGGGTTTAGTACCCAAAGGTTAAGAACGAGATCCTATTACTAAGACTCTACTGTCCGCCCGTCCATCTGTCTGTCACCAAGCTGTATCTCATGCACCGTGATAGCTAGACAGTTAATTTTTTTACAAATGACGTATTTCTGTTGCCGCTATAATATCAACAGTTACAGCATATAATCATCTCACTACAGGGAAAAGGCCTCCATCATTGAATTCAAATGGAAACTGGAATAATCACCACGCTTGCCAAATGCGGGTTGGTGATCACAAACCCAAACAAGGTTCCAAAATTCGAAGCTTTTTGTTGCCCAACCCGGGGATCGAACCTGGGACCCCGAGATCTTGGCCCGATATTTAAACTACTATACCAACGGGGATACAACAGTACCAAAAATAAAAATAAAAAATATTTAAGTGCGGGTCCCACTTTACTGTTTTTTCTCAATAATAATAACGACAACAGAGGCATTATTCAGCTATTTCAATTGCAGTTCGATCGTGATTGATTTGGGCGATTTTGACATTTAGCCCATACCAGAAATGTCAAAAACCTGCTATTCAATTACGATTGTGATACGATTTGGTTACGTGAAATAGGGGTAAAGGCTTGAAATATTGACTGAAAATGGCTGGGGATGATGATGAAGAGAAAAAATACGTACTTGTATGTCGCGATCTCCTTATCGAAGCAGAACCTCTCTTCACAGCAGTTCCAGTACATGGTCTCCAGGCAGCTGTAATAGATAAAATTACTGTTTATTAACAAAACCAGTGTGGTTTGACTGTCGGGACTTAATGTTAATTAACGTAACAACCCTATTACGCTCACTGTTGAGCACTGGTCTTTCTCCTTTTTATGGAGAGGGATTAAGGCTTTAGTTCCACGACGCTGGCCTAGTGCGGGTTGGTGGACGGCGAGGGCGATGCTGTGGTAACATCACCCCACCGTTGGACTTCTCAAGCCGCCCGCAGGCCTCCAACATGGCTTAACGACTGTTATCTCGTGACAACAGCCGGAACCGACGGCTTAACGTGCCCTACGAAGCACGGAAGCGCTCGTGGTATGTTGCCACAAACGGTCACCTTAACTTGTGCCATGTCAATTAAAATGTACCTTTAGGAATTAAAAATATCTAATAAGCTTTTTACATCATACTATATACTTGGGCCAATTGATAACACCGAAAGATCAAACAGGTAAAGAAATACAAAGAAGAGTGAACAACAGTTGGGCAAGGTACTGGGCACTGAAAGAAATAATGAAAAATAAGAGCATACCAGTGAAAGAAAAGAAAAAGGTCTGGGATACATGTATTCTCCCTGTACTGACATACGGCTGCCAAACCTGGGCCTTCACAGCCACTTCAACTCAACGACTAAAAGTATGTCAACAGAGTATGGAACGTAGTATGTTGGGTATTCGCCTATCAGACAAACAAAGGCTCACAAACATCAGGGCAAAAACAAGGGTTGTAGATGTGATCAAGAAGGCAAAAACTCTGAAATGGCGCTGGATTGGACATATGGTAAGATCAAAAACAAAGAAGTGGACTAGGGATATCACTGAATGGTACCCTAGGGATGGAAAAAGGAGAAGAGGGATGCAAATAAAAAGATGGGAGGATGATCTACCTAAAGGCTGGAGGAGAAAAGCCCAAGATAGACAGGCATGGAAATGCCAGGAGAAGGCCTATGTCGGAATGACAACCTGACCAGGATGACGATGTCAAAAAACTACTGTTAGATTAAGTACATATATAAATTTATTTTAAAACTTGTAACTAGTTTAAGGTCAGAGAAATAAAGGCTATTATTATTATTATATTATAATAAGCTTTTTGATCTTTCTTGATGCATTGTTATATTAAGAGGAAACACAAGGGCCGTTTTGTCTGTCCAGCTGTTCTCGAGTTATAACACGACTTTCTTCTAATTAAATAGATGTAAATATGGACAACACCACCAAAGTAGGTAACTATTTTAATCACTTGTTTTGTAGACGGCCCTTTTGTCACACAAAAACACTCAGTCCTGTGAATTAAGCCCGGGAATTGAACCTGGGACCTCGGGCCAAACAACACCCTGAGAACCAGAGTGTACCTCCTTACGGCACTCCTTACCTGAGGCCTATAATAATAGGTACCCAGCAGTTGGCCTTGTTTAACTTAAATCATGATGATAACAATGATTTTTAATAACTGGATTTTTATGATCGAATTCACTTACGATTTGTATAACAGTTTTATATCGGGTCTCGCGCTAATTACAAGATTTCGTTCTTCATTATGTCTCATTAGACTCATTACATACATACAGTAATTAATTCGTAGATTTACATAAATTATCTTTGGTCGCGTTGTAAGAAATAATTCGGCTATAAGCAAATAACAACAAGAAATGGCCAGTAAAAAAGTTATACAGGGTAAAGTTACTCGCATATGTATATGGTAGTATTTATATGCATACTAGCTGACCCCGTGAACTTCGTATCGTCTCAGAATAATATAATTGGATTTTGGCGTAAGACGTCACACAATGTCATTGGCATAAAATATGGCGTTTACCTTACCATGTTACACAGAAAATTTGCAATAAAATAATATTGGGAATATAAATTGAGATGTAAGCTATCATCTTTCAAGTTGGATCAAACTGCGCACGGTTTGCAAATTTGATTATAATCCGATATGTAGGTAGTTTAGGAGTTCATCGCGGACAAACAACGTGACACTTAATTTTAAGATTGAGATGTTATCAAAGGCTTTTGACTTGTTATACTCTTTACCTAACACCCTGTATAAGAAACTTAGAGGACCTTGCTGATGATTAAAATTTCCGATCAACTTAACGTACAACAAAAATCATGAATATTTTAATTGATTTTATTACAAGTGCCCCTATTTCCGACTGCCAAATTAAGCTTCTACTAATTATGGTCACTACGAACCGGATATATTTAAATAAATATTATTTAAACACATTTTAGCGGTCATTACTAAGGTTACAACAAGTAAGGCAACTATCCTAAATCCTAAATTGGGTCTACAACACTTGAATTCTTTGACATCCTTTTTACGATCTTTCAAATCGTAAATTTGGCATAAATTTAAAATCACATCCTAACTATTTAATTTTATTATCAGAGGCCTCAAGCGGTTGCTACTAGAGCTATGTAATGCTCCCAATTGGTTTAATTTTATTACTTCTAAACAAAAATCAACTTTCTAAAAACTAGAACAGTATCATTTTAGCAAACTATCTACCTCTAGTATTTATTGAATCACTGTTAACTACTTTTAATTCTGGCATACTTTCATATTGTACATAATTGCTAAAAGCGACCGCTTTTGGCGTTAGCGACACATTCGACTTTATAAACAACTAAATAAAAAGTTTTCTGTGATTATAGAATCCTCTATCTAGTATTTATTGAAATACTAGAGGTAATTTGCTAAAATGCCAATGTTCTAGTTTATTGAGAATAGATTTTGTTTCGAAGTAATAAAATTAAATTAATTGAGGGTAGCACTTAGTCTTACTGCTAAGCATGGAAACGGAGGCGAAATCCTCTTGGAGAAGCCTATTTTCAGCAGTAGACTAATGTGGGATACTGATGACGTTTTGTATCATTTAAAAAAGTCGTTCACTGACATTGACGTTATAAAAAATACTAGATAAGACAAACGTTCCCACTAAACATTGGGGTGCCCACATTAGGTGCTTTCACCCGTAAGTAATGCACGTAAGGTTCAATTTCACTAAACATTGGGGTGCCTACATTAGGTGCTTTCGCCCGTAAGTAATGCACGTAAAGTTAAATTTCACTAAACATTGGGGTGCCTACATTAGGTGCTTTCGCCCGTAAGTAATGCACGTAAGGTTCAATTTCACTAAACATTGGGGTGCCTACATTAGGTGCTTTCGCCCGTAAGTAATGCACGTAAGGTTCAATTTCACTAAACATTGAGGTGCCTACATTAGGTGCTTTCACCCGTAAGTAATCCACGTAAGGTTCAATTTCACTAAACATTGGGGTGCCTACATTAGGTGCTTTCACCCGTAAGTAATCCACGTAAGGTTCAATTTCACTAAACATTGGGGTGCCTACATTAGGTGCTTTCGCCCGTAAGTAATGCACGTAAGGTTCAATTTCACTAAACATTGGGGTACCTACATTAGGTGCTTTCACCCGTAAGTAATGCACGTAAGGTTCAATTTCACTAAACATTGGGGTGCCTACATTAGGTGCTTTCACCCGTAAGTAATGCACGTAAGGTTCAATTTCACTAAACATTGGGGTGCCTACATTAGGTGCTTTCGCCCGTAAGTAATGCACGTAAGGTTCAATTTCACTAAACATTGGGGTACCTACATTAGGTGCTTTCACCCGTAAGTAATGCACGTAAGGTTCAATTTCACTAAACATTGGGGTGCCTACTTTAGGTGCTTTCACCTGTAAGTAATGCACGTAAGGTTCAATTTCACTAAACATTGGGGTGCCTACATTAGGTGCTTTCACCCGTAAGTAATGCACGTAAGGTTCAATTTCACTAAACATTGGGGTGCCTAATTTAGGTGCTTTCACCTGTAAGTAATCCACGTAAGGTTCAATTTCACTAAACATTGGGGTGCCTACTTTAGGTGCTTTCACCCGTAAGTAATGCACGTAAGGTTCAATTTACATCACGGTTGGTATGTCACGTGACATTTAATGTTATTTAGCTAATTTAGCTGCTTACATTTAAAAAGTGGACAGTTCCAAGTGACAGTTTTGTAAAGGATTTATCTAGTTTTTATTATTTATTTATTTATTTATTTCAATTTTTATCGCACAAAAAAACTAACAAAAGGTGGATTTAATGCTATCCGGCATTCTCTACCAGTCGACCATTGGTCTGAACAGAAATGTTTTGTGGGCGGTGCAACAGATAAGAAACAAACAAATACTAAAAACTAAATAATAATTAATGCAAATTTATATAACATAAATACAAAGCTATGATGACTGAACACAAAATATCTTAATTTTAAATATAGGTTGTAAAAAAAAGAACATAGTAATACCTTCGTAATAATTCTTAGTAAACAATTAACATCACACTTTTGATTTCTGAATTAATTAAGAGTCTGCATTTATCAAAAAATATATTGTCACGAACTAATAACAATAAGAAAAATACTATCACAAACATAAATAATTATCACTTTTTAGCAGGTTTAAGAAACTACAAGCAATGTTTTCAACTTTTGCATTAATTTATAAGGAAAATAACACATTTAGCTACATGATCTCGTAAAGATCTTATTCACTATGTGTCTTAGTCATATAAAATTCCCGCTTCTGTTTGCCTTATCTATTATCTCGACACCCTGTCATAGTTATCGTGATTGAGATGGGAAATTCACAATTGCCAAGTGGACAGTATGATTATAAAAATAAAAAAAAGTAAAGTAACAGCCTATAGTCATCCCACTGCAGGGAAGAGGCCTCCATCATTGAGTTCAAGTTACCAGAGCAATGATGGGGACTGGCATAATCACTACGCGTGCCAAATGCGGGTTGGTGATCACAAACCCGAGCAACGTTCGAAAATACGAAACTTATTGTTGCCCGACCTGGGATTCGAACCTGGGACCCCGAGATCTTGGCCCGGTATTTAAACCACTAGACCAACGGGGCGTTGAAAATGTAAGGTACTAAATACTCAAATATAGACGCCCCGTTGGTTTATATTCTGGACCAAGATCTCGGGGTCCCGGGTTCGATCCCCGGGTCGGGAAACAAAAAGTTTCGAATTTTCGAACATTGCTCGGGTTTGTGATCACCAACCCGCATTTGGCAAGCGTGGTGATTATGCCAGTACCTATCATTGCTGAGGTAACTTGAATTCAATGATGGAGGTCTTTTCCCTGCAGTGGGATGATTATAGGCTGTTACTTTATAGCTTATGTTAATTCTAAGCGCTTTTTAATGACGAATATATTGAATCAGTACAATATCAAATGTAACTAAATCGGGGTCCTCTCTGAAAATCAGCATCGTGATAAGCCAGCTGTCATGAAATATTTAAAGAATATACTTACTACTGGCACGATTTGCAGAATGTCAGCAGCATTTTCAGCTAGTGCAGTTTGTTCACATTGCGTCCAAAAGTCGAGAGTTTTGTCTGGTCAGCTTTCCCGTACAGAAGCTCTCATCTGTAAAAGAACAAATTGTTACTTTAAAAACACGAGCGAATCTGACAATATCTAGTGATAGAAGCGAATTGAAAATGATTGTGTAGTCATTTAAACTTTCATGGTCATTGGCTACTATTATTCTAAACTAAACTAGTCATAGAAACAACTCAATTGCGAAGATGGATCCAAATGATAAGTTTTAGGAATACATAACATTTTTGGGTTGATTTCCTTTAAGGATGATAGCTTTTTCAGCCACCAGCCACAGGACTTTGCTATTACTTCTTTTTGGAACTTTATGTTTAGACCGGAAATGGGACCAATCTTAATGAGCCTTCCAAAAAACGACTGTCACCTAGTCCACGCCCAAGCATATTAAGCATAAGCATCTTTTTGGAACTTTATGTTTAGACCGGAAATGGGACCAATCTTAATGAGCCTTCCAAAAAACGACTGTCACCTAGTCCACGCCCAAGCATATTAAGAAAAGGCAATTTCCTACCCAATCGGAAATCTAAAGTGGGACCGTGTTGCACTACCGGCCAAAAACAAAAAAAAAAACGTGTGTCACTCGGAGACTGCCGCGGTAAAGCTATTGCATAGCATTTTTTATCAACTTATGCAATTATAAAACTAAAAAGTATCACCGCTGTGCCGGTCGAATTTCTGGATTCGGTCTCCACGCTCAAGGCACATTTACTCATGTGCTCAAGGCCCGCGATAGAAGCTATGCAATAGCTTAATTTTATAATTTGTATTTTCTAATTTTGACTTTTGTAATTAAATTTTTCTGTTATTTTGGCAGATATGGTTACCATAGGCAACCATACTGTCAAAATCTTTATTTTCTTCTAAATTCTTTAAATTTCGGAAATTCAAAATTATTCGATCGTGCCTCGCCCCGAGTGTGTGGGTGTGGGTGTTAGGATTATTTTCGTTACGGAATTTCTGGATTCGGTCTCCACGCTCAAGGCCCGCGATAGAAGCTATGCAATAGCTTAAAAACGCAAATACTACTTAGATCCTGGGATAAAGGTTTTGGAATTAAGTGCTTCAATTATGCGAATACCGTTATAAGAAATTGCTGTGTCACGATCAGATACATTAACTGCGCAAGCGTGAAATAGGTGTTCGCATCGCTCATCTATACTAATATTATAAAGCTGAAGTGTTTGTTTGTTTGTTTGTTTGTTTGAACGCGCTAATCTCGTGAAGTACTGGTCCGAATTGAAAAATTATTTTTGTGTTGGATAGTCCATTTATCGAGGAAGGGTTTAGGCTATATAACATCAGGCTGCGACCAATAGGAGTGAAGCATCAGTGAACAATGTTGCAAAAATAATCGAATTCTTATTAATATAAATTGACGCGAACGACGTCGCGGGAAATAGCTAGTGTCAAATAATGCTAATAGACAATGTCAACTTCTTAATATACACCTTATTTCTGTATCACCAGCTTATGCCAGTGTGTTAACATGGGCCTACCTAAATGAAAGGCTTTAATTGCCACACTTGGCAGCCCGTTGGCGACCGTAATTGGCTAATATAGAGTAAAGACGCTGCTGCCCGTCTTCTGACAGTACACCTTCAGTCTCCTCTTACGACACATATAAAAACACACGGTTGGTGCTCTTTTTTTATTACTGTGAGAATGGACAATCCTATTCAAAACTTTTGGATGTCCTCACATGTACATACGAGTAATAACCTAATGAAAACTTTACATTATAATTTATCTTTTTGTAATATTGTTTGAAAATTGAGGTTGCAAGTAGTAAAATAAATTTGATTTGATTTGATTTATGAAACAGCACCATGGCACAATAAAAAATATGCACCTACTCAATACTAGAATATAAATTGTTGTGACATGTCTTATTGCTATTGCCATGATATTCTTTGTCGACAATCATTGTGTATGATATTTCCGCGACCTTTCTATTGTGGCCGTGCGAATGTGCCCAGCCCTTGCGCATAGTCCAAATATATCAGGCATCCGAAAATACAATTCAAATTGAAAGTTTTTATTCGAAGATTTGTATTTATGATTTTTGCTTAAAATTTATTAGCAAAAACTTTTTTAAACATATTTCAGACACCTACACTATGGCACACTTACGCTAAAACTTTTACAGCAGTTTTCGGTAACTTTCTGTATTGCTTCACTAGCTTGATACTTGAAACAAGGAGTGGCGATTATAACGAACATTATTATCAAAGCATTCATTAGTTTAAAACAGAGGAAAACCAGTTGGTTTTTAGTTTAAACAGTCTTGTAAGAAGAGATAAATACAATGAAGAAAATTTTAATAGAATTTATTCCGTGAGATTAGCGCGTTCAAATAAACAAACAAACAAACAACCTCTTCAGCTTTATAATAAGTATAGATGAATAATTCAAGAAAAAAAGAAAAAATGTACCTACGTACCAGGCAGGCATTTAATTATATCTACGACTACATTTAATTTATTTTAACTGATCTACTAACGCATTTCCTGGGATTTTTTATAATAGATGTTTATAAAAAATCCAAGAAAATGTCTTAGTTAGTCTTAAAATGTCTCAATTTATTCATAAAAATAAAGATACACAATGATATTTAAAAAAAAGGTTTGAACATTAAAAAGTTGTATTAAACAACATGAAAGTAGTAGGTAGCACAGCAATGACTACAAGAATTAAAAGGCATCTTTGTATTAATAGACTAAGAATAAGAATTAGAAAAAAGTCACCTAACGCACAAGTTACCTTAGATTTAGTTTTAAATATTAGTTTTAAATTAGACAATGTATCACCAAAAAAATCAAGACCTATCCTCTATTATGTACAAAATGCTTTGTCTGTTCTGTTAAGGCTGTGTCGTAGGGATTGAGTCCTCGTTCGAGATTAAAGCTGGCGTAGGCTGAGGCCACATTTACATACAATGGTTGTTATCAAAAGTGTTATAAGTGTACCGCTGCTTCTTAGACGCCTAAACTGGGGCATAATCTTGTCTTAAAGGTCGTGCGTTTGATTTAAATGTTTCAATCACGTTTGGTATTTATTTTAAAAAGCTGATTTTAGTGAACACACATCGCATCTGTTTGTTTGACGACTTCCGGTGTGGAGTGGCTTACACGCCGGTTATAAAGGTATCGCGTGCTCCGGGGTTCGATTCCCGGACGGGTCATATTTATTCGGGTATAATAAATAAATCGAGACAACCTCACATTACTTAATTTGGAGTGAAGACATTGTGATGTTAAGTACATTTATTTGTCTATTTCTCCTTATTATTTCGACGGAATTATAATATTTTGTGTCTGACTTGAGATATAAACGAAAGACCTTTAGGGTGATTGCTTCTAGGCATCATTACTTGTATCTGCGGATTGATCTTAACGGTTTGATTAATAGATATATTAGATAGGATTGAGTCGTCGGAGCGCAGCGAAGGCGACAATATCTCCTGAGGATGCCACGTGAAGTGGCGAAACGCGTCGAGGTTTTTATTATATTGGTGTTGGGTACTAATAATTGCATTAACTGTACTGCATGCATTTTTGAGGGAGGGCGGGCGGTTTTCCTGCATGAAATAGTGCTTGCTCAATCAGTGTTAGTGCGGGTAGTGTGGTGAAGGTATCTAGGCCGGTATATTAACAAGCGGAAATCATTAGCAAAATAATTTTCTAAATCCATAATTAGATAGGTAACACATTTGATTGCATACTCTTACAACACATGCATTAAATCACAAATCAAAGTAAAAAACTATAAAATTGGTTTGTGAGACGTTGATATATCAATGTTTTGTATAATTACTTCATTATAAGAAATTAATATTTAACAATATTTAACAACTCAGTCGATAAATGGTAACTTGTAGGAACTACATTAACTGAATTAATGTACCTACTTACCTACTGTTGTTTACCTAGTCAATGGTACGGAACCCTTCGTGTGCGAGTCCGACTCGCACTTGGCCGATTTTCTAAAGATATTTCACATTACTAGGTTGATAATAACGACACTAGACTACACACTAGGCTAGTGGTTAAAATACCGGGCTAAAACATCGAGGTCCAGGGTTCGATACTTAGGTCGGGCAACAAGAGTATCCGAATTTTCGAACATTCCTCGGGTCTGTGATCACCTGCATTTGGCGAGCGTGGTCATTATGCCTGTACCCATCATTGTTGTGGTAACTTAAATTCAATATGGAGGCTTTTGCCCTGCTGAGGGATGATTAGTGATTACCTATAGGCTGTTACCTATGTTTATGATAGTAACAAAAATACATAATAGGGGTTAAAGTATAAAATTGCCGATTATTTTCCCACTTTTTATTTTGTTTATTAGCTCTTGAGTATAGTCATATTATTGCGTAATTCTTTTTGTATTGTATCAAAAACTAAATAAAGTAACTATTGACTAAAAAAAAAATGCAATACTAGTGCCTATTACTTCAAAGGAAGTCGTTGAAAAGACCCCTTACAATGTGTCAGCTGACCTTCTTGCTTCAATTAAGTATATTTGTATTATATACTTTGATTTTCAGAAATTTTAATACTATAATGCGTAGCTTTATAACCATCTAACTTTCACCTTTAATTGCATCGAAAACGGTTAAAAAACTAAAAAATTGTTAGTATGGAAAAATGACTTTTCTCGATTTCGTCCATACAAAACGGCAATTTCATACTTTAACCCATAATATTTAGATAGAAAAATAAAACATGTTTTTAATCTCAGATGTTAGGTTATTAATAACACATTCTGTGTTTTATCAACCGTGATTGTTGACTCGTTATAAATATAATCAGGAACTGTGACAAGCGAACAGACAGCTGTATTTCAATGCGTGTCAACAGAAAGAGCTATTGTCTATTGAGACATTCCTTAGAGATTTATGACTAGCTAATTCCGTGACTTTTTACGCTCAGGATATTGACTTTGAAAGTATCACACGGAAACTGGCAAGCTTGGTGTTTATGCCAGTAACCATCATTGCTGTTGTACTTTTTTGATATTTCAGCAACTTTATTGCAATTAAAATATCATTATTTAAACTTGAAAAATTATGTCTCAGGCGGGATTCGAACACGGATCCCTATGCATACCGGGCGAGGCGCTTTACTAATTTAGCCACTGGGACTCTACGTCTCGCAGCGTCAATTTTTTTATCACTGTAAGCCATCGTAGTTTCATTGAGTGTTAGGAATCTTGCATTCCTAACACCTCTTTGCAGATGTTTGACAGTCAGTTAAGATGAAACAGCCATTTAAATACTTTATATGATATTTAAGCAACTTAATTGCAATTAGTATAGGTATGATTGAAGCCAATCTGAGTGACAGGAATAAAAATAGTGTGATAAGGGATCGATGTGGTGTAAAAGAGGATGTAGTAACCAGTATTAAAAAGGAATGCTTAAATGGTTTGGACATGTTGAGAGGATGAATGAAAGCAGGTTGACTAAAAAGATATATATGGCGAATATGAATGGAAATGTTGGAAGGGGAAGGCCTCCACGAACTTATCTTGATCAAATCGGGGAAGTTCTAAAGAAAGGTCAGGTCAAGAGTACCCTAAACCGGCGAGCTTGTATGAAAAGATTAATGAATGTGGATGAAGCGAAAGTTGTCTGTAAGGATCGTAGCAAGTAGAAAGATGTGGTCTCTGCCTACCCCTCCGGGAAAAAGGCGTGAGTGTATGTATGTATGTATGTAATGTATATCAGTATTGAAGAGGAAACACAAGAGCCGTTTTCCATACAAACGTAGTCCCCGTTTTCCTCCCTGTATAAAGCCAGTAGAGCAATAATTTTTATTACAAAAATCTATGTCCACCATTAGCATGTTTCTACGTTTTCCGTTTTTTCATAAATTAATCAATAAAAAAGATATGAGCCCTCAAAAATCGAAAAAATTCGCCAGATTTTCCGCTGTGTTCAAGCACCCAGAAAACAAATTTGGCTAAATTTTTCAAAAAAAAACGAAAGCATACGAACACGGCCAAAGCCTTTCTTTAATGTTTAATGAAAAAAGTATTTAAATCGGACTAGTTTTGGAAAAGTAATCGGGGGACTACAAAACGCTGACACAGATAGCCCGTAGTGTTTCCTCTTAAAGCAATATGCATGGAGATGCGGGTTCGAGTCTTGCCTGAGACATAATATATTTTTGGTATGTTTAATTTTATATTTAAGTTTTTTATTATATGTAGGTAGGTATATTAAAATGGATTATCATCTGATGATTAAATGAATTGAATTAAATAATTCAAGTTTTAATAGTGATATTGCTATTGTAACTTGAATTCGAAGATGAAAGCCTTTGCCCTGCAGTGGGATTATAGGTCGTTCCTTACATAAAAACTAATGTTTTTCGGCATAAAAATGCCTATATGTTATTCCAGCCTTTAATCAGCCAAAGTTTCAGATCAATTCAGTTGTTATAATTTAATTGAGCAACAAATATTATTCAAAATTTCGCATTTACGCCCTAACAAAAAACCGTACGTTGTTGGGTGGAATAAGCATGTAAAACATCTACATGGGCAGGCGCGGCTTGATTATAAGATGTGGGTTGGGCAAGGGAAACCGAATAGCGGTATATTTTATAATAATATGAGTGAAAGTCGTAAGAAATTTAAAGCTAAATTGAAATGGTGCATAAAGCACGAGGAACACATAAAGATGGATATTTTGGCTACTTCACATAATTTGAAACACTTTAAAACTTTTTGGAAAAATGTCAATAAGCTAAATGGCAAGCCACGTTTGCCCGTGAGTGTGGATGGTGTGAGTGAGCCCAGAGCCATTGCCGAGATGTTTAAGGAACACTTCAGGGTGGCATCGCAGCTTTCGGTTACTAGTCAGACTGATGAGACTGATGCAAAAAGACGCGAATTTTCAGATAAACCACTAATTCTTATTACCGCTAAAGAAGTTGCGAATGTCATTGGGCACATGACCAGAGAAAATTCACCTGGACATGATGGACTTAGCATAGAACATTTTAAACATGCGGGGGCTCACTTACCTAGGGTCTTAGCTCTTCTATTTAATCTATGTATACAGCACTCGTACTTGCCACCAGATTTAATGAAGACCTTAGTTGTGCCGATCGTTAAAAATAAAACCGGTGACTCATCGGACAAAACCAACTACAGACCCATTTCGTTGGCCACAATAACAGCTAAGGTGCTTGACGGTGTGCTTGATAGGCGCTTGGATGAGCATATTGGTCTCCATGATGCCCAGTTCGGTTTTAGGAAGGGATTGTCGACTGAGAGTGCCATCCTGGCGCTTAAGCACACCGTCAGGTATTATACGGATAGAAGCACACCAGTATACGCATGCTTCTTAGATTTGTCCAAGGCCTTTGATCTGGTGTCATATCCAGTGTTGTGGGGTAAGCTGAAAAGAGCTGGTGTCCCGCCTGAGCTTACGGGAATCTTCAGGCACTGGTACGAAAATCAGGTAAACTGTGTGAGATGGGGGGATGAGTGCTCGGCCGTGTATAGGCTGGAGTGCGGGGTGAGGCAGGGGGGACTGACCTCTCCTAGGTTGTTCAACCTTTACGTTGACCAGCTGGTCCGCGAGCTTAGCAGCATGCATGCGGGATGTTCAATCGATGGTGTCAATGTCAATAACATCAGTTACGCGGACGATATGGTGCTGCTGAGCCCGTCGATCGGTGCTCTTCGGGGGTTGTTGCACGTGTGTGAGAGCTATGCGCTGGCTCATGGTTTAAAATATAACTGTAAAAAGAGTGAGTTCATGGTTTTCGCCACAACCAATAACTATCCACGGGTCGTGCCCTCTGTCAAGCTAAACGGGACAGCCTTATCTAGAGTAAAGCAGTACAGATACCTAGGACACATTGTAACGGAGGACCTGAAAGATGACCTAGACATAGAGCGTGAGCGTAGGGCGTTGGCGGTCAGAAGCAATATGATCGCCCGTAGGTTTGCTAGATCTTCAGAACAGGTAAAGATAACTCTTTTTAAAGCATTTTGCCAATCTTTCTACTCTGGCAGCCTATGGGTGAAGTATACGCTGAAAGCCTACAACGCTCTGCGTGTACAATATAACAACGCTTTCCGGATGCTTTTGGGGCTGCCGTGGCGCTGCAGCGCGTCTGGCATGTTTGCCGAGGCGCGGACAAATGATTTTTATGCCATAATGCGTAAAAAAGTTGCCTCGCTTATGAACAGAGTGTGCGGCAGCCGTAACAGTATCCTGCAGGCGGTGGGTGGTAAGTACGAGTGTCCTATTAGCCACCATTGGACGACTGTGCTAGTTGGGTGAGCCTTAGGTAGGTATAATTTTTGACTAAAATTTTAATTTAATTTAATTTAATCCTGTTTTTTATTTTTATTTCAATTTAATTTAATTAAGGCTATATTTATTATGTTTGGAAATTATTATTATTATTTAAATTTTTAATAAATTATTGAATGTAATTAATGTAATGAATGTATTGTATTATAATGTAATGAATTTTTGTATATGGAACCTGTTTTCTGAAATAAATGATTATTATTATTATTATTATTAATATTAATGTCGTCAGAATAATAGCACCACTTCTTCTCGTCTTATTGTACCACATATCAGACCTCCCCTTCCCCCATGAAGGAGTACAGCCAGAAGAAGCGTCTGCCCTCGACTATTGGCCAAACTGCGATCGCCAACCCGCTTGCCAAACGGGGAATAATGATGAAACTCGTCGACACACCCTACCTCGGTAATGTAATTGGAAATTGCGTCGCCCGTTTAGCTAATGGTAAAGGATTCAAATCCCAGTTGAAGCAGTCGAGATTTTCAAGGAATTATATAAAAATATGTAAATAAAGGATTAGTGTGTATAAAATGGTGTTATGTTATTAAGATAACGAATGATTTATATTCAAGAACATACGATTCTAGATACCTTATCTACTTTTCAACGTCTAGCTGCGAGTGATTAATTAACTTATTTTTGTTTTAATACCACATTAATCTTGGATATTAAACAGGAATGAACGGAATCTCTTAGACTCGGTCGATAATCAATCACTTATTCATTCAACAGTACTTGGTACTAATAAAATTATAAACACGAAAGTTTAAAAAACTACAAAACGGATTCTCAATTAATTTTATAGTGATATAGCTTTGACATCAGAATAATCTATACTTATATTATAAGATATCCCGGACGTCAGCCTGTGCGAGATTAGAATGGCTCTCAAGCAGCTTAAAAACAACAAGGCGGCGGGTGATGACGGAATCACAACAGAGCTCCTTAGAGCGGGCGGTAAGCCGATACTTAAGGTCCTCCAAAAGCTCTTTAATTCTGTCATCCTCGAGGGCAAAACGCCAAAGGCAGAGGCGATGTGATGCTGTTCTTCAAGAAGGGTGACAAAACTCTCTTGAAGAACTACAGACCCATTTCGCTTCTGAGCCATATCTATAAGTTGTTTTCGAGAGTCATTACGAATCGTCTCACTCGCAGGTTCGACGACTTCCAACCTCCCGAACAAGCCGGGTTCCGAAAAGGCTATAGTACCATAGACCACATTCATACGCTGCGGCAAGTTATACAGAAGACCGAAGAGTATAACTTGCCACTTTGCTTAGCGTTCGTGGACTATGAGAAAGCCTTTGATTCGATTGAGACCTGGGCAGTGCTGCAGTCTCTCCAAAGGTGCCAAATAGACTACAGGTACATCGAGGTACTAAAGTACTTATACCAAAACGCCACCATGTCGGTCCGATTACAGAACCAGAGCTCTAATCCGATCCAACTACAACGAGGTGTGAGACAGGGAGACGTTATTTCTCCGAAACTGTTCACAGCTGCGTTGGAGGATATTTTCAAGCTTCTGGACTGGAAAGGACGCGGCATCAACATCAATGGCGAATACCTAACACACCTGCGATTTGCCGATGATGTAGTTCTTATGGCTGAGACCTTGGAAGACCTGAACATTATGCTCGAAGATCTCAGTAATGCTTCTCAAAGAGTGGGTCTTAGGATGAACATGGACAAGACGAAAATCATGTTAAATGCCCATGTTGCACCCGCTCCAGTTAACGTTGGGAACATTGCACTCGAAGTTGTTGACCACTATGTTTACCTGGGACAGATAGTCCAGTTAGGTAAGTCCAACTTCGAGAAAGAGATCTCTCGTCGAATCCAGCTCGGATGGGCAGCGTTCGGGAAGCTCCGGCATATTTTCGCGTCCGAAATACCTCAGTGTCTCAAGACGAAAGTCTTTGACCAGTGTGTGTTGCCAGTAATGACCTATGGGAGTGAGACGTGGTCGTTTACTATGGGTCTCATAAGAAGGCTCAAGATCACCCAGCGAGCAATGGAGAGAGCGATGCTTGGTATTTCCCTACTCGATCGAATCAGAAATGATGAGATCCGCAGGAGAACTAAAACTACCGACATCGCTCGAAGGATTGCATCGTTGAAGTGGCAGTGGGCGGGACACATAGCGCGGAGAACCGATGGCCGTTGGAACGGAAAGGTTCTCGAATGGCGACCACGTACCGGACGACGTTCCGTGGGCAGGCCCCCCACAAGGTGGACCGACGATCTGATCAAGGTCGCGGGAAGCCGCTGGATGCGGACAGCACAGGACCGATCGTTGTGGAGATCCTTGGGGGAGGCCTATGCCCAGCAGTGGGCGTCGTTCGGCTGATATGATGATATTATAAAGCTGAAGAGTTTGTTTGTTTGTTTGAACGCGCTAATCTCAGGAAGTACTGGTTCGAATTAAAAAATATTTTTTGTGTTGGATAGGCTATAGCCTAAAGCCTTCCTCGATAAATATACTAAATGGACTTCGCTCCTATTGGTTGCACACTGCAAAAAATAATCGCGATCATAATAACAGAAATTGACGCGGGCGAAGTCGCGGGCAACAGTTTTTTTTTTTTTTTTTTTTGCACACGGACGACCGGTCGTTTCCTATTGAAACGATCGCTCGAACGGCAACCCTCCCACGGGGGAAGGAGGTGGTGAATCCTCATGGATACCTCACAGCCGGCTGTGAGGTTATGTGAGACTTCTACTCACTAAACACCACCCTTATTCGCTACCACCAAAGGTGCCGTAGCGTATCTGAGGCGACCACACCCCATGGGGGAGTGTGGCGCAGGGCGTTTCTCGCCTAAGCGGTTTACGCACTGAAGGAGGCTGGCATTCGGGAGGAATGTGAGCCTAGAATAAATGAATTTAAGGAGCCGTTGTTCGTAATGAACGTAGGCTTAAATTAATTATTTACTTATCGACTGACTCCCAGAAGGGGTGGCAGCCGATTTAGAGGGCTGGGGGTGACCTGAAGGGTCTTATGGGGTGGGCTTAATTAATTAATCTGGGGCTTGAGACTTTTTATGACTCTCAGACACCTTTCGTGGTGACTAAGTGTCATAATAATGTCTCGGGTGGAACGGGCATTTCGCAGTTTGTTTGCGATTATATTTATTTCGTCGTTATCGATATTATCGATAAAGTCGGACACCAAGGTGAAATCGTCGTCACTATTGTGTGAACGCGATTTTTGTGGCGGAATTAGGACCCTCTCATGCGGGGTGAAGGGGGGAGGTTTGGGAGCTGAGTTGAGGGGTTTCCTCCAGCTCCCTGCCGGCTTAGTGGCCGGGGCTGCCTCCCTGCCGCCCGATTTCGGGAGAGCAGGGAAGTTGGTGAATGAATGGGTAGGGGGGCCAACCTGCGACCTCATGGGAGGTTGGGGTTTCGGGCGCGGCGCGCGTGCACATCCCCGCCAGTTGGCAGGGTGGCCAAAAAGGCCGCAGTTCACGCACGCCGGTTCCCCGGGGGTGTCGCGCGTGCGTTCGCACTCCCTGGTGGAGTGGGAGCCAAGGCACTTAACGCACCTTGGTGGGGCTGTACAGTTAGCCGCTGCGTGCCCATAGAGCTGGCAGCGGTGACATTGGCCTGGGACCCCACGGCTGCGCGGGGGTTCTACCCTGATATTGGACAGGCCGCAGACTATAATCTCTTTGTGCCTGAACAAATCACGGGCGCGGGGACAGTTGGTCATGACGACCAACATCAGGGGGAAACGGCGTTTGCCCTGGCCGTACATTGGATGCACAGCTTCGACAGGGAAACCTTGTTTTGTGAGGTCGGCTTTGACCTCATCCATGTGGAGCTCTACCGGGACTCCGCGGAGGACCGCACGTACTTTGCGCTCTTCAGGAAGAGCGTAAGTGTGATAGGGGAGTTTGTTTTTGGTTAGTAGCTCGATAAGGCTACGGAAGTCTGAGATGCTCGACACCTCTATTTTGATGGCTTCACCCGTGTTGGATGCACGGGTGTATTTAATTTTGCCCTCGATGCAAAGCCGGGACACTTCAGTCCACTTTTCTTTGCATCTAAGGAAAATGGGTGGGGGCGCCTTTTGTTTAGCGGAAATGGGCTTAGACCGCGAGTCTAGGTGAGCAGTGGGAGCAGGGGACACCGTTGGTGCAGTCCCTGCTCGATGCAGAGGGATTGGGACAGCGGGGGTGGCCGGGGAGGCCGGAGATGGAACGGGGGAAGGGGACGCTGGCGACTCAAGTACCGGAGAGCCCCGGTTCTTGGCGCGTTTACCGCGCTTCCCCTTTCTCGAGACAGACTGGAATGCCTCATCAGAAGGGAGAGACGTGGAGGACTCCTGAGATAGGGTCGGGGAAGCGGACCTGTCAGACAGGGTGCGCTTGAGAGTGGGTGGTGCTGAACAGACGTCCATACCGTCTGAAGACTGGGCGTCCTCGGGAGTTGTAAGACCAGATGGGGTCTTGCTGGTTGAGGGGGCAGTTTTACTGAAGAATTTGGGAATGAGTGCTTGGACATACTCTAGAAATTCCGGAGACTTAAAAAAGAGCTCCATAATGCTTGCCGGTTCAGCCATGTTGCAAGGGTCTTGCTAAACAGGCCAAAAAGAGAATTAAAAGAGAATTAAAAACAGACAATTAAGTGATAAATTAGGTAGAGACAAAAAGTAAAAGAGACAAAGAGACACCCCCCGCCAGAGGCAGGGGGGAGGGGGGGCGGCGAGCGAACAGGTATCCCTAACGGATAGCCGTTCTTCCCTTCCCCTTGGGACTAGGCCCAAGTGCAGTGGGTCCGGGACTGCGGTTTTGCCAGGGCCTGGAGGCCCCGGAGAGCGAACCGGGTGCGCTCAGTTGGCTTCGTTGCCACCGTAAGGTATCAACCAACTCAAACGCGATCGGTTATTTAAAGTAACACTGTTTTAATACAAACAGTGAAACTAGAAATAACAGATTAGTGCACAACGATGCAAATAATGCGAGTGCAAGTGGTGTATGGCGTTCGCCTTTCACCGGAAGGAGGGGAGGGGTGTACGGGCAGACGGACGTCTGCACCGTACAAAGTGGAAATGGAGAGTGTCCGTAGCGGGCAACAGCTAGTCTATATACTAATATAAAGCTGAAGAGTTTGTTTGTTTGTTTGTTTGAACGCGCTAATCTCAAGAAGTACTGGTCCGATTTAAAAAATTCTTTTTGTGTTGGATAGTCCATTTATCGAGGAAGGCTTTAGGCTATATAACATTACGCTGCGACCAATAGGAGCGAAGCATCAGTGAAAAATGTTGCAAAAATAATCAAATTCTTATTAACAGAAATTGACGCGGACGACGTCGCGGGCAACAGCTAGTGTAGAATAAAATGTATCTTGATTTTTTTAATGATTCACGAGGAAACACAGCGTAATAGTAATCTCCTGGTTTAATACTTTTAAACAAAATATGGATGGAACCGATAAAAACATGAAAAAAGCTACCGACACTGAGTTATAGTTAGAGTACCACCAACTACCTAGTTATCAAACAAACAATCATCTGCCATTCGCATGCTTATTGCCGGTTTTCGTCTCGTTTTTTACATGTTTTAAAATGGACATAAAACACATAAGGATAATTGTGTGACGCATAAAAAAACCTAACACTTTTTGCTGAGCATTCAACATAAAAATAACAGATAAAAAACTTAGTTACGAGTACTTCTAAGAAAATTGCTACGCTTAATTAATCATTATAAAACCGCAACGATAATTAGTCATTTATGTTTATAATATATTTAACGCCCCGTTGGTCTAGTGGTTTAAATACCGGGCCAAGATCTCGGGGTCCCAGGTTCGATCCCCGGGTCGGGCAACAAATAGTTTCGTATTTTCGAACGTTGCTCGGGTTTGTGATCACCAACCCGCATTTGGCAAGCGTGGTGATTATGCCAGTTTCTATCATTGCAGTGGTAACTTGAATTCAATGATGGAGGCCTTTTCCCTGCAGTGGGATGATTATAGGCTGTAACTTTTAAAAGAAGACAAAATTCAGATTACATTTTTTTAAACAATACAAGATATACAGGATGAAGCTTTAACCACTTTCCAAAATTTTTGTAGACGTTCAGTATCGTATTTAGAGCCCATTTATTTAGTAAAAAATGTAAATCAAGTTTTCACCCGAAAATATTTTTCGCAATATAGTTTTAAATTTTTACAGTTTAAGGCATGTTTAGGTGTAAAGGAAAAATCAAAAACTTATGATTAGTATCGTAATGAATGAATGTGATGTGCATTGTGTAAAAAAAGTGTTGCTAGGCAGCCGTATCAATAATTTTAGATTTTTGGCGGACATTTTCTAGGTGCTTTATCTTGACATTTTTGTACTGGGCTATACCACAACAAAAAATACGTCATTTGTTTTTTGCCTGGTAGATTAATATATAAAATAAATTTGGGAGGTGGTTAAAATATCACCCTGTATACAGGCTGACTTTGAAATCATCGGTATTTTCGGTCGAGTTACAGTTTTTGAGATTTCTTCATTACTTACTGTCTGAAACAATTTTAAATCGCTGCATGTATTTTAAATTGATTTTAGATTGTTTCTTATACAAACGGTTTTTTTAAATTTATTTATTAGTTTAGTTTTTTTTTAGTTATCATCAACGGCCTACATCATAGGTGTAGGTTTGTAATGTTTTTCCATCGAGCGAAGTTAATCAAATCATGTAACCGATAACGAATGTGACTAGACTTGATTCTTAAGTAATACGTATATTTTTACAGACTTTAAAACGCTGTTTTCTAAGTCTCAGATGGGTCTTAAAAACTCAATAACGCTGCCTCTAAGGACTACCAAGCCTTAATGCAGGCACCACACAGCAAAAACAAGTACCAACTCTATATTTTTAAATCACTACTACTTAACACTGTTGTATATTGTGTCACAAACATGCGCCATAACATGTTTTTGGATTTTGAATAGCTTTCTCGCGACTCGTATATAAAAATACCCACACAAATTACGGTTGATAAAGAAATTTGTTGAGAAGTGCTAATTTAGCTAACAAGATACAGTTGGATTTACCCATGCATACTAATAAAGTAATTATTTGGAGATATCAACTTTTATTTGGCACGTAAATCGTATAAAATGATACGATTAAATGGAAACTCACCTATATCATCAAAAGCAACAACAACAGCCTATACATATTAATCCGCTGCAAGACGACCTTCAATGTGGAACGCTATAATAACGACCTCCGTGGCGGGGTGGCTTTTCAAGGTGTCACCTGCTCCTTGGTCCCGGGCTCGGTTCCCGGACGGGACAATATAGAAAAAAAAATCTACATTTTCTCGCGTCGTGGTGTTTGTGGTACCTTCGTTGTTTCTGATTTCCAAAATACGAGTGCTTTAAATAGTTACTCAACTTGGGATAAAGAACAATGTACGTGATGTTCCACATTTATTTATTTATTTATAATGCCTTTCTTGGCAGCCGGATTGGCGATCGATTGGTCAGTGGTTGAGTGAGAGTAGACGCTGCTTCTCTACTGTCAAAAAAGGCAGCAACCTACTCCTGAGACTTTTAACTACACCCACAGAACGAAAAGAAGTTGTGTTAATGTCGGCACCAAACGGCTAATAAATATTTTTAAATCATTAAGTAACAGCCTGTCATCATCCCACTGCAGGGCAAAGGCTTCCATCATTGAATTGAAAAAACCCCAGCTATGACGGAACCTAGGACCCTAAGGTCTTGGCCCGTAGCTTTAACCATAGACCAAAGGGTCGTTGCAAACAAAAAAGTACTGTTGCTAATGCAAAGGAACAAAAAACGAGCCTGTAATCTTTTTCGTGACAAGCTTAAGATAAAAAATATATCTAAATTCTTACCAAAACAATCACCGTAATAATATAATAACTGCTAAGTCTATTTTAAATACTGATCATGTTTACGTAGCCACAGACACCAGCACTGCTTGCCGTCTATAATGGGAGTGATAAGAACAATTTCTTATCAGTAAGTTCACTGATTATCCGCAAATCTTGAAGGGTTTGATAGAATACCTTAAGTTGTTTCTTATTAGTTTATATTATATTTTGCAACCATATATAAATAAAATCGGCCAAGTGCGAGTCGGACTCGCGCACGAAGGGTTCCATACCAAAAAGGCCAAAAAAACGAGTTTGTTGTATGGGAATAAATATTTATTTTATTTTGTTTTTAGTATTTGTTGTTATTGCGGTAACAGAGATACATAATTTGTGAAAATTTCAACTGTGTAGCTATCGCGGCTCTTGAGATACAGCCTGGTGACAGAGCGACAGACAGACGGACATAAGGACAGACGGACGGACAGCGAAGTCTTAATAATAGGGTCCCGTTTTTACCCTTTGGGTACGGAACCCTAAAAAGAACATAGCGCGGAGAACCGATGGCCGTTGGGGCGGATAGGTTCTCGAATGGCGACCCCGTACCGAACGACGTTCCGTGGGCAGGCCCCCTACAAGGTGGACCGGCGATCTGGTCAAGGTCGCTGGAAGCCGCTGGATGCGGACAGCACAGGACCGACCGTTGTGAAGACCCTTGGGGGAGGCCTATGTCCAGCAGTGGGCGTTCGGCTGATATGATGATGATAAAAAAGAACTATAATATACATAACAGTTCTCCACAAAAATGACTTAGTTAAATTTTTTGCAGCTAATATAATGTACCCTAATGCAAATTTCAGGCGATAAACTCGTTCATTTAACATTATAAAAAACTCATTCCCTGATAAAGTTTCATATAGAGTTATACCTCATATATTTCTTCAATTTATGTTACATAATAATTTTATATTCTTGTAGGTAACAAGGAAGTCGATGCACTAGTTTTACGAGTATGTATTGTTTCAGTTTGCAATTGGTTTGGTTTTGGATAAATGTTCAACATTACTAGCTATCGATATTTCTAGTTTTATATAGTTGACTAATTTTTTAAATATTTTCAGACATGCCACACTGGGCCACACAGAGCCATCTAGTCGCAAATTAAGCTAGTACTAAGTAGTTTGTCGTATGGGGTACTAGACAACCGATAAACTTACTTAGGTATACATATATATTTTAGTAAAATATACTTATAATACATAGAAGACACCCAGACCAGTACAAACAGACATGTTCGTGCACACAAATATTTGTACTCTGCGGGGATCGAACCCGCGACCCATGGCTCAGAAGCAGCATTTACTACCACTGACCCAAATGGTCGTCAAATCTGGTGAATTTATTACCACGCTTTTATTAGCTTGGGTTGTATCTATCTATGTATCTATGTATGTAATGGAATCTTTGAGCATAAATTTGACCGATTTCCAGAAGTTTGATTAATTTGAAACTTTGCACACGTATCAAGGACCGATGACAATGCAATAATTTAATAACAGTTTTCCCAGTTTTCCTCTGTAAGAGAGAGTAAAAGAGATAGAGCTAGCGCGCGATCTGTATCAATTATGTTTCCTGCATAGGTTTGGACTTACAGTCGGTAAAGAAGGAATCAAATCTTATAAACTAAACTAAAAAGTAAAAAATAAATTATAGTTTAAAAAACTAAAAAAACACGCTTTCAAAACAGATTGAACTAAAAAATTAAAAATAAAACTGTAGTAATCAATTATTGAAAAATTCATATAATTGTACAAAAAGCGTGGGGGGCTTGATTTAGATTGTTGTAAATATTTTATCAATAATTTACTATATCTGTGGATATCATAACAAGCCCCCCACGCTTTTTGTACAATAATATGAATTTTTCAATTGATTACTACAGTTTTATTTTTAATTTTTTTTTTTATTATAATATTATAATTTTTTTCTTGAATTCAATTGATTTCATATTTTGCATGCCCAAGCTGGGTGAATGTGTCCTGTACTTGTGATGAAACCAAATGTAAGATCTTTGTTGTGTACCACATTCTTGCGAAATAAAAATATTCTTATTCTTATTCTTTTTCATTATTTACTTGGTTGTGACGTGATTTGTATTTTAAGCAGAATAATCTACATCTATAGAAGGAAGTTAACCAATAAAGTACTGACATAGATACATAGTATCAAAAGGTCAATTATAATTACGAAACAGAAGAATAGTTAATGTTATATCACATGGAGGTATATCTAAATAAATAAATAAATGTGGACAACATCACACACATTGTTCTGACCCCAATTTGAATAACTATTTAAAGCATTCGTATTTTGGAAACCAGAGACAACGAAGGTACCATAAACACCCAGACCCGAGAAAATGTAGAGAAACACATTTTTTCTACGTTGACCCGTCCGGGAATCGAACCCGGGACCTCGGAGCAGGCGACACCTTGAAAACCGGTGTGTACGCCACTCCGTCACGGAGGTCGTCACAATAAAATATCTTAATCGGTTTCCTTGGTCAAATTGGCTATGTGCCATTCATAAGAGAACCACATCATTCGGTTCGTTCGGTTGATATCACAGAACATGGAAAAGTGGAAAAGGTTAGAAAGGCTGTCATGCGCCATTTGTATGAGAACCGGTGTCGCCGCTTAGGGGGCGTCCATAAATTACGTGAGATGTTTAAGGGGGGGAGGGGGTCGAGTCAAATCTCATCTAATCTTACGTTGGAGAGAGGGGGGTCTCGGCAAATATCACGCAATTTTTTTTCTGATTAAAACAAAAAAAAATTATACTATTTTAGTCCATTTAGTCCAGATTGTACATATACATGCTTAAGATTTAATCTGAAGCGTAATCGTAATACGATTAAGATTCACTAATTCGTTCGAAAGAAAATAATTTCATTCAAGTTTACGTAAGAAACCCACATTTTGAAAAATCTCACGTGAGATTGTGGGATGGGGGAGGGGGTTGAATAAAATCTCACGACATCTCACCAGGGGGGGAGAGAGGGACAGAAAATTAAAAAAACACCTCACGTAATTTATGGACGCCCCCTTACGCCCCACTACACGTAAACGAGTTCAAAGAACGCCAATCAAGCGAATTTTTTTAACGTCACGCGACCAGTAAGATCGCGCGACATCAAAGAAACCAATCACAGCGCTCACTTACAAGCATTTGCTCATAATCTCTGTGGCGCGCCTGCCCCGCCTACATCGCCTTTCTAAGGGCCATGCCACACTGGCGGATCACAAGCGTTTCCAAACGAAAACGTCGCGGCTGCGCAGCGAATTCGTTGCGGACGTGCGGCGTGTTCGCCGCGAAGAGAAGCGTGGCCGCCATTTTGTACACTCGCATACCGAAACCACCGCTCCCGCGCTACTTTAGTTTTATTTTTTATTGGTAGTTTTATTACTACTAGTTTTATACTACTTTAGTTATATTTTTTATTAGTAGTTTTATTATAGTATTATTTTTTATTATTTTACAAAACAACACATAGTAGTCGCTTTCATTCAGTCGATTGGTTGTTATTGGATCCTCCCAATATCTTTGAAGTATTGGTTAACGTTTCTTGCGTCGTCGAAGTAACAAAGCTAACAGCAGTATTTCCTCGTTGAAATCCATTCTGTTACTGAGTGTATCGTTCGCCGCTCACTCAAGGCGGAAACGTTGCGAATCCGCGACGCGTACGCTCCACGTCCGCAACGTGTTTGCTGCGCAGCTGCGACGTTTTCGGCGCACACCCGCGGCTTGTTCGCTGCGTGGCAGCTCCGCTTTGAAAACGCTTGTAATCTGCCAGTGTGGCATGGCACTAACCTTTTCCCATGTTCTGTGCTGCTTCCCGTCTTCTCGCAGTGCTCCTTTAGTCACCTCTAATGACACCCACAGAAAGGGAAAGGGTGTCGCTAGTCTTTTAATGTACCGCAACCACACTAGGTGGGTTTCCTAGCAAACGATAACATTTCTCCTGCTTATCAGTAATTTATAAACGAAACTCGGCATGACTATAAATATCAGTCACCGGTACACACGTTTTATTTCCTTGAAAAACCCAAGATAGTTTTGGTTTTTTCGACTTTTACTAGTAGTGAAGGTCGAAGAAAACTGTCTGGCGACTACAAGGGAAAGTAGAAAAAGACGTCAGCTTTTTATATTAAAAAAAAAACCAGCCAAATGAGGCAACTACTGCGTGTGATTCGATTTTTTCTTTCTACTGAGCTTGTTTCTAAATAATCGGAACAATTCCGGTTTCTTTTAATAATTGATTGGTTTTTCGAGCAATCGAGAAGTAAGTATCTGTAAAAAGTTATCGAGAAGTATCCTGTAAAAAGTTTTACGTATATCTACGTACAGATAAACTTACTTATATACTTTTTTTTTTCAAGTACTCATAATACATATAAAACACCCAGATCAGTACAAACAGACATGTTTATGCACACAAATGTTCGTACTATGCGGGGATCGAACCCGCGACCTATGGCTCTAAAGTAGCGTTAACTACCACTGATCCAGCTGGGGCCTAACCCGCGTAACCGAATCGCAGTTCGATCGTGATTGAATTGGACGATTTTGACATTTAGCCCATACTAGAACTGTCAAAAACCTGTCGTTCAATTACGATTGTGATACGATTCGGTTATGCGAATTAGGGGCCTGGTCGTCATCTATGGACTTTCCTTAAACATCTCAACAATACACAACAGTTTAAAAATACCCATCGCCATACACTATCATTTTATTTGCATATTAATAACTATTATGGTAATGTTGCGTTTGAAAATTTTACATAGGACAGCGCGTTTGGTTTTCTCATTCTCAATTCCTACTATGAATCAGCGAAAATTTTCCTTGTGTTGATGTAATTTGTTACTTCATCTATGATAATACGAAATATTATAAGCTTGTGAAAAGACCTTAAATCTTACTTCTAGTTGTCTAGCTAAGTTTCGCATTTTCAATGTTTTAATGTAGTCTTTTGATGTTTAAAACGATTCTTTCGTCTAATTTGTCTTCATTAATATAATGCCAAAAGATTTTATTTTACCACAATGGCCACTCTCTGCAGTGGGTCTAGCACAAAAAACTATCGAATTCGAATCGTATGCGTGTTCGTATCGCCATCGAAATATTTAGTATGAAAACTTAAACAGCACTCGCGCGGTCAAAACGAGAACTACAAAACAAAGCACGATCTTTGTGTCAAATGACCCAAAAATCGTGCTTTGATCGTTTGCGTATCGAAAGCAAATGCTTTTTGTGCTAGAGGTACAGGACGGTAAGTGATTACAATTTGTAATGGTGAAGTTAAACCAGTACAAATATTTGTAAAGCCGTTTCATCTTAAATTATTGTAAAAAAAAAAGATTTTGGAGTTACTTAGCCAAAAACGCCCCATTGGCCTAGTGGTTTTAATACCGGGCCAAGATCTCGGGGTACCGGGTTCGATCCCCGGGTCGAGCAACAAAATGTTTCGAATTTTCGAACATTGCTCGGGTTCGTGATCACCAACCCGCGATTGGCAAGCGTGGTGATTATGTACCCATCATTGCTTTGGTAACTTGAAGTCAATGATGGAGGTTTTAATTACTTTTAAGCCAAAAAAAATTTATATAACTACGCTCTACGGACCCACAGCGTAAGTCGACACAAGCAATGTCTTGGTGGGTAGCTCGATAGAATGAGGGTGTCGCTTGGTTAGCGTAAGATTATAGGTTCAAGTCCCATCTAAGGTTGTCAAAGTTCTTATCCTAAGAATTATTTTTTCAGTTAAATCAGTTGTATTTCTGCGAGTAAGCCCCAGGAACCTCTTTCACAAGTCCCTATATTTTAAGCAGCCTCAGAGGTAGGTAGGTTCTGGACAAGAGTATGCTGATGCCCAATATAATATACCTAATTTAAAAAAAAACGAGAAATAAGCCGCCTATAATAAGTGGTGCTTGATAATTTTTAATAATTAATAGATTGGTTAGGTTAATTCTGTGATTGATTTTTTTACCACTTTTCCTACATTATTATTTTTATATTTATATTATTATTCTTATTTATTCTATTATACCTACCTACGAGCGACTGAAAAAGTAAATTTTGAAGGATTAGCTATTTAATTTAAGCAAATCCGTATCCGGAATACTATCCTAGCCTTACTATGAATTTATTTTTGGGGCGGTGGGATCTACCTCCTAGTGGTTCACCCTAGGCAACGGCATCTTTGGTTTTCCAACCAATGATGACGGCTAACAGATCCCTCTGCGGTGGTAGGCTTTGTAAGATGCCGCCTGGATGCTACCACCCTCCTGGCGGAGTCCAGCGCCAAACAGTTTTTCTGTGTTCCGCTGGTGTGTGGCAGAACCAGTACTTCTGGGTAAGCTCGCTCCATAAGACTTCTTCTTTACCATAAAGTTAAGTAAGTAGTCAAGAGCAGGACCATTATTAAAAAAAAAAAACTATTAATAAAATAAAACATCAATGTAGGTTTATTATCAGCTTGTATCGATAGTTGAAACATTAATTCCCTGTTAAAATGTATTATTGTAAATGGCATTTTTACTAATAATTAAATAAATGTATGTCTTGTCATAAATATGCGAAACCGCGAAAAAATAAGATGCAGCTAGCTATCAATTCAACTCGTAGTGATCTAAGTAAACTACCTACCCCTACTTACTTAATCTTGTTATAAACGCATTCTAAATATATCGTAAATCAAAGTTTTTATACTTACCTACCTACCTATAAGTTTTATTTAAACTGAAAAGCATAAAATTAACCATGCTAAGTTATTTATAGTCAGCAACACATGATTGTATTGGCACCGACTCAAGTTAGTCACTTAAAGGCCTTTCGTTTTGTTTTTAATGCCTGACATTCACATAAGTTTTCGTTATGCGAAAAAATCCTATAAAAGACACTAATTTAATAAAATGTAATAAAACATCCTACCTATTAATAAGATTGTTTTGATTGTATATATTCTTATTTAAAATATTCACACTTTGTTTACACCTTAAAATCCAACTTTCTTCAAACAATAAATTCAAAAACTATTTACCAAAATGTTATTCCAAATCCTTCAAAGCACAAAACACAACACTATCACTTAAAAATTCATTAACCACTTCACTGCCGCAATCACAAGCCGATCTTTTCACTGTTTATTACCAATAGTATTTATAACCGCGAGTGCGTTGCACCTGCGCGCGCGCCGAAGTGAAACTGGCGACGTGACGCGACTCAGTTCACTCGGTTGTGTACCGTTACGAGTTAGAGGAGAGAGCGGGAGCGGTTTTCCCATAAGAAGACTTCTAAAGCTATGTGCGGACTGCTGCCCCAATTGATTTAGTTTTATTATTTCTAAACAAAATAATTTCTCAAAAAACTAGAGCAGTATCATTTTAGAAAATCACCTCTAGTATTTATTGAATCACAGTAAACTTTTCATTTAGTGGTTTATAAAGTTTCTTTTAGCGGCCGCTTTTAGCAATAATACGAAAGAATGCCAGAATAAAAAGCAGATAACAGTGAATTAATAAATACTAGAGGTAATTTTCTAAAATGATACTGTTCTAGTTTTTTGAGAATTTATTTTGTTTAGAAATAATAAAACTACATCAATTGGGGGCAGCACATAGCTCTAGTCACCGCCTCAAGCCATAACGCCCTACCCCGTTGGTACAGCGACTTAAGTATGTACCTGGCCAAAATAGGATTCTGGGTTGGATCCCCGGGTAGGACAACAAGAGTTTTGAATTTCCTTATATTGTTCGGGTTTGTGATCACCAACCCGTATTTGGCAAGCGTGGTGATTACGCCTGTACCCATCATTGCTGTGGTAACTTGAAATCAATGATGGAGGCCTTTGCTCTGCAGTGGGATGATTATAGGCTTATCTCAGTTCGAGCAATAAAAAAACTTTAAAAATAATGATCTTGAGATCATGACCTATTATTCATCTTCACTGACTTAAGAGAAGTAAATAACATTTTAATCAAACACAACGTCCTTATTACTTTGATATATGATTCAAAGTATGGTAAAAAACTTTGAAGTATTTGAGTTACGATGTGTTATTTTCTATTTAAAATATAGTATGTTAAAATCAGTTAAAATCAGTTTTATTTCTGCAAATAGGCCCCAGGAGGCGCTTTTACACGTCCCAATTTAAACCTACCATGTGTAGGATTATAGGATATTTATATTGTTTTTAAAAGAATACACTTTTAGAGTGATGTTCTACTGCATAATATAACTTAAAGACAATTACGAATTACCTAATGTATGTGCCTTGCAATAGGCATGGTATTTTTAGAAATCTTAGGACCTAAAGTTTTACAGTTTCCAGTTTCAACAAAAGCAATTGTCAAAGGATTAAAACGTTCAAAGAAACTATGACAGATTTGTAATAGCTATAGAAACAAAGATGCTTTGTTATTACCTTACATGTGCCCTTATTTCAACAAAGAGAGGTGATATTTATTGTTAAGAGAAAGCAAATAACTCTTCATGGTATTTTGTGCACCTATTTTACACGTATACACTAATGCAAAAAAGAAACCGGCCTTAGCAAAATATCATCATCACAATTTACTTAGTTGGTTATAAAATGCTTAAAAATTAAAATAGAATAAATAATACAACTGATTAAATTAATGCAGGATAGAGTCATAGTATGTATTGGCACTAGCGTCTTAATAATACACAGAGTGTAGTAACATGGTCCTGTAAAGATATTAAGACAGCGAAAATAAAATAAAAACTGAAAATACGGCATGAAATTTGAGAAAATTATTAATAACAGTAACCGTAGGATAGATTTCATGTGTACGAAGTCACGGGCAAAATTTAGTTGGTTATAATTTTCATAAAAAATCAAAAACAACGAAAGTACCACAAACACCTACACCCGAGAAAATATAGAAAAAAAACCTTTTTTTCTACATTGACCCGTCCAGGAATAAAACCCGGGACCTCGGAGCAGACGACATTTTAAAAACCGATGTGTAAGCCTCTTCGCCACGTATGTCGTCAATTACGCAATCGCTAATTGCCCATGACTTGCTTCCGATGTATTAATAAATTGGGATGTATAGGCGGTGACGCACTCCTCATAATTACTCCGTAATGTAAGGAGGACATTAATAATTGCTTCCAGAGCGCTTCGAGAGTATCACTGATTCTATACACAGCATTGTAAAGCGAATACTTATTTGAGAATAGAAAAATGCTTCAAAAGCAAGTAAGAAAGCAATTTTCAATTTATTTCATTTATTTCCAATCATTAACCGGACGTCTTTTTAAGCACAGATCTATGCCATACGTGTATGACAATTGATTTTTATTGTGTCTGTAATTATCTATAAACTAAACATTTTATATCTTATTCAAAAAATATACCTAAATATATATTTTTTTATTTTTGATGGGCTTGCTCTTGACATCACACTGTAAGCTAAAGTTTATAGGAAGCCCGAGATGGAGCGAACTTATCCAGAAGCAGCCTATTAAGTTGATAGAAAAGTTTAAAATATTAATACAGTTAAGTGATTCAGGATTTATACCATACCATACCATACATTTATTAAATTGAAATATTAATAACCTAAGATTATTTTATAAAAAATAATTCTAAAATGTTTATGTGAATGGATTAAGAATCACATCAATGAATATTACTTTGCAACCATTTTTTAACAAAATAATTAATTAATTTAAATGCTAACCTCAAATTCTGCTAGAGGCACCATTTATATTTTTTTAGCAGAAAAAAATAAATCTTCTACAATAAAACGCCATAGCTTTTGTTTTAAAGCTCCCCTCAACGATGACGCACTGACATTAGTGACGTGTATAATTATTAAATTGCCCCAAGGAGCCGGTTTAACTTTTGATCTATACAGTAGGCCTGGTCAGTGTGTGATTTTTTTGCTTACTTCATAACTGATAGATTAAAAAGAGGTATTGCAATCAAATATATTCTAACCCCCTTATTCATAACATATTCATAATAACGCAAACAGTCTAATAAACATAGCTTTATACAGTGACAAAACAGTGTAATAGCTAGAATAATCTTTCAAATGATGACAGCGCTAGAAAAGAACAGAGACAAAACTGTTTAATAATATTAGGTGTTAAAGTATGAAATTGCCGTTTTGTATGGACGAAATCGAGAAAAGTCATTTTTCCATACTAACAATTTTTTAGTTTTTTAACCGTTTTCGATGCAATTAAAGGTGAAAGTTAGATGGTTATAAAGCTACGCATTATAGTATTTAAATTTCTAAAAATCAAAGTATATAATACAAATATACTTAATTGAAGCAAGAAGGTCAGCTGACACATTGTAAGGGGTCTTTTCAACGACTTCTTTTGAAGTAATAGGCACTAGTACTGCATTTTTTTTAGTCAAAAGTTACTTCATTTAGTTTTTGATACAATACAAAAAGAATTACGCAATAATATGACTATACTTAAGAGCTATAAACAAAATAAAAGTGGAAAAAATAATCGGCAATTTCATACTTTAAACCCTATTAGCTAAAATAGGTTTATTACACTGTTTGCCTTATTATTTATAAGGGGGTTTGTAGGTACTTAATTAAGTATATTCCTGGCAACGCCTCGTTGGTCTAGTGGTTTAAATACCGAGCCGAGATCTCGGGGTCCTGGCTTCGTTTTACTACTTTAGTTTTTCTTTTATGCATATTTTTGGCTTGCAATGAACATTGTGCAAAAGCAAAGATTTTAACTTAAAACACTTCTTTTCTTCAGTTTTACACGTCCGCGAATCGAAACCTCCACCTCACCACCACCTCAGAGCAGACGATACCTTGAAAACTGGAGTGTAGGTACGCCACTTCACCACCTAAGTAGTGAAGATTTGCAGATTGACTCTCTGGATGACGAAAGCAATCACTACTGTGTCAGTGTAATACAATCAGTGTTCGCTTCGAACACTAGATCGATTTCGATTAATGTTTTTTTGGTGGATAAGACTTAAGATTTTTAAAAAGAAAAAAAATAATGTAAAAAATTTTATTGAGGATCGTTAAAAAAAAATAGTTAAATCGTTCGGCTGATATGATGATGATGATGGAACAAAAAAAAACTTTCGAGTCATTGCGAAACAAGAAATCATCGCAAATCAAACGCACCGACTCAAACTTTGATACTTACTTCACGCAATTACCCGATTATTTTTCTTGTAAGAATAGTTTATAATCCAACAATCATACGATATGACTGAATATAAAATACGAGTATATCTATTCATTGTACCCGGTACTGCTTCGTACACAGCCAAACAGAAACATAAATTCGAAGTGGCAGGTGAAGTATGAGAAGCAGTGCTGCCACCTCTTTGATTCCAAAAAGCGCTAAAAGCGCTTGAAAATAGCGCTAGATTCCGCTAGACTGCATAATCAAAAAATAGTGCTAGAATCCGCTAGATTGCATGATTAAAAAAGGCATAATTGTAAGAAGTTTTTATTTATTTCAATTACAATTGTATTTGTAATCTTAAATCTAAAATAGTCTTAATAGGTATACGTCTAGTCTAGTTAGTCTTAAGTTTAATGGCTAATCGATTTCGATGTCAGGTATCGTACATGTAAGATAGCATTTATGGTATATCTATATTCAAAAAAATTCTCAGTTTTGTCTTTACCACATTCATGGTACTGAAAACTCTTTCTATAGGCATAAAGGCACATTGTAAACCAACGACCAGAAACAATTTATATTATTCGGTGACTTCCCTTCCCAAAACATATAAAACGGAATCTAAACGAACGAACGAATTGCGGTAAGCGGGGTTGCCTGCTTATTTCCTACTTTTTGCCAAAACGCGCTATATTTTCCGCTAGGAGTTAATACAAAAATTTCAGCGCTAAGTGACCCAAAAAAGCGCTAAATCTGACTCCGAAAGCGCTAAGGTGGCAGCACTGATGAGAAGTCCTCTGAGTCATAGTATATCTTTAACCGCTGTAAGGGACTTAACCACACAATGACTAAGACAAATACCCTTCCGAAAAGTGAAATCACCACGACTTGAACGATTACTATATCAGAGGTGACTTCTTAAATTGGAAGGATGAACATCGATACAATTTACGAACTTGATACACATTCCTATATATGTATATACAAAAACTGTCACTTCCAATTTGTTCAAGTAAATTTTAAAAAACTAGTAAAAAATTATTATAGAGATGAACTTTAAAAGAGAGGTAGTAGGTATCTTGGGCACCTTACCACAAGGATCATTTTTATAGGTTTTTTTTCTTTTTATCCGTAAGTATTTGTTCCTTTTTCATGTTACTTTTATTGATTTATTTATTTTATTTTATTTATTTGGCTTTTCAACAATGAGTACACTATTACAAACTAAAAATACAGTAACTTAAAGTGTCTAAGTGCGCCATTACTTAAAGAAAAGCACTGCATGTACCAATAATTGTGTACAATAAAGTATCTTAATACACATTATATGTGTTTGTTTACAAAAATATAACTAGCTCTCTTAATAAACGTAACCTAAAAAATAATAACATTAATTCCTATTTCCCAGTGAGTACAGCCTTCTTTAGACCGCGTGTAGAAGTTACATTCAAATCAATAGCCGCTTCATGATCCTTGTACAGCGCATACATCCTGGATATTGAACTATGCTTTCTCAAATTGGTGCGACCATTTGGCGTGTAAAATAGTTTCTTATTAGAATTTCTCGGCAGACCGCGTGGTAAGTGAAATAACACCTTGCCGAGCAGATCCGGACAATCAAAGACACCCACAATAAGTTTCTTGAGGAAGACTAAATCAATCATTTTTCTACGTGTCTCCAAAGAGGCCATTCCAAAATGATTTAGGCGGTCCCTATATGACTTGAGCTGTTTACCCATATTGCAGCTGCAACCCAGATGCCACAGGAATTTATAAGATATAAATATTGTATTTTTATATGTTTATGTTAGTAAATGTTATTTTTAGTAGAGAAACTATTAATAAAGTTATTAGTACTTTATTTGATATTTTAGCAACTTAATTGCACTTATGATATCAGTATATAAACTTGAAAAATTTTGTCTCAGGCGGGACTCGAACCCGCATCTCCTCGCATAAAGTTATTAGGCATAAAAAAGAGAGGTTACAATACTTACTGAATAGTTTGTCTGAGGATATAGTATTACGACGCTACAAAAATTAGTTAAAAATAAAAATTTCTTTTTTAACGAAACTAAAAAATAAACTTATTATCTTCCATAGGTTAACAGCAATAGATCCTACAGACAAACGGTGCAAACCTTAGAGTATTAATATGTGTAAACAGTTTAGATTACATATCAGTCAATTGTAAGTATTCTTATAAATAAATAAAATAATAATAATAATGTTTAAAAAATCAACAAAAAGAAGGAACGTTACAATTCTTTTAACGTGGCCATTTATTAGGTTCTTTATAAGGTTTTTTCTTGTCGTAGAATTAGTGGCTTCGTCCCAACTCTACCCGATATAAAATTACCTAACTAAAAATCCCAACTCTACCCGATTTCATATTTGCTAATATAAAAAAGTATGGGTACAGTTAAAAATGTTAGGTATGAAAAAATGTTTCCATCATGATATTATTAAAGATGCCTATTTGAAAGAAGTCAGCTCGACTATTAGCGATTTTTTCTTATAATAAACATAATTTTAAGATAATAAAACTACGTTCTTAACACAATTAGGCATGATTAGTCAATTTTAAATATTATTTTTGACATTTGTTTCGTTATTACGTTTTGTTTAAAAATATTATTTTCATTATATAATTTAAATGTCGATTGTTCTAATTGATGATTAAAATGATGATGATTAAAAAAAATATATCGTTTAAAGGTTTTTCATTTTGACTGTACTTTTTATCATATCGGGTAGAGTTGGGATTTTATTTTAGGATATTTTAAATCGGGTAGAGATGGGATCGGGTTGAGTTGGGACGAAGCCGAATTAGAGCTTAGTTACATTAGTACCCCAATAAAGTGTATATTCCTCCTTTCTACTTTGCTTTTAAGGCCTATTATGAGGAAACACTACGGGCGAGAGAATTGAAAAATAGGTATTTGTAAAATCTATTGCTGTCGATAGAGACAACTGCTTCTTGGACCGAAAATAACTACTAAAAGCACACCAAATCAACGTTTCGTAGACCCCGAATACTTTTCCAAAACTAGACCGATTTAAATACTTTTTTCATTAAAAATTAAAGAAAGGCTTTGGCCATGTTCGTATGTTTTTTTTTCTAAAATTTAGCCAAATTTGTTTTCTGGATGTTTGGACACAGCGGAAAATCTGGCGATTTATTTTTATTTTTGAGGGCTCATATCTTTTTAACTAATTAATTTAGGAAAAAACAAAACATAGAAACATGCTAATAGTTGCCATAGATTATTGTAAAAAAAATTATTGCTCTCCTGGCTTTATCCAGGGAGGAAACAGGGGACTACGTTTGTATGGAAAAACGGCCCTTGTGTTTCCTCTTAAGCATCGATATACAATAAGAACTAGATAAACAGTCATAAATAAAAATGACACCAAAAACTGTCCAGGATTAAATGATTGACTTTGATTTCATTTAATGTCAACTGTATAACCCAGCCAAATTATGTCGACATGCAATAGTATGAAGATTCGATTGTTGTAGGTTGTACTAAAGGTGTGCCCCTATGTCAAATGAGTGCACATTCTCGGCGCTAATTGAATTCTACATACATACATACACTCACGCCTTTTTCCCGGAGGGATAGGCAGAGACCACATCTTTCCACTTGCTACGATCCTTACAGACTACTTTCGCTTCATCCACATTCATTAATCTTTTCATACACGCTCGCCGGTTTACGGCCGTTTCCAATAATCTATCTATCGCTAGTTTTGACACATCGGAGATAGGAAACAGTTTCTATCTCTGATTTTGCCGTCCAGAGAAACAAAGACAATCTCCGATATGCCAAAACTGAAGATAGATAGGTTATTGAAATTGGCCGTTAGGGTACTCTTGACAGGTCAAGAAGACAAAGGTCAGGACCTTTCTTTAGAACTTCCCCGATTTGATCAAGATAAGTTCGTCGAGGCCTTCCCCTTCCAACATTTCCATTCATACTCGCCATATATATATTTTTAGTCAACCTGCTTTTATTCATCCTCTCAACATGTCCAAACCATTTAAGCATTCCTTTTTCAATACTGGTCACTACATCCTCTTTGTATTTCTAGTTGTTTATAATTACATCAGTGCTATCAGGTCATTGGCACCGCAAAATTTCTATGGATTACGACTGTAATTAAGTTTGATAGTAACCGCCATTACAAATACAATCGATCAATCAAACGGTACACTCGTAGCATGTTGCATTACGATTTAGAATTAGGTCAGTGGCAAACTGAAGACAAAAGTCTTGATTGATACTTCGCTATCTATTCAAAGACGTAATACAGATAATAAGTATTGCTGCCATGCATGTATGTGTTGCTATTAGTATTTTTTTGTTAAATTTAATAGTCACTTACCTATTTACAAGGTTTAGAGACATTATGCGGAGTAACTTGAGAAGATATATCCAGTGTTTCCAAGAACGATTTTTCACAATAGAATGGCTTAGCCATGTTCATAAAAGTGCCATGCATTAACTACAGACTTACAACTTTGTAAACGATTCTACAAGAATAGTCTTATTATTACGAACTAGCTGTAACTGTTGCCCGCGACTTTGTCTGCGTCAATTTCTGTTATTATGATCGCAATTTTTGCAACATTTTTCACTGACACTTAACTCCTTCTGGTCGCAGCGTGATGTTATATAGCCTAAAGCTTTCCTCGATAAATGGACTATCCAACACAAAAATAATTTTTCGATTCGAACCAGTACTTCCTGAGATTAGCACGTTCAAACAAACAAACAAACAAACTCTTCAGATTTATAATATTAGTATAGATATACTCCGTGCATTTTAACCGCCGAACGAACGCAGCCTTTATTATGTTACTATTATGTATAACATCGTGGCAGTGTTATTGCATTAATTATCAATAAAAAATAATCTAAGTAATATACATGTATATAAATATGTATCTTTATAAGTAATAAATTAATTAAGTAAGCAGCTTTGTTTATTAATAATTGGTTCTGCATTGTTTTGTAGATTGATGTGACCTTAAATGTACTCGTAGTTTGATTCACATCATCTTGTATTTTTATTCTTACATTTTGATATTTTTATGCTAATTATTATATTTAACAGTACTTATATCGAACACATTGGCAAAATCGGTAAAATCAGTTTTATTTCTTCACATAAGCCAAAAGAGGCAGGGATGGACGTCCTCGACGTCCTTAAACTTTATAATACTACTGCTCGGGACAAGTGTGGGCTAGTGACGAGAAGAAAACGCACAAGATACTCGGAAACTTGGATCAGCAGTGATTTTAAAATCCCTAGTGCTTGAAAGTGTTTATAAATATCAGTATATAAACTTGAAGGGACAAAAAAAATTTTTTTTTCAATTTTACATACTGATATCATAAGTGCAATTAAGTTGATAAAAAAAATGGTTGCCTGTAAAGTCGGTTTTACGGGCGAAGATTTTACGTGACAACGTCTTTTTCTCGGTAGAATATTTATTGATATGAATATAATTAAATTGCACAATAGGAACAAGGAATTGAATGAAAATAAGAATTGCACAAATTTTAACTATAGAAATATATTTTGTTTACTAAAACATTGTACATGTAAACTTAAACTTAACTAATTCCTATTTGAGTGATTTTGTTGAGGATAGGACGATGACGTCATCGTAACGTTACCGAGCGTTACACTTTTTCATAAGTGACTCCCAGCCGCAACCTAATTTAAGACGTTGTCACGTCAATATCAAATAAAGTATAGTGTTTATAAATGTTTTGTCGGTAACGTGCTGCGGGCCTTAGCGATTGTCCATCATTGCAAGGAACCTCGAGGGAGTTGCGTAAGTTACTATCCTACTACAATTAGCAACACTTTCGTTAGACTCTGTTCACTTTGTAACATCAACAATGTTTTAACCTTATTTCAGTAGGTAGATTGTTTACAATTGTTTATTGGATGTGTAGGGTCGACAGAAGAAGACGGGCAGAAGCGTCGTATCTCAACTATTGGTGAAACTGTAATCGATAACCAGATTTTTTGGAGAGAACCATCTCCAGCAGTGGACTGATGTGATGGTATTTTTTTTATGATTTCATTTAGCTATGACATCATGAATAAAATTACCCTCTTCAAATGAGTAAATATATATCAAAGCAAAAAAAATCTTACAAAACATTAAATAAAATTGCAGGCCTTAAGTGATTATTGAAAGATATGCAGTTCTTAATAATAACTTAACGTAACTAATAATTTTTAATTAACAACTTAACTGTTATGAGGCGTTAAATGCTTTATCAATTATCATTTTAAATGCATCGCTACATCGTAATGCTATGCTCTAATGAAATATAAGCCCAATTCACAAGGTGACCTTAGCACAACTCAACAGTGAACAGTAGCACATCGGGGTTTTCTCATTACAAAACTTCCCTTTTGTGTCAAAGGCCGCGCCGCAATGCGCTATGGAAATCTTACGACATTATAACTTATCGTTATAAATTTTTTAGCATCGTATTATTCACTTGAAAAAGTAAAAACTCTTTATGACCCATGTGGTCAAAACATTCTCCTAATAAAGACGGTTTCGGCGACCGGGGCTCCAATAAATTTAAACCGGTGTGGTCCCATTGATTAATAAAAAGATTCTTCTTGGTTTATGGGAGTATTTATCAAAAAATAAAACGTACTTTTGACCCAAACTGTACAATCAAACGAAAACAACAATTTGCATAGGCTTACTCTAAGGATCAGATCAGGATAAGGATAGTCCACATATTTTGTCCCGAAGCAGTGGTAGGTTTAAATATTGGGACGTGTAAAAGCGCCTCCAGGGGCCTATTTGCAGAAATAAAACTGATTTTGCTCACTACATGTCCCGCCCACTGCCACTTCAGCTCCGCAATTCTTCGAGCGATGTCGGTTATCTTACAAGTAGTTTTCCTACGTATTTCCTCATTTCTGATTTGAACACTCCATCGCTCTCTCCATTGCCTGCTATGCGACCTTGAGCCTTCTTATGAGACCCATATCACGCGACCACGTTTTAGTTCCATAAGTCGTCACTGGCAACACAACTGTCCAAATCACGCAAAAAAAACTACTGGTAACAGAATAGTAGCCGCTATATCAAATGATAGAGTGATGACAAGGTCACTGGTTCTTTAGAAGTTACTTAAAAAAAAGAGAAACCATAATAAGGTATCAAATAACAAACCGCATTCATCAAACGGCACTGAACTTTAAAATTCCGGCAAGGACACCCATCTCGTCTCGACCCACCCGCTCTCACCTTCACTAAGGGCTTTTACACAGCACGATATTTAAATTAATATATAAAATTAGGTATATTAGCTCGCAAGTTTGCCGGAATCGATATTGGGTTCAGAAAGAAACTTATGTTTGTTTAACAATGAACAGTGCAGATTATAACTAACTAAAACAGCAACAAGTAGTACGAATTGCGCGCTATTCAATAAAAAAAAAAGAAAAAAAACGATTTGGGAAGAAAGATCATTACGAATACATTTCTCATTATTTTGATCACTGTCGGTATCTTTCTTCGCATAATAACTTTTTTGATTTTCGTAAAATTTTTATATCTCCTAGAACGTAGACGTTTGAATTAAAACTGATTCTGATTTGATTTGATTTGATAGCTAGTCAACTTTAATTTGATTCCTTTATGGTAAGTTTTTTCGCAAGTATACCTTGTAACTTCTTATTCGATAAAAGAAAAAAGGCGTAACTGCCATTCCATTACGAACTATGCACAAATAAGACATTATTACTTTCCATATTTTTAAAAATACCATCATCTGAATAAAAATTTAGATATTTTTTAATTATAAACAATAGTTCAATAAAAGTCGTCAAGTGTGAATTCGCCGCCTTTACGAATGGGAAGTTGTAAAGATATCATTTTACGTTTTTCTTCCGCAAATTCATTTCGATTATAATTGTTGTTGCGATACGTCAGTATGTAGTGGAATCTGATATCTTTAATTAGTGAAACTGTTACTGACTCATACTGTGGATAATCAAATAACTGTGATTTTGATAACAGTGGTTCTTCTTTTAGAGGTACAATGTAATGCTATTATTTGTAGCATTGGACTGATTTTTTTACCAACTCTGCGTTGTTTAAAATTAAGCTTAACTACCTATTAAAAAAACGCTTAGTCACACATGAAATAGCGTCGATTTATGAACCAACTATATTTAAGAAAGAAAGAAAGAATAGAAAGAATTATTTATTTTGACACAGATAAAACAAGAACGAAACACAGCACATTGTTTAAAAACTAAGCTTAAATAAAGGTGTCAAAAAAGGTCCCCGCTCAGCATTAGTCGTGACAGGCGTGGCCATCACGACGCTGATTTTCAGCGGGACCCCAACGCAGGGTACGTGCGACGCGATAAAGGCCCAGAACCCACCAGGCATGCCGAATCCCCCCCATATACCTTGGAACCACGGTAGAAGCCCGAAAGCCACCTAGAGAAATCCGGCAGCCTCGGTGAGCTCAAATGCACTGCCCGCGTTAATCTTTTTATTTATCGTTTGCATCGATATTTTTCGTAGGTTAACAATGTAATTGACAGGCTAAAAAACAAGTGCTTGTAAAGATCAATTCACCAAGTCAATGAATAAAGTAAATATTGATATTTTGCGAAAATTATAGTTTTATTTTTACTAAGTGTTTTTGAGTAGGTACGAGTAAGTAATACCTACTCAACCTACTACCTACTTAAGTATGATGTCATTTGAATGGTCCATTCTGTGAGAATAGTGTTATTAGAGCTTGAATAAAATAATTAATAATGCAATAACAGTAAAATATTACAACCAATTAAGGTTATGTTATTCTTATTATCATCTATTAAATTATGAATAGTCTATAAAAGTGACGTCATAATAAACGATTACCTACTCATAATGGTACTTGGAAAGTCAAGGATTATTGTTTTAATGGCTTTATTCAATACGGACGAGTAAAACGTCCGAGTTTTACCTTCTGTAGTAAAATTGTGATGACAAATTAGACTACCTAGTTATAACAGAAGATTTTTTTTACTTAAAGGTACCTAAATAGTATTTTACCTTCCCAACGCGACAGCGTTTTGATTCGATTTTGTACGGGACGTGATTGTTAAAAATGTGGTAGAAGAAGAACACAATAAGGCTGCCCGCCCACGTCCGATAATCGGTGACCGATTTTTTGTAGGAGAAAAATAGAACGTGCTGAGAGCAATGGAGCAATGCACACGTCCTACAAAAAATCGGTCATGATGGTGTATGCTGCTGCCTACTATAGTAAAATCGGCCCGATTGTAGGTTCTACAAAAAGTCGGACGTGGGCGGGCAGCCTCAAAGTTAAATACGCTATGCTTGTTATAAATAAATAATTAAATTAAAAAAAAAAATCTTGAAAAATTTGCGCTGTGACGCGGTGTCTTTGTGGCTTAATGGAATAGCGCCGCGTCCAGCAAGCGAGGAGACGCGGGTTCGAGTCCCGCCTGAGACATAATTTTTCAATTTAAAATACTAATATTATAATTGCAATTAAATTGCATAAATATTATATAAAGTATTTAGCTTGATAAAATAAATTCGCAAAGTTACCTCTATCTGATTTCAGGCCAATGTTATTCACTATGTAATTTGTTTTAATTCGCATTTGTTTAGTAAATTAAGTAATTTTTTCTTCTAAATATTCATTAATCGTATAATAATTTTTATCATTAAGTAACTCTTTAAGTAGTTTAAATCAGTTTAAATCATTGATATGCATTTCCAATTGACTTGCTTGAAAACAGTTTCTGAAAATATTGTGAATGTTTTAAAGATATTTATCTTCAGTACATTTTCTAAAGTAACCCAGTTATGGGTCATAATAAATTACGCAGGCTATAATTTTTCTTTGGCTGGTCAATATTGGCATTGCCCTTACGCGCAAATAGTATGACCATTAACTTTTAATAAGACACTTTGATTTATTGATAGGCCAGGGACGTATTAGGACTTATATTTACTTACATGTGTGTGCCTTTATTATTAGGTACTTATTGAAGATAATTCTTGTGCTTTTAGCATCAGCCCTTACCAGTCCACTACTGGTCAACAGTCTATCTAAAACATGGTTCTTGATAGAAAGAAAGAAAGAAAAAAAATTATTTGACATAAGACAAAACAATATGTACGTATCAATAAAAATAAAAATATAATACAATGATAGGTTCGCGGTTAGGTAAATAGCGGAGTGAAGACGCTGCTGCTCGAATTTTTTTAGACGTAAACCTATATTTGCCTCTCAGGATACACATAGCAAACAAAAGGTGGGTGGATGCTAATTCTGTTCACACGACACATTATAATTTAATAATGTATAAAATTTAATACAAAATGACATACTTATTTTATAATACAGCTGATTAATATTTGAATAACAGTAAAATTTTGTATTATTTTTTTTATAATAAAAAAAAACACGTACAGGCTGAACATGATTTTATATTCTATTGTTTATGACTCGATCACGGTATTCCCATCTAAAGTTAAATAAATTTAATAAAACCGAGAAATTCATTTAATATCCCAATCCGCCTCTGTAATTTTCATGTCAGTAACTGTCCGTCATAGCTAAATAAATACTATTTGCTTTTGATCTAACAATTCAAAAGCAAATAAAAAAGTGGGCCTATAATTTATGCTCTTGTGTATAGAGGTCAATATCGCTTGGTAAGTTGCAGGCCTAGCTAATGAGACAAGGCCAGTGGTTTCCAAACTATTATTCAGTTGTAGTGCGTCAATTAATACTGGTGATTACAGCAAAGACCTGCCTTTGGAGAGACATGTGTCAAGAAGTATAGTTATAAAGATGATGATTACGAAAATTTAGACACGTAGGTACTAAGCTGCAGCTTACCTACTAGACTAATAATAAAAAGCGAATAAATCGTCATTGCTTTTAATAATAAAGTAAAACAATTATTATCTATTTGAAAGTAGGTACTTCTCTTTCTTTTTCGGTCTCAAATAAATATATTCATTGCTTATTCAAAAGATTGAGAACCAATGTACCATGTCGTTACTGTTAATTGGCTTAGATCGGTTCAGGGAGATTATAACGATTAAGTTTAGCAGTAATGGATATCTTGTTCAGTGCAACATAGCTAAATGGAGTTTCAATTATAATGATTTCTAACAAACATGTTGCATTTAAAAACCCTTGTTTTGAGGGCTTCGTAGTCAACAAGGAACCATACAGATCGAACCCAAAAAATAAACGCCATAGCTCTGTGTTATCAAGTAGCTCATAGGTTATCAAGTTAACACTGACATGTTTAAACGTCAATTATTTAAATGAGGTCAATTGTATGTGTCTTTTTCGTATCGGACTATGCATCTAGTTCTTTAAATCTTATATTACTAGCGAACCCGACAGACGTTGTCCTGTATTAACTATGAATATTGATTTTAAATTGGTATAATTAATAATTGAGATTATTTTTTCTTTCTTTTGGATTGTAGTTGCCTCATTCGGACCTTATCTTGTTATCTGTCTACTCATATGTGGAGATTTATTATTAGTATCGATGTTAAGAATTATGTTATTTGGATATAGTGATTATTAAAACTGTAAATCTTCCAAAGAATAAAAAAAAAAAAAAATTCGACATTACAAATTGTAACCGTTTGCAGCACGCGTTCTGCCAATGTTATTTCAAACGCCATAATGTTACATTAAAAAAAGTTTAAATTGTCAAAAGCGCTAAGGTTACATTACAAATAATTTAAGATGGTGCTTAGGTATTCTTAAATATTCTAATTTCCCGCATAATTTTCTTAATTTTTTCTTTCCTAAGAACCTTCTCCTGACAATTACAAACAAAACAAAAAATAATTAGCGAAATCAGTCAAGCCGTTCATGCGTGATGCGATGACCTAGGGAAATAGGGATTCATTTTTATACATATAGATTATTATTATCGATGCCTAGCAACAACTGATTTATTAATTGTTCATGACGCGATACTATGTGCTATAAATAACATTGTATGCAGCATCTCTTCAACTGCAAAGTTACTGTAAGTAATAAATATCAGTTTTCCTCGTCATGTGACATCAATCATGATCGTTCTCGTCCACGGCCCATTATAGTGAAGCGAATCGCGTGATCGTTATTGTCTCGGCGTCCGAGGTCCTACTATGCAACGCGACGACCGTTAATACGGATCTTTTTTTGTTTTACGGATGGAGGCCTTTTTCTTGCTGTTGGATGATTATAGGCTTTTACTTCTACTTGCGGAATAAGAACTTTGAGGTCCTATCACGCAACAAGAAGCCTGTATAAATTAACAAATCTTTAATTCTGTTTCAGATACTCAAAGTTTTTGGTATGAGTGAAAGAGACAAATTAAGTCGATTTTATGGACATTGTTACACGGAACATAAATTTTATGTCTCTTTCAGATACTGGAATATATTAGAATAAGAATAAGAATAAGAGTCAGATAGAGTAGAATAGAATGGACACAATGTTGCAGAGTGAGGTGAGGCTTTGAGGCTCTAATAGCAACACGAAGCCCATATATACGGATACATCCCTCTTTTTCAGTAAGGTACTGGAAAAAAGTCGTGTTAGTGAGAGAAACAGATGCAGTCGAGTTTACGGACATTGTCATCCGGAAAAAGACTTCTAAAGCTCTACTAGGATCGGAACCACGCAATGAGAAACCCGTATATAAAAATATATAATATCTCTGTCACTTTCAGACCGTCAATTATAATGATGTGAGCAAAAGAGTCAGATAGAGTCGAATATGAGTGAGACCTCTGCTCTGAAGTATGTCTACTGTCGACGGACTAATTTTAATGATTACAGTCATTCATTTAAAGTTCAGCCTTGAATAACAATAGTAGTTAGAGTTAGGCATTTTTCGTTTAAAATGAACAAAATGCGTGATATTAGTCATTTTTAAATTAGTGCATGATGATTTTCAGTGAGTATTATTTCACTGAGTAAATATTAGGAAAGTTTTATAGACTATTTTCTTTGTTTATTACTTTTTCATATTTTGAAGGCTTCCAAACCTACTTTGCTTTGCGGTGGATTGTTATAATTGAATTACTTCAACAATATCTCATTATTGTTTTAGTCCCAAGTAAGTGTATGACCCGTCAGGGAATCGAAACTGGGGCCTTAGAACTGGCGATCTCTTGACCATGGAGTTACACCATAAAACTGCTCAGTGGTGAAGACAAAACAATTAATGGTAACCGCTGTAGCATGATCTATTTAAAGTCGAAAATTAGTGATGTTCATCACCCAAGGATGTATCGATATGAAAGGCACACAACTCAAAACAAAGACGTTAAAATAATTCATGTCAACACAGAAGAATAAAAAATTACGATTTTTACTGCTATTCTTATCGTTTTTTTTTCTTATTATTATTTATACTCTTAAGTTATAAAGCCAGCCTTGTATAATTTATTTTGAGATTTCTTTTGCCCAGACAGGCTTTTTGCTTAGTAGCTCCAGCCTGGAACAGATCACCATCTCTTCTGTTCAAGGGTGTTGAAAGAGGCGATTAAAGGATAAACTTCTGTTAGCAAAAAACACTTATCTGCATCTTGACCAAACTGTGATCACCAACCTTGAATCGAAAATCTAATACTCCTTTTGAAAAAATTACGTGAAGTCATGTCTGGTGGGATGTACCTCCCATTGGTCCACCCTGGACAAGGGCATCTTTGGTTTTCTAACCAATGATGACGGCTAACAAATCTTTCTGCGGTGATAGGCTTCGTAAGAGGCTGCCTGGATGCTACCACCCTCCTGCTGGAGTCCAGCACCAAACAGTTTTTCTGTGTTCCGCTGGTGTGTGGGAGAACCAGTGCCACTTTCTGGGTTAGCTCGCTCCATCTTAGGCTTCTTCTTAACCGTAGAGTTAAGTATGTAGTCAAGAGCAAGCCCATTGATTATAAAACAAAAACATCTTTCAACAGAAAACTCTTAGCTGCATCTTAACAAAACTGTCATCACCAACCTCCCAATCGAAATCCTCTTTTAGAAAAAAATACGTAATACGTGAAGTCATGTCGATAAATAGGTTTATACTGTTGACCAACAGTTTATGTGTTAGTACAACCGCACACGCCGCGAGTGAAAGCAAGCCGATGCATTTTGATGCGCGTGCGACCCTAGTCCCGTCACGTGATACGCGGAATGTGCTTAAATATCACGTGACTTTTCTCATCAGTCTGTGTCAGAAGGTTTGAACAATCAATCAGGATAATTAACAGATTGGAAAGTATATTACGAGTAACAGTTTCATGTAACTTAGTTTGCACAAGTCTAGAATTTACAAGTTTTGACAAGTAAAAATCAGTCCTTGTTCCCATTTCTACACTAATATTATAAGAAGGAAAGATTTGTATTTTTGTATTTGTGTATGTTTGTAATGAATGAACTCCAAAACTACTGTGCCGATTTCATAAATTCTTTCACCATTGGAAAGCTACATTCATCGAAAAAAAAAGATTATGAAATAAAAGTCTTGTACAATTTTACACGTAGACAATTTAACAATGCGTCAATAGCCGGTCCATACAAACCAATTTATAAGTACTAAAGGATAAGTAGCTGCTATTTACGATATTAAAAAACCTATATTACTCTCGAAATCTTAAAAATTGTATTAGATTGCTGCTATCTCTATTATTTGTGATAAAGTATTGAATCAGACTAATAACATTAATAACAATTAGTAATATTCTGAACTAATATCTCGTATTAAAAATAACTGATTTTAATGCACAACACTAGTGCAGTAGAATGTGGCTTTAAATTAACCTAGTAGGTGACTCTATACCAGTAATAGTGATATAACTAGAAGGAAGGGATGCTTACGCAATGGATGTCGTTATATACGTGTATATACTTACATTATATCAACCCATATCACTATCACTACATATTATAAAACTAAATCGATTCCCACTATCTTTCCCTATATATGCTTAGATTTTTAAAAACCCGCAACAGATTTTGATGTGTTTTTTTTAGGTTTCGTACCCGAATGGCAAAAAACGGAACCCTTATAGTTTCGTGTCTGTTTGTCTGTCTATCTATCCGTCCGTATGTCACAGCCACATTATTCTGAAGTTTTAGCATTACACAGATAGCAAACTATGTCCTTCATACAAACACTATGAAAAACAAATTTATTTCTGCAGTCAATTAAATATTGTGGTACTCGTATTTTGGCTAAGTGGAAATTAGTGGACCACTTACCAGTTGGTACGGAACCCTCAGTGCGCGAGTCCGACTCGCACTTGGCCGGTTTTTTATAGATAGAGTAATTCAAGGGTAAAGTTTATGGCCTGCGCAGACGACGGACGAAAAAGTACGCTCCGCGAATAAAAAGTCCGCCGCGGCTTTACCGCGAACGCAACGCACACGGTGTGCGATCATTTGTTCGTTTATCGTCGTGCATACGTACGTCACTCCCGAGAGCACAACGCGGACTAAAGTCCGCCATGTCCGTTGCTTCGCCTAGTCACACGAGATCTATTATTTTCGGGGACTCCCCCGTACTTTTGTCCGGTCCGTTCTCTGCATGTCCTCGCTAATTCGGGGCACTTTTTGTACGCGGTACTTTTAATCCCTCGTTTGCGTTACTCGATACAATTGTAAGCAATCTATTTTAGCGGACAAAAAAGTCCGCGGACTAAAATCCCTCGTCTGCGCAGGCCATTATATGTATGAAACATACATGACATAGTAGTGACAACACTGATCATTTTGGAGTCAGTGGGGGCGATCCGCCCGGTACTTGCTGAGTGCAGCGGCAGCACGGCCGGGTTACCGGTTACAGGGTAACCCAAATTATGTCTGGCCACAGATGATTTGGGTCCCACCTCGCCAGGATAGGACGTGAGCCATCGGCTGCTTGCCGATCTCTGTGGCGGAGTGGCGTACACACCGGTTTTCAAGGTGTCGTCTACTCCGAGGTCCCGGGTTCGATTCCCAGATTGATCAATGTAGAAAAAAAGTGTTTTTTTACATTTTCTCGGGTCTGGGTGTTTGTGGTACCTTCGTTGTTTCTGGTTTCCAAACTACGAATGCTTTAAATAGTTATTCAAATTGGGATCAGAACAATGTGTGTGATGTTGTCCACATTTATTTATTATTTACTAGCGGACCCGACAGACGTTGTCCTGTCTTCAGTATTACGACATGGGAACAGGCGACATTACTGGCCATGTGCAAAATTTAGTTTTTTTTACCCCCGATTTGACGGTTTTTGCAGCACGAATTCTGTCAATGTTATGTCAAACGCTATTCGCTAAAAAAGTTTAAATTGTCAAAAGCGATAAAGGTTACACTAAAAATAATTTAGTATGGTGATTAAGTTTTCTTAAATTTTATTATTTTCCGCGCAATTTTCCAAACAATTAAAATATTTAAAGTTAAAGCACTAAGATAGCTATTTAAGTTGTTTTAATAACTCCAAAAATATACTGATGTCGCCCACTACATTTAACGTAAGTATCCATATAGCAAATATATCAAGGTCATGGCTTCTATGTAAAACTTGATAATATTTAGATTTCAGTAATTAAAGTTATGTTAATTGAAATTACCCAGCCAAGTACAGTCGACTATCAGACGAAACACCGAGATATCTTAATGTCGCACAGTGGATCGATCCCATACAATGCACAATATCACTTTTTCGAATCGAGAATAAGCGATTTTGAAATTGTCAAAACTATTGCTATTCTAATAAGTTTCCTTTGGTTAAGCCATTAAACGTATATATTTTAAAGAATTTGGATGATAAAAAAAGTGTTGTTGGTATATTGCCCTACCTTTTGGCAATGTAAACAGGTTCTGGGCCAAGCCTCCATACAATTTGGGACATCTCCTTTGTAGATAAGAAGAAAAAATCGGTAAACGCTTATATCTCATAAGGGGCGCGTTTGGCGCACCATGTTTGTTTGAAGAAAATGTAGCAAATATATGTTTTAATACCATATAGAATAAAACCGGCCAAGTGCGAGTCGGACTCGCGCACGAAGGGTGCCGTACCAAAAAGGCCAAAAAAACGGATTTGTTATATGGGAGCCCTCCTTAAATATTTATTTTATATTGTTTTTAGTATTTGTTGTTATTGCGGTAACAGAAATACATAATTTGTGAAAATTTCAACTGTCTAGCTATCGCAGTTCTTGCGATACAGCCTGGTGACAGAGCGACGGACAGACGGACAGACGGTCAGACAGCGAAGTCTTAGTAATAGGGTCTCGTTTTTACCCTTTGGGTACGGAACCCTAAAAATAAAGCTAAAACAAGACAGGAATCCAAGGGTACATCATTTTTTATGCCATTTCCCATACAAATTAATCACGTTTTGTGCCATAGCTCTCAAGATAAGATTCCAATAAGAAAATGCTACTTATGTTTTTTAAAGCTAATAAGTAGGCGTATACGATAGAATGATTGGTTTCTCAATTACTGACACTTGTATATTTAAGTTGCCTAAGTCCCTTTGCTTGTATGGGATCGATCCACTGTGCGTCGTTGACATAGGCGTGAGTTTGCAACAAAAATCATTGATTATGTAATCTAAAAAACTAAATACACAATCAGAGTAAAAAAATGTCCCAACTATAGTCCACTATAGTCCTTAAAATATAGCTTGATTAGAATGTCAGTTCTCATTGAAAAAGACGACATAACTTTGTACCAGTGTCACACGAGTGAAACACATTTGCACACGAAAAAATATTTGTAACTGGCATGTTAAAAATCCTTACCAAAACTTAACGGGTCCACCCTTGTGAAGCCGGGACGGGCCGCTAGGAATTAATACAGTTGACACTAACATAGAATTAACTTCAATCGAGGACTGTTTAAGGAGAAAAGGTGATTGCCCAAATAACTATGGACGAATGTACTGACCTAAGGATTTTTGTGTCATGATAAAAATGGTGTCATTAACTTATGTAATTCAGGTTTGACACACCTACCGAGTTATATTTATTTTCGTTCCCGCAGTTTGAAGATATTGATAAAAAAATATTTTATTTGGAGGTTTATATAAAATGTCAAGGAAAATGCAATCTTATTGCGACTAGATTAGGTTGAAATTTGACACCAACAACAAAAATTTGTTGATTCACCGTCTACAAAATATCCATTGCTGTCTACGAACAGAACATGTTGAATCACATCACACTTCAAATATTAAGAGTCCTGTCTTTATAACAATATTAAATCACGGGAATACGAAAAATATTCAACGACAATATACTTTTTAACGGAGGGTTAAATGGCTCCTCTGAACGCATAAAAACCATACACAAACACCATCAATGTCAGATGTCACTGTCATTATGAGATGTAAGTGATGTGCGAAGCCTCAGGCTCCAGGACCCTAGCGGTTCTGCAGCCTGAGCGGCCGGCGGACCTAGGCTGAGCGCCCTCAGCACTCGCCAAATTTCCGCCCGGTTTAACTGAATAAAGCCTTCCATATAAGGTTTCAGTAATAGGTCCGTCCGAAAAAGTGACATTAACCGATGTGCGATGGTTAAACGATTAAGATTAATATTGTCTGAATTAATTGTGATCTTTTGCATGTTATTTAGCACAAAAGAACATTTCTTCAATGAAGAAAATGTGTTTTTTAACACAGAATTGATTTATTGATAGCGAAAAATTAATCTAAATATATAAAAGTGAAAACTGATTTAATGACTGACTGACTGACTGACTGACAGACATATCAACGTACAGCCCAAACTACTGGGATTTAAAATCTGAAAATTTTCACCACGCTTCCTTTTATAGTGTAAGTGAGCACTAAGAAAGGAATTTTGGAAATTCCGCCTCTAAGGGGGTAAAAAGGGCCCCACAAGTTTGTATGAAACTCCGTCAATTTTGAAGCTAAGTCGTTGAAAATTGGTATCCAGCTACCTGATTAGAAATTATGAATGACGTCTTTCAGGATTTTTGAGAATTTAGTCTTTAAAGAGATAAAAAATGGAGGCAAAGTTTGTTCGGATCCGTTTCATATCCATACTCTTTACATATTTGTACTCTCTGATGTCACTTAGTTTGTTATGACATTCAATGTGTCAATCAGTAAATAAATATCATTGCTTGCAAATAGAGGGGTATAATTTTAGAATTTAATAAGAATTGTTGCCGAAATGGATGAATTAACTAAGTTAAAACGTACACGAACTTCAATTAAAGGCTGCATTACACAATTCGGCAGCCAGATAGAAACCCTACGAGAAATTTCTGATTATGAATTAAAATTAGTGAGTGACCAGCTGGTGACCAGTCACAAATGTACAAAATTACCAAGAATAATTGGGAAGAGATACGACTACAAATAATGGTATTACTAATGAGATGACCCACACTTGGAAAAAGAGATTGAAGAAAAAAATAACCTTCAGGGAACTACAACACGGCTTTTAATCTAAAACTGCAGAATTTGAATTCAATAGCACGAAACAATTCCATGTAGGTATGCAAAAGGTACCGAGGAGCAAAATTCGGTCACAACACAAACAAACCTTAGCACATCTAAATTGAACTCAGTACCATTAGACAAGGACGAAACATTCATAAACATCATTAAATGGTTGGATACTTACTTAAAACTGAAATATCTATACAAGGAAATACACGTTTCTTTCATCTTTGAGCCCAGAATTACATCAGAAAACATATTATATTATATTTATGTGCTCCACGGGATCCTTGTGAGTCAGAGTTTGAGGAGTTAGTTTAAATTCAGTTAGTTATTTATCAACAACTCAAAATTGGACAGATTACTAGAAGATATATCAATAGTGTTTGATGAAACTCTTGTTTGAATATCAAACTACGAGTACAAAGCTCAATTAGTGCTTCAAGAAAATGTGACACCAATTTTCCTCTAGCCGCGACGTATTCCATATGCCCTGAAGGACAAAGTTGACGAAGAAATATGGAGGCTATGTAACGAAAAGACAAAACTTGAAAATTCCTATTGGATGTCTTATCTATAAGTATATTGGTACATATTCAGAAAATAAATATCGGTACTTACCATAAGAATCGTATTATTTAGAACTTAATCATTTTTAGGGTTCCGTACCCAAAGGGTAAAAACGGAACCCTATTACTAAGACTACGCTGTCTGTCCGTCTGTCCGTCTGCCTGTCACCAGGCTGTATCTCAAGAGCCGCGATAGCTAGACAGTTGAAACCTTCAGAAATTATGTATTTTTGATACCGCAATAACAACAAATACTAAAAACAAAATAAAACAAATATTGAAGGGACAATAAAAATGGCGTTTGTTGTATGGGAATACAGCAAGCGCGATTTTTTTGTCCTTTTTTGTTCGATATTAATAATAGCAACAGGTAGGCACTTGAAATATTCACAAAACACTCAGTTATATTTCTAACTTTAATAATCAATAATTAAATTAATATTTAAGGGAGGTCACCACACAAAAAAATCAATTTTTTGCTTATTTTTGCTTGATATCAATAAATGGTAACAGGTAGGCACTACATTAACAAAATTAATGTAGGTACCTACTGTTGTTTTTGTAGTCAATGGTACGGAACCCTTCGTGCGCGAGTCCGACTTGCACTTGGCCGATTTTTGTTTATACGGTAGAGACAAATGTCGGGAAATCGAAAAAAGTGTATAGAATTACACTGTTGTACCTTATGACATTATCAACTATATTAAGCAGTACAAAAATAATTCCTAAACTGGGTATAGACCCGTATCTCAGGCAGGAAAAGGTAACAAGTGTGTTGCAACAACACTAAGCAGCTGACTGGTGGATTAAATCAATATAGACTGGTAGACCATTTGACAAGCTTCCATTTAGAAGATAATTTGATAAACTTCCATTTAGTAACGATTTATTTTTTCTAGGACGCACCGCTTTTGGGGGCCTGGCAAAGTTTGTTTAGTGAAACTGCCTTTCTAACGCATCCAAATTATTTTTTTATTTAATATCCTCCATATTAAAAAAAATACACTTTTAAAAAATGAAAATAAAACGTTGAAAAAAAAACACCTCACTGCACCCACTATAATGACCAAGCAGCAGTAATTAATGTTTTGCTGACATCATTTGAAGCTGAAGAAATATAAAAAATTATAGACACAGTGGTCAGTACAGTCGAATCAGTTCTCTATCCTGTCAAGTTTCTGAACACTTTTTATCCTACTGATCATCCTCTACCATTCATGCCTCGAACCTACATCCCACATGAAAGTTTTGTGAAACTACATCAGCTTTTTGGTATAAATTTTGTTATGTTGTTTATAAGGTTTTTTTTATAATTAAATATTTGAGGGGGTGAAAAACGATTGAAAATTTTGTGGTTAATTATTTGTGTTTAACATCATGTTGAGGTGCTTGAAACTTCGTTTATCGATCATGAAGGGAGAATGACATAGGACTGGCTTTTTCAGAGCTCTACACCGATGCTGGTACTACACCGGTCTTCTATCCAAACGTAGTATGCAAGCAAATTGTCTTTGTAAAATCGCATTTTTAACGCTTATGGATCGAGAAAAATGGTAACCTTCTTGGTTGGAAATTAAGAATGTGGTTTTTTACACAGGGCCACTTCTTCCAGGGCTCTACGCCAGCGTTGATCATATTCGAATAAAGCCTTGCAAGCTGCTTTGAATGGTTTGTTGTACTACAGCGTTGACAGTTTTGAAAGTTTCAAATGATATTGTACTTCAGATTTCATGTAAATGCAAACAGATGTGGTGCGAGCTCGCTTGGACCACGGTTCGCTAGGAGAACTAACACCGGATCCCTAAACAGTTTAATTGGCCCCTTTCATCCAACTATTGTATCAACGGGCCCTGGTAAGTCGGCAACGACGTATCGGCTCCCACTAAGTGTCCACCACCAACTCGCCCGAGATGGGCACCTTCGGCACCGTAGGCAAAGGAAGTGGAGGAAAAGAGTGGAGAAGAGGGAGGTAGGTCGTGACGAAAACTTTGTAACAGATCAAAACCCACGCGTGCGAAGCCGCGGGCATCAGCTAGTATCTATGATAAATCTTATGGACGACTTTTTAAATCATAATCGAGTAGGATTATTTTCACAGTACTTCAAAACCTCCCTAGCCTTATTGCAAAAATGTCAAGGAGAAGTCAAACGGAAACAGGAAAACAACAATTTAAAAAAACAAACAAAACCCCGAAATGAATCTTAATAGAAATTATCGAAAAGGTAATTTTTTTTTTGCCATGTAAACTACCCTGACACTACAATTTTAGTTCAGAGTACTGGATTTGGGCAATCTCTTTTTGTATCGGACTGTGTATCTTGTTCTTATTATGTACTAGCTGTTCCCCGCGACTTCTTCCGCGTCAATTTCTGTTTTTTCGCGTCTGGTCTGGGTGTTTTCGCGTCAAAAACACCCAGACCAGTACAAACAGACATGTTCATGCACACAAATATTTGTACTGTGCGGGGATCGAACCCGCGACCCATGGCTTAGAAGCAGCGTTTACTACCGCTGATCCAAATGATTGTCGAAATTGGCTGACAAATATCTCTAAAGATGTTTCTTTCGGGTGTTATAAGAATATGCTTGAAAAATTGGCGATGTGCCGTAATGTCTCGGTAGCTTCATTGCACAAAGCAAAGCCCGGTATGCATGGAGATGCGGGTTCGAGTCCAGCCTGAGTTCTTTTTCAAGTTTAAATACTGATATTTCAAGTTTTAGATTCTCTGCCGGTCCTAAGTCCGGAAAAAGTACGAAGGAGAAACTGAGTCAAATAAACAATCAGGGTCTCGTGGCGCGGGCCACGGCGCGGGCCACGGCGCGGTGTGTGCCCATGACTTTCGGTCGTTTCGCGGAATGGTTCCCGGTGAGATAATTTCATACACGTTCAAATATATTCAGTGAGTAATTATTTTCTATTATCTAGACTTCTCATCAACCTTAACTTTAATTTACCTACAGTCTGCCCGATACACCCTGTATATTACTATGATATTATATTATCTTTGGTATATTATGTAAGTAATTATTGTTATTTATGTATTCTTCTATTTTATTGATGCATTGCTTTTTTATTTCTTTTTCTTTGATGCACCGCCTGTGATATTTCTGTTTGGGCCAATGGTTGACTGGTAGAGAATGCTTTTAGCATTAAATACGGCATTTTGTACTTGATTTTACATGTGCAAAAAAGTGTAAATAAAATAAAAAATAAATATTTAAAATGTATACTTTGATGTGCAATACCGTACTTCGTTAAAGTTCTACATACGATAAACAGACAATAATCACCTCATTAGGGTAATTTAAAGAATATTTAGTCAGTATACGATAAACATTACGATAAGGGTAAGTTAATTCAAACGATCTTCGTAGAAATACTGTAAACAGGTAGTTTCTTTTTCCAAGGACAAATAAATAATTCGTATGTGGTATTCATTTATAACTCTTTTATTCTAAAAATGTACGTATAAAGTTTAGTAACAGCCTATAATCATCCCACTGCTGGGCAAAGGCCTCCATCATTGAATTCAAGTTACCACAGCTATGATGGGTACAGGCATAATTACCACGCTTGCCAAATGCGTTGATTACCAACCCGAGCAATGTTCGACAGTTCGAAAGTTTTTGTTACCCGACCCGGGGTTCGAATCCGGTGCCCCGTGATCTGAGTCCGGTATTTAAACCACTAGACCGACGGGTTGTATACGTATTCTTCTATACATAATGCAGACGACGCAATAGTATAGTAAAGCTATACAAAACGTCAAACGACACTTAAAAGCGAGCTTTTACGAAAAGCTCTTCACTGAATTAAATAAAAAACAAAAAACGTCCTATATATCAATAAGGAATAAATGCGGACACTATCACAGAATATATTCTGACCCCAATATTTTTTCTACATTGACTCCGGGAATCGAACCCGTATTTTTATATTACTTACATCAATGCTCGGCAATTGTGTTAAAGGATTACTAATACTGTCAAAAATAGCTAAAATATGAAAAAGGCTTGTTCACGAAGGGTTTTGTATTGTTGACAAAGATTTAGCACTGTGATGTATAGTGTTTGGGTCTTAGTTTTGTGGTTAAGTTGATTTTATTCTTTTTTTTTTTGTTTTAGCACCAATGTAAAAACGGGCGTTGATTATTCCAGGCACAATTGAAATCAATTGTTATAGCGACAGTCGGCTGTCGCACGGGGTTCGAAGATCTACCATTTTTACACTGTCTGTCTGTTTCTTATGGCACGTGGGATACTTCCCTACATCTTACTAACGGACGTATAGTGGAGATCTACGAGATCTATAAGCCACAACTATCAAAAGCGTCAAAAAAAACAAAAACATATCAGTTTAATATCAGATTAACGACTTACCTTTAGATAAAATAACAATCCAATGCCACTTTCAATTTAAGAATTAGAATACACTTAAAAAAAAAAAGTATTTTTTTAAATTAAAAAAGTTTCTGAATTGGCGCGGTTTTTACTATTTAATCCGCACTTAGCAAAAGAAACGCGTAGCGGAACGTGCGGTCTCGCTGTCTATAGATTATAAACTAACCAATGAATAGTGCTGTGAATTAAAATTTACATGAATAGTTTTGCCATTCTAAATGTTATTATTATCGATACATGCTAGATTTGGAGATAAGGTTTTTTATTGTAATGATGCACGTAAGTAGAAAATGTTGATACAGCCCCAAAAACTATATTTATTTTTTCTTTTAATGTACTAAGTACCTAAGTAATACTAAGCTAGAAATACTTTGAGAGTATAATCAAGGTAATCATAGTAACACGAAACGTTTTATGGAACCTTCTCACAAAAGGCTCGTTTTAAATGGTTTTCACAAAAGATCACCTATTTCAATTAGTTTGCAATGACAGTATGCTAAACCTGATTAAGTATAATTTGAAATTGTAGGTGAATAAGAAATTCAGATGAATGAGTTTTTTACAGAAGTACAAAATTTATATTTATCCAAAGATTTTTTGCGTGTTTTGAAAATCATACATAAGTACAATACAGATAACATGTACTTACATACTTGATGAACTTATTATTTGTAACACATTTCTTGCCTAACATGACAATTTTCTCACATAAACGACGTATTTGAGTATCGCTCGTTGTGTAATTCGAATAATTGGACAAATAGTTGACAACAGACACAAAAACAAATGAATTTAGTATAAATTTAATGTACAAATCTAAATACTAGATCGATAAACTTGGCCAAAAATCCGCTACGTTAACGGGACATCCCTATTGTAGACAAATTTAAATCATCGTCACTTGTCAACGTCGCGTTTTGGTTGTTGATCGCAATAATAAGTAGATCGAAACGCATTTTGATCGGCCGCCATTACCATACATTTAAAATATTTTCCTTCAACGTAATGCTATCTGTTCCGCATCCATTAGAATGATGGATTGTGTTCATTTGAGGATATCCTGCACTCTTCGACAAATAGGTAGCGTACTGTTTGTAATTAGTACCTTTAGTTTTTTTCCTTTAGTTTTTCTCTTCGTTCTATGTATGCCGGTGGTTAATATTTTCTTTTACTTTGTTGTTTTGGTGCTGTTATATGGTAATGTTATAAAAAAAGGGTTTTTATTAATTTGATTAATTTAATTTAACTTGTTTTTTTATTTCATTCGTTCCATTTATTTCGTATATTTTAGTTATTCCATTCATTTCATTTAGAAGGAATACTTGCTACCAATTTTATTCAACACGCTTCATTATAGAAAACCCAAATAACGTAAAATAAAAACCTAGGTCAGTATGAATTTTAAATTAAATTAAAACTTGTGGCAATTAAACCATATCTGACATTTAATGTGTGAATATGACACGATGTTACATTACTATGTAGATAAGACTGAATCTTTCCGGTGCTACTGCCATTTAATTAAGAAATCAATATAATTTATTATGTTGTCTTGATCTGTAAACAGATATTAGATCAATTAAACGAATTTACAAACGATAAATGTTATTACTATTACGCTTGGAATTTATTTTTGATGAATAAAAATATGTTATATGACTTGTTTCTCTACCTTGAACTAATATGTAACGACCTATAATCATCCCACTGCAGGGTAAAGGCCTCCATCATTTCAAGTTACCACTAGGGATGCAAAGATTTAAAAAAAAAAACGATATATCGTTAACGATATATATCGAATTAAGTCGATATTGATATATCGGTCTAGTACGCTGATATATCGATATTATATCGATATTAAGTCTCATTTTTGAAGGCTGTTTAAAATTAATGTAGTTTTATAGCTCCTCTACACAATGGGCTGTGATGGTGACCATTCGCTGTACATTACTGTTGTTTACTATAGTTTTAAAATGAAATTCGACCTTAGTAAAGTCAACTCTTCACTCGACAGTGTACAGCGAATGGTCATCATCAGCATGGCATGATGATGGCCCATGTAGAGGACAGGAATACTTCGATACCTTCCAGACAATTCAAGTACTGTTTTACCTACTACTATGTACCTATGTCTGAAATTTTTTCATACCTCACAATTTTTCGATATTTCGTTACGATATACAATATATTTTTTTCGATATTAACATATCGATATCGGCGTATAGTCGATATCGATAAATATCGTTATATTTAAGCGTCGATATATCGATATTTATCGGTTTTCCGATATATCGTTGCATCCCTAGTTACTTTACCCACAGCAATGATGAGCATGATCACACGCTTGTCAAATGCTGGGTGGTGATCACAAACTCGAACAATGTTCGAAAATCCGACTCCAAATATTGGCCTAGACCAACGAAGCGTTTATCTAGTCACATAATATGACAATTAATTACATACAGTAATATTTGCATGAATTTCCAATTGTAGGTTTAAGTAAAGTCATAAGATATCTTGTACAGCTTTATTAATCCTTTTAGGTGGTACAAACTGGTTTAACTCTATCTGATAGTTGATGTGCGCGTGCTCTTTTATTAACCAAAGGATGAGTTCAGAACACTACGTGGTAAAATATTTCTTGTATAAAAAAAAAGGTAAAAGATACATTTTTTTCTTATAAATAGCATACAGGATGAAATTTTAACCACCTTCCAAATTTTAATATATCAATCTACAAGACAAAAAGAAAATGACGTATTTTTTCTTTTGGTATAGTCCAGTACAAAAATGTCAAGATACAGCACTTAGAAAATGTCCGCCAAAAATCTAAAATTTTTGATACGGCCGCCTAGCAACACTTTTTTTACGCGTTGTGCATCTCATTAATTCATTACGATACTATTCATAAGTTTTTGATTTTCCCTTTATACCTTAACAGGTCTAGGACCGCAAAAATTGAAAACTAAATCGCGAAAAATATTTTCGGTTTACAACTTGATTAACATTTTTTACTTCATAAATAGGCTCTAAATACGATGTTAAACGCCTATAAAAATTTTGGAAAGTGGTTAAAATTACATCCTGTACTCGTATAGTATTGTACCATGTAGTGCCGGGTTAAAATTATTACCAGTTTAGCACCACTCCTCTTCCTGTGAGTGTCGGAAGAGGAGAGTGACTAAAGGAGTACTCTAGAACAAGACGGACAGCAGTCTTCTCTCTACCATTGGTCAAACTGCGATTTCAAGCCCACGTGAACTGCCTGTACATAATCTCAAAGGAGTTCACGTTACGGGGGTTTATATTATCAAAGTAATTTTAAGGAAATAGGGCTATAATGATTATACATATTAAATAATAGGAATGCGTGGCTTTAAATTGTCTTAGCTCGCACTGGCATTTCAGAGGCAGAGTTTCTTGTGCTGCTTCTTCTAGGCACTAGCCTACATTTTTGCCTCGAAGCAGTGGTACTGATTTTACCCGCCAAGTGTGGTGATATGGCTGCATTTGGAGGAGTATGTCCAGCTATGGACTAATAGGTAGGTATAATAGGCTGATGATGATAATGATAAAATTAGTAAATTATTGAGTAAAATTTTAACGATTTTTCTATGAGTCAGGCCTATGCCTACTGTAAACTTTATAAGGAAAATTATTTTAAAAATTATATTTTTTGTTAATAACCCAGAGCTCATCTATAGTCGGTAATAAATATTTTCCCCATTTTCAATGTATTATGAACTGTAAATTTATCGCTTAACAGTCTAAATTGGCTTATACGACCGCTGCTGACAATACTCTATGCGTCAAGGTCGTAACGGTAGAATTAAGTACCAATCAGTCACACTGATGATTGACAAAAATAGTGTACGAACAAAAAAACGATCGCTTTTTTGTTCCTAATCTATTGTAATAAGAAACGTATTTATATATTATCAAGGTGAACATCTCCGATGCACAGTTAATAAAAAAACAATGATTCTATAGGTATTTTTTGCGCAAGTGGTACATGACTAGAAGTATTGATGATTCTTTGCCGGTTCACGGCGCATAGCAATGAATTTTTCGACACAAATTAAACATAGTTACACCATACAGACATACTTACATGTCTCTGATGTGAATAAATAATCTATGAATAGTATTGAATATAAGCTTATTTGTAGCGCAGCCAGTTCTAATTATTTTAGAACTTGTCTAAGACAGTTAAAAATAAAATAAACATAGAAAATATATTTATAATTATGCTGATTTCCATCCGTTGGAATTCAATTTAATAACAGATAAAAAAACTAACTTTTGACATAATAACTAATTTGATTTAAATTTAGTATTTTCATCTACCGGAAACTTGAAAAAAATAACACTAATTTTAAAATGCTGGGTAAGGAAGGATAGGTAAGCGGGACTTTTACTCAAGCAAGCCCTAGCTAGACGCGGAACAGCGGACAATTGCCCGGGGCAATAAGGCCCAGAGCGCTTACCCGTAGTTCCAACTCACTGAATAGCACCAGAGGACAAGGAGGGTGGTTCGCTAATAACCCAAGACGAGCCCAACATATAGGGTGTCAGAGTGTCTTATATTTTGAAATAAAAGAAAGATTTACGACTTTGACGACCATTTGGATCAGCGGTAGTTAACGCTGCTTCTGAGCCATGGGTCGCGGGTTCGATCCCCGCACAGTACAAATATTTGTGTGCATGAACATGTCTGTTTGTACTGGTCTGGGTGTTTTCTATGTATTATAAGTATGTATTTACAAAAAAAAAAAGTATATAAGTAAGATTATCGGTTGTCTAGTACCCCATACGACAGGGTACTTAATACTACCTTAATTTGGGACTAGATGGCTCAGTGTGGCCCGGTGAGGCATGTCTTAAAAATATTTATTTATTATTTATTATTATTATTTACCTTTAAATAATTATTTCAGCTGCAATAAATCCCGTAAAATGTGTAGTTTTGAGCCTAGCATAACTCTGCGTCAATTCCTGCCGTCAAAGAGTACACGTAAAACCATTCCTCGCATCAAAACTTTAGATTAGCGAAGAGTGGAAATTCCCAAAACCCTACCGTATAATTATGTAAATAAGGGTGAAAAATATCTACAATTTACTTCACTAACAAGTCTGTTTAGAAGTCAATGATGATTTATATCTAAAGAAGTAAATATTAGTTCGTCATTAGTGTGTAAAGCGCGTTGCGGGGAATGTGAGGAATGCCCCTTACACGTCGCAGTCGATATGGGCAGAGCGGCCTTCGATTGCCTTGTCACTAGATCTTTCAAAATAAGACTTTTGACGATTTTTCTGCTAGGTAAAAAAAAATTTTGGAATATCTTTTTAAGAAAATACGATAAACTTGTAACAGAATGGTTTGATTCGGAACGTGTATAAAATAGATTATATCAGAAACTATCATCAGAATATCGGAATTTTAATGTTTAAAAGAATAAGGCTAAGTGCTGCTCCCAATTGATTTATTTTACTACTTCTAAACAAAATCAGTTTTCAAAAAACTAGAACAGGTATCATTTTAGCAAATTACCTCTAGTATCTATTAATTGAATCACTGTTAACTGCTTTTCGTTTTGTCATTCTTACGTATTGTTCATTATTGCTAAAAGCAGTCGCTTTTGGCGTTAGCGACAAATTCGACTTTATAAACAACTAAATGAAAAGTTTGAGAGTCTGGCACCGTATAACTCCTTAAAAAAGAAGTCGTCATTTTTATTTATGGCATATTATTTATAATAAATAATTTATAGTCTGTACCCCGGGCATTACCTGACAAACCTTATCACCACTCTTCCCTGCAACACAAACGAAGAACTTGTGAATAAAAAAATAATATCCAGATCAACCTTCGCAACGACCGATCGTTAGGCCTTATCGAGAAGTTAAATTTAGAAATGTGGACTAGATCACTTATAGGAATCAATAAAGTACGCAAATACGTTTAATCAGGTAGCTCATTATAAATGCTACTCTAAGATGTAGGAACTTGTACTATTAGAGTACGAATTATATTGAAAAAATATTATTAGGTAAGTAAAGCGCCATTCTCATAAGAATTCGTCATAATCACGTGACTGAGACAGAATTGTTAACCTATTATGTAGATACCTATATCGTTCCAACGCCGTGTTGATCTATTAGTTTAAAACCCGGGCCAAGATCTCGGGGTCCGCGTTCGATATCTGGGTCGGGCAACAAAAAGTTTCTAATTTTCGAACATTCCTCGGGTTTGTGATCACCAACCCGCATTTGGCAGACGTGGTGATTATGCCTGTACCCATCATTGCTGTGGTAACTTGAATTCAATGAGGGAGGCTTTACCCTGCTGTGGGATGATTAAGCCGTTACTACTTACTACTTTTTACTAGCGACCCGCCCCGGCTTTACATGGTTGCAAGGTTGTCACGGCTGTGCTGATATTCTTGTGCTGCTTCTACTCGGCACTAGCCCACATTTGTCCCGAAGCAGTGGTAGGTTTAAATATTGGGACGTGTAAAAGCGCCTCCAGGGACCTATTTGCAGAAATAAAACTGATTTTACTGATTTTATTGGCTATGATAATGAAGCGTTAAGAGGATACAGATAGACAAACACTTAAGCACTTGCAATAATAAATTTTAGATCGGAAATAAAAAACGTTACTTAAATGTGACAACAGGCTGTCTATGAATCTACGGATGTGTTGGTTTTCGACCTTCCACTGTAGTCTAGTTGAATAATTACTCTAAAGCAAGTGTCTCTTCATTTACCACCTCATTCTGTTCATCTTCATCACCCCCAATATCCTCGCCAATCCCAAAAATGTTGCACAAGGGTTGCCAACCGTTATCTGAAATATAGTAGTAGTAACGGCCTATTATCATCCCACTGCAGGGCATTATCCCACTGCAGAGCAAAGGCCTCCCTCCATCATTGAATTCAAATTACCAGAGCAATGTCAAATATTATTATACTCTTATAGTTTCATGGTCACTATAACTAGAATTAACTAACTCATAAAAGACAAGGTACAAGGTATAAAACCCGAATAAGTTAACAAAAAAAAAAAACTCTATTTATTACAGAAAATCTTAAAAGTTGGCAAATGGCAACCATAGCTACAACCAACAATCGTGCAGCGATATTAAATAAAAAAAGTGACTGTTTGTAATTTTAAATTGAAAGCTTTTCATTATATACATATTAAAGTTTTACAGTACTTACTTACTCTTAAAAATTAACATACAATTCCTAAAATATACTTCGATAAGCCATAATAATAAAATGTAAAATTTCCATTATTTTGTACATGTAAGGACATTTAGACGACATATATGTATTTTGGTGCTGCCCTGAACTCTTTTCCAGAGCTTCCTTAAATATATTTTTTATTCTGTTTTTAAGTATTTGTTGCTATAGCGGCAACAGAAATACATAGTCATGGTTTATGAGATACAGCCTGGTGACAGACAGACAGTGGGACCTTAGTAATAGGCCCTGTTTTATTCAATTCAATTCAAATATTTTATTGCGTTCTATAATGTTACAAGGATGTTATAAAGTATGATGTAGACCTTTACCCTTTGGGCACGGAACCCTAGAAAGAGACATGCTATGCATCCTGCTTGTTATTCAGCTATTTCAATCGCAGTTCGATCGTGATTGAATTGGACGATTTTGACATTCAGCCCATACTAGAACTGTCAAAAACCTGCCGTTCAATAACGATTGTGATACGATTCGATTACGCGAATAAGGGGCCTGGAAGTCTACGCAAACGTAGTCGCAGGCGCAGCTTGTCATTGGATATAATTTTAAGTTAATAACCTGTTATTACGTTATGTGATCGCGTTGCAAACATAACATTACATTTAACTACCGAATGATATATAATTACTATAATTATATTATTAAACAGAACTGACAAATAATGTCGTAGAACCATTGGTCGAGTGGTTTAGTACCTGGGTTTGAATTTTCAAATTACCAATCGTGGTAGGTATATGCCTGTACGCATCATTGTGGTGGTAACTGGAATTCAGTGATGGAGTCCTTTGCCCTGCAGTGGGATAATTATAGGCTGTTACGTTCCTTTTACTTTTTTATATCATAGAACGGTCATAGTACAGAATTTCACCACCCCTTCTTTTCCAATGGGTGTCGTAAGAAGCGACTGGGGGAATGCTACCATCATCTCGCCATCTCATGTTATGTTGAATAGTGTAGCACTCCCTTTGCTCGTCCTACTGGTGTAGTTAAACGACTTATAAAAACAGTACTCCTGTTAGAATAAGGAATCGTGCTTGGAGTAAGACTCGAACCGATAACCTTCTGCTTATAGGGCGACTCTACCAATTGGATTATTCAATTCCGGATGCCATTATCGCCATACTTGGCAGGCGATCGCAGTTTGGCCAATGGTAGAGAAACGAGCAGCAAATCTTCTTCTGACAGTATTTTAAGTAGGGATGCCTCGATACGCCTTTTTGCCGATACGATACCGGTACTGATACTCTTATAAAAATATCGGTGATACTGATACCGCTACCGATACGCTTATTGAATTCAAAAAAGAAGGTAGAATAAATAAACCCCAATTAATTAATAGTTTTAGTAATCAAAATGAACATATATAAGATTTTTATTTAAAAAACAAAGTATTCTTACGTTTTTGCAACAACATTCTACCTAGCGAAATGAGATAGATGTGCGAGTGCGAGGCCAAAGCGGGCGGGCGAAACAAAACACTGAATAAATTGCAGGGTTTCCCCGAGCATAGTAAGTACGTGCCTCGTTTGCAACGAAATAGATGGGACAACACGCGCGTTGACGAGTACATTACATATTTTAAGCGCGAAATTTGAAAATTATCGTTGAATCTGGCATAAAAATATCGCCGATACCGATATATCGGCAAAACCCGAAGTATCGCCGATATATCGGTATCGGATGCATCCCTAATTTTAAGTCGCTTCTAACCACATGCCGGCGCCAGACATGTGATCAAAGTTTGAGCACACTTTTTCCAAACTTTGAATAAACTTTATGTGCACAAATAGTATCTGCCAGACTTGTTTTCAACTTTCTTTACTTTGAACTTTGTTTACTTTGATGTGCGCGAAAAACCGACAAGTAATGGCAAACTACAAAGATGTGTTCAAACTTTGCACAAATACGCAAATTTCAGTGCCACACTTCGCGACTTTGTAGGTATTTGCGCATTTGATCACATGTCTGGCGCCGGCTACACACGTAGGGCAAAAAGAGATGATGCTATACTATTTAAAATGACTTGAAATATATCTACCTATGTATTTACAAGTGATACCTACTTAGCAGTAACTTTACTCATTTTGCCTGTTAATCTAGTTTTTCTTACAGCAGTATATAAATGTAAATTCTTCACTCATAGTAGTTAATTTCTAATCAGATTAAGACATGTCCCAACAGCTGTATCGGTTTAAATCAAAGTAGTTATTATGTGTGATTACCGTCACGATACCAAGTGTTACGAGGCCTTAGCCTTTGCGGAGGTATTACGTGACAGATCCTGGTGAGAGACAAAAGTGTAGAAGCAAAAGTTTGAAACAAAATCCTTAAATAAAATCTAAGAACTAGATACACAATCCCATATAAAATATTACCTTGGACTGTCCAAGTTTAAAAACAGCTATTAACATGTCATATTATGTTTCATACCCACGGTAAATCAAATTTTAATTCAAACATACACACACACACTGTAAGTAGTATGAATCATTGAGAAATTACTAAAAATACTTGTATCTGAATTTTTCAGTAACGTTTGTATTTTAATTATAAGGAAGAGCGGGGTTCCCAAATTAAGGCTCTGTTTGCTTAAATGGAGGCTCCATCTACATTTTAGTTATGCTAAAAATATTGTAAACGCAAATCAATATAGTTTATTTTATTATTTATTTATTTATTTTATACTTCTATGTTTCTTTCGTGTACCCAAACCCAATAAGCTTTAATGGTATCAAGTGAAATTACACATGACATTACGATACTCGATTTTAATGACAATTGCCGGATTGACCCTAAAAAATAAAATAAAAACATGAGCTTATGGATCGTAATTGTTTATGCAAATTTTTATGATAGTTTTTGATAATGTTGTTGGTAATTTTGCTAATATTCTTTAGAACGTTCTGGCAATTATATGGATCTATGTTATATCTTATTTATTCTTATCTTTTACAAACCTCGTCTGAAGCTGGGCTGGTTCCGTTGCCGGAATAGCAGAATCCCTCAAGCGTCGCATGTATGTAGGGCTACAGAGCTCCTACATATTTGAGCCGTTTGGGGTCGAGACACTTGGTCCGTGGGGACCTGGCGCTCATCGGCTGTACAGCCAGTTAGCGAAGCGGCTCATCGACTGTACAGGCGAGAGGAGGGCTGGCGCATTTCTCTGTCAACGTATCAGTTTGACCATTTCACGGGGAAATGCGGCGCCTTCTCAATACTATGCTACGGTTATGGTTATAAGTAAATATTTTTGATGTTGTATTTGTATGTACATAATATGATTTGTTTTTTTTTTGTTAAGTTTTTTTTCATTTGAACTATAAGTTTATATTAAATAAAATCAATTGCAAGTAAAAAGATCTTATTTTACTAATATTATAAATTCAAAAGTTTGAATGGTTGTTTGTTAATCACGCTAGAACAGCTAAAGGTGTGCAAATTAAATTTCAGTAATACAGACATAGCGTAGAAATGATATTAAAAAACTTTCAATGCAGGAACAACATAACATGGAAAAAGATTAAAAAGGCTGTCATGCGTCATTTGTATGAGAACTGATGTCGCCGCTTGCGCCCCATTAAACGAGTTCAAAGGACACCAATCACAGCGCTCACGTTTGGGCAGAAGTATAAGCATTTGCTCATAACCTCTGTGGCGCGCCTGCCCCGCCTACATCAACTTTCTAACCTTTTCCATGTTCTGTGGCAGGAACGACTAAGAATTAAATTCAACAAGCAATTCAAACCATAGAAATTTACAAATGTGTGTCGTACAGCGTCGGCACATTAACGGCCATTTCCAATAACCTATCTATCGCTAGTTTTGACATATCGAAGATAGGAAACAGTTTCTATCTCTGATTTTTCCGTCCAGAGAAACAAAGACAGAAGTTGTTTTCTATCTCGGATATGCCAAAACTGAAGATAGATAGGATATTGAAAACGGCCGTAAGAAAGCACCACTCTTTCTCTTACGGCCGCGGCTGGTCCCAATAATCTATCTATCTTCAGTTTTGGCATATCGGAGATAGAAAACATATTCCGTCTCTGATTTTGCCGTCCAGAGAAATAAAAACAGAAATTGTTTTCTATCTCCGATATGCCAAAACTGAAGATAGATAGGTTGTTAGGACCGGCCGTTAGGTGTGGTAAGAGAAGATTAAATATTTTCAGTCATGCCACACTGGGCCACACAGAGCCATCTAGTCCCAAACTAAGCTACTACTAGTAGCTTGTCGTATAGGGTTCTAGACAACCGATAAACTTACTTTTTATTTGTAAATATGTACAAATACATAGAAAACACCGAGACCAGTACAAACAGACATTTTCATGCACACAAATACAGGATGAAATTTTAACCACTTTCCAAATTTTAATATATCAATCTACGAGACAAATAACAAACGACGTATTTTTTCTTTTGGTATAGCCCAGTACAAAAATGTCAAAATAATTTAAAGCACTTAGAAAAATGACCGCTAAAAATCTAAAATTTTTTATTTGGCCGCCTAGCAACATTTTTTTACGCGATGCGCATCTCATTCATTCATTACGATACTAATAATAAGTTTTTCAATTTCCCTATATACTTTAACAGGCCTAGGAGCGTAAAAATTGAAAACTATACTTAATGCGAAAAATATTTACGGATAAAAACTTGATTTACATTTCTTACTTCATAAATGGGCTTTAAATACGGATCGGCGTTCGTCCATAAAAATTTTGGAAAGTAATAGATAGATAGAAAGATAAAATCTTTATTTGCATGGCAATAAGGCACACATCAAGAAAATAAAAAGCACACATGCAGTAAATTACAAATAATAACAACACTCATCAAATAAAAATAAGTGGTTAAAATTTCATCCTGTATTTGTAGTGTGCGGGGATCGAACCCGCGACCCATGGCTCAGAAGCAGCGTTTACTACCTCTGATCCAAATAGTCGTCAAATCGGAAATGGATTAAGGGAGTACTGCCAGTAGAGATAGGCAGCTGTGTCTTTTCTCTTCTATTGGCCAAACTGCCATCGCCAACCCGCCTGTCAAGCGTGGCGATTCTGACTAAATCCTGTTTTTGGAGAAGTCCGTGTCTCAAAAAATCATTGTTATGAACCCAGTTATTTAAGTTAGAAGATTCGTCATTTTTATACATTAATTCATTTATTCAACGCCCCGTTGGTCTAGTGGTTTAAATACTGGTCCCGGGTTCGATCGCATTTTAGAAGACCTATACATAGATACCCCATATGTATAGGTTGGAGTAAAAAAAAAATGTTTTAGTTCTATATATGGAGAGCCCCCCTTAAATATCATTATTTTTTAATTTTTGTATGAGAATCGTTAAGCGGTTAACAGGATACACCTACCTACCAAGTTTTAACTGTGTCATGCTAATACTAATACTCAGAATAAAGTGGCTGTGACATACGGACGGACGGACAGACAGACAGACAGACAGACTTAACGAATCTATAAGGGTTCCGTTTTTTGCCATTTGGCAACGGAACCCTAAAAATGGAAATAGTAACAGGAAGGAAGGCGAAAATCACATTTATTTCTATCATACGTTAAATGCAAATAAAAGTTTGTTTGTTTATTAATATTTGACTTTAAAAGTCACGCGTTGACTTTATCTTAGTTCGTTGACTGAAGAGACTGTGTAAATTCCTTGTCATATATAAACAAAACATATAAATGTATTATGTAGTTGTATATAGCAAGCAATGATGAGACAGATTTAGTGGCAGTGTTACATATATTCAAGACACATGACCGGTAGAAGACCCATGTCACTTCAAAAAAAAAAATCCGCCGTGAATTTGATTGGTATCCTATAACTTAGGTTAGGTGGTTAGAACAGCGATTCTATAGACGAAGCGCTAGACCTGAGCATAACGTAATGAAGTAGTACCATTATTAGTTTTACTAATTCTAATAAGCATGGCAATTAAAATGGCGAAATCTTCCTTCTGAAGAGGTCTGTGTGATGATAATAATTAAGTGAAAAGTATCCATAAACTAAATGTGAACAAAAGCTAGAATATAGGATTTTTTTCATTGATTGTTGGGCAGTTATGTTAGGAGTGAAATTGAGTGACAGGATAAGAAATAGTGTGATAAGAGAACGTTGTGGTGTGAAAGTAGATATTGTCACACGGATTGAGAAAGGGATGCTTAGATGGTTTGGGCATGTAGAGAGGATGAATGAGAGAAGAATGACTAGACAGATCTACAAGACGAGTGTGAAAGGGAACGTTGAAAGAGGAAGGCCTAGACGAACTTATCACGATCAAATCGGGGAAGTTCTGAAGAAAGGTCAGGTCAAGAGTACTCTAAACCGACGAGCATGCATGAAAAGATTGATGAATGTGGAAGAAGCGAAAGATGTATGCCAGGATCGTAGTAAGTGGAAGGCCTTGGTCTCTGCCTACCCCGTTGGGAAGGAGGCGTGATAATATGTATGTATGTATGTATGTATGTTGTTGGGCAGTTAGGCACCGTTTTGATAATAACTTTATTTACTCATACTTTTATCTATCTATGCTTTCCTTAACCCTTATGCCCAAATTGCCCAAGTATTTATTTTTTTCCATTTTTTTTCAGCTTTATGTTAATTGTATAAGGTTTAAAGTATAATAGAAATATTTAACTTCTGTCTATCTAAAGTCAAATTATTGCATATCGTTTTAATTTCTTTTTCGAAGCCTGTCAACCTTAAGTATTCATTAAATGGTATTTAAAACAGCGAAGCACGACGGAAGACAGATTCTTAATTAACTTTCAACGTTATTTTTTAAAATACTGAACAACTCATAATATTAGCGGGTTTTCCACCGCGAGCAGAGTAAGCCTATTAATGTCTCAGTTTACCTCGCTACACAAAATATGCTGTGAGAAGGAAAAAACTTTTGCACAAAAAATCTTTTGAGAGCACTAAGATTTTTAGAAAAACATAAATCAATAAGGACTTTACCAAACGTCATAGATGTAATCTTCTTAATATATTTTATATATTTTACGTGTCACGTTGTTTGTCCGCGATGGACTCCTAAACTACTTAACCGATTTTTAATCAAAATTGCACACAGTGTGCAGTTTGATCCAACTGAAAAGATAGGATAGCTTACATCTAAATTTATAGTCGCAATATTATTTTATTGCAAATTTTCTGTGTAACATGGTAAGGTAAACGCCATATTAGATACCAATGACATTGTGTGACGTCTAACCTCAAAATCCAAATATATTATTCTGAGGCGATACGAAGTTCGCGGGCTCAGCTAGTAAAAATATAAAAATCCTAACATCCGTATAGTCACTGAAACCACGAACCCTTTGATAGTTTTAACTGCAACAATTCACAGTTAGACTAAATTGTAAATTACTTAAAGGCCATTTCCAATAGCCTATCTATCTTCAGTTTTGGCATATCGGAGATAGTAAACAACTTCTGTCTTTGTTTTTCTGGACGGCAAAAACAGAGATCGAAACTGTTTCCTATCTCCGATATGCCAAAACTGAAGATAGATAGGTTATTGGAAATGGCCGTAAGTGGACTACTAGAGCTAACTGCTACCCCTAATTGATTTAATTTTATTACTTCTAAACAAAATTAATTCTTAAAAACTAGAACAGTATCATTTTAGCAAATTACCTCCAGTATTTATTGAGTCACTGTTAACCAAAATAGACCTACGACCTACTCAGTGACCACCAATTTGGTTTTAGCCGTGGTTGGTCAACTGGGGATCTTCTTGTGTACGTTACGCATTGCTGGGGCGAGGCAATCAAAAAACATGGCGAGGTACTGGCTATATCGCTTGAAATTTCGAAAACCTTCGACCGGGTTTGGCATGCTAGTGTGCTAAGCAAACTTCCAGCGTACGGTATCTCTGCGGACTTTTGCAACTGGGTTTCAGATTTCCTGAGTGAGCGGTTGATCAGGGTCGTCATTGATGGCTGCTCTTCTGACCTTACGGATGCCGGAGTTCTTCAGGGATCCGTTCTCTCTGCGACTCTCTTCTTGCTGCACATCAACGATCTGCTTCTGCCCCGAATTGTTGAGTATGCAGACGACAGCATGGTCACAGAGAGATATCTATTCAGCGCCAATGTCAGCAGTGAGGATGTCCGTTCTTTACGAGAGGCCATGGTCGAGCAAACTAACTTGACCTTAAGTTATGTCTCCCAATGGGGTGACAACAATTTGGTCAATTTTAATGCCATCAAAACACAGCCGTGCCTGTTCTCCGCAAAAGGAGTCCTTTCATCTTGACTCCTACTTTCCGGGGTACCACAGTAAAAGTTACCGACAGCTTAGCATGAACCTTCTTAGCATGAAGTTAACATCCTACCTTAACTTCGGCGACACTATTGAGTCTAAGGCCAAATCTGCGGCCAAAAAGCTGGGAATCCTAAATAAGGTTAGACGATACTTCACGCCGAAACAGCTCTTAATTCTATATAAAACGCAAGTTCGATCGTGCATGGAGTATTGTTCTCACCTCTGGGATGGTTCGGCCAAATACCAGCTGGCTGCACTTGACTCGATAGAACGCATAGCCAGAAAAATTATTGGAGACGATGAGCTGGTGAAAACTAAGCTTCATAGTCTGGGCCACCAACGCAGAGTTGCTTGCCTGTCGGTTTTTTACAGGTTGTACTTCTGAGAGTGTACTCTTGAGCTGTATGAGCTCATTCCTTCCTCCTTCCTATCTTCGGGAATCCAGGCTCACTGCAAGTTATCATCCCTTCCTGGTTGATATACCGCGATCGCGTACCAAGCGCTTTTCCTCTTCCTTTGTGATGCGCACTGTCAAGGAGTGGAATGCCCTGCCAGCATCTGTTTTCCCGAAAGACTATAACCCTAAAATTTTTAAAGCTAGTGTGTATAGGCTGCTTCTGGGTAAGCTCGTTCCATCTTAGGCTTCTTCTTAACCGTAGAGTTAAGTATGTAGTCAAGAGCAAGCCCATTGAATATTAAAAAAACTGCTTTTCATTCTGGCATTCTTTCGTATGTATGTACACTATTGCTAAAAGCGGCCGCTTTTGGCGTTAGCGACAAATTTGACTTTATAAACAAATAAATGAAAAGTTCAATGTTATTCAATAAATACATAAGATAATTTGCTAAAATTATACTGTTCTAGATTTTGAAAAATTGATTTGTTAAAAATATTAAAATTAAATCAATAAATTGGGGGCAGCACAAAGTCCCCTTAAGCTTTCTAAACACAACCTTATAATATTTATTATTATACTTACCATTTTTAGGCGTTAGTGTAACGATCTTTACTAAAATTTTTGGCGTTCTGGTTTTATTCGTGTTTCGGAAAGCAGTTTAGGGCGTTGGTCCCAGGTTCTTTTGCGCGATTGAAGTGGAAAAACAAATCATGTCTGGGGTCTTTCGTAGGAACAGTATAGCCTTTTCCTTCACCAGACTATTCTTGAATGATATGAAAAAAACCAGGTACATATTATTAGTTCATATCAAGTTCCATTTACCTAAGGCTGAATTTTATTTACTTTTAAACTTTCGTGTTTTATATAACTATTTAAAAACGTCAGGCAAAACAAGGTATGTTCGCGTTTAAATCCCGTTATACCTTTTGAAATAGTCAACATTTTATTTTCAAAAAGATGTTAGTTTGGTTGTGAAGAGACTTACCAAACAAAATATTGATGACTTTGAGGGTCATTGTGGTTTGTATACATTCAAAAAATTTTCAAAAGTCAGACGCTGCTATGAACTACAAAATAAAGAAAATTACAAATATGGAAAGGTTTTTATCATGTCATCATCTTTCAGTACCTATTCCATCCATCTTTCAAAACAGAAATCTGTTTCAAAATTGTTTTATTTATTGTTTCGTGTACTGAGTAAAATAAATGTCAACAACTGTTACTTAACAAATATTATAATATAATTGGATTCCTATACTTTATACAAAATATACACAAGTTACCACTAGCGCGGTATTTCAATACAGCATTGTATTGTTCTGTGGTTTTCAATATAATACAATCTTTACCAAATAATAATCAGTCTTGCGTCCTCTAAAAGACGGATTAAATGAGGTAAAAAATTAAATACTGCTTTGTTTTTAAATGCACCACCATTCTTTAAAATAGAGATCGTATAACATTTTCTATTAATTTTCTAAAAATATATAATAAAGTTTGTGTTATAAATAATTAATACCGTTAAAAAAATAACGGCAGTTGTTAACATAGTGCACGGTTCTAAGAAAATGTTATAACTATCACAATAGCAGTTCACGACTAGGCTGCGATTTAATTTTAAAAATAACGTTGTTATAACGTAATCACGCTCTGACAGCGACAGCTGACGGTCTTCTCTCTTCGTTTGTGATAGTAACGGTAGCTGGTGGTTCGACTAACTCGCTACTTCTCGCGTTATTGTTATTCGTTGCGTTAATACCGGTATGGACTGCCGGTATGTCGGGGTTGGAGGAGCCTTGAGCCATAGCGTGGGTTATAGGCTGTGTGATCGGTTGCTGGCCTTGATATCCTGGATACTGGATCCCCATGACCTCATCGTAGCTAGGTGGTGCCATGGCTTCTGTAATTTAGAGAAAAATATGCTTTAGTAAAGGTAAACTAATTGCCATTGCAATACAGGTCATTCTTAAGCTTGTATAGGCATAATCACAACGCTTAATAAATGCGGCGGCGCGAAATCTCAAACTTTTACTGCCTGACCCGGGAATCGAACCCGGGACCCCGAGATCTTGGCCCGGTGTTCAAACCGCTAGACCAACGGGACGTTACTGAAATATGCCACTCAGAAATGTTTTAGCAACGAGCTGGTTTTCTATAGCCGCTTGACTGATGGTGAAGAAAGATGCTTTGGCCCGTCTTCTCCTAGGTATATTAGCTGCCTCTAAACATTCCTGCAGAAGACGTGTGGCACTTTTTTAGGCCGACAAACTGCTCTTAGACTATCAGATAATTCGTCACACTTATCTCAGCCACACGGCACCCAGTGCTGAATATAGGCTTTTCCTAAGGATCTCCACAACAATAGGTTCCGTGACCCCCACTTTCCTCAACCTTCAGTAAAGTTCAGTAAATCAATCATCAGCTCTGCCATTCTTCGAGCGATGTCGGATATTTTAGTTCTCCTACGCATAGTAATTAGTTGGGATCTAATCAATTAATTAATTAATTAAGAACTAAGTTATTCAATATTACTCGAAGAATTTCTGAGCTGAAGTAGCAATGGGCGGAACACATTAAGAACCCATAGCTGTTGGGGAAAGGTTCTGGAATGATGACGACGTTCTCTGGCTGGATTAGCTGAACTAATTCCATGTTCAAGGTCGAGTATACATGCTGGATGCAGGCAACAAGAGGAATCGTCGGGAGTTTCTGCTTAGCATTGGCTGCTTAGCATTGGTAAGAGGCCTAATTCGATATTTTAATCAAGGATTTGTATTTTCAGTAAACACAACTGTTTCAACATTTATAAAGCTGTTGCATATTAACCGATTGTAAATTATTTGTAAAAGTATTTCTCTCCGATGTTGGAGGCTGATAAAACTTTATGCTTACAGCGCTTGAAGTAAATTCGTACTACATAAAATTTTTTTGGTAGCTCTATTGATTAGAAAAATCGCCCGATAAGCTGATGAAGCACCGTCGAAAAAATTTATGGAATGGTCTTTTGCAATTCCAAGGATTTTGATGTCGGTGTGAATATACTAACCATATTTGGGAGGTGGCGGCAAGTTGGCAGGACTGACGAAGATTGTAGGCTCCCCAGGCATCGACAGCTGCCGGGTCCGAGTACCCGTGTACATTCGCCTCTGCTGCGCACTCCGCGTTTTTTGCCCTGGAAATAATGAGAGGAATAGGTCAATTACTGTAGATGGATGTTGAGGATTGATATTGTTGATAATAAATATAATTATTATCGTAAAAAGTTTATCGGAATATTTATCTTCAATGGATTGTTTAAGAGTGAGGCGTCAATATCAATAAACAGAACAATAGCTCCGCAATAAAGATTTTAGGCATTAAAAGAAAGTTTGAGTGTCATCGTTATTTTGCATTCAGTCAAAGTTTCCGCATGCTTTTATAAAACACAATGCATAGAAATAAAAAATATTAAAAAATCCTTCTATTGTACAGACAATGGCAGGTCAACCTACCCAAAAAGTTAAAGGTCATTGAATTGATTTTGAACTCTTAAATCAAACAAGTAGAGATCAATATCAATTGAGAAAATTGGCGTTTTGTGGTAGGTTGACGTGCTGTTGTCTGTAACTAAATAATCGATATTTTTATATCCTACCTACATGATAAGTACCATCTTATCATATTGACGTCTTTATTCTTTTGATTGTTGACAAGTTATATATACAGCTATTATTTATAGGTAATTATAAATGTATTCTGCGTAGTAAAGGTTTCGTTTGAGATACATATTCTTAGAGAATGGAGAATTGCATTACAGCCTGCCACTGCCACGGGAGAAGTTTAGGCTAGTGCTGAGGAGAAGCAGCTCAGAAAATGTCGAATAAAAAAAGGCCGAAAAACAAATGCCCTACTTTACTCAGTCTGAATTCTGGAAGTGGTTGGGATACGCAATCTGTTGGGTTGACCGAAGTTAGTGGAAGATGTATAAATGCTATAAATGTTAATTATTACACATCTTTGTGCTACGGAAACTTTAGGCCCCGAAGGTCTATAAATTTACAGATTTAATTTATTAAAACTCTTGCCTTACAGCTCCTTTACCAAATAAAAGTGTGCCATCATGTTAGGATTGAGGCAACCCACATTTTTTTTTAATAACTTCATCAGTCAACAATAGCGCTGGACATAATGCTTTCTATAAAAGCTTTTCCAGAAGGAGAATTATGTCATTATCAATTTGCAAGTTCTCTATTAGAGGTGGGTTGGCGAGAGCAATTTAACCAACGGAACAAAAAAATACTGGTGGCCTAATGATCTTCTTCTTACAGTACTACTTCTCTTTTGGTTATCTCATTCGACACCTATAGATAAGAAGGGACAGTAATATTCTATCTCAGTCCAACATCACACAGCCAACCAAATGGCTTATAATAGGCTTCGATTACTTTAACATTGGTTTGAAACATGAAAAAACTTGTGATCACTTTATCGCTATCACTTCACACTTGTCCGATAAAATCCACATGACCAACTACACAAAAATATTACTTCTCGCAATGATCCTAAGGCAGAAGAAGATCAGGAGCCAAGATATCAGCATGATGAGTAGCACCATCATGTACCAGAAAGCCATATGCGTGAGTTCATTAGGCCTTCCTTCTTCCTCATATTTGCTGGTGGTCTGATCGAAATCATCAGGGAAGTCGTAATTCGGTTGGCCGTATATTGGAGGCATATTTGACAAATACATTTGAACAAATGATTGCAATACTCTCCTTCACAAATCAAATTACATCAGGTTTTAACACTCTTGACTGTTATTCAAAACAGTGGAGTATCAAAAACTCAAAACTATTTGAGTACGAACTGTAAAAATGTCACTGGTTGTTCACAATTTCACAACACTTCAATTTGTTAATTATTTTTAACATATTGATATTTCTCTCTCTCACATCGACACGTGCCTCAATAACGTTCTTAGTTCTTAGAAATGGATTCGATGAGTAAGAAATCTTGAAATTTTTATCTCATCTGTATCAATAATATCTGTAGATTACAAACCACTTGAAGACATCTTTTTATCTTAGTTTTATCGTATTACCTTTCAGAGTGACAAAGGATTTTGACTCTTAAACAATTCTGTTTTTATTTATGTTGAAAGAGGGAGATTATTTACGAAACTAAGAAGTTCGAATTAATTTAAGAAAACTGGTAGGGCTGTATTCTACGGCTAAATTTATTAATGAAACTAATAATAGTTATAACATAACCAAAAATATTGCTGTAACACCAATAGCTTATAGCGTCTTGGTCGTTCAAGTGATTGGTTTAAGTTTCACCTTAAGTAATCTAGATTTTTATTCAGGGCTTTCTATTTTCGATTAATGTTAAATATGCAAATTAATTGGATGGGAGTATCTAATCAAGAAAGAAAGTGTAATTCACAATATATTTACTGTTGTTAATATACAGAAATTTTAGACTTTTAAATTAACTAGCTAAACTTGTAAAATAACTAGCCACATTGGCTGCAGCGACTTGTGTACGGAAATATTTATAATACTTGTGACAAAATATTAAGAATTGAGAAAAAAAACTTTGTAGATTATGCTTTCAAGTAACATTATTTGAGTCAACTTCAATGCAGTTCTAACATTGCTTAAATTTAGCAGTAATAGGTTTAGTTTATTATCAAAAATATTACTTCGCGAGATGAGCTTGAGACAGTGTAAAATCAGGACCGAAACCAGCAGCAATATAAACACTCCTATCAAAGAATACCACAGAGACATAGACGATGATTTTTTTTGATTATTGTCAGGAAAACTGAGGTCAGTTTGACTGTACATTGGCGGCATATTAGTCACGAACATTTAAACAAATGTTTGGAATATGCTTTTTTCATAAAATGCTATATCCGTGATATTATTTGTGGTACAAAACACACTAGACTGTTAGTTTAAAACAGTAAGGTATTTACAAACTAATCTGATTCAAAAATATTTCTATATTATCACTTTCACTTCACTTATGCTGATTTTTATTTGAAACATCTTGCTACATCTCTCTTGCATCGAAACCTCTCACAATATTGTTTTTAGCTTAGTTTAAAAGTGTAACACAAACTTGACAAATTTCCCAAATTTTATCACTGAGATAATACGTATCAGCAATATCTATGGATTTCATTGTATTTGAAGATATGTTAAAGACACATTATCTTAGCTTTATCGACTTCTTTAAAATGAACTCTAAAACGTTTTCAAGACCTGTGACCACCTATGTAACGCCATACCGAATGTAATCTTTCTATTTCTCACGAAGGTCATAAAATTGAAGAAGTCGACAACTTTTCACTGCTTGGAATCACAATGGACACCACACTTTCCTAGAAGCATCATGTGGAAACTGTGACCAACAGACTCTGTAGCTTTGCGTACGCTCTGCGTGAGCTTCGTAGATGTACGAATGAAGAGTGTGCACTCACGGCGTATCATAGCCATGCCACTGCTTGGATACGGTATGGAATTATTTTCTGGGGTAACTCGACCGATGTACACTCAATATTCGTCTTGCAAAAACGGTGCCTCCGAATCATATCACTAATAGCACCAAGAGACTCGTGCAGGATGGTATTTGTTAAGTACAGAATGCTCACAGTCACTTGCTTATACATCTATGAACTGTGCCGCTTCGTGAGAAGGCACAGCAAGTATTTTCAACGCATCGGCGACATGTCAAGGCGTTATGGTTCGCGTCGCGAAAATGATCGTGTACTACCCGCGCTGCGGCTTGCTCTGTATAGAAATGGTCCGTATTTTATGCCTGTCAAAGTTTATAATCATATGCCAAAATATGTAAAGGCCCTCCAAGGTGGAAAGTATGAAAGTGCAATAAAGGATTTACTAATCCAGAAAGCATACTATGACATTAAAGAATATTTTGAAGACAAATTATAATTAATTAAATACATGAATATAATTTATTTTCTATTTTTGACATTTTTTTTTCTTAATACATATGTTTATATAGATTCTTTCTTTGACATGTAAATTTTATTGTAAATGACTTAATTATTGTATTTAGTAATTGTTATTGACATTTTTATAATGGTTGCATTATTTCATTTACGTGTTTACAATTGACATCAAAATTCACAATGCCTAGAAAAGGTAAATTTGTAACCAAAAGTACTGACATTACTGTATCTTTTGTTACAAATTTAATGTGATTAAATGAATATGAATATGAATATGAATAATTTGACAAATTCTCAACAATGTGATACTGTTGTTTTAAATGCAAGAAATATGCCTCTTGATTCATTATCTTTTATATATGTGTGATATTTAGCCAAGAACAACCATGGGTCAAACAAAGTTCCACCGCCAACAATAAACAAGAAGCGACTAGTGCCAGAAACTAGAAACGAACTGTCGAGCAGCGGAAAGCGATTAATTGTATAAATGTAAATGTATATCTACCATAACTGCTCATTTTGAGGCACATAATAATAAATGACATCAGCAACACTGTACTAAACACAGATATGTATGCCACAATTGGACCACTAGCAACACTATCGCTTGCAACGTTATCTTCTACCATTGGCGCCATTTTTCCAACCACTTTGAACCCAAACTGTTTTAATACAAAACAGTTGAAAGTAGATAATCCAAATATCACGCTAACAGTTGATCAAACAAGCACTAGGTAACTAATCACATCTAAACGTTTACAACACTTCACTTTTTCCCTTTAAGCACACGATGTGTAAGATTCGCAATGCAGATTCACAATGAGATATTTTGATAGCTGTATCATAAGAACCATTAATAACTTATGTATTACAGAATATCTGTAACCTATTTTACAATTTTATGCCCTATGTGCTGAACATAAAAATGAAATATGCAAAACTTATAGCATATTTAATTCATAGCGTGACCTTATCTTAAAAGTAATAGATCATTCATCCGATAGCACGTCAGATAATATTCGCTGTACATTTTCTTTATACAAGAATAACTCAAACTTAAATTTATTGTTATTAATATCAATTCAAATTTGATTCACCTTTTCTTTTCTTTTTAATTTGACACTTTTCCATAAATAATATCAGTTTTACTTGAATTGGAAATAATTCGCATATTTTCCAGTTTGAATGAAATGATAACTTAGAAACTAACTCCTGTGCTGTATTATGTAGCCATTGAGATAATAAAGGGACTTGAATATTAACATGACATATTTTTATCATTGTTGAAAACAAAATTGAGAGAAAAGAGACAGCGATCATTGTTGCGACAGGTTGTACTTAAAGCGCAGCCTAATGTCAAATGGGTGCACATTGTATTTAGCTGGGACACGTTTTGGCGCTGATCGTGACTGCACATAACCCTACATGGATCAGCGCCAAAGTTGAATGAGACGCTATTAACGGTAAATAAATAATTTTTCTTTCTTTCTTTCATTCTTTCTTTCTTTCTATTGCACAATTTATAGTGTCATAGAGCAGGATAATATTAAGGAAAGCATAATACCTATGACGACCGTTGTTTGTTTGATGACGTCATATCGTAAGACAAATTGTTATCACCACACAATGCAATATCATGATAAATAAAATAACATACCACGAAGTATGTATGTACAGTTAATTTTATATCTTCGGAAATCGCTGCACCTTTTTTATAGGTATAGAGATCAATATCGCATAGTCACTACGTTGTTCAAATAAGTTAAAGAAGTCTATAGCCAGCTATATAGGGGCCTCCATATGTCCGACTCCGTGTGTCTAAAAAGAATACTGACTGCGTATATAATATATAACTCTAATATATAACTCTAATCTTGGAGAGAGAGAGCTATATTACCTTGGTCGCTTTCTGTTTATCTAAAATCTTAATAAACGCGTATTAAACCTTTAAATATATCTTTCGTTTCAATTTATAGTGGTTACTTTAATTAAGGAAACTAATAAATGTTACTTTAATGTAGGTAATAGTATTATAATTTATCTGTGGTAATGATAAAGCATTAGAAACATTAACTCTTTTACGCTTTTGAGGACCAAATTAATCAGTACTTTAGAGAATATATAGAATATATATTCTTGGTTTTATTTATTTTGATAAAGTTCTTGAGCAAAAAAGTATTTAAAATCTGGAAATACTTACAGTATGCTTTAAATATTAATAATATCACAATCAATAAAAACGAGGCAAAAACGACTATGGTTGAGTAGTCAGCCATTGTTTTAGGTTCACTGATCTACTATAGTGTTAATAGGCGGAGTGTTCAACAATAACTAACATTATTGCTGTGATTTCGCACAATCTTATCATGTACTAACGATATTTTAAATGCGAATTGACACTTTTTGACAAATTACAATAAAATTTACTTCAAGAAGTAGTAAGAACTTATGTTATTCGTAAAACTGAGAAAATTATTATTCAGAAGTTACGGTCTTGAGATGAAACAGATGAAAGAATCTAAATTAAAATTGGAATAAGGACACTAGTAAAATAATACCGTGAAGAAATCAACACGTTCAGATAACGATAAAACTGAAAACTGACATTACAAGACAAACCTGGTGGTGTTGAAGTGCAGCGGTCCAACTATGGGAGGGTCTGGGTGCAATTCCCGGTCAGATCATTAAGGAAACGATCTTAATTCTAAATTGGCTTATTGTGTCTCAAAGTGGTTAGAGAGTCTGAAAGTCATGCCAAAGGCCTATTCTCTGACACTAAGTCTAGTGATACCTGAAGGACAGCATAAAGAAAAACAACTAGTCGAGTGATTTCAGCGGCGATAAAATGAGTGCTGTCGAAAAATCAGCAGCGACTACTCTCCACGACTGAAGATGATGGGCAAATCCTGGCTTTGGAGAGGATCGTATGCATTAAGCTTCTAAAGGGTACCTACTACACAAAATCGCGACTGCTTGCCGCTTGTACAGGTGGCTACATAAAGAGGACTTGGACGTAGTAACGGAGAGTTTGCATTTTCGACAGCCTTGCAGCTGGCGTAGTAGCTATAATTTTTTAAAGGAAAACATTGGAACTTTAGAATGACCACATTACGTGTAAATAAAAGTTTAAAGTATTTTTCATTAACACGAATCAGAAAGATATGCGACGGTTTCAGTCTACTTATCATATAATTATGCGTTGATAACGTTGTCCGGGTACTAAACGTATCTTATTGCAAATTTGCTTCATATTTACACTTTTTTGGACATCATGTAAGTATAACTTCATGTCTAACCTATTTGTTAAGAGCTACCTTCCTTCAAATGTTTCTGATTATACTATCTGAAAGAGCGGTTTCTTCTGATAATTGCCTTTTCTGTCTAAAAGGAGTCTTCGGTCACTAGCTTGAAATAACTGTATTTATTATAACAAAGTCTTAACACCCCAAAAAAGAAATTTTAAATCCTTACGTCTCTTGAAGTATGTTCCAATGCACAAACACACCCACACCAGGGCCAAGGTTGCAAACATAACCACTCCAGCAAATGATCCAGCGTCCATTTTGATTCACTACTTTATTGCTATAAATTTCTATATCGTGCTAGCATGTGGGTGGAGCACACTTATCTTATCAATTTCGTCTAACCGATTATCGGACGATGGAAATTTATAAAAACTGGCTGTAATTTTTGCAAATTAATTTATTGTTGACTACAATGTTTGTACTTTTGTTTTATCATCCTACAGTTTACTAAACATCGCTATGACTTTTATTAGGTTTCTCCTGGTACTGTGATTTGATTTAAATAGCATTCTACTTCCTGTTCGCTGATATACCAGAATGTGACATATTTGTAGATGGAATGAGATTTTGTTGAATTTATGTGACTTAATTATGCTCTTCCATTTGGAAATTTGAAATTTTATGCTATGATTGTGCAATTTATTTCGTGTGTTAATGTTGGTGACAATAAAACCTCTTCACGTATTGCTATAATATTAAATGATGATCACTAGGATTGACAATCTTAAACCAGTAATATCTTTAGCTAAATATAATGAAAATGCTTTGGATACTTACGATATGTCATGAGAATAATTCTCAATATCAACAAACAAAAGAATATCCCGAAGAATATGTAAATCGGTGAAGAAGAGTACATTTGTATGTTTTTATGGCACTGTTCTGATATTAAATACTTTACAATCGATTATAAAAATTTACGAAAGTTTTAATATTAATTTTGCAGTAAATTGGCACAATCTTATCTATTAATAATTCCGATAAACGACTGACGAGCACAAGAAATATTAATTCACTAGACTACCAGCTGTTAACAAATAAATTTAATTTAGAGATATTACATATAAAAATGCTAAATTAATCTTTGAAGATAAAGCCGATTGTTATTTGAATGTTTTTGCGCATGATATCTTAAGTAATATCTTTAATTTCGAATTGATTATATTTATCTGGCAACTTTTAAGTACAATCAAGTGCTAATGAACCTACAACTAAAAGTTGTGTCATGGAATTGCTCTTTATTCATTTGATTTATTCATTTTTCAGTTGACAATCAAATGTAGGGATTTGAATTTTTTGGAGTTTAGCGTAGGTACTGGTATATAATGAAAACAAATCATAATCGGAAAATATAATCGCTACATGCTATATTTTAGGAGAACTCGAATTTAAATAGTTGAATTTGCGAAACTTTTAAGATTATTCTGAGAACAAAAATAATGACCATCATTCCATATTCTAAAGAGTCAATGTCAAATAACGGGCAGTGAAATTAAACGATACTTGGCATATTTTCCCTGGATAGAATCAGAAACGAGGAAATCCCTACGAGAACTTAGGGTAACAGACATCGTTCGAAGAATTGCTGAGCTGAAGTAATGAAATGCATTAGTTTGCAGTTAGAAATGGACTAATTTTATTTGTCAGATACAGAACAGATTAAAATACTAGACACAGACAATATGTCAAACATACGTAACCATAGACAGGGTTAGAATATTTTATAATTACATTTTGATTACTTTGCAATACAAAGTGTCAGTGGGCGGGACACATAGCAAGGAGTAATGGGCATTTGGGCGGTAAAGTTCTAGAATTGCGACTGGACGTAGATCTAGGCCTATTGGCAGCTGAATGGAAGGTTTGGCAAAGGTTGCGGGAAGTCGCTAGATGTGAAATGATTGTCATGAAAATCCTTAAGGAAGGTCTATTCAGAGTAGTGGACGTCGTTTGGGTGAGGAGATATTAAGAATATTTTAATACTTGTCTTTTAAGTTTTGTTACAATATAAAAACTCTCCTAGCATCAGATAAATTCATAATAAGATTTTTCATGAAATAAATATCAAAATCAACTTACAATACTGCCGCGCCGAACTGATTAGCACAAATAATAATATTGCAACCAAGAAAACGATCCAAAACAAATACGAAACTGATGAGTAATACATTGTTAAAAGCAGAGAATTTAAAAAACTAATAAAACTGAATTTCAATTTTTTTTGTATTACATCACTTAATGAGTCATACGCAAAAACTTTTTAGCGAAATCGTTTTTGATTGAGAAGCATGTTCTCGACTGGGGTATTAAACAAATATTTATAATTGATAAACCGAGTAAATTTTTTTCTTATCAGCTAATCGCATTTTGATAAAACTAGTAAAAGTGACGACAATTTTTACGACTGTTCGAACAATTGTTATTTTAGAGCCCATGATATTATATCAGCGCTACGCACAGAATAAATCAATATAAATATAAGCATGTATACTTAGTGTACATAATGGCAGTGTTATTTTAATATTCTTGCCAAAATTGTTTATACTATAAAATTCAATATTGGTTTTGCTATTTATTTTTAAACACGCTGTCAGGCGCACTAGCTGCTTAAGGTCCATTCAGCAGAGACCCCGCCGAGCAAAATAAATCGTCTGTGCGCGTCATAGCGTCTTACAAAACTAAAAGTCTGAATCAAAATTTAATAATTTCCAAAAAAAATATTTAGTTAAAAAATAAATAACACAACGGTCCAATAACGTGGGTTTCATTTGCCAGGTGGTTCAAAAAGCGCGTAACGTGAAGGAAACCTTTCTTTAACATCAAAACTATATAAAACTTGACAAAATGTGTTGACAAACTTACTCCGACCCATCTTCCGCAAACCTCGTCAGGGGCTGGTACCGCTGCTTCTACAGCATCCCTCAAGCGTCGCAAGTAAGTAGGGCTACAAAGCTTCTACATATTTGAGCCGTTTGGGGTCGAGACACTTGGTCCGTGGGGACCTGGCGCTCATCGGCTGAACAGCCAGTTAGCGAAGCGGCTGATCGTCGGTACGTACAGGCGAGAGGAGGGCTGGCGCATTTCGCGGTCAACGTATCAGTTTGACCATTCAACGCGGAAATGCGGCGCCTTCTCGGTACTATGTCGCGATCACTGGACTGCGATTTGGGACACATTTTTACTTGTAAATATTTTTGATTCTGTTTTGTATTTTGTATTAGGTAGGCTTTTTTAATATTAGATTTTAAGTTTTGTTTTAACTTGAACTGTAAATTGATGAAATTAAATAATATGAAGTTTAAAAAATAAAAGTCAATTACAAATTATTTCAGGTTTTAAAAAGAACAAATTTAGTATAAGAGTAATCAAAGTCAGTTTTATTTCTGCCGATCCGGGAGGTGTCTTAACACGTTCCAATGTTTTTTTACCTACTATTGCTTCGGCACAAGTGCGGTTTTTGGTACTAAGAAGAAGCTGCAGCGCAAGAATCTTTGGTCACTTTTGCAAGCCTCTTTTAAAAAAGTTAAATTTACAAAAATATGTATTTAGTTTTTTATTATTGAAATAATCATTGTAAAAGATGATGCAATAATTATGATAGGAATCAAATGTTTCCTCATAGTCAGGAATTGGACTGTTTTACTACGAAATACGTAAACAAGCGACTATAATTGTTTCCTCATTGACATGCCGATTAGTAATATTATGGACACTTAATTTCAAATTATACCTACTATCCAAAATGTAATTAAAAAATAACTGTATTTTTTCAAACGCCATATCTTGTTCCAAGGCAGGATACTCGTACGTTTGATTTCGGAAGGCTAAGTAGAAAACTAAATTAGCTAAAAACATTGATGTAACTTATCAAAAAAACCGGCCAAGTGCGAGTCGGTGTCGGACTCGCGCATTGAGGGTTCCGTACAAACTTTAACTGAATTGGGGGTCCACTTACTTCCACTTAGCCAAAATACTACAATATTTAATTGACTACAAAAATAACTTTGTTTTTCATAGTGTTTGTATAAAGAACAAAGTTATATTTGCGGTTGTTAAAAATATGATATTTCTCAAAAACTACCGGTTGGATCTCACTTAAACCAATTTTTGTAAGTACATATTTGTTAAGATCTATATTATGTATTTTTATAAAAAAAATCACTTGTTTAGTTTAAAAGTTAGAGGGAGGGACGCCCATTTTACCACTTTAAAAGCGTCTATCTTCCAAACGTTAGACTTTTGGATTAAATGGTTCTAGGAACCTCCATGTCATTTTAAAAGACCTTTCCATAGATACCCCATACGCTAAGGTAAAAAAAAATTTTTTGTTTTAGTTCTATGTATGGGAAGCCCCCCTTAAATATAATTATTTTTTTATTTTTTGTATGAGAATCGTAAAGCGGTTAACAGGATACACCTACCTACCAAGTTTCAACTGTGTAATGGTAATACTTTCAGAATAAAGTGGCTGTTACATACGGACGGACGGACAGACAGACAGACATACAAACAGACAGACAGACAGACTTGACGAAACTATAAGGGTTCCGTTTTCTGCCATTCAGCTACGGAACCCTAAAAACTAGATCCGCATCAACGTCAAAAAATGTTTAAATAAATAAATAAATAAAATAAATATTTTAAGACATGCCTCACTGGGCCACACAGAGCCATCTAGTCCCAAATTAAGGTAGTATTAAGTACCCTGTCGTATGGGGTACTAGACAACCGATAATCTTACATATATACTTTTTTTTTTTTTTGTAAATACATACTTATAATACATAGAAAACACCCAGACCAGTACAAACAGACATGTCCATGCACACAAATATTTGTACTGTGCGGGGATCGAACCCGCGACCCATGGCTCAGAAGCAGCGTTAAGTACCGCTGATCCAAATGGTCGTCAAATTTGACATAAGGGTACACATTCAATACCTACGGGTCCATTTTGGCTCAATTAAAGTTTTAAGGCCGAAATTGCTCTTCCTAACGATTTGCAATCCGAAAGATCACCCTTCCTAAAAATTGCCTTTTTAGGGTTCCGTTGCCAAATGACAAAAAACGGAACCCTTATAGATTCGTCAAGTCTGTCTGTCTGTTTGTCTGTCTGTCTGTCCGTCCGTATGTCACAGCCACTTTATTCTGAAAGTATTAGCATGACACAGTTAAAACTTCGTAGGTAGGTGTATCCTGTTAAACGCTTAACGATTCTCATACAAAAAATAAAAAATAATGATATTTAAGGGGGGCTTCCCATATATAGAACTAAAACTTTTTTTTTTACTCAAACCTATACATATGGGGTATCTATGAATAGGTCTTCTAAAATAACATAAAAGTTCTTCGAACCATTTTTTCCAAAAGTCTAACATTTGGAAGATAGACGCTTCCAAAGTGGTAAAATGGGTGTCTCCCCCCCCTCTAACTTTTAAACTAAGCAAGTGAAAATTTTGAAAAAAATATATAATGTAGATCTTAACAAACACTTTCAACAAAAATTGGTTCGAACGAGATCGAACTGGTAGTTTTGAAAATCTAGCACATTTTCAACAACAGCAAACATAACTTTGTCCTCCATACAAACACTATCAAAAACAAAGTTATTTTGCAGTTAGTTTGCAGTCATCAAAATAATAATAAAATAATATAATAAAATATATTTATTTAGCACAAAACATAACAGTATAATACATATGAATCGATAACTGCCTACGCTAGGTAAAACCTGTATCGTAGGCAATTAAATTAAATATTGTGGTATTTTTGTTAAACTTGGTACGGAACCCTCAGTGCGCGAGTTCGACTCGCACTTGGCTGGTTTTTATATAATCAGTAGGCTTGCTCTTGACTACATACTTAACTCTACGCTTAAGAAAAAGCCTAAGATGGAGCAAGCTTACCCAAAAAGTGTCACTGGTTCTCCCACACACCAGCGGAACACAGAGGCACTGTTTGGCGCTGGACTCCGGCAGGAGGGTAGAATCCAGGCGGTCTCTTACGAAGCCTACCACCGCAGAGGGATCTGTTAGCCGTCATCATTGGTTAGAAAACCAAAGATGCCGTGGCCCAGGGTGGACCACTAGGAGGTAGATCCCACCACCCGAGAAAGTATATTTCTATCCTAAAGTTTTCATTCTTACAATTTGCAGTACTGACGATTTTCATAACACACATGTTTCTGAAAATTTAAATTAATAATATTGCTAATGTAAGATATTGAAACTCCTTCTGTTTCCCTATGAAGTCTTTTATCCCTAAACATAATTTATACATAATAATATTTTTACTGAGTGTTCAGAAATTCGTTAGTTTGTGAGCGTATTAAAAAAATGAAGATAACTTGAGAAAAATTATTCACTCATAAAAGAAAGTCAAGCCTGAACTCTATCTGTGGCTGACGCAAACAGCCGCCATGCCGATTTAATCAAATTAAAGCGACAAAATATTTGATAAAAACTTTTATGGCGGTATCACAAGAGTTATTGAATAAGGGTTTATAGCCGCAATTCTAGTTCATTCTCAGTCAGTTCTTCCATGATTATGGCTCTGAAATAGTGTCGAAATATCGAAAACTCATAAAAATAAAGGTGCATTGTGTTAACCTTTAAAAGAAAAAAAAAACGGCTCTATGGTATCTAAAACGCAAATTTCTTATAATTTTTGTAAGATTGTAATGTTTCTTTGTAACCGTAATATGCACTTAACAAAACTTAACAATATTTAGAGCATTTCACCACTATACCAGAATTTCAGAGAAACCATGTAGTAGCGGAGCAACGAGGGGCACTATTGCGTTGCTGAGAAAGATAGCTACTAGGAGATAATATACATCACGTTAGGTTTGGGAAGAGGGGAGAGGGGGGGGGGCACAGTCCACCGCTGGACACAAGTGATTGCAGCTCAACCTTTGCTGGAGAAAAGACAAAGCTAGTGTGTCTTTTCAGCAGTACTCTAATGCCTCTTACGACACCCATAAGAAGAAAAGCGGTGATACTATTCTATAATCAGTTAGAATCTTTTGTTACAAAGGACGTGTAAATGTATAAAAACCTAACTGACAATAACCTACCCGGTTTTAATGTATCGTAACGTAATCGGGAATCCTAGTGACAATGAGGAAGACGCGGTGATTCAATTTTTGCTTTAAATATTTACCTGGATGAATACCAAGCTCGGTTTAGGTCGAATTGAATTAAATGTTCTCAATTTTGAAATTTTGAATTTGTATCTATCCCACTGGACCGTATATCTTTTCGGGACCAAATATTGGAATTATAAAAGAGGTCAGGTACGTTCGAAGGAGATCAAAATGTTCGAGAACATCCACTTGGACACGAGTTTTTTTTTTAAATATTGGATAAGAGAAATGAAAATTAGTGTAGAGTTGTGTTTGTCTCTAAATACTGAAAGAAAACAATAAAACAACTAATCAAACATAGCTAAATCGGTAAAGAGCAGTGGTTGTTCAGTGTTTGAGGTCTAGTGCCTCAAATCTGTAGGTTCCAGTAAGCACCACTGTGCCGATATAGGTCAGATGTCTTTTACAAATATATCTGTCTCTTTCAGATACTTTAAGATATCTAATATACGGACATTGTGTTGCGGAGTCAGAATCGGATGCCATTGAAAAGATCATAGTGAGAAATTAACAAAACCAAAGTCAAGCGCAGCGAAGCCGATAAATCTTAACACTCAAGGACTCGCGCTTCAAATTGCAACACAAACGCTCGCTACCGGGTCCAGCGGACCCCGAAAATATCACGTGTTTATTTCAAAACTGCTTAATGAAAGTGGTTGGTATTTTTTAATATCGTTAATAATGTTCAAAAAGTAAACAAATATTCAATAAAATACGAATATTTAATGTTTTATCTTAATCAAATGGCCAGTACAAAAATATAAGGAATTTTGGCATAGTTATATGACTAAACTTAGACTAATGGTTATAAATTCTGTAACGATATATTTCAAACTAAATCTACTAAAAAAATGAATAAGATATCAATCATCATAGGAACAAGCAAAATCAACTTTCAAAATCAACAAATTAAGGATTATAATTTTTGGGATATAATCACTTGCCAACAGAGTTCTATAATTTTCTTCATCAAACTAAGCTATAAAAATTTACACAAGTCTTTTTCACTATACTATGGTCGAAAGGTACTAAGAACGGCAACCTCGAAAACTTCGTAATTTTTAAGTAATTCAACAAAATACAAGGGACTGGGTCCACTGGACCCATTAGCGAGTCCTTAAGTGTTAAGGATGCCACGTGAAGTGGCGAAACGAGTCAAGATTTTTCGGTTGTGGGTACTAATAATTGCATTATCTGTACTGCATGCATTTGTATAAGGAGGGCAGGCTGTTTTTTGCATGAACTAGTGCTTGCTCACTCGGTGTCGTTGTGGGTAGTGTGACACCTAAGCCGGTGTTAACGAGCGGAAATTATTAGCAAAATACATTTCAAAATTCATATTCAGTAAATTTGTTTTCACATATACTAAGGTTATAGTATACAGGATAAAATTTTAACCACCTTCCAAATTTTAATATATCAATCTACGAGACAAAAGACAAATGACGTATTTTTTCTTTTGGTATAGCCCAGTACAAAAATGTCAAGATAAAGCACTTAGAAAATGTCCGACAAAAATCTTAAATTTTAAATACGGCCGCCTAGCAACACTTTTTTTACGCGTTGCGCATCTCATTCATTCATTACGATACTATTCATAAGTTTTTGGTTTTTTCCTTTATTCCTTAACAGGTCTAGGACCGTAAAAATTGAAAACTTTATCGCGAAAAATATTTTCGGGTGACAACTTGATTTACATTTTTACTTCATAAATAGGCTCCAAATACGATACTGAACGCCTATAAAAATTTTGGAAAGTGGTTAAAATTTCACCCTGTATTCACTTTAAAAATACATATCCAAATTAAGTAAGGTACGGGACCCTTTATGCGCGAGTCCAACTCACACTTGGCCGGTTTCATTTATTAGGGCCGCCCACAATACCATACGTCAACAAATATCAAATTAAAACGCCATTACGTCTTATTATCAGACTGTTTACGTCTCCCTTGCACACGTTTGCTTATGCGTATGTGCGAACAAGACGCCAACATTGTAGATAGGATAGGATAATTTACTAGACTATACGCTTTAGTTGCAAAAGCGCACCTTTTACAAGGGCATAGGGTGCCCTAGTATTTAGCCAGATATGTTGTCTTCTGTACAATACCAAAGAATATTAAGACTTAATATTCTTTGACAATACTTTATAATAAAATCAAGACACAAACATAGAAAAGCTTTTCCTTTGACGACTAACATCTTACATCTTAATAATATTATAAGCGCAAAAGTTTGTTTAAAGATTTATTGATATAATATGTAAATCTTTCATGTAAAAACTACTGAATTTACTTTATAATAATATAGCTTATACATCAGAATAACATATAGGCCTAATTTATCCCAAAATTCCGAGTGGTTCCTGCGGGAACACGGCTAGCTAGCAGTTGTACTTTATACGAAATCACGTTCCATAGACGACAGATGGCGTTGCCGGTTGGTAACAATATTATTTCTATACAAAGATTTGTTTCTTTCTAAACCCAAGCCACGGGTGAAAGCTATAAATAAAATCATCATCATCATCAGCCTTCATTAGAAAAAACGGATTTACCATAATCACTAAAATTAGGATTGGCGAACGCAGTTCACCAATGGTGGCTAGAAGAAACGACTCTTCTGGCTTCTGGGTACTGTTCTGATATCCTTTAATTAGCGTATAACACTCATAGGAAAAGAAGAAGTAGTGTTAACCATGTCCCGGCACTACCCTTGATAATCTATCTATATAAATAAAAGAAAGTCTTGTTAGTTACACCACTTATTAGAAGTCAAATCGAGAATTAGGCTGGACTGATTTTGTGATTTTGATGTGTTTAGATTTGTCTTCGTCAGGAACAGGATAACTTTTAAAATCACGCGACAGTTAACGTTTAATTATTTAATAAGGAACTGTTTTTATTCATACATTTATCCAACCTAGCCATATTTTTGACAATGACATTAAAGACGTCAAATTTCGAAGCGATATGAAGTTCGCAGAATCCGCTAGTTTATAGGTTTAAATATATTTATTTCTCATAAAAAACTAATTTAAAACAGTTCACTTAAAATGAGATTAAACAATTATTCTTAAAATAAGATCTTGCCTCTGTGCAAGTACTATCACTGGACGTATTGTTTAAGTCTGCGTTTGTACATGTCTAAGCTATCACAATCCTTCACGCGTTTGGTAAGTTGTTGTACAGCCGTGCTACCTCGAACAATATCGTTCTTCTTCCGTAACCAGTGCGTGTTTTTATTTGTACAATTTTGTCCCTATTTCTTAAGTTCTAATAGGGGTTAAAGTATGAAATTGCCGTTTTGTATGGACGAAATCGAGAAAAGTCATTTTTCCATACTAACAATTTTTTTGTTTTTTTAAAAACGCCTAAACCGTTTTCGATGCAATAAAAGGTAAAAGTTATATGGTTTTAAAGCTACGCATTATTGTATTTAAATTTCTGAAAATCAAAGTATATAATACAAATATACTTAATTGAAGCAAGAAGGTCAGCTGACACATTGTAAGGGGTCTTTTCAACGACTTCCTTTGAAGTAATAGGCACTAGTATTGCATTTTTTTTTTAGTCAAAAGTTACTTTATTTAGTTTTTAAAACAATAAAAAAAGAATTACGCAATAATATGACTATACTTAAGAGCTATAAACAAAAAAAAAGTAGGAAAACAATCGGCAATTTCATACTTTAACCCCTATTATTTTGATACTTTTTTAGTCAATTCTATACTAGTCTGTATGGAATTTGTAATAATTTTCTTAACAAGTATGCAAGTATAATATTCGTACAGTTGTTTTAAATAAAGTTAGGTACTCACCAAACAACTTCACCATAACAGTATACAACAACACAAACAGTATAATGTTTAGGGTCATAAATATTAGTACCCCCACCACGTTGGACGTCATCTTTATCCAACTTAAAAAAGGGAGGTTCTGTATTTGATACTTATTTAGTTTAGCTACACTTTCTCGCTGTATCGCTCGCTCACAGCTAATGAGTTTGTGCCGATACATTTATCGAATGATAAAATTAATTAGATAAAAGATAAGGTATCAATCTACTAGATTTGAAGGTGATGTTTGCGTCGGAGAAATTTTAGCTTTGCACGGTGGGGATATCATTAGATCATGGAAGTCCACTGCTGGATATGGGCCTCTCTAAATGATGGATTTAGTTGTATTAGTTACGGGACGGCGATCGTTTGGTAATGACGGACAGAAAACGTTACGAATTAGGGTTGCTAATTTTTTAGGAAGAAATAGACTATTTCTGATTTCCTGAGAAGTTAATGAGAGTAGAGACTTATAAATAGAGTACCGTTAATTTAAAATTCACATAAAACAAAAACAAAGGTTTTAATTTTGTAACCCATAACAAAACTTCAACCTATTTTGTACTGACAGTGTAAATTTTTATTTAGAAGTAACACTAGTCATACAAATTTAATAAAAAAATTAACGATTGCGTTTTTTTTAATACACATTTATAACCTTAGAATAATATATTCTAAGTTTATAATGTTTTACTCAATTATGTATAATATTTTTATCCAACTCTCAAGAAAGAAGGTAAAAAGACACAATACAAACATACGATGTTATGACTATTAGAACTGAAACGTGGTCACTTATTATAGGTGTTATAGGTCTGAAAAGAAGGCTCAGGGCGCACAGCGTGCAATGGGCAGAGCGCAATGCTTGGTATTTCCCTGCGTGATGGAATCAGAAATGAGGAAACCCATAAGAGAACTAAGATAACCGACATTGCTCGAAAAAGAGCTGAAGTAGCAGGCAGTGGGCGGGACATATAGCAGGAAGAACCGATGGCCGTTGGGGCAGGAAGGTTCTGGAATAGCGACGCATCCGTCGGTGAACTGTGGCTAGGCTCGTCATGCCAACCGCATCCACTGGCTTTGCGGGAAGCCATTGGATTCGGTTGGCGCGGGACTGATCAGCGTGATGAGGTCTTTAAGAGTCCAGCATTTGCATTCTCTTAAATACGATTCGTTGCTCCGCTAGTGGCAGTGATGTCTCAGCCGTCACATAGACCGCTGATACCACGGTTTTTTCTTTGGTAGCATTGCGGCGCTAGCTTCGATCAGCGTTCAAAGAGAATACCAATCGTGCGTTCATTGCTGTGGCAGCAGCTGGAACCAAAACTGTTATGACATTTGCACTAAGAGAATCGCACTTCTGCAGAGATCCTCGCTTAGCTAAAACGATGATGACAATACATCGCACGCAATATTTCGTTCCAATCCGAACTTAGGCAGTGGAAAAATGTATAGCTACGGCATTTTCATTGTCGAAGAACTTGTTTAATTTACCTACAGCTGAAATGTGTGTTTAACTCTTACAATGTTTTTGGCGAAACCAATCAACATCCTAGAAACTATACATTTGTTTCCTAATTAATTATTCATCCAGAGAACAATATCACATTAAATCATTGACGCTAGATCGCGGGGACCTGGTTTCGATCCCCAGGTAAGAGTTTCGAAGTTTTGAAAAAGCATGGTGATTATGCCTGTTCCCAACATTGTCCTGCAGTGTGATGGTTATTAGCTTATTACTTTACTTTTTAAATATTTGACAAACAAAATTGAATCACTTATAACAAATCTGTATGTCTAATACGAAAGTATGACGCTGTCACTATAGATAATGCCCTGTTATCTCGTCTTGGGACTTCCCATTGTCAATCAATATAGTCTTAAATGTCATCATGATCATGACTCAAATTAGCTGAGCGCTCAATGCTGGGCAAAAGTCCCGCGCTTCCTCTACATCATTTACTAGATCGACGGTCCACCAAGTATGGGTTCACCCACAGGCCTTTGACCGTTGTGTCACGATTAAAAAACTTTTCCTCCCCAACGGCCATCGGTTCTTTATACTTTGTGATCTGCTCTAGTATGTATTCATGCATCTAATGAAACCCACTTCCAGAAACGAAATCACCTACCGTATGATTTCGCGAAAAATTATGGCAGGTATCGCGTCTGACTAAGTAGACGGTTTACCTTTACAAAAACCTTTATGTATGTAGATGTAACATAAAATATCATCTTATAGGATAGGCACACCATAATGAGTATTTTGACATTAAATCGTCTGACATTTTGGCGATTAGAATTTGGCCAATGGTGTAGAGAAGACACTACTGCCCGCCTTTTCCATTCGGTGCCCCTGCATTCGATCCCCGGGTTCGCCCTGGGTCGGGCAACTAAAAGTTCCGAATTCACGAACATTGGCCTGGTTTGTGATCACCAACCCGCATTTGGCAAGCGTGGTGATTACGCCAGTACCTATCATTGCTGTGGTAACTAGAATTCAATGATGGAGGCCTTTTCTCTGCAGTGGGACGATTATAGGCTGTTACTTATACTCTTGTATTCACCTCTTACGACACCCATTGCTCGAGAAGAGGAAATGCTTTCCTATTTTAAGCCAGACATCCACCATACAACTATTCAGCACGAGTCAAAGCGCATGATGAGGCCTCATTACTGTTTTTTTGTGTTCCATACCCAATGGGTAAAAACGGGATCCTATTACTAAAATTCTACTGTCCGTCCGTCTGCTTGTCTGTCACCAGAAGCTCTACTACATGCTATCATGCCATACGAAATCCGAATACACGGATCTATCTGCCTCTTTCAGATACCCGAAGTCTTTGGTATGAGTGAGAGAGACGGATAGACTCGAACTTAGGGCCTCAGGCTGCATCTCAAAAACCGTGATAGATGACATTTTCACAAATGATGTACTTACCTATTTCTGTTGCTTTTATACCTAACAACAAGATGGAATAAAAGAAATATTTAGGTGGGGCTCCTATACAACAAACTCAAAAGAGGTCATTTATTAGCGTTTTGGCGCAATTTTATTGACGCCAGCAGTTTTATATTAACTTCAAAATAAAATTAAGGTATGGAGACCTTCTCCCTCCCCTCTGTTATATTTTAAACTGTTCTACGTCTCAGTAATTATCGCGGAGAAATGCTAGCTATCAAAATGGCGTCATTTATCTGTCGATATAAATAAAATAATAATCAAAATCATGCTTACGTCTGCTCACACAGTTGCCGAAACAGAAACACATCCAGAACAGGAACAAACACATGAATACTAACACACCGCTTACGACTTGCGTTACTGTGTCCATTTTCTTTGCATAAATAGTGTACTTTCAAATGTTTTATGAACGATGTAGCACTTATCTTATCAAACACGATTATCGGGCGAAGGAAGATAATAATTAAATTGCCCTGACACTGGTAAATTAGGCTACGTTTTTAGATGAGAAAATTATGGACGTGTTTGAAAAGTTTAGGATTATGTAGGCTTAAGTGCACATTTAAAAGAGAAGTCGATAGAAAAAATTAAGAAAAAGATAAATTTAACGTGTTGCTATCATGATCTTTTCATACAGTGAGTGTAGCATGATGCATTATGGTCTGTACAAAGCAAAGCAGTTTTTTTTAAATTTCAAATTTTTACTTCAATTTATTTATCCGCCCTTACGTTGCTGTCAGTGTTACGTTACACTTAGCATAATCAGCTCTTAATAGAAGATGATTGATATTAAAGGACTTACATTAAACTAACACAAACTTTGGTCTACATTAAGAGTTATTCCAAAGCAAGAAATATCATCTCGGTTTTTGAAAGAACTAATCTTATTTTTTTTGTGTGGTCCTTACCATTCATACACCTTATGTAATAACGTCTTATTGTATGTTTAGCTGCTTTTCTTTTGTATTTCTTATCGGCTTCTAATATCGGATACTCTTCTAAATGTACACTAATTACCTACTAAATAAACGTATTAGTAGGTAACTGTGAAACTTTTTTTAAAGGCGGCTTAATTTGAAGATATATATATATTTTTTTAAATCAATACGTAAGAGAAAGAATAATAGATCTGTTATTTATATAGAGCAAAACCGATACAGCATATTTTTCTTGTTTCAGCAAGAAAATATCATTTAAATTTGACAAACATGTTACAGCACACATAAATGTTTCAGTAACTCTTTTATCTTTAATTTTGATACATCGTAACGATTTTCTTGTTCACTTGCGTTTCAAAACACCACACAATGCACTGTTTTACTATGAGATCACTTATTACACAATAGTAGTGTTCTTGAAGAGGCAATAACTATGACTGGCCATAGCACGTATTAGCATGACAGTGTGTTTACCGCTGGGTCGTCGTGTCGGAAATATTGAGGCTGTTATGTAATTAAAATAGACTTGGATTCATCATAATATTTATTTATACAATGACATTCTATTTTCTAACAATATGTACATCACCATGGTGATACATCATTGGACGTAGTTTATAAACATATTTTTTTTTCACCACAGTTGGTCAAAGTGGAGGATAAGCAGAATCTCGAAAACTATGACACTTTTACAGGGGTATTTTTTTTGTATGATACTCGTAGCTGACCCTTACACCTAGCTTCCCCTTAAGTTTGTAGTGGTACTTACTGGACACCCTGTATAGGAGGACATACTGTTCATGTTTTATGTACGCAATCAATCTTGCTTGTTGACAAGACGTAAGAGTATTGGTAGTTTTTAAATCAATTTTTGGTATATTATGGTAGGAAGATGAAAAATTAAATTTATAGATTTATAAATATTTTTTTTCTTAAAATATGCATAAAGCATTAAAATAAAACTATCAAGTTTTTGAATCGGTATATTTTTGCGATTTAGTTTGAGAACTCTTTTCAAGCACTGTCATTTCTCAAAAGCGATCCTAGCGTTCCAAGTCGTTTTTTATAAAATATAATATTGTAAACAATTTTTAAGTAAATAGCATTTATCAAAAAGAATCCATGCTCTCTGGATTGTTTTTGTGATTAATTTGTGAACTCCTTTCTGGTAAATAACATTTATCAAAAAGAATCAAAGCATTCTAGACCATTTTTGTGATTTGTGTTCTGATTAATTTTCCAGTAAAAAGCATTTACCAAAAAGGACTCATGCATTCTGGATCGTTTTTGTCATTTATAGTGTGGACAATTCTTGTAAATATTATTTATTTAAAAGGATCCATGTATTCTGGATCGTTTTTGTGAAATTTAAAAATGAACCAGCCATACATGTGGGATGGTAACCTGCATCAAAAATAAGGTCAAATAATTTAATTTTGCTTAAAGTTATAATGTTATATGGAAATATAGACCCTGACGGCCATTTTGTTATATATAACTCATTTTTGACCAACTTGTGGGTTGGATCCTTTTTGCTAAACTACGCCCATTTGGTAAAGAGAAGGCAAACAGACATATCAATCCTCCGCCGTGAATACTCTACATAAAAATAGGTATTGATCGGGCCTATAGCATCTGGTCGACGTGACGCCGCACCACCCCTCTATTTTCTGTTTGGACTTCATAGTGCAACCTTCCAATGCGTCGAAGTACTTTACCAAATTCCCATTTTTCAGTTCCATAAGAGCGAACTTGAACTTGATCCCCAGGTGAGAAAAACTTGTTTACAGAAAAATCTACTTGGCGATTACTTGAAACTTTTCTTCGAAACATAACGTGAAGCTTCGTTCTGATATCGCGGCAAAACATTAGCTGGTATGATGATTGACCTAAATTATTAGGGGTTTGTCTTAATTGAATCTTAATATCTCTCAATTTATCAGCTATATTTCCAGTCTGATTTTCCATGCATTTCAGTGACTTTTTAATGGTTTGAACGAATCTTTCTGCCTGGCCATTCGTGGCTGGATGGTATGGAGCTGAAGTGCGATGTGTGATTCCTGACTTCTTTAAGAACAATTAGAATTCTGCAGATACGAATTGACGTCCATTATCCGATATTAAAATATCCGGATGTCCAAATATGGCGAAAATGTCTTTCAGTTTATTAATACACCAGGCACTTGTAGTCGTCTTCGTTGGTATCACTTCAACCCATTTTGTAAATGCGTCAACTATGATGAACAGTTGTTGACCACTAAATGGTCCAGCAAAGTCAACATGGACTCTCTGCCATGGTCCAGACGGTGTTTCCCAATGGTATACTGATACTTTAGTAGGTTCTTTTTGATTTAATCTACATGTACGACAAGAGTTCACCTTATCTTCAATATCACGGTCGATATTTTTCCAGTATATAAAACTTCTAGCAAGTAACTTCATTTTCACTATTCCTGTATGTCCTGCGTGTAATTCATTCAGTGCCAGTTGACGTAATGATGTTGGAATCATAACACGGGTGCCTTTAAAAATAAAACCATCTTGTATGGTTAGCTCGTTATCTTGGTAGCCTAGTTCTTTGACTGAGCAACCAGTATTTAAGGCTTGAGACAGGGATCGTAATTCGGGGTCTTTTTCAGTTGCTGCAGCTACATTATCCGGATTGATGTTCAAGGTATGTATAATCCGAGATTGGTAAATATAATTTCGGTCCACTATGTTTTCTGGAGTTTTATCTACAGGAAATCTTGATAAATAATCGGCGTTGCTATTACTGTTCGAATTTCGGTATTCAATTGTATAATCTAATCCTGACAGAAAATGTGCATAATGAAAAAGTCTCATTGTACTCAACGTGGGAAGGGTTTTCTGGGGATGAAAAATAGTAGTTAGTGGTTTGTGATCTATGACAAGGGTAAATTTACGTCCATAGCAGTAGTGGAAAAATTTCTTTAATCCCCAATAAATAGCTGTTGCCTCCTTGTCAATTTGGCTGTAATTTTTCTCGCTTTTCGAAAGAGTTCTTGATGCAAAAGCGATCGGTCTTTCGGAACCATCTTTCAGTCTGTGGGATAACACTGCTCCTAAGTCATTTGGTGAAGCATCTGTGGCAAGCACAAGTGGTTTTTGTGGGTCGAAGTGTAAAAGTACGCTGTCGCTTAAAATTTCAGTTTTGATTTTCTTGAAGCTATTTTCACATGCATCTGACCACTGAAATTTGACTCCAGTTCTTAAAAGGTCATTCATAGGACTAGTTATTGTTGCAAGGTTCGGAATGAATTTGTTGTAGAAGTTTGCTATGCCAAGAAATGTGCGAAGTTCAGTAATGTTTGAAGGGCGTTCTGCATTGGCTATTGCTTTAGTTTTGTCTTTGTTTTTATGTAGTCCGTTTCTATCAATTGTATGTCCCAGATAGTTAATACTTCTTTAAAAAAAATTACACTTATCTTTATTAACGCGTAAGTTATTGGTCTCCAATCTATCCAACACCTTCTTAAGGCGATCTAAAACTTGTTCTTCATATGATCCTTGAATTATTATATCATCAAAAAAACATTTAACTCCTTCGATTCCTTGTAGGGTTCTGTCCATGAATTTTTGCCATAAATTTGGTGCTACTTTGACACCAAACATGAGTCTGTTTACTTTGTAAATTCCTTTATGTGTACTAAGTGTCTGCAGAAGGGCGCTTTCATCGTCCATTTCCATATGAAGATACGCCTGGCTGATGTCAAGAGTACAAAACAATTCACCTCCGTTCATTTCAGTGAATATATCTTCAATTATCGGGATCGGGTATTGCTCATCTTTAATTACTCTATTCAATGTTACTTTGTAATCTGCGCATAATCGAATGCTGCCATTAGGTTTTACTACTGGTACAATTGGAGTACCCCATTTTGACTGGTCTATCTTTGTAATCACACCCAATGCACAAAGCCTTTCTATTTCTTCTTCCACTTTACTTTTGAGAGCGTAGAATATTCTTCGGGGTTTTACAAATATTGGTTGTGTATGATCGTGTAAACTCAAATGGGCTTGATAGTTTGGAATTTTTCCTAAATCACTTTTGAATATAGTAGTAGAGTATTTTTCTAGTAATTTGTCAAGTTTTGGGTAGCATTCTGTTTTTACATGTTTAATATCAGCTAGTTCTAACTCTAGTTCTTTCATCCAACTCCTTCCGAATATTGAATCTGCGTTTTCGTTGATTATGTATAATTTGTTATAAAAAATTTGGTTTTTATATGTACATTTGACGTATACTACCCCCTTTGGTTTTATTATCTCGCCTGTATATGTTCGCATCTTGATGTCGGTTCGAAAAAGTTTCTTTTAATGTTTAATTCTTTGAATTGCTTCAGTGACATGGTTGAAAGTGCTGCCCCCGTATCGAATTCCATTAAAACTGGTTTGTTTTCAATGTGTAATGTGACCATGTATTTATCTGGTATTTCTGATTTGATGATATTAATGTCACAAATACTCTCATTGCTATCAGTAGGATCATCGACTTGATGTATATTTCGTTTTTTTTTTTAGACATACTCTACCCAAATGTCCTTTGCGCTTGCATCTATGACAGATAGTATTAACGCTACCACAATTATCAGCTCTATGGTCAGTTTTTCCACAGCGGTAACATTTTCCTTTAAGGTCGGATATCGAAGTAGGCGGATGAAATTTGACATTTTTCGTTTCTAACTGGGTGTGAGTATTCGTAGTAGATACCTTGTGTATAGGGTCAGCAGTCCACGAAGATTGTTTTGTTCTAGATAAATGAAGGTTTCCTGATTTACTTGTTTCGATAGTTAATGCTAGTTTCTGTAGTTCACTGAATGTTGAAGGTTTTTCTTGTAAAAGCTTGGTCCGTATATCATCATCCCGTAAGCCTCTTATAAACTGCAAGCATAAGTAACTATCGGCAGTACATTTTTCGCAATTGTAGCATTTAAAATTGCAGTTTGTTGTCAACTTTTTTAGTTCTGATGCATATGTAGTTATATTTTCAGTATCATTTTGTAATCGTGAAATAAATTTATGTTGCTGCACCCATATGCTCGGTTTAGGATCTAAATATTCGTCTAGTATATCGGCTAGTTGTTGAAACGGCATACATAAAGGATTCTCCGGTGAGCAAAGATCATATAATCGTTCGTGTAGTTCAGGTGATAAAGAGGATAGTAAGATATATACTTTGTTTTGAGGATCATTGACATTATTAAGCAACCAGTGTAATTCGAATCTTTCGATGAAATTTTTGTATGACTCTTTCTCTTGTAAGGGTATCAATTGTGTTTTAGGTATGCCAGGTGCTGATCTGACATTTTCAAAGGTGGTCATACCCTGATGAATTATTGTAGGTGGCCGGAATCGTAATAATTTTAATTTAAGTTGTGTCGTTTGTTCTTCAAATTCAAATCTATAGTCAATTTCATTTTGTAGGTCATTATCGTCTAGTTTCTTGTTCTATAATCGTTTGGCAATCTTTGAATTTGATCAAGTTTTCGTTCAAACTCTCTATACGTAATTTAATCTCGTCGTCAGAGATTTCAGTAAGTGTACTTACAGTATTTTGTAATTTTGTAAGATAGCCCCTCAAGGCTCCTCTGATTCGTTTTTGCTTGATTAAATCCATGGCCATCGTCGCCAATTGTGAGTGAGTGAGATCATCTGGTGTCAGGGCACTGAGTGCCCTGACACCAGATTATAGAAGTGATAGAGTAGGACAACTGGCAGTAGCTTTCACACCATACAGGCGAATAAGCACTGCCTACTGCCTACTACGTCTAACTAAATAAAATACCGATCCCTGCATTACTTCTATAGTATTTTTTTTAAATTTAGATTCTGCATACCCTACCCAGAATTGCTGTGCATGTCCCGACAACAGAACTCTTTGTCTGTTTCACTTGCTTTGTAAAATCCAAGTCAAACGAATTAATGAACTTGAAAAAATTTGTCTAGCTAGTCTGTTTCTTTCTGTTTTGGCTTATCTCCTAAACGGCTAGATCAAATGACTGGACTTACACTTGGATACCTAACGTTAAAAGAAGTAGGTAACTAAAGGTACCTTTTTCTAATATACGATTAAGATGGTAAGATTATCCCAATTATCCTGTTGTCGAAGCAAACAAAGTCGCGGACACAACTAGTATTATTAAAAGAATGAGATATTGGATATTAATGAACAATAATTAGTCCCATAACTGTATTCGTTGCTATTTGCATTCGCTGTTATCGAAGTTTGTTTTATATAGTGATATTATAATTAGGTAAATAAATATTATTCTCTTTGACATAGGGTATTAAATTCGTCGCTTAACATAAAAGTTGGGCAATTAATTGATTTTAGACATTGAGTTATTATTATCAATTCAAATCCATTGCCGTATATTGGAATCACATTTTTTTGCCGTAATTGCCAATACGCCAGCGTAAATTATATAAAAAAATAGGTTTTGTATAGTCAAACTTAGTTCGTAACATAGCCGGTAGAGGCGCTATACGCCTACTTAAAGTTTCGACTACTTTCGACTGTTCAAAATTCGATCTTGATTTTATCGTACAAACACATTTAGTTCGCAATGTAGCCGGCAGAGCACGCTGAATGTCAAGAGTCAAGAATTTAGTATGTAAATTAATAAATTTATTGTTAGTAACATTAATGATGCGAACTTGAATACAAGTAGATATACACTATACTTCTATAATATTTAAATAAATAAATAAATAAAACTATAAGTAAGTAGTATTAAGAAAATAGCACTTACCACAATTGATAGCGCACGAAATAAGGCAAATAATACAAAAGAATGCTATAAACAAAAACAATGCTGGCAGAGCCATTAACAACATTAAGTGGAAAGTAGTAGTCATTATGCAATAGTAAATAATTTACAACTAAATTAGTAAAACCTGTACACTATTGATCATTTGAATGAATAATGATCAACAAAAATTATGAATTTAGACCTAGGTACCTACCTACGTGGATTTATCGGATGATAATAATTATCTCATTGTTTATCACACACCTTTTTATCAGAAGTAGAAAATTAGTTTTTGTCTTTTCTTAACGGATAATATTTTATTTTTAAAACACTTAGGTACTTTGAAAAAAAAACAGTTTTATGAGTATTTAGTGATAATTGCATAATAATAGGGGTTAAAGTATGAAATTGCCGATTATTTTCCCACTTTTTATTTTGTTTATAGCTCTTAAGTATAGTCATATTATTGAGTAATTATTTTTGTGTTGTATCAAAAACTAAATAAAGTAACATTTGACTAAAAAAAAAATACAATACTAGTGCTTATTACTTCAAAGGAAGTCGATGAAAAGACCCCTTACAATGTGTCAGCTGACCTTGCTTCAATTAAGTATATTTGTATTATATACTTTGATTTTCAGAAATTTAAATACTATAATGCGTAGCTTTATAACTATCTAATTTTCACCTTTAATTGCATCGAAAACGGTTCAGGCGTTTTTAAACAAACTAAAAAATTGTTAGTATGGAAAAATGACTTTTCTCGATTTCGTCCATACAAAACGGCAATTTCATATTTTAACACCTAATATTTCAAAGATAAATCGAAAAGTATAAGGCTACAAAATCACAATGGCTAAACATATTCATAAATTGTACGTAGGTACGTAAAAAAAAATAGTGTGTACCTACGTACTTTGAAAACTATGAAATTAAAAGAAATATCTATTTATACATATTTACGTTGATTTGTTATAGTAAATTTATGTATTTAGAATGCAATAATAATAATTAAAGTTTAATTTATTTTTTCTTTTATATTAAAGATGTGTCTTGTGTGTGTTTGTGTGTGTGTGTGTGTGTGTGTGTGTGTGTATGTGTGTGTGTGTGTTTGTGTTATATTTTACAGTATAAAACACTGTATAATACAGTCTTAAAATACGTATTGATATTATTTTCCCCTGAGCCTGTGTAAGTTAATAAGTTTGGCTGTAAATGTACATTTACGGCCATTTCCAATAACCTATCTATCTTCAGTTTTGGCATATCGGAGATAGGAAACAGTTTCTATCTCTGTTTTTGCCGTTCAGAGAAACAAAGACAGAAGTTGTTTTCTATCTCCGATATGCCAACACTGAAGATAGATAGGTTATTGGAAATGGCCGTTAGAGATTCGTTTGTGTCGACATCAATGGAAACTATTCCAGTGTTCAATTGCACACCGTGCGTGGATCTGTGATAAGGATAACTGTTGCACTTAGGTAACTAGATCGACTTTATGCATTTTCAGGTTGCAACTTGAGTTACAAACATATAACGGTAAAGATCTGAAACTAACTTATAACACATGGACTATAAAGTATTGTGTTCATCACCGTCATCATCATCTACCTTCTAACAGTGTTTCGCCATGATGAAAGGAACTAGCCGTTTACCTACGTATAATTTCTTTCAATTAAAAAATAATGTATCATCAATTTTGTATTCAAGCATCAATTAGGGAAACAAATACTCAACGGAATAAGTCGGACTGAGATTTAAAGTGATCGTAACCAAATGCAATTTTTATTTGAATTCCAATTACAGATTTTCCCTGTTTAACATGATATACATGCAGGTACCTACATAACAAAGTGCAGATATAAAATAGTTAGTATCTATTTTATATCTGCACTTTGTGTATTATTTGCCTTATTTCGTGCGCTATCAATTGTAGTTAGTACCTATTTTATATCTGCACTTTGTTATGTAGGTACCTGCATGTATATCATGTTAAACAGGGAAAATCTGTAATTGGAATTGCTTTGGTTTGTTTACTAAATACACCTAAGTAATAAGTCTGTAAGAACATTCTGTAAATTTTCTCTAAATAAATACTAGAAATATCTAGTTATGTCGTTAATAAGTAACAAAAAATTCGCATTTATAATATTAGATAGAGTAAGATGAACAAAAACATAGCTGACTTTTAAATATTTTGTGCACGAGTGTCCACTGACACGGGAAGCAATCATTCAATTGACATTTGAACTACCAGTAACTACCTACATCAAACTTATGGGAAGCCTTAAACTGCTAGAAATAAAGCACAATTTCGTTTACTACTTGGATGAGAGATACTTACCCGTACTGAAAGTACAATTGTCGTAATTCACTTACATGGCTAGGGTCAAAGAAAGTTGTCTTTGATGCAGACTAGCCATAAAGAGGTTTTCGCCATATTTTGGCCATGCTTGGCAGACGGGTTGGCGATCCATTGGCCAATGGTAGAGAGATGTCGCTACATGTCTTTTTTTGGCAGTACTACTTTAATCACCTCTTGCAAAACCCTTAGTAAGAGAAGAAGTGGTGATTTTTTTTTGGTGCTATAAGTCTGTCCGGCAGTGGACTTATTCAGGCTGTCCCTGAAAGTATGGATCACATCGAACAGACGTTAGCTAACAGGGGATCATTCTCGAACTTTTTGGCACTATGAATACTTATAGGTTCTATTTCGAATATAGGCTGTTGCTGATGATGAGTTTAAGACGAGAGGATAAAGCGAAAACATAATACAAAGAAAACTGACATCTAATCTGATTCATTAATAAAATGATCACTTACCGTAGCAAATTAAAATGCAACATCGCAAAAAAACACATCCCAAAAATATTGTTCCTAACGCAACAGGCAGGAATATTATTAGCGCTTGGAAATCCTTTGACACCATTTTTATAATGTAATATTATTTAAATAAATTTCACGATCCTGGTCCTTATTGTTTTAGTATTGGATAAGACTGATACGTTTTGCCTTTTAATTAAATCAGCTGACTTTCTCGTTTCAAAGTTACTTGAACAACATATTAAAATTAAAAGCTTTTAATGTTCATCACAAAAGTAGCTTGAAATATTTTGCCGAGTTTTAGAATTGGTTAACGTTTTAAAATTTAATAATTTTATATAGATTAACGTAGCTCCATCTAGTGTTAATATTTAGAAGTTTTTTTTACTTTTATTCACATTTTCACATTAAATACGACAAACTTTCATAATATATCTACAGGTACTGTATACGTTTTGTATTGATATTTCGGCACATTAGATTGTATGCCGTCATTGATGCGATAAGATTTGGATAGGCCGTGTTTGGATAAAACCTGTGTCCTGGCTTTAATAATGGCACCATCCATTCTTGTTTCAGGGATGTCGTAAGAGGTGTCAAATGTAGGACGTGAATGAATAGAATTATGTATTCTTCTTGCTTTAAGAAAAGCACCATGTATATTTCTTTTATTTATTTATTTAGGTTACACACACAGTTAGTCTTTTCTTGACTATCATACCTACAATTTTTAGACGAAAGAACTAAACTGTCATCCACAAATGTATACACAACTTGATTATACACATACTCGTTTCAAGGGCGTCGTAAGAGGCTACTAATGTTGTTTTGTACCAGAAGAAAAAAAAGAAGTCTCCTTTTCACCTTCAGGCAAACTTTGATCATCAAACCGTCTTCCGACAACAGCACTGCTTCTTATATGAATATATCCCTGAAGGACAGTCTGGCAGTCATATGTTTTTACGATTTCCGTCTTGCGACAGAAGCCGGGATTAAAGGGTTAAGGTGCCTTACGAAGCATGGCTTCGCTCCAAACCAAGATTTAAGAGGAAACACAAGGGCCGTTTTTCCATACATTGCAAACGTAGTCCCCTGTTTCCTCCCTGGATGAAGCCAGCAGAGCAATAATTTTTATTACAAAAATCTATGGCCACTATAAATTAGCATGTTTTTATGTTTTCTGTTTTTTCATAAATTAATTAATAAAAAAGATATGAGCCCTCAAAAATCGAAAAAAATCGCCAGATTTTCGGCTGTGTTCAAACATCCAGAAAACAAATTTGGCTAAATTTTAGAAAAAAAAGAAAATATACGAACACGGTCAAAGCCTTTATTTAATTTTTAATGAAAAAAGTATTCAAATCGGTCTAGTTTTGGAAAAGTAATCGGGGGACTACGAAACGTTGATTTGGTGTGCTTTTAGAAGGTATTTTCGGTCCAAAAAGCAGTTGTCTCTATCACACTCTGCGGTGAAGGCGTTTGGCACTGCGCGACAGCAATAGACTTTACAAATACCAGTTTTTCAATTATCTCGCCCTTAGTGTTTCCTCTTAAGGCAATTTTGGAAAGATTGTTTCCTATATTACTTCTACCGACAATCGAACTATCTCACCATCACACCAACCGGATCGTCAGTGCAGTGGCATTTAGGGTAGAGTTCACCAACAGACGGTTAAAATTTAAACAGCGTTTAAAATATTATTTGACATATTTTGTATGGGAATTGTGTCAAATTAATCGTCAATCTATGTTTACCGGCTGTTTAAGTATTGGTGAACTCGGGTCTTAGACACCAATTCCCATACAAAATATGACAAATAATATTTTAAACGCTGTTTAAAACTTAAACGTCTGTTGGTGAAGGCAACGGCAGGTCAACCTACCCAAAATCTAAAGGGCATTGAATTGATTTTCAACTTTAAGTCGAGCAGGTAGAGATCAATATCAATTGAGGAAATTTGACGTTTTGTGGTAGGTTGAGGTGCTGTTGTCTGTACCATGATATTCCTTTTGCAATGGCCTAGATGTCCACAGCGGACTGATATTGTGGCACCGATTCAAAATAAAATGGAATACTCAAACGGAGACAATACAGAAATATATTTTTCTAAATAATTGATAGTTGAGCTCTGTAACTCCATTTTTACCTTAAATGTCTATGACCTTTTTTACTATTAGGTATTATTTTTAATAGATTTCGAAAACTTGCTTATTTCGAGCTTTCAGTAATATTTTTACTTCCTTGGTTGTGATACAGCCTATCTAATCGCACCGAAGCCTTATCACGATAACAGAAGAGTGCTTTTGACGTCATGGCGACACTCTAATTCGTTAAATTAGAGCTTTTGGAAGCGTGTGTGCTAGATTTCGCTTCAGTATCAAGGGACATGATTTTATAAATTGTATTCCTTCTGAAATCTAGCCCGAATCAGTCCGATATTGTTGTACGATTGCGTGAATAACTATTTCACAAAGAAAATAAACGTCCATCTTTGATTGTTATTTAAATACTGCCTCAAAATTAGAAACGCTCTTTTTATTAAAATAGGTATTTTTCTTCACTATTTACTCTTCCTACTTTTTTATTATTGACCAATTGGAGTTCAAATAATTAGCATTCGAAATGATAATTGGCAACTCCAAGAAAGCTTTAACGTAATAAAATTATTTTAAATTTGGAAAGACATAGCTTTACATAGAACACCAATGTTTTTTTATTAATAAGCTACAAACCTAGCGCATATTAAGATTGCTTTTGTTTTTCCATAATATACCTAACGCCAAAGAAAAGATAAAAGTCTACGTGTGTGATTCACACAACTATTTTCAGGTACAACGCCACCTATCTTATATACACTGCACTATCACCAAATATAAAGCGGTTTTTTTTCGTATTGCTGTTTCTTCTCGCCGCAAGATGGCAATAATACTAAAGGGTTAGTTCAATTTTCGGCCGCTAGGTTGCTGACGAGATTAAAAAATCTCGAATCACGTATCTGATTTACAGAACAGGTATATAATAATATATTGTACATTGGCCATACAAATGTTTATTTTCTATTTTGTATTAACAAGCTTTTTACTAAGATTTTTACTACCTACGGAAAATTTAAAAGTACGAATATATTTTTAAAAGCAAATAGAAGACTAAGTACTTTTTGGCAAATAACGTCTTGTTTTAGAAATATTATTTACCTAGTAATATATTAAGTATTTATCGATCATCATTAATTTATTAATGCAGATAATAATATAATGATGATAATGAGAATGTGGAAGCCTATAGGGTTTAAAAGAATGAACTGTGAAACCGAAAACGGTATTCGGATGCATAAAATTAGTCCTCTGGGCTGACTGCCTAATTACATATTTTAGTTATTAACACAAAAATATATTAAAAAATGTAGTAATTTTTGGTAAAAACTATCAAATATAACGGGATTCCTCGTTTACATCGTACCTATCGAATGACAATATCGAATGACAGTATAAAAATATAAATAACTTACCTATTTTACTACTGTACAATACTTTTACTAAAGACGCAAAAAAGAAAAGAAAAACCAATACAAATACTATGTAAACCATTATTCACCAGAAAGTAGCAGTTTTAACTAATTACTCGTACTATATTATTTATAGTAGTAACACTTTTTTAATTGAAGTAATTAAAAACTACACCTATTATGTTTTATACTTCAGTAATTAATGAAATGTTAAATTATTGCACAAAAGGATACTCATATTATAAGCAGATGTTTACGATAAGATAATTTTACGCGATCGATTTTACCGATTGCAAAGGAAACAGTTACTCAGATAGTCTATAAATAAATCGATTTTGACGGACAAAGATAAAATAGCTCATGAATCATTTGATAAACATAATTCATTTGAATTGATGACTCAGTATGCAAAATGATTGGGTACGTAAGACAAATGGTCAAAAACATCCCACTGTAGGGAAAAGGTCTCCAGCATTGAATTAAAGTTACCACAGCAATGATAGGTGCTGGCATTATAACCACGCTTGTCAAATGCGGGTTGGTGATCACAAACCCGAGCAATTTTCGAAAATTCTAAACTTTTTGTTGCTCGACCCGGGGATCGAACCCGGGACCCCGAGATATTGGCCCGGTATTTAAACCACTAGCTAGCAACGAGGCGTTATAAGATATATAAATATATCTTATACCTGAAGGGTTGTGTGGTGCCCGCACGTAAAAAGAATAGCGCCACCTCTTCTCTTTCTGTGGGTGTCGAAAGGAGCGACTATAGAAGCACTGCTAGAAGACGTGATGCACCGACTTCTCTCTACAGTCAACCCAAAATCGAACTGCCCCTACCTGCCTAGCGTGACGATTACCTATGCCAAAATTCTCCTTGTGCTAAGCTTGCGTCCATCAGTCAACTGAAATGGGCTGGTAGTGTGATGATAATGACTATTAATCTCCCGTTCCGTGCCAAAAATCTCAATAACTTATTTAGTTGAATAATTGTAAACTAAGTCTGATCAAAACTCTCACCATCTACTTTATACGTAGGTCTTCAGTTTCACCAATTCGCGCTAGTGCCTCGTCTTTACAATAATTATTAACAAACAATACTCACTCGACTTTAATATCCTTATCCAGTAAAAAATCATGAACATCAACAAATACAGAAGATACGTGACAATTGGCACTAAAATTATACACATCAACTCAATTAACTCCACGGCCATTTTGACCGTAACTAATTTGTATTTTAACGAGAAAACACTGCGGTTTTGTTGGTGACACTGAGATATTATGTGTTATCTTTGTAATTTGTGTGCACAAAATGAAGATTGCTTGACGTAAGAACATCCGTGGGGAGATAACGTTACAAGGATCTTAACTCTCATTGTCAGATAAAAGAACAAATGTTGGAATCTACTGCCTGGGGGCTAAGGTTCTGGCCACACGCTCAATAATATTTTCACAAATTGTTGTTTGCGCAACAAACACTTGGGCTACGACCACAGAACATAGAATGGCTACGACGGCAAAATATATCGTACAAGTGGACGGCACAGAACGCTCCGGTACGTAAGGGTCTGGATACACGCTCAATAATAATTGCACAAATTGTTTGTGCAAAAAATATGTTAGCCAAAATTGCTGAACAATATACAGTACAGCACAATACAGTAGATAGGCTGAGATTGCAAACTTGTGCAGGCAAATATAATGTTAGTTTCCGTGTGTGTGTGTGTGTGACAATGAAACAAAAACACTAGGTAACCAAATAATAATTTGCGAAAGACAATTTACACAAGAAATTGTTCTGGGCAAACTTTTGCGCCGGTGTGTAACTAGACCCTACTAGCTATTGCACTAACGGCCGGTCCCAATAATCTATCTATCTTCAGTTTTGGCATATCGGAGATAGAAAACATCTTCTGTCTCTGATTTTGCCGTCCAGAGAAACAAAGACAAAAGTTGTTTTCTATCTCCGATATGCCAAAACTGAAGATAGATAGGTTATTGGGATCGACCGTAAGGATGTAGCATCAAGTGGAAACGAGGTTTGCAATCTCTCCTGTAACTTGAGTTGCAATGGATGCTGACAAAGCAAATAAGCTTTATCGTACTCAGTCAAAAAAAGATGAGGTAACTAAATCAGTACTCGGAGCGGGAGTTTATGAATTCAAGTCGTAATCCAACTCGAAAGTTGAAAACGGAATTAATAACCTTTTTATTAGAATATAAAAAGCCTGTATACGAGGGTCATAATGAAATAAGGAATTACATCATGCACTAAGATTATTTATCTTTACGAACTGTCAAATATTACGTCAAGAAAGATATGATAAACTACAGGGTGAATTTTAAATCAGTCGAAAAATGAAGACGATGTTATGTTCGTAATTAAGAAGAAAATAAGTTTTACGTAAAAAAATAATAATAATGAAAAAACATATTGATTTTAAGACAGACAGTTTTTTATGCAAAGAAAATGATGGTGTTAATTGAAAGTAAAAATTCTTGAATTGGGACCCACCTAAAACCGTTGAAAAATGTTTATTTAAAAAATTGTGTCTTTAAAAATTAAAATAAAATTTTTGTCAACAGTCTCATTCACGTTTTTTACGCTACTGTACCGAACGTTGCGACCTGCAACATAACATGTAAATATATAGACTTTATTTTCAGTTTCACTGTAACAGCCTATAACAATCTCACCGTAGAAAAGTAGAAAAATCCTTTATGGAAAATTGTATTCGTATTTTCAACAAATTACCACATATGCGGTATTGCTGAACTCCCTGTACATATACTTACTAAAATCGTATGTCAAAGTAAATTTCATGAAAAAGGGCTATTACACTGTTAGTGGTTATTTAAATGATAGAAATGTATGGCATTACATTGTCCCAGCTCGTACTTGCCCAATTAACCGTTTGTAAAAAAAATTTTAAAAAAAGACCGACAATAGTGACCGAGTTTCTTGTGCTGCTTCGTCTCGGCACTAGCCCAGACTTGTCCCGAAGCAGTGCTGCAGTGGTAGGTTTAAATATTGGGACGTGTAAAAGCACCTCCAGGGGCCTATTTGCAGAAATAAAACCGATTTAACCGATTTAACTGCAGGGAAAAGATTTAAATTCAAGTTACTACAGCAATGATGGGTACAAGCATAATCACCACGCATGATTAAAGTTGTGAAGATGAGTTTCATGTAATTCCACAAAAAAAATATTTAATAGTAATTATAGAAACTATCCTTAAGGTTTGTCGATTGTTTTTACATCACCCTGTAAATATTATCTCGCTTCAAAACACATCCAATGGGGGCTATCGCTAGTGAATTTGCCACTAGAGGCGCTAGTGTCGCGTGAGGTCCAATATCATTCAATTTGTACTGGTTTTAGCGGAATTTGTTGCATAAGTTATAATTTCTTTAATTTACCTGCTGGAAAGTGATCTCCTTCTTAAAATATCGCTAATATGGATTATTTGGCGATTAATGTGAACGCTTTAAAAGCGGAATTAAGAAAAAGCGCAAAAATAGGCGGCCTCAAGAGCAACTATTTCAGAAGTTAGTTTGTTGATATCAAGATAGTTTTTTATAAACAATATAATAACCTTAATCAGATTCAAGATATAATACTTTGTTTCGGCGCCAATCGCCTTTGACAGCTATACCTCCGGACCTCAGTCTACAGTGGCGCCAACTGGTGAGCAAAGAAACGGTAGTCCCCATTCAGTCATCATTACCAGCCCACACAATTTTACCATCGACAAACTTGGATTGGCAGGCGGGTTGGCGTTCGTATTCGGTTTTAACATGATATAGATTTTATTGATTTATTGAAAGGAGGAGCAAGCGCTTTCACACGTCCTAATATACCACTAAAATACCTACCACTGCTTGTATACCTAACCTTTTCTCAGACCGACCATATTTACACAAAAAAATCACAATTTTTTTTTGTTTCGGAATAATTCGATAACAAACAAGAGATTTTATTTAGATTAATACTCACATTTCTTCGTTAGACTTATAACAGTTCCAAATCAGGCACACAATAAGAAATAACGCGACCAATAATGGTACAATCACTAAAACCCATGCGGTTCTGAAAATTACTTCCGCGTTGTCATCACCCATTTTTTGAATGAATATTACCAAGGTTATTATTACTTAAAAGTAAGTAATAACAGGTTCTTAATTTATTAGAACTCCAACGAATATAATATTAAAAAAACAAAAGAATTGACCGTCGAAACGAAAGAGAGTGTGATCACCGCGCGTTATGATAATATCGAGATTTGCGATTATCTAAATATGCTAATGGCTTATTTGAACCTAAATGCTTGTTTGAGTGTTAATGTTATCAATATTATCTAGAACCAATCGCATTTTATTTGCTTCATAGATCGTCGTTAAAATAGAAATAAATGTTATTCACATTATAGTTAGTAAACTAAAGATGGCTGAGGACGAAATGTGCCGATTCTGCCATTCAGCAGAGGAAATGACTATGCACATACTCTGCTGATGCGGTCCACTCATGCGTAACAGAAGTATCTATCTAGGGCACCTTAATCCCTCCGCTGGCAGCCATCTTGCGCTCTTTACCCCGTTGACTGGCAACCATCCACGAAGCCCCCCCCGCTGTTCGGGAACAGTTGCATTCTTTTGACCATTTTTTTAATATTTTGTAACAATGCCCTACAAAATGTATATTTTATATATTACTGTTCTCCATAAAATAATCTATAAAACAATGCTTATGCAATTCGTTAATTTAGTTGCATCTATAAATGAGAACAATGTTAATTAAGGGAAAAGTAAAAATATGGTTTACATGAGATTATATAAAGTTTAATAACCATACTTAACAATTTTTGTGTACAGTTTTGTTTTCATTGTAAACCTTTATACTATCATTTACATAATTGAACCATGAGTGAATGAGTTAATAAACACTGTTAAAATAAGGCGAACACACCGCATACCACAACACGTAACGAGTGACGTCTGACGAACACTTACAAATTGCTCAAATATTTTGTTTGACACATGACCTTAGACTTTGGCTTGCTAGCTAGCCCCTTCTTTCTTCTTACACAGCGATATAGGTGCAAAAGGGATAGGAACAGCCGCGTCTGTAGGAATTCCCGCGAAAAACGCAACTAAGTAGGAAGCCCGATTCGGACCTCGTGCCAGAAGTTTAGATTTTTGACGCGGCCCGAATCGGACTCCTTGCCAGTGGAGGGGTTAAGCACCCTGATGTGATAGTAAAACTCACACCCGAATCTGGCGATGCCTAGATTCGACGGGTCAGCCCTTGCATTCTCCTTGCGATTCGTCCTTGTGGCTGTGACCACGGATGTGTCAGCTGTCACTTCGACCGCTGTTGTCACGGCTTCTTGTTCGGTAGCCATGCGGCGCTAGTGTCGGTCAGCGTTAAAAGAGAATACCAATCGTGCGTTCATTGCTGTGCCAGCAGCTGGAACCAAAGCTATTAGAAGCGTAAGCGTAAACGCGTGCCATTTAATTATCCTTGTGTGCGTAAGCTAAATAAATCAACGCTCTTCTAACGCCCACAAATATGGCTTCAGTGTTACCATCATCGGGCGTTTACCCACAAAAAATGGGAAAACGTGTTGTTTTGTTATACGACGATTTGCCATGTGTTTGGTATGATCTTTAAATACATGGGTCATTGTCAAATTTAGCGCAGGTAATCGTGACTAAAAATTATAAACTTATAAAAAAATAAAAATACTTAAATTTAAGTTTTCTGTTCGTCAATGCCTGTAAAAATAACTGAATATGGTCTGCTACCGTCGGCCGCGATGTTTAACTAATAATTAATCATTTATTCCAGATTTTGTGGGCAAGGGTGTAAAAAATACAACTCTGTTATCACAACGTATTGATTTTTATTATGAAATTAAACAATTCAGTTGCAATTATTTCGGCATTAATGTAAACTACAGTCTTTTATCTTATAATCACATTTGGAATCACAACATTTTTTTGAAGTTTAACAATTATTAACTTATATGCTAAACAACTCTGTTACTTTTTGAATGTTTGGAAACATTAAATTGTCCCAAAATACTATAAATATTTATATATTAACCGCTACCTGCAACATATGACTGTAAAAATATCTAACAAATTAAATTATTTTTATATTACCTTAATATAACAACTAACTATATAAAAATCTTAATTAAGTCCTTCAGTCTTTGGGACAGAATAGTAACAGAGTTGTAGCTCCGTAACATAGTTGTTATTTTTCTTATCTTCCTTAACTAAATCAGACTCTGTTGGGGTTGAGATCATAATTTTAGACCAGAAATCAAAACATTTTTCAAAAGCACAGGCTAGTGTTTTTTTATGTAACCTTGGTCCACAGCAAGACATTCATGAATTAGTTGTTTCTTTTGTCTAGAGCATGTAATAGCCTGTTCTTCAAATATCTTTTGAATAGCATATTTTTCCTTCCGGATTTTTACATTTTCGTAGCATTTTTAATAGCATTTGTTAAAACTTCGTATTTATTTTTATATGTATGTATTTCTTTAGATTCAATTTTAGATTTTTTACTTTTTTCTCTATTTTACCTTTTTCGTACTTTTCGTATCTCTTATTTATTGCTTCAAACTGTTTCTCTAATTTTATGGTGTCTCTAAATAACTTGGATATATTTCTATGCACTTTCTTTCTGCCGCAAGAAGCTGATGAATACTGATGATATGATAGAACTAGGAGCTAATTCGCGGGAATCAGATAGCTGTGGCGTAGACAAAATATGATCAGCATTTGGAATAAGCTGATGTGGATTTGAAGGGACTGGACTATTTACACAGCAAGGCGATGACTGAGGAGTGTGCATTACAATACGGAGTGCTCTGACCCTATTTTTACGTCTAGCATTTGCAGAATTGCAGATAACCATTTCTTTTTAACGCTCTATGTTCACGACCTGATAAATCTCACGATCTTTTCTTCTAGATTCTGCTTCTTTTTAAAGATTATTTTAACGCTGTTCATGTTACCGTCGCTGTTTCTCAGCAGGTGTGAGAGGCATCTCGAAATGTCGAAGAAACACAGTACCAACCATGAAACAAAGTTTTTGAGGTTATTGAAAAATTATACATTTTATTTAAACATACTATGCAAATAAAAAAAATACATTAAAAATTATTTTTTTAAAGAAAATACGTTTTAAGCATGAAATTTAAGTGCAAAGATATAGTCCTAATTCCACTCTGTTACTTTGTTACCCCGCGGTAGTAACAGAGTTGCGTAGTAACAGTGTATTAATTTTACATACTATAAGACAAAAATCATAAATTTATGTTTGATAAAACAATATTTCTTTAATATTTAGATTAATTGTCACTTTGACAACATACTGAACATAAAATAAATTAAAAATATGTTTATCTACTTATGTAAATAGTAGGTAACAAAGTGGATTCATAATAAAAACACGCAGCTTGATCCACAACTCTCGGTCGGCTAACACCTTCCGCATCCCACCACCCGATCTCCTGATCATCCACAATGATTACCAACTTCCCGCCCCATCTAGTACAAAATTTAAGCAGCGATATCTCTATTTTACGTTGTGAATTACTTGGTAACATAACATTCCAGTCGTTTCAAACCATACGCGGGACCAAGTTTTAGAAAATAATTATTAATTAGAATTGTAATACTTACCGGTTTTAAGACATATTTTGTAATATTAACCATAATCTGTTTGTAGTTATAATTATTTGAAGTATGTTGCTATAGTAGAAAATAACATTATTTGAATCTTATTGTAACAAAGTCCTACTAGGGACATATAGATTTTGTAAGGAATACCTCTCTGTTACCAGAAACAACCACAATGTCACTTTTAAAAATAACTAAAAATATCAAAACTTACTTTTAATTTTATTAATCAGTGTTTATTAATGTGATGTATTGTGTTTTCAATATATTTTTCAAACTATGATGTGTATATAATCCTACTTAAAAAATTACATGACTCAGGGACTAGTTTACCTGCGCAAAATTTGACAACGACCCACATAAGAAAATAAATGATTACATTCATAAGTATATTACATATTTATTAATCTAATGATCAATGCCACCGTTCAATGTGTTTAAATTTAAATGCCTGTATGATTGTATAAATCCCCATTATAATTATTTTCATAGAATTAATAACAACAACATTTAGTCTAAACAATTAAATGGCAAATTCAATATTTTTCTCAATATTAAAAACCAACTAAAAAAACTGTGTGCAATTTTTTCCCCACAACTAGCAACACTGATGTTGATAGGTTTTGTGTTTCAAATTATTCGTTTTTAATTCGATTTACGTACAGAAAATGTATAAAATGTAAGTATTTAGGTAAGTACCTGTGAAATGAAACTTTATCACTTTCTTTTTGTTTCTCTAATATGCTAGAATATTTCTTTGTAGTGCAAACAGTCATTTTAAATTATTTTTCGCGAGCTGTGTTTGACTTAGTGTGACGTTGAGCACTGACAGTGACAGCTCGCGGAACGAAGTTAGCCAGATTTGGCTATGTTTTAGTTGCGCGTTTTTCGTGCTTACATTCGGTTTCTTGGTGTTATTATTCTAAGCCAAAGCTGTTATGACATTTGCACTAAGAGAATCGCATTGCTAAATAGTGGACTTTAAACCAAAGGGCTGCCACAATAGATCAAGCACTGGTCGAAGTGGTAAGTAACATAGCCAAAAAGACTAAAAATAATGTTAGTTAGCATCCTTATATGCACTACATTAGGAATGTAGCGTATGTTGCTGGCACAAAAACAGAATAGCACCACTTTTTATCTTCCTATGAGTGTCGTAACAAGTAAAGTCAGAAGGAGACAGGCAGCAGCGTCTTCTGACCACTATTGGCTTATTGCGTTTGCTGACGCGCTTGCCAAAGGTGGCGATTGTGGCAAAGTCCTCTTTTTGGTGAGGTTTGTGTCCAGCAGTGGACTGACATAGGCTGGTTTTGATGATAGTGAAGATTCCCCTTAAAATGCATACAAGTACCTACACAACAAGTCATCATGACGAAATAGGGCAATAAAAGAAGTTAAAGACATATTTTGCTACTTCATAACATATTTACGTGATTGCACAAAAAACAAACTAGATATTTTAATATCTTTAACACGGTAAAAACCAGGTTTAATGTACATAACATAATACATGAGTATATCGCTCTTACAAGTATATAAACAGTTAATAACCTACTTCAATATTGGCACAAAAACGTAATTTGTGTACATAATGATGAGACATCAAACAATTTACAATTTAGTGCCTTAATTACTTTTCTAGCAGTTTTAATGCAAAAATGTGTTTCCGAATAAAATATTTTGAATAGTCTGCATCAATTAACGCCCAAAAATCATAAGTTTTCTAAATAAATCGTCCTAATCCTAAGTAAAGAAGGTTATAAGAAAGTATTATTACATAAGTTTGGTGCAATGCACGTTTCTTATCAATTTATTCTATTGATAAAACGTGTTGGTTATTTAAGAAATCTTGGGGCTTATCGTATGCAACAATCAATAAATGTATAAGTAAATAAAACAGATTCTGATGATTCGTTCAGATAACTAATAATGATTAATGTAAATGACTGTCTTACCCACGACGGAATGGTGAAGATGTATGCGTTTGGGGTAAGAAAATGCAAATTAATTAGCTTTTTTACGTAAAATATGTTATACCAACTGACACATTCGAAAAATGTTCGGTCTGGATCATGAGAAATACACACATCCTCTGTTATTTGGTGCTGTACCCAGGATTGAGTAATGGTTGTTCTTTGAATTTGTAGAGGAGCCTTCTTTAATATACCTATTATTTATAGACAATCTAAATTTAGAATTTGTAACATTATAGCCTACTCCCACTATCGCGTGTAATGGATGTTAAATCTCTCAAATCTTAACAGATAGGTTTTTAAGAGAGACATTCTCAAGAGCTTCGTCAGATCAAATACGCCGCCGATAATCGCATGCACCAATTGTTTTCATGTGACACGTTTGAAGTGGTCATATGATTTCTTTATCGACTGATAAGTGGTGTTGCCCTCGATAGTCCATTATCGATAGTCTAAAGATGGTCTACCGATAGTTGACCCCATAGTGTCGATAGGCTATCGATAGTTAAAATCAGTTAAAATCAGTTTTATTTCTGCAAATAGGCCCCAGGAGGCGCTTTTACACGTCCCAATTTAAACCTACCACTGCTTCGGGACAAGTCTGGGCTAGTGCCGAGAAGAAGCAGCGCAAGAAACTCGGTCACTATTGTCAGCCTCTTTTTAAATAAATTTTTAGATAGTATCGATAATATTGATTTAACGACCATTTGGATCAGTGGTAGTAAACGCTGCTTCTGAGCCATGGGTCGCGGGTTCGATCCCCGCAAGTACAAATATTTGTGTGCATGAACATGTCTGTTTGTACTGGGTGTTTTCTATGTATTATAAGTATATGTATTTACAAAAAAAATTGTTAGGTATACAAGATGAAATTTTAACCACCTTCCAAATTTTAATATAGCAATCTACGAGACATAAACAAAATATGACGTAACACTTAGAAAATCTCCGTCAAAAAACTAAAATTTTTGATAAGGCCTTCCAGCAACACTTTTTTACGCGATGCGCATCCCATTCATTCATTACGATACTATCCATAAGTTTTAGATATTCCTTCCATACCTTTTCAGGCTTAGAACCGTAAATATTGAAAGCTATGTTGGGAAAATATTTTCGGGCGAAAACTTGATTTACATTTTTTACTTCATAAATAGGTTCTAAATACGATACTGAACGCCTATAAAAAATTTGGAATATGGTGAAAAAGTAATTCTGTCATAGTAAGTTTATCGGTTGTCTAGTTCCTTATACGATAAGCTACTTAGTAGTACGAGTAGCTTAGTTTGGGACTTGATGGCTCTGTGCCCAGTGTGGCATGTCTAAAAAATATTTATTCATTTATTTCTTTATCGATATTAACGAAGGTCCTATCGATAGTAGATGATTTTCGAGATCAACTGTCGTAGTACAGCAATACCACTGATATGGGATTTATTTACAGCAAGTGTCAGTAGATATGACCTGAAAATAGTGTGAGATTTATAATAATAGCTTACATGCACCGTTTAAGTGCCATCTTTAAGTAAATAATAAAGTGCGGTATGTTTAAAATGTAGATACACTCTTTTATTTAACCAATTGGCTGCTTAGGAGCAGATCTGCCCCCTTACTCTTGAATTTGATTTAAGTTCGATCTCGATTCGACCTAGCCAAAATCTGAACAAACTCAATCGAATCGAAATCAAAATCAAGTCAAAATCGATCTAAAATGGCGATCCGTTAAACATTTTCGGATGATAACGTAATTTTCACCATCGACTCAAAGGTTTAGGTTCACTTTTCAGAGTACCAAATCACTGATTCTCGACGTCGATTCGATTTTGATCGTAACTCGAACTTGTCAAGAGTAGACATGCTGATCTATATGACTCAGGCGTCAAATATTATGTCTCGGGCGGGACTCGAAGCCGCATCTCCTCGCATGCCGGGCGCGGCGCATGCGAGGAGATGCGGTTTAAATACTGATATTAGGTATAATTGCAATTAAATTGCATAAATATCATAGAAAGTATATATGACAATTGATTTCTATTGTGTCTGAAATTACCCACATTCAAGGGGTCAAAGCTGTCATGTTGCAATGGGGGCTATCGCTAGTGAATTTGCCACTAGAGGCGCTTGTGTCGCGTGAGGTCCAATAACATTCACTTTTCACTGGTTTTAGCGGGCTTCGTTACATAAATTGTAATCTCTTTAATTTACCTGCTGGAAAGTGATTTCTTTCGTAAAATTATCGCAAATATGGATTATTGGGCGATTAATGTGAACGCTTTGAGAGCGGAATTAAGATAAAGCGCAAAAATAGGCGGTCTCAACTATTTCAGAAGTTAGTTTGTTGATATCAAGATAATTATTTATAAATAATAAACTTTAATTAGATTCAAGATTTAACACTTTGTCTCGGCGCCGATCGCCTTTGACAGCTATACCTCCGGACCTCAGTCTACAGTGGCGCCAACTGGTGAGCAAAGAAACGATAGTCCCCATTTACCACATTTATACATTTTAAAATAAGGTTACACAATCGGACCTTTTTGGCCTGTTCCAGCGATGCGTTAAATGTTATCGTATATTTGTTTTGTTTATAAAACTGAATACTTAACAGATTTTTACTTAACAAGACGCGGGCAGACCGTGCCCGTGGCAATGATCGCTGTAAAGCACTGTTTCCCAAACATTGTTTTGTCAAGGCCCGATAATTTTCACACTAGTACCCCATTGTGACCCACTTAATACTTTTAAAACCAAACTGTTTCCTCTACGTAAAATAATACACATTAACTGCCACACTCAGAGACGTCAATTAAATTTAATCTATAATTAAGTTTCATTCTGTCTCTTTCTTTGTCAATGAAATAGAAAAGGATGGCATGAGACTTAATGAAGGATTAACTTTAATTGACGTCTCTGAGTACGGCAGTTAATCACCTAGTTTTAGTCGAATATTTCACACTCCGCCTATGTTTTCCGAAAATGACGAAAGCTTAAGAATAATATTTACCATGCGTCGATCGATAGTAGGTATTATTTTATAAACAAGGTGGAAATGTTGCGACCTGGTATTATATTTTGATGGCTCGGTACCGGGTCCCGACCCGGCAAATGGGAAACGCTGCTGTAAAGTGTTCGAAACGTAGGGAAAAACAATATATAAAATAAGGTAAAAAAAAGGCGAATTTGGCCTAGTGCATAGTGGTTTGATTACCGAGCCAAGTTTGACTCACAATTGTCCGGGTTTTTTAAAACTACCGTAGCTACGCAAAACAGAAGACACTTAATCTTGATAACACAGTTTGCTGAGATTCTGGAAGCCTTAGGCGACGCAAAGCTAACACAAATTTATTTAATTTAGTACTTGTACCAACACTTAACATGTATATTCCAATTTTACTGCCTATCTTTTGTTTAACTAAAGAGGTGGAAAAATCCATTAGTTTTTTGGGCGTGTCAGTATCACAAAGTCACGTTCAATATGTAAAATATGTTTTGCACGTATGCGACAGACTTTCAAGGCAATTAGTATAAAAGTAACAGTCTATAATCATCCCACTGCCACACTCCACACCACAGCAATGATGGATACTGGCATAATCATCACGATTGCCAAATGCGCGTTGCTGATAACAAACCCGAGCAATGTATATATATATAAATATAAATACCAATGTATACATATATATATAAACAAACCGACGACCATTTGGATCAGCGGTAGTTAACGCTGCTTCTGAGCCATGGGTCGCGGGTTCCATCCCCGCACAGTACAAATATTTGTGTGCATGAACATGTCTGCTTGTACTGGTCTGGGTGTTTTCTATGTATTATAAGTATGTATTTACAAAAAAAAAAAAGTATACATATAAGTAAGTTTATCGGTTGTCTTGTACCCCATACGACAGGGTACTTAATAGTAGCTTAATTTGGAACTAGATGGCTCAGTGTGGCCCAGTGAGGCATGTCTTATATATTAAAAAAAAAAAAAATGTACAAAAATTCGGAACTTTTTCTTGCCTAAATCGGGGATCGAACCCGCGTCCCAGAGATCTTGGTCCGGTTTTTTAAACCACTAGACTAACGGGGTGTCTCATCAATTAATATATACTAACATTAAAAATGCTTCAGAAATGAGGAAATCCGTAGGAGAACTAAGATAACCGACATCGCTCGATTCTTCGAGACCTGAAGTGGCAGTGACTGTGGGTGGCATATACTATAGTAAGAAGAGCAGATGGCCAGTGTGGGTAGGAAAGGTTTTTGTATGGCGACCGCACGCCGGACGACGATCTGTGGGTAAGCCCCCCACCAAATGGACTGACGATCTAGTGAACGTGTAAAGATCTTAAGGGGTGGCCTATGTCCTGTAGTGAACGTCTTTTAACAGTGACAATGATAATGATTATAAATGCGAAAATAACGAAACGTCAGTCAATTTATAAATCTTTTAAATTAAATTAAACTAAATCTATTGAACTTATATATAAATATTTGGATGTTGCTTGGCCGATGAAAATGCATAATAGAACAGAAAGCCAACATCGCTCGAAGAATTGCAGAGAAAAGAAGATCCGGCGGTAGGTATGGTTTAATTGATATTTGGAACAAAAAAAAAAGAAGACGAGATAGTTTCCCTACTGCAATGAATAAAGTTCCTTACTGCATTCATTAACTCTTTAATTAACTCTAGGTAAAGTATAACATCAGTTTTAAGAAATTTCGATGTATTAACTCGAAAAATTGTGCTGTAATTTTAAATTAGACATTACTTGAAATAACAATTTAATTCAACAAAAATACGTTTTAAAAAAACTAAAAACTTACAAAAGATTATTTCAACTTAACGACTGCCTTGATAAAAACATTTTTGAATAAAATTTTGTGTTTCCTAGTGTTATCGCTCCAAGTTTCCGAACGCACTATGTCGTCACGTCCGCCTGGCAACGAGACCGGCTGGCGGCTGCACTTGCTTCGACACGCCGGGCGCTGCACCCACTTTGTTACTTTGTTAGAAATTCTCGAGGAGTCAACATCTCTAAACTGATACGCTTAGATTGCACATAAAATATTAATTATTCTGAACGTAATTATAATTATAATACCTAAATTATTTCATAACGATTGTACGTATCTGATTTCTTGTTTAAACCTTAAATAATTCTCAAGTGACAGAAAGTTAAAATCGACTTAATTATGATTTTTAGATAGCCCTCTAAACGTAGTTCAATAAGGACCTAATATGAGTTTGTCGTGTTGTAACAATTATTTGTACGTAGTAAAGTATTTTATCATGACTAATGTGTATTTCTTTATATCAGAAGCGGTACAGGTATACGTACACGCTCACCGGCTCCCATCATGCCGCGTCCTCGTAAGCACAGGCGGAAACAATCCACAAGTTCATCTGCCTATACGCCGTCACGGAGTTCAAGCACTGATTCGAGCACGGCTTCAAGCAGCAGTGGTAAACGTGGCTGCCGAAGAAAGCAAGTAGACAAACGCCGAAGAGGATCACCAACCGTGAGTCAAAATGTTGTATTATCGTCAGTGATCCCCGAATTCGACCCGCTAGTGGATGATGTGAATATGTGGATTAATGTGCTTGAAGCAAATGCCCGTGCATTTGGTTGGTCCGATTCTATGATTAAGTATCAGGGGCTGCAAAAATTGCGCAATACTGCTAAAACTTGGTTAGATTCTTTGCAAAAAAAATGAAACTTCTTGGACTACATGGCGCTGGAAGCACTGGCGTGAGAGGTTATCGAATACTTTTCAAATATTCGTATTATATAATAAAACGTAATATGTATACGTTATTAAGGCAACTTGTCGAGACCAGACCAGTACCTAATCAGTCTCTCTACGAATTTTATTTTCAACAAAAAGGGAAAATAGATGGATTGCAATTGGGATTCAAAGACCGTGACGTAGTGTCAATTATAGTAGGCTCAATAGGCGACCCAAATATAACAACAGCAGCCGAGGCAGGGAATTTTCCTCATTGCGACGATTTAGCCTCTTTTCTGCACGGTAAAATACATACTGTTCCTGAAAGGTCACAACAACAATCGAAATCCTGTTCGATACCGAAATCAGTTCCACGTCAAGCGCCTCCATTTCAAGGTAGCGCGCAAAAGTCTGACATTAAAACCGAGTATTCTCATAATAGCACTGGGAATAATATTGTGTATACTTCCCTTTCGTGTTTTCGTTGTGGTGAAGTAGGTCATCGTCGAAATAACTGTAGTATAAAGGATGATATTCAATGCACTTTTTGTAAAAAAGGGGGCATCTAGAAAAGGCGTGTAAGGCAAAAATTAAAACAAAAGTCGATAATGACGCGGAAATAAAAATGATTAACGAACAAAAAAGCAAACAAAAGTTTTGTAAGGAAATTTATATAAATAATGTCAAATCTGAGGCATTTTTTGATATGGGTAGCGATTGTTCATTGATTACTGGGGATGTCATCGAGAAATACAAATTACAGACTTTTAATTTAAATAACCTAATTAATTTGTCAGGGTTTACAACCAGCACGACAATTCAGGTATCCAAAGCTGTTGCTGTTAGTTTGAAAGTGGATACGGTTGAGTTAGTAACGGTGTTATATGTGATTGACACATTAACCGGGTGTGATACGAGTATATTAATAGGACGAAATTTCACTGAAGATTGTAGTATAATGTACACTCGTGTAGGTAATGTCTTAACCTTTCAACCGATTAAATCAATGAATATATTTGAAATAAATTCTAATTTTAAGGGTATATATTCCACCGAGCGTACGAACTTATTAAATTCAATATACTTAGTCGATGCATTCACAAAATTCGTATTTATGTCAGCAGTTAAAAATACTAAATCAAAAATAGTAATTAATGAACTCAATAAAATCTTCAAAGTGTTCGGCAACCCCAAGCGAATCATCAGCGATGCTGGCAGTGCGTTCACTTCAAAGGCATTCGTAGCATTTTGTACTGAGAGAAATATAAGAGCTCACGTTATAGCCACAGGTGTGCCGCGTTCGAATGGGCAAGTTGAACGCTATAATTTAACCATTTTAGAGGCGTTGCGTAGAGGATCAATATATTACGGACATCCAACAGGGTATTAATAGCACAATTAATAAAACCATATCAGCTGTCCCTAACGAAGTTTTTTTTCGGATATCGTATTCGTATGAATAACGATGGAGTTACTGACGACGATACAGAAAATACGGTTGATCTCACGGCTCTGAGGAGTAAAGTTGATGAGAATATTCAACAAGAGGCGGAAAAGCAAAAGGCAACTTTTGATGCTAAGAGGAAAAAAGCACCGCAATACAATATTGGAGATTTAATAGTAATTAAAATACCTAGTATGGTAAACGATGGACAAAGTACTAAACTGTTACCGCGTTTCAAAGGCCCTTTTCAGGTTACAGAGATATTAGGTCATGACCGTTATAGAATCGCCGATATGAGAGGAGCAGAAAGAAGTACTAAGAAGTATAACGGAGTTTCATGTGTCGAAAATATGAAACCATGGATACGAATTGCAGACACAGACTTACCGGATGTTATCGACAGTTAAGGTAAAATAAGCACAAAGATGAGTGTTTTTTTTAATTCTTTGTTTCACAGTGTACTTACATTGCAATTGGTTTCAAGAGATTCACAATATAAATCAAATCTAAAGTTATCTATTCACGACATTATCAAAGTTAAATCTAAGTCTAATGCATTCGCTTTGAACAATCCATAGTTGAAGTAGAGTGTGAGATTGTACAGTTTGTAGTAGACATCCATGGTGAACACTACTGCAATATACATGGTGATACACAACTGTGCTGATCCTGAACATCACTCAGTTAAAGCCATTAGGTTGAGTGAGTTGGCCGTCGATGGGATAACAAGCTCAGCCTTAGTCTGATACTCTACATGTCAGCTTGGAGGTTCAAATAAAACTATGTAGACTGTTTGCAAACCCATGAGTTTGAAAGGTCTGGTTCGGCTTTTCGTTGTGGGCACGAAATCATAACTAATACCATGTGAACATTGTTCCCAGCTCCTGCATCAGACCATGACGCTGTTCGAGGACGAACGCGACAGCAGGACGGCCGGATGTTATCGCTCCAAGTTTCCGAACGCACTATGTCGTCACGTCCGCCTGGCAACGAGACCGGCTGGCGGCTGCACTTGCTTCGACACGCCGGGCGCTGCACCCACTTTGTTACTTTGTTAGAAATTCTCGAGGAGTCAACATCTCTTAACTGATACGCTTAGATTGCACATAAAATATTAATTATTCTGAACGTAATTATAATTATAATACCTAAATTATTTCATAACGATTGTACGTATCTGATTTCTTGTTTAAACCTTAAATAATTCTCAAGTGACAGAAAGTTAAAATCGACTTAATTATGATTTTTAGATAGCCCTCTAAACGTAGTTCAATAAGGACCTAATATGAGTTTGTCGTGTTGTAACAATTATTTGTACGTAGTAAAGTATTTTATCATGACTAATGTGTATTTCTTTATACTAGTAACAAATGAATGAAGTAGGTATACAAACTGTTTTGTAAAAAACAATCTCTATTGTAAATGGCAGCTCGATGATTGATTTTAAGTTCTATATAGAGGTCTAGAAGATTGATTTTAGTAAATGAGTTGTCGCTTTGAGTAATGGTGCTATCTACCCGCATCAGTCTCTGTTGTTTTCGGATAAATCACACTCTTGGAGATCTGGTTTTATAATGAACATTTATGATTTCTTAAATAAAAATGTCTACAGCATGTTATGAGGCTCTAGCCCACACCCTTTCGCTTGTCAGGCGACTTTTCTGACTGAATGAATCAATGATATTTTAAAGTAGGTATAGATATGTTACCTTCATAGTAATTCGCGTATTAAATCTGTTCCGAGCAATCCAAAACTGCACACATTGACAAGTTTCACTGTTAAGCCCCATCATTGCTGTGGTAACTTGAATTCAATGATGGAGGCCTTTTCCCTGCAGTGGGATGATTATAGGCTGTTACTTTCCTACTTTACTTACGGTATCATCCTTTGGGGAAATAGCTCTTTTGTAAATCGTTTGTTTGTCATCCAAAAACGATGTATCAGAATTCTTGTCAATGTGGATGATAGGGAAAGTTGCAGACCCCATTTTGTCAAGCTTGGGATACTAACTCTTGTTTCTTTATATATTTTAGAAATATGCAAACTATTCAGAAGAAACAAGAGTATGTATGCGCAAGCAAAAGATTTCTATCATCAACCACGTAGTTTAAGAAACAGAAATAGACTGGTTGCACCTTTTACTAAACTTCACATGGTAAGCTCAGGCACTTATCACATGTCGATAAAAATTTATAATAAATTACCACAAACACTTCAGGAAATAGACAAAGATGCTGAGTTTTATATAAAGTTAAAGGATTTTTTGCTACATAAATGTTATTACTCGTGAAATATAGTGATTTGTAAGTTGTACCGTAACATGAATATTTTAATAAGTGTCTGCGACATGGTGTCAAATTTATGTTAAGTTAGCAGATATGATTTGACTGTGCTATGAAGTTATGTACTAGAGTTTATTTGAGTTAATAAATGTTCGACGTTCAAGCTGGACACATGTCTTTCTCTTGACCCTTGTCTGCGACGGGACCTCACCATCTTCAGAACACACCTCATAGCGACCCTGCCACAGAACTCAATGGAAGTTAGAAGAATAAAGAAAGGAAATCATTAAGAAATATGGAAAACAATAAGATTTAAGAAATTAATTTAAAACAAAGCAAGAAACTCAAATTCTACACAATATCAAGATCAGCATCAAGTTATCATCAAATTAATTATCATCGAGTATGGGGAAACAGCAAAGTAAAGAACAAGTAGTCATCGGCCAGACTGCCAGCGGTGATGCGAAAACAGAAAAATCTACAGACATGAACCTTGCCGAAATACTGGTGGTCGTAGTACTGTCATTTTGGTACTCGCACTAGCATTTATTTTCTCTACAAGAAGTGCCGTCAACAAGCTATGAAAGCCTTACGCCGTGAGTTGACCCGTTTCAATTTGGCAAGCAACGCCACGTCAACTTTGGGGCTAACGGCAACACCATAAGAAGAAATTGAACGAGCGGAGTCCAGGGAAATCCCGGCCCACGGAGTCCAGGGTATAGCCCGGCCCACCCATCATTGCAGTCGACGAGCACCTTCGTGTCTTCGAGCATCAGCCTTCCACATGCAGCCGCAGCGAGTCCAGTCTTTTGCCGCATCAACCGGCCTCTACGATGAATAAGACGTTCGCGAATCGCACTCAAACGGTTATTATGTAAGTAATTTTTGCTTGGCTTTCGTTGTAATGAGTAGTTAACTTTGTGCTTATTTTATAATTATTATGACAGATGAGTTAATTAATTTGCGTGATTTATTAAAATATTACAAAGGGTATTTAACGAAACTAGGTCCCGAAAGAAGGAAATCAGACCTAGCATTTAAAAAGTTAGCGGAAGCAAAGATAGAATATAGTAAATTGGGGTTTATTTTGTCTCATGTGTACGAACAGCTAGAAAAGTCAGAGATAAGTTCAAAAGACGCTATTTTAGTTAATCATTTAGTAGAAGAAATTAATACTTTATACTATAAAATTCAATCATTGGTCAGTGTAGTGGACTCATCAACCATAAAAATGGCCTCTGAACTGCCTTCTTTTGATATTAAAACTGCCATATCACTGTTACCAGTTATGACTGGACAGGAAACAGTCACTAAACAATTAATAGATGGCATTGAACTATACAGCTCTATGATTAAAACAGAATCGCAGGCGCAATTAATAACATTTGTCCTGAAAACTAGATTGTCTGAAAGTGCCAAATTACGCCTGAACACTAGTTACAATAATGTTCCCAATCTAATCAAAGACATTAAAGCTAAATTATTACCAAAACTTTCATCAGTCGCTATTCAGAGTCAATTGCAACGCTCGCAGCAAGGTCGTAGATCGATCGAGTCATTTGGTAGAGAGTTAGAAAATTTATTTGTGAAGTTAACATTGGCACAAGCCGACGGTGATGACAGTAATTATGAAATTTTACGTCCACTCAATGAAAAAATCGCTATAAAATGATTTTCGGACGGACTGTCAGACCCTCGACTTAGTACCATTATTGCATCTCGTCAGTTTCCGTCACTTTCCGAAGCCATTACTACTGCTATCGACGAAAACTCTATGTCAACAACAGAGCACGAGGTCATGAAAGTTAGGCATTTTCAAAATTCAAATCGCGGAAATCGTGAAAATCGTCGATATCCTATTCAATCAAATCGACAAAATAATTATCATACGAATAATCATTCCTCAAATTTTAGTTCGCGAAATAACAACTCGAATAATTTACAGTTTCGCAATAATAATGTACCTAACACGTATAATAATTTCAACCGGTCAAATAACTGGCGACGACAATTCAGCAATAACAACGCGCGGAATACGTCAGGTAACATGAACCAAGGTACTAACGGCCAACGCGCTCGCTTTGATGCGCAGGCGACGCCGACGGGAACACGATCGCAGGCCGCGCCGCGTGTTCATGTAGCTCAACAGTTTACACATAGAAATGAACAGGAAACCGTTTCAAATAACAACCAGTTTTTTCGTGACTAATGAAATAAATAATTTCATTTTAAGCTATAATAATAATAGCGTAATTTCATGTTTTATAGATAGAGATATAGAAGTTAAATTACTAGTAGATACTGGCGCCAGTCTTTGTGTAATTAAGTATGATTTAGTTAGGAATTATCCGGATATAATAAGTCAAATAGTTAGTGATAGAATTACCATAAAAGGTATAAGCGGAAATTTAGTTTCAATAGGATACGTATATCTAGATTTATATTTTAATAACAAAGCGTTTACTCAAAAATTTTATATTTTTGAAAATATTTCATGTTCGGCCGACGGTATTTTAGGCCAAGATTTTTTCTCAAAGTATAACGCTATTGTTAACTATAAAGATTGCACTCTAACTTTATCAAATAAAGGGTGTTTAATCACAACCGAAATAGTCGGTAAGAATAAGTATATTCATGCAATTCCACCACGATGCGAGGTTATTAAGTACATTCCTACTAACTACTGTAGTGATTGTGTTGTGTTAGCCAACGAAATCCCTTCTCATCCAGGAATATTTGTAGCAGGAATGATTTCTAGACCACAAAATGGTCATGTCGCAGTACGTATTTTAAATACAACTGATGAAGAACGAGTTATAGATTTTTCTTATTTAGAAGTTCACAGTCTAAACTATTTTGAAATGTGTAACTTTAGTGACAACCAAGTATCTGTTCAACGAGTTAAAACCTTGTTTGACTTACTCGATTTAAGTTCATACTTAAATGAAGAGGAACAAATTAATATTGAAAACATATGTGCTAAATATGCCGATGTTTTTCAATTACCAGGAGATAAGTTGTCAGTTACCAACCTTATGGAACATTCTATTCAATTAAAGGATAACACCACTCATATTTATAGAAAACCTTATAGAATACCACATGCATTAAAGCCAGAAATTCAAAAACAAATTAAGGAAATGTTAGATAATGACGTCATTGAAGAGACGACATCTGAATGGTCCAGCCCAGTCCTTCTTGTTCCGAAAAAATCTGATAAAAATGGTGAGAAAAAATGGAGACTAGTAATTGATTATAGACAGTTAAATAATGTTATTCAAGACGACAAATTTCCATTACCGAATATTACTGAAATCCTAGATTCACTTTCGGGTAGTATTTATTTTTCGAAATTAGACTTATCGCAATCTTACTATCAATTATCATTACATGAAAACAGCAGGAAATACACAGCATTTCAGGTCGATAAAATGTATCAACTTTCATTGAATAAAGATTCACGTAATATGACAGCATTTACAACAGATAAGACGTATCAAATGAAAAGATGTCCTATGGGATTGAAAACCAGTCCCAGCGTATTTTCTCGGCTTATGACAATAGCAATGTCTGGATTAAACTATAAACAGGCATTTGTTTATTTAGATGACTGTATTGTTATAGGAAATTCCCTTGAAAATCATAACAAGAATTTAATAAGTGTTTTGGAACGATTTCGTAAAGTAAATTTAAAACTTAACCCACTAAAATGCGAATTTTTACGTAAAGAAATAATGTATTTAGGCCACAAAATAACCTCAAATGGTATATTTCCCGACCCATCAAAAACTGAAGTTTTAAAAAACTACCCCGTACCCTTACATACAGATGACGTAAAACGATTTGTTGCATTCGCAAATTACTACAGGAGATTTATCCCACGTTTCGCTTGTATAGCACGTCCATTAAACAGTCTTTGTAAGAAAAATACACCATTTATTTGGTCACCCGAGTGTGAAACAGCTTTTCATACATTAAAACAGGCGCTCATTAAGCCACCTATATTACAATATCCCGATTTTTCTGACGATAACACATTCGTATTACAAACTGACGCATCAAAACAAGGTCTAGGCGCAGTTTTATCAAATAAAAATGGAACAGTAATTTCTTACGCTAGCCGTAGCCTTAAGCCCGCAGAAATTAGATACCCAATCATTGAATTAGAATTACTAGCGATTGTATGGGCTATTAGACATTTTAGGCCTTATTTATATGGTAAAAAGTTTAAAATTTTAACCGACCATAAACCACTTATTTACCTGTTCAGTATGACCGATCCATCTAGTAGATTAACTAAGTTTCGATTATATTTGGAAGAATATGATTTCATTATTGAACACGTCTCGGGAAAGGATAATGCAGCTGCAGACGCATTAAGCCGTTTACCGATTACGTGTACAGAATTAAAGCAACTAAATGAAAAAGTTGTATCGGTCATTACTAGAGCACAACAGCGAAAACTTGATAAAGCATTAGAAAATAATAAAAGTACGGATTTGACAAACCAGGATTCTGCAACCTTAAGGCCTGATCAACCTAAAGTTGTAGAGATTCTGAAAAAACCTTCTGAAGGAATAGAACTTGTTATATTTAAGTCACATAACGATTTGAGTTTGAATAAATTTAAAAATGATGATGTTATTTATAGCCAATCAGGCAACTGTATTTTTGTGCCCTCAAGAAGTATTATTTACCTATTATCTCGATCGTCATCTACTTTCGAAGTGCTGATGAGAGAAATAGAGTTATTGTGCAAACAATTTATAATCGAGGAGCTTGTTATTGTAAAAAATAAAGTCAATGAAAATGATATTGAATTACTTTTAAAGGAAATTGATAGTAATCGGACACCGCGTATTCTTGTGATTAAAGATGTTATTCGTGTGACCAATAAAGATGATAAGACTTTAATATTAAATGACTTTCACCTATTACCCACAAGCGGTCACGCAGGTATAAATAGGATGATAAATAATATAAAGAAATATTATTTTTGGACAGGTTTAACTAGTGACGTCACGAACTTTGTAAAAAAATGTAAACAATGTCAAATAAATAAGTTTACAAATAGACAAGTTAAAGAGCCTATGGTCATTACGACAACGACAAATAGTGCATTTGAAGTAGTTAGTTTAGATTTAGTAGGACCTCTAGATGTAGATAATTTTGATTTTAAGTATGCATTGACACTTCAATGTAATTTATCGAAATTCGTCGAAGCTTACCCATTACGCCGAAAAGACGCAGAAAGTGTAGCTAAAAGTTTCGTAGAAAATTTTATTTTAAGATTTGGCTTGCCACGCTCTATTATAACAGATCAAGGAACAGAATTCACTTCATCAATAATGACCAATATTTGCAAATTGCTAAAAATTAATAAACTACAATCAACTGCATACCATCACGAAACAATAGGTGCGTTAGAAAACACTCATAAAAATTTAGGAGCTTTTCTCAGAATTCAATGCGACTCTAATAAACAAGATTGGAGTTCATGGTTACCCTACTGGTGTTTTGCTTTTAATACGACCGTACACACTGAAACTAGATACACCCCATATGAGTTAGTGTTTGGAAAATTATGCACATTGCCAAGTAACTTTAACGTACCGATTGAACCATTGTATAACTATGATGATTACCCATTACAAATGAAATACCGTTTACAAAAAGCACAATTTGAAGCCAAGGAAAATCTTTTAGCAAGTAAGGAAATTAGAAAAGTTAATTATGACAAGAATTGTAACTCTGTTAGTTATAAGGAAGGAGATCTAATATTGTTAAGAAATCAAGTAGGAAATAAGCTTGATAACATTTATAGTGGTCCATATGTTGTAATCAAGGACATTTCACCTAATGTAATAATTTTGAAAAATGATAAGGAATTTGTAACTCATAAAAATAATACTAAAATGTTTTACACTTGAACAAAAATGCTTTAGAAAAAAAAAAAAAAATGTACCTTTTTTTTTTTGCTCTCGAAAAGCGGGGGGTGTAATGGTGAACTTTTCGGGGGAGGTGAAATATAGTGATTTGTAAGTTGTACCGTAACATGAATATTTTAATAAGTGTCTGCGACATGGTGTCAAATTTATGTTAAGTTAGCAGATATGATTTGACTGTGCTATGAAGTTATGTACTAGAGTTTATTTGAGTTAATAAATGTTCGACGTTCAAGCTGGACACATGTCTTTCTCTTGACCCTTGTCTGCGACGGGACCTCACCATCTTCAGAACACACCTCACTCGCTTAAAGAATATTTTGATGTTAAATTTTAATTATGTTTTTATGTTTATTTTATGTTTTAAAGATTTATTTTGTATTTTGTATTTTGCGATACCCCTACGGGGTCATGTTAATGGGACTCAATATTTGTATGTACTATCTTTAATACCAACATGTTGCAATAAATTATATGACTATGACTATGACTATATGCGAAATAGCACGCAAATGAAAGAGATGGCTATAATGTTTAATGATTACCGCTCGTGACTGCACTCGACGTGGACGTTGTAAAAAACGGCCTAGTTAGGGCGTATGTAAGTATTCACAACGCGCGCGCTTATCTGCTTTGTTTTAAGATAATATCATTGGAATGAACAGACTATTTTAAACTAGCTATCTATCGAGGCTTAGTACGGTTTTGCCATTTTCTTTAAATACATAAGCAATCAATTTTTAATACCACTATCAACGCCCCGTTGGTCTAGTGGTTTAAATACCGGGCCAAGATCTCGGGGTCCCAGGTTCGATCTCCGGGCCGGGCAACAAAAAGTTTCGTATTTTCGAACGTTGCTCGGGTTTGTGATCACCAACCCGCATTTGGCAAGCGTGGTGATTATGCCAGTTGCCATCATTGCAGTGGTTACTTGAATTCAATGATGGAGGCCTTTTCCCTGCAGTGGGATGATTATAGGCTGTTACTTTATTTTACTTTACTTTACTTACCACTATCAAATTTTTACTTCCATGCATACCTTCTTTACAAAACAAAAAAAGAATTTTCAAATTTGGAACTGTCGAAAAGAGCGCATGCCGCATAATACAACGTGTTCCTTTTGATATCCCATAACTATAAGGTTATGTTCTATATAAAAATAATATAAAACGCCCTAGAACATGTGGTTCAAAAATCAATAGTTTCGAATATAACATCAATTTTAGTTAAATTTGTTAAAAAAAGGTAACCAGTATGGCGGATTCTTAGTTTTGCGAGACGTTGGCAAACTTATACTAAAGTGTATTAGTAAAGTAGCGGGAGAGCGTAACTTGTAAAAAACATTGACGTGTGTGGGTGTTTCATTGATAAGTAGGTAGGTACATCGTTTTCATTCAAAAGTTCATTCATAACAAGGTAAGGGTGTTTTACATAAACAGTCGTGACTTTTTAGAATTATTTTGTATGAAAAAAATAAACAAAAAAAAAAGTAACTGAAAAATAATTCATAGTATGCAATTTGATTCTTTACAATGGTATGTTAATACCCTAGAGTATTTCGGTTATTCACTTTTATTTATATTATAGAAAAAGATAAGATAAATTGCAACGTAATTGCACGAAACCTTATTATAAATATAAATAAATATTTAAGACAAATGCCTCAATGGGCTACACTGAGCCATCTAGTCCCAAATTAAGGTACTATTAAGTACCCTGTCGTATGGGGTACTAGACAACCGATAAACTTACTTATATACTTTTTTTTTGTAAATACATACTTATAATACATAGAAAACACCCAGACATGTTCATGCACACAAATATTTGTACTGTGCGGGGATCGAACCCGCGACCCATGGCACAGAAGCAGCGTTAACTACCGCTGATCCAAATGGTCGTCAAAATTATTTAAAATCCTAAATATAAATGTAAGTGCCCTTCTCCAAGGTTCTATCTATCTACATGCCAAGGAACTGCCAATAAATTCGTCTAAAAACAATATAACAAGCAATAATAATTTTATTGTAAACACTAGAGGTTAACCGATTTTTATCTTGAAGTATTTACCTGATATCCGCCAAAATAATCAAGTGAATATTAAAAACAAATTGATAAATCAGTGTTTTATCTCACCCAGACGTATAGATATATAAATACAAAGAATTAGTCAGTCTGGTTTGTGGGTCAAAAGATACAGACTGAGATAACAAATATATTTGTTAGGTAGCTAATAAAAAAATTATCAGGAAATGTGAATAGATGGTAGGTTTTTTAAACAGTATATCTTGTTAATAAGGGTTGTAATAGATGTGGGTGTACAAACTCAAAAAACCTAACAAATATTTCATATTAACTCTGACGTGTATGAGCTGATACATATACGCATACATACGAATGATTTTTTATGTAGAGCCATGTTTCTAAAAAAATGGAATGTTAATTCTTGACTGTTTTAAAATTTGTGGGTGACTTCTGACTTCAGAAGAAGCGACTAGGAGTACTGCACGGAGATGAGGCAGCAGCGTCTTTTCTCAAACTATTGGATTATAGCAATTATAGCAAGTTAATAAAAAAAATATAGGTACTAACTATTAATTATGCTAATTATTTGGGTATAATTTTTGGGCAGTGAGGTGCCGTTCTAATACACCTGTACGTCCTATGAGTGTAAGAGGTAAATTAGGAGTACAATCAACTGTAACTCTTAAATACAATAAAAAATAAAAAAAAAATAAAATATTTTAAGACATGCCTCACTGGGCCACACAGAGCCATCGAGTCCCAAATTAAGGTAGTATTAAGTACCCTGTCGTATGGGGTACTAGACAACCGATAATCTTACTTATATACTTTTTTTTTTGTATATACATACTTATAATACATAGAAAACACCCAGACCAGTACAAACAGACATGTTCATGCACACAAATATTTGTACTGTGCGGGGATCGAACCCGCGACCCATGGCTCAGAAGCAGCGTTAACTACCGCTGATCCAAATGGTCGTCAAAACAATGACATAAGGTTGGTAAAAGGAAAAAGTGTTTACATAATTTCCAGCTGACTGTACTGCCATATCAGCGTCTTTGCTCCACTAACTACAAAATTGCGATCGCCCGTCAATCGTGGGGATTATGATTATGCCCACGTCCAGCTGTGGTCTAATGTGGACAGATGGCAATAGTTTTAACTTTTTAATAGTTATTATGACAAAAAAGAAGTTAACGAAATAAGTGTCACGAAGGCATCTCTAATATGCGCCTTTGCATCTTAAAAGATTAAAATCTAACTAAAAAAGATAAATTTATCATTGAGATGATCTTTGAAGTACTAGATTTTTTCACCTAAATACCTACTTATAGTGCAATGGCGCATAAAAGTAAAATAGAATACATCGCACAGCATTTTATCAGTGTCTCGAAACAAAAAAATACGTCGTACTTTGTGTCACGTGATCATCATCATCATATCAACCGAACGACGCCCACTGCTGGGCATAGGCCCAAGGATCTCCAAAACGATCGGTCCTGTGCTGTCCGCATCCAGCGGCTTCCCGCGTTGATTGATAATTGTATCTAACTTTGCCAAGGGCGTCTTCAAAAACTAGATGACAAAAATGTTCTTGGTCATGATTAAAAACCTTTTTAACCAACGAAAAAAGTGGAGGTCCTAAATACCACGCGCGTATTTTTAATGTATAATGACGCATAGCTTATCACCTTGTTGACTAATTTCAATGATAGTAGATTTTTGTTTAAAAAAAGGTAAAGTAAGAAAGAAAGGCCTAAATCATCCTACTGCAGGGCAAAAGGCCTCATTGAATTCAAGTTACTCTACGGCATTGATGGGTTCAGACCTCAGATCATATAAAGAAATTGATATGAAATGGGGGCGTGGCGCGTGCGAATCCAATATGGGCAAACAGAACTATTGCACTCCGCGGCGAAATATTTAATGAAAACATCCATGTAACGATAATTGTATCGGCACAATATACATTGAAGGCTTGATACTAACTAGCTATGTTGTGAGTACTATGCGACTGCGCAATGTATCGAGATTTGATCGAAGCGTTCACTGCCCGACGTGTGCGTCGCGACCACACTATGTAGCGACACACTAATTTGCACACACCAAATGACGCATTGTGTAAGCGAGTAAGTGGTAGCCGCTGTGATTGGGTCCATGTTTGTGTGCGCACCAATGACCGTTGTAAATTGATATAGTGTGATCCTTATGCTTACAACAGTGTTATTGTAGTTGCGTTGCACACATAAATAATTCGGAGACACGGGTCCGCTAAGGATTTACGAGTAATTTCGCATCTCCTTCTTTATTCTCTTATTTTATTCTCCTATGATCTGAGGTTCAGACGTAATCAGCGCGCCAAATACGGGTTGGTGCCATGCCAGAAGAAGACTGGCAGCAGCGTCTTCTCTGCACCATTGGCCAAAACGCAATCACCACTTTTGGGGTGGTGGGTTCTACCTTCTAGTGGTCCACCCTGGGCAACGGCATCTTTGGTTTTCTAACCAATGATGACGGCTAACAGATCCCTCTGCGGTGGTAGGCTTTGTAAGAGGCCGCCTGAATGCAACCCCCCTCCTGCCGGAGTCCAGCGCCAAACAGTACCTCTGTGTTCCGCTGGTGTGTGGGAGAACCAGTGCTTCTGGGTAGGCTCGCTCTATCTGAGGCTTATTCTTAACCGTATAGTTAAGTATGTAGTCAAGAGCAAACCCATTATTTTTTAAAATTAAAAAAAACGCCTGCCAAGCGTGGCGAAAATTACAAAATCCTCCGTATGGGCCTGTGCCCAGCAGTGGACTGAAATGGGCTGGCGATGACGGCCTGATTATTTAATTTAATTGAACTTACGTTATCTAGTTTAATAAACAATAGAATTATTATCCTAATAATCTTAGATAGCATTTGAATAGGTCGTTGCACTTATTTAGGGTAATTAGCACTGATAATGTAATAAATAAAAAGTTATTGTAGGTAGGTAATAACTGTTTCAAAAAGTGTTTTACTAGTATAAATTAAATCTCTAAACGCCACATTGCTCTAGTGGTTTAAACTAAGCCAAGATCACGGGTTCGATGCCCGGGTAAGAGTTTCATATTTTCGAACATTGCTTGGGCATGACAACCAATCACCAACCAGCATTTGGCAAGCGTGATTATTAGGACTTTATCCATGATTGCTGCGGTAACTATAGAAATATAAAATACAGAAGTGGAAAAATCAATGATGGAGGCCTTTTCCCAGCAGTTGCTATAAATAAAAATTCAATTTTTTGGCCCAAAATTTCGATTGACTTAGTTGGTAGGAGGGTTGATCAATGTTGAAAGAATAAAAAATATATAAGGCCACCTCGTTTCAAGTGAAAATATTTATACAGAGTCTCTAATTATATCAGAGAAATAGGGTCATAACATAAAATCAGGCTAATTTTCATTTTTTTTTTCTAACAAACGAAACAATTATTTTTAAGTGCATCCTGTCTATTCTCAATGAGTTAATATTTTTTGTCTCGGGTCGTCGCTTCACGTTTCCACTAAACAAGTGTTTTCAATAGTTACTTTACGCCTCGTTGGTCTAGTGGTTTAAATACCGGGCCAGGATCTCGGGGTCCAAGGTTCGAACCCCGGGTCGGGCAACAGCAAAACTTTCGAATTTTCGAACGTTGCTCGGGTTTGTAATCACCAAACCGCATTTGGCAAGCGTGGTGATTACCACGTGGTGTAATCATGCCAGTACACCCATCATTGCTGTGGTAACTTGAATTCAATGATGTAGGCCTTTTCCCTGCAGTGGGATGATTATAGGCTGTTACTTACTTACTACTTACATTCTTTAGGGTTTTAATTTTATTTTTAGCCTCTAACGAGACTAATAATATCAATCAATCATATGACGAGGAGCGTAAACACTGTTTTCATACATGGAATGGAATTTTTTTTTTGTTTTTTCGCATTTGTGACATACCTACATAGGTATTACGTCGTTTAAAAAAAGAGTTTTATATCTACTAAAAACCAATATAATTCTGAGTTTTACATATCAATCGCTAAATTAAACAACATAAGGTCGTTGACTAAATTTTGACTAAAACTCTTTTAACTAATTCGTTTATTTTAGACCTTGACAATTACCTATGTTTCTGTGTAAGACAATTTGTAATTCAAATGAAGCATTAGCATTTGTCACCCATTTGTTGCTTAAAAGAATTATTGTTGCCTTTTAAAAAGAATTTAAAAGAAATTTCTAAAAATAAGCATGTTGACGATAGTTTAGACTCGTCTTTGGAAATGCAAATTCCTTGAATACAATTTTTTCTTCTGTCTTAAGTAGGATAGTCTTACCGACCGTCCGTTTGTGTTTGCTTTGTAACGACAAAGGGAACTTAGAAGCCATGGTTTCACCATACGGGTGCCGAATCCATGGCATTTTTAAGATAGGTACCTACAGAAAAAGTATGTATACGGAATAACCTACAGTAAAAATATGTATATACTTTTGACTAATTTTGACTCTTAACATAACGATATAAGATGTAAAACAAAAAAGTGTTTACATACTTTTGCAGCCGACTGTACTCGAGGCAGTGCCTCAGACCGTAGTGTAGGTTTAGGTATTATTCTGCCTTCACGCCCTATTAGTCTAGTGGTTTAAGTTAGGAGCCAAGAACTAAGGATACTGCGTTCGATCCCCGGGTCGACCAAAAAGAGTTTTGAATTTTCAAACATTTTGAGGGTTTGTGATCACTGCCCCTATTTGGCAAGCGTGGTGATTATGCCTGTACGTACTGATCATTGCATTGGTAACTTGAATTCAATGATGGAGGCCTTTGCTCTGCACGGAATGATTAAAGGCTTTTACTTTACTTTGTACTTAAAGCTGACAAAATATCTTGAAAAAGTTATGTTATATATTGTAGTAAATGTGCGCTGTTTTTGTAATTTATTGTGAAATGTAAGCACGTAAACTACTTAGCATAATTTACTATGTTTCATTTTTAGGGTTCCGTAGCCGAAGCAAAACGGAACCCTTATAGTTTCGTCAAGTCTGTCTGTCTGTCTGTCTGTCCGGACATGTCACACACAGCCACTTTATTCGGAAAGTATTAGCATTACTTAGTAGGTAGGTATATCCTGTTAACCGCTGTACGAATCTCATACAAAAAAATAATTAAGGGGGGCTTCCCATACATACAACCAAGACAAAAAAAAATCCAAAAGTCTAACATTTGGAAGGTCTATCTTCCAAATGTTGGCTTCTAAAGTGGTAAAATGAGTGTACCTCCCCCCCCTCTAACTTTTAAACTAAGCAACTGAAATTTTGAAAAAAATACCTAATGAAGATCTTAACAAATACTTTCAACAAAAATTGATTTGAACGAAATCAAACCAGTAGTTTTGGAGATCCAACACATTTTTAACAACCGCAAATATAACTTTGTCAACATACACATGAACATATAACTTTGTCAACATACAAAAACTATGAAAAACAAAGTTATTTTTGCAGTTAACAAAATATTGTGGTATTTTAGTTAAAGTTGGTACGGAACCCTCAGTGCGCGAGTCCGACTCGCACTTGACCGGTTTTTTACACTACTATTGTATTTTAAATGTCAAATCATGCTGATATTTTAGCGGACTATATTTTTTGTACCGTTTTTTTTAAATAACTTTGTTTTTGCTATATTTCTTGTAAGTTAACCCTGCAAGATAACGTTACTATGTTATGTTATTGTTTAAGAATGAAAAACTGTATAAATTTCATTTATAACGGACGAAAGAGAAAATTTTCTCATTTCAATGCATATCATATTTTTTATTTTTTAGTCCTTGAGCACGCAAAACTTTCTAAGGTGTAGACCAACTGACATGGACAAGATTATTTAAAATTTAAAACAACCATTCACCTTAAGGTTAGAGAAATAGGCTACAAAAACAAATTAGTCATTTCTTCCAAAATCAAACCAATTTTGATTCGAGGCTTATCATATTTAATTATAAATGTACTTATTTTATAATTGAAATATTAAAAAACTTACCTCTTGTTGACTTGTATAGAACCCACGAGACCCTCAATATGATTATAGCGAACAACAAAAACATTGGAAGAAGTCCTAATATTTTGCCGACTCCCATCGCGTTATCTTGCCTCATAATGTCTGCATTTTCACTTTCCATTTTGAAAATATTTATTTGTACACTATTTAAGACTAATTTAAGTATGCTATCTTCAAAGGAACTGGCTTGGTCTTCAATAGATTGTTCGTAAAAAAAGTATTGAAATCCAATTGATACAATAATATTATGTTGTATAACTATTAAAACATATTAGAACTCTCTTTCAAAATATAATCATCGAATTCCTTCGATAACAATATGTAAAATTTTGCAATACTCATTAATAACAGACAATAAATTCGAATTTAAAAGTTCTGAATTCAATTTAAACTTGGTACACTGTTCCGAATCACCGTTTTAAAACCTTTACGTATATAAAACAAGTGTTATCACTTATGAACGAGTAGCTAACACAGCGGTCTCGTAAAGACTAAGTTATGGATTAGTAATTACATGTATTTTTGTCTGTGGAGCTATCTTGCTGATAGTACTCAGTTGCGCAGTACGGCGTGGGTAAACTGCATCTTAGATAATATTATTTTCTCATCGATAAAAAATTTGTTTAAGTAAAGACGTGACGATGTTAAGAGGAAATACAACGGCCGTTTTTCCATACAAACGTAGATCCCTGTTTCCTCCCTGGATAATGCCAGTAGAGCAATAATTTTTATTATAAAAACATATGTCCACTATTTGCATGTTTCTATGTTTTCTATTTTTTCATAAATTAATTAATAAAAAATATATAAGCCCTCAAAAATCGAAAACATTCGCCAGATTTTCCGCTGTGTTCAAACATCCAGAAAACCAATTTGGCTAAATTTTAGAAAAAAAAGGAAAACATACGAACACGGCCAAAGCCTTTCATTAATTTTTAATAAAAAAAAGTATTTAAATTGGTCTAGTTTTGGATAAGTAATCGGGGGACTACGAAACGTTGATTTGGTGTGCTTTTAGTAGGTATTTTCGGTCCAAGAAGCAGTTGTCTCTATCACACTCTGCTGGGAATGAGTTTGGCACTGCGCGACAGCAATAGATTTTATAAATACCTATTTTTCAATTCTCACGCCCGTAGTGTTTCCTCTTAAAATAAAATATCAAGGTAGGAAATTGTAAATTGTTTTCCCATGAAACATCTTTATGTTTTAGTGTTTATTTTTTATTGCTTAATAAAACTACTCCAGATAGCGTTAACTTATTAATTATTGAGAGTGTAAAATAGAATTTATAAAATTACCGTCATTATTCATTACATTAGACAGAAAGATAGATACTTCTTTCTATATAAATACAACAAGTTATAAAATTTTTACGTTGTCATTGCTGGAAACGATTTCTCTCAGACAACGTTAGGTAGAGAACAGCTGAGTTATACCTAGTTGAGAGAGCAAGCAATGTGCTTTAAAATGTAAACATTTTATATATTAATACAAATACTAAATGAGACTCAAAGGAAGAGATTATCTTTGTGTGTCGACAGCATACAAAAGAGATTCATGGGTTTTACTGTAAAGCTCTGCAAATAGGTGTGGAACTGGAAAGAGCGAAGAGGATTTACTTGGCGGAGTTTATTGGGAGACTGTTTGTTCACATTTCAGCGGTACTATACCGTATTAGAATACCGCATAAAATATAAGTTTCAGAATTATTTTATTGTATTATTTACGAAATAACATAGTAGTATATAATCTAAAGTGGCATCTGTCTTAAAAGGATAGGATTTCGTGTTCGTTACCCATTTTTGGTATTAGCGTAGGTTTGATAAGTACGAAGAAAAACAGACCAACTATCAGACGAGCTGGCCCCCAATACTGCTAATTTACAAATGGCTCAATGGGGACTACCGTTTCTTTGCTCACCAGTTGGCGCCACTGTAGACTGAGGTCCGGAGGTATAGCTATAAAAGGCGACTTTATAAGAAAACAAAGTTTTAAATCTTGAATCTAATTAAAGTTTATAATTTATAAATAACTAATCTTCATATCAACAAATTAACTTCTGAAATAGTTGCTCTTGAGGCCGCCTATTTTTGCGCTTTATCTTAATTCCGCTTTCAAAGCGTTCACATTAATCGCCAAATAATCCATATTTGCGATATTTTACGAAAGAAATCACTTTCCAGCAGGTAAATTAAAGAAATTATAATTTACGTAACGAAATCCGCTAAAACCTGTGAAAAGTTAATGTTATTGGACCTCACGCGACACTAGCGCCTCTAGTGGAAAATTCACTAGAGATAGCCACCATTGAATCGTAATTGGATCTCATTCGTATATTTTGACATTTATTAAAGGTTAATGTCAAAATATACGATCGAGATCCAATTACGATTCATTTGAGCTATTTGTAAATTAGCGGTATTGGGGGCCTGGCCCGCTGGCAATTTGTGTTGTAATTCCTAGCACAACCATGGATGTTTTGATAATATCTTTAGACGATAAAAAGAGTTTGGGTTTTGTACTATTATTTACCACTTTGAGGTAAAAAGATTGAAGATATTCTGAATTATTTTATACCGTTGTGAAATCCCCAAAATAGAATAAGTCGGGCTTTTGTTGCCCGACCCAAGGATCGAAACCGGGACTTTATTGTATTGACGTTTGGTACTTTATTTTCCCGTTGGTCTAGTGGTTTGAATACCGGGACAAGATCTCGGGGTCTCGGGTTCGATCCCCGGGTCGGGCAACAAAAGTTTTGAACATTGCTCGGGCTTGTCATCACAAACCCGTATTTGGAAAGTGTGGTGATTATGCCTGTCCTCATCATTGCTGGTAACTTGAATTAAATGATGGAGGCCTTTTCTCGTGGGATGGGGTTTACAGTGGGATGATTATTGGGCCGTCACTTTACTTTTTTACTTTATTTACTTATCAAGGTCAATCATCATGGCCATAAAACGCATTTAGAAGGAGATGTTCAACCACTTATCCCTACCTACCTTAAAATAAGAAAAAATATTTCGTGTTTTAGTGAGCGAGGTAGGTACCAGATAAGAAAATTTACCAAGGGCGTTACCAACTAAGTCTAGAGCTGTAGATACAATTCAGAAAAAACCGTGTTTTCGCAACTGAACTTTAAATTAATCTCAAACGAATCACCGCGGCTCGTCAAATAGGCACAATAGCAATGCACAAAGGCAAATCTTTTGATTCGGCATATACATGGCGAGTCGCTTTATGCACCAACCTAAGGCACCACCTTAAAATTGCTCGGATAGTTACCTAATAACGAGTTTTATTCCTATTGTTATTCGTCATTCGCATAATTTCCTACATGCCGTTCGGTGCCATCTCAAAATACCTACATAGTCGTACCTAGACTAGGTAGGTACTACATGGGCCTTGATCCATCTTTACAGATGATTCAATCAGCGTCTATTACAATGTCGTTCATGACTGTAGAGCCCTATACGCGAACGGCAAATACGGTCACACACTCGGCACTTAAACTGTGTGTTGGCCGAAGTCACAGCATCAATTTCAGACCTATGCCGTCTCAATCGCTTGTCGGCGAGAGACTCGAACCATGCATTGTCGTGTGTTGTGCAACCCTCAGCAAGTAGACTCCTCCATTTGTCGCGGTCATTAGCATAGCTTTCCCACTTATCACAATCGATCTTAAACGTGATCATGTCTCGCTTTGCACAGTCCTTAAATCTTAACAAGGGTCTCCCTACATTTCGCTTCGCAAAAGCAACTTGTCCTAAAAGGAGTTGCCTAGGTAGCCGAGAAGCATCCATGCGGTGCACGTGTCCAAGCCATCTCAACCGTCTATGCTTTAGTAACGCGGTTACACTAGGAAGCCGTGCTTTGTCTAGCACCCTCTCGTTTGTGATTTTGTCTTTCCAGGTAATGCCCAGAATACTCCGAAGACAGCGCATATGAAAGTTGTTTAGGCGTCGTTCCTGCTTGGCATAGGACGTCCAGCTCTCGGCTCCGTACAAGAGGGCACTCAAGATGCATGTTTGATACACGATGATCTTGGTTTTTATTGTGAGATGTTTATTGCTCCACACTGTTGTGTTAAGCTTCCCGAACGTCGTAGCTGCTTTGCCAATGCGAGTGCTGATCTCATCATCTAGAGAGAGAGTGCTCGACACTATCGACCCAAGGTAGCAAAATTTATCGACTACATCTAAAGGCGTGCCATCCAACAGTACCGTTGGTTTGTGGCGAAAACCCTGCGCTAGTACCATGGTCTTCTTCGCATTGATAGACATAGAAAATAAGCTGCATGCACGGGAAAATTTGTCCATCATGATTTGAAGTTCCTGCGGAGTTGTAGCAACAAAGGCTGCGTCATCGGCGAAGAGCAGGCTGTCAATGTATAAGTCCTCGCGTTTGCTTCGGGACTTCAGTAGAGTGGCGTTGTATAGTTTACCATCTGCTCGTGTGTGTAAATGAACTCCCTGCTGAGTGTCACTAAAGGCAACTTTTAGAAGCAGAGAGAAAAATATGCCAAATAACGTGGGTGCTAGGACGCAACCTTGTCGTACTCCCCTTCTCATGTCAAAGGAGGCAGATGTTTTGCCATCAAAAACAACGGATCCCTTCATATCTTCATGAAAAGATTTAATTAAACTTAACAATTTGGGTGGGCAGCCGACAATCTCAAGTGCGGTATATAGACCTTCCCTACTCACGGTATCAAATGCTTTGTTTAAATCTTCAAAAGCCATTACCAAGGGAGTATTTTGTTCGCGGCACTTTTCTTGCAGGCTGCGTAGAGTGAAAATCATGTCTGTGGTGGAGCGTTGAGAACGAAAACCGCATTGGGCCTCAGGATATACACGGTCAGCAAGTTTCTGCAATTTGGCAAGGATGACTCTGGCGTAGAGTTTGCCAACAATGCTAAGTAGAGAGATGCCGCGATAGCAGTTGCAGTCGCCGCGGTCACCCTTGCCCTTATATAGGGTGACAATGTTTGCGTCGCGCATATCACGAGGAAAACGTTCCTGCTCCCAGCATTTTGCTAGAAAGTTGTGCAGTATTGGAAGTACGCATTTAATTTTTAATATCTCAGAAGGGATTCCGTCGCTTCCGGGACTTTTTCCGCTTTTGAGCTGATTAACAGCAAGTTTCAGCTCACTGACTGTGGGTAAGTTTTTGAGCTCGGTCCAAACTGCGAAATTTGGTATTTCTTCCACTGCTTCTGGACTGATATTGACTGGACGCGAATATAATTCGGTATAGTGCTCTACCCAGCGATTCATTTGACGATCAGTGTCCGTTATTACAGAACCGTCGATTTCTTTCAGTGGAGCTGTTTTCTTTGGTACAGGCCCAATTGCTTTTTTGATCCCTGAGTAAACGCCTGCAAAGTTTCCTATGGCCGCACAATGCTGTATACTCACACACAGTTCTATCCAGTACGCGTTTGCGAACTGGCGACACGTTCGCTGAAGGTTAGCCTTAGCTGTGCTGAGTGTGGCTTTAGTTATTTCACAGGGATCAAGGCGGTGTTTAGCGGCGGCCTGACGTTTGATCTCTATTAGGGGAACTAGCACGTCTCTGTTTTCCGAGAACCAGTCTGGTGCCTTTGCTTTTTGGTATCCGAAGGCCACTCCGGCAGTCTCAGTCAACAGAGACTTAATTGCTACCCATTCTTCATCCAAAGAGGCATCTGCATCCCATGTTGCTGTTTCCCGTTTCACTAATAATGTGAAAGATTCCAATGACTCAGGATTGCTGATTTTAGGTGTATTCAGCTTTTTCCTTCCAGGGGGCTTAGCCGAGTGGATCTTCTTTGGGGTCAGCCGGACCTTACTAGCTACAAGCGAGTGATCTGTATCGCAGTCTGCACTATGGTAAGATCGTGTATGCAGGACTTCACGTAGGTCATTTTTCCTAGTCAAAACAAGATCCAACTGATGCCAGTGTCCGAAGCGCGGGTGTTTCCAAGAAACCTTTCGCATTTGTTTGCCTTTAAAGTACGTATTGGTAACGCACAGCTGGTATTTCGAGCAAAACTCTAAGACACGTTGACCATTTTCGTTATGCTTTCCAATTCCGTGGTTACCAATGCATTCAGGCCAGGATAGATAATCATGCCCAACTCTGGCGTTAAAGTCGCCTAGTATGTGCAGACGTTCTCCTACTTTTACATGACGCACTGCGTCGTTTAATTCGTCGTAGAAAGCATCTTTAGACTCCTCAGAAGAGTTGAGAGTAGGAGCGTAAGCAGAAATCAAGGTCACGTGGCCACTCGTAGTCAACAGTCGCAGAATCATGAGACGTTCAAAAACACCCCGAGGGGATTCGATCATGTTTAGTAGATCATTATGAACTGCAAATCCTACTCCATACTCACGGTGTTTGTTAGCTCCTTTCCCTTTCCAAAGGAACGTGAAGTTTTTTTCCCGTAATGCACCTTCGTCCGGGAGTCTAGTCTCTTGAAGTGCTGCTACTGATATTTTTAGTCTCGACAGCTCAAGGTCTATAATGGCCGTTTTGCGCAAGTCTTCGTCGCAGTTCAAGCTTCCACCGGCGTCCGGGAAGCCAGTCCTCATAGTACGGACATTCCAAGTTCCTAAGCGCAAGGTATGGTTTGCTATTGATTTTCGACTTGTATTTTTCTTTGTTGCAGGTGTAGAACAGCACAGCACCGATATCTAGAGTTGCCTCTAGTGTTCCCCACACCCCACAGAAACAGTCGATGCCGAGGCGGACCAGTACCTAATTGGCTGGGGGCTGCCCAGCTTCAAGCGGGCGGTAACTGGTCAATAGGTCTACGATGGACCATCCCACTGTCGAGAGTGACCCCTGGCGCCCGCACTTACGCCTATACGTGCAGACTTAAAACCGGTAGACTGCTACTCCCCGTGTTGTTTCCCACGCCGGTCAAGGCGCAGGCGAAGTGTCCTCTCCGCAGACGCTGCATCGCCTGGGACGCACCCTGACGGCGCAGGCTTGCCCAGCACCTGCACCACCCTCTCGACCTTACTAGCTTGACCCACAGGAACGGCGAGCCGATACGTGCGGAGCCAGTTTGGTTGCAGACAACTGCCGCTGTTCAGATTAGATCCTACTTGCGCCTGACGGAGTCGTCAGTTCCGGGTTTAATTTCGGAGTTTTCCTTCTCCTAGACGGGTTGCAGACCAATGCTAAGGACGCCCATCCCGCCCGACTAGGTACTACTATGTAGGTATTTTGAGACGCACGCCGCGTAATAACTAGGTAACCTAGTTAATACGCGGCGTGCGTCTCGCACTATCATAGTAACCTTAAAAATAAACTTCTTACATAAAACAATAAAAAGATTAACAGGTACTTGTACTCCTACTGGTTTGTCTTAAGTCTGTGCTGATCGATTTGGTCGGTTTTCGTGTAGACGAGTACAGTCCCGTCCACCGTTTATTATACGTCTGTCCGAACGTGACCAATCTTATTGGCTTGGGTACCGACTTGTCCGAAAGTAGTCTGGTTTTCACCAAGCAAGGTTCGATTTCCACTTTTTTATGTTTTTAAGTAGGTAGGTGCTTTAGTAATTATTTATTAAATATCAGGACCAGCTAAAGATGAGGCCGGCGTGAATAAAGAAAGAAATAGGTTATGAAAAAGAAACTTCTGTGCCTACAACAAATTGCAAACAGAAAACCATTATCTATACTTAATATTATAAAGCTGAAGAGTTTGCTTGTTTGTTTGTTTGTTTGTTTGTTTGAACGCGCTAATCTCTGGAAGTACTGGTTCGAATTGAAAAATTCTTTTTGTGTTGGATAGTCCATGCCTCGAGGAAGGCTTTAGGCTATATAACATCACGCTGCGACCAGTAGGAGCGAAGCATTAGTGAAAAATGTTGAAAAAATAATCGCGATCTTAAAAACTGAAATTGACGCGTACGAAGTCGCGGGGAGCAGCTAGTAATAATAATATAATAATAATAATACTATTTTTTAAGACATGCCTCACCGGGCCACACTGAGCCATCTAGTCCCAAATTAAGGTACTATTAAGTACCCTGTCGTATGAGGTACTAGACAACCGATAAACTTACTTATATACTTTTTTTTTTGTAAATACATACTTATAATACATAGAAAACACCCAGACCAGTACAAACAAACATGTTCATGCACACAAATATTTGTACTGTGCGGAGATCGAACCCGCGACCCATGGCTCAGAAGCAGCGTTAACTACCGCTGATCCAAATGGTCGTCAGATGTACAGATATGTACAGACTACAGTATCTACTGTATAAACACCCATAATGGGTGTCGTAGGGAGCGACTGAAGGGATATTGACAGACAAGATAGGCATTTTATCGCCTTTTGTTTACCATTTGCCAAACTGCGATCGCCAACCCACTTGCCGAGCATGGCGATAGTGGCATAATACTCCATAAGGAGAGGTTCTTATACACTATTCCGATTTTCTACCAAATAGGTACGTACAGCTATCACAACTAGGAGACTAACTCTAGTATCAACTAGTATTGGTTAGTAGTGCCATCTAGCGGCCAGCGGAAATACTCTCGCACAACAACAAGAGATAAATATTATTTTTATCATTACCGGCGACATCTAGTAAGCATTTAAAATATTATTATACAATGTCTAATCAGCAACAGTTATGCGTTTTAAAGACTAAACCAAATATAAATATCAATTATTAATATTTTGTTATCATCACACAGCACAGTTAAAAGCTTACGCACCTCCTCAGTAGATGGCTCTGACTGCTTCAAAATTTTACAAGCTCACACGACTAAAATATCACAATTTTGAAATTACCATAACAGGCGATTTAAAAAATTGTATTCCTCGATTTCTCGAATACGACTGAAACAACTAAGGTAATTTCTAATGTAGGTACAACATATTTACGGAATTTTTATACGGTTACTGGCTAAATTATGGTTTAATATTTTTCTTTAGTTTTATTTAGTTAATAATTTATAATCTTCTTATATATATATAAAAGAAAGTAATCTTAGTTACACAACTTATAAGTCGAGAACGGCTGGACCGATTTTTGTAGTTTTGTTTTTATTGGATTTGTCTTGGCCAGGAATAGGATAATAAGTGATATAAACATTGAAAAGTTAACGTAAAACACTATTTATGATAATGTATTTCTTCATACAAATTTTCAACCCCACCATATTTAATAACAATGACATTTAAGACGTTAAAATCAAATAATAGGGGTTAAAGTATGAAATTGCCGATTATTTTCCCACTTTTTATTTTTATTGTAGCTCTTAAGTATAGTCGTATTATTGCGTAATTATTTTTGTATTGTATCAAAAACTAAGTAAAGTAACTTTTGACTACAAAAAAAATGCAATACTAGTGCCTATTACTCGTACTTCAAAGGAAGTCGTTGAAAAGACCCCTTACAATGTGTCAGCTGACCTTCTTGCTTCAATTAAGTATATTTGTATTATATACTTTGATTTTCAGAAATTTAAATACTATAATGCGTAGCTTTATAACCAACTAACTTTCACCTTCACTCGTAGATTGAAATATTAAAAATTGGAAGGTGGTTAAAATTTCACCTGTAAAAAAAATACAAACAAGAGGGCAAGATAAGTTATATAGAGCCATTTATGGCCTATTTTACCATCCACACAAGCGAAAAAAATTAACCAACAAAAAATTAATATTTCAAATAAGAAAACAATTTGAATCATAATCTCCTGAAACTTAGCAAATAGGTAATGCCCGACACTATACATCATGATGAAGTACCAAAAGTCTTAATGCCTCTACATCTGGAAAACTGTTTAAGTTTTTTAAGTAATATTTCGTGGTCTACACAATCAAAGGCCTTTGAAAGGTCACAAAATACACCTAAGGCATCTAGCTTACTCTCCCAAACGTTAAACACAGTCATGTTGTAGGAGAGCAACTCCAGCATCGGTAGTATTTCTACCTTTTCTGAAGCCATATTGGTTGCTATTTAATAATTTATTTACACTAAGGTGTGATAAAAGCTGATTAAACATTATTTTCTCGAAAATTTTACTTAGCCCTGGCAATATAGATATAGGTCGAAAATTGGAGGGGTCACATTTTTCGCCAGAAACAAAGGAATGATTATGCTAAACTTCATTAAAGTTGTAAACTGTCTATCATCAATACATTTGTTAAAAATAATAGCGAGTTGAGGGGCTAATGAACTTATGATTGTATTGATAATATTGACAGAAATTCCCCAAAGATCCTCTGTTTTTTTCATATTAACTGTAAAACCTCAATTGGAAAAATCGAATCCATCTTAATATTGAAGTTGCCCCCTCTGTATTTCTAGTAGCTCACTTAGTAATGTAGTCGCACGGATATAATTTTAATATCTGAATTTAATAAATCACAACTCATTTTTTGTAAGCTCGTTCTGGATTTTATTATTAGTCAATATTCGTCGTTGGTTTAGTAAATTTTTCGCTAACTCAAATTCAGACCTCTCAAGTTATTAAAACAATATGTCATCATTAATCGCTAAGTTATTTTCTAGTCGATCGTTTTATAATTCCCCATTAATATATAAGTTAGACGTCGCCGCGGCGGTCTGCAAAACAGATTGTCAGTGTTTTATATTATGTTTTTATATAGGTACTGGTTCATGTTGTCAAATTCGTGTAGTAGGTCTAGACTTAACTATCCATCTTACAATAATAGTATGTAGAGTGTTAGGAAGCCTTACTTGTCCAAACGTTTACAATTCATTAAAGCGGTATTATGTTAAAAGTAATCCAATCAGGCTAGTTTCGTAAGTAAATAAGTCAGCAACATTAAAATAAGAGGAAAATGAGTAGGGTTATATATCTTAGACATTAAATAAAAAACTAAATTGACAATCAGTGAGAAAAACGTCATGTATAAGGAGCGTTTGTGACCACAAACACTCCTTTGCCTGTGTCCAGCCTTGGGCTGATCTAGACTGATAATGATAATGAAGACCTCTAGAGTTAAAGCTGGGACTAATTTTGAAACTTTCGCTAGTTTACAAATAACAACGTTCCTGAACGTCAAAATTAAACTACTTATGTCTAGGCTTGTTACTTCAATAACTTCTCAATAAAAATGCTTATAGGTAAACATCGAGCACGCGAAAGACTTTATATTCAAAGTCTATGAAATACTAGATTTTTTTTTTATTTATTATTATCGACATATTTAGCAAGATATTTTTATATTGATAAACACATTTTCCTGAATAAATATGGCTAATACATCGTATAGAACAACATTAATGCACGTCACCATAAGCATTTATAGTATTCCACTGTTACCCCATAAAAGGACTTTTGTTGGCGACTGAAACGCTCTCGTTGCCATCAAAATATGTTTTATTTCCGCAAATAGACCCCAGGAAGTTTTTATATGTCCCAATAATAAAACCTACCACTGCATCTAGAAAAGTGTGGAGCTAGAGCCGAGACCATTATTTTCTTTGGCCGAGACGAAGCAGCGCGAGATACTCGTTAATGTCAACCTTCTTTTAATTATGTTTACAAAAGACATACCTATGCCAGTACGAGCTAGGAGAGTTTAAGGTCATACAATTAATAGTACACCCCTTTTATACTAAATATACTTTGACATGTTTTAAGTTTATCTATACAGAGTTCACATACAGACTGTTAAACTTTGTTGAAAATGACAAATTCAATTTCCCATGAACCAATTTTCCACTTTTTGTTGTCTACGTCAGGCTTACGCGCTTAAGAATCAACTCACTATATAACTCACAGCAATGCAGGGCGGTGCAGGTGACGCTGTAGACGATGCACAACACAAGAAACGGGAGGAACAGCACGTAATACTCCATGGCGAGCGACTAACGCGTCGACATATCGTGGTATCACTGGATTGATTAATCTAGTGGCGGGTCAAGGCAGGGATTAGGCAGTTTGGGGGACGGCTAAAGTTTGGTAATTTTGAGAGTTCCATCGTACGCCTCGTAATACAAATTGTAGTGTGAAATAAAGAAAGTTGATAATATACGATCAGTGACAGGAAAATCAAACTAGTATCTACTGAACATTTAGGTGCTCTTTAGCTTAATTCAATACATCATGAGCAATCAATTACATCACAATAGATTATAAGTATTTAACCTTGGACAGCTTGAAGTTAAATTTTTGTATGGGAGTGTGACTGTTTCTTATATTTTACCGATTCTTTTTAAATTCTTTTATTGTGTGTAAGTTAAGTATTTACATTGCATTTTAAGTAAAAGTAAATATCTGAGCTCTGTGGGTCTAGCACGAAAAACTATCGAATTCGAATCGTTTGCGTGTTCGTATCGCCACCATCGAAATATTTAGTATGAAAACTTGAACAGCGCTCGCGCGGTCAAAACGAGAACTACAAAACAAAGCACGAACTTTGTGTCGTTTGCTTTCGATACGCAAACGATTCGAAGTCGATAGTTCTTTGTGCTAGACCCACTGAACGCTGAACAGTGTTCGAAACGACAGGTTTAACCATAGAGGATTTAAACAATCTAAAATACTACTAAACGCGAGAAAAATAATGTCGCGTGGCATCTAGAGTTTATAGACTGAATAACAGACTGGCAGCTTAGACAATGATTTTGACAATTAGAAAAAAAAAAGTGACTATTGACTGACACTACAAAGATGAGAAGACAGATTTATTTAAGAATGCGTCATTTTAAATAAATTGTCAATCTCAAGTCTAGACTTTATGCATAGGCAGACCGTACAAATATACTTCTTCCATTCCTTATTTAACTGTTTAACTACAACAATCAATATTATCAAAATTTGTATTACCGCCTGCCCAAATCACACCAGGTACTTGCTTCCTTATACCAAACGAACTTTATACGTAATAGTATTTATCCGATAACAAATTATTTCTCGACGTTTTATCTAAGATAAATTGTCGGTATCGCATTCATTGTTTTCCTATCAATTGCGGTTGGCGGGTCAGTTTAGCAATAAAAATATTAATTAATATAAACCAGAGATAAAGAAAAAGTGATTGTGTTTATGGGTAACTATATCTAATCCGCTATTCGTACGCGTGAAGTGACTTTCCTATGGGAACTTTACTTTTCCCAGTGTAAAAAGTAGTGCTATTTTAGCCCATAATCTATCTCCTTGCCAAATTTCATCTAGATCCATTCAGAAGTTCTAGCGTGATTGAGTAACAAAAATTCAAATTTTTCAAGCTTATTCTTATCGCTGTAAGCCAGCTGTTTCATCAAATGTTAGGAGTTTGCACCCTTATGGTTCAAAACGTCAACTTCCAACTTCCAAGAAGGTCAACATTTCAAATAGTCCACTGCCTAAAAGGTCAACTTCCCAAATAGTCCACTTCCCAAAAAGGCAACATTTCAAATAATTTACATCCCAAAGAAACTGATTCCCAAAATGACTACTCTCATAAAGTCAACTATCCCTCAACCCCCAGGAGGCACTCGGGTGCCACGATAACAATTGATTTCAATTCCATACTAGAGCTATGTGCTGCCCCCAATTGATTTAATTTGATTACTTCTAAACAAAATCCATTCTCAAAAAACTAGAACAGTATCATTTTACCCCTTGAATCACTGTTAACTGCTTTTCATTCTGGCATTCTTTCGTATTGTTCATTATTGCTAAAAGCGGTCGCTTTTGGCTTTAGCGACAAATTCGACTTTATAAACAACTAAATGAAAAGTTTACCGTGATTCAATAAATACAAGAGGTAATTTGCTAAAATGATACTGTTTTAGTTTTTTGCTTAGCACTTAGCTCTAGTAGTCCCCTTAACACCCGAAAGAAACATCTTTGGAGATGTTTGACAGTCAGTTAAAATGAAACAGATATTTAAATATTTTTTTATGATATTTAAGCAATTAAATTGCATTTAAGTATAATAATATCAGTACTTACCTATTTAAACTCGAAAATTTTCATTACAAACTTATTGCTTGAATATTACTTATTTTTCTAATATTGGAAGTTTGGATCAAAGTTTGTTACTCATTCACGCCAGATCTGAATGAAATTTGGCCCAGAGTCAGATTAAAGGCTGAAATAGAACAAATTATCCTTTTCATCTCGAAAAAATTTGCGGTTGCTTTGGGATAGTTTCTTATTCAAAAATTTCAAAGTTACAGGCAACAGCCAAAATTGTCGTATCCTTCAGGGCCCTTATGATCTTAAAGCTGTATTTAACACCTGAATGTAAACATTAAGGATGTAATACAATAAGTAATATCCGTATTAGGTCGCACAAAATAGCGTGGGTTCATTATATCAACTAAATTTGAATTTGTGGCGTTACAGAAAGAAATATATAATTAGATGTCAATAACTAAAGAGATCTATTGGGCCAATCAAAAGTAAACATCAAAAAACCAGCCAAGTGCGAGTAGAACTCGCTCACGAAGAGTTCCGTACCATTGACTAGGTAAACAACAGTAGGTACATAAGTTTAGTTTGTAGTGCCTACCTATTACCATTTATTGATATCAAGCAAAAATAGGCAAAAATAACACAGATTTTAAACTAGATTAGCAAATGACTTTTTTCCCCGACAAATTGTACAATTCCCATGAAAAAGTCTGTCAAAACTCCATTCACACACATTCGTGGGTTACACCCCTGAATAAATGAAAATAAACAGTTATTACTCACTATCGCAGTACAGGCAACACCGCACATAAATACACGTCCCAACTATGACACTGATCACTGTTAGTATGTAGTACAACACTGATGCGTCCATCTTGGTGTAGTAATACCGACGGAATACATTAACTTATCGGTATATTTGATAGAACAATTAAATACGTCAATAATATGTTTGCCGGCTGATAAAGAGTTATGCTATTAGATTTTACGAGACCGCACTAAGTATCCGAATATATTTTTCTCTATCTGCCTTACTCTCAATTCAACTCGGTTGCATTCTGTAAAGTTGGTAACATAAAACAAAATAAAATCACTTAGCATTATTTAACGTTAGAAGGGTTAACGCCCTTCTGGCGGTGGTACTCGGGTTCCAGGGTACGATCCCCGGATCGAGCAACAATAGGTTCCCATTTTTGAAAAATGATCGGGTTTGTGACCCTCATAACAGAAACTCATTTTTCATCTGCGCTTAAAGCATATTTATACCTACCTACTATCTTGGACAGTGGTCTGGCATTTTTATACAGTAGTAAATTCCAAACAATGTAGGATCATCCGATATCTATACATTATAAACGCTATGTACTTTTTTACTCACTTACACAGCGCTACGGCTTCTCTAGACTATAGGAAAGCGAGAACACTGTTGCAAAGTCCAATATTAACATTATTATGTACGCTCTTAAGCTCTTTCTACTTTGATAAAGACAAAAATAAATCCGCCATAAAATAAATAAAAACATTACAAGCTAACAATCGAATGGCATTACTAAACAAAGATAACCTAAAAAATACATAATCCTATGTACTTACTGAATATTTTCACTACATAACTTCGAATCATCATATCACACACTTGTAAATATAACAATATTAATAACAGCATAGCAACAAAGAACAGCAAATACCACGTCTCTTTTACGTTCAGAAACATCACTGTGGACAATTTTCCATATGCCTTTGGAACAGACTAAGTAGTTTTTACGTAAATTGTTAAGTGGCTTAATAAAGAGATCAGAAGTTAGTGGAGCAGGCTTACTGATGTGTAGTTTTATATTTAGCCGGGTTATTATTCTCAATATCAATGTACGAGATGAATTTAAGATAAAGAGATGATGCATTAGTCGATAATCAAACATGGCGCTTGATAGATTACAAAGACAATCGTGGTTGAGTGACTTAGACACTGGATCTCAAGGTGACGCTAACTCTGTGTGGTACGGGGTTTGATCCCCAGATGAATCAGTGTAACAGGACTCTCTTTTATGGCTCTAATGTTTGGTGTCCTTTCATAGTTTCTGGTTCAATAAAAGACACGTTTTTTTCTCTCATTTTATTTTTGGATTTGTTACATTATCTTATTTATTAATGGTTACAAGACTCCTTATAAATGTTGTGTATTGGTTATTATAGAAATGGAATAAAAGCAATGTTTGTTATTTTTCTGCTTGATAGAATCACAAAATATGAGGGACTCCGTAGGAGATCTAAGATAACCGTCAATTGCGGAGCTAAGTGGCAGTGGGCGGGACACTCGTACATAGTAAGAACAACCGAGGGCCGTTGGGGCGGAAAGGTTCTGGAATGGCGACCGCGCACCGGTAGACCGATTTTCTCATGAAGGTCGCTGGACGTTGGATGCGGGTTTAGGAGATAACTATGTCCAGCTATGGGCATCGCGTCGTTTGGTGATGATAATGTTCATGAAGATGATTAGGATTTAGAAACCTAGTATAAATATAAATACAATTCATACTTTTATCATACGTTATAAAAGTGGGTTCATTATTTTCTAACTATGCAGTATTGCCTTCTTCCTACTTAATGATAAAAATAATTTAGTTTTTAGCCCAACGGTTTAAGGTCTAATCTCTATTAATCCATTGTAATAGATAATATGATAACATTATCACGGCTTTGATATTGATCACCATTTAAATCAGAACTCTATTATGTTTAGCGATGGATATGACAAGAGATCTTATGGCATTGGACTGTGTTTTATGGCAAAATCTTATAGTTTTGTAAAGTATAGATTATAATCATAGTTTTTTATTGTTATTAAATAAAATAAAATAAATAAATTATGCGTAATTTTCAATCTAGAGTCAAGAATGAGCTTTCTTAGTTGATTTTGTGTCTTGGAGTAATTAAAACTTCTGTAACAATAATTTTAATTTGCAAAAAGGAAGGTTGTGAATTAATTAAGCTTGGTTGCTATATCTCAATCGAGGTTTAATAACATTCACAGTCATCATCTTTACAGATTTCGAAGCTGTTAATTATGATTAAATTCATTCAAGAAGGAAATTATTATTGTGGTGAATTTCCTTGTTAAATATAGTCACATCAATTCTAAGAAGCAAAAGCATTTTACCTCGTCCCACGAAAAAACCGTTCAAATATTATAACGAACCAGACGAACTAATTTGCCGCGCGAGGGTTTTTGACATAATTACGGTTTGCCCTCCAGGTTTTTACACAGGGGTGTCAATATTTGTGATTTAAACCCTTAATCTTATTAATGTTATGAATGTGAATATTTGGATAAATATTTGTTGATTAACAGAACAGATCCATCAGAATTTCAACTTGTAAATTTGTCTCAATCGGGACCCAAACCGCATCCTCATGCATACTGGGCGCGGTGATTTATTCAATCAAGCTACTTATACATATATGAAGTCACAGAGCCATTTTTTCAAGTATCTTTTTATCGCTGTAAGCCACTGTCCATAGCTATACCTACAAAAGCCTCTCCAAGATCAATAGCGTGCATAGCAATTAGCAATTCTGGGAAGGGTAGCTGGGAATGCAGTACCAAGTTTTAAAAAAACCTAACTACAGGAGTAATGACGGGATTGGTGTTTTATTTAGTACGGCTTAGAGTATGCAGCGCTTATTAGCATGAATGGTGTGCATGCCACTGTCCAAGATCAAAGGTCCAAGAGGAGGATTTTTGCAATAATCTCCACGCAGTAGTCGAGTCGATTGCAGTGCGGCCAATAGAGGATAGAAGATGTTGCTGCCGCCCGCATTCTTCTGGCAGCAGGGTCAGAGCTTGATTGGATAAATAAATAAATAACTTTTATTTCAGATAAATTACATCCATATTTCTTAGAACCTTCCCTTAAAATTGTTAAATATATTATTAAATTATATTGTGTTATTAAAATTAAAATTAGCAGCAGCAGCAGCAGTAGCCCGGAGGACTTGAGAGTCACTAAGTCCTAGTAGCTAAAATGCTTAATTAAGTAAGCCCTGTAAGCGAAAGTTTTAATGTTCTTTTACTTTGATTTTGAACAATAAGCTACTTGATTTACATCAAAATTGTTCAATAAATGAATAGTGTGTGCTGTTAAGAAACCAAAAATTGATTAAAGTTAGTGAAAGTGCAAGAAAGCTGCATATTTTTATTTTTAAAATTGTCTTTTTCTATCTCTGAAACACTATCGGACATCTTATGACGTCATTGGGGTCTAATCAAACTTAATGGTGGATCTTACGAGGAAATTTCTTTAGGTTTGTTGCCTATGCTTTAACGTTGACATTTTTGAAATAAGTGACTGAATAAGTTCAGTTATTGAGGTTTAATATTTCTAAAAACCCCTAATCCGAGTGTAATTGATTCTTCTTCTTCTGTTCTGTTGATACGTATAAACATGGATATTAGATTCGAAAACCTAAACAGTAATCTGAATGTTGGTCAAATATAAAATGTTTGTTTTGACCCGAATGACGTCACACAACAGACAATCTATAAACCAATATGGCCGACAGCGTTTTCGTCGGTGTACGAAATGTGGACTTTTAAAATAAAGATTTGTGGTTTTCTGTGTATCTAAAATGATAGTGGTATAATATTTTTCGTCTAATCAAGCATTTAAATAATATATATATATATGTAATTCAAGAAAGAGTCAAGTAGCCTATTGTAGGTTTTTTATCTTGCAATTTTAGAACGGCTTGATAAAGGGAGAGTTTTTTCTTCACTAATTCTGTGTTGTGATTTTTGGTTATGATATGAACCTTAGTCAACCCTAGGGTTCGGCTCATTGCCACCGGAGTGCAAATAACACCTACAGGGTGTGTGACGTCACCGTGAGAGTGCGCCGGAGCGACAGCAAAAACGGAAACTCATTACTGAACGGGAGTAGAGTTTTTGTGACCACGCCATAAAAGCAATATCAATGAAAGGATATCATTTTTGGGCATATTTTCAAGGTGTCGGCCAACAACAAAAAGGTCCTTATGTTAAGAACTACTCATTTGAAACAATAGTTAATATGGCACCAAAGCTGCGGAATTGCTCAGCCAAGTTACTTAGTTTAGAAGATTCGTAATTTTTATACATATTATTCATTTCTGAAAGTGTTCGAACTTTACTATCTCCAGACCCAAGCCATTTAGATTTTTTTTATATTCAGTGGGCTTGCTCTTGACTACATACTTAACTCTACAGTTAAGAAGAAGCTTAAGATGGAGCGAGCTTACCCAGAGGCAGCCTATTCAATTATTCACACATCACCGACTGGAATTCGAACCCGGGATCAATATGTAGTAGGCTACAACCCGAACCACTACGCCAACCAAGTCCTTATACTCGTAGTTTGACATCGCTTTTAATATTTAAAACCAAACTAAGTTACTTTTGCTCCCAGTACATGTATACTTATGTAAATGAAGAAACAGTTGATTTAGCACCAATTGTCTTGGAGTTTTTTTTACTCTTCTAATTACCGTCGGTTAGCTGCTGGCGTTTTTAAACGCAGAATGTTTTGTGTTTAAAATTCCAGTTTTGCTTGTTAAACATATTTTAACTGACGAAACAGAAGGAGGTTCTTAGCTTGAAGAGTAGGTATATTTATTCGTCTATAAAATAAAAATGAATCAACGAAATGTATATCCTTATATCTACTGATCAATAATGGTCAAGAGAGATTTAGAAGAAAATATTTGGTGATTGTACTAAAAAAAACTGTTTACAGATATTATCGTGAGAAGTGACAAGTGTGTAAAGGGTAAACATGACCTTTTTCCTATTTGTTTGATGTGACCAACATGTCTTATTTGAATCAAATCGGTCCAGCCGTTCACGCGTGATGCGATGACCAAGGGAAATAGGGATTCATTTTTATATATATACTAGCGGACCCGACGTTGTCCTGTCTTAACTATGAATGTTGATTTAAAATTGGTATATTAAATTAAAAAAATATTTCAGATACAAATTTATTTATCGTCATTGGAAATTCTAACCGCACTGGAAATTGTAACTGTAACCGTTCGCAGCACGGATGTCAAACGCCATAATGTTACATTAAAAAAGTAATTTAGTATGGTTATTAAATTTTCTAATTTTCCGCGCAATTTCCTTATTTTTTTCTTTCATAAGAACATTCTCCTGACAATAACAAACAAAACAAAAAAAGAATAAGCGAAATCGGTCCAGCCGTTCTCGCGTGATGCGATGACCAAGGAGGAAAATAGGGATTGATTTTTATATATATAGATAGATATATAGATATATATAGATATAGATGTATCAAACATTTAAAAATAGTTAGTAATATCAAGTGTTTACAAGCGTCATGTTATAAAACCCTCTTGTTATTGAATAGCTGCTATTAATATGGAATCCCGATGTCGTGGGTTAGAAGTGAATTAAGGGTTTTGCCCAAAAGGCTAGAGACGGTAAATTTAATTAGCGTATCATTAAGGAGACTACTAGAGCTATGTGCTGCCCCCCAATTCAATTAATTTTAAATTATTAACTACTTCTAAACAAAATCAATTCTCCAAAAACTAGAACAGTATTATTTTAGCAAATTACCTCTGGTATTTATTGAATCACTGTTAACTGCTTTTCCTTTCTGGCATTCTTTCGTATTGTACCTACATTATTGCTAAAAGCGGCCGCTTTTAGCGTTAGCGTCTAATTAGACTTTATAAACAACTAAATGAAAAGTTTACTGGGATTCAATAAATACTAGAGGCAATTTGTTAAGGTTACTGTTCTAGTTTTTTTGAGAATTGGTGTTGTTTAGAAGTAATAAAATTTAATCAATTGGGTGCAGCACATAGCTCTAGTAGGCACCTGATATGCTTCAGTTTAAAATAATGACATATTAAATTACGGACCTAAATACATACATTCTTAGACAACATCACATAATAGGGGTTAAAGTATGAAATTGCCGATTATTTTCCCACTTTTTATTTTGTTTATAGCTCTTAAGTATAGTCATATTATTGGGTAATTCTTTTTGTATTGTATCAAAAACTAAACAAAGTAACTTTTGACTAAAAAAAAATGCAATACTAGTGCCTATTACTTCAAAGGAAGTCGTTGAAAAGACCCCCTACAATGTGTCAGCTGGCCTTCTTGCTTCAATCAAGTATATTTGTATTATATACTTTGATTTTCAGAAATTTAAATACTATAATGCGTAGCTTTATAACCATCCAACTTTCACCTTTAATTGCATCGAAAACGGTTCAGGCGTTTTTAAAAAAAACTAAAAAATTTTTAGTATGGAGAAATTACTTTTCTCGATTTTGTCCATACAAAACGGCAATTTCATACTTTAACCCCTAATATATTGTTCTGATAACAAAGTAAGTAGTTTACAAGCACTTGCTTTCGTGGTAATCAGAAACAACGAAAGTAACACAAACACCCAGACCCAAGACAATAAAAATGTTTTTTTCCCATTGATCTGTCCGGGAATCGATACCAGGAACTCGTAGCTACGAGTGGTAGTTTTTACGGTGTCACCAACTGGCGACACCATAAAAATAACCGGCGTGCACGCCACTCCAAAACAATGTTAATTATAATATCAGTATATAAACTTGAAAAATTTTGTCTCAGGCGGGACTCGAACCTAACGTCGAACCTAACCTACGTCTCGGTGGCCTAATGGTATGGCGCCCGCCCGGCATGCGAGGAGATGTGGGTTCGAGTCCCGCCTGAGACAAAATTTTTCAAGTTTATATACTGATATTATAAGTGCAAGTTGCTAAAATATCAAATAAATTATACAATGTTAATTACTTAATTCCTATTACAACATTTTGGTTAACTTTAAACATACAATTTTATTTTTTACATTGCATACAAACTAGGTTTTAAGCTTAAAACTTGAATTCTCTAAGCGCCTGCGACGTTAACACTGCACCGATCATCGCTCGCGGCGCTTCGATCAATTCTCTGCCAGGGAGATTGGTGATTAACTTCCATTGCGGTAAACGAATTCAATACAAATATAAAAGCCTAAACATACACGCTTATTAGAAGTTAGGTAGTAAGATAAACGCTGCAACAGAGCATCTATACGAATGATTGTATCACAGACTACCAAGCAAGTTACTTAGACGATGTTGACGATGTTAACTTTGATTGATGTGTTATTTCTTAAACCTAAAGTCACTGGCCTGTTTTGATGTTCAGTAAAACTGATAGTAACAAGTAAAATAGTCTTAAAAACTGTGACCCGACTACGAAAATGAAATGATTACAAAGTCACTCGTTATATTTGCTGTACCTATTAATTAAACATTTTTTACTCCGAATTTTGTCTTGTTTAATTAGATAACCTACTGCTTATGAAGGCAAACTTTTTTTTCAAAGTACCCCAATAAATGCTGTCGTAGCATTTACCATGTAGATTTTTTAAGCTATTGCATAGCTTCTATCGCGGGCCTTGAGCGTGGAGACCGAATCCAGAAATTCCGTAATCTAACACCCACACCCACACACTCGGGGCGAGGCACGATCGAACAATTTTGAATTTCCGAAATTTAAAAGAATTTAGAAGAAAATAAGGATTTTGACAGTATAGTTGCCTATGGTAACCATATCTGCCAAAATAACAGAAAAATTTAATGACAAAAGTCAATATTAGAAAATACATAAAATTATAAAATTAAGCTATTGCATAGCTTCTATCTCCGACCGGCACAGCGGTGATACTTTTTAGTTTTATAATTGCATAAGTTGATAAAAAATGCTATGCAATAGCTTTACCGCGGCAGTCTCCGAGTGCCACGCGTCTTTTTTTTGTAACAAAAGGTACCCTATGTTACCCGGACTGTAATAAGGAATCGATTGATATCTCATTCACCAAAATCACTTTTCATGTAGTGGAAATAGACACAAAAAACTAAAAGGGTTCCTTTTATTGGCTAGGAAATCCTTAATACGAATAGCAATGAAATAATAACCCAGCTCGCTCAGCTTCTAAAAGACATACCTACATTACAACTAACGGTCTCTTCGGTATTTCAGCATCAAACGCCATAGCCACACCGGGAGTACCACACCCATTTAATATGCAAGAACCTGTCGATACAACGTCAAAGGCTTTTTTGTTTTGCCAGGTGTTAATTATATTAAGATCGCTGGGATAACACGATGAACACCTCTCGGGCGATGACAAGCAATTGATATTTCAATGAATTCACAATAAGGCTGTATATTTATAGCAGAGGCTGGAGACCGATTAATATCGCAAAGGACGATGGTGTGATTACAGATCGTTTAATTTTTATGTTGCGAATCGGCCTTGGGATGACGTTTTTTGTAAGTTAATTTGTACTGTGATGCAAGTTGTCTGAGCCCACAATAAGGACAGCTGAAATTCCAAAACTATCTCAAAACCAAGAGCTACTATAATATATCTTACTTCTTTAAATATGAAACAAAAAAAATCCTTGCCTTGCTGCTTTGATAAAATTAAATTAAATTTTTTCAGCCCCCTTGGCTTTAGGATTACTACTCCTTTTTTCCAGTTTGGCCAAAAACAATAGTTAACGTGTTCGCATGTTATGTAAGTACCTTAAGTTCGCTTTAAAATAAATAGACAACAAAAAACTAAAACAAAATTACAAGATACATTTAATTTAATTTCTAAAGTTTATATACTGAAGATATATTTAATTTTATTAAATTTCAACTCATTTTGCTAAACACATGGTGATTTTGAAAAATCTTCCTTTCTGAGAGGTCTGTGACCTAATGATCATAGTTTAGACATCTAGGCATAAAATAAGTGTAGTTACTATATTAATTTTCAATAAGTTTCGGATATTCCGAAAATGTTTAACAATTTTAGCAAAACAAACAAAAGTAATAAAATTAAAAAGGTCGTAAAAGTTTGAAAAATTCACTTGACGTACACAAATGAAAGCCAAGGTAGCTTTTAGTTGGTAGACCGCCGTGTCCGGAATTAGCAACACGGTAAAATTAAGAAGTTTTAAGGATTTTGGGATACAAAAATGAAATTTGGCAGGGATGTAGTTATTTTAGCATAAAAATAGCTATTGCAAAACTTTGAAATATCTCTATGACAGACAATATGATTAGCAATACATATAACAAAGATCAATGCCCACTTTCCATACATTTGAAAACCTGATAATGAAAGTTTATGTATACACCGGAAGTATAGCAGGAATACTGCGTGCTAGATTAGGGAATAATTCCCTGTTTTCACTTTTACCAGTTAAACGCCAGGAATTTACAAAAATACGAATTACTACTTTATAGGTTAGGAATTGACGCGGCCAAATTATCGTCAAAAATATCTATGGAAATATGCCGGCAGTACATATGTACCTACCTAGTGTTTAAAAGTTAATTAACTATAACTTTGAATCATTCGACCTATTGATTACGGAGAACTTCCACTAAGGTAAATATGTATGTTTGTAAAGTGCCAAAAAGTGTGTAGGTGTGTAGTACACAAAGAGATGCAAACGGCAAACGCAAAACGAAAGAGACTGCGCCGATTCGAATATGACAGGCGGCTGTCAAACGTCAAAAAAAATCCGTTTCACTCGATTAGAATAATTATACGTAAACTTATTTTCAACTGATAATGTTCGTATTATTTGTAATAATGGACTTCAATAAATCTTTATATTAATTTAATATAGAAAGTATAAAGTACTAAAAATAAAACAATAAGTAATAATACTAGTTTAAATAGATAAAGTCAGTCTCCAGTCGGCACTCGTCAGTAACTAAAACGTAACGTAACAACTGTACAAGTAACGTTCAAAAACCATATTTTCATTTTTTAAGAAGTTTAGAAGAATATCAAAAATCTATTTTTCCTGCGTTTCTGATTAATAAATGATAAGCGTAATGAGTTTACAATAAAAAAAGCTTAATTTTAAGATTTGTTTCATTTCTATACATACTCAGGTGAAAAATAGGCATTGTTCTTTACGAGAATATTTATTAAGTGAAACGTAGTATTATGGTCTGCTCAACATACTTTATTAAAATTGAATGCGTATATCAGGGAAGTAACAAAAAATATTCCGACCCTCAGTAGTGGTAGTAACAGCGATTCCTTCTTTGCCTCCTTTCACCTTTTTTCCTTTACCTTCATCATTTTCTATCATAACTCTTCTTTCAATAGCTTTCCTTTCTGCATCTCTTTCCCTCGCTTTTTCAAGTCTTGTCAATTTCTTTTTTGGATTATTAGGAATCATATCGAAGTAGCGGGCTCTCCAATACTCAATTTTTTCTGTAGTCGGGCTAGTGGTTGATACCGTCGTGGTTCGAAGGGTTGTTGTAGGTCGAATGTGCCGAGGCTTAGGAATTCCGAACAGAGACATATCCATGCTTGCCTCTCCTTGGAACTGGAAACCTGTAAATTAAAAAAAAAAAAATAGTGCATTGTTGTAAAAAATATGCGTCGTCATAAATACTTAGTGAATGCGCTTAAGAAAAGGAGTAGGTCCTCACGGCAATAAAAATAACATTTCGATACCTTCAGGTTCAATTGGCGTATAAACCATTTTGGCCAAATCGAGTTAAATATACCATTTTGATCAGAATTTTTTTCTCTATCGATCTGTATATCCGAAATGTTTAAATTCGCTAAAAAAATGTATATACGACCTAAAAAATCATTGGCGAAAAGTTAAACCAATTCCATAAAAACAGTGTAAAAGCCGAGTGGTTGTTTTTAGTAACTCTGTTAAGATGTAATGACCATACATTTTTTTAAGCCCGGGCGTAAAACTCTATGATAATTGGTTTTTACGTTAAGAGTATTAAGACGCATTCAAAGATTTCAATGTCGTAAGTCCATGGTTATGGTGCAAAATATAGGGACTTAAAACGTCTCTGCGATAATGGAGTAATACCAAAGAGATTTCGTACTGACTTTTACGATTATCACACTAACTGATGAAGAAGATGAGGAAGAGCGGACTGACTAGTATTTTGTTTCACATTTTCTACATAGGCCTAGGCTTATTTTGTTATTAATATGTTATTTTATTAGCCACTAAAAAGGAATCTTGTTTGGTGGTCTATGAACTTTTATTTTTTGAGTTTAACAAAGTTAATTAGTTATTTCAACTTTGAATTATTTTCATAACTATAAGGCTGTTTTTCAGGTCCAGTGCCGCTGCCTATCGACTTCGACTAAATGTGAGAAAACGAGCCACAGTGTACTCAAGAAAGCAATTTATAACTTTTTGAGATGCTCTCTAATGAATTTCTTTCTTTAAAAGTACCCAAACTTTTAATTATTGCCATAAATGGTCACTTTTAGCAATAATGAAAGTTGTAAAAAGATAAATTCACCATTGAACTTTTCAAAAAACTACAAATTCCTCTCCCGAGCACAGCATGGCTCTACTCCCTGTTCAAAAGTCTCAAATTCATCACAACCAATCGAAATCAATTTTATTGGCGGCAGCCATGAACCGGAGAGAAGTCTTAATTTTTTGCCATAATTGCATAAAAGAAGTGAATATTAGTTTCGTCTTTTAAGTTGCAATATGTTGATTTTTTCTACTTAGAGTTATTAAAAATTCTTAATGTTGTGCCATAATTTTGCTACAAAATTGTAACATAAAAACAATATAAGAAAGTTATTTTCGTACTTTGGCAATTTTATTTTATCTACATCAACCAAATACAGATAAAACACTAAAAATATATTTCTATACATTCTCGAAACAATAAAGGTGTGCTTATAGTCAATATTGCATTACTTTTATACAATGTTTTATTAATTCATTTAAATAAATCACTATAATAAATGGTTGTAAAAACCAAAAAATCTACATCTATCAGTCTTTACGTCAGCAATTGCAATCTCATGTTTACTAGAAATTCAAATACGACGTAAAGAGATATTTTTAGATCCATTATAGGACGTCGTATAAACCACCGAGTGTGTTTTTTAAAGACGTAAATCCAATCTAACTTTAAAACTAACAAAGATGGGCATGTTTTGAATATTTAGATTTTTCCATCGCAAAATTTTAAGAATAAAAATAAAAAATAAAATAAATATTTAAGACAAGCCTCACTGGGCCACACAGAGCCATCTAGTCCCAAATTAAGGTACTATTAAGTACCCTGTCGTATAGGGTACTAGACAACCGATAAACTTACTTGTATACTTTTTTTTTGTTAATAAATACTTATAATACATAGAATAACACCCAGACCAGTACAAACAGACATGTTCATGCACACAAATATTTGTACTGTGCGGGGATCGAACCCGCGACCCATGGCTCAGAAGCAGTATTTACTACCGCTGATCCAAATGGTCGTCAAATGTTTTCTCTTGGTCATTTTTTAGTAACTTCTGAAATAAAAAAGTTATGATTTTTTTAATAAATAAAAAAACGTTTTTTGGCTCTCCTGAAAAGTACGGTTTTGGGTTATACGAAAATTGAACCTGAAGGTATCGATTTGTTTCACATAAAAGTAATAATAAGTAAAACAAAATTATTTAAATGTTAAAGGGAAATTAAACGCGATCATACCTTATTATTTTGCCTGACGTTTTGAGCGGGTTGCACCGACCATGGTCAAAGGTTGACTCAGGATCGCGTTTAAGAGGAAACACAAGGGCCGTTTTTCCATGTAAACGTAGTCCCCTGTTTCCTCCCTGGATAAAGCCAGTAGAGCAATAATTTTTATTACAAAAATCTATGGCCACTATTAGCATGTTTCTATGTTTTCTGTTTTTTCATAAATCTATACTTAATATTATAAAGCTGAAGAGTTTGTTTGTTTGTTTGTTTGTTTGAACGCGCTAATCTCTGGAAGTACTGGTTCGAATTGAAAAATTCTTTTTGTGTTGGATAGTCCATGCCTCGAGGAACGCTTTAGGCTATATAACATCACGCTGCGACCAGTAGGAGCGAAGCATCAGTGAAAAATGTTGTAAAATAATCGCGATCTTAAAAACTGAAATTGACGCGTACGAAGTCGCAGGGAACAGCTATTAATTAATAAGAAAGATACGAGCCCGCAAAAATCGCCAGATTTTCCGCTGTGTTCAAGCACCCAGAAAACTTTGGCTAAATTTAAAAAAAAAAGGAAAACATACGAACACGGCCAAAGACTTTCTTTAATTTTTAATGAAAAAAGTATTTCAATCGGTCTAGTTTTGAAAAAGTAATCGGGGGACTACGAAACGCTGATTTGGCGTGCTTTAAGTAGGTATTTTCGGTCCAAGAAGCAGTTGTCTCTATCACACTCTGCGGTGAATGCGTTTGGCACTGCGCGACAGCAATAGATTTTACAAATACCTATTTTTCAATTCTCTCGCCCGTAGTGTTTACTCTTAATTTCCCGTTAACATTTAAATAGATATGCAACGCGAAAGTTTAAAAGTAGTTACAGTAAAACAAAATGATTCATGCAACTTCCACGGGTTATCAGCTAATTCTAAGCAGTCTTACCAATCAGAATATTCAAATTTCTATCTTTCATACGCCTGTATTGTGCCTTATCAGTAATAAACTTCGGCTCCAGATGTGATCCTTTTCCACCCCATTTGTATGGGAACCTCGCTTCATCCTCCTGAGGGTTGTATTTTTGAGGAAGTGGGTAGTATTTTAGCAGTTCTGATGGAGTATCGTCTTCTCCTTTAAAACCTGCTCCTTCGTTGTCTATGTCATTGTCGTACCACATGTAGGTGTGATTTAAGTTTAAACGTCCATTGTCAATCTGTAAAGTACTAATAAGTAAGTTTCAAAATAGGGTAAATAAAATAAATAAATATTTAAGACATGCCTCACCGGGCCACACTGAGCCATCTAGTCCCAAATTAAGGTACTATTAAGTACCCTGTCGTATGGGGTACTAGACAACCGATAAACTTACTTATATACTTTTTTTTTTGTAAATACATACTTATAATACATAGAAAACACCCAGACCAGTACAAACAGACATGTTCATGCACACAAATATTTGTACTGTGCGGGGATCGAACCCGCGACCCATGGATCAGAAGCAGCGTTAACTACCGCTGATCCAAATGGTCGTCAAATTTATATATAATGTATATAGGGTATCTTATTTGTTTTCTTTTTCTTAGCTGTTGGTTATTAGAAAATAAAAATGAAAAGATCATAAATAAAACCATTGTTTCCCAAACATAAAATATACTTATAATAAGTATCAACCCAAACTGAAAAACCCTATATTGAATAGAAAGAAAATTTCCACAATTATAGTTGGAATTTAATAATGAAAATATTACCTTAATTTTAAAACATGTGAAGTTTGCCATAGTCTTGTCATATAGTGTAATCTGTAAGCAAACAGACATTATTTTTGCATGTAAGCGGTTCACGCGTAAGTTGGTAACAAACAGACAGATATTCACTGAACTAAAATAAACGTAGTGTTATATGCATTTCACTTTTTGCTTTTTATCGACATAACCGTTTCCCACTCCGCAATCATTGCCTTCGAGACCGAAGCCTCAGGTTTCAATGCTGTACCCACGTCTATAGCGCTCATAGCCATAGTCCATAGCCCAATGCTTCTTCGTGATTAGTTTCTGTCACGAATGTTAAGCAACGATGGGAGCGGTCACTAATTGGATGGGTGACCGTTTGTGGCATCATACCATGAGCGCTTCCGTGCTTCGGAGGGCACGTTAAGCCATCGGTCTCGGCTGTTAAGCCCTGTTGGAGGCCTTCGAGCGGCTTGAGAAACGACCAACGGTGACGTTGCTACAGCGTCGCCCTCGCCGTCCACCAACCTGCACTAGGCCAGCGTGGTTGTACCTAAGGCCCTTAACCCCTCTCCCGTGAGAGACCCGTGCTCAACAGTGAGCGAAAACGGGTTGTCACTTACTTACCCGCGTCCGGGCAAGCGATTATATCGTCATAAGTTACATTATCGAGTTATATCTGTTATCTTACCCGCAATTGTGCTGTGTTCTTCCTGTTCATAGTTTCGACAATCTTCATCTTCTCCCGGTAGATGAGTGTTTTGGGATGTTTGCAAGCGTCAGGGTAAGCAAAATTCAAGCTGACTGAAAAAATTACAGAGTCACTGAACAATGACTAGGTACTCACGGAATCGCAATTCTGGGTGACGAGACAAATATTTTTACCAGCTAGCAACAAAACGCCACCAAAGAGACTAGATTCTTTTTAATAGTTGTTATATCTTTATGTTCAATGAATTGGAATACAAACGCGCTTTGAATTCCAATTTCAAATAAGATAATCTGCTTTTAAACTTTCGGTCTCTATCACTAGAGTTAATTGATTCAGCATTTATTTTACCCCATGTAGGTACCTTGTTTTTTATGAGTTTCCGATATTTCGACACTGTTGCAAGCGCGTTGAATGGTGCGCTGCACGCCTTTGTGAATAGCCAGAAGATTTCTATGAAAGCTCGTCTGGCTGTGCATAGAGGGGTGTTGGTTCCAACACTCATGTACGGAAGTGAAAGTTGGGTATGGCAGAAAAAGCATGAAAGTAGAATAAATGCAGTAGAAATGAGAGCACTAAGAAGTATGTTAGGAGTGAAATTGAGTGACAGGATAAGAAATAGTGTGATAAGAGAACGTTGTGGTTTGAAAGAAGATATTGTCACAAGAATTGCGAAAGGGATGCTTAGATGGTTTGGGCATGTAGAGAGGATGAATGAGAGAAGAATGACTAGACAGATCTACAAGACGAGTGTGAAAGGGAACGTTGGAAGAGGAAGGCCTAGACGAACCTATCACGATCAAATCGGGGATGTTCTGAAGAAAGGTCAGGTCAAGAGTACTCTAAACCGACGAGCATGCATGAAAAGATTGATGAATGTGGAAGAAGCGAAAGTTGTATGCCAGGATCGTAGTAAGTGGAAGGCCTTGGTGTCTGCCTACCCCGTTGGGAAGGAGGCGTGATAATATGCATGTATGTATGCAAGCGCCATGGTCACGAAAGAACTTTTTTCGTCCTTGACCACATTTAGGTTATAAAATTAGTTTTATTCAATTGATAAACTACGTAATATATACCTACTTTAATGTGAGCAATAAAATGTTTTATCTATCTATATATCTTTTCTTTCATGGCGCTTGCAACAGTGAAAATCGATCAATAGCAAGAATCAGAAATATCAGAAACTCATAAAAACATGGTACAGACAGCGGCAGGTCAACCTACCCAAAAAGTTAAAGGTCATTCATTCATTGAATTGATTTTTAAATTTAATTCCAACAAGTGAAGATTAGTATCAATTGAGAAAATTTGACGTTTTATGGTAGGTTGACGTGCTGTTGTCTGTACATGGAAGAAACCCCGAATCAATTAACACTAAATAATCTTCTGGACCTTAATTTTGTCTTCAAGGCTCTAATATAGGCCGCGCGCCCCGCAGCACAGCAGGACACATCGCGCGTTGTGACGTCAACCCCGACGCGTGCATATGCTGCAGCTGCCGCTAGGAAAAGCAGCACCCTTGCGGCTCCGAAGACGCTGGCATCACAGGCTGATAAGTGTGATGAGGAGGGTTTTACGAAGGTTGAGAGGAAGAGAAAAAAAGCCCTCCACTCGCAACCAGTGCGGCAACGCACCGACCGGACCGAACCACCTGCTTCGGCCTGCAATTCCAGTGACGCTGTTATACGTGTCCCGGCTTCATTACTCTACAAAGGTCGAAGAGATTGTAGAGTACATGCGATTGAAGACCAAATACTCCTTGAGGGTTGAGCGTTTGGAATCTCGACACAACACGAATTTCAATTCGTTTGTGGTTAGGGTTCCGACAGGACAGCTGTCGACCTTCATGCAGGCAGAATTTTGGCCGAAGGGTGTTGTGTATCGTCGGTTTCGTGGACGGTTACCTGACACCAAGTTGCGTAACACAACGCCGTGAAAATTGAGTGTTTATAGTGTAATTTATCTTGATATAAATATTGTATGTATGTTAGTCTTTAAGGTATTTATTTTATGGGCCTGTATCTTTTTACTCTGTTGCCTGAAATAAATGATAAATAAATAAATAAAAATAAATAATATGGAGATCTAACTGACCTTCATCGCCATTCATATAGGGCACTGAAAAATATATTTTTGATTCAATCTTGTATATCTCAAAAGGTTTCAGAGCTTCCTCCGGGGCTGAGGGACCGAAAGGGTAGTTTTCCCGGAACACATGTGGCTTTGGAGTTGTTGTTGTTGTGGTCGTAGGAACTGCAAGAAGAAATGTTATGACGTAAAGATTCAAGATTCATTTATTTGTATTACATATGGTACATAAGATAAAGGAAACTAATCATAATTATTCCATCTTTTTAGGGTTCCGTACCCAAAGGGTAAAAACGGGACTGTATTACTTTGCTGTCTGTCCGTCTGTCTGTCACCAGGCTGTATCTCAAGAGCCGCGAAAGCAAGACAGTTGAAATTTTCACAAATTATGTATTTCTATTGCCGCAATAACAACAAATACTAAAAACAAAATAAAATAAATATTTGATAGGGGCTCTTATACAACAAACGCCACTCTTTTACCCTTTTTACCCTAATGACAAGGGTCAATGGTACGGAACCTTTCGTGCGCGAGTCCGACTTGCACTTGGCCGGTTGTATTTTCTTTTGGCAACTTCCTTGGTGGAGAGGTGTACCCTGTTCCCAGGTCCTGAGTCGATTCCCAAATGAGTTAATGTAGAAAAAAATATGTATTTTCTCGTGTCTGGGAGTTTGTGGTACCTTCTTTGTTTCAGTAACTGATTTAATACTTAAATGAGTAATTTAACTTGCGATCCATACAATGTTCACTACATTTATTTTTTAAACTTAACGTTTCGGACTAATTATAAGAAGTGTCATTTGTTTGAGATGATGATGATGACTTTATTTAAAATATGTATCGAATTAAGTGATCTGTTTTTTAGTTTGTCATTCGTAACAGTCAACGAAAATATGATCATCAGAATAAAGTGACTCACTGTCAGTACTCGTAGTCTCCTCATCTGTTCTCCTGAATCCTCCGTTTGATTTTGGGTTCCCATTCCTTTTGGTGTAGTTGCTGACACGCCCAAAGCTACCAGAGTTGAGCTTCATGAAGCCTGAAGCTGACTGTATCCAGGGTAAGTAAGCAGATGTTTCTATAAAGCGTGCGGGAGTCGCGCAACCCGGCCCACCAAGACCGAAGCCCAGCTATGGTGTAAATTAATCACAGGATGAGTGAGCTGGTTAATGTGAAAAAAGTAACGGATTAATTATCCTACAGCAGGACAAAGGCCTCCATCATTGAATTCAAGTTACCATAGAAATGATTGTATAGGCATAATCACCACGCTTGCCAAATGGTCGAAAAAGTTCGAAAATCCAAAACTTTTACTACCCGACCCGGGGATAGGGCCCCAAGATCTTGGCCAGGTACTTGTAGATCAGCGTGGCCATTTAATTGGAAGGTAATTATCTGGCCACTAACAAAACAAAATGTTAAAATATAGTTTTGTAAGTGGCCAGTTAATTACCTTCCAAATAAAATGTCGTAATTTGGCGTGTGGTATCGGCACAATATAATAGCACTAACCACTAAGCACGAAAAAAGGTTAAAAAGGCGATGTAGGCGGGACAGGCGCGCCACAGTGGTTATGAGCAAATGCTTATACCTCTGCCCAAACATGAATGTAAGTGAGCGCTGTGATTGGTTTTTGTTATTGGTCTAAAAAATTCGCTTGATTGGCGTTCTTTGAGCTCATTCACGTGTGCGAAAGCTTGTGTTTATTATGGGCACTAACCCTTGTCTTCCTATGGGTGTCGGACGAGGCGACTAAACGAGTAGGTACTGACAGAAAGAAACGACAGCGGCATATTTTGCTACCAGCAGCCAAAATGCATTACCAACCCGCCTGACATGCGTGGCAATTATGGCGCAATCCTCCTTTTGAGAGACAAAAAGGAGTAGACTTATAAAAGCTGGTTGTGATAATGAAATAGTATGAAACATGACAATAGCTACGTTGATTTAACAGCTGACATGTCAAAGTTTATTTTTATGGGTCTGTATATCCACAAAATACAAAAACAATGTTAGGAAGGCGATGTAAGCGGGGCAGGCGAGCCACAGAGTCTCATAGGTACTTCTGCCCAAACATGAATGTAAGTGAGCGCTGTAATTGGTTTCTATCGACCAATAGGGTCGCGCGACGTCAAAAGAATTCGCTTGATTGGCGTTCTTTGAACTTGTTTATGTGAAGTGGGGCAAGCGACGACACCGGTTCCCATACAAATGGCGCATGACAGCCTTTCTAACCTTTTTGCATATTCTGTATGTGTATCTATCAAATTAGTTATTTTTAAGCTATTGCATAGCTTCTATCGCGGGCCTTGAGCGTGGAGACCGAATTCAAATATTCCGTAACGAAAATAACCTAACACCCCCCACCCGACCGGCACAGCGGTGATACTTTTAAGTTATTGCATAGTTAAGCTATTGCATAGCTTCTATCGCGGGCCTTGAGCGTGGAGACCGAATCCAGAAATTCCGCAAAGAAAATAACCTAACACCCCCCACTCGTACCGGCACAGCGGTGATACTTTTTAGTTTTATAATTATTATTGCATAAGTTGATAAAAAATGCTATGCAATAGCTTTACCGCGGCAGTCTCCGAGTGCCACACGTCTTTTTTTCCGATATTTGTTTACCAGGATCCATTTGCCAGAGGTGTTGGAAACCAGCGCCATTCCGTTTGCCCAGGCGCAGCCGTGTTCATTGTTTGCTGCTACTCCGCACTGGATGTGGACTGGTGCGGTTTTCGGCTCTGTAAGCTGCTAATTATTTTTATTAGAGCAGGGTTTCGCAAACTATGGGTCGCTAGCAAATATTGAGTGGGTCCTGCCCAGTCCCTGTTCTTGTCCTTTTTTCATATTGATAACGTTTAAGTTTCCCAAGACCCGAGTTTGTAAAATTTTATAACCTAGATTTTTTTGAGACTATGTCTTGAATAAAAAGACTGCTTTATTTGAGGTTTGAAACTACATTCTTCCGTTCCGTTCCATTTAGTATATGTTGATTTATTTTATTTAAGGAATTAAATTTTAACTAGGTCGTAATTTTGATGTGTATTTAGGACTAATATGTTTTATATAGAACTGATTATGTAGCGCATTCTTTAACCCATAGGGCGTGGTCAATCGCTATCCTAAGACACACCTAGATCACAGTCTATGAACCATACAGTCGTTCGACGCCTTTGATCTCATGGAAAATGCCGACAACGTCTAGACAGTATCGTGACGGCCAGAGTTGTCAAAAGTAAACAATATATAAAAATATTTATTTATTGCAGATAAACACTCGTAATCAGCACCCCAATGAACCTCAAAAGTGACACACGTATCAAATTATAAAAAAATACGTCCGCCATCTTAGATTATAAAAAGGATGGCATAATGGTAATCAGCACCCTAATGAACCTCAAAATTGACACCCATGTCAAATAATATAAAATTACGTCCGCCATCTTGAATTTAAAATAGGATGGCATTTTCGTGATCGGCACCCCAATGAACCTCAAAATTGACACCCATATCAAATTATAAAAAAATACGTCTGCCATCTTGGATTTTAAAAAGGATGGCATTTTCGTGATCGGCACCCCAATGAACCTCAAAATTGACACCCATATCAAATTATAAAAAAATACGTCCGCCATCTTGGATTTTAAAAAGGATGGCATATCCGAAGCACCCCACTGAACCTCAAAATTGACACCCATATCAAAATAAAAAAAAATTACGTCCGCCATCTTGAATTTAAAAAAGGATAGCATTTTCGTAATCAGCAGCCCAATTAACCTCGAAATTGACAACTATTTATCTTATTAAAAAATATATGTTCACCATCTTCTAAGTTCTTACCTTAAAGGCAGGATACAAAAGGTTTGCATAAATGGAGCTGAGTCTTCAGGGTCGGCCCTTGTTATGGGTGTCCCACAGGGATCAGTATTAGGACCCCTGCTATTTTTAGTTTATATAAATGACCTTCCCTGTTACTTACATAATCTTTGTGAGATGGTATTGTTTGCAGATGATACATCAATGATTTTTAAAACCAAGAGGGGCAAATCTTCATTTGACGATGTTAACAATACCCTCTCTAAATTATTGCATTGGTTTACAACAAATAATCTCTTACTAAATGCAAATAAAACAAAATGTGTTAAATTTACGATGCCAAACGTAAGGTTAGCTGCCCCTCATATTATTGTTAAAGATGAACCACTAAACTCTGTAGATTTTACTACCTTTTTGGGTATAACTGTAGACTCTCATTTGCAATGGGGTGCTCATATTAGGGGGCTGTCTGGAAGACTTAGTTCTGCTGCTTATGCTGTGAGAAAGATAAGGCAATTGACTGATGTTGGAACGGCAAGATTAGTATATTTTAGCTACTTTCATAGCATAATGTCATACGGAATTCTATTGTGGGGCTCAGCGGCAGATATTGAGTCAATTTTTATATTGCAAAAACGTGCTGTACGGGCTATTTACGGCTTTCGACCCCGTGACTCGCTGAAAGAGCTCTTCAAAGAGATTAATATACTTACAGTGTCTTCTCAATATATTCTCGAGAATATTATTTACGTTCGTAAGAACATACATTTATTTCTTAAGAAAAGTAACGTACACAATTTTAATACGAGAAATAAAGATAAACTCGCCATTCCAGGCTTCAGACTGCGAAAAGTAGGAAAATCGTTTATGGGAAATTGTATCCGTATTTTCAACAAATTACCAAAGGATATTGCTGAACTCCCTGTACATAAACTTAAATCGTATGTTAAAGTTATTTTAATGAAAAAAGGCTATTACACTGTTAATGATTATTTAAATGATAGAAATGTATGGCATTAAGTTGTCCCAGCTCGTACTTGCTTAAACCTTGTAAAAATTACCTTACCTTGTAAAAATTTATTTAAAAAGAGGCTGACAATAGTGACCGAGTTTCTTGCGCTGCTTCTTCTCGGCACTAGCCCAGACTTGTCCCGAAGCAGTGGTAGGTTTAAATATTGGGACGTGTAAAAGCGCCTCCTGGGGCCTATTTGCAGAAATAAAACTGATTTTAACTGATTTTAACTGATCTCGAATCATTCGATATCAGCATTCCAATAAATTCCAACAAACAAATATAAAATAATTTATAACACAAACATTTGTTAGCCCTGAATGCTGTGTCCCGAACTGCTAACATCGTTTTGTTCGCAGTTCGGGCTCGGCCTTCCCGCGTCTCGCCCCTCACACCCCGCACAATTGCCCTGCCTAGACGTCTTCGTCGAACGACTGTATGGTTCATAGACTGTGCCTAGATACTGAAGCGCGTTGGTATACTCACATTTTTGAAAAATTCTTTGCACAATGAGGGCTTCAAATATTGCAGTGAGTGGACCGTTTTTTCCATAACCATATTTTCTGAAATAATTATAATAAGTGTTAAAATCACAGAACTCTTGCAAAATTCACATATGCGAAAATTTAAAGAAGAAAACTGGAAAGTAAGTAAAATAAAACTTGCAAGAGTTTATTACCTACAGGTCTAGGTATATAAGTCTCGTGCATAAATTTACGAGACAATACATTGAAATGAAAGATGTGTTCACGTATTTAGCTCGCGTTTAGGATTTTAAATTGTATTTTCATTTATCCAAAGGTTTTGAGTAGTTTACAGTGTTCGAACACTTTAAAACAACAATAAATGTAGACAACATCACATGCATTGCTTTTTGGATATCAGAAACAACGAAGTTACCACAAACACCCATCCCCGTGGCAAAACAGAATACCTCTTTTTTCTAGATCGACCCTGTCTGGGAATCGAACACGGGTCCTCGGAGCTCTCCTCCAGGGAGTTTGACAATACATTTTTCGTTCTAGTTTTTAAACTATAAATAATAAATAAATAATAAATATTTAAGACATGCCTCACTGGGCCACACTGAGCCATCTAGTCCCAAATTAAGGTACTATTAAGTACCCTGTCGTATGGGGTACTAGACAACCGATAAACTTACTTATATACTTTTTTTTTTTGTAAATATATACTTATAATACATAGAAAACACCCAGACCAGTACAAACAGACATGTTCATGCACACAAATATTTGTGCTGTGCGGGGATCGAACCCGCGACCCATGGCTCAGAAGCAGCTTTAACTACCGCTGATCCAAATGGTCGTTAACTAATGTTAACTTACCATCTGTGAAACCTAATGCGTAAATGTTTGATGAATCGAAGTTATTTTCAGGCCAACATATTGGTTTGATTGCCACTGGAACAGACACAACTCATAAAAACATTTTTGGAAATGCTCATCAAACAGTATTTGGAATACAATAGAATATAATAAAATTATTTGATTCTAATGTACAGACAACGGTAGGTCAACCTACCCAAAAAGTTAAAGGTCATTGAATTGATTTTCAACTTTAAGTCCAACAGGTAGATATCAATGTCAATTGAGAAAAAATTGACGTTTTGTGGTAGGCTGACGTGCTGTTGTCTCTACATCAGAATCAAATAATTACAGTTTAATGGAATCAGATGACATAATCTGATTTTAACAAATATAAACCAATTATAACACGAGTATTACTTTAAGGTTTTACCTATTATTAAATAACTTATAAAGTAGAATAACTCCACTGTTGTAGGGCCCGGTATATTGACCGAATAATTGTGCAGATAGTATCATCTCTCCACACTTGGAAAAATTAATACAACTATCATTAAAAACCATAATATCCATTTGTTTTTAGTTTTAAAACAATTTCATTGAGCAAGTTGTTGGGGGCAGAAAGCCCTTTCGGTCGCATAATCCTTTTCATCATAATGACGTTCGCAATATGAGTTACAGTATCAAGTTTTTTCTCTTAAATGGTAGAAATTCCAGAACAACTGACTCTTACTCTGAACAAATAAACAAAACAAAAAGTATATTTAAACTATTAACAATAATTGTCTCTATTAGCCTTATAATTATGTCGTGCTCAATACCTGTGATTCCTTCAAAGTTCAACTGAACCAGAGCTAAAGTGTTGTACGTGGAGCGACCAAACTCTGGATGGAGCACATATCCTGTGGGTCTGGTGAGCCACGGCCCTCCCCTTTTCGGTATGAACATCGCTGTGCTGTCCTGCCTGGAAGTAAATCATTAAAAATATAAGGGAACAGCCCATAATCCCACAGCAAGGCGAAGGCCTCCATCATTGATCTCATGTTCGACGACCTCCGTGGCGGAGTGGCGTACACACCGGTTTTCAAGGTGTCGTCTGCTCCGAGGTCCCGGGTTCGATTCCCGGACGGGTCAATGTAGAAAAAAAGTGTTTTTCTACATTTTCTCGGGTCTGGGTGTTTGTGGTACCTTCGTTGTTTCTGGTTTCCAAAATACGAATGCTTTGAATAGTTATTCAAATTGGGATCAGAACAATGTATGTGATGTTGTCCACATTTTTTTTTTTATTTTTTTTATTTTATGTTACCAGAGCAATAAGGGGTACAAGCTTAATCATCATGGTTGCCGAATGCGGGTTGGTCATCACAAGAAATGTTAGAAATATCAAAATTTCTGTTACCGCATTTATATTTGACCCATAAAAAAGTCCAATATTTTATCGCCACGCAAGAAAAATAAAAAACCGCGGTTTATCGTTATTATAAAAATGTAATCCGCATCAAGCATTTAGAACGATATACGAGTACATATTATTATTTTTATTGGTATTCTTTACCATGGTTTGCTTAGGAAAAGATTTAAAAAATTTGCTATTGCGGTCCCTTCGAAGCTGCAGTGCTTGAGTATAGTAAATTTCTCTAAATTAGTTCTAGCAAGTTAAGCCATTGGTCTTGCCGCTAGATAAAAGTTATAATACAAGTTAAATCAGATGTATGAAAAACGCGGCTTGGCTAACTTTGACACCAGATTATCCTTGCAAAACAATCACAGACCAAGAAAACAAAAAATATGAAGAAAAAGAGGAAGAATCTTCAATTTGCTTACATAAACACGATATTTGGTATTCGGTGTATGTCGTTTGCGTTAGCGATGGCGAGTCTGTCTTTCACTAGTATGATGCCTGTTACAGCCGTCTCCGATATATCTTCCTCGTCTGCCAATCACAAAGTAGAAGTAAAGTAAAGTAAATTAACATGTCTTTACCTAACGTCTGTAATCATTCCACTGCAGGCAAATGCCTCCATCATTGAAAATCAGTTAAAATCAGTTGTATTTCTGCAAATAGGCCTTTACACGTAGACAGAGAAATCAGTAAAAACGACCTATAGTCATTCCACTGCAATTTTAATATTTTCTCGTGTAAGTGAATTTATGGCAATCAGTAGCATCACCACTCTCCTTCGTATGGGTGTCGTCAACGGTGACGATAGAAGTACTGCCAGATAAATAAAAATAATAAAATAAATTATTAATCACAAATACATACAAAATTTGAAATAGTCCAAGACTTCTGTGCAAGATTAAATCTGTGAGACAGAAGCCAGTTTCCTTTTTCTTAAATATTATTTTTCTTAGGTTTCTATTTTAAACATGACAAGAGGTGAGCAAAAAACGCCAGCATTATGGATTATTAACTATTGACAGCAGCAATTCGGTTTGGTAGTAGTCAAATAACATTAAAAAGTTTAATAATTTAATTTTTACTTCACAATTTGAGAAGGGTTGTATACTAATTATTGCCGTATTGCAAAAGCAGTACGACATTACGGTGATTGCCACACGTTAGCCACAGTGCGCACAGTGTTAGATTTAATTAACTCCTATCTTACAGGTAGAACACAAAAAGTTTGCATTGATAGAGCTGAGTCTTCAGGGTCGTCCCTTATCATGGGTGTCCCTCAGGGATCAGTATTAGGACCCCTGCTATTTTTTAATACATATAAATGACCTTCCCTGTTATTTACATAATCTTTGTGAGATGGTATTGTTTGCAGATGACACATCAATGATCTTTGAAACTAAGAGGGGCAAATCTTTTTTTGACGATGTTAACAATACCCTCTCTAAATTATTGCATTGGTTTGCTACGAATAATATTTTGCTCAATGCAAAAAAAAACAAAATGTGTTAAATTTACTTTGCTTAATGTAAGGTTTTCCGCCACAAATGTTATTGTAAAAGATGAGCCATTAGACACTATAGACTCCTCTTCCTTTTTAGGTATAACTGTAGACTTTCGACCGCAATGGGGTGCTCATGTTAGGTCTCTGTGTGGAAGACTTAGTTCTGCTGCTTATGCTGTGCGAAAGATAAGACAATTGACTGATGTTGGATGGAACGGCAAGTTTAGTATATTTAAGCTACTTTCACAGTATAATGTCATACGGAATTCTGTTATGGGGCTCAGCGGCAGATATTGAGTCTATTTTTATACTGCAAAAACGTGCTGTGCGTATTTATGACAATTGAACCCCTGACTCTCTAAGAGAGCTATTCAAAGAGATCAACATACTTACAGTTGCATCTCAATACATTTTCGAAAACATTATGTACGTCCGTAAGAACCTAGAGTTTTTTGCCAAAAATAGTGACGTAGGTACACAATTTCAATACCCGAAATAAGGAGAAACTTGCCGTTCCAGGATTCAGACTGCGAAAAGTGGGTAATTCGTTCATGGGAAATTGTATTCGTATTTTCAATAAATTACCACTGTCAATTGCTGAACTCCCAGAACATAAGCTCAAATCATATATCAAAGTAATTTTAATGAAAAAGGGCTATTTTACTATTAATGATTATATAAATGATAGGAACGTGTGGCTTTAAACTGTCCCAGCTCGCACTGGCATATATCTTATGTAACCATATTTAATTGAAAAGAGGCTGACAATAGTGACCGAGTTTCTTGCGCTGCTTCCTCTCGGCACTAGGCCCACATTTGTCCCGAAGCAGTGGTAGGTTCTAATATTGGGACGTGTAAAAGCACCTCCAGGGGCTTATTTGCAGAAATAAAACTGATTTTACTGATGATTTTACTCCAGTTTACTAGTGTGCACATTGTAAGGGGTAAAGTTGACAACGGGCCGCAGTGTCTTCTCTCACCAGTAGCCAATATGTATAAACCCTATCACTTCGCTAATGATGTCAAACTTTTTTAATTTCATGCTTTCGCCTCCGTCTGAAAATCAGCGTCAGGGCCTCGGCCTATGACACATGCTGAGACGGAGACCTTTTTGCTGCCGGAATACTGCTCTATTCTAATTAATGATATATGTATAAAATTCTACTATGTTGTAATAATTGTATTTGATTTTATTTTTTTGTATTAATTTTATAATTGGCATGTTAAATAAGCAGCAAAATACATTTTTTACTTACTTACTTACTATTTACTTACAAATATGAACTCTAAGCAGTCCAAGCCATGGAAAGAATTCACTCTGCCCAATATTTCCCTCGTGAATGTTGTAGCGAGATTCATCACAAGCCGGTAGGTTGCGCGGGCGCAGTGCGTGCGATGACAGAGATTTGTCTGTGTTAATTTTACTTAATAATTAGAAAGAATTTCATGCTTTTATATTTTATGACATCTCATGACTTATTACGGATTTTATGTATTTTAATGTTTTGTTCGATGGAGTACGGCACAATGTTAGCCATAGCTTTTTTTGAAATGAAAATTATACATTAAGATGTAGTAAATGAGGCTTACAAAAATGTACCTTTTCTTATGGAAAATGTTACTCGAAAAACACAAAGTAGGTACTGTGTCTTTTATAATAAGGAAGAGTGATTTCGATTAAATAAAATATTAAACAAATAAACTACTTTTAAGTTTTTTTTACAAAATCATTGAGTTTAGGAATGACAAATGTCATCATCTAACAAAAAATAATGTTTTGAGGATCATAGGAAGGAATAATTAGTTTTTATTACTGAGGAAGGAATTATTACTAAAACTTTTGCTATCTTACCAATCAACACCAGAATAAAACAAAACTTTCTCATAACATTCATGGTTGCTAGCAATAAATGCTAATTTCTTTTTTATTGATTTAAAACTGTATTCTTTCGAATTCAGATCGTGTCTTATTAATTTGTTTTCTAGTAATCATTTCTTATAAACATCGAACACCAAAAATAAATGTCACAAAATATATCAGTTTTAACGACCACAAAATACCTACTCGTAATTTCGCTTGCAGCGAATGACTAGACTCAAGAAAAGATTGACAGTGGCTCATTTAACAATAACAACAATATGTTTTGTAAATACTAAAACATACAGCTATTTGTTCTTTTGAAACAATAGAGTTATCCTTATAACTCTAGAATGCGCTTGCTTAGCTAGATAGGTTTTGTAGACGATATTGGAGTGGAAACCTATTAATACAATATTAATAAAAAATCAATATAGCAATACTCGTATATCTCATGACTAAGCTTCTACCAAGAAATAATTAAGAGGACACTGTATTTTGAATTTTGTTAATTTGATAACAAACCACCGACGACCATTTGGATCAGCGGTAGTTAACGCTGCTTCTGAGCCATGGGTCGCGGGTTCGATCCCCGCACAGTACAAATATTTGTGTGCATGAACATGTCTGTTTGTACTGGTCTGGGTGTTTTCTATGTATTATAAGTATGTGTTTACAAAAAAAAAGTATATAAGTAAGATTATCGGTTGTCTAGTACCCCATACGACAGGGTACTTAATACTACCTTAATTTGGGACTAGATGGCTCTGTGTGGCCCAGTGAGGCATGTCTTAAAATATATTAAATATATATATATATATATATATTAAAAATAAGCCTAACCCAGATTGAGGGTTTCATTCAATAAAATGGCTTCTTCCCAACTCTACCTGATTTAAAATTACCTAACAAAAATCCTATCTCTACCCGATTTCGTTTTTGCTAATAGAAAAAGGTATGGGTACAGTTAAAACGAAAAATATAAATTTTTTAGGTAGGTGTGAAAACATGTTTCAATCATGATATTATTATGTTTGGAATGTTGTTTTTGTTACATACGTGTTTTGTTTAAAAATATATTTTTTATTAATATATCATTTTAAATGTCGATCGTTCTAATAAATTGATGATAAAAAGGATGAGGATAGAAAAAAAATATATCGTTAAAAGGTTTTTCATTTTAACTGTACTTTTTTATATATCGGGTAGAGTTGGGACGAAGCCAAATAAAGGCTAAGGTTTCCTAAATAAGTTTTGATTTGTAATATAAACATAAAATCTTTATTGACTTTAATTTAAAAAAACTTTTACCCATCAATTTTTATTTTGGTGTTTATTTATATAGCAGTCAATTATGTAACGGTTCGTTCCGTTTCTTAGCTATGAGCACACAAAACAATATACATAAAATTAGAATTACCTATATATTATAACAATACCAAAAATAAATTATCCTTTAAATTACATCTACAAATAATTTTAAATTGACTTGTAAACTAAAATTAAATAATTGTACTACTAATAACAATATTAACATCTTACATAAACAAAAATGGTAACTATTTTTAGTGGGCGAAGTCTGGCGCAATCGTTCAATTCTAACATCTTGTGAGCGCTAATATTCCACAAGTGTACAGGAACAAGTTTTGCATCGAAACACGAGCGTTGCAACGACCAGCGGTTATGAGTGGACGGACAGTCCGCGCGATTATCTTAGAACGCAAGGACGTACCTACCTACTATTTCTTACTAACTATTCCCTCGTATCTTAAAGGGTTGTGAATTATTTTAAAACTAGTTATCTGTGATCGTGTTACCCCAGTATCGGGTGAGTGTATGTATGACTGCCACATCATTAATCACTATTTCTTGCCAAAATCTTTACTATCTGATCCGACTTGCTTTGCTTCCGGCTTGATGTTGCAGTCATACGTATGAAATCCGACATTGTTAAAAGTGACCGATTTCCGGAATTCCAGGGTTCTAGTTCCGGACGACGAATAACGTCGAAATTGAGCTAACTGCCATCGTCTGCATCTTGTGGAGAAGAGCTCCTGCTTGAATTCCTGCCGTACCATCATCTGCACTACGGACACTTACGAGGACAGTGGTTTAGATTTGGATTAAATTCCGGTATCAGTTCGGTTGTGTTGTAATTTTCTATAAGGCCAGTTATTTCCTAGCTAAAAATATATGATTTGTCGCAATTTAGTTTAAAATTAATTTAAAGTATTAAATAGTTACTCATTTGATTACTGAAATCCAGTCAGTTTATTTAATAAATTTATTCTAAGACGATTATAAGCAATAAAATATAAGACATATGTGTAAAAGTAATAGAACATAAAAGTACTTAATTATAAAAATATGCTTTTAATTTTAATTTAGAAACGAAGTTATCATTAAATAATAAGTCTCTCATTTGATTGTAAAGTGCGCGCCGATTGGCTGTTTGCTATCATGCGATGTGGTGGGAATGTCTCGACCGCATGGCATGGTGGGAAACAGTGAGGCGCAAGCTAACTGAGGCAGTCTACTGTGAACGGTGCTACCGAGTGGTCGTGTGAAAATAAAGTGCGTTCAATCTACTACGCTGTTTCTCTTCTTACAAGTCAGAAGTGGTGGATTACCTGCGAGCCATGTCTGACAAAAATCGTAAGTAATGTTTGAAAATAATTATGTAACTTTATTAGACGAAATGCTATTTCTGTTGCGAGAAAATAATAAGATATTAATAAATGAAATCTCCACACATATCACACTATGCACACACAGATTTCACACACATTGCTCTCCGGAGTCACAGGCACCCCCTGTGGGCACTTTTACATAGTACACTAGGAATAAGTTAAATAGTAATGATCGAGTTAAGCGCACGTGCTGTATTTTGGTCGGGGCAACTCTCCGATAATATTAGCGCGGCGTTTGGCTTATTCGTTACTATAGATCTACATACGAAAGTGTGGAGAGTATGCACTTTTGAGTTACTGATTTAATTTAATTGTAGTGATTTGTTAGAAAAAACGTACTGTATTTTGATCGGGGCAACTCACCGATAAAATTGACGCAGTGTTTTATAACTTATTCATTTATTAGTGAGAAACATAGAATGAAATAATTTGATAATACAATTTTGAACAGCCATGATGGTGTAATGTAGTATAGCGTCTATGCAGCCATGTAGGTGCGCTGCAGTTTTGTCGTTCCAGCCATGTATGTGTGCTGTAGTGTAGTATTTATGCAGCCATGTAGGTGCGCTGCAGTTTTATCGTAGCAGCCATGTATGTGTGCTGTGGTATAGTATTTATACAGCCATGTAGGTGCGCTGTAGTTTAGTCGTAGCAGCCATGTATGTGTGCTGAAGTGTAGTATTTATACAGCCATGTAGGTGCACTGTAGTTTTGTCGTAACAGCCATGTATGTGTGCTGAAGTGTAGTAGTAGTAGTAATACTTATGCAGCCGTGTAGGTGCGCTGCCGCGGCGACGTAGGTTGAGCCGCAGTTTGCATTTAATCCCTCAACCCCAGGAGGCACGTGGGTGCCACGATAACAATTGATTTCAATTGTGTCTGGAATAACTCACGATCGAGGGATTAAGCGGCCATGTAGGTAGGCTGCTAGTGATAATGATATAGGTAACAATGTTAAAGTACTTTTGTACTATTTTAGGTCAATCAGTATGAGGGCGTGAGTTATAGTAGAATGTTTTGCACTATCATAGAAAACATAGATATTTCAACACGTATTACCATAAAAAAAAAACTGTTGAGAAAGAACATTAAGTGCTCGAACTTTTCAGGTGACAACGTCGCAGGAAATACGCCCGAACGTTCCAGACGATGCCGGAGATCATCATCCAATGAGTCTCTTGTCTGGGAGGCACCAGCCAAGAAGCCGAAGCCTACCGAAGGACTGACAGCGGAAGATCTGCTGAAGTTAATATCTGCACTACAAAAATCTTCAAGTAAGAATAATACTTCTACTACCAATGTCGTCCCCGAATTCGATCCCGATAATAAATCCCAAGACGTCCAAAGATGGTTAAAAAAGGTAAACAAGTGCTCTGTAATTTATGGGTGGGATGAAAAACAAACCATCCACTATGCCCTGCAAAAGTTATGCGGATTAGCGAAGCGATGGTATGAAGCTTTACCATCTTTGGACTACTCTTGGGAGGAATGGCAGATAAAATTCACTAAAGCTTTTCCTAATGATATAAATTTTGGTAAAATGCTCGAAGAAATGTTAAACCGAAAATCTCGCACGGATGAATCTCTACGGGATTATTTTTACGATAAATTGTCTTTATTAAGTCGGTGCGAGATTGTCGGGCGCAAGGCAGTTGATTGTATTATATATGGGATATCAGATAGCTCAATTAGGAATGGAGCCCAAGCTCTGAAGTGTGAGGAGCCTTAAGGATCTGTTAAATTATCTAGCGTCGCAGCAGTCTTCGCAATCAAAAGACTCTTTACGGGGAAGTTTCAGGAGACGCGATTTCCGTCAGAGCAATAATTATCAAAACAAAACATCAAGCTCTGGCAGGGGTACGGAGATCGTCTGCTTCAATTGCAACGAGCGAGGGCATTCCTATCATTCCTGTGCCAAACCTATAACTAAATGTGTGAAATGTGGTAGGATAGGTCACAACTTTGATGATGGCAACCGGAAGCCACTACAATCGTTTGAAAACAGTACCCAAAATAATTCATCGACAGAAAAAAAGGTTTTGAGGGTGATAGCTACTGAGCCTACAAATTTACCTATACCATCTTGCGAAAGTACCAAGCCTTTGATTACTGAAAATAACGACCAGTTTCTGGGTAGAAACCTTTTTGAAACATTTAATGAAATTCCCGATAGCAGCACTAATGATAAGTTTCACAAACATGTTTGTATCAACGGGACTATGCTAAACGCGTACATTGATTTTGGAAGCGATTGCAGTTTAATAAGATATTCCGATGCAAAAGCACTAGGTCTCCCTGAGTGCAACAGTCGCTTGCCAACCATAAGAGGCTTCGGAAATTCCACTGTCACACCCAAATTCAAGTCTTATGTACAAATAAAAATGGATGAACTCGAGACCAACATAACTGTTCTTGCCGTTGATGACGCATATTTGAATACGCCAATGTTGATAGGGCAAGACTTTACCGAGTTACCAGCTGTAACGGTGATGAAAGACAAGGACCGACTTATGTTTTATCACACCCCTTCTGTCGAAAGTGACGACAAAGTTTCAACGCTTGATGTCTTCGTTACCAAGGATATAGACATCCAAAAGGGAGGTTTGGTAGAAGTTTGTACAAGAGAACCATATACAGGTGACGTGTACATAGATGGAAGCACTAGAATGTATCCGAATCAAGAATATTATCTCCATCAGGGCTGCTACGCAATCAATGATAGTAAAGCACTTATATTTGTATCGGCACTGACAAACAGCTCCCTTAGGTTCAAGGCAGGCACTCTTATTGCTAGAGTCAATTCCATTGCAGAGGCAAAAACTTTTCTCGTTCAAACAAAAGAACATTCAAATAAGTTGCCACCTTTAGATGAAACTGATATTAAAATAAGTAAAGATATTGATCAGGTTACACATGACCGATTATACCAACTTTTACAAAAGTACAGAAACTGCTTTGCCAATAACCTCAGTGAGCTGAGTTGTGCAAAAGATACGGTAATGAATATCGATTTAACCGATAAGAGCCCGGTCGTGTACAGGCCATACCGCCTATCTCATCATGAACGTTAAAAGGTAAGGGACATGGTTGAAGACTTGGTTCAAAATGACATTGTACAAGAGTCCAGCTCTAATTATGCCAGTCCTATATTGCTTGTGAAAAAGAAAAATGGAGAGCTGCGTCTTTGCGTCGATTATCGTGCCCTAAATAGCAAAACGGTAAAGGATAAATATCCTTTGCCACTAATCGATGACCAGCTTTCGAACCTGAGTGGAAATAAGTTTTTTATAACGCTGGACCTAGCATCTGGTTATTACCAGATTCCTATGAGCGAGCAGAGTCGACACTTGACTGCGTTCGTGACACCGGACGGTCACTATGAATTTAAGCGTATGCCGTTCGGCCTCGCGAACGCACCGTCGGTATTTCAACGATTGATGAACAGCCTACTAGGTTCAAGGAGATTTACCTCAGCCCTGGCGTACATGGATGACCTCCTTATTCCGTCTTCTACAATAGAAGAAGGCTTCGAAAGACTAGAGGATGTGCTGAAAGTAATTCAGGAAGCTGGTCTGACACTGAAACTCTCAAAATGTACCTTCTTTGACAGAAAAATTGAATACCTCGGATACGAGATATCTTCAGAGGGAATAAAACCCAGCGAAAGAAAAATCTTGGCAGTGAGAGATTTTCCAGTGCCACGCAACGTGCACGAAGTGCTACAGTTTTTAGGTTTGGCGAGCTATTTTCGGAGGTTCGTGAAAAGTTTTGGTGAGATAGCCAGGCCCTTAACTGCGCTACTCAAAAAGGATGCACAATGGCGTTGGGACGTTGAACAGGCAACATCCTTTACTAGTTTAAAGGACCGGCTAATAGAGCGCCCGCTTTTAGCGTTATACAACCCAAACCTGGAAACTGAGGTGCATACAGATGCGAGTTCGTTGGGGCTAGGGGGAATTTTGATGCAATGGCAAGATTCTCCCAAGGTTTTGAAACCTGTCGCCTACTTCAGTAGGCAGACCACACCAGAAGAGCGCCACTTACACTCTTACGAGTTGGAGACTTTGGCTGTGGTCCTCTCGCTGAAGAAATTTCGGCCATATCTTCTAGGACTCAACTTTTGCGTGTATACGGATTGTAACGCTTTGCGTACGACACTGACGAAACGGGATTTGATACCACGAATAGCACGATGGTGGTTGTCAATTAGTGAATATAACTTCACTATTGAATATCGTCCCGGATGTCGTATGACCCATGTGGACGCCCTTAGCCGGAACCCACCAAGGAGTAGTGCTCCTACTCAAATTGTTAACACTCTTAACATAAATACGGAAAATTGGATACTAACATTACAGATGGGTGACCCGGAACTAGAACGCATCATTAAAATTTTAAAACCTAATTTGGACGAGGAACTTTCAGATATAAAAAAGAATTACATTGTCAAAAATCATTCGCTGTATAGGAAAATTGGCGATGACTTGCGTCTTGTGATTCCTAAAGATGCTAGATGGCAAATTTGCAAGGCAAATCATGACGACGTAGGCCACTTTGGGTTTGCAAAAACTTTGGAACGGATTCAGAGCAGGTATTGGTTCCCCAAGATGAGGCGGTTTATAAAGAAATATGTAGCAGCCTGTATTGACTGTGCATATAATAAAGATAATGCGCCTCAAAAATCTTCTGGTCTCTTACACCCGATACCCAAAGTCGAAGTGCCATTTGATACGCTACATATTGACCACTTAGGGCCATTTATAAAAAGTAAATTAGGTAATAACTACATTCTTACAATCGTAGATGGATTCACAAAATATCTTTTCGCTAGACCAGTTCGGGACACCAAAACAAAGAACGTGATTAAAATACTAGAAAACTTGTTTAATGATTTTGGGGTACCACGCAGAATCATCTCTGATCGTGGCACAGCCTTTACATCGGCACAATTCAAAGAATTTTGTAGCAATAAAGGGATAAAACATGTGCTTAACGCAGTTGCTTGCCCCAGAGCAAACGGTCAAGCTGAAAGGTTCAACAGGACCATTCTCACAGCTTTGTCGGCTCAAAATTTTAATAAAGACGAACGTATTTGGGACGAGCTACTGGGTAAAGTACAATGGGGTTTAAATAATACTATAAATGCGTCCACCAAAAAGACTGCTTCGGAACTAATGTTTGGAATAAAGTTAAACTGCCCTATTGACAATATGTTGGCAACTGAAAATGGCGAGAATGTTAGTCAAGCTGTTTCCGCACTAAGTCCCGGTGATAAGTCCAGAAACGATGACACTTTTGCTCAAGTGCCGATAAAATTTGAAACTAGTGTAAGTACGACTAATACGCTGGATACTCAAAGTTTGGTAATCCCGGTCTCAAATACTACAAATATAAAAGAAGTGAGGCAGGAAGCTTCTGAAAATATAAAGAGTAGCCAAGAACGACAGAAAAAAACATATGACGCGAAAAGATCCCCAGCAATCTCTTATTCCGTAGGTGATTTAGTGAAAATAACCAATACCAATTTCAAAAATGATGGCAAGAGTAAGAAGCTCTTACCAAAATTTGTTGGTCCATACAAGGTTACAAAAAACTTAGGAAACGATAGATACAGAATTTCCAATGTGCCAGGGTTCAATACAAAAAAATATGAGTCTGTTGTAGCTGCGGATAGAATGCGTCCGTGGATACACATCCAAGCATTAGATATTGACGGATCCTCTCGCCCTTCATCGGATTTGGTTAACTCTAGTTCTGACTCTAGCTGTAACGAAGATTAATGTTTTACAATTCATTAAGTGTGTAACTTATTTAGTTTTATCTTTATACAATCGATTCGTACCTATCTTGTTTTTTTTTTACAATTTTGTTTAAATCAATTTATTAGAAGTACCTACTCATTTTCTTACTTATGCAAAATTGTATGAATTAGTAAAATTTATATATGTGTGTGTGTGTTTTACATTAACATTAATTACTATTATTCCTCAAATGTCTTTGTTATGTCACAAAAAAAAATTTACAAAATGTTGTGATTTTGAGTGCGTGCTCCGGAGTAAGCACGCAGTCGGATGGCCGAATGTTGTAATTTTCTATAAGGCCAGTTATTTCCTAGCTAAAAATATATGATTTGTCGCAATTTAGTTTAAAATTAATTTAAAGTATTAAATAGTTACTCATTTGATTCAGTCAGTTTATTTAATAAATTTATTCTAAGACGATTATAAGCAATAAAATATAAGACATATGTGTAAAAGTAATAGAACATAAAAGTACTTAATTATAAAAATATGCTTTTAATTTTAATTTAGAAACGAAGTTATCATTAAATAATAAGTCTCTCATTTGATTGTAAAGTGCGCGCCGATTGGCTGTTTGCTATCATGCGATGTGGTGGGAATGTCTCGACCGCATGGCATGGTGGGAAACAGTGAGGCGCAAGCTAACTGAGGCAGTCTACTGTGAACGGTGCTACCGAGTGGTCGTGTGAAAATAAAGTGCGTTCAATCTACTACGCTGTTTCTTTTCTTACAGTTGCCAATTTTAACCCACCCCCTGAGATTCTTATCGTAATTAATTTTACATTAGTAAATTATTGTAACACCTGATTACTCTTTATTTTACCTACCCTCCCTTTCTATCTCAACTACCTAATTATAAATTGTTAACGTCCAGTTCAAAAGAGGTACGTTACATTGGCGCCTGATAACGGGTATAATTGCAACCGTGGTGTTACCGGTTTTTTTTCAGCATTTAATGGTTTTTTTTGGTGTTGGCTCTAAACCTAGTCTAAGGCTGATTGTTTCTAATTTTGCTATTGTCTATGCGTGGTTATGTTATTATGTGTAAAATATTACTATCACCTAAAATGATACAGAAATTGTAATTTCGTTTAAAAAAAAGTAATTGCACCACACATTGACAAGTATATTGTTGGTACCCTGCTTAAGAATCATTAGTTATTGTAGTTATTTTAATACTTTTGCAACGCACACTTGATATTGATACAATGTCTTATTCTATAAAATTTATATCCTTACAAAAGGCGGAATTGGAATATGAGGTAGAACTTCGTGGAGGTTCTGGGGATTCAGTCCAAGAATTGTGGAAACAAATTGTGAAACTTTCCCAACTAAATGATTCCGATGACATAATCGAATCACATCTAGAACCAAGCGATGATTTGAAATTTGTGAAGGAGTCCCTTATCAAAGCGCACAACCTGCTACTAGGTTTGAAAACAAAATTTGATAAGAACGCGTATTTGAGAGCAGAGACTCTGCTTAATCATCTTTATCATCGTATAAACAGAATAAATAACATACCGGAAGTATCTGACGTTTACAAAGTTTGTGCCTCAAATTTCAAATCATACTACAAAGAGCTACTCGCTTTGAAACCTCCTAGTTTACAATGTAAAGCTTCATCTGCATCATCGGCTGATACTATTTCAGAACCAACAACTATCTCTGTCTCTTGTGCGGAGCGTGGTCTATCAGCTGATATTGCAAAACTTAAATATTCGGGCAAAACTTGTGTACACTCATTTATTTTAAGAGTAGAAGAATTTGTTGCTAGCCGTGGTATATCCTTCGATAAAATACTCTAACTGGCGTACGAAATTTTCATTGGGTATGCTCTTCACTGGTATTGCTATAATAAAGATAAAATCGATTCTTGGCAAAATCTTCGTTCGTTACTCAAACAAGATTTCAGCAGTAGCGACTATGATTATAGGCTTGCTGCAGAGATAAGATCTCGTACTCAAGGAGAACAAGAAAACATTACCATTTACATCTCCATCATGCACGGTTTATTTTCTCGTTTAGGTAGACCGTTCTCAGAAGAAGAAAAGTTAGACATTCTACTTCATAATATACGACCATGTTATGCAAGTACACTAGCTGCTACCCCAGATATCAAAAGTATTGAGTCTCTTGTATCTATTTGCCGAAACTACGAAAATGTAAATTCCAGATTTTCTAACTTTCACGAACCTCCTAGGATATCGAACAACACAATTGCCCCCGATTTCGCTTATAAATCTAGTTATGCAACAAATGTCAATGCAAACTATAATCGTAATAATAAACCTAATCTTAATTCTACTAACACTAACACAAACGCTTATAATATACAAGGCCCTTCCTCTAACACTATAAATCTAAATAATTCTTCAAATTTTAAACGAAATAATAGTCATGTCGTTAATTCTGTTTCTGCGGGACCTGGTAAACCTGTATATTGTCCAAGGTGTAGAACAAATGATCACTCTCTTGGTAATTGTAAAGAAGAACGTACAATAGTTTGTTTTAAATGCGGGGAGAAAGACTATCGCTTTCCTGATTGTCCTAAATGTAATCCTCTTACTCATGGTGATAAAAAAAAACGATTAACTGTGGACTCCTACAACCTAAGGGATGCGAAGTATCTGTCAAGCTTGGACCTCTCCAAAAGTTTCTGGCAGATATTGATTAAAGAGGAGGATAGACAAAAGACCGCATTTTATATTCCATCACGCGGAACGTTTCAGTTTAAGTCAATGCCGTTCGGCTTAACTAATGCGCCTGCAACTCAACAAAGACTGGTCGATGCCTTGTTTTACGGACCGGAATTTGAGCATGGGGTTTTCGTTTTTGTCGATGACGTCATAATCGTTTCAGACAGTTTCAATCAACACATTTCGCTACTAACGCGCGTCCTTGAAAAACTGAAAATGGCCAACCTAACAATAAATTTCCAAAAGAGCCAGTTTTTCAGGAAACAGTTGAAATATTTGGGCTATGTAGTAGACTCTAATGGACTCCAGGCTAATCCTGATAAAGTGGAGTCTATTATAAATTACCCAATACCTACCAGCCGCAAGGAAGTAAGGCGATTCTTGGGTACTGCCTCTTGGTATCGAAGGTTCATACCGAATTTCAGTGCCCTAGCAAACCCTTTGAATAGATTAACATCACAAGGTAAGAACTCCCCACCCTTTCTCTGGACCGCAGAAGCAAATGATGCCTTTTTAAAACTAAAAAAATGTCTTGTATCCACTCCTATTCTCTCATGCCCTGACTACGCTAAACCATTTCAAGTCCATACAGATGCGAGTGATTACTCTATGGGAGCAGTACTCACTCAAACTCTTGATGGCAAAGAAAAGGTAATAGCTTATATGAGTAAATCATTTTCACGACCGGAGTGCAACTACAGTGCCACAGAACGCGAAGCACTAGCAGTGTTAACAGCTATTGAGCACTGGCGTTGCTATCTGGAAAATGGTCATAAGTTTACTGTTTACACAGACCATTCCTCACTAAAATGGTTCTTAAATTTAAATAACCCTACAGGCAGGTTGGCTAGGTGGGGGGTAAGACTGTCAGCCTATAATTTCGAAATAAAACATCGAAAAGGTTCAGAAAACGTAGTCCCTGACAGTTTATCTCGCGCGGTTCCTATATCTATTATTGATGTACTAGCAGACGCACCAATTCAGAAAACCAATGACTCCTGGTTCCTGAATATTTTTGATGGATGCCTGAAGACACCAACATCCTTCTTGAGTTACCAAATTCGAAATGGTAAGCTTTTCCGTTATATAAAGTCTATTAATCCTTTAACTAGGGAATTCGAATGGAAAGAGGTTGTTCCGTTGGAATACCGACAGGATATTATAGCTAAAAACCATTCGGATCCTACTTCAGCACACCTTGGTATTTTTAAAACGCACAAACGTCTGTGCTTAAATTATTTTTGGCCAAACATGCATAAAGATGTGGTTAACCTTGTTTCAAACTGTGATGTTTGTCTCTCTCACAAACACCCTAACCACTCAACATTAGGCACAATGGGAAGACCCAAAGATTGTGCTCGGCCATTTCAAATGTTGAGTATAGACCTAGTTGGACCGTTACCCGTATCACGAAAGCAAAACACCTTTCTTTTAGTTATAACATGTTGTTTTTCAAAATACTGTTTGCTTTTTCCTATTCGCCGAGCAACTGCAGAAATAATTTCTAAAATTATCGAAGAAAATGTTTTTCTTGTTCATGGTATTCCAAGTACAATATTAATGGACAATGGGAGACAGTTCACTAGTACAACTATAAAAAAAATATTCGAAACTTACAATATACCCAATATTTTTTTTACCCCGCTATACACTCCCCAAATAAACACTGTTGAACGCTACAATAGAACTATCATGACGGCAGTGTCTACATTTATCGATGGTGATCATAGAAATTGGGACAGTTGCATTCCTAAAATACAATTCGCGTTAAATAGTGCCGTCAATGAAGTGACAGGATTTTCGCCCACGTTCTTGGTCTTTGGTAGGGAAGTTATCAGTTGTGGTTCTCATTACGTAGACTCGGACCTAGAGAACCATATCATATTTACACCAAGAGACAGTTACGTGGAAAATTTAGGGGCATTAAGCAAAATTTTCGATAAAGTACAACTAGCACTTATTAAAGCACATTCTAGGAACAGTACTAACTATAGTCTCCGCCGTAAAAACGTTGAATTTAATGTGGGCGATACTATATGGAAAAAAACCTTCTATCAAAGCGATAAAGCCAACAAATTTTCAAAAAAACTAGCCCCCAAATTTGTGAAATGTCGAATTATAGGTAAGAAGTCTAAGCTTGTCTACGAATTAGAAGACATGTCTGGTCACAACTTGGGGACTTGGCATGTAAAAGATTTGTTAACGTAGTGCTGTTGTAGTGAGTGGATTTTCTTAGAAAAATCCTGACCTAAAAAGGGGGGTATGTAACGATTCGTTCCGTTTCTTAGCTATGAGCACACAAAACAATATACATAAAATTAGAATTACCTATATATTATAACAATACCAAAAATAAATTATCCTTTAAATTACATCTACAAATAATTTTAAATTGACTTGTAAACTAAAATTAAATAATTGTACTACTAATAACAATATTAACATCTTACATAAACAAAAATGGTAACTATTTTTAGTGGGCGAAGTCGGGCGCAATCGTTCAATTCTAACATCTTGTGAGCGCTAATATTCCACAAGTGTACAGGAACAAGTTTTGCATCGAAACACGAGCGTTGCAACGACCAGCGGTTATGAGTGGACGGACAGTCCGCGCGATTATCTTAGAACGCAAGGACGTACCTACCTACTATTTCTTACTAACTATTCCCTCGTATCTTAAAGGGTTGTGAATTATTTTAAAACTAGTTATCTGTGATCGTGTTACCCCAGTATCGGGTGAGTGTTGCAAATGTATACTTTATTTTAGTGCCTAGTTGTTAGTAGATAATCTAGTTAATACCTCCTTCCTCCTACCTTCGTAGTTTAGAAAAAAATGCAATGGTATTATGTATGTATTTTCAGTGCTTAGAATTGTCTGTTAGAATATTGTAAATCAACATAGACATCAGTAAGTTGATTAATCTTATAAGTGTTATCGAAAATTATCCGTTTGGGACCGGTACAAAATAGATGCCGTTTATATACGACCTTCTATGACCTGCGATGGTCATCACATTTCGTGTACCTATTTAATATATATGTTATTAATTCACTATTCTAGTTTAATTAAAGTATGTAACTTTGAAGTCTATAATTTATACGTTACCTACCTGTAGAAATAATTATTTTAATATAAGGTAGATTAACTGCTGAGCTTAATGCTTTGGCTAATATATTATGATTTTGTATGACTGCCACATCATTAATCACTATTTCTTGCCAAAATCTTTACTATCTGATCCGACTTGCTTTGCTTCCGGCTTGATGTTGCAGTCATACGTATGAAATCCGACATTGTTAAAAGTGACCGATTTCCGGAATTCCAGGGTTCTAGTTCCGGACGACGAATAACGTCGAAATTGAGCTAACTGCCATCGTCTGCATCTTGTGGAGAAGAGCTCCTGCTTGAATTCCTGCCGTACCATCATCTGCACTACGGACACTTACGAGGACAGTGGTTTAGATTTGGATTAAATTCCGGTATCAGTTCGGTTGCCAATTTTAACCCACCCCCTGAGATTCTTATCGTAATTAATTTTACATTAGTAAATTATTGTAACACCTGATTACTCTTTATTTTACCTACCCTCCCTTTCTATCTCAACTACCTAATTATAAATTGTTAACGTCCAGTTCTAAAGAGGTACGTTACAATTACTTAAAATCAAATAAAAATACAACACTAACATCACACACTTTACTTTAATTCAGTATTTGCTGAAAATTTTAAGCTTTAGTACAAATCATCGAATTCTTCCTACCAGCTTCTCAATCCACTGATAGACAGAGGTAGCTCCAAAAGGGACACCTTTCCATAATCTTAGCAGGCGGGCTGGCGATCGCTGTGTAGCTAATGATGGAGAGAAGACGTTGTGCTCATCATCTTCTGGCGGTACTCCTTCAGTCGCTGAGTCGCCACTTACGATACCCATAGGAAGAGTAGACAAGTTTTATTTTTCTAGTTCCTAACTAAATATCAAATAACACTTAACACTTACGGGGTTTAATGCAACGGACTACTTTTTTTTTCAATTCATTTATTATTTCATAAGTACAAGATGTTACTTACAAAAGTTTTAGTTACAGCCATGTTTCACCTCCGTGGCGGAGTGGCGTACACACCGGTTTTCAAGGTGTCGCTTGATCCGAGGTCCCGGGTTCGATTCCCGGACGGGTCAATGTAGAAAAAATGTGTTTTTCTACATTTTCTCGGGTCTGGGTGTTTGTGGTACCTTCGTTGTTTCTGGTTTCCAAAATACGAATGCTTTAAATAGTTATTCAAATTGGGATCAGGACAATGTATGTGATGTTGTCCACATTTAATTGATCTATTATACAATGGAATTTTATTATATATTTTCGGTGCCATGCAATTTACACTCATTCTTCGGAGAAGGGTTTTGCATCGATGGTTAAACTTCAGTGTGCCTTCACGACGACTGCCGACATTATTTTAAGGTAAATAGTAATTTACCTTCCCGACGCGACGTTTCAATACGGTTGCACGAATCATGGTCGCGTGCAGACCTGCAGTCTGCCCGTGATGTAGTTCGTTGCATTAAACCCATTAAGTGTTAAGTGTTAAGTGTAAAAATGCAACAAGAAAGTTTAAAATCCTACAATATCAAATCTATCTACTTCTGCAAAAACTATGACAGCATCGCTCTACTAGCTAGTCTAGCTTTCCTCTCTGCAGCTCTTTCTCTCGCCTTCTCGAACCGATTCTTTCGTTTTTTCCTTGGAGATTTGTTTACATGTTCCTCATGGTTTATCGTTCTTCGGTTTTCTGTAGTGACATCTGGTTCAGTGGTGGTGGTTGTGGTAGTGCGAGTTAGTTGACGGTGGGGATAGCCGTAGATAAATACATCCATTGTTGCATTTCCCGAGAAGATAAAACCTGGTAGAAAACAGTCAAGTATTTTAATAATAGCTACGACAACGCTGCTAGTAGTGACGCAGTGATCAGTTTACTGGTCAAAGGTCCTGGATTTGATTCCCGATTGAGTTAAGTTAAAATGTGTTTGATGTTTCCTAAATTTGCTTAGACTCCGCATGGCAGAAGGCATATCAAGTCGTGGGTTATAAACATTATTTAAAGCAGGTTTTATATATTTCTGGTCAGGCTATATAACTTATTGCCTCACCTATAATAACGTTGATGTTTCCAACTCTTGAATGGTCCGCTCTGTCAGTAAGAAATTTAGCTTCGAGATGCTTTCCTGGCTTCCATGGGGCTTCCTCCGAAGTAGCTTCTTCTATTGGTTCGAACTTTGCAGGGAGAGGGAAGTATTTTAGGATATCCGAAGGTGTATCACCATCGCCTCCATTGAAGCCTGTGCCTTCAAGCAAGTCTATGTCATGGCGAAACCACACTTTGACTGGGTTGCGGGATATAGCGTTTCGAATCTGCATACAAAGTAAATAATTATGCTTTTAAACGGAAAAAGAAGGAGAAGTTCTGAATTTTTCTTCTTCTTCAATTTCGAAGATTGTGACACCCCCAAAGTGGGTATAGCTAAATAGAATTAGCTGCCTTCAGTATAAAATGTTTCCATAGCTGCCAAGCTCTGCAGGCTGGTTAGCGATCGCTGTTTGGCCAATGGTCTCTATAACTGAGTCAATGCTATCCATCTTCTTCTGGAAATACTCATTTATCAGCCTCTTACACACATAGACATTGTTTTGCTATACGAGCTGCTTTTCTCCTAACTGGGTAGGTGCCTCAACTCAACAAATTATTTAAAGAACCAATATTGGGCTTGTTCTGCCTCAAATCTAAAAACCTTAATAATATTAAAACAAAAATCTAAAAAATTTACCTTTACTTTCATGCAAGTGTAATTAAATATATGCCTGTCGTATACCGTGACCTGTAAAATAAAAAAAAGTAATATTTTAAATGAGTTTTAGGGTTACTTATTGAAGGTAAACAGAAAAAAGATATTTAGAAGACTCTATTTGATATTTTAGCAACTTAATTGCACATATAATATCAGTATATAAACTTGAATAAATAGCTGTTTCATCTTAACTGACTGTCAAACATCTGCAAAAATGTTTCTTTCGGATGTTAAGGGTGCAAACTCCTAACATTTGATGAAACAACGCTGGCACACAGCGTAAGAATATGCTTGAAAAATTCGCGCCGTGTCGCAGCGTCTCGGTGGCCTAATGGTATGGCGCCCGCCCGGCATGCGAGGAGATGGGGTTCGAGTCCCGCCTGAGACAAAATTTTTCAAGTTTATATACTGATATTTAGAAGACGCTTTTCTGGCAGATGATCGGATCTATTACGGTTATCGGACGAGAAGTAGTGGTTCTAGTCTATTTAAGATCAGTATCACACGGCACATAGAAACTCGTAAGGTCTGTACACTATTATTCCATGTTTCAATAGTAGCAGTAGAAGAATACATGCCTTACGGTCTATGTTCGTGTTTCTTCACCGTTCTACAAACTTCAAACCAAATTTTTGCGACACCACGAATTGTCATAGTAGCTGCCTAGCTGATTGTAGTAGAGACAAGCCAAGCTCTAAGTCTCTTGAGTGTGTCCTCATCTTGTTTTTACTTGAGCAGGCGCTTACCCTATACTCCAGCATTCCCCCAGTTTCGTAAGTATCGACCAGTCTCATCCTCTCTCTATAAACCATAACTTTGGGCACAAAACAACGATCCGCGGACAAAAATCCCGCTTCTTCTAAATGCGAAGGCACTGTGAATAAAAATCAAAAGATTTAAACTTTAAAAAATTGCCAGTGTATTTCTGAACTACCTATATATCGACTTTAATTGTATGTTGAAGTATTAAAACCTTCATTTATTTCTTGAAAAATGACCTATTCAATATCATGACAAATGTCAACCAGATTTAATAAAGATAAACTTGCAGTTCCAGAATTTAGACTGCTGAAGCATGGAAATTCGTTCGGAAATTGCATTTCTATTTTTAATAAATAACCAAAGTCTATTGCTTAACTCTCTATTATGAATCGTATTTTATTGTGATTTGATGCATGGCTACTATTAATGATTATTTAAATGATAAAAAGAATTATACATTGTCCTAACTCGCAAGAGGCTGCCAATCTGCAACCCAGCTTCTTGCTCAACTAGGCACTAGCCGACACTTAATCCAAAGCAGTAGGATAAATTATTGAGACCCGCTAAACTTGTTGAAACCTATTAGCACTTCTGCAGAAAGGCTGATTTTGATTGGCTTTTTATTTTAACTAACTTTAGCAATCGTGGTACGACATACACACTTTCAAACCAATAACTCTGGCCTCTGTCCAGGCTGTAGATCTTGAAGTCGCCGGGGCCGTGCGGGCCCATCCCGGGGTAGACCTCTTGGAATACCACCGGCCTTTCTGTCGACGTGGACACTGCAATGAAGACAGAATAATATGTTAAAGTGGTATTTGGACGCGGCTAATTTGGCTCAGAGAAGGTCATAACGAATATTGAAGACAAGGAATACTTACAATTTAATGTGTAAGCAAAGAAGAAGTTCACAGGTTCTTATTGTTTTGACACTGTCTTTAAAACCATTAGAATTGCTTGCCTCTATTCTGCTAATACAGATTCGAATTCAAATTAGACGTTGATTTCAGCTCAATCACTCAGCGTCTCGCGCTCGTCACGTGTGCACGCTCGCACCTACAACTTCTCGTTATTACCCGTCTCATAATAGTGTATTCAAGATTCGATAAATCGTTGTCGATAAAATGTATTACGACGTTAACCCTTCAAAATAATGGAAAGATACCTGCAACGATCCAACTCAAGTGGTAGTCTTAACTTCAAGAGACAAGCAACTGAAAATGCGGATGATTGGCGTACGCCAAAGCGGACAGCTGTCGCAAAACACGCAAAGTTTGCTAGCGCTCGAGATATTCCAACTCATAACAACTTCCAAGACCTTCCAGTTGAAGAGGTTACCAAGACCTTTGGTGATAAACTCTACCTCGAAGCGACTGTCAAAGTAAAGAAGACCGGTCACATCCCGCCTATTATCCTGGACATGAAGACCGACTGGACCCATGAGGAATTAAAGAAAAAAAATTGATGAGTTTACAAACCGATATCACCTTCAATACCGAAATGGAGGCAAAGTTGCTATTATATGCTACACTGCCGAGGGTCATCAGGCAGTTAAGGATGGTCTTCGTCTTCTTGATGCCTCTTTTGTTACCTTTACCCGGAAGGATGAAAAGGTGTCTAAAGTAGTGATTCGTGGACTTCCGGCTTATGTGGAGGATGTTCTACCAGAAGAGCTGGAAAAACTCGGCTTTACCGGTGCGTTAGTAAAACCCCTTAAGTCTCGCAGGGGTTCGGACAATCCTTGTCCTCCCTTTCTAGTACAATTACCAGCAGGAGCTGATATTTCTAAATTTCGCCAAGTAAGGTACCTGTGCAGCTGTGTTGTCTCCATCAACAAATTCAAGCCAAACCGAGCTCTTGGCACGCAATGCTTTCGCTGTCAAGAATTTGGCCATGCATCCCATAACTGCAACAGGCCTCCTCGCTGCGTGAAGTGTGTTGCTCCTCACGCAACTGCCTCATGTACCAAATCTGACCGCATTGAGCCTGCTCATTGCTGTAATTGCAATGAAGCTCATCCAGCAAATTACAGCAAGTGCATAGTCCGAGTGGCATACTTGGACAGTATCGAAAAGAAAAAGGCCTTAGAGCGAAAGCCTGCACCGTCAATGATGCCTCCGAAATCTGCGGCGATTCCCCCGAATCTGATGCGTCCGACTGCGACGTTCCAACCAACAACATCAGCTACATACAGATCGTGGCCTACAGTAAGAACAAGCAACATAGCTTCGATGAATAATCAGCTTCCCACTGATCATCTTCCGGCGGACCCCAATGATGAGACCACAAAGGAAATGTTTGAAATATTATTAGCATTTAGAAACATAAAATCCCAATTTGAAGCTTGCACGTCATGGTTGGACAAGGTCATGCTGGTACTCACCAGTCTTGGTAAATATGTCTGATTCTGTAGGACTCCGCATGTTATCCTGGAACTCCGATGGAGTACGTTCCAAGATTCATGAGCTACTTGACCTAGCGGTAAGCGTTCTATCTATTGATATTATTGGTATTTGTGAAACTAGACTAACTCCAAATTCAGCGTTACATACACCTGGCTTCACATGTTATCGCCAAGATAAACATCACAGTGGCCGTGGGCAAGGAGTTGCAATTCTCGTAAGAAATGACCTTGAACACTCGGCCTTAACTCTTCCTAACACTAAAAACATGGAAGTTGTTGGGATAACTATCAGAATATCAGGAATTGATCACACTGTATTATCTATCTACCAGTCTCCCAATCTGCCATTACTTCGTAGTGACCTTGAGTTACTGTTTGGCTTGGGCTCCCATGTTGTTATCATGGGAGACTTTAATGCCAATCACTCTCACTGGCTCAGTAGCTACACTAATACGCGAGGCAGAACACTCTTCCACCACATGCTCATATCCGATTACGTCATACACGGTCCGAGTTTACCTACCCAAGTAAACTATTCCCCTAATCGCAAACCAACGCGTCCGGACCTGGTTCTATCTTTAAATGTGGGTTGCATTAGTGATGTCGATACGATAATGGCATTGTCATCTAACCACTACCCTATATTCTTTACCATTGGTGGCTCCTTGTGTCGAAAGGACAAAAGCCAGTACTTCAAATTTAATTGTGCCAATTGGAGTAAATATCGTTCTCACCTTAACAAAAATATCATACTTAATTGTAAGACGTTTAAAACAGAAGAAGAAATTAATACTGCCATTACGCATTTGCAACAAACCATCATTGATGCGCGCGACTTCTCCATACCGTCTACGACTGCTGGGTTTAGCAATACCCCTACCAAACTTCCACGGTATATTAAAAATATGATCCGCTACAAAAACTACTTGCGACGTATTGAACACAAGTTGCCCAGTGGTTACCTTAGAAGGATTAACCGTAGTAACATAAACGCACTTCAAAAAAACATAAATGCCAATATCCGGAATTATCGTGATAATATTTGGAACGCGAAACTGGCTAAAGTTGATAACCCCAGTCACGATATCTGGCGCGTGACTAAATCTCTTAAGCCTAGTTCTGGGAACATACCCCCACTTAAACTCTCGGATGGATCCCTGACAGCTGGCACGGCTGAGCAATGTGATGCTTTAGCAAAAGCCTTTCGTGATAACATGAGCCTCACCACTAACTGGGCTTGTGACTCTGAACTCATGAATGATGTATCAAACTCCATGTCAGCCATTACTAATCATAATCTTGCTTCTGATTATTTTAAACCTGTTAGGCCATTTGAGATCCGTAAAATTCTGACTAGGCTAAAATCTCGTAAATCTGCAAGTCATGATGGAATTCACAACATGCTTTTAAAGAACTTACCACAGAAAGCGATAGTTTACTTTGCTAAGATTTTTAATGGATGTCTTGGCCTGGGCTATTTCCCCCACATCTGGAAAAATGCTAAAATTATACCGCTTAAAAAACCTGGTAAAGACAATACATTACCTATAAATTACCGTCCTATAAGTCTGCTGCCTGCTGTTGGTAAACTTTTCGAGTCTGTAGTTTATACAAGACTATTGCGTGCCACTGGGCAGTTTTTGATCCATGAGCAGTTTGGGTTTCGTGCAACTCACTCGACCTCCCAACAACTAGCGAGGGTTTGCGAACACATTTCCCATCACCTAAACTTTAAACAATCCTCAGGCATGTTTCTGCTGGACATCGAAAAGGCGTTCGATACGGTGTGGCATGAAGGTCTGCTACACAAGATGCTCACTCTGAATGTACCTATGTGTCTCATTAAACTTATGCAATCGTACCTAGCTGATCGGATGTTCCAGGTTCATATCGGTAACACCAACTCATTGCCTCAAGGGATCCCAGCTGGCGTTCCGCAAGGCTCGATTTTGGGACCCTACTTATTCCTTTTGTTCATAAACGACATCCCTATTCAACCTCGAACCAAGTTGGCCTGCTTTGCTGATGATACAGCATCCTATACTTCTTCAGATGATCCTGACTTAATCATAGGTCGCCTACAATATTCTCTGGATCTGCTTCTTGACTACTTTAAGAAATGGAAACTCAAAATTAACGAGGATAAGACGGAAGCCATATTTTTCTCCCGAGCCAGGCAACCCCCCTCGAGAACTTTAAAAATAGCAGGTAATATAGTACCGTGGAAAAGTAGTGTGCGTTATCTGGGGGTCAGAATGGATAGACACTTAAATTGGTCCAAACATATTGCTGATTTACGTTCAAAGGGCGCCCAATACCTTGGTGCTTTAAACCCTATAATGAACCGTAAAAGCAAATTAAGTAGCAATACCAAACTGAGAGTTTATACTACACTTATTCGTCCGTGTATAACATACGCTTGTCCGGTTTGGAGTAGTACATGTCTTTCTAACCATCATCTACTTCAAGTCATACAGAATAAAGCGGTTAAAATATCCTATAAAACTAAGTTCAAAACAAATCTTAAGAGATTACATAAATTTATTAACCTACCTTTGCTATTTAATTATATAATTAAAATATCGTTAAAATTTTATAATAAAAATAAAATTAATACTACTAACCCGTTAATTTCAAATCTTTGTTCATCAACATTAGACAAGTTACCATATATCGATAGATACGGCGCATACCGCTTACCGCATCACTACTTTTTGTTCCCACCATCCGAGGTGTGAGTGTCCAGCGACTTGACCCCTGAGCGGCTATCTTCCGTCCCTTCCGCGGTCGCTATTACGCAGAAGCGCGGGCGGCAGGGAGGCTCTGTCGTTAGCTGGTCGCTCGCTTGCCTATGTTCTCATACGTAGACGAGTGATCAGTTAAATAGTCCAATTTGTTCGATAACTACCTACATGTAAGAAGTAAAATTATATCTAACTAAATAATTTATATTTTTTGCCACTATAGACCCATAAATATTGTGTACTACTTTATGTATTAATAATAATTATAATAATTTCTTTATAAGCTTTGAAAGGCGAGTAATAGCCTAATAAAGTGTCCTTATTTTTTTAGTGTGTTAATGTATCTTAGGGTAAGTGCATTTTTTTTTTTGTTATTGTTTTTATGGTTAATAAAGTTATTTGAAAATGAAAATGAATGAATTAGACGTTGAGGCTTACCTGAATGTTATGCTAAATGTTGTTTGTAAAAGAACGCTTTATTATGCGATATATGCGCCCAAATCTTTCTGTAAATATTGACTTCATAATTACTTTGTATGGTGTGCAAAAAAAGTTTGTTCTATCTATCTATCTATCTATCTATGCATAGCTTTATTACACTGAATAAAGTACAATAAAATAGTACACAAAGGTACAATAACAGGGAGTTGACAAAATGCATATTAAAAAGTCACAGAATTCGCTTTTATATTATGTCGCAATATTTAACCCTGCTATAGATATTATTTTATCGTTTAAAACTAGATACACAGTCCATTCAAAAATGATATTTCAAAATATCCGCGAGTTAATCAACATACCTGGATTCCTGTCATAATGGAAAGACAACCTTACTTATGACAAAAGTTGAAAGAACACCAAAACGTCCTAGTGGCGCTTAGTCAGGATGTTTTTCGATCGCCTATTTAAATTATCTTTTTCATTTTTTATCTACAAATGATATAATTGCATACTTTCACTCACTTTTAGCACTAATGCCCGTCCTTGTAAAGCCAACATTGAAGGCGGTCTTCCGGCGATAATCTGGGTAGTCGATGATCTGCTCTAGGTCCGTGGCAGACTCCACCCAAGGCAGGTACGAGGACATGTCAATGAAACGAGCTGGCGCCGCACACCCCGGCCCCCGCACGCCGAAGCCGATCTACATAGAAGGAAACTTCTTCTAGAATCTTTTTCTGCTTCTCAAAGTGAGGTAAAGTAACGCTTTAAAAGTAAACTAAACATCCCACAGGGTTTGCCCTTGTCCTGGACTGAAAGAGGCTGTTTACGTTGCATTTCAGAAGACAAGTTAAGTTGTTAGTTCGGTTGTTAATGTTGGCATAAAGACTTTTTCTGTGTAGAGTCCTTAGTTTATGCGTTAAAAGTGGGCCCTCAATCTTCTTTGCGAGGACTGAGGGTCCAACTTTAAAATCCATATCTCTCTAATTTGATTTTCACAAATTTTGGTTCTAACTTTCACATTTCTTTGGGAGTGTTCACTAAATCCTGAACATGTTTCAAATAATTTTGAGAGAGTGGCCCTCAGAGCACAAGCTAATTGTAAAAGGTAAGACATGATCATTAGAAATCACATGAGAGGCTTGTCATTGGTGGCGATGGAAAATCTGACACCAGATTATAATCATTGATGGATAGGACAATATGAAGATGCACCGCCCGCCTAGTTGGTCTAGTGGTTTAAATACCGGGCCAAAAACTCGGGATCCTAGGTTTGATCAAGCTTCGAATTTTCGAACACTGCTCGGGTTTGTGATCACCAATTCCCATTTATGAAGATATTGGTGTGGACTTCACAGTAACCAAAACTGTCTGTAACATTATTTGAACAATTTAAGCTATATTGTCATTTGATGATTGATCTTTGTTATCCCAAATAAATAAAATAAAGTTTGCAAGCGTGGTGATTGTGCCTGTATCTATCATTGCTGTGGTCAGATGAATTCAATAATGCTTTTGCTCTGCAGTGGGTCAATTTCTAGGCCATCAGTTACTTAAAACTCTTTAACCTAAATACAACTTATATAATTAATATAGGTACTAATGTTATTGTAACTTTTATAGTCTGATCATCACGAGGATCAACAACACAAGGATAGGAGTAATGTTGACATTTTAAACAAAGATAGCGTGCATCTTTAAACCGTGGCTATAACGATCATTCACCAGGGTCCATTTGCCTGAGGAGTTGGAAACCAGCGCCATGCCGTTCTCCCAGGCGCAGTCGTTCTTGTTGTTCGCTGCAAAACCGCACTGGATGGACGTCGGTGCTGACTTCGGCTCTGTAAACTAAGGAATAGTTAAAATTGGCGGCGTCCATAAATGATGGCATTTACTCCAAATGAAACAGATGTTGTGATATACTTATTATAATAGTCTGCCCAGAATACAATATATTTTTATACAGCATAATAATATGTTCGTAACATTATTAATGTAAATTAATTAATTTATTGACTTTTAAGGCCCGTTGGTCAAGATCTCGGGGTCGAAAGTTCATTCCCCGAGTCAGGAAAGTTTCAAATTTTTTAACATTGCTCGGGCTTGTGATCACCAACTTACATTCGTGGTGATTATTACAAAGATGATGATCACCACAGAGCACAGAATAATGAATACAACGTAATCTCCACGCTTGCTGAATGCAGGTTGGCGATGACAAACCCGAGCGAAGTAACAGCCTATAATCATCCCACTGCAGGGAAAAGGTCTCCATCATTGAATTCAAGTTAGCACAGCAATGATGGGTGTACTGGCATAATCACCACGCTTGCCAAATGCGGGTGGGTGATCACACACCCGAGCAACGATCGGAAATTCGAAACTTTTTTGTTGCCCGACCTGGGATTCGAACCTGGGACTCCGAGATCTTGGCCCGATATTTAAACCACTAGAGCAGCGGGGCGTTACCCTAGCAATATTAAAAAAATCGAAAATCAAGTTGCCCGACCCCGGACTCCAAGTTAGATCAGTATACTTACTCCAGCTCTGTTGTAGAACTCCTTGCACAAAGATGGTTTGACATACTGTAACGTATATACCGTTTTCTCCATTAGCTTGTTTTCTGAAACGATTTAATGTGGACTTATAATTGGTTTGTAAGTTTTGTGACATTTCAGCTAATGTTCATATATTTGTCTTACTCACCGTCCGTATATCCTAGTGCGTAGAGTTGATTTGACGTGTTGAAGAAGTTCCCTGGCCAGCATACAGGTTTGAAGGGTACTGAAAATATATTAGTAGCAATGGATGACATTATTACTTACTTGTTTTCCTACTTTCAGTATGAACTTTAACTGCGGTACCAGTAAATTTAAGGAATATCACCACCGGGTCTCAATACTCAATACTCAATAATTTATTGCAAAACCATAATGTATACAGAAAGATGTTACAAATAATAAAAGACCAGTGTAATGGACCCTGTCGGGCACGCAACTTAGGGCTAGGAGAGAGAGAGTCTCTTCTGTTCCTGTGAGGTAAGAGGCGTATAAGGAAGTACTTCAGAAAAAGATGGCTGTCAACTGTATCAGTAATGACGAGGATAGACTTTTGCATACAGCGAGGGCTGCTGCAGCTGGCGGTGTAGTGATCGAGTGTAGTGGCGCACGGTTAGCATTGCATGGCAGGCTGCATCACGATGATGGTTATGATTAGGCGAAACTCGTGGTCATGTCAACACATCATCATCATCTTCCTATATTAGTCTAGTGCTGGCCATGGGCCTCTCCAATTTTTCCATAATTGTCCCGCTTAGCAGATTTGCGATTCCCTTTTGGCTGATGGTAGAAAGAAGACGCTTCTTCTTCTCGCAGTTTTGCTTCACTCGCCTCTTACGACACCCATAGCAAGGTAAGTGCACTAATTATATAACGTGGAGCCGTCTCCACACGCCACAACGTGGTTGACCAGATTAAGTTGTTTATTAGGTGTTAAAGTATGAAATTGCCGTTTTGTATGGACGAAATCGAGAAAATTCATTTTTCCATACTAACAATTATTTAGTTTTTTTAAAAACGCCTGAATCGTTTTCGATGCAATTAAAGGTGAAAGTTAGATGGTTATAAAGCTACGCATTATAGTATTTAAATTTCTGAAAATCCAAGTATATAATACAAATATACTTAATTGAAGCAAGAAGGTCAGCTGACACATTGTAAGGGGTCTTTTCAACGACTTCCTTTGAAGTAATAGGCACTAGTATTGCATTTTTTTTTTTAGTCAAAAATTACTTTATTTAGTTTTTGATACAATACAAAAAGAATTACGCAATAATATGACTATATTTAAGAGCTATAAACAAAATAAAAAGTGGGAAAATAATCGGCAATTTCATACTTTAACCCCTATTATTTTTAAAAATGTACGAGTATCTACCAAACCTTGACTCTTGTCTTCAAACTCCTACTCGACCAACTATTAAATAGTGATGTATGAATCTGATTAAGCGAGTTCTCTATGTAAATAAATTTATACCAAACCTTGGGCCCTATCTTCAAGCTCCAACTCGACCGAACTATTTATAGTATTGTATGGATATGATTGAGTGAGTTCTCTTTGTCAATAAAGTATACAGGATAAAATTTTGGAACCATTGAGCCCATTTATGAAGTAAAAAATGTTTAAATCAAGTTTTCACCCGAAAGCATTTTTCGCAATATGGTTTTAAATTTTTACAGTTTTAGCCTTTAGGCCTGTTTTTAGGTCTATAGGGAATATCTAAAACTTATGATTAGTATCGTAATGAATGAATGTGATGTGCATTGCATAAAAAAAGTGTTGCTAGGCGGCTGTATTATAAAATTTAGATTTTTGGCGGACATTTTCTAAGTGCTTTATCTTGACATTTTTGTACTGGGCTATACCAAAAGAAAAAAACGTCATTTGTTTTATGTCTCGTAGATTAATATATTAAAATTTGGAGGTGGTTAAATTTTCACCCTGTACCAAACCTAGGGTTCTTTCTTTAAGCTTCAACTCGACCGAACTATAGTATGGAATGGATATTATGATTGAGCGAGTTCTCTATGGTAATTAAGTTTATAACAAACCTTGGGTCCTTTCTTCAAGCTCCAGCTCAACCAGAGCTATAGTGTTGTACGTGGAGAACTCAAACTCGGGATGGATCATGTAGTCCTTCGGTTTGCTAAACCATGGTTCTCCGCTTTTCGGTATGAACATCGCTTTGCTATCTTGCCTAGAAATTATACTAATATTTAAAGCAAATCATAAGTTAATTGATTAGGGGTTCATACTATGAAGGTACTTTTTTTTATGACTTTTCGATATTTTGCCACTGTTGCAAGCGAATTATCACAGAAGAATACAACATTTCTTCCGTCATCATGGTGCTTGCAACAGTGCCAAAATATTGGAAACTCATAAAAAATAAGGTAAATATGGATTTAAAAAAATATTTTGCTAATGATTTCCGCTCGTAACACCGGCCTACATACCGGTCATACAACTAAACTGAATAAGCAAGCACTATTTCATGTCAGAACAGTGTCATTGCGGGTAGTGTGGTGCAAGTACTTAGGTCGGTGATAACGAGCGGAAATCATTAGCAAAATAATTTCAGAATCCATATTTAGTTATGGATTCACGCAAAGTAACGCCTGAGTCTATTAATTTTAAGGCACACACGTTATAAACCAATCAATGAACTCTAGTAATAATGACCTTGAAAGTTTAAAAAAATAAATCAGAAGTTATTCTGCTATGATTTTATTGCAAGGGATCTTTAGACTACCACAAAAGGAGGGTCAAATCTATCTTATGACAAAACATTTTCACATATTAAAATAATTATTTTCTAGTTCAAACTGAAAACTTACATAAACACAAGCTTGGGTATTCGGTTGATGTCGTCTGCATTGGCAATCGCGTACTGTTCTTTCACCAGCACAAGTCCAGTTACAGCTATCTTCAGCTCATTAAATTCATCTGTTAAAACATTTTTTTATCTTTGAAAAACTCCTTTTCAGTAATGTTATCATCACTTGCCCACAACAGTCCATTGATGGACTCAAATATTTCTAAATCTTTTTGAAAAGCGAGTGATCTTAGTTTGTTCAATGACGGAGAGATGACTTTGATGGAGTTTTTTCAGAAGAAGACACTGCCCGTTTTTTTCTCCATCAGTTGCCGTGCCGTGCTAGTCGAGAAAGTGTGGTATTATTTTATTTTAGGTTGACACCACAACTCTTATTCACCATCTTAATGGTTTCCTGACTAAACGAATTCATGATAGAACGATAAAATATTTGTTTTTCACCTGATAACAGAAGTTTCTTTAAAAAAATTTTAGTAATTGAAAGCAAGGCATCATTTCACTAATGGCCTTTCCTAATGTAAATAGAACTAGAAAGTTAATAGCAACTTACGTAAATGAACTCTCAGTATCCCAAGCCAAGGGAAGTTCTCACTCTGACCGATATTACCCTCGTGGATGTAGTCGGCATGAGATTGGTCGCATTCCGGCAATTTGCTCGTGGGGTCTGGCAATGTATGACCTGTAATTTTTGTCTTTGTGATAACATCTGCGGCTTTCATAAAGTTTGTTTTCAAATAAAACAACAACAATATCTTAAAAGTGCCTGTCTATGTCAACAGTCGATTTTATTTGAATAATATTTAAAGCATTCGTATTTTGGAAATCAGTAACAACGAAGGTACCACAAACACCCAGACCTACCAGATTTAAACTCGTCATTGTCAAACGGGAGACAGGACTCTCAATGAGGATATTTTTTCTTGGTGGCGGGTTCAATACAGGAAAGGATACTTTTAGGATAAATAAATGGATATATAAACAATTTATTGTCAGGCTTACTAAAAACCAAAAAAAAAAAGATCTCGATTTAGTAGTTTCAGAGGAGTTCAATGACGGACACTGTAACACTAAATTATTTTTGTATTAAACTATCAAGCCTTAATTAAACCTTACCAAACATAAATATTACTACCAAAACACACAAGTCTATTCGCTCGGCCATAATAATCGCCACTAATTAAAAGTCACGAGATAATTAATTACTGATTCACTGCGTGAAATGAGTAGCGACTCAAGAGAGAGGTTGGGTTAAACAAAGAAACAACTAAGGGAAATGAATCGAAAACAATTACGCGTTTCGTAAACATCATGGTTTAATATTTCAGTCAAATATTTGTAGCTGATTTTTTGCCCGCGGCTCTGCATGCATGCAAAAAACGCTTCAATTTCATACAATGCGTATAAACCTGATCTGCTGTTCTGTTCTATTTGCTACCATTAGCTCTGTGCAACTTAAGTATTATCCATTCCATCATCATAGATTCATCTATTCCACCATCCATTTCTATGTGTGTCGTAATAGGTGACGGATAGAATGCCAGAAGAATATGGGGAAATAGCGTTATATCTCCCCTTCATTCTTCAGTATTGCAAGAAGAAGAGGTGTGAAAACCTGCCAGCGTGGTCATTACAGCAAATTCTCTAAATACGGGCTGATGATGATGACTTAAAAAGGATGTCATCGAAAAAAAAAATTTCCGATTTTTTTTTAATAAATAATGGTCTTGCTCTTGACTACATACTTAACTATACGGTTAAGAAGAAGCCTAAGATGGAGCGAGCTTACCCAGAGGTACTGGTTCTCCCACACACCAGCGGAACACAAAAAAACTGTTTGGCGCTGGACTCTGGCAGGAGGGTGGTAGCATTCAGGCAGCCTCTTACGAAGCCTACCACCGCAGAGGGATCTGTTAGCCGTCATCATTGGTTAGGAAACCAAAGATGCCGTTGCCCAGGGTGGACCACTAGGAGGTAGATCCCACCACCCCTAAAGTTAAGTTAAGTGTTGATCGCAAAAAGAAGGCAGTCAAACTAGCACGACTACCTACTCAAAATATTAGGATTATAATAACCCCAAAGTCTTCGATGCCATCTAACTTGCTTGTTAAAATTTTCGTATAAGGTCGGACACTAACGAAATGAGATGTACGTGATTAAATTACGAAATGGATGCTTAGGATTTGTACACAGTCTTCCACTCTTCAAACTTTAAACTGTCTTTATTAATATTGGTCTTTATTTGGTATTGTTTGAGTTGACATTGGATTGGTGAAATTCGAAATTTTTGGTTAAATGCGCTGTCTTATGTATTCTGGACGGAGATTGACCTGAGAGTTTCTTAATATCATTTTAGGCAGATGCCTTTATTTTCGGCACTGGCAATATTTAGCTATTTTTATTTTTCTATAAGCGCTCTTGTTCAATGTCCGTACAGTTTAACAGTGTTCCTAATATTAAGAATAAACTACGCGTGGCCGTCGGGGCGGAAATATTCTAAATTGGCGAATGACGATCTGTGGGTATACCCCCACCAGGTGGACCGATGATCTGGCAAAGGTCGTAAAAAGCCGCTGCACCTGCATCCAGGCGGGTGCAGCGGTGAGCGTCGCGTCGTTTGGCTGAAATTATAATGATGATATGTTACCGTGACTTCGTATGTTGTTCTGTTCCAGTCTATAATCTATTACCGTGCCAAATTTTAATTCAAACAACAAAAATCCACTAAACTAAACTTTTTCAAGTAGTATAAGTTACATTATGTTTTCTTGAGTTTACGCGAACACTATACATTGAAATGAAAGATATGTTTACGGATTTAGTAGGTACGCGTTTATTTTTCATTTAACCCGACGTTTGGAACCCTTCACAGCGTTAATGGTCACGGGCAGACTAAACTACTACTAGACTGCCCGTGACCATGAACGCTGTAAAGGGTTCAAAACGTCGGGTTAAATCAAAAATAAACGCGTAGGTACTAAATCTGTAAACATATCTTTCAGCGTTCATGACGCTGTAAAGGGTTCCAAACGTGGCTAGACTGCTAATGCCAACCCGCCAGCCAAGCGTGGCAATTATAGAAAAAACATCCTTTTAAGAGGCCTTTGTCTTGTTGGTCTAATAAGAAAATGATAGAATCCAAGTAAGTAACACATATACATTTAAAGTGTACTTTGGCATTCATATATAATTTCCTATTATTCCTCCCTTATGAAATGTTCACTAAACCTCTATCAAATAAATCAATATAACCTTTATTAGACCAAAATACCATTTATCTTTTTTTATTACTAGCTTTTTAAACCTATTTTCACACGCTATTTAAACATAATCGAATTCCCATTACCAAAATTATGATTTCTTTTTTAATATGCACACATGAAAGGTGTTTTATATGCAAACGATATTATTCATAATTTGGAATCATAATCGGCATATTAAATTCAATATACACACATCTATTGTGTTTGTTAATTATGATATCGTACATCAACCCTCCATGGGCGCTTTGGAACACCATACATTTTAAATGAGACATAAAGCAAATGTGGACAGAATGTTTTCCTGATTTAAACTGCCATGGTTACTTTTCCAAGATTTTTTGGGGATTAGGTATACCACCAACCTTGATTCTATGAAGTTATTATATTTTTTAAGACTATTTCTCTTTTTTTTTGTTTTTGTTACAACGTGGTCATAGATAGACTTTGGATTTGGAGGATTAATTATGGCCCCTAATTCACGTAACCATATCGTATCACAATCGTAATTGAATAGAAGGTTTTTGACAGTTCTAGTATGGGCCAAATATCAAAATCGCCCGATTAAATCTTGATCGAACTGCAATTGAAATAGCTGAATAAGGCCCAAGGTTAAGAAGCGCTGTCGTTATGAAAATGCAATGGTTAGATAATATTTTTAATGCTTATACCATTGACATAGAAGTAAACTAGGTACTGGAGATGAAACTTGACTTGATTTTCTTTTCTATCGCCTTGTTAAACAAACTGCATTGGCTGGCTTGAGTATCTATAGAACTAGTTTCTGCTCCACTTTACGCTGTGGCGTAGTTGAAAAGACCGAAAAGCGGTTGAATAATAAAAAGGCAATAACTCAAAGCAATGGCTTATTATGAGGCATTATTCGGCGGAGGAAGTATTAAGTGTCAAACATATTAGTTACGACGATTGGGAGACGGAGTGGACGTTTCCATTTTGAGACGACACGAGATTCAAATTAAATGTATTCACTGCTTAATTATTAAGAAATGAGGATTTGTTGCCCCGGTAGGGCAAAGTAGAAAAAAAAACTATAGTTTTTCGAGTGTGCGTGTTTGGGTGTGAATTTTGGCATCAAATAAAAAAAAATACCTTAACAGGTAAGGTACTTACAAAAAAATCGGTAAAAATCAGTTTTGTGTTAGCAAATAGGCCCCAGAACATGCTATTAAATGTCTCAGTATTTAAATCTACCACAACTTCAAAACAATTGTGGGCTGTGTTTATTAGGAGAAGCGCAAAAAACACGGTCAATATTGTTAGCTTCGTTTTATGTATGTTACAAGAAAGTACATACCGGTGTGAACTTGTTTTTTTTATCCCATACATACATATACAGTTACAGTTGGGATGCCAGTCTTTAAGACACTGGATATGAAAACATTGCTGCACCATATTTTGATTCGCTAAAAAAACGTTACACAGAAGAGTCAATGGAAACACTCAATAAGGAACAATGGTGTTTAAAAACTATCGTCTCTGAGCAGACCACGCGGGCGGCCATTGAAACATTTCTAATAATCATGTCACAAATTATTACCCATTTTAAAAACAGTTTTAATCTTATTTGAGCTAATACAATATGTCAACAGAAGATTTAGAAGTTTTTAAAAGATTGTCCTTCACAAAAAAGTTAATTGTGTGCAAGCTCTGACCAACATTTTATTAATCGAAATATGAAAGTGTTTATTTGGTGTTTTCAGATTTTACTAAGCATGCTATAAGCATGCTTGTTTGCAGCATGCTTAATTATATTGTCAAAACTAACAACCTACAGTGTCACTAATAAACGCCAGTTATGTATGTATGGTCCTTTTTCGGCAATCGAGTGTCGGGAATGTAAGAGAATTATATGGAAAACGATGCCCCACAACCTTGAACACAATCATACAGCTAGCCATTGAATGTTTACTTTTTCTTGAAAAATTTGAATTCAAGATAATGCTTATAAATAATAAGTGTATAAAACATTCAAAAAATTACTATTTTGAAATGAATTATTATTAATGTTATTTGATTTTGAATATTTACGTAAATTAAAAATAACATATATAATTAAAAAGTATGTACATAATGTATTAAATGTAGACAACATAGGTACATCCCAAGATCCAAAAGAACTTGATATTTCGGAAATCAGAAGCAATAATACCACAAATACCCAGATCCGAGAAAACATATTTATTGTTTTTTTTTTCTAGTTTGACCCGTCAGGGAATCGAAACTATGGCCTTGGATCTTCAAAAACGGTGTGATACCCACTTACTTAGTAAATTATATGATTTTCCAATTTCATTTTTGAAGAACCTCGTTACAATATTTGACATTCCTGAGATCAAAAGATTCCCGCCTCTTTCGTTTGGCTATCACGTACAATAGAAGCGATACATTATTTTTTTTAATGTCGCTACCTCATACAAGGTTTATCGTGGCATCGGTTATTTTTTGTGGCGCATGCGCGTGGCCATTACGATGCGCGCGCGCATAAACATGTCATCGGGGAGGCTGTTGTTAGGGTTGGCAGGCTCGGTAATACGTTGAACTGTTTATGCTGTTTTGTAAAAAAATACGAACTAAAATGACTTCAAAATATAGTAATGCTGGTCTCAGAAGGAATATTTTTGACTGAGTTTAATATTTTCATTAGTGACAAACTCTAGAATAATAAAAGTTATAATGTGACTAATACAATATATTTCAGACAAATGACCATCGTAATTCACACTGTAATTAGTGTTTACTCCAAATTCCATGTAAAATTATGGACAATATTTAACGAACGATATTCATCATGATGTTGGGACGCTGAATGATGAATCTATTTTATTTATAAAATACGAACATTTTTAACTCTAAGTTAAAGCTGAATTGGAAGGAACAGTTACCGGGCTAGCAAGAGGTCGAAGGTTACAATACCATCAGAGGCAGTCAAATTTTTGGTTTAAAATAATATTTTTTTAACCATTTTTTGACATTAAATTTGCAACAATAGGTACAGATAATATAAGTCAGTGGTTTGAGGTCAATAGTAACTGAGTGCAAAAGCGGTTTTTATTCGCTAGAGGATAAAGTAAATTTGAATTTAGAACATCGCGTGAACTAGGTATGTGATTTCAAAACATCATTAAACCTATTTACTTTCATCTCCATGGTGCCGTATTTATCATACAACTTTTTTTTAATTTGTTAAATACTCAAGACTCAACCTCCTTGACTGGTGTATTTTTGTTTTCAATTTGCTTTGCGCTCGCCATTTTGTTTTGAATTCGTATTGTTATAAATAAGAACTTGAAAACAAGTAAAATAAAAAACGAAAATGAGTGATTCCAGCGACGAAGAAGTTTATTTTAATATTTACATATCATAATGTTGTAGTAAATATGTACCTAAACTAAAATAAAAGCATCTTGTGATTGTAAATGTTTTATTTTGCATTTAGTCATTTCCTCGCTAAGGGGGGATGAAAAATTACGTGTTGCACTCGAGTGCAAAGATTTTTCACCTTGTGCTCTTTTAATTCCCTCGCTAACGCTCAGGATTCTAATTTTAGAATCCTTTGCTTGCTCGGTCATCAAAGTTGAGCACGCGGTTAAAAAAGGACTATGCACTCTTGTATACCAAATAACTATTTTGACCTCTGTGAATTTTTATGTAAAACTAGCTGATGCCCGCGGCTTCGCGCGCGTGGTATTTGATCTGTTACAAAGTTTACGTCATGACTCAACCCCATTTCCTCCACTTTTTTCTCCACTTCCTTTGCCTGGGGTGGCCATCATTGTCATTCTCCCTTCATGATCGATAGACAAAGTTTCAAGTACCTCAATATGATGTGTAATTAAGGTAACCACACAATTTTCTACCGTTTTACACACCCTCAAATATTAAATTATAAAAAAATCTCTATAAACAACATTACAAAATTTAAACAACATATAGCATAAAGCTGACGTAGGTAGTTTCACAAAACTTTCATGTGGGATGTGGGTTCGAGGCATGGATGGATCGAGGGTGATCAGCAGGATTAATAGTGTTCAGAAACTTGACAGGATAGAGAACTGGATTCGTCTGTACTGACCACTGTGTCTATAAATTGTTATTTATTTCTTCAGCTTCAAATGATGTCAGCGAATCATCATTAATTACTGCTGCTTGGTCATTAGTAAGTGGATGGTGGTAGCTATTCCTAAGTTAAACAACACGGAATTATGAAGTGAGGTGTTTTTTTTTCTCAACGTTTTATTTTCATGTTTTAAAATTTTTTAAATATGGAGGAAATTAAATAAAGAGATAATTTGGTTGCGTTAGATAGGCAGTTTCACTAAACAAACTTTGCCAGGCCCTCAAAAGCGGTGCGTCCTAGAAAAAATAAATCGTTACTAAATTGAAGTTTATCAAATTATCTTCTAAATGGAAGCTTGTCAAATGGTCTACCAGTCCATATTGATTTAACCCACCAGTCAGCTGCTTAGTTGTTGTTGTTGCAACACACCTGTTACCTTTTTCTGCCTGAGATACGGGTCTATGTCCAGTTTAGGAAGTATTTTTGTACTGCTTAATATAGTTGATAATGTCATATCAGTGTAATTCCATACACTTTTTACGATTTCCCAACATTTGTCTCTGTATGTTTATTTTTTTTTATATACCGTATAAACAAAAATCGGCCAAGTGCAAGTCGGACTCGCACACGAAGGGTTCCGTACCATTGACTACGTAAACAACAGTAGGTACCTACCTACATTAATTTAGTTAATGTAGTGCCTACCTGTTACCATTTATTGATATCAAGCAAAAATAGGCAAAAAATTGCATTTTTAGTATTTTTATTATTAAAGTTAGAAATATAACTGAGTGTTTTGTGAATATTTCAAGTGCCTACCTGTTGCCATTATTAATATCGAACAAAAAGGACAAAAAAATCGCGTTTGTTGTATAGGATGGTTAGTAATAGGTCCCGTTTTTACCCTTTGGGTACGCAACCCTAAAAAATGATTAAGTTCTAAATAAAACCATTCATATGATATAGTAAGCACTGATTTTATTTTCTGAATATGTACCTAAATATAGATAAGACAGCCAATAGGAATTTTCAAGTTTTATTAAATTTTCGTTACATAGCCTCCTTATTTTCTTCGTCAACTTTGTCCTTTAGGGCGTATGGAATACGTCGCGGCTAAATGAAAATTGGTGTCGCATTTTCTTGCATCACTAATTGAGCTTTAAAGTTTGATATGCAAACAAGAGTTCCGTCAAACACCATTGTTAAATCTTCTAGTAATCTGTCCAATTTTGAGTTGTTGATAATTTACTAACTGAATTTTATCTAACTCCTCAAATTCTTACTCACAAGGATCCCGTGGAGCACATAAATATAATATAATACGTTTTCTGATGTAATTCTGGGCTCAAAGATGTTGAAACGTGTATTTCCTTGTATCGATATCATCACATCTGTTCAGTTTTAAGTAAGTATCCAACCGTTTAATGATGTTTTTGAATGATTCGCCCTTGTCTAATGGTACCGAGTTCAATTTAGATGTCCTAAGATTTGTTTGTGACCGACCTTTGCTCCTCAGTACCTTCTGCATACATGGAATTGTTTCGTGCTATCGAATTCAAACTCTGCAGTTTTAGTTTAAGCTGTGTTGTAATATCCTGAAGGTCATCTTTTTCTACAATCTCATTTTCCAACTGTGGGTATCAGTAATATTATTTGTAGTCCGTATCTCTTCCAAATTTTCCAATTCCAAAAAATTCCAATTTTCTCGTAGGGTTTGTATCTGGCTGCCGAATTTGGTAATGCAGCCTTTAATTAATTTTCGTGTACGTTTTAATTAAGAAAAATTCACCCATTTCGGCGCCAATTATTAAATTCTAAAATAATACCATATTATTAAATACAATACAAATTTTGTAAGGAATGATATTTATTTTCTGATTGACACATTTAATGTCATAACAAACTAAGTGAAGTCAGAGAGTACAAATATGTAAAGAGTATGGATATGACGCGGAACCGAACAAACTTTGCCCCCATTTTTTATCCCCTCAAAGATTAAATTTTTTAAAATCCTGAAAGACGTAATTCATAATTTTAAATTAGGTACCTGGATACCAATTTTCATCGACTTAGCTTCAAAACTGACGGAGTTTCATACAAACTTATGGGGCCCTTTTTACCCCCTTAGAGGCGGAATTTCCAAAATTCCTTTCTTAGTGCTCACCTACACTATGAAAGGAAGCACGGTAAAAATTTTCAGATTTTAAATCCCAGTAGTTTGGGCTGTGCGTTGATATGTCAGTCAGTCAGTCAGTCAGTCAGTCATTAAATCAGTTTTCATTTTTATATATTTAGATTTACAACACAAATCATGCAATCATTATTCAATATGTCAATAATATAATGTAATGTGGGAAGTCCCCACTGCTGGGAAAAGACCTCCATTTAAGTTACCACAGCAATGATGGGTGCTAGCATAATCACCAAACCTGCCAAATGCGGGTCACAAACCCGAGCAATGTTCGAAAATTCGAAATTGTTTGTTACCCGACCCGGGATTTGAACCTGGGACCCGAGATCTTGGCCCGGTATTTAAACCAACGCACGGTGGTCCGAAAAACCGCCTTTCATACACATAGAAATGAAATGTGGTTTATTTTAAATTCTATTATTGATATTAGTTTGGCATATAATAATTAATATCATAAGTAAGTGTGGCCATCTTACGATGTGTAACTTACGAGAAAAAAAATATTAACTTTTTTTTTGTATGGAGAAAAATACATTTTATCATTTTTCTCGGTACTTACTGCAACTATTAAGCTGCGACTTATATGGCATATACTTACACATAAGACGAACCATACAAACTCCGCCGTTTGTGCCGAAACTTGCCGCTTTGCCCTCTACATATTTATTTATTTATTTAATTTGTAATTCATATATAAGTCATACTTATTTGATTTTAATGATGAATGTAGACAGCACAGCACGAAATATAAATAAGCACATTTTTTGGTAAATTTGCCTTTACTTAAAATTTTTTTTTTTACTTAAAATTATAATGAAAAACGAAAATTAGGTTTAAAAATGGAGAGCATATTTTATTTCATAAAAATATTAATCGATAATAAAAATACTATTACAGAAATGATGCGGAATGTCAAACTAGTAATAATGTCAACTTTAAAATTAATAACAATTGATCTGCAAGTAGTTATTGTCAATGTAACATGCCAAAAATCGATTAAAAAGTGCTCATTACAAAAACAAACATTTGTTATTCGTCATCAGTCAAGTTTTCGAAATCCGAGTCAATTATTCCCAAAGCATCAACATCATCAAACTCAATATTTTCTCTTTCTTCATCCCTATCTAAAATAAGAAAGGGTTTCATATCTTATTATCTTCAGTAATACTCTTTCGGTTCTTGTTTATCTTAGGTCATAATGAAGATAAACATGGTTCTGACGATAAGAGTAAGTTATGAATTAAATGATAAAATGTATTTTTCTCCATACAAAAAAAAAGTTAATATTTTTTTTCTCGTAAGTTACACATCGTAAGATGGCCACACTTACTTATGATATTAACTATTATATGCCAAACTAATATCAATAATAAAATTTAAAAAAAAACACATTACATTTCTATGTGTATGAAAGGCGGTTTTTCGGACCACCGTGCAACGGGGCGTACTAAATACAATAATCAAAACATTTACAATAAACTATCGCTCTTGACAACCCTAGGAGGTCTGACCCGATCTCTTTACGGGTTGAATCGCTTTAGTACTATTTATTTTGATTTATTTAACCCTACGATGCGGTGTTCTTCGCTTTTAACTTTTCTTTAAACATGTCATTGTGATACTTATAGTTCTAAATGAAATACGAACTGTTTACATTAAGAAATATACGAGTACATTCATGTTTACATGTTTTCACCCTTCTTTTTATGGATGTCAGAATACTATATCAGGTACATAGAACTCTATAAAGGGAGAATTTTGCCATTTTTCATAAGATATATGCCAGTGCGAGCTGGGACAATTTAAAGCCACACGTTCCTATCATTTATATAATCATTAATAGTACATATAATAGCCCTTTTTTATTAAAATTACTTTGTTATATGATTTGAGTTTATGTACAGGGAGTTTAGCAATTTACAGCAGTATTTGTTGATGGAATGTCTGTCACCAGTGTGGCATGTCTGAAAATATTATACTATACATTATTATACATATCACAATCATCATTATATCAGCAAAACGACGCCCACTGCTGGGCATAGGCCTCCCCCAAGGATCTCCACAACGATCGGTCCTGTGCTGTCCGCATCCAGCGGCTTACCGCGACCTTGACCAGATCGTCGGTCCACCTTGTAGGGGGCCTGCTCACGGAACGTCGTCCGGTACGTGGTCGCAATTCGAGAACCTTTCCGCCCCAACGGCCATCGATTCTCCGCGCTATATGTCCTGCCCACTGCCACTTCAACGATGCAATCCTTCGAGCGATGTCGGTTGTTTTAGTTCTCCTGCGGATCTCATCATTTCTGATTCGATCGAGTAGGGAAATACCATGCATCGCTCTCTCCATTGCTCGCTGGGTGATCCTGAGCCTTCTTATGAGACCCATAGTAAACGACCACGTCTTACTCCCACAGGTATACTCATATACATATATTTATTTATTTTATTTATTTTTATTTATTTTATTTATTGTAGGGAAACAAACAGTTAAAAATTACAAATAAATATAACACAAATGTAGTACAAAAACCAATGAAGTCTCCACTTATAGTAATGACATAAAAACTAAGCAGCTGGAAAAGTACAAACCAAAACCAAAAAAAAAAAAAAAGCTAATTAATCACTATAAGGAAGTAAACAGAATGAAAAACGATACAAGCAAAGCAAAAATTATTCAGCAACACCAGAATTACAACTAAAAAGCAATATTATGTCTTAAAGCTACACAATAACACAAACAACAGTGTTTTTTTTTTTTTTTCAGCACCTCTGAATGTACTTCTTATAGCTATGGAGGGGAATGTTAAATATATCGATGTCATAATACATATCATTGTAATCGCTACAAGAGCGATTAGTGAAAACGTTTCTAGCATATTTTGTAGACACCAGAGGCACATTAAACAACTGACGACTACGCGAACCTAAGCGGGGGCATCTTAGCAAAAGATTACTCAAAAGATACGGAGCATCTACATAATTGTTTAGTATCTTGTATAAAAACATTTGATCTCTTTCTTTACGGCGCAAGGATAAAGATGGTAAACATATAACCTCTGAGGAACTGTTTATAGAAGACCTATTTATGCGCAATTTATAATGCAGATGTTTTAAAAATTTTGTCTGAATTTTCTCAATATCGTCAATATATTTTTTATACAATGGGTTCCAGACAGTAGACCCATATTCAAGTACAGAGCGAACAAACGAACTAAACAGGAGAATCATAGTAGAACCATTCTTAAAATCTTTCGAGGTTCTCAACACAAACCCGAGCATTTTGAAAGCTTTGGCAGTTATAATATTGACATGGGAGCTAAAAGACAACTTGCTATCGAGGTAAATACCGAGATCCTTAATTAAAGTTACACGTTCAAGAGCAACTTTATATAAATTGTAGGTATAGATTATATTATATTTGAAGTAGGTACCATACGGTAGCCAGTACTCAACTAAAGTTACCTCAAAGACAACAGTAATTCGACGAAGATGATTTAAATTCCTCGTTTAACAGAATTTATTGACTCTTTAACAATTATTATTTGAACTGTCAAAATATTCACCACTAAATTTTATTGAGCGTTCTATCAAAACAGTAAACATTACGCAAATTGTAAGCCTCTAAAGATTTCATAACAATTTGAAATATTGTATAGGACGCAATAAAAGTAAATGGTCGTTCGGTGGCAATCAGATAGTGGAAGCTTATCTGTGCAGGAGTTTAAGTTAGGTTTATTTGAATACTGGCTGTTGCCCCAGACTTTGTCTGCGCGGAGTTTTGTATTAAATATAACGTATAAAAGTAGCCTTATGTTATTCGAGACTTTAATCTAGGTACCTACTTACTACGTCAAGTTTTATTTAGATTTTTGAGCGGTTCTGGTGTGACATAGTTACAAATACCCATCAAAACTTTCTCATGCATAATATTCTTCGCTGCTACTGCCACTTATAATCCGTAATTTTTCGAGTAAAAATAGGTAAAGTAACAGCTCCCACTGCAGGGAAAAGGTCCATCACTTAAGTCAAGTTACCACAGCAATGATGGGTGCTGGCATTATCACCACGCTTGCCAAATGCGGGTTGGTGATTACAAATCCGAGCAATTTTCGAAAATTCAAATTATTGTTGCCCGACCCTGGCATCGGACCCGGGACCCCGAGATCGCGGGACGGTATTTAAACCACTAGACCAACGGATCATTCTTTTTTTTTTAGTACTGTCGGGCGTTTTAGTTCTAAGGATTTTCTCATTTCCGATTATATGAAGTAGGGAAGTACCGATCATTGGTCTCTCCATTGCCCGCTGTGCGACCTTGATGAGCCTTCTCATGAGACCCATATTAAGAGACCACGTTTTAGTTACATAGACCATCACTGCCAACACGTAATGCTCAAAGACTTTCGTCTTAAGACATTGAGGTAATTCGGATGTAAATATTTTTTATAGCTACCCGAATGATGGGTAGCATCCAAGTGCCAAGTTGGATTTTATACTAAAAGCTACTAAGTCACCTAAGCGGGCTTAGAATTTTTTGTCAAATGTCCAAGACTAGCAACTACTTAGGCTGATTTTAGAGGCACGCTGATCGCACGCTGGTCGCTGACCATCAGTACAGAGAGTCGAAATGTATGGAAATCGCTGTCAGCGCTCAAGTTCATACATTTTGACGGTCAGCGCTGATGATCAGCGTACGATCAGCGTGACTCTAAATTCAGCCTTAGGGACTGAGTGAACCTATAATAATTTCTTGTGTTTCTAAGTAACCTAAAAAAATAAGCCTTAATGCAAACTAACAGACTAACTAACGGCATTCAATTTGTAATATTAGGGTAATGCAGATCTACTGTATCGCAACAAAGTAAGCTCTAATAAAATGTTTCGAGGAGTGAAAGTGGACGTGGTCATGATTTAAATCCATTATTATTGTTATAACGACTTACTAACAACAGTGAAATGGTATCTTGATTTTAGCGATGTAGGCATTGGGTATTTTATAAATAAATAAATAAATATTTCAGACGTGCCACACTGGGCCACACAGAGCCATCTAGTCCCAAATTAAGCTACTATTAAGTACCCTGTCGTATGGGGTACTAGACAACCGATAAACTTACTTATATACTTTTTTTTTTGTAAATAAATACTTTTAATACATAGAAAACACCCAGACCAGTACAAACAGACATGTTCATGCACACAAATATTTGTACTGTGCGGGGATCGAACCCGCGACCCATGGCTCAGAAGCAGTGTTTACTACCGCTGATCCAAATGGTCGTCAAATTTTAATGTTGCGTCTTTGACTAATGTACACTTACTATACAAATTACTGAATATTACTATGAATATAATACTTGATAATCTACATACACTGTGCTTTTTAACCATATTTTTTTATAGGCGTAAAGTTTCGTATTTGGAGCTCATTTATGAAATAAAAAATGTAGGTCAAGTTTGCACCCGAAAATATTTTTCGCAACATAGTTTTAAATTTTTGCGGTCCTAAGCCTGTGAAAGTATGAAGGGGAAATCAACAACATATAAAAGGTATCGTAATAAATGAATGAAATGCGCATCACGAAAAGTGTGTTGCGAGATTTTTTATTTTAGGTGGACATTTTGTAGGTGCTTTATCTTTACATTTTTGTACTGGGCCTTATCAAAAGAAAAAAAATGCTTCATTTGTCTCGTAGATTGTTGTAAAATTTAAACTCTATACTACTTTAAGGTTTATGCATTTAACATAATATTTATGCTTAAATAAATTAGGTAGCTATAATAATGTAGACTCTCTCAACTACCTTATAATTTCTCCACTCCATGTTAAATCTTGGGTTGCTAATAAACCTAACTGATGTAAGGCTTTACTTAGGTACTTCTACGGTTTCAATTATGTTTTATTGTAAATTATTTGGAAAATAATAACAATAGTTATTAGGGTGAATCTTCTATATATATAAAAATCAATTGCTGTTCGTTAGTCTCGCTAAAACTCGAGAACGGCTGGGCCGATTAAGCTGATTTTGGTTTTGAAATGTTTGTCGTAGTCCAGGGAAGGTTTAAAAGGTGAGAAAACATGGAAAAATTGCGAGGAAGATAGTAAAAACGTTAATTTCATATTCCCATATAAAATGCTCTACATCAAATTTTTGAGCCATTAAGTCAGTTTTAATGATGTTAGGATCAGGTGATATGAAGTACACCGGAATATATATAATTATTCTGTGAGTGTGTATGTCACTGAACTTCTCTCAAACGACTGGACCGATTTTGATGAAATTTTTTGTGTGTGTTCAAGGGGATCTGGGAATGGTTTGGATTCACAATTTTTGGGGGTAGGGTAGGGGTAGGGTATGTGTATGGTAGGGTAGGGTAGGTTAGGGGTAGGTTAGGGGTAGGGTAGGGGTAGGGGTAGGGTAGGGGTAGGGTAGGGGTAGGGGTAGGGTAGGGGTAGGGTAGGGGTAGGGTAGGGTAGGGGTAGGGTAGGGGTAAGGTAGGGTAGGGGTAGGGTAGGGGTAGGGTAGGGTAGGGGTGGGGTAGGGGTAGGGGTAAGGTAGGGGTAGGGTAGGGTAGTAAAATATTAAAATTTTATAAAATACATACAAACCTAAATTTTTACCCTTTTACCACCAACCCTTATTTTTTTTTAGCCATTTTAGTAATTTAATCATTTTTATGGCAAAACAACGTTTGCCGGGTCAGCTAGTAATAAATAAATAATTAAATGTGGACAACATCACATAAATTGTTCTGATCCCAATTTAAGTAATTATTTCAAGCACTCGTATTTGGAAATCAGAAACGACGACGGTACCCTAAACACCCAGACCCGACAAAAATGTAGAAAACCACTTTTTTTTACATCGACCCGTTCGGAAAACGAACCCGGGACCTTGGAGCAGACGACAACTTCAAAACCAGTGTGTACGCCACTCCGCCACGGAGGTCATGAATGGATAAATAATACCTCATCTAGTATTCCTGCACATTGCAACTTATAAGCTATACCTAGGAAAACAAAATTAACTAAATCAAATATTGCAAACTATCCCAGACACAAAACTAACAATTTTCTAACGCATTTCACCGGCTATATATCACAGGGGCAGTCCACTCCTACGCCTAGGACACTCGCTGACTCGCAAGCAAACTGAACACTCATTATCGTAATAAATCGCTGGCCAGCTACAACAATAAGTTTGTATCACCTAGGCCATTTTGGTAGTTGTGCTGTGAAATATATAACACATAATATTTACTGTAATACAATAAAAACCAGAGGTAATTTGCTAAAATAATATAGTTCTAGCATTATTAAAATTGATTTTGTTAAGAAGTAATAAAATTTATTCAATAGGGGGCAGCAAACAGCTCTAGCAGTCCCGGACAGCATATTGATTTTATAAGGTTTCTTTACCTTCAGATATACATAAAGAGCCCCTTAAAGTATGCTTTTAAAAGTATTTGCAAATACACTGTGGACGAAAATTTTATTTTAATTATTTTGTCAAATGACGTCCGTGTACTTTACTCAGCAGGGCACACTGAAGACCAGCGCCATGGCCTACTCGGGCCATGGCACATGCTGAGTGAGGTCCTTTTAAAGTGGACGTCACGGACACGGAGTAGCACTGCTCGATATTCTTGTTGTTCTATATTTTTTTTTTTTTTTTTGTGTTAGTTTCATTATTATTTTTTACCGACTTCAGAAAAAAGGAGGAGGTTATGTGTTTGTCTGTTTAAATCTTTTTTGTGTGCTACTATCTGTGTGTGATGTCCAAATTTTAATAAATTTATTTTCTTTCTTTCTTTCTTTCTTTCTTTCTTCAAATAAAAATTTTTAATACTTTGTCGCAATATACAAGGTGAAATTTTAACTACTTTCCAAAATGTTTGTAGTCGTTCAGTATCGTATTTGGAGCCCATTTACGAAGTAAAAAATGGAAATCAAGTTTACGCCCGAAAATATTTTTCGCAATATAGTTTTCAGTTTTTACGGTCCTAGGCCTGTTAAGGTATAAAGGGAAAATGAAAAACTTATGATAAATATCGTAATGAATGAATGAGATGCGCATCGTGTATTGCTAGGCGGCCATATCAAAAATTTTTGACTTTTGGCGGACATTTTCTAAGTGCTTTATCTTGACATTTTTGTACTGGGCTATACCAAAAGAAAAAATACGTCATTTGTTTTTTGTCTCGTAGATTGCTATATTAAAATTTGGAAGGTGGTTAAAATTTCATTCTGTATAAAGTATCAAATAACCAAACAACCCTTTAAAGTAAATACACTGGCTTATTGGGCACGCGTATCATGAAATTCAATTAATTAATTGCTTGATTTCTAGCAAGTGTATAATAAAATGATAATTCTACTAAACACATCTTGTATCGTTAAAGAATATAATAAATTATTTGAATTGTATTGAATTACAAGCACGTATAGAGTAGTGCAATAAATAGTGTCTGACTTGACTGTTATTGTATTTGAAACATATTACATGTGTTGTGTTTCTTGATGGTTTAATCCTATAGTTTGTTTTGTTGCAAACTGCTATGTTGTTGTAACTTGTATGCACTCTCAGTATCTACAAAGGTATGGAATAATAATAGGGGTTAAAGTATGAAATTGCCGATTATTTTCCCACTTTTTATTTTGTTTATATCTCTTAAGTATAGTGATATTATTGCGTAATTCTTTTTGTATTGTATCAAAAACTAAATATAGTAAATTTTGACTAAAAAAAACATGCAATACTAGTGCCTATTACTTCAAAGGAAGTCGTTGAAAAGACCCCTTACATTGTGTCAGCTGACCTTTTTGCTTCAATTTGTATTATATACTTTGATTTTCAGAAATTTAAATACTATAATGCGTGCATTAATTGCATCGAAAACAGTTCAGGCGTTTTTAAAAAAACTAAAAAATTTTTAGTTCGGAAAAATGACTTTTCTCGATTTCGTCCATACAAAACGGCAATTTCATACTTTAACCCCTAATATTTGTTATCTTCGTACTAAATGTTTTGTTATTTGACCTAATAATGATATCGTCAACATCATCGAAGCGGAGTGGCCGGTTTCAGGGTGTCGCCTGCTCCGAGGTCCCGGGTTCATCACCCGGACCAATGTAGAAAAAAATGTCTTTCTTGCATTTACTTGAGTCTGGGTGGTTGTGGTAACTTCGTTATTTCTGATTTCCAAAATACAAGTGCTTTATAGTTTCTCACTTTGGAATCAGGACAAATTATGTGATGTTGTCCACATTTAATTCTTTATATAGCAATTAAACACTATTATCTTATAATGTTATGAAATAGACAGGTGCGCATCTATGGCAGTTCTGCCTATGTGGTCAATTAGTGTTGCCACAACATAAAAAAAAAACTCAGAGTTAGGCGTCAAGGGATACCCGGATGGAACGAAGTTCATTTTTAGTGAAGGAATCGTAATAAAATTTCATTTTATTAGGGGTTAAAGTATGAAATTGCCGTTTTGTATGGACGAAATCGATAAAAGTCATTTTTCTATACTAACATTTTTTTAGTTTTTTAAAAACGCCTCAACCGTTTTCGATGCAATTAAAGGTGAAAGTTAAATGGTTATAAAGCTACGCATTATAGTATTTAAATTTCTGAAAATCAAAGTATATAATACAAATATACTTAATTGAAGCAAGAAGGTCAGCTGACACATTGTAAGGGGTCTTTTCAACGACTTCCTTTGAAGTAATAGGCACTAGTATTGAATTTTTTTTTAGTCAAAAGTTACTTTATTTATTTTAGTTTTTGATACAATACAAAAAGAATTACGCAATAATATGACTATACTTAAGAGCTATAAACAAAATAAAAAGTGGGAAAATAATCGGCAATTTCATACTTTAACCCCTTTTATTACGATTTTTATTACGCTTTAAATTTATTTTTAATTCTCTCTCTCTCTCTCTCCCCCTCTCCCTCTCCATCTTCCTCTCTCCCTCTCCCTCTCCCTCTCCCTCTCCTTATCTGTCTCTTTCTCTCTCTCTTTCACTCTCAGCAAAAATTGTCGTTCAAAAAGTGTCGTTCAAAAAGTGTCGTTACAATTAATTCCGTCTAGCCCCCTTTCGCAACGCGCAATAAGGAACTTCGTTCCAAAAACACATTACATATCAAACAAGTGGTCCTGCGGTTGCCTCTTACGACACCCACGTGAGGAGAAGGACTGGTGCTATTTTTTTGACGTCATCACACGAGTCGAGTCGATCTAATGTTTAAATTCCTTAAATAACAGATCAATAAATAAACGTTACCATTGCCGACCCAGAGTTAGGGACATAGTCCATCACATGGATTAAATAGATAACATAGATATTATTAATAGTTAGGAACTTTGAGATCAAGGCAAAGTATGCATTACCATTTATGCGTATTTATTATTTACTAACCGTTGTCATTACTTCGCACGCTTGGAAGTTATGATTATAAAACTATCATAATAAATTTAGCCTAAAACTCATTTGCGTGACGAATTTCATCCAGATCCGTGTTTGCTACACGGATTGGCGGAGCTGGCGTGATTGAGTAACGTAACGTCTATCCTAACATTCGAATTGATTATTATGTATTCAAAAAATGTTAACATAGTTTAAAGGCAGATTCACAAAACCCACACAGTAAAGATCTGGAGAAGGTTTGTAAAAAGAAAATGTTTGAGAATAATATATTCAAGAAAATATTTTTAGACATATCAACATAAAAACTCTGCATTGCATTGCCGCAGTTTGCTTCTTGTATAGTTAATCCGTCTTCAGAAAGATTCACTATGAATTTTCTTTCTGGCGTTAAAAATCACCAGTGCAAAAGAGCTGAAGTGTTGCAACCTGCAATTGTGCTTACACTGAGCTACAGAACGACCGCTGTGTCCACAGTGCTCCGTCGTACATCACTAATAGGGGAAACTGACAGAATAGGGATGGGACGAACTTCCCTTTAAATTAAATCTGAAGTAGGTATACCTAGGTATTTTATTTTTGTCAGACTTTTGAGTTGACACTACAAACGACTTGGTGACACATGCAAGATTAATAATCAGCTAGACCTATCCAAAAAGAGTATTTGGTCATTATAGCTATACTTGTCAGGCCGGTTGACGACTTGACCAATAATGGTGAAAAAACGCAATTGTCGCGCGCTTCGCTGGAGAAATGAAACAATAACTAAAGTCAGTTTTTGCAATAGCGCCTATTTTTGTTTACAATAGTGTTAAAACGTGCCGTATTACCCCTTTTTATTCAATCAATGATTAAAACATCTTTACAATCAACTAGATACACGGCCCTATATGAAAATGTCGCAGCTAATGTTATTTATCATACCTACCGTAATGCAAAGGAGATGTCCCAAATTGTATGGAGGCCAGGCCCAGAACCTGTACACACAATCAAAAGAAAGACTAATACACCTGCAATATTTTGTTATTATTCAATTCCTTTAAAACGGCTTCGTTAAGTGGTTCAAATAAAGATATAAGTTAGAAAATAGCAATACAAAACAACAAAAATCATCATGGCGGAAGGTGACATTTTGATGATGACGTCTGTCAGTTTTGGCAGTTTCATAATCGCGCATCTAGGAGTCGAATGCCATCGCTTGCTTGTAGTTACAACAAACATTATGAAAGTCATTACTTTCAATGTCGATCAATACCAAATCCAGAAAACGAAAAAGAGGTCGATATGAAGAACTCAAAATACATAAACGCGACAAGCAGAACAAAAACTTGAAGTGAACGATTATGCCAAAGAGACAAGGGGTTTCTGACAGCTTCTAACATTTAAAGTTTTTTATAAATTGACGCCAATTTGGAATGCCTAATTGAGTTTGATAAAATATTCGATCTTATTTATTTTTGAACCACTAAATTGTACGTTTAATAAATTTATATTTTGTATTTTTCCTGGAAACAGTAGGTAAATTATTCTTGATATTTGAAAATGGTGTACTACTTATGTCTGGGCCTATTATGGAACATCTCCTTTGTCCTTTTGTACGTGATTTAAAGAACGCTGAATGCAACTATAGTAAAAAAACACTCAAATGTTCAATAGCTGCTCATTTAGTGGGAACGTCTTTCTGTCCCTAACTTTGAGTCTAGTATTATATTTTACATCAACCTGTTAAAATGAATAGTTCACCTTGTACTGTCACTAGGAGCACTACGTAAATACTAGGTCCGTCAGTTCCAAGCGCTCGGTAACAGATAAATACTAGTTGCCGGTGCGACATTACGCGCTATTACCGTAGCCGTTTTTTACGTTCATTAACATCATCGAAAAAGTATAAGAACACACACACAGTCCTGTACAAAGATGTCACTTGAAATTGTCCCACCTACCTACCTTCCGTAATGCAAATTAAACTGTACGTACATTACAGTTTAAAATTAATATAACTAAGATAAATGAGCATTCAAAATGTCCAGTAGCTGCTCATTTAGTAAGGACGTTTTCCTTACCCTAATTGTGAGTCTAGAGTGTTACGGGTATAAATAAATAGGGTTCATATTGTAACATCACTAGAAGCATATCGTAAATACTAAGTCCGTCAGTTCCGAGCGCTCGGTAACAGATAAATACTAGTTGCCGGTGCGACATTACGCGCTATTACCGTCGCCGTTTGTCACGGCTATCAACATTTGAATAATATAATAGGCCAGTTTTATTCGATTGTTCGCGTTCGTAACAGCTATCAGAGCGATTTGCAGGCTTGCTAAATTTCACTTTATTTGAAAGTTAGAGTTTGAGTTAGAAATATAGGAGCTGTTACTTCTATAGCGACTTTATGTGCGTGCAATGTTTTTATATCACACTACTTAGGGGTCATGCATAAATTACGTGAAACGATTTTTGAGATTTTCAGACGCATTTCCACGAAAATTCCTATAGTATTTTGTTCAATGCCACCAAAAGTAAGACCCCCGCCCTTCTCTCTTAATGACCCCTTAGATTACTTATGCTTTTTGAAAACGCTATAAACTATTGATTCGACTTATAAATTTCTATCCACCAACCGTTTTAACCCTTGAGATTATGTTCGTGATTAAAATTGTCTATCCTCTATTTTTACTCTTTCTGTGCCTCTATTTTTATAAATACGGTTAATCAGTATAAGCGAAACAACAGACAAAGGTACAAAGTTACTTTATAATATTAATATTGTTTGAATTTTTAACGAGCTTGCGAACGATGACTGTCTGCAAGATGTGAATTTAAAAAGCAAGAGAAAAATTGATTTGTTTTTTCTCTTGCTTTTTAAATTCATATATTGTAAAAGTTATTGTGATTTTGTGATGGATGTTACAATAATATGCCAATAATTAAAAATAGTTAAGTCGGTTTTTCAAATTGAGATTGATATTTCTTGATTGGTGGAATTCTCGACATTGTTTAAAATAATTAATTCTAAATGGGATTCGCCCGAGTTGCTGAGTCAATTTTCGATAAAAATAGGTAGTGCAAGAACCCAAAATCTGTTCTCTTTACCGGTTACTCGCAATAATGTCACACATAATAATCCTATCTACCGCATGAGCAGAACCTTCAACGGTGTAAGTAAAGACCTGGACCTTTTCAGTCAAACTCTCCAATCATACATGAGAGTTTGCGTGGAAAAGGTGAATGAGAATAGTTGTTAGATTAACTGTATTGTCTTCAAAGTGTTATTTTTTAATGTATTGTTTAAGGTGAATGTTGTGCTCGACTGTTATCGGAGTTCAGACTAAGTATGTGTAATTACTAATTAGTGTTACCTTATGTATTGTGTTTTGGTTTGTTCTCTGTAGCTGTGCCTTATAAATAAAATAAAATATAAAAAATTTCTACATAAAAAAGTCCTTTCAGAATTGAACTTGTAACAACTTTCTCATTTCAACGAGTAGTTTTATTTGGTTGGATCCAAAAATGGAGCCAAACCAGCCATGTGTCGAATTATTACACCTTTTTCGTAGGTTGAAAAACGACCAAACATAATAATATAATAAACCACCTCCTTGTTAAGTAAATAAGCACATAGTTATGACCAAAGTAAATGACGTCCGATTATGCTAGATTTATTCCGCGCTCAGACCCAATAAATATCTCAATTACTGTCACTTCTTACGTTCTGCTCAAACTAGGTATTATGTTACGTTACAACTACAGCTATCGTTTCAAATATGACATAAGTACAATAACCATTGCTTGTTTTATTAAGATAGTCACGAGACTATCTCTGTAAAATGTTCATTGGTTATTGTAGCTTAAGCTATTGCTAGAAAAGTATAAAGTTACTTGATAAGGTCGCTGTTTCTCGACAAATATCTTATTTATTAGACAAATCCTGCGTCTAGGTGTACTGGGCAATTGTCCAAGACTGCGTGTTAGGGATCTTTTGTGTCGATTGCAAAATACTAGAATTTGGCTGAGCGTAGAAGTAATTTATGTGAAGTTTGTGTTGGGTAAGTTAAGGACTCTTTCGTCATTGGACTAACCATTTTGTAAGATCACCAGTCTAATTTACTATGAATTTTATGGATTGTGGTTTCAAATTTCACGAACAACTGAATTTTCACCTTTTACGGAATTCTTCACACGTAAAATGCATCAAATATCAATGAGGATGGAATAATTTGAAAGCTTCCAAAGTCGTTTTGAACTTCATCTACTTATTCTACTGAAATAATTTACTAAGTTCGTAGATAGTTTACAAATTTTACTGAGTACTTATTTGATAAAAAATTTGAAGGTTCTTCCGTGATCATGGCGCTTGCAGCAGTGCCGCAATATCGGAAACTCATAAAAGACAGGGGACATGGTATTAATCCAATCAATTGACTCTTCTAATCTTCCATTGTTGTTGTCTAGTAGCCAATACGATAAGTTTCTTAGTAGTAGCTTAGTTTGGGACTAGATGGCTTTGTGTGGCCCAGTGTGGCATGTCTTTATTTATTTTAATTAAGTACTTTTGTAACATGTTTGCAGGCTTGAAGCATGCATTGAATTAATTTATAAATAAGTTAACATCATTGGTGATTTAAAGTTACCTGTTTTACTTAACTGATCACTTTTTCTACCCAATGTTAATAGAATTCGTTAGAATTTTTCCAGTACTTTATTTGAGGAAACATATTTACTTTGCATAAGTTAATCGGCTGTTTGATTTGATTTGTTTACAACATTGTGATTTTAAATCTAGATTAAGGCTATACCCGCAACGTTTTTAAGTAAAAAAGTACGTTAGTAGGTTTTTCCGCCCGGCGGCATTTCTCAGCCGCATCCAGCGTCTAAAAACCGCCCGTGCGAAGATTATCTAATTATAATCCGCACATTCATGGGTGTTTTTTTTTTTTTTTTTTTTTGAAAGGACCTATGCTGTGGCGGAAGGCCGTTACAGCTTCACCGGGTGGGCCATGGGTGTTAAATAATAACGTTTAAGTCGATCTTGAATCACGGCGTCAAGTTCGTGACGTTATGAGATTCTTATACTTATATGTCACGGATTCTTACAAGAATGAAATAAAAAAAAACGGAAGTTACAACCTATAATCATTCCACTGCAGGACAAAGGCCTTAAAAGACACCGGTTTTTGCCTGTTTTCGTTAGTCTAGTGGTTTGAATACCGGGCCAAGATCTCGGGGTCCCGGGTTCGGTACCCGGGTCGGGCAGCAAGAGTTTTGAATTTTCGAACATTGCTCGGGTTTGTGATAACCAACCCGCATTTGTAAAGCGTATGATTAGGCCTATACTCATCATTGCTGTGGTAACTTGAATTCAATGATAAAGCCTTTTTCCTGCAGTGGGCGTGGGATGATTTGAGACTTTACTTTCTTTTTATGTTGTCACTGATTTTTGTTCTAGTCACTATAATATGATAGAAAATCTTTCTGTGCAAGATTTCTTGAATTCAATATTCATGAAAGGGTAAAAGCCCGCATAAATCGATAAAAGTTTATCTCTAGGGCATCGATACTCGTGACGTATCGATAGCATCGACATTGCTATTTAAATGCGCTATTTCAAAACACAACCGTACTAAATCGTTTAATATTTCTATACATTTCTTTTGAGACTGTTTTTAAGCAAACAATTTGCAAGTGTATCTTGAAAATGCAATTTCTTGATTCAACATTTTTCGACTGTCTGAGGACTCGAACCCGCAACGTTCACTTACCGCACGACTGCTCTAACCAATTCTTTGTAATTAAAATTTGGTAAACAGGTGTAACAATAAAATTTAATATCATAAAAGAACGTTGTGATTAGCTTTGTCGGCATAAATGCAATGTTTGATACAAATGTTTCAAACTTTAATACATCATCAGTATATAAACTTGAAAAATTTTGTCTCAGGCGGGACTCGAACCCGCATCTCCTCGCGGCGGCGGGTTCGAGTCCCGCCTGAGACAAAATTTTTCAAGTTTATATACTGATATTATAAGTGCAATTAAGTTGCTGAAATATCAAATAAAGTACTTTAATATATCGCTTACAAATCTATGTCACAATCTTCAAGTTCTATAGAATACAGAAGTGTTCTGTCTCTTTTACTCAAGCCACGAGTAAGAGAAACTCTATGTTCTGTGAGAGAAACAGATGGAGTCTAATTTGTTTTGTTTTCTTTTTTATTTTTTATTTATGTCACAATAAAAAGTGTGTCAATAAATATTATTTTTGATGATTCCTACTGTAAGCTAGGCCTGTCCCGTAGGAATCATCTTTCAACAAAATGAATAAACTTATAAAAATAATGTAGTAACTTGATAAGATTTAACGACAAAAAAGAAAAAGAAAAATAAAATACCTAATTATCTCAAAGTATTTAAATAAAAGTAATTGTGTGTGGACGTGTGTATGTATGTTTGAGTGTCTGTCTGTGTGTGTGTGTGTGTGTGTGTGTGTGTGTGTGTGTGTGTGTGTGTGTGTGTGTGTGTGTGTGTGTGTGTGTCTGTGCGTTACGCGTGCATACTTTGACGTATTACCTAAGTGATCAAAGCAAATTTTCTAAATCATAATAGGATGGTGTTACTATCCATTTGTGAAGTTTTAATTTTACTTCTGACAATGAGCAATAACCAAGAACTCAAAAGAAACATAAGTAAACTTATTTAAAACTTCTTACAAATCTTACGCCATAAACGCTCACGAATGAGTCTCTACAAATAACACAAAAAAGGAATCGTAGTCATCTTTTTCTTGTGTCACAATGTTTCGACACCTGTAGCTTGAAGCCTGCAGCTCTTTAGCGTCACGGTCTGATTTTGTTAAAACTTTTTATTCTATTTTAATTATTCACTGGGGTTCCCATCAGGCACTAAATTGGGATTGCTTTAATGTCCATTTGTATTATATAATGTATAAAACGATAATGCAGTCTTAGAAAATCATAAAATTTATTATTTCTTTTTGATAAGTTTACATTTCCCAATAATAATCAGTGGATTCATTTAAGCTCTTCATTTTTTCATTGTTTTTTCATGTGTTTATTAGTAGAAACACTTTAAAATTACAATATTTTCTATAAGTCAAGTCGGCGACGCCCGCGCGGCCAACGATTATTTTTTTATTAATTTTATCTAAGAAAAGTAAGAGGCATTTATTTTGATAGATAACACATTTATTTGCATCTCATATAACACACACAAACAGATCACGCTACATAAACAAAAAGACTATAAATAGATGTGTGTCGTAGCGATGCAAATGGGCAGTCAGCGATTCGTTTGCTTGAGGCAAACGACTGATTGATTCTCATATACCGCCCGATGACAAGCATCAAGACGCGTTAGAGGCGGCAGATGTAATGCGATCATATGAAAGATCATAAAATATAGATAAATAAATAAGTGAATCTTTAGTTTTGTTTGATACCTATTGCTATTTTAGTTTTACAATGCCGAGTTGAGTTCTTTTTAATACAAAAAACGTCTTCCCTAAAGGTAATTAATCGGAACGAAAGTTTTCAAAAAGTAAAAATTGTATATGTCGGTGATTTTGAGATAAGAGCCTACTCAAAGTTAATGACTTATTTCACGCCTTGTAGGTGTTTTGAGATGTTAACATAGGTAAATACTTAATACTTTATTATATTGTATCAAGAACGCAAAATGCCGTTTACAGAATGAAGACTATCTTTTTTTCTTTTTGATTCTCATAAACTGCCTTTATGCGCGACGAATCTCATACGTTATTTTTTTGTATTTCCTTCTAAGTTTTTTTTGTATTAGTCCATTGTCCATTTCTTAACTAAATGGGTAGCGGCTACTACTATCAAAAAAACTTAACAAATCGCCTTTAGCAAACGGAGATATGCGTTTTTCGAGATTATATCAAAGGTCGCGCTATTGATTGAAACAATTTTACAATAGACTAGCTGTCCGTCCCGCCTTTGCACGGGTGTAGTAATGACGGTAACGCACGCCATTAGTCTGACAGAATTTATTCCATTCAATTATCATGAAACTACTTACATTCTCCTAACCATTTGAAACATAAAAAAGAATCGATAAACGAATGAAATTTGGCACAATTTTTTTTTTGGGCATGGGTATCTTTTTACATATAACGTGTAGGGTAGAACCGCGGAAAAAAGCTAGTAATGAATTTATTTGCACTAATTCCCTTATAATGTCAAGTTTAAGCAAAGACACACAGCCATTTAATATTTAGCATAACAATAAAGGTTCCCAAGTGAACACAGAACCCTAAATGTAGATCCAAGTACTAATCTGAGTATTAAAAGACATTTAAACATTGCCGCCCGAACACGTCTCCTAACAGCCATTATCAGGGACTCTGACGTCACTCGTGTCAAATAGAACAACAGACGCCGTAAAGTGGGTGACGGATCGCCGGGCAAATGTAATGGGATCAGATTTTTTTAGGGATCTATCTTAAGTTTTTGGAAGAATAAACCTTTTCTCATATATATCGTATATTATGATATTTAAGCAATTTAATTGCAATTATAAATTGCAGTATTTAAACTTGAAAAATTATAACTCAGGCGGGACTCGAACCCGCATCTCCTCGCATGCAGTTGGTAAAGTGCTGCGCCTGGCAAGCGAGGAGATGTGGGTTTGAGTCCCACCTGAGACATATTTTTTCATGTTTAAATACTTTTTTTATACTTCATGCTAACCTTACAAATCTTTTATTATTTATTTTTACTAATCCTAGTTTTCCTGGGCAAGTCTAATTGCAATCTCAGTTTGGCTAATGGTAGAGATATGACTCTTATTCTGACAGTACTCTTTTCGTTCAATTATATTAGGGGTTAAAGTATGAAATTGCCGTTTTGTATGGAAGAAATCGAGAAAAGTCATTTTTCCATACTTACAATTTTTTAGTTTTTTTAAAAACGCCTGAACCGTTTTCGATGCAATTAAAGGTGAAAGTTAGATGGGTATAAAGCTACGCATTATAGTATTTAAATTTCTGAAAATCAAAGTATACAATACAAATATACTTAATTGAAGCAAGAAGGTCAGCTGACACATTGTAAGGGGTCTTTTCAACGACTTCCTTTGAAGTAATAGGCACTAGTATTGCATTTTTTTTTTTAATCAAAAGTTACTTTATTTAGTTTTTGATACAATACAAAAAGAATTACGCAATAATATGACTATTCTTAAGAGCTATAAACAAAATAAAAAGTGGGAAAATAATCGGCAATTTCATACTTTAACCCCTATTATTAATCGGCTTTTAACGGGTTTGTCAATAAAAATAAGACAAGGACATGGCCTGTTCGACCCTTTACTCACTTTTTATTTGGATATTTCTACAACAGTTTTATTTTTTACGCAATCATAAAACATTTTCTTCCATACAAACCATCTACTGACCATTACAAACATAAGTAGAAAAAAAATGTAATTTGATGTAGTTGGTCGGTAATAATTATGCGTGGAACATAAATTTTAGTGATTAATTTTTATTTATATAGATTTCGTTAGTAAAACATCTACGTTGGTGCCATTCAGCCAGATGATATTCACTTAGGTGCCATTCACTTCGTTGCTATTCAACGGGGAAGCTATTTCTCAGGTGCCATTCATTGAAGACGTCCAAAAACAATAATTAACACTTACATTTATTAGTACCTGCACTTATCAAATATAAAAATGTCCGGAACCAGTATACATTTTCCAAATATGACCCATTCAATTCTACTTTTTATCAAAAAAACCTTTTAAAGGATGTCCCTATCAGCACTTCTTGAGCTATTTGTTAACGAATTAATTGGCTTGGGATCTTCCATTGTGACAGATAACAGAGGTGCTTTGTGATTAAACAAATAGATATGGGGATAGTAAGGATTCTTGGGAAACGGAGTCTTTTTGGGATTCTGAGATGTTTTAAGTTCGATATGACTACGCTTAGGATGTTGTAATGAAATTGAAAGTAGGCAACTTTTGACAATATAGAAAAGTTGTTTTAGCAAATAAATTGTTGGTTGTAACTTGAATTATTTTTAAATAATTAATTGAACCGACTTTAAAAAAAAACTCACTAAAAAGTATAAAATAACACAAGAACAATGTTTTATTTTAAAACCTATTTACCTACTTACAATATTGTTTTAACTACTAACTACTAAACAGATCGAAGTTGTTGCCGAAAGTTCTGAGGTAACAAAAAAAAAACAGTCGAATTCAGAACCTCCTCCTTTTTTTGGAAGTCGGTTAACAATAAAAAAATTTGACTGTCTTAGCTAACTTACAGCGAAATAGCACAAGCAACATCTTAGCAGTTTATTGTATTTCGACTTTTGACAGGTTGACATCGTTTTTAAAACTGGCTTTAAAACATGAAGGAGGTTCATTTTTATGGTAATGACAGAGTTTTGAAGTAATTCAAAACTCTGTCATTTGCTAACCTATTTTGAAAATTATTATTTTATTGCAAAAAATAATCGGTCGTACAGACAGTGCTTATTGTGGCCCTCTCCACATTATCGATTCACGCAGTCGACTTACCAACAGATTGTGTCCGGTGACACAGAACATTCGGTTCTTTTTACTACGTGTCCCGTCTATTACTGCTTCAGCTCCGCAAATCTTCGAGCGATGTCGGTTATCCTAATTCTCCTAAGAATTTCCTCATTTCTGCTTTAGTGTAAATTTCTATCATAATCATAATCATTTATTGTGATTTCATTCGGTTTACAATAAGGTCTTAAATAATAAATAATATTGTCCTCAAATGAGCCCTGCTAGGGCATTACAATATAGCTCCATTATTACATTAAAATCAATAATACCATATAAACAAACAAACAAACAAAAATCTTTCAAATACCTACATAAAAAATCATAAAAAAGCGTCATAATAAACAAAACATGTTAAAATCATATTTAAATTAAACAAAAAAAAACTTTTCTGAACTGTTATATGCATACATACGAGTAGTCAGTTAATTTTTAATAATTTCAGCAACATATCAAGCATTTAAAAGATAATATTTGTTCAAGATTACCCTTTTACGGTATTTAAGAGGTAAAAACATGACGATATTTAGATATTATTGGAGTAGTATGATATTCAAAATGTAGTCTTAAATAATATAATTGACGATTGTAAAAGTAGCGTAAGTAGCCATAAGTAAATGAACCTAAATATATAAAACACCTTCTTGCTATAGGGGAGACTGGGGATTATTCATAGTAGTTAGTTCGACTAGCTTATCATCTTATAATCTTGACTTAACCTAATTTCAAAAAACCGTAAGTACCACATAACCACAATTGACAGAAAAGGTAAGATGTTTATTTAAATCAAATTTAACACTGATTCTAATTTTTATTGTCATTATCCTATATTGTTAACATAAAGGTTCAATGAATTTCCAATATTTCAGCACTGTTGCTAGCGATATGATCACAAAAAAAAATGGATCTTGCAACAGTGATATAATATCCGAAACTCAACCCGCACCAACACAGTCGTCAGCCAAGTTTTTCGTGCCTGTTTTTGAACTGTTTTTATCAAGTAATAGTAGAAATCAAATAAATTACTTGTGTAAATTCAAAATACAATTCCTTGAATAAAATTTTTCGACTGCCTCAGGTGGGAGTCGAATCCACAATCTTCCGCTTACCGGATGATTGCTCTCACCATTGAGCTACCCAGACACAGTTTGTGTCGACGAATTCAAAACGCTACGCTGTAAGCCATCTGAGTTGCCATTAATGTTTTTGGTTATGTACCTCTACTTTTCCTGCCTATAGTCGACAACCCGGTCTCCTCCAGACATTACCCGTAGACCTCCTTAGGCGCCTCGAAGCCATTTACACAAACATTAAGTGCGGCCTCACTACGCTCGCCGGACTACGTTCCGCCCGCGGCGCCGCTCATTACCCCCCATTACGATGTCACTGTCCCGGCTTACGGCCTATTGTTAGGCCCTGTTACACCCGGGTGCTTTTTAAAGTATAGATTACTAGTTTTTCGTCCGCTGTTCTGCCAAAGTGGAAACATGTGCTCAGCACTGGGAAACAAAACAGCATAATCTTTAGAAACATCTTTAGAATGTTTTATAATACGAGCTTTGACGACCATTTGGATCAGCGGTAGTAAACGCTGCTTCTGAGCCATGGGTCGCGGGTTCGATCCCCGCACAGTACAAATATTTGTGTGCATGAACATGTCTGTTTGTACTGGTCTGGGTGTTTTCTATGTATTATAAGTATGTTTTTACAAAAAAAAAAGTATATAAGTAAGTTTATCGGTTGTCTTGTACCCCATAAGACAGGGTACTTAATAGTAGCTTAATTTGGGACTAGATGGCTCTGTGTGGCCCAGTGTGGCATGTCTGAAATATTTATTTATTATTATTTATTTATTATAATAAATAACATAACCTTTATCAAAGTCCAATCATCTGTGTACTTTGATCAAAATCTGATGAGTAATTTAGGCGTGGAAGCGTGACAGATGGACAGACAGGCAGACTCTACAAAGCGTCTGGTTATATAAAGAAAGGCGAAAAACACAAGACGCGCGACCGCTATAAGATGAAATGCCCCAACCTAGACTGGTAGACGGTCAATTGCACGAATGCACGAAACACGCATTCAACATTCTCAATGTCGAGATATTGTATATCGCATCATATCTGCCCCGCTAGATCCTGCATGGTGACCACGACTAATCTACCAACAATATAGTTATAAGCTACAAAAAAGACATCAAGTCCTATAGTGCAGGTCCAAAACAGACTAGCACATCCCCGTGTCGTCTTATGGGAGTCGTAAGAGGCGCTATGGGTTATAACGTAATTCTTTTTTCGGAGAGCCAGTCCAATAGTGGACAGTAGTTCAAATACGTCATGATTTCCATGTGTAAAGTGAGAGAAAACGGCCAATCGGTGAAAATGTGATAACTAAGGTTTGCCGCATCATCATTGAAATTTTTAAGGAACTAAACAACACTGGAGTCTTACTATTTCAATTAATAACTTACAATACTCAACCATAAGTTCAATATTAATAAGATAATTAAACAATTTTTTATTGTAGTAAATCAATTAAGGCTTTGTTAAGATAGAAATTACAAAGTTGTCATTATGCGAATTTATCATCTAAGCAGTTGACATTATGAGAAGTTGACCAAATGCAAATTTGTCATTGTGAGAAATCGACATAATGAGAAGTTGTCTTTTTGAGAATTTGACATTTTAAGAAGTTGGCATTCTGAGAAAGAGACATTTTGCGTCCGGTTGTCATTTTGAGAAGTTGTCATTATGAGCTGAAACGGTATACATACCACCAAAAAAATGGTTGCCTGTAAAGTCGGTTTTACGGGCGAAGATTTTACGTGACAACGTCTTTTTCTCGGTAGAATATTTATTGATATGAATATAATTAAATTGCACAATAGGAACAAGGAATTGAATGAAAATAAGAATTGCACAAATTTTAACTATAGAAATATATTTTGTTTACTAAAACATTGTACATGTAAACTTAAACTTAACTAATTCCTATTTGAGTGATTTTGTTGAGGATAGGACGATGATAGGAGAAATATGAAATGAAAGGAAGTGTTTCTGCTGTAATGTGTCTTGCGAAAGTCAAGTCTTTTTCCAACGCCAAGAACGTTCGAGAAAGACAAAGACAGAGACACAAGCATGCGCCGATTCAATGCGCCTAATTCTCTAGTGCTGCGCGCGCGGCAGACCGATCATAGTTGAGTGGGAGAGAGACGCAAGGCATTCGGCGGGCCTCTCTCTCGTTCGGTGACTCATCGTAACGTTACCGAGCGTTACACTTTTTCATAAGTGACTCCCAGCCGCAACCTAATTTAAGACGTTGTCACGTCAAAAGGTGTGTCAAAGCAAAACAAATCCATTTAAAACTAAGCCCTCTGCATCTAAAAATGAGGCATCCAGGAGACATAGTTTACAAACTATCTCCCACAGATTGCACTTAAAGCGAATATAGTTCTATGTTATCTTATATTAGAGTTGAAACTAAAATAACTGCTTCTTCGTATTTCGATTACGTATTGTTTGTGTTCGTTTGAGCCTCGTTAACATAATGGCGGCTAAGAAGCGACTTGATTTGCCCGAACGGTGAGAGATCGCTTCGGAGGAGAGTAATTGTTGCTATTTGCGTGAGAAATGGAAATATAAGTGCATGTTACTGGATATGTTTATGTAGGTTATGTAGCACGTTTGTGGTGCCTTCGATTTTAAGATGTCAACAAAAACAAGTTTTATAGCTACTTACTTGAGATCAAAACAATGTTTGTGATGTTTTTTTTGATACACTTTTATAACGTCCTTCGTAGTGGAGTGGCGTACACAGCTGTTTTCAAGGTGACGCCTGCTTCAAGGTTTCGGATTCGATTCTCGGATGAGTCTATAGAAAATATTTGATTTGATATCTATATTTATAAGAAAAACTAGCGGACCCTGCGAACTTCGTATCGCCTCAGAATCAGAAAAGTATGATTTTAACGTCTTAAATGTCATTGTAGTAAAATATGGCGGGGTTGGAAATTTGTATGAAGAAATACTGTTTAAAAGATAATTATTTTACGTTAACTTTCCAATGTTTTTAACACTTATCATCCTATTCCTGACCATGACAAACCTAAAAGCTCTCTCCTCCCTCCCATAAAGCAAATGTATAATTTTTTTTGCCAGCTTTGCTCGATAATAACAACGAAAACAGGTATAATAATTAATCAATGATATTTAAAAAGTAATAGATATGTTACATGCGCTCTCAATATGCGTCCCTAAAACGTCACAATTGTGACGTCTTTTCAAATCCATGAAAGAGAAAGTGTTCTTTTCACGAGTATGACAAGGACAAAATAAGAATTACGCATGTGTGCAGTTGTTCGCAAGCGGCACATATATTTCGATAGTTTTGTAAGGGCATAACCTATCTATACTTTTTAAATATCATTGTAATTAATTGTAAATTTATTGTTAAACAATTGAATAATACTATCTAAGTACTATCTACAGTACGCTGTCTCACGCACACAAGCGGTAGACTGTCATCCGTCAGCTGTTAGCTGTCAGTGTCAACTGTGATTATGGTGACACTGACATCTGTCATTGGCCAGCTACCTAGACCTAGATGCCAGTCGTTTGAAGTTTATATATGCTGGCGGGAGTCCTTTTTGACACCTTTTTATCTGTAATGTTTCTGTGTAATTGTTTATTAAATGTGAGTCAAATAAATGTTTCTTTCTTTCTTTCTTTAAGTATATCGTAGCTCCGTTTTGCCGAGAAAGACGGACAAACAAACAGACACATACACTTTCCCATTAATAATATTAAGTATGGATAGTACGGATTACCCCACACTCAGGGGTGGGAAAAAACAGTTTTTAAAGAAGGAATTCAACTTTAGGCCGTTTTTAGGTAACAGAACGTATAATTAAAAATCTTGACATAATATCATATAATAATAGGGGTTAAAGTATGAAATTGCCGATTATTTTCCCACTATTTATTTTGTCTCTTAAGTATAGTCATATTATTGCGTAATTCTTTTTGTATTCTATCAAAAACTAAATAAAGTAAGTTTTGACTAAAAAAAAAATGCAATACTAGTGCCTATTACTTCAAAGGAAGTCGTTGAAAAGACCCCTTACAATGTGTCAGCTGACCTTCTTGCTTCAGTTAAGTATATTTGTATTATATACTTTGATTTTCAGAAATTTAAATACTATAATGCGTAGCTTTATAGCCATCTAACTTTCACCTTTAATTGCATCGAAAACGGTTCAGGCGTTTTTAAAAAAACTAAAAAATTGTTAGTATGGAAAAATTACTTTTCTCGATTTCGTCCATACAAAACGGCAATTTTATACTTTAACCCCTAATACTTTTTTTACAAGCTAAATAAAAGCAATTAAGCAGTATAATATAATTGGATTGCCGATAAGTACTGATTTATATAATGTTGTTACATGATTAGGCCAATGTTGTAAAAGGGATGTTAATCCCTCGATCGTGAGTTATTCCAGACACAATTGAAATCAATTGTTATCGCGGCACGCGCGTGCCGCCTGGGGGATGAGGGATTAAATAATTTTATTATGAACAGATGACAGGTGTAAGAAATTTTTTATTACAGAAATAATTAAATACATAATATTATACGTCTGACGGTAAATCTAGGGAGTGGCGGACGGTTCGTGGAGAGGAGCTTGGTGTACCTGTGAGCCATTGAATAGTGCATGTTCATTTATTCAAGTAACTTACTATATCCCAATTATTTCCGGATATCCGCACTAAAATGGGCCAAGTAAATTGATTATATTTTAATAATGACTATTATAATTGTCTCGTATCGCAAAACGTGCTAGAATGCGATTTGGGTCGGCCTGCGCGTGAGTCGAGGCTTGTAACGTTTGGTGCCAAATTAAAGTCACCTGTTGTTTGGTTGACGTTTTATGGGTCCATTAAATGTATTATAAAGTAGGCTAGATTAAGCTCTTATACTTAAGTAGATTAGTTAAAATCAGTTAAAATTAGTTTTATTTCTGCAAATAGGCCCCTGGAGGCGCTTTTACACGTCCCAATATTAAAACCTACCACTGCTTCGGGACAAATGTGGGCTAGTGCCGAGAACAAGCAGCGCAAGAAACTCGGTCACTATTGTCAGCCTCTTTTTAAATAAACATGTTTACATAAGATATATGCCAGTGCGAGCTGATACAATTTAAAGCCAAACGTTCCTATCATTTATATAATCATCAATAGTGTAATAGCCCTTTTTCATTAAAACAACTTTGATATATGATTTGAATTTATGTACAGGGAGGTCAGCAATTGATAGTAATAAACTACTGTGTTGAAATAAAAGATAATTCAACAGAATTGACTCGCGTTGATTAGTTTTAACGCTCTGTTGGTCTAATGGCTTAATAATTGGAGATCTCGGGGTCCTGGTTTTGATCTCTGGGTCGGGCAATGAGGGTTTCGAACTTTTGAAAGATGCTTAGTTTTGTGATAACCAACCCGCCTTTGGCAAGTGTGGTGATCATGCCTGTACCCATCATTGCTGCAGTAACTTGAATCAATGGTGTAGGGCTTTGCCCTACTAAATGTTGGTTAATTATTTGGTATATTCCGAGTTAAATCCCTTAATTCATCTTTCATTTTAATGCTTAGTATTCGCGTAAAATTAAGAAACCAGCTGCAGAGTGGTTTCCTACAATATAATGGCTTGAAGAGGACTTATCACCTTTTCTGCTTTCTTTGATCGTATTATGTAATCGTTTTAAATAACTAGACATGTCAATGGCCTCGTATTTCTTACGCTATGTCATCCGAAGCCGGAGGCGAAGACATGATTGTGTATCAATATTAACTAAGAAATAAATAGTCGGTAAAGCGGCCGACAGAGTATGCGATTAAAAGGCGTATACGCTAATAGCTAGCTCAAATTGAAAAAGCATAGAGGTTCAAGCACAGAATATGTTTTGGTGCTAAAATGAATCCCTATGTTGTAAAGTCGGCGACCGAAATTATATCTTCTTACATGTGAAAGAAGCTTTTTTTTTACAGATTCATGTACACTCGACAGCACATAAGGTAAACAGTTGAACTGCGATAACAGCTTTTATTACGGCATAAAGGCGGTCTCAAGGTCAACATGTATAGTCCGATGTGCCGCCGTGTGTACATACAACGGCAGGTCAACCTACCTAAAAAGTTAAAGGTAATTGAATTGATTTTCAACTTTAGGTCCAACAAGCAAAGATCAATATCAATTGAGGAAATTTGACGTTTTGTGGTAGGTTGACGTGCTCTTGTCTGTACATGTACCTAACTTGTAGTGGCATCAATTCCGAATCAATTAACAAACCAAACAAAGTCCCTTGCTCCGTAAAAAAATATTTAACACTTAGTTCACTCATTACTAATTTGTTTACTATTGCCAAAGATCGGATATAATCTTTTAGAACTCATCTCTCAGTACCCAATATTTTGCCTGCTTAATTTCCTTAAGGAAATAAATACCTATAAATATTGAAGCAATTTCTATTCCTATAGTTATAAATCACACTTATACAAAACATTTTTCTTGACTTAGAAAATTTACTGACACACGCGTCATAATAGCAGAATAGCAAAAGTTTAAATTTGTTATTTGAGGAAAAATCACTCAAAATATTTTTACTGTAGAGTTTGTTTTACCTGGGCTGTACTAATAGCATTTATCAATTAAATATTGAGGCTTTAAACGTCCGAATCCATCCGCGGGTCAATTGCCTTAATCTTTATTGCATTCTGATCAAATGTACGTAAACATTTTAGTCGTAAAACTGTTGCTCCGGTGTTTTGGAATGTCTACAAATTGCCGCTTCACTCAGAGCGTGTTCAAAGACCAATTTTATTGTGAGACTAGTGTGATTTAAATTAAAAACAATCGACGATAAATGTTTTTCATGTATTTTAGAGTTTCGTACCTCAGATGGAAAAAAATTGAAAAAACAAGGCATGGCCGACTTTGCTGCAAAAAACGCATATTTCAAAATAATCAAAATTTATATGGTACTTCCCGTTAATGAAAACAGTTCTTGGTAGTCATAGTAACTATGATATTTGACAAGTAACATGGTCTTGAACTACAAGTATGGTCTTTAGCTACAATGTGAAAAGTACAATTGTTTATTGAATCATAAAAAATTGTATTTGGTTATAGTAAGTAATTAAGCATAGAGCTTAAACAATGGTATACGTAGTCACAATGTACCTGTATATTACTCGTATCTTTGGCGGTTCGCATTTGTTCAACTATTTTTCTTTGGTTGGCTTCTTCAAAGTTTATTTAAATTCTCTGATCTTATTGCTCTAAGATGTCTACCATGTACCTCCGTCCCCGCACACACACATGCATCGTGGCGTTTGCAACAGTGGCTAAACATCGGATACTCATAAAAACATGGTACAGACAATGGCAGGTCAACCTAACCAAAAAGTTAAAGGTCATTGAATTGATTTTAAACTTAAAGTCCAACAAGTAGAGATCAGTATCAATTTAGAAAATTTGTCATTTTGTGGTAGGTTGACGTGCGGTTGTCTACATTATATCGAATCTAGTCTCTAGTAATTCTATTTTAATAGATTTTGTTACCCTTCATCATCATCAGTCCATATCATTTTTTAAAACAGCACTCTAGATTCATCTTTGATCCATCCATAATAAATAATAATAAAAATAGAAGAACACCAAAAAAAATATGTGACGTAAATAAGCACAATACAACTTTTTATAAAAGGTTTGCAATTTTTTTAGGGCCTCATTTGTATAACAAAGTCAGTAAAAATATATAAATTTACACATTACAAAAGTTCATATGTAAAATTAAATTAAAAAATTGGCTACTACAGCTAGACTACAGTTGAACTAAAGATAAATTGGAGTAATAAAATAATAAAACAAACTAATTAAATTAAATCAAATAAAGTTGTAAGAGTACCTTTAGTAATAAACACACACACACACAGAGAGAGAGAGAGACACACACATTATTCATATACCTAGTATATAATTGTTTTTATTAATTAATTGTAAGATTATATTTTATTGTTATTGCTACAAGTGTTAAAGTACACGGTACTACTGTTGGGAAGCATCTGTCTCCTAGAATACAGGCACACCTAAACTAGGAGGCAGAGTAATAATAGCATTGTTAGCATTAAGCATTGTACTGTAACATTAATATTTTACCTATTCTAACATGTTTCTCAAAGCATTCTTGTAACAGACAATAAATAATAATAATAATTATTATTATTATCATTCCTGCAGTCATAGGGTTTAGCCAATACTGGAGACACAACGCTAGTGCCCATCCTCTGTCAGTACCTACTTCTTTAGTCGCCTCTTATGACGCCCATAAAAAAAGAAGAGTGGTGCTATTCCTTCAAGGAGCCGGTACCATACACTATCGATTGTATAATAATTTCAATCAATGTTAATTATAATAATAGATTCGTCAGTGTAATTGTATTAACAAATGAACACGTCTGTCTGTGTGCGGCGGCGAGGGAAGCTGATAGTTGAGACAATGCATGAGTGTTAGGTTACATAGATTGTTTAAGATGATTGGGTACGGGCAGCAGAGACGCTAATTAATAAATATTTTCAATGGTTCTGAGGCCCATAATTACTCTGGTAACTTGATGATTCAATGATGGAGGCCTTTGCCCTGCAGTGGAATGGTTATAGGTCATTACTTTACTTTCTTTACCAGTAGACACAATATGAACTAGGAACAAAATTATTAGGGCTACTGTTACAACTTGATTAAATTAACTAAATAATAGGGGTTAAAGTATGGTTGCCGATTATTTTCCCACTTTTTATTTTTATTATAGCTCTTAAGTATAGTCGTATTATTGCGTAATTCTTTTTGTATTGTATCAAAAACTAAAGAAAGTAACTTTTGACTAAAAAAAATGCAATACTAGTGCCTATTACTTCAAAGGAAGTCGTTGAAAAGACCCCTTACAATGTGTCAGCTGACCTTCTTGCTTCAATTAAGTATATTTGTATTATATACTTTGATTTTCAGAAATTTAAATACTATAATGCGTAGCTTTATAACCATCTAACTTTCACCTTTAATTGCATTGAAAACGGATTAGGCATTTTTAAAAAAACAAAAAAAAATTTAGTATGGAAAAATGACTTCTCGATTTCGTCCATACAAAACGGCAATTTCATACTTTAACCCCTAAAAATATAATTTGAACCAGCAGACACACAACCGTATAAACATAATTGACATCTAAATAGGCATTCTTCAAAAAGGCAGATGCTAGAGCTATGATACAAATTTTTAATACGTTCTTTAAAGGAACACGTCCTTTACAAAACGACTAAAACAATGTCCAACAATGTCTTAGTACCTCAATTCGGCAGAGCAGTTGCCATGTAAGCGTAAGATTGTGACTTCAAGTCTCACCTACGACTGCAGAAAATGTTTATTCAAGTGATTGTATTTTAATAGGTAAATAGTAAGTAAATAAATCCTAAATCTTTAAAAAAATGATAATTACAAAAGTTTTCAAGGCATTCGAAAATTTTTACTGAAATTGTATTTTCAATTTTAGGTAATAATTTAAATTATTGTATTTTAATCCAACGTTTCGAACACATTACAGCGTGCATGGTCACGGGTAGACGTCTTTTGTATACGTAGACGGTTTGAGTCTATCCGTGGCCATGAACGCTGTAAAGTGTTCGGTTCGGAACGTCGGGTTAAAATCATAAATAAACGCACTATAATCCGTAAACATATCTTTCATTACAATATATAGTGTAAGCGTAAACTCAAGAAAACAATTTGGGTAATAAGTTTAATTATCATTTACCTAAATAGTTATTAATCATAAATATTTAGGTAAATGCTAATTAAAAGAGTTTCTTTGCTGACGTTCCCTAATCACATTAGGGAAAGCTGCGGTCTGCGGTCAGACGGAGCCGACTGTCGATCGCCGTTGCTAACGGTACGCCGACGGTATTGGTCCACTTGTCTCCGTGTCCGACGCTTTGAACCTTACCCACCTCCTACGATAACCTATTGCGACTGCCGACTGCTCACTTACTGACAAACGAAGGTTATATATTTTGGTAACAAACAACAACATTACATTACAACAAAAAGATAATAATCACAAATATTGAAATAAATGTGATTTTCGTTCTGATGTTTATTTTTATTTTATTTATTAGGCTTACAATCGTCTTACACAATAAAATCACAAGTACATTTTAGATTGTAATACTCAATACTCGATGATCACTGTAATTAGAAATCTCACATTTCTAATTTATGCGCCAAGTTGAGTAAATTCATATATGCCCTTAAAAAGTTGCGTTGTACAGCTGGTGAAAAAACGGCACTCACCGAATACCATGGTTATATAGTGTCACTGCTAAAATATGGTCTTATAATATGGGGGAATTCACCTGACAAAAATACAGCATTTCTATTACAAAAGAAATGCATAAGGGCAATCTGTAGGGCTGGTCCGATAGAAAGCTGTCGGCCCTTATTTAGAAAATTAAGGTTACTTACACTGACAGGGCTTTACATTTCGGAAGCCGGAACTATTGTCTGCAGCTATCCAAAGTTTTATGAACAAAAAATTGTCGTCGACTCAAGACTGCGACAGAGAGACACCACTCGTCTTCTGACGCAATCTAGCTCTAGCGCATTTTTCAGAAAAAAATGTTTTGCAGTGTGTATTAGGATTTACAATAATATTCCAATAAACATAAGATAGCTCCCTACTGCCCATTTATTATATTATTTATTAAATGTCTACGCAACTGGCTTATTGATCATTGTTATTATCCTTTAAGTGAATTTTTTGGACATGAAATGAATCTTTATATAAATTGGACATTTTAATTTAGGTGACATTTAATAATTTATTTAAGACATTTATAAAGGAGACATTCTATTAGTATCTTTGACATGTGTAAATTTTATAAATAATTGTGACTAATTTTGTAATTATGTTATTTCTTTATTTTCTTTTGCATGCCACCAAGATGGCGAAAAAATTATTGAAATTGATTCTTAAGCAAAGTGTAGTGATTAGTTACAAGTATGTTTAAACATTAATTTAATTTAATGTGGACAGCATCACATACTTTGTTCTGATACTAAAGTAAATAAATATTCCAGGCACTTACTTTGTGAAAATCAGTCAACGAGAGGTACCACAAACACCCAGATCTGACACAATATAGAAAAACACTTTATTTCTACATTGAACTGCCGGAAAACAAATTTGGGACCTCGAGGCAGGCGACACAACCTCGGAGGTTGAGGGGAACTATGATTTATTTTTCACAAACTATCACCAACATTCAAACATACTTGAGTGTGTATAAAGTTAGAATTACTTTTTAAATTAAGCACAGTTTTCACTGTTTATTAAACAAAACCCAAGTCCAAATTATCAATTTGCTGACGCTCCCTCGTCTCCCGTTGTTAGTGCCTCTAGGTCAGCGACCACGATGCTTGTTCAGCCTCAATGAATCAGTGCTCAGGTCGGTAGATAACAACTCATGTTATGGTGATTAGAGAAGATAAGATAACAATTATTCCTCCACAGAATTCATTAATCTAAACATCAATTACGTTTAAACTACTAATAAACTTTAGAGTTGCAAATACTTTATTTGATATTTTAGCAACTTAATTGCACTTATAATATCAGTATATAAACTTGAAAAATTTTGTCTCAGGCGGGACTCGAACCCGCATCTCCTCGCATGCCGGGCGGGCGCAAATTTTTCAAGTTTATATACTGATATTTTAGAGTTGCAAGTTTATTTAAATTGTTTATCAAAAATTTAAATCAATGATATATGTTTACTGATTTAGTAAAGTAAAGTCAAGTATATAATCATCCCACTGCAGGGCAAAGGCCATCATCATTGAATTTAAGTTACTTCAGCAATGATGGGTACAGGCGTAAACACCACGCTTGCCAATTACGGGTTGGTGATCACTAAACCTGCAATATTCGAAAATTTAAAACTCTCGTTACGGTATTAACTCGATTTTATTTTGTGTTTTGACTTATCCCGGCATTTCAAACAATACAGATTTATTTCAAAATAATGTATAAAATTAAAAGAATACAATTTAAATCTGTAAATTTACTTTATTTTTCATTTCAATATACACTTCTTGCCTGAATTGAAGTAACCAACCTCTTCCAAACCTTTTAAACCCAGGTTTATCTTATTTGATTTTACTGTTGTTAGATAATAAAAAACAGGTTTGATAGCGTTTATTTTTGGATATTTTAAAAACCGTCTTTTATTTAATAATGTCAGATAACCAAAAAAAAATACAACGACTTTGTTAAGTAGAACTATGAAAAAAACTTAATTTTAGTTATTGTCCATACAAAAGACATCAACGAGCTAAAGGGTTTTGTCAGCGAGTTGGGTGTCTTCGTACACTTGGGGAAATAAAAGTTCAGGAAGGAATTACTATACAGTAAATATAGTAAGTAGAAAGCCTTACTGTGTGCGTTGATGGCAAAATTGATACTAAAAATAGTTTCGTCATATCCGTTCGTCTGTATGTCTGCCCGAGTTCAATCTAAGAGACTATACTTACTAGAAACTACGTTATTCTACTCGTGTAGGATAGTTTTCATCTTTACATTATCTCCTAAAGAGAATATTTTTTGAAGTTGTTATTGATTACTTTTATATGATATTTAAGCAATTAAATTGCAATTATAAATTGACGCCTATGACGTAGTGTCTCTGTGGCTGAATGGTTAAAGCGCCGCGCCTGGCATGCGAAGAGATGCGGGTTCGAGTCCAGCCTGAGACATACATTTTTCAAGTTTAAATACTGATATTATAATTGCAATTAAATTGTTTAAATATCATATAAAAGTATTTAAATATCTGTTTCATCTTAACTGACTGTCAAACATCTGCAAAGATGTTTCTTTCTGGTGTTAAGGGTGCAAACTCCTAACATTTGATAAAACAACGCTGGCTTACAGCGATAAGAATACGCTTGAAAAATTGACGCCTATGACGTAGTGTCTCCGTGGCTGAATGGTTAAAGCGCCGCGCCCGGCATGCGAGGAGATGCGGGTTCGAGTCCCGCCTGAGACATACAATTTTCAAGTTTAAATACTGGTTGTTATTGATTTTACATAATAATATATACGTTTGCGAGCAATCAAGGTGATCTCAGAAAATCTAATACGCGATTTAAAGTACTCGTAGTATATAGCTGCTTCCCTTGCGGCTGGAGTCGCAGGAAAAGCGCTAGTTTAACATAAACAGAAAATATGATCGTACGACTTTTATCAACTATCACATTTATAAGACATTCCTCATACATGAATCCGAACACACAACCTGCCTCAAAGCCTCATTACTTTACAAAAAGCTCGCTTGCAGACCGCTCCGCACATGGCGTGTCATAAAAACTTATTCTTGGGTTGTATTACACTTGGATGATAAAGACTGGTCGTGTTGTTAATTGCATTCAGAGATATCACATATTCTCAAATTGTTAAACGTTAACTTAAAAGCCTTAAGCTTTATGTTAATGAAACTCTATTTTAACCCGGGAAGGTTTTTAAACCCTCTTCTTTCCTATGGTTGTCGTATTAGGCGATGAAACGAGTGCCGCTTTAAGAAAAGGGGATAAGCTTATCTTATTCATTATGGGACAAACTGCGATCGTAAACTATCCTGCGAAGTTAAAAAATATTAAGCATTATGTAATTTTATATTCTGAGTGTATCTATGTACTCGCAGTCAAACCTTTTAAAAGGTTTTGCGAGACCGTACCTATAATATATACTAAAGATATTTGTTAATATAAATAAATAAATAAATAAATAAGTGTGGCGATTATGGCAAAATTCAGTGGCATGGTCTCCGCTGAGCCAGCTTTGTATATATTTATTTCTTTCTTTCAAATTCTCCTTTTGTAGAGAACCTTGTGCATAGGTGGATTTATGTAAGTTGTTGGTAAATACCAGGCTCTAATAAAATTAACTATCTTCAATATATTTCCATGTGATTATAACTACATTTATATTGTAAATTAAAAATACCCTGAATACATATTTCAACCGTATCTGAGGTGGGATGGCTATTTTTTTAGGGATATGTATTTTAGTTATTTAATTCGGGGTTTATACCATGTACCTTATTTATTATGAGTTTCCGATATTTCGGCACTGTTGCAAGCGCCATGATCACGGGAGATTCTCCCGTGGTATAAACCTGGTACCTGGTAAAAGGTACATGGTATAAACCCCGAATTAAATAACTCTAGTGATAGTGACCATGAAAGTTTAAATCAGTATATGTATTTTAAATTAACATTAGCAATTTCTTATAAAACTGTTTCAAAACATTAATAGTTGTATCATTTTTACTGATATTAGTAAAAATCTATAACACTGTCTATAGTAGTACCTTCAATATAGCAGTCGCTCGATAGGCTGAAGGTTGTGGTTACATTAAAAAAAAGTTATAACAGGAGTAAAATGCAAAAATAGCTGATTTTATTTGCCTGAAATTTCGACAGCCGTGCTGACTTATGTGGTTACATGACTTACCTAACACAGTCAACATTAATTATAATTATAAAAAAAATATTTAAGGCATGCTACGCTGGGTCACACAGAGCCATCTAGGTGCATCTAGTCCCAAATTAAGCTACTGTTAAGTTGCTTGGCGTATGGTTCCCTAGACAACCGATGAACCTACTTTTATACTTTTTGGGTGAATATATACTTATAATACATAGAAACACATTTATACTCACGGGATTATATATCTGTATGTGATAAGATGACTGCTTAGCTGCCTAGTTGTTTTGGCTTCACGTAATATGAGCCCAGGGCACTCGCGTCGAGACATAATGAGCCGGCCCGCTCGCGCGACTTGCGTTGCAATTCGGTATCTTTATGTAATGCGAAACAAGCTCAGTTTATCATTCCGGATATGATTTGAAAACGGTCCTTTTTGTCAATTTCGATAATACACCAACCATCTCCTTTGTTTTTATTTGTATGTTATCTTTTAAAAAAGTAAAGTGACGGTCTATTATCAATCAATCCACTGCAGGGCAAGAACCCCATCATTGAATTCAAGTTACCACAGCAATGATGGGTACAGGCATAATCACCACGCTTGCCAAATGCGGGTTGGTGATCATAAACCAGAGTAGTGTTCGTAAATTCGAAACTCTTGTTGTCTGACCTGGTGATCGAATCCAAGACCTGGGATCTTGAACCGGTTCTAAAACCAACAGTCGAAGGGTTTGTTTTTATTTACAAGACTCAAATTATTTTGGAAAACAAATTTTTTGTTATTCCGATAAGTGTTCATAAAAATAAAACACCTACCCTTCTCGTTTTATGGGCGTCGTAAGTTGAATGTACTACGAGTACAAGGAGCAGCAGTATCGTCTTCCTCAGCAGTATTGTCTATACTACAATCGTCAGCCTCTTTGCCAAGCGTGGAAAGCCTAGTTAAATCGTGCTCTTGGCTATCCAGCAGTGAAACTGGTGTGATGACGAAAAATCTTTGAAAACATATTAAATGATATTTTCAAAAATCAATACATATTTTTATTCTTTAACCTAGAAACATAGAAAACAGTACAAAAATACATCTATTCATATCTTCATAAAAAACTGTGTTATTTTTTTTATTAGTTCGTTTTTTTTTCAGCTTCGAATAACAACAGATTTAAATATTTTAGTATCCTATGAAACTAACGATTCTAGTTTTGACAGAAATATGTGCTGCTTTTTAGGGTTCCGTACCTAAAGGGTAAAAACGGGACCCTATTACTAAAACTACTTCGCTGTCTGCCCATCTGTCCGTCGCTCTGTCACCAGGCTGTATTTCAAGAGCCGCGATAGCTAGACTGTTGAAATTTTCACAAATTACGTATTTCTGTTGCCGCAATAACAACAAATACTAAAAATAAAATAAAATAAATATTTAAAGGGGGCTCCCATACAACAAACCCGATTTTTTGACCTTTTTGGTACGGAACCCTTCGTGCGCGAGTCTGACTCGCACTTGGCCGGTTATTTGACTTAGGCAAATTGAAGTACCCATACTTGCTAAATAATGATCAGCCGTTTTACGACTAAAGCCCGAGTTCACCAACAGACGTTTAGGTTTTAAACAGCGTTTAAAATATTATTTGACATATTTTGTATGGGAATTGTGTCAAATTAATCGTCAATCTATGTTTACCGGCTGTTTAAGAATTGGTGAACTCGGGTCTAAGAAAGACAGAAAATTTAAGATTTGAAAAAATATTATTAATTTGACTTCATCGTAGACGTTAATTAATCTTTCACTGCGTAAGGTATTAAAAAACCTCTATAATGGTGATTAATTACGTGTATGATCGTGTATGTAAATATTTTTATCTGTATTAAATGTCTTGTAATTTTAAACATTAATCTAAACTAATATTATAAAGCTGAAGAGTTTGTTTGTTTGTTTGTTTGAACGCGCTAATCTCAGGAAGTACTGATTCGAATTGAAAAAATATTTTTGTGTTGGATAGTCCATTTATCGAAAAAGGTTTTAGGCTATATAACATCATGCGACCAATAGAAGCGAAGCATTAGTGAAAAATGTTGCAAAAATAATCGCGATCATAATGACAGAAATTGACGCGGACGTAGTCGCGGGTAAAAGCTAGTTAAAACATATTTACGTCAAGAATCGTTTACAATATTTGAATATTTTCCCAGCAACGGAACGCCAATGTGATTATTTTTGTCACTTGTGTACTCGTACGTTTAACATTACATTGACAAACACTTTCACTCGAAAACATAATAGGATCGAATAGTCTGCATCTCCGACTGGTCACCTAACAATGCACCCGGCTCGATTCAGTCGGATATCGCATCAGAAGCGGAGCTATTCTGAATCAGTGGATGCTGTGCGTCGAAGCCGACCGCACGATCGCGCGAAACGAGTAAAGAGATTTAAACACGAAAACTTTTTCGTAACTGTCCTGTCGAATTATTTGTGGCCAGCGTTATTTGGGTAGTAATTTTACGGCTATATGCACAATAAAATAGTTTAGAGTCTTTGTGTGGTGTTCAAAACTTTTTGGACAAGTGTTGTTTAGTTTAAAAAATATCTGTGGTTTTTTCAGTTTTTTAATATTGTGCTTCGACGGGATTTTCAAATTGTAAAGGTAAGATTTTTACTAAATCTAATATTTTGCTAGTTCGTTGATAATGAAATATTTTATTTCCTTCTATAATTAATAATGTTCAGGTAGATAAACTACTTGTGAAATTTTTTGTAATAATTGGTGAAGATAAATTTTCATATATATGTGACTAGATGTTGTTTTGAAAATTCGTGTGATTATAAACCTTATGCTGCTGCTGCATCGACCTTTACAAATGATCTCAAATGTCACAGATCTTTATCTAAGTGCGATAATAAGCCAGGAAAAAAGTAAAACCAGACACGATCTCCTAATACATATTCAACAGTATTGCAGTAAATTTGGACTCAATTAATTTAAATTTTTTATTACTTAACACCATTTATTAACACAATTTATTTAATCATATAGTCGCATAAAATACATATTAACTGACAATCGTTGACACGATTATAAAATTAATTTTATGAACCGAATACAAATATAATAAATAAAAATTAACATTTTGAATTCAGAATTGAAAAGAAAATCTGCGTTTCTATATTTATTATTTTAATTTATATTTGCTATAAACCTACTTTTTTAATTTGACTACCATTTATATATGACTCAGATTAATTTATTCACAAGAAACACAGGTTCTAAAAAATAAATATATGTATATAATGTTTAGCCGATACACATCATTGCTGTGGTAACTTGAATTCAATGATGGAGGTCTTTTCCCAGCTGTGGGATGATTATAGGCTGTTACTTAACTTAACTTAGCCGATACTGAAAAAATCAAGGTATTTTCTCATAAACACCATGATTTGACCGCTCTCGCTCTCTTCGAGTTCAAAGTTCCGTCAAAGACAGTCAACATATAAAAAAAAATTTCATTAATTCGGCATATCGGAACATTCTTAACTAACTCACCTTTCAATAAACTATTAAATTAATAAATTATGGAAGTTATTTACTCTGACCTCATCAGGCGAGGGTCTTACAATTAAACGATAAAAAAAATTGCACCCGGTGTCCCTAGAATTGTATTGTCATGTCAAAATGTCAAGTAGCTCAAGCCTTTGCTAATTTGTTATAATATTGTAGGAATTGTACTAAAGTATAAGTATAAATTCATTTTGTATATTAACTTTATTTAGCAGATGGATAAAATAGTTAAGGTTTAATATTTTAAGAAAATAGGAACGGCCTATAATTTTAAGCTATCCTACGTAATTTTTATTCGATAAACAAATTAGCCTAGTACTAACATATAATTTGATCAGTGCAGCCGTTCATTGAGTTAAAAACATCAAATAAATTCGCATTCATATTAAGATTGTATGTAAGTATGTAAGTAGTCTGTAAGGATCGTAGTAAGTGGAAAGATGTGGTCTCTGCCTACCCCTCCGGGAAAAAGGCGTGAGTGTATGATTGTATGTATGTATGTTGTATGTAAGTAATAGACTACAAACAGTTCCGTAAAACCAAATGATTTATGGATAAATCAGCCATGGAAAAGTTTTTGTTGTAAGCCATGAGTAACGCATAATTACTTCTTACAATTTAATGTGAGTCATAGTAGCGAACCCCTATGGTGATTTATTTATTTATTTATTTATTTATTTAAGGATAGCCAACAAAACATACATCATTACACGCTAAAAGGAAACAATTAAATATACATTTTTGATGCTGTCTTAATTATAGGCTACCACGACATGCGTATAAAGTAATCAAATATTCAATATATTATCTTAGAAACATAAAAAGCAAAGAAGAAAAAGTCAGTAGCAGACCAATCTCATTACTGCAAGAAAGTGACATCATGAGCAAAAATTAAACATAAAAAAGAAGAAAGAGAAAAGCATGCATGGATATACACGTGTAAACTTGTAAACCTTATGCAAGTCAATGTTACCCTTATAATGATAACAAAGAGGACATATGTTTATGTAATGCTGATTTAAATCTACGTTGCGAATACGACAAATCAATATCAATTTGAGACCAGCGTAAGAGTTTACTAAACTGAGATTGAACCCTATCAACGGAAGAAAAATGGCCTAGTCCCGTCCTGATTATTATCTCTGTTAAATTCTAAGTAAACTTATAAGGTTTTTCGACTTTTTATCCTTGTAAGGTTCATTGTTAAACTATAATTTTGCGTTGGTCTAGTGGTTTAAATACCGGGCCAAGATCTTGGGGTCCCGGGATTGTTCCCCGAGTCGGGAAACAAAAAGTTTCGAATTTTCGAACATTACTCGGGTTTGGGATCACCAACTCGCATTTAGCAAGCGTGGTGATTATGCCAGTACCCATCACTGCTGTAGTAACTTGAATTCAATGATGGAGGCCTTTTCCCTGCAGTGGGATGATTATAGACTGTTACTTTTATAATTTTGCAACAATTCTCTAATTCCAAAGTACTCCTACGACACCCATAGGAAAAGAAGGGGTAGTGCTATTCTTTAGATGTGCCGGCACTACGCGACACATATACAATAAACATTAACATTTGAATTTGCACGTTGTTTAGTTATTTAAAACGTATACAGGAAATAAGACAAATTCATATCATTTTTGTTGCCTGCAATCTTAATAAGGTTTTGTTTCAAACGTAGTTACAGACTAAACTATGGCGTGCTTAATGAAACAAAACGAAACGTCTAATAAAATAAAATTTAATGCAAGCTCAAACTATTCTAAGGGATGATATGACCGACCTCGATTTCCAACACAGATGACGAGGAAACCAACGCCATGTTCGCGTAACTATAAATCAAATGTCTGTGAAATTAAAAACCAGTTGCTAGTTCATGCAAAAATCTTGATAAGGCCGCAATAAATAAATTAATTAATAAAACAGGACACCTGTTAAATAGTGTAAAATCAGTTGGTGTTCGTAAAATGCAAATGAATACCAAACTTTATGGCAAAGCTTTTATGACACTTTTTATGTCGCACGTTTGGTAAATCGTTTTGTATACGTGGATTGATAATAAATCAACGGTATTTGCTACTATTAACGTGTAAATCGCAAATGCGTCTGTCATTCGTTGAATGCTTGAATTATAGTCAACTATCCTACTGAACGTTTTTGCATTCGCTTACAATCGCTCCTGATTATTCAGAGCGCGAGTTGTGTCTTCACAATTTCACCATGTCTACCTCTATTCAATAGAAAACTCAATGATACACCATGCAAATTTCCAGTATTTTAAATCTTTTTAAAGTATGATTTCTTAGATAATAAATAATAAAAATACAACGTCCCACCTAAAATCAATTCAGTGGTTTAAATAAACAGATAGAGTTGTTATCGCATTTAAAATACTTACATTTATAACAATAAGGCATTATAAAAATCGCATAGTTTAATTCAAAGAACTGTTATTTTGGCAAAAGCTTCAAAGGAGATGTCCCAAATTGTATGGAGGCCAGGCCCAGAACCTGTACACCCCACCAAAAGATAGACCAATACACCTACAAGATTTTGTAATTATCCAATTCTTTTAAAATGGCTTCGTTAAGTGGTTCAAATAAAGAGTTAAGTAAGAAATAGCAATACAAAACATCATGGCGGGAGATGACATTTAGATGACGTCTGTCAGTTTTGGCAGTTTCAAAATCGCGCATCTAGGAGTCGAGTGCCATCGCTTGCTGTAGTAACAACAAACACTAAGAAAGTAATGTGCCGATCAATACCAAATCCAGAAATCGAAAATGAGGTCGTTATAATGAACTACATTTAAAACGCGACAAGCAGAACAAAAACTTGAAGTGAATGATTATGCCAAAGTGACAAGGGGTATCTGACAGCTACTGACGTTTAAAGTTTTTTTATATTGACGCCATCTTGGAATGCTTAATGGAGTTTGATAAATTATTCGATCTTATTTATTTTTGAACCACTAAATTATACGTTATATAAATTAATATGTATTTTTCCCAGAAACAGTAAATTTTTATTGATTTTTGAAAATGGTGTACTATGCCTGGGCCTATTATGGGACATCTTCTTTTAAAACTGTGCATTCTTTTCGAGAATCAGACAACGTTTTAATCAGAAATATTTAATGTCAATTTCTACACACCAATCAAAACATGACAAGATTGATATAGATAACAGTTAGGATGCGGCAATATAGTTTTATTTATTCTTAGGCTTAAACTATGAATAGTTATATAAAAATGTGTTTACCTCAAAGAAAAGCAAAGCAAATGTATTTTACATTCACAAACTTAAGCTTAATAAGAACAATTTAAATGGCAAACTGATTACCACACTGGAGCAGCCGTGGGTGGAAACAAAGTTCTTGTTAATGAGAAATGCAGAACTATTTTTGCGTTTTAAACTCTTTTTTTATGAAACGTTTCAAAGCCATTGGTATAATCTCATCTTTTCGTCCAATTAACTAATAAAAATAATCCTTGATAAAAGTTAAGATAGTACATAAATACCAATTTTCACTTGGTGGAATCTATCTACCTCCTAGTGGTCCACCCTGGGCCACGGCATCTTTGGTTTTCTAACCAATGATGACGGCTAACAGATCCCTCTGCTTCGTAAGAGGCCGCCTGAATGCTACCACCCTCCTGCTGGAGTCCAGCGCCAAACAGTGCGTCTGTGTTCCGCTGGTGTGTGGGAGTACCAGTTCCTCTGGGTAAGCTCGCTCCATCTTAGGCTTCTTCTTAACCGTAAAGTTAAGTATGTAGTTACAAGCACGCCCATTGATTATAAAATATAATAAAAATACATACATTACAGTCAACCGTAATCAAATTAACATCCCCTTGTCGGGCAACAAGAGAACCGAATTTTCGAACATTGCCCAGGCTTGTGATCACCAACGCGCATTTGACAAGCGTGGTGATTATGCCTGCATTGGGATAGGGCCGTTACATAACTTTTTTTACGGAATACTTTGAGCGGGACTCCAACTCTCGCTAGAGCGGTTTTTTTGGCAATTTTTATTTATGAAAAATATTTAAATATGACTATATGAATAGGGATGGAGTAATCACCTCAACCAACTGTTATGTTCAAATCAAGTTTTTACAATAAAGTTTACAATCGCATACCACAAGCATTCCATTTAATTTAAATCTAAATCAAAGTTTACCTAATAATGTCAACTCTAAACAGTTTTCTTATCAATCGAACGGCGATACAAGTCTCGAGAATGTGTTTAATTAAGTAAAATGGTTGTAAACGATCCAAAGCGTTTCGGAAACAGGGAAATTGGCATCCGATAGAAACTTGAAATGGCGTAACATAAAAAAGAAGTCACGTAACGCTACTTTAAAAAATCTGTTAAAGTCATAAATGTACAGTTATTTGACTTTCAGAAAAAAATAATATAAAAAAATACTTAGATGTAAAATTGGGATATAAGTTTAATATTATTACGGTTGGTCTACATCTCGGGATCCGGGTTCGATTCCCAGTTCAGACAAGAAGAGTTTAGCATTTGCAAACATTGCTCGGGATCGTGATCATTGCATTTGGCATTATGCCTGAACCCTTCATTGTCATAGTAACTTTTCAATGATAGAGGCCTGTAGGCGACGCACACATACTCATAATTGCATTTAAGTGGTTTTCTATTAAATGTGTACTTACCTCATAATAACTTGCTAGTAAATATATTGTAATTTTGGATTTTTAGTAGAAATTAATAAACATGCAGGTAGCTGTCAGTTTAGATTTTACTTGTAAATAAAAATGCGTATAAGTAACGAGCAAATTCTTATGAAAACCCCTGACAACCCCCACCTGCCATTTTGCTAGCTAGTATTTTTTTAATGCTTTTTTATTTATTTATAATTGGGACAACAACAGCTTAATACCGTAAATGTTACATGGGTTATGCACATGATGAGCCAATGATAGTTGACCACGACATTCTACAAGTACATTTGATAGGTGGTGGACATATCGTTCAAAAATTACAATATTGAATTTAAACAATTAAAGACACGAGTGCACAGTGCACACGACAGCAGACTAACACATCATGGATCGCCAAACCTCCCAACTAAAACTGTTTAACTGAGTTGTATGCAGGGCGTACAAGAGCACAGAACGGCTACCATACAGGATTAAAATAATTACTTATTTTATAGGAATTTCACAAAGTCATTAATCATTTTAACTCTTATCTAATAACTAATAAGCTATCATTGAAATTGCAGTAATGCGAAATAAAAATATATAGTAGCTTCCTAAAAGCCACCGCGACGACAGCTTCCGGTATGCTCTGGATCAAAAATCAGTATTCTGGTTTCTGTCCCCAATAAAGCCTTTGCTTAGCAGTGGGGTAATCACAGGCAATTACTTTTTACTTCATATCATCAGGTCATAAAACAACCACCAACACATTAATCCAAATGGACTGAACGCTCAATAAACTATCCCCCTTTAAACTATAAAACCGCAAATTATCTTCGCGCCGAACCGATTGATAAATTGGTTATTTTTATTTACGTCTCCTAAATTGACCGGCCACTTCTAAGAACACACTTCGGCTCTGATGTGGTGTAGAGCAGGGCTTAGACTGCGTTTACACTGTAGTATGTGTAAAGTAAAGTAACAGTCTATAATTATCACACTGCAGGGAAAAGGCCTCCATCATTGTATTCAATTTACCACAGCAATGGGTACTGGCATAATCATCACGCTTGCCAAATGCGGGTTGGTGATCACAATACCGAGCGATTTTTGAAAATTCGAAACTTTTTGTTGCCCGACCCGGGGATCGAACCTGGGACCCCGAAATCTTGGTCCGGTATTTAAACCACTAGACCAACGGGGCGTCAGAATGTGTAATGAAACATAAAGAGAACAAGAAAAATAAAAAATCATTTACGTACGAGTATTTCGGGTTACTGAGACCTATAGTAAAGTAACAGCTTTTAATCATTAAAGGCCTAAGGGGCCTCCATCATTGAATTCAAGATACCACAGCAATGATCACCACGCTTTCCGAATGCGAAACCTTGCTATGAATTAAGTGATACCCATAATATAGTAAAATGATTTAACTTTGGAAATTAAAAACATGGAAAGTAGTAAAATATCTTATAATCTAATAATGTTTCAAGTTTTATTAATCTTACATTGCAATAACAAAGTACCTACCGAATGCTCAATAAAATAAATATGTGATTGCAAAACTTCTTTTCCTCCCGATTGTACTTTCCTACCATCCTTACCCACCTACCTTAGAAATACAATTAGGGGATCAGTTGGCACCATAAAAATGTTAGAGGATCGGTTGGGAATTTAAATTGACGGAAGATCAGATGCAGGGGATCAGATAGGAATAAATTCTAAATATGGATTTTACAAGACGATAGACAGTCTAGATTAAAAACTCATGACAACCACTATCAGTATTTAACTGTATTCGACGGTGCTCTAGTTAACATAATAACTATTACAAAAAATCTATTAATACCTAAATTTTATATTAATTGACTATTATAATATATAAATACTTTAACTTTATGTTTGGCAGAGTGAAAGCACCCTTACTTAATGTGAGCTAGCGGGATACATCACCAGTTAGGATTTAGAGACTGTGGTGTGGAAATTATATTAATGACATGCTAAATATAATCAGGTAAAACTGGTCCAAGTTCACATAGAAGTCGCTGAAATATAACAGCGAATGTTGACTCTCAAGTTTATTCATATTGTTTTCTTAGAGCCGTGCAGATGCTTACTAAAAAGTGTAGCAGAAGATGTACCACATTATAGTGTAAAAAACGCTTTGAGAATTAATCTTAAGTAATTTTGCCGTCTAAGTTTCTTAGTTCAGATGGGGCGTAGTTACGATTGGCATTTATTAATGTTGTAGAAGCAAAAATTTGCATAAATTATTTTGATTTTTAGGGTTCCGTAGCTGAATGGCAAAAACGGAACCCTTATAGATTCGTCAAGTCTGTCTGTCTGTCTGTCTGTCCATCCGTATGTCACAGCCACTTTATTCTGAAAGTATTAGCATTACACAGTTGAAACTTGGTAGATAGGTGTATCCTGTTGACCACTTTACGTTTCTCATACAAAAAATTAAAAATAATGATATTTAAGGGGGGCTTCCCATACATAGATATAAAACTAAAAAAAATTTACTCTAACCTATGCGTTTGAGGTATTTATGGATAGGTCTTTTAAAATGATATAGAGGTTTCTCAAAAAATTTTTTCCAAAAGTCTAACGTTTGGAAGATAGACGCTTCCAAAGTGGTAAAATGAGTGTTGTAACTTTGTCCTTTATACAAACGCTATAAAAAACAAAGTTATTTTTGCAGTCAACAAAATATTGTGGTATTTTAGTAAAATTTGGTGGGTTCCGTACCGAGTCTCACTCGCACTTGGCCGGTTTTGTAGTTCTGTTTGTTTACTAACACGCATGAAAAAAGAGCCCTGCATCTCCATCATGGTACCGCTTCAGTGATAAACACCATAAAATTATGTCATTCGACTCTTAATAACTTATGCAACACTTTATGAAATCTCTGACTTCCATGATTTGTATTTTTTTGGTTGCTACTTAATTGCTTTCAAAGTATTCCAATTAACAAAGGTAAAGTTTTCTATTAGTTTTTATGATTAGTTACAATTAATATTAATACCGTAACACGATGCCTGTAAATACCTATCTATTTATTTGTCTCTGTCACATACATTAAGACTGTCTACTCATGACAGAAGAATTGATATTTATTTAAATATTTGAAATTTATTTCGAATGTTTATTTATTTAATCACCACCGCACAATTAAGAATTGAGTTGTGGATTAAGTCCTTTATTATCAGTATATAAACTTGAAAAATTTTGTCTCAGGCGGGACTCGAACCCGCATCTCCTCGCATGCCGGGCGGGCGCCATACCATTAGGCCACCGAGACACTGCGACACGGCGCGAATTTTTACGGTGGCCTAATGGAATGGCGCCCGCCCGGTATGCGAGGAGATGCGGGTTCGAGTCCCGCATGAGACAACATTTTTCAAGTTTATATACTGATATTATAGGTGCAATTAAGTTGCTAAAATATCAAATAAAGTCCTTTATTCCTAAAGTGAACGAATTAATTTATTTTATTAATAATCTTGGCTCTGACGCTGCCGCGTACCTACACCAAAATCTGATCAATATGAATCACGCAAAACAGCGATCGACACAAAAACTACACGACATATGACTGCGATTAGTGATAATGCCCATACATAAATTACTACCGGTTTGGGAACTGTGATTTGTATGGTCTGATACGTATTAGACGAGATAGGCAATCATCATTATTTATAAATGTAGGAGTTAAACTTTATAAATTTTTTAATATGAAATAAACAATTTTTGTTGTTATTAATTAACTTTTATAGCGAAAACGAGACTTTACTTAAGAACTATAAACAAAATAAAAAGTGGGAAAATAATCGGCAATTTCATACTTTAACCCGTATTATTCAGCGTAAAAAAGAATATAATTTCCTGAAAAGGACTCGACAGAAACGATCAAAAATACTCGTAGCTTTTTGTCAAGTCGAGCGAGGGATTAATTTTGTAATGAATACCTACATAACCCTTCTGATTATAAAAGCGAACCGGAACCAGGCTAGTTTGGGTTACCTTTTATTGAGTCATGAATACAGGATGAAATTTTAACCACTTTCCAAAATTTTTATAGGCGTTCAGTATCATATTTAGAGCCTATTTATGAAGTAAAAAATGTAAATCAAGTTGTCACCCAAAAATATTTTTCACGATATAGTTTTCAATTTTTACGGTCCTAGACCTGTTAAGGTATAAAGGGAAAATCAAAAACTTATGAATAGTATCGTAATGAATGAATGAGATGCGCAACGCGTAAAAAAAGTGTTGCTAGGCGGCCGTATCAAAAATTTTAGATTTTTGGCGGACTTTTTCTAAGTGGTTTATCTTGACATTTTTGCACTGGGCTATACCGAAAGAAAAAATACGTCATTTGTTTTTTGTCTCGTAGATTGATAAATTATAATTTGGAAGGTGGTTAAAATTTCACCCTGTATATTAAGAAATTTTAATGTTAATGTTCTTGGTGGATGATGTTTTATTTCAAACCAATGCATTTTTTGTTGTAATGCAACATTTTGGGGGCTGTAATATGGCTGCGGTAATAACTTATTATCAGCAGAGGTCGGAATTAGGTAGAGTCATTTACGTACATTCATCGAAATGTTGATATTAATATACTATAATAAAATATCTTTCTGTGATTCATAATGGATAATCACGAATGGCCAACAAAATTGAAAACAAATAATAATAACAACCGTGCAATGGGTTAAATTGAGTAAAACAAAATAACTTTTTAATTAGTAAATAATTTAATCCCGAGATTTGAGTCATATCCACTGTATTATTTTGCTGAATGAAATCAGTGTAAGTACACGAATAACTTTACCTTATTCCTATATCTGCTTATCAGTTGTATTTTGTATGAAGTTACGTGACGCATGCGATAGATGGTGCTATCAGTTGGTTAACATTTCTACTTATGTTGTTAAGTACACATTACAAGCATGGACGTATTTTGTACGTCCATGATTACAAGTTTTTCTCTAAACTCTATTTCTTTACCCACGCAGATGAATACTGTTTTAACTGTTTTAAAAAAACTTAATTTAATTAATTATTAAATATTGGGTCTTATCTCATATAAATGACAAAAAAAATAAAAGTTACTTAAATATACCTTTCTATGGTGTGCGCTGTGAACCTATTAATTAATATATTTAGGTTTTACTAATTAATGTAGTATCATACAGAAGCATACTCGTTTACTAATTTTGAGAATTTTCTCTACACTGCTAAATGTCAAACAGCCATTAAAATAATACATCATTAGAAGGCCATTATCATAGTAATGAAGATATCAGTATAGTTTCTGTCAGGCGCCGCCCCCGCGCATGCGGCTATCTCAGAGATTAATACGACAGATGCGACACCTCTTTGATATTGTAATAGAACAAATTAGTTTATGATAAAAGAATGTTATTACATCAAATGGAATTGAAGTATTAACTAAAATACTTTATATTATGTTATTTTAAGCAATTAAATTGCAATTATAATATCAGTATTTAAACTTGAAAAATTATGTCTCAGGCGGGACTCGAACCCGCATCTCCTCGCTTGCCGGGCGCGGCAAAATTAAGACTTTTTTTTTAAATTTAGACCACCAACAACAGTTTACATAGATGCAGTACATAAAAATGAAATAATAATTAAAATAGCTTAATGTAACTGTTAATCACAGGTTAGTTCCACTTGCAAAACTTCCTATAACGAAGTCAATAATAAGAATAGCCAAATCTCTTCAACCTGTACCTGTTAATTACATAAAAAGAAATACCATCACAAGATACTATGTTTTAGTTGAAAGAATGAAAAAATACATACACGGTAGAGTAAATGCAGGCACACAAAAATATTAACATGCAAATTCAGTAAGAAAAAAAAGATGATTACAGTAATGCTAAAAAGGTATCCCATTCAACATTTCTTGTGACAACTTAAGGCGTGCCACGAGAGTGAAGAATGTCTTCTGCGGGAGCTAGATGGTAAATAAAACTAAATTATACACAATAAATAAAACGCAAAAGTAAAGAAATAGCTCTAGAAGGAATACCATCCACATAACATATTTTAATGAAAATTTTAATTTTAATACCAGGAACTTCAGTTTTATTTCTGCAAATAGGCCCATGGAGACGCTTTTACTCGTCCCAATATTTAAACCTACCACTTCTTCGGGACAAGTGTGGGCTAGTGTAGTAAGCTAGTATGTTTACAAAAGATATAATATGCCAGTGTGAGCTAGGACAACTTAAAGCCATAAGTTACTATGATTTTATACACACAACATGAGTAAAACAAAATCACTTAAAAATAAAATATTCTCGGTCAGGAATCACAGATACAAAAAAGTGTTATATGAAGCCACCATCTAGTGATTTTATAAAAAAAAAGACGTTTAACATTCGGAGACTGCCGCGGTAAAGCTACGAGTATTGCATAGCATTTTTTATCAACTTATACAATTATAAAATTTAAAAGTATCACCGCTGTGCCGGTCGGAGTGGGGGGTGTCAGGTTACTTTCATTACGGAATATCTGGATTCAGTCTCCACGCTCAATGTCCGCGATAGAAGCTATGCAATAGCTTAAAAACAGTCAGGTAAAGGTGCAAAAATACTAAAAATCAATTCACGCTTGCATACCGTTTATGCATAAACAAGGATACGGAAATGCCTTCCCTATGGCACTGATCCATTAAAATGTAACCAAACATACACCCCAGCCAAATAAGGTGTTGTTGATGAGAAACACGATATTGCCCCAAATTAAGTAACCAATTAAAAATTGCGCCATTTAAATTAATTTAGTCTTTAACTTAAACAGAAGCGATTTTGGACTAATTGGTGGTTTATTTTCGATGTTGGCATTACGTAAATATGATAGAGACTGCGGTCTTTATCTCAATGGAACTTCAAACCGATTCTGGTAACAGAAATTGAAGTATGACGACATAATTGTAAGACATTCAAACATTTATAAAACCACAAATAACGATTCTTTGATTGAAACATTTGGCTTCCTAACATCAGAACATTGTTTGTCGGATGTAAAATGGGTTTTGCTAAAGCAGATTTTTGCCATAACCGCAGTGTGCCCAATGGAGGAAAGACGATGGCACGCATGTTCTTATGGCCGTTATCCCTGAATTGCCTCTTACGACATCCACAAGACGATTAATTTTTATTTTACTACTAGCTTACCCCGCGAATTTTGTATCGCCTTAGAATAATATAATTGGATTTTGACGTAAGACGTCACTTAATATCATTGGCATCAAATATGGCGTTTACCTTACCATGTTACTCAGAAAATAATTGAGATGTAAGCTATCCTATCTTTTAAGTTGGATCAAACTGCACACGGTGTGCAGATTTGATTAAAATTGGTTAAGTTGTTTAGGAGTCCATCGCGTACAAACAACGTGACACGTAATTTATATATATGAAGATTATAAAGCTGAAGAGTTTGTTTGTTTGTTTGAACACGCTAATCTCAGGAATTACTGGTTCGATTTTAAAAAATATTTTTGCTTTGGATAGTCCATTTATCAAGGAAGGCTTTAGGCTATATAACATCACGCTGCGACGAATAGGAGATAATGGTCAATCGATAAGCGGTTGGCTTGAGTCCCACAAAGCAGTCGAAGTCCTTATTATAGGAATTGTATTTTCAGTTACTATCCTTTTACTTAATGAAGTCGTGGTTTTGCCCAAAACCGCGAGCACTGTCCACCGACCACGCACGCTCACGAAATTTATTTTATGACCCATAAACGTTGATTGGCTTTTAATTAGTGCTCCAAACGGATTGTTTATGCCTTTATGGTGATCTGACTGATTTAATTGGGTGGCGTAACAGTCCAAATACAATGTTATAAATATTAGTCTGACAATATTAGTGTGCCAACAAGATGGTGTATCAGAAATGTAAGTGATTTTAGTGTGTGTTTGGGATTTTGTTTCACATCAGTAGCATCAAACAGCCAATATTATTTTACTGTTGGACACAGGCTTCTTTAAAAAGATTTTTGTTTTCATAATCGCATCGATTGGCAGCTGGGTTTAGCGATCGCAGTTAAGTCTTTGATGAAGAGAATACGCCCGTCTACTTATGGTAGAATTATTTCATACGCTTCATACAACTTCGTCAGAAGGACCGGGATATACTGACTCGAGACAGTCAGGATTTCGAGTATCCTCAACTCCTAGTGCTCACGACAACACTCTTGCTGAGGTATGCGAACCATTACTCTTAATGCTTTTTTATACAGGGTGAAATTTTAACCCCTTTCCAAATTTTTGTATATCAATCTACGAGACAAAAAACAGATGACGTATTTTTTCTTTTGGTATAGCCCAGTACAAAAATGTCAAGAAAAAGCACCTAGAAAAAGTCCGCGAAAAATCTAAAATGTTGGTTATGGCCTCCTCGCAACACACTTTTTACACCGTGCGCATCTCATTCATTCATTCATTCATGCATTCATTAATTCATTACGAAACTATTCTTGTTGTTGACTTTTGAGAGGCTTAGGATCGTAAAAAGCAAAAGGCTCCAATCAGCTAATGAATGTTCATTGAACAAACTAAAACTAACTTAACTTTATTAGAAACCACAACAAAAACAATTACAAATACAGTATGGAACAGTATGAAAAACAAAAACATTACCATAACCTACAAGTGTTCATTTTAAAACGAAGACTTGAGTTACTTATTTCTCTTACATCTTTTAATCCTCTCCTAGCTCCATAGGCAATACATTCCTATGTAGTAAACCTTTTACCGAATTCACAATACATTGAACAACACAATACATCTAAAACACGCACATTTGGGTTGGTATTTGCACATAAGCTATCTAAAACTCACATTAAATGTTTTTTCACATTCACGATACCATAATAATTAAAACTATGAATAAACTAAAATAATTATGCACTTGCAATAAATTAGACTGACAGCTGCGTTTTTTGTTTGTTTATTGCTCCTTTCAGAACCAGGCAGCTAAGGTCTGAGACCGCATGCTGCCATGGCATTAGTGCGAATTCGATCATTCTTAACAAATACATAAAATATCATAAACACTTACTTACACTTAATAACTTAACCTAACCTAACCCTAAACTAACCTAACTTATCGAAATTTATGGGTGATTTATACGATACTTTGACTCAGTGAGTACTTTTTGAAAGGTATTGTATCGAATAAATTAAAAAAAACACACTATAAATTTAGCACATTGCTCTTTTTTATGGCATTGCAAATTGACATTGAATTCCTGTGTGCTAAATGTATCAAAACATTATAAACAGTGCAAAATCGTACATTCACTTCAACCGTCTTATTCTTTCCTTCTTTACTAGTAATCAATCACTAGCTTGTTCATTATTGTGTTACTAGACTGACCGGTGGTACCTATCTGGATATTATGTTGCCTAATGTTGTGGCGAACTTTATGGACGATGTGCCTTTATTGAACTATCGTGATTTTTATTACCAACATGATGGTGCACCCCCGCATTACGCCGCCTCCGTACGAGACTATTTAAGTTCTGAATACGGTGACCGCTGGATCGGTCGCGGGGGTCCCGTCGCGTGGCCGCCGCGATCACCTGATCTGACACCCTGCGACTTCTTTTTGTGGGGTGAGATAAAGCGACGCGTGTATGTAGAAGAAGCCCAAAGCCTCGAGGCATTAAAAGCTCAGATAGTGTTAGCTTTTAATGAAGTGAAAAATGAAAATGTAGTTCTCAACAAACTTAAAGAAAATATTCAAAAACGTGCAAGATTATGTTTGGAGAGATACGGTCTGCATTTCGAACAGTTTTTAAAATACTAGTAATGTTTCTTTTCTTTTAATTAATTAATAGTTTCAACCAGTAACCAACCAAACCAGTTTAAGTAAGTGTTTATGATATTTTATAATTAAGAATGATTAAATTCACACTAATGACATGGCAGCATAGTCTCAGACCTTAGCCGGTTTCGAAAGGATCGAAAAACAACAAGGACTGTAAAGAATTGACAGGTCAGATGGCTGCATTTTGTGAAATTAAGTTCTTGCATCATTGTTGTTCTGAATACAAAATAATTAATGTGGGTTTTAATCATAGTTTTAATAGTGAATACGTGAAAAACATTTAATGAGAGTTTGAGAAAGCTTATGGGCAAATACCAAGCCAAGAGTGTAACTCGAAAGACAAGTTTGGTGATTCCTACATGTTGTTAACCTAAAATGTGCGTGTTTCAATTTTATTATGAATTCGGCAAAAGTTTTACTACATAAGTAGGAATGGATTACTTAAGGGAGCTAGGAGAGGATTAAAAGAGGTAAGATAAATAAAGTACTCTAGTGTTTAAAACGAATTCGTTTTACAATGCAATGTTTACGTTCAAGGTTGTAGGACGACCACTTTTAATTAGAATTTTTTTTGCGAAAAATATTTCAAGGTCAAAACTTGACCTACATTTTTTATTTCGGAAATGGGCTCTAAACACGATATTTAACTCATATAAAAAATTCCGAAAGTACATAAAATTTCATCCTGTATAAGACGAGTGCCTTGTGTATATTGTATTTCCAGTCCAGAATAATTATAGCACAAGCGTGATTCGATTCTCAATATACCATTTTAATACTCGTAAACAACCTCATCACGAAAACTACGAAGCACCTAGCAAACAGAGCTGCCCTTCATCATCATCAGCCTATCGGAGTTCAGTGCTGGACATAGGCCTCTCCAGTTGCACGCCACTTAGGTCGATCCTCGGCTTCTCGCATCCAGCTCCTGCCAGCCATATTGCGCAAATCATCACTCCACCCGGCTTCAGGGCGACCTACACTACGTTTGCAGAGACGCGGTCTCCACTCAAGAACTCGATTACCCCAGCGGTTGTCAGTTCTGCGGCTTATATGGCCAGCCCATACATGGCTGCCCTTACATTATCTTAAATATGATTCGTCCCTGCGCTTGTGGCTGTGATCACGGATGTGTCAGCCGGCACATCGACCGCTGTTGTCACGGATTTTCGTTCGGTAGCCATGCGGCGCTAGTGTCGATCAGTATTAAAAGAGAATACCAATCGTGCGTTCATTTCTGTGACAGCAGCAGTAACCAGAGCTGTTATGACATTAGCACTAAGAGAATGGCACTGCTGATTTTGCTATCTAACTATTTCCATAATCTCACGTTTCCACTTCATAGAGCTGTCAATGTGCTGTGTTTGTTAAGCTTCTTACTAATTATCTCACTGACCGCACACAACGCGTAAAAATTGATACTAATATCGTCAGTGACGACATTCCAACAACAAATTACGGAGTACCACAGGGCAGCGTCCTTGGCCCTACTTTATTTCTCATGTTTATCAACGACCTAACAAATATTAAATTGGACCGTGGTAGAATCATCTCATATGCAGATGATACTGCGCTTCTATTCGAAGATAACAACTGGCCAACGGTATTCCGTAGAGCCGAATTAGGTCTGCATAAAGTCGTCAAGTGGTTGAATGTAAATTTACTCACTTTAAATACAAGTAAATCAAATTACATACCCTTCTCTATTAATGAGTCCACACAACCAGCGAACGATTTAAGTTTAACTGCCCATTCATGTGAAATAGAGAGTATGAGTAGGAAGGATTGTAGCTGTGATAAAATTGAAAAAGTCGCTTCTATTAAATACCTAGGCGTGACGCTTGACAAAACCCTATCTTGGTATCCCCACATAACTTCAGTCGCCAATCGAGCCAGAAAACTGATTTGGCTATTTAAGCACCTAAGGAATATCTGTGATAGGAAACTAATAATGCACATTTATATAACTCTTGTCCAATCCATCTTGTTATATTGTGTCTCAATCTGGGGAGGTACCTATAAGACTCACTTCATGAGCATTGAGCGAGCACAGAGGTATTCTAAAAATTATATTAAAAAAGAAAAAAATACATAGCACTACCAAGTTATATAGAGAAGCAGATGTATTGACTGTCAGACAGTTGTATATATTACAATGTATTCTTACAGTTCACAAAGATAATCCCATAAATCCAGCTATAATGAAGAAGCGAAAACCATACTCTGTTATAAAACAACCAACTGTCAGAACAGCTTTTGCCAGACATCAATTCTCAGCCCAGGCAATCGCAGTTTATAATAAAATAAATAGGCTTCTTTTTATTTACAAAATGTCCTTCAGTCAGTGTAAACAGAAAATAACAAGCTGGTTAAAGCAACTAAATTATGATGAAACTGAGGGCCTGTTACTACGTCAGTAAGTGAGTAATAAAGCACCCAAACACAAACCTTCATTTATTCACTCGTACACACACACACACACACTCACACACACACACACACACACACGCACACACACACGGAAACACTTTCACACACACACACACACACACACACGCGCGCGCACGGACACACTTTCACAGACACACAAGCCCTCAATCCTATGTATAAAATGAGCAATACACCATCATTTTATTTATTTTTATTATTTTTACTTTAAACCAAAATTATATAATTTTTTACCTTTTATTAACGTTGTAATGTATACGAAAGAGCGGGCTTCTCCTAATACAGGTTTTTCCCATAAACTTAAAAGGAGACTCCCAACCCATGTAATACGTTTTATTCAAAAATAAAGAATATTTTTTTTTTTTTTTTTTTGATGTGCATAAAACAAAAAAGGGTGGTACTATAATTACTAAGCCTGCACCAAACGAAACGTATTTTTTCGTTTGCTGTTATTGAGTCAAAGTAATATGTTCAGGGCACTCCTCAGATGTGTGGTTTTTGCATTAGGTCTTATTGTTGTAGAAGACCTTGGGTGTAACCATTATTCGTGAACGTTAAACAATAGCTAATCAATTTAGATTTAAGTCAACGCTTTTTGTTACCGACGAAAAAAAGAGATACTTAATTTGATACGTAATACAGGTAGATTTTGGACTTAGAAACCAACTTTAAAAAAGGAGGAGGTTTTCAATTCTACTGTTTTTTTGAAGTGAAAACTTCTTTAGCGGCGCTGAGCACTTTTTGTTGGATGGGTAAAAACTTCCAAACTCGCGTCAGGGTCACGTGATGCTGATCGAAAAAGCGTAAGATCGAGGGGAAGGGAGAGGAACTAGTATCTCCCACTCTTTCTACCGTGCCTGAGTGTGCTGTTTTCTATTATTTTTGAAGTGAAACTTCTTTATCGGCGTTGGAAAAAATTTACCGTCACGTTTTGCGTCAAATTTTCGTCACATTTTTCGGTTACGCGCCATCTTTTTCTTGCCCCTACCACGGTTGGTTCAGACGATAGCAAAAAGGTAAAGTGAAATAATATTTAACCAATTTAACCAATTTAACCAATTTAACCAATTTAACCAATTTAACCAATTTAACCAATGTAACCAATTTAACCAATTTAACCAATTTAACCAATGTAACCAATTTAACCAATTTAACCAATTTAACCAATTTAACCAATTTAACTAATTTAACCAATTTCTGGAAAGTTGCGTCAAATTTTTGTCACATTTTTCGGTTACGCGCCATCTTTTTCTTGCCCCTACCACGGTTGGTTCAGACGATAGCAAAAAGGTAAAGTGAAATAATATTTAACCAATTTAACCAATTTAACCAATTTAACCAATTTAACCAATTTAACCAATTTAACCAATTTAACCAACTTAACCAACTTAACCAACTTAACCAACTTAACCAACTTAACCAACTTAACCAACTGAACCAACTTAACCAATTTAACCAATTTAACCAATTTAACCAATTTAACCAATTTAACCAATTTAACCAATGTAACCAATTTAACCAATTTAACCAATTTAACCAATTTAACCAATTTAACCAATTTAACCAATTTAACCAATTTAACCAATTTAACTAATTTAACCAATTTCTGGAAAGTTGCATGTAGATCATTTTTCGAAAAATAAGGCCATAAAGAAGTTTCACTTCTTACGTGTGTACACTAGTACACGCACAACTTTTTTTTTAGGTATGTTTCTAACCTCAGAACTTTCGACTGGTTGAACGGATTTTGATGAAATGAAATGAAATATTTATTCGCATAAAATATGGTACAGACAGGTGTTAAGAACAATTTAATCAACATATTTTACCAAATCTTGGCAACATTTTTATAATATTTGTCTAATGATTGATGATTCTTCAACTCAATCAACTCACGAGATGATTATACCCATTCTATTTGGCTCGGCAACAACTTGAAACTGTTCAGTTGTTAGTAGTTAAAATAATGTTGTACCTAAGAAGATAAATAGATTTTAGAATAAAAATGTTATTTTATATTGTAAATATTATATCAGCTATTAATATTAGAGTTAAAAAATACACCCTAAGGGTATACAATATGATCTCTAGTGTATATAAATGTCAGCTGATCCTATTTGATTACAAAAACCACTATATAAGGGTCAAATAATACTTTTAAAAAAATCAAATATCTTTTTTATACACACTTTTTTCGTCACATTATTCGCAATGCTCCCATATAAGGTTAACCTGTGCTATGAGAGGCTTCTCTCACTTTTCATCATCATCATCATCCATCACCAGCCTGTATCCAGTGCTGGACACGGGTCAATCCAAAAGCAGGATTTTTCCATAAACACGACGCTTTTTTGGGGTGGTGGGGTCTACCCTGGGCAACGGCTTCTTTGGTTCTCTAACCAATGATGACGGCTAGCAGACCCCTCTGCGGTGGTAGGCTTCGTAAGAGGCCGCCTGGAAGCTACCACCCTCCTGCCAGAGTCCAGCGCCAAACAGTACCTCTGTGTTCCGCTGGTGTGTGGGAGAACCAGCACCTCTGGGTAAGCTCGCTCTATCTTAGGCTTCTTCTCAACAGTATAGTTAAGTATGTAGTCAAGAGCGACTTGACCCTTATTTATAAAAAAAAAACGCTTGGAAGGCTGGTTGGCGTATGCAGTTAGGGCTTTTTTATTGTTACGCGGGTATACATGCGGGTGGCGCGCATTTCGAGTACTTTGCTAGCTTTATTCGATAGATCACTCGTGCCCAGTATCATCTATCAAATATAGCCTGCAATGTAGGTGAAATGCGTGCCTCCCGCGTGACAATAAGAGAGCCTTTAGGAGACAGAGATAGGCAGGTGGAGAAAAGACGCCGCTGCTTCTTTTTTTCTAGCAGTACTCCTTTAGCCACCTCTTGCACCCATAGAAAGAGAAGGAGTGGTGCTAGTCTTTAAATGTACCGACATCACACGACTAATAACAATAGGTTATTCTCTATCTGAATTTTCATCTTATGGGGACTACTTAAGCTATGTTCTACCCCCAATTGATTTAATTTTATTACTTCTAAACAAAATCAATTCTCAAAAAAACTAAAACAGTATCATTTTAGCAAATTACCTCTACTTTTTAGGGTTCCGTACCCAAAGGGTAAAAACGGGACCCTATTACTAAGACTTCGCTGTCTGTCCGTCTGTCCGCCTGTCTGTCTGTCTGTCTGTCTGTCTGTCTGTCTGTCTGTCTGTCTGTCTGTCTGTCCGTCTGTCCGTCTGTCCGTCGCTCTGTCACCAGGCTGTATCTCAACAGCCACGATAGCTAGACAGTTGAAATTTCCACAAATTGTGTATTTCTGTTACCGCTATAACAAAAAATACTAAAAACAAAATAAACTAAATATTTAAGGGGGGCTCCCATACAAAAAACCGGTTTTTTTGCCGTTTTGGTACAGAACCCTTCGTGCGCGAGTCCGACTCGCACTTGGCCGGTTTTATTGGCCTTTTTGGTACGGAACCCTTCGTGCGCGAGTCCGACTCGCACTTGGCCGGTTATTATTGAATCACAGTGAACTTTTCATTTAGTTTTTTATAGCTTTAATGCCAGAGTGAAAAGCAAGTAACAGTGATTCAATAAATGCAAGAGGTAAATTGCTAAGATAACTGTTATATTCTTTTGAAAATTGATTTTGTTTAGAAGTAATAAAAGTCCCCTTAAACATTATAAACCCATTCTGATAAAACCCACAAATCATAAATACAAACCGTAGGTACTCTGTATATTTACGAAGTATGCCTATTTGTACGTAGACACCCAAATCTGTTTAAGATGGCTTGTGAGATTTATCCGCGTAATACACGAATCCCGAATAGACTTGTATTGGAAGGTGCTCCCTGACTGGCCAAATACGGCAAAAGTTGCTTGATTATGACTATCAACATATTTAATAAAATACCGAATGACATTAAAATGCTGACAATGAAAAAATTTAAGAATAAATTATTTAAATGGCTAAGTTGTGCAACGCACAATTTCTACAGTGTAAAGGAGTTTTATGACTTAAAAGAGTAATGTTAAAATATGGTTCTTGCATTCCTTAATTATTGCATGCTATTTATAATTTGGCAAAACATTAATGTTCTATAATTTCTATAACATCTACATCATGTACCGTGTTTTATGCAATTTAATAATAAATCTTAATCTTAATCTTAACGGAAATATACATATGTTAATAAACTCAGAACCAAAACCAAGGCTATTCACGAGCTTAAATTACTAGAAAGCTCATGAAAACAGTTTTATGGTAAAATTGCTTTAGCAAATAAAAAATAATTGGTCAATCATGTAATTTGCACGAACAGGTGTAAAATTAATTTTGCCGGACGAGGTGATAGCTTTTCACGCTTTATAGCAAAGCAGTAAAGTTTAAAACCCGTTACTATATATTTTTATAATAAATACATGACAACAGCTGGTGAATATATGACGATGACGACTTACAATTGGGTGAATGTTTCACGCTTTTTATCGGTTTAATTTATGAATAAATAGCTCTTCGCCCGCGGCTCTGCCTGCGTGTACTAATATACAGGGTGTAAAAAAACTAAACGCAGACCCTGAAGTTACGCAATCTGAAAAGCAAACCAAGCCATATTACAAAATATTATAGCTGGGAAATGATTTTTATTTATGGGGCTCAAAAAAATATTATAATTCGTAGCGCGCAATGTATAGCAGCCGTAGCGTAGGCCGCTGCGCTGGAGATGGCTGCTAAGTTCAAAAGTCGTCCGCGCTGAGCCGTACATTGCTTATTGTAATTAATAAAGCCTTATTGTGAACGAAATAATAAAAACAACCACTGTGTTTGTATGAAGAATAGTTTTTAAGTATCTTTTGGCAACAGTTTTTGTAATAAAATGGAAAACAAAATTGTGACTTTGACCCTCAATATCTTTGGCACCAGCTGTTTCCCAGGTATGGTCCTAAATAGAAAAGTGATCCTAATGATGGGGACAATACGTGGTTTTCGGATCTGCGTTTGGTTTTTTTACACCCGTTATATCGCACAGTCAGAAACCTGTGACTAGCTATAGCATATAGAAATATAAATTAGGTAGGCTTAATACATTCGTGTCTGGAAAATCATAGAAATACTCATACAAAATTTTAACGCAATCGGTCAAAGGCCTGCATCATTGAATTCAAATTACAAACACGAGCAATGTTCGAAAATTCAAAACTTTGATGCCCGACCCGGGAACCGAACCCGAGACCCCGAGATCTTGACCCGGTATTTAGTTAAACCACTAGACCAACGAGATGTTCAATCAGTATAATATAATAATATATATATCATAAAACTAAAACTAAACACTATACGAATATGCTGTGACTTGCGTGAGGGATGTATGCGGATTAGATTATTGAAATTGAGTCTAATTTGAAATAACATATTTTGTTTGCTAAATGATATGTTACTTACCAACAAGTTTAGATCAAACCGACAACCAAAGTGATTTTGGACGCCATAGCCGCCGCCGGCGCGGGCGCATCTAATTAATAAAATCGTGACGTCACGATCGAAGCAACTTTTCGGTTACACTAACGGGAGCTTAAACGGACAGCTTTTTCTCACAATACATTTGGGGATCAACAAACAAGTTCTTTAGACCGTAACAAACTTTAATTGAAAATTAAATGCACTTCGAAATAATTTTTTGTAAGGTAATTTAAAAAAACGAATTTTACAGTGCATCATTATAGTTAAGTGCTTGTTTGGCTCCGACTACAATTTTAATTTCATGATATTTACGGTAATTATCACAATTTGTTATCATTTCATAATATTCATTGTTTTAAGTTTTTACTGTATTAAGGACATAATTTTATTTGGTACTTAAAATGAACTGACACAGTTTATATACAACTATAATCTAAAGACTAAAAGCTATCATTCTGCATAACTTTAAGATTTTTCAGGTTTTTTTTTTATTTGCTGCTATCTCTAATGATGTCGCTATAAATGAGCCTAAAACATATTTTTATTTTAAGTGTCTCAATAAAAAACGGAGGTCTTTTAATTAATAAATCAGGCATCAAAGGGTTCGTAAAACTATATTATTTTACCTAGTTTAAATCAGTTCCCTGTTTAGCCGTAGTACCAAGCTCCATAGTAAAAAAAATATGTCCTTTTGTATCTATCACTACTGCTCTTTTTTTAAAGTAGGTAAGGATGAGATAACAGATAATTGTTTAAGAAGTTGCAGAAACAGGGATTATTCGTTTTTTCAAAAATAATGTAATCTCTATAAAATAATGTCTAAAACATTTATGAACTAATATGATTCTATACAGTCATATTATTTTATTTCATCTTAAAGTAGAGCATTAAATAGTGGCACTAATTACCGGATATTATGATTGCTTTGACTTAATAAGGCTTGTTTCTTTATTACTACTTAAGTGTCAAAATTTTCTCGTTTAATTTAATAATATCTTTAATCAATTTAAAATTATCGTGTGGCCAGGAGGGTGCCACTCCGCAGTTTAGGTATGTTCGTGTGGCGCGCCTCCCGGGGAGGAGTATGGCATTGGTTTGTCGCTCGGCTGTGATTATTTACTGTGTTTTTTGCAACGATGAACGACTTCTATCTAAACATTATGTAGTTTATTTAAATTAAGTAATACACGCAGCTAACTTTATTGATTTGCTTTAATATTTATCTTTATCGCTGAATAACTAATTGTAGTCGGCAAGTGGAAACTCGTGTGATGTTGCTATCCAAATAAGTTTCATTTTCACAAGAAAATCCTAATATTTTGACCTACCACTGATTCGAGCCAATGGGGACTACCGTTTCTTTGCTCACCAGTTGGCGCCGCTGTAGACTGAGGTCCGGAGCTATAGCTGTCAAAGGCGATTGGCGCCGAAACAAAGTGTTATATCTTGAATCTAATTAAGGTTTATTATTTATAAATAACTATCTTGATATCAACAAACTAACTTCTGAAATAGTTGCTCTTGAGGCCGCCTATTTTTTCACTTTTTCTTAATTCCGCTTTTAAAGCGTTCACATTAATCGCCAAATAATCCATATTTGCGATATTTTACGAAGGAGATCACTTTGCAGCAGGTAAAGTAAAGAAATTATAATTTATGCAACAAAATCCGCTAAAACCAGTGAAAAGTGAATGATATTGGACCTCACGCGACACTAGCGCCTCTAGTGGCAAATTCACTAGCGTTAGCCCCATTGGAGCTGCTGCTAAAGCTTTCAAAGTCAAGTTTCCTTCACAAACTAATTACTACATTTTTTTAAATATTAATAAGTAAATGCACACAACATCACAAACATTGCTCCTATCCCAAACTAAATAACTATTTAAAGCATTCTTTTGTGGAAATCAGATAGAACGAAGGTATCAAAATCACCCAAGCCAAAGAAAGAGTAGAAAAACACTCTTTTCCTACATTGTCCCATCTGAATAACGGTCCCGGGACCTCGGAGCAGACGACACGTTGAAAACTACTGTGTATGCTACTCCACAAATTCACCAAAACCATAGGGAAAGAAATTTTCCCTATGCCAACACTTAACATTGCCGAGACCGGTCGGGTACCACGCGTGACTCATAGACTAGCATAGTAGCGATTTATAATCTGCTGCTAACGAGCAGCCATAAAACGCAATAAAACTTTACAGTATTATAACACCCGGTATATCGTAGGCTAAATTTGTTAACGGTTGTAATCCATTGTCAATTTACGAGTTTCTAATTAAATAGTTTATTGGTGATGTAAATGATTTCGCGCTGGGCGTAGAGCAATATATCTATTGTCTGGTGTTCGGTTTTCTATTACAAAAAAAAAGTAATATAATAATCTGTTACAAAGTTTAAGCAAAATAGTTATTACAATTATAAAACGAAAATCAGATACGCATATGAACTACAAAATAACAACAACTATTCGCAGTAAATTAATTAAAACTGTTTTTTAAGCAAATAAATTGCTGGTATAACAATAACAATAACAATAACAAAAGACTTTATTTTCTTCACAATCTTTAACGTAATAACTAATTATAAAATTAGCATGCTTAAAACAATATAAGATTGTGAAAGACTGGCGACCGAACTAGGACAGCCTGTATTCCAGAGCGCCAGCACTCTCCTCACTAGATGTGGTCAAGATGCACATGCAAGGAGCAAAAGCTGCTATCTGCTTTGATCTAGGTATACGATATATTTTTTATTTTGAGGCTAGCAAACTCGGTGATTATACCTGTACCTTTTTTTCCTTTTATTAATTTAGGGACTTTTACAGAGTATTTCAGCCCCATCGTAACCTAATCCTAAATTAACTAATCAGTACCTAAACTACAACTTAAATACCTTACCTGTACCTTATGTGGAGTGATTATAGCCGTTAAAAGCAACTGTAAGTACTAGGTAAAAGTACCTCTTATATCCCTCTATATATCTATAACTAGCAGCCCGTCCCGGCTTCGCACGGGGTAGACAATTATATATTTTAAAAAATCCCACAGTTATATTTGTATGTAAGTCTATTTATATTCAATTTCTTTGATGGTTTAAGTGGCGGGCACTTAAATAAGTAATATTTACATAGGATATTATATACATTTTTACTATGGTTTTTTTAAGTAATTAGAATAAAAGCAGAGTCGAATAAAATATATACAGTCTAAATTAAACGTTGACAACTTTCAACTAAAAATGTATCTACCTATACATCTAGGTATTTCAAAGAAATTTTTGTTCGTGTCGATAGAAACTTGCCTATCATTATTTAGTATTTTCCTTACAAATATTTTTTTATTGGTTTTGTTGTTTTGTGCTTATTACTTTGTTTTTTTATATTTTTTTTGTGTTTTTTTTGTTTTTTATTTTTTATTAAAAAAGGGTTTGTCATTAATCATTTTCATTCTTATTATTACTTAATAATTTACATTTTTATTATTTTTTATTTTACAGGTTTACTTTTACATTATGTACAGATATAATATTAAGGTAGATTTACGTTTTTTACTTTTATATTTGTCAGTTTTTATCTTAAAGCTTCACTGTAAACTACGTTGGCAGTGGTATTTGTAGATGGCAACAAAATATATTGATTTTCAGGAGATCCCACTCCAGAAAGGGCAACATATAGTTGTCCATGAGAAAAGCATTATTTTCTTAGGTCGATGCCAACCATCGAAAATGTTTGACCCTGGGACTTATTTATTGTGAGGGCAAATGATGTTTTTAGAGGAAACTGTAACCTCTTAAAAGATATAGGCAAGTCCGTAGGAATCATGGGGATCCGCGGTATGTGGGCGAGCTGTCCGGCCGCGGCCCCGGTGATTATAGTGGCTACTATGACGTTCTCCCGCAATTCCTTCACCAGAAGTCTCGTGCCATTGCACATGCTGGGAGGGCATAGGTTCCTCAGCAGCATTACGGGAGTGCCTACCTTTAATTGTAGTTCGTGGGACGGCAAGCCGGAAGGATTCAGGGAATTTAAAAATTCTTGTGGATAGTGCACTGTATCTTCGATGTTGCATACTGTGTCAATAGATTTGTAAGATTTAAATTCACCGGGTACTTTTGCCATAATAATTTTGTTAATCTCATTAACCGATTCATTTCGCGGGGACACTAACGCTCTCGAACAGAGCCAATTGAAATTTCTCTCCGTAAGATTTTGTATGTCCGGATATATTGTGTCCACAAGAATTTCTAGACTCTGAACGATTTGACCCAATTCGTTATCCAACAATACCTGGGGACTGTTTGCAACCGGAGACGGTAATTTTCCGTCTCCAAGTTTAAGAAGTTTTTGTGAGAAATTATTATCATCGTTGTCACTTAAATGTGCTCTCATATTTGTGCGCAGATTAAGAGTTTCAATCGATTGCCATAAAGTTGATGATTTAAGGCAAGCTCGAATAACGTCAGCTCGAGTACCTTTTGTTATAACTGGTAATGTTTGACGAAAGTCTCCAGCTAAAACAAACGTCACGCCCCCCATTATACGGTCTGAGCTTCGGATGTCTCTCAGCGTGCGCTCCACGGCTTCCACGTGCGCCCTGTTGCTCATGGTGCACTCGTCCCAGATGACCAGCGAAGTGTCTTGTAAGAGCTGCCCCAGCGGACCGTTTTTGCGGATCGAGCACACAGATTGTTGTTCCAAAGACACAGCCAATGGTAATTTAAATGTAGAGTGAGCAGTCTTTCTATCATTTAATAGGGTTGCAGCAATTCCGGACGATGCCACTGCGACAGCTTTTTTTCCAGATTGACGTACTTTTGCCAACACTAAATTGGCAAGGAAGGTTTTGCCTGTTCCACCGGGCGCGTCCAAAAAAAACAGTTTATTCAAACTGCATCGCAAACAACGGCCACGGCGCTATGGCGATTTTGTTTACTGTTTGAATTTTTTAATTCGTAATATCTTTTGAATGGAAAGTCCAATTTAAATAATTTAAAAATTATTTTATAGGTAGTTAAATGGTCTTGACCATGAAATAATTTATTTGGATAAGGATTAATATAAACACATAAATAGCATGGTTTGAATTTGGTTAGCATTTTCATTAATGTTTAAAATGAAAAAAGTTGTTGTAGTGGCATAACTACAATAGTTGGACATATGCTACCGCGGAGTTTTTGTAGACATTATGATGTTCTTCAATATTGTTATACATTATTTTGTTCTATCGCTAATAGTTTCGGCAGCGCATTCGACGAAAGACATTTTAAGACTCATTTTTCTACACCTTCGGTTACATTGTTCAAATTTTACCAAGGATCCCTAATTTTTTTCAAAATGAAATGTAGCCTACGTCAAAGTGGAAGAATGTAGCATTATATTGGTGAAAGAATTTTTTAAATCGGCCCAGTACTTTTTGAGCCTATTCATTACAAACATACAAACATACAAAAATAGGTACAAATCTTTCCTCTTTATAATATTAGTGTAGATATATATTCATTCAGAGAAGTATCTAGACATTACCTGACAGACATTCTTCCGATTGCGTCGGTTCAAAGACCCGATTGATCAGAAATGGCAGTATCGAGTATTTACCACCAATGATGGACATGCGCCTGCGCACATGCCGAATGACACGCGTCTGGAAGTTGACGATTCACCATAAATAGTGTGAAGTTAGTAAAAAAGCGTAAAAAAGCGCTTCCCAGTGTAAAAAAGCGCCTCCTGGGGCCTATTTGCAGAAATAACACTAATTTTAACTGATTTCCTGCCTCCTTTTTTTTTCTTCGACTAAAAAACATAGGAGATTCTTAAATCGACCCGTTTTTTGTATTTTGCATAGCTTTTTACCAGGTTGACTGATTTCGATACAGTTTTCTTGTTTACATAAGTAGGATAGGATAGGATACATCAGACCATTAAGACAAAATTAGTCCAGGCAGGTTTATAATGATGAAACAAATGCTGTCTCTAATATAAATCGTTCAAATGTAGCCATTTATCGGAAAATTAGTGAAATTAAAGATTCAGAATAATTTTGATCTTGTGGCTTGCCTATTCAATTATCATAATTAGTTTTAGTTTAAATTATAAATAAATGTGTTAGCACGCCAGCAACAAAAACTAATTTGACGGTTTGACACATGCTAATTCACTGAACAGAATGATTTTTTGTTTAAGATAGGTCCAAGCTTAATTTTTACGTGTGGTCCAAGAATGAAGAAGATGAAGCTTTTTTGAAAAGTAACCTAGGAACGATACGATTTCAACAACAACAACAAGAATTAAAAGTTATAAAGTTTATGTTTCGAAATTGGTAAAAAATTTTTTGAATTCTTGTATGCTTTTAGCGACTATAACAATCAATTCATATGTTTTTTATCCTTATACATCGCGATTTACTATCCAAGACTGTTTTTTAAGCTATTGCATAGCTTCTATCGCGGGCCTTGAGCGTGGAGACCGAATCCAGAAATTCCGTAACGAAAATAACCTAACCTAACACTCGGGGCGAGGCACGATCGAACAATTTTGAATTTCCGAAATTTAAAAGAATTTAGAAGAAAATAAGGATTTTTACAGTATGGTTGCCTATGGTAACCATATCTGCCAAAATAACAGAAAAAATTAATTACAAAAGTCAAAATTAGAAAATACATAAAATTATAAAATTAAGCTATTGCATAGCTTCTATCGCGGGCCTTGAGCGTGGAGACCGAATCCAGAAATTCCTTAACGAAAATAACCTAACACCCCCCACTCCGACCGGCACAGCGGTGATACTTTTTAGTTTTATAATTGCATAAGTTGATAAAACATGCTATGCAATAGCTTTACCGCGGCAGTCTCCGAGTGCCACGCGTCTTTTTTTTATTTAAGATGCAATGAAGATGATAAAGTAATACTTACTAAAATTGTGATGGTCAGGTATGGTATAATATAATTATTTCGTCGAATTGTATATCTTGGTAGCTCAATCGGTTAGAGCAGTCTCCCCGTTAGCGGAAAGTTGTAAGTTCAAGTCTCACCTAAGACAGCTGAAATTATTATTCATGAAATTATATTTGTTTCATTTCGAGTATTTATTAAATTATGACGCTGTTTTAATCCAATTGTCGTAATTCGCTCTCGCTTCTGGCTTGCATTGACGACATATTATTCTCATATGAACTTTACTATCATCTAGCTAAATTATCAAACACGGACTGGACTTGTTCTAATAACATAATTACAGTATTCTATATAATTATTATTTATATCGATAATTTGGCATTTGGATTCAAATTATTAAGCTATAGTAAGAAGTGCTAATAATATTACTAGACTTTATTATAAATATACCCTCAGGTAGTGTCTGTGATCAAACTAATCATGCTTGAATTATAGCTTGTATGTTTTTGTGAAGGAAAAAAACAAAGGATTTTAATGGGATTCGATAAAGTTATTTAATGGGATTTCATTTTTAAACAGTTTCGAAAATTAACGGTATAATAACACAAATTGTTATAAATATAGGAAGCGCAGATTTAGACTTTATAGCATGAATCACAACATAATAATTATATTACAAACAAGACAATACTGTTTTCTTGAGTTTACGCGAACGCTATACATTGAAATGAAAGATAGTTTACGGATTTAGAACGCGTTTATTTTTGATTTAACCCGACGTTTCGAACCCTTTACAGCGTTCATGGTCACGTGTAGACTAAGGTGTTATTCGTCTTTAAGATGGTAATTTGAAAAAATGTTTAACTACCGCCTCTAATTTAGAGGCGGTAGTTAAACCTTAGTCTACCCGTGACCATGAACGCTGTAAAGGGTTCGAAACGTCGGGTTAAATCAAAAATAAACGCGTTCTAAATCCGTAAACTATCTTTCATTTCAAGACAATACTGTATGATATGAAAATGAAATGTATTTTTTAGCTTACAATATTTATGCTAAAAGTTTTAAGAACTTGGTTTCACCTAGTAGTTACTTATATTTCGGCAAACGAAGTTGGCTATTGATTGTTTGCTTGACACCGACTTATCCGTAATCAATCAATTCTGCCGAACTATAACCTTCGTCTAAACAGTTAAAAAATACTTATATGTAGTACCTATATAAACTTGAAAAATTTTGTCTCAGGCGGGAATTTTTCAAGTTTATATACTGATATTATAAGTGCAATTAAGTTGCTAAAATATCAAATAAAGTAAATACTTATATGGTTCTAAATTGCAAACGAGATCACCATTAATTCAATGTCTCAAATTACAAACCATGTAGTGATAAGTCTGAATGCAAATAGTACCGTAATCTGCTCACTGAGTTTATGTCCTTGGTAACTCGGTAGCGGGAACTCATGTTCGTGTACACTCAACTTCAGAAAAAGCCTTTAGAAAAAAATAAAATGTGAACATACATGGGTTTCTAGTTTCGTGCAAAACTCTTCACTACTTTTAACTGCGACATTGAAAGAAAGAAAGAAAGAAATAATTATTTATTTAATACAAGAACGGAACACAGTACATTGTTTAAAAACTTAACTCAAATAAAAGCGTCAAAAAGGTTCTGAAAAAATTACCGAAATTCAATAGTTTCCGTTCAAGCTAATCAGAGCTTAATTTTGAACTGTGAATTAAAAAAAAGTGGTTTTCCAGTTTCTTAGATCATTTAAAAAACTTTTTTTTTTTCGGTAACTTTGGTAAGGCTTAGCTAGCTGATAATTTTATCTAAGTAAGTTTAATTTATAAGGATCAAAATGCAAAAAAAATCCGACATAACATAATAAAAAGTGGAGAAACCATTTTTTAAAACTAATTACACCGAAAATTCTGAAAATTTAAGAAAAAAAATGTATATTTTGAAAACTAAGAAAAAATAAGGTAATATATATAGGCTATATTTGGATAGCCCTAGGTATAAGGAATCCAAAAAAATTTTGGACCTCACCTTTTGGACCATCCTGTATATTCAACAAGTGCTTCTAGGACACAGAAAAATATTGACACATTATTACAAGATAGGTAAAAGATACAATAATAAATAAATTAGACAATGCCAAAAAGGACTCCCGCTCAGCATTTATCGTATCAGCTTAAGGCGTGCAACAGCGCTAGCATACTGCGAGAGCCTTAAATTTAATAATAGGTACTTACAAAAACAATGAAAAATTATACTTGCATCTAAACTAAATAATTTTTTTTTTATACTTTATTTGATATTTTAGCAACTTAATTGCACTTATAATATCAGTATATAAACTTGAAAAATTTTGTCTCAGGCGGGACTCGAACCCGCATCTCCTCGCATGCCGGGCGGGTGCCATACCATTAGGTCACCGAGACACTGCGACACGGCGCGAATTTTTCAAGCATATTCTTACGCTGTGAGCCAGCGTTGTTCCATGGAACAAAGCATGCGAGGAGATGCGGGTTCGAGTCCCGCCTGAGACAAAATTTTTCAAGTTTATATACTGATATTATAAGTGCAATTAAGTTGCTAAAATATCAAATAAAGTATATAAATAGCTGTTTCATCTTAACTGACTGTCAAACATCTGCTAAGATGTTTCTTTCGGGTGTTAAGGGTGCAAACTCCTAACATTTGATGGAACAACGCTGGCTCACAGCGTAAGAATATGCTTGAAAAATTCGCGCCGTGTCGCAGTGTCTCGGTGGCCTAATGGTATGGCGCCCGCCCGGCATGCGAGGAGATGCAAGTTCAACTCCCGCCTGAGACAAAATTTTTCATGTTTTTATACTGATACTAAACTAAATAATTTTACAATACCAACAAGAAATAGATAGTAAGAAGATTCATGCCGCTGAGTGTACCATGTAAGTTCGGTTCGAATGCTTGCAGCCATAACTCGGAGCTGCCTGAAGAGGCTTGTAGGTCTAAATCAGGCGCCGAACCTGTCGCGCGGCATTAGCCGGCTACTTCTAACATTGCCCGGACAGCGGGGAAAGTAGGAGAAACACTGGACACGTTTAGGCTTGATTGTTTTAACTTTATTGCTCAAATTAAGTGCTTGTCTATACAGGGTAACGCCCCGTTAGGCTACTGGTTTGAACACCGAGCAAAAATCTCGGGATCCCGGGTCGGGCCAAAAAAGTTTTAAATTTTCAAACATTGCTCGGGTTTGTAATTACCAACCCGCATTTGGTCAGCATGGTGATTATGCCTGTACCCATCATTGCTACATGGTAAGTTGAATTCAATGATGGAGGCCTTTGCCCTGCAGTGGTATGATTAAAGGCCGTTACTTTTTTACTATACAGGGTTTACTTGGAGCATGGAAGAGCTCCTTGGGGGAGGCCTATGCCCAGCAGTGGGCGTCGTTCGGCTGATATGATGATGATGATGGAAGAGCTGCTTTACAGGGTTATAGTACATCGAAAATGTAAAGACATGATATCGTTTTGACCTTTATGAGATTAGTATTAAAATTGTTGTAATTCGGTATAGAAATACTGGGAGCTTTCCCTTGACTTTTGGTTGCATTATGGTCGGTTAGGTGATTGGTTCGTAGCGTCCGCGTGACCTGTACTTATTTTAATTCTAATCAATTTAATTTGTGAATATTATTTATGAATCTTCGACCTTTTCGACCTTTAATAACTTCGTACCGGAATGGAATTTTCCGAAAATATTTTTTTATTACATGATTTTAAGACTATACTTTCTTCCATAGTCTGCTGGCTGCTTCATCCCTAGTACACCCTGTATAATACTCCACTTCTCAAAATAGGGAGTTCTTCGCTGTAATCGCCATTTTAGTAGGCGTTGCAAAAACGCTTTTGCAAAAAAGAAGCCGTGCCTTCCTAGTTTATGCTGGCTAAGCATGTCATTTTAAGTTTTATCAGCTTTAACTGTTAAGCACAAGTAAAAGGTATGTACCTAAGTACCAGGCCATAATCCCGGGTTCCTGGCTTCGATCGCCGGGTCAAGCAACAAGAATTTCGAATTTTCGAATATTGCTCGGGTTTGTGATCACGATCTCGCAACTGTCGGTCGTGTTGATTATGCTTGATCATTGCTGCGGTAACTTGAATTCAATGATAAAGGCAAGAGCCTCCATGCAGGTGGGACGATTATTCGCCATTACTCTACATTTCTTTTTACTCGTATACTACAAGGATTATGACAATCAGTATTCTTACCCTAACAACTAGACACTTTCAAAACTAACAATACTTCAACAATTATTATTTAACAGCACAGTTATCCTAATTCACTGTTATTTGTATCCGGCTAGCCACAATAGTTCTTCATAGGCGCGTGCGCATGTGGGTCGCCTCGAAACTGACGCTTCTCGGAATACGCGATAATGTGAGCTCCAGTTTGGATGTGGAAAATTGCTTCCTCAAGCTAGATTGGGAGTTGGAAAGCATCGAAGCTTATTGTTGGGTGGATCTAATATTGTTGCACAGCCATCATTTTGAAGAACAGTAGAACGGAGCATAAGAAAAACTAACACAAACATTTTCTTATTACAAAACATCTGCACTATTCTGAAATTGACTTCCTATCCCACAAGAATACGAAGATCCTGTTAGTACTTTTTGAATGTAGACTGTTAAAATAAGGTTTTATTAAAGCTTGTTAATTTCAGGTTATTTACATTTGACTATAATTACAACTATATAACTATAATAGTTATTATTAATATAGCACGGTAAATTTGATTGGAATCCCGTAGGTTAGGTTAAATTAACTGAGAACAGGGAATTAAAATTAATTACTTGTTATGACAGAATACAACCAACTTCGCCTGGCGACAAAAACTAATAATTATAATAATTATTTTAATGGGCTAATTTTAGGTCTACCGTTTCGCTAGGCTTATGAAGTTTGAAGTTGTATTCTAGCATTCAAAGTGTCGAATCCTTTATTTTATTTTGCACTTTACTAAAGGCGGACTAAATACAAAAAGCATTCTCGACAAACCCTCATGGGATTTACTGAAATAGACGCTTCAAAGCAACCGATATAGTTCCCACGAAGCGGTCACCCATCAAAGTCAAGGCCTCCTATTTTTAGCTGCAGCGAGGGAACAATCGTTCAATTAACTCATTCAATTAGCGTCGTAATTGTCTTGATCGGGCGCCGAATACGGGTAACGAGAATTTAGGTGATGACCTAGAAATTGGAACAAACCATTTGGTCTCTGAAAATAAATATATCTGAGTACTTTATTTGATATTTTAGCAACTTAATTGCACTTATTATATCAGTATATAAACTTGAAAAATGTGTCGCAGTGTCTCGGTGGCCTAATGGTAGGGCGCCCGCTGAGACAAAATTCTTAGGTTTAATTCATTATTACTATCTTTGTTACTATCACTAGCCTAGTTAAATCCACTGCTGGACATAGGTGTCTCCAAAAGGGGGATTTTTCTATAATCGCCACACTTTTTTATAATTAATGGACTTGCTCTTGTCTACATAATTAACTCTATGGTTAAGAAGAAGCCTAAGATGGAGCGAGCTTACCCAGAAGCAGCCTATTCACTTTTGATTTAATAACAAACGGGTCAGTTTAGTTACTCTTAGTTTGGGATCAGAACAATCATTGTTCTGATATTATAAATAAGTTGGGAGAAGTCCTGAGCTCGGTATACTTAAAGTAACAGCCTATAATCATCCCACTACAGGGAAAAGGACTCCATCATTGAATTCAAGTTACTACAGCAATGATGGGTGTACTGGCATAATCACCACGCTTACCAAATGCGGGTTGGTGATCACAAACCCGAGCAACGTTCGAAAATTCGAAACTTTTTGTTGCCCGACCCGGGATTCGAACCTGGGACCCCGAGATCTTGGCCCGGTATTTAAACCACTAGACCAACGAACGGGGCGTTTCAAACCACTACTAGACCAACGGGACGTTAAATACTTACCGACAGCATAATATTAGGGGTTAAAGTATGAAATTGCCGTTTTGTATGGACGAAATCGAGAAAAGTCATTTTTCCATACTAACAATTTTTTAGGTTTTTTAAAAACGCCTGAACCGTTTTCGATGCAATTAAAGGTGAAAGTTAGATGGTTATAAAGCTACGCATTATAGTATTTAAATTTTTGAAAATCAAAGTATATAATACAAATATACTCAATTGAAGCAAGAAGGTCAGCTGACACATTGTAAGGGGTCTTTTCAACGACTACCTTTGAAGTAATAGGCACTAGTATTGCATATTTTTTTTAGTCAAAAGTTACTTTATTTAGTTTTTGATACAATACAAAAAGAATTACACAATAATATGACTATACTTAAGAGCTATAAACAAAATAAAAAGTGGGAAAATAATCGGCAATTTCATACTTTAACCCCTACTATTATCTTCATTAGAAAACTGGATTAATGAACTAGCATCAAAACTAAAAGGCACAGGAAGTATTACACATTCCCGATTAAAACGGCATAGTGTGTCTACACTTGCCGTGAGATTTGGAGACACCAGATGAGAGGGATACATAGTTATTCCCTCTGCTAACAAAACATAAATCGAGAACCTGATCTGAAAGGCTTATTGTGTTAGCACAGATTGCCAAGTTACAGAAATAAAAAAAAAATTAGAAAACCTATGCAAAGCCGGGCCGGATAGCTAGTTTAAAATGTAAGTAACATTCCTTCTCTAAAGCCTCTTCCGAAGCTAGCCGTAAACTGAATCCCACTTCTGTGTCGCCGTACCTCACAGCCATACAACATTGCCGACACACATTTATTGCCAACGACACCCGATAGTCGTTTCTGCCAGAATCTCGCACAAATTGACAACAAATACCGTTTAACATTTCACCCACTGATTTAGTGTTGCGGCGCGCCATCGCTCACGCGAACAGATTGCGGCCTGAGTGATGGCAACGATACTGATCCGTCAGGCATAGCGCACAATGGTTGCAATGCTGTGAGTATTGTCGCTTTTGGTTGGGAAAAAAGCTGCTTGGAAAAAACTTTTCTGACAAAAAGCGTGTTTATTCTTTAGAGCTTATAAAAAAAGCCACCCACTAACCCGCACTTGGCCAGCGTGGTGGAACTAAGGCCTTAACCCCTCTCAATAGAAAGGAGAGAGACCCGTGCTCAACAGTAAGCGAAATGGGTTGTTACAAGGGACTATTTTAGAGTCGATGGCAAACAATTGTTAAATCCATCCTATACATATTATTCACGCTTTTCTTCGAAATTATTTTACAGTAAATATCTTTTTAACAGTTATATTAATTAAGTTTGCACTGCACCCACTGGCATCGGTGCCATTCTATCACAGCCCGTGAGGCGACATGACACTATCTTCAACACCATAAATCGCTCTTTACTGCTTGTAAAACAAACATTTTGTACTGTAAATCAGTAAAATCTGTTTTATTTCTGCAAAATAGGCCTCCGGAGCTTTTACAAGGAACAATATTCTAAAATATTACTGCTTCGGGACAAGTGCGGGCTAGTGAAGAGAAGCAGAAAAATATACTCGGTCACTATTGTCAGCCTCTTTTAAATAAATATTTACAAAGGGCTTAAGCAAGTACGAGCCAGGACAATTAATGCCATACGTTCCTATTATTTAAATAATAATTAATAATGTAAAATAGCCCTTTCTCATTAAAATTACTTAAAAAATACTATTTATGATTCACCCTAAGTACCTATCTACATTAATCTTAACTAGACTTCAATTAGTTTAGGCTTTTGGGAGCTTTTGAATCTTGATTGATATGAACTTCTCGAAATTAAACACTATATACTATGATGCAACATAACAACATGTGTGGCTCAGCGATTGCATCAATAAATATTTACAAAATGTAGTAGGAAAACAGGGGAACACTCTTTGTTTCGGCCGTTATTCTTTGTTAAATATGTTTGGCAAAAATGTGTGTATATTTGTAAGTGTGACTTCTTTTATGCGTACATTATATATTTTAAATAATCATCAATTAGATTCAATACAAAGTTACGCAAAACCTATAATCATCTATTTTTCGCACGCTAATTATGAAATAGGGTTTTCTTGTTCCGCCTTCCATTTAAGTTTTAATCGAAAGCTTCTTTAAACAAAAGCTTTTACAGCGTTAACCGATCGCCTTTGTCAAAGCTCCTACTTTTGATAGATACTTATAAATCTCTCAAACACTTCAGAGGCGTCAAGAGTGAGCGACTTGACAAATCAATCTCTCGACTGACATTTACGAGCGGTGTTCGGTTACCGTGGGATTCGTTATTGTAATCATTGACATGTATTTGTGTATGGAAAACTGATATGGCTTTGCTAACTTAAATAAATAAGCGAAACTCTATCTCTCTAAAGTTAACAATAGTAGCCAGTCACCTTATTAGACTTTTTACTAATAGGAAGATAAATTAACGGATATTTGCGTTTATATTAGGGTTTTGCATATATTTTTTTATTTATCGTGAAGTAGCAAACACACATCGTTCTTCTTCACAATGTGGATATGGCTTTACCATTACTTTTACGTGTAAAAGCGCCTCCTGGGGCCTGATTCTTTACTGAGTCAACCAACTATAAATGATTTAAAAATAAATATATAAAAATGACCGATTTTATAGTTTTTAGAACGAGTTGATTCATATTACTCTATTTTATTCATAGTAATTAAGGGGAAACACAAAGTAATTTTTGAATTTGAGAAATAATGTATCTTTTTGGAAACAATGATACCTACAATGTACCATAAGATTGAAAAATCAAGTTGTCTTATTATTCAAGAAAAAAAATTTTTACTCTTCACAAAAGATGGGTTGGAAGTTCATAAAAGTAATTAAGTAATTATTTAAAGCTTTTGTAAAAAAAATACTTGTATACGAATAAGGAACCTTTCATTTAATTTAAATAATGTTATCTATTTCGTTCGTTAAATTTCTTTGCAGGGTCATCCTTTTTGGTTCATTATTTGAAAATATTTTAACTGCCATCGACGAATTCAAAATGTGTCACAAAACCATCTAAACTTAAAGGGAGCGCTAGATACTAATAATTAAGTTTAAGTGTAGATTTACACTATAAACTCAAAACATTTAAAACTAATTCCACAAACACCAATCAAAAATATTTCTATCGCAAAAACTTAATAAATGATAAATGTTATGGGTGTTTTATTTTATCTCAGCCACTTATCGAACCTAATGCCAAATAGCATTCTACTTTATATGGCGCACAATAAAAATATTCTCATATTAGCTACAAGTTTTCTCAAATAAACAAATAAAAAAACTAGTAGGAACTAGTGCAGTAAAGTTATTGAGTTCTTAAGTCTTAAATTCGAGACTGGTATCATTTTTAAAACTATTATTACGCGAGTTTTTTAGGTAGTTCTTTGAATCCTTTTAGTCCTTTGATTTATAAAGATAAATTATATTTAAGGCTGATTCTGACACTTTCTTTAGTGAGAAGTATAACGTATAGGGACTGAAATAATTTAAAAATAAACAGTTTTTGTGAATTGAAAAATAAATTATTTAAATAAAAAATTTGTACGTCCTAATTTTTACTCGAACTAACAACTATCGCATTTAAATCAAGCCAGGAATACTTTTTCTGATTTGATTTAAATTCAGCGACGGACTCAAAGGATTTAGTCACAAGTTCTTTAAAGACTCAGTCATGAGTTCTCAAAGTAACGACTAAAGCCACTATAAAGACTCAAAACTTAAGTTGTACTCGGACTCAAGTCTTAACTTCGGACTCAAATCAGAAAGATCTCAAGTTCTAGTCATGACTCATCGTAATCATGACACAAGTATTTTAAAAATAATTAAACACTTGAATTAAACAATGATGACTGAATGACTAAAAAAGTAACTGAGGCTTTAATTAAGACTCATAATTATAAGACTTAGGACTGAAACTCATACAACACTAGTAGGAACCATGAATTTGGGCTGTCAATCATATCGGTCGTGTGTAGCAACACAGTCCGTATTGAACTAATGGTCAGAGAGATATATGGGCCTGGGTGGCGTTTACATAAAACGATTAAACATATTTGAGACTACAAAAAAAGGAGATTAGCCATTTGAGGCATATATATTTTATTTGAGATTTTTTTAATTTGGAGGGGAATAAATTAAAATAAAAAAAACTGTGTAAAAACATTAAAATGAATAGGTAGGTTTACGGATTTTAAATTCGCGAATATTTTACATTTTAATTTGGTTTATCCCGACGTTTCGAACACTTAACAGCGTTTGTGGTCAGTGTGTTTAAACACATGCTTTTATTTTAATGCAATGAAAAGAATGAAGACAATTTTCATTTGAAACATACACGTCTAACGTCATTACCTATACAATTTATATGTTTCAAAAGTTTGACGCGAGATCCAAGTACTCATATTTTCTTAGCATATATTTTAAAAATGAAAATCCAATGAATTGCATTTTAAATTTTCACTTGCCAATTAATTGTATCTAAAAATACAAGGTTAAAACCATAGAAACTTATATAATAAACTTTATATTCTTTCTTAAACTATAGGTTTTCATCGAACGAAATTTCATTAAAATCCCCTTTAAATAAATATTGCTACTAGGATAAAATCTAGCCTTGTAAATGCGTCTAGGTTGGCTCGGCGATCGGTCTAGATTAGTCTGAATTTGATCGATCGAGCTCAGATACTAGCGGACTGGACAACTAATGATTGTAGGAAATTAATGTTTTCCAGCCGAGAGCACGATGTTGCAGCCTCGAATGAACTATTTGATTGTGATGATCGAAATACAGGGTGAATATGAAGCAACTAATTTTCTTGATTGAGATCACCTAGCGATCCACCTGTGACTTTGCCTGCGTGTGATTCACCTATATTGCGTTCCTGATTGTATTGTGCTCATACAGCCTTAGACAAGTTTCTTTTTAATATCGTATACGACTAACAAAAAGAAAAAAAATGTATGAAAATGATATTAGCTTCGATCGTTTTGAATCAGAATTAATATTGATGAATTTTATTGTATTGTCATAACACAGTTTATTTCAGTATAATAAAAAAAGAAATGCTATAAATATAACCCTTTGGGAGAAAGCTACAGACAAACAACTAAGAATTAACCTGGTTGAAATATAAATATGGTCTCAGACCAAATCAATATTATATTTTGTTTCTTATTTAATATTTTTATTTTATTTTATTTTATTTTATTTATTAGGGATAACAAACAGCTTACACAATTACGTTTTAAATGAATTCTTAATTAAATTTTAATATAATTTTATTTATGAGCATAATATTTATGATTTTCATGTTTAAATTCTATCATCATCTTTTCAATTATTATCATCATCCGTCTATAAACTTCCACTGCTGTAGGTACAGCTCTCCACAGGATTTTGACCTAATAATGTTTTACCAATAGAGAACAGAAAACGCTGCTACCCATCTCTCTCTGGCAGTGCTATTAAGTTGCGTCTTGCGACTCCCTCAGGTAGAGCTGGGTTCTTATAATATACTGATACCACATGAAACCATGTAAAAATGGTTATCAGACTTTAAACATTTAATTTTACAATAATTGAGGACTGTGTAACCTATGGCTAGCATTAAGGCTTTTTATCCATTGTGTAAGTTTGATGCTAAATATGCAGCTTTAGCCTATCTCTAACGAAATCAAATAATAATAAATTACCATAAGCGCTCACAATATTAAATTTGTTTGGACATTCGTTCGAGTCAAGTGTCCACTTAGAAGATAATTCCTACTAAATGAATGTATTCAATCTCTCTTTGTATATAAACCTGTTTAATGTCAAATTAAAGTGTTTGAGAAATGCCTGATGCAGTAACAAACGAATAAATTACATTTGACTGAGCAGAATGCAGTATAAATCTATATGGAGGTAATTTGACATATTAAACAAGAGGTGTTTCTGTTGGAATAGCAAGTTCTATAATAAACAAATGCAAAGATTGTGTGCAAAGTTATTAACTGATTAGTAATTTGACCAATAAGATATTTGTGATTTCAAGGATTTTCTATACCCAATATAAGTATTTTTCAATCTTTAAAATACTCGAATGTACCTAAGCGATAATAATACCTGGTTTTCAATTCCTCCTAGGAATAAACACAACAAAAGTACTGTCACAATTTTACCATCTTCTGCATTTTATCATATTATTCTGATCTAGAGAAAAAGATGGGTGTGGCTGAAAACCAGGCTGAGTGGGATCACTTCCTATATCAGCACAAGCTGAGCCATTTTCCATTTGCTTTTATCTTTACTACTTCTTAATTGTTCATGTTTTTTGTATCATTGTTTCTTTGTAACGAAGGCAATTATTAGATTATTCTATTCTATTCTATTCTGATCTTTTTTTCACTTCTTGTGAATTATAAATACTCTATGCTACAGAGTTCCAAAGTATAAGGCTTACTACAGAGATTAAAGTTAAAGTAACCTTGTATAGTGTAGGTACACAGAAAATTACTTTATCAAAATAATAAATTATTTATTTTATAAGATAAGATAAGATAAGATAATTATTTTAAGATAAGATAAGATAATGATTCATTCACAAAAACAGATTACAAAAGTTATTTTGATTCTCCTGTATTCCAAAATAGGCATATGCCTGCAGTGTGGAATCCAGGTGTCATCTCCCATAAGATGTCACACAACAATGTCTGTGCAGTAGTACTTAAAAAAATAATTATTATAAAGAAAAAATAAATAAAAGGTTATATCATAAAGTTTTAATTAAGCTAATTGTAGAAGCATTGGACGTAGGATACGTGAAATTAGTAGATACGAGTAGAATTATTATGTGTATGTATAATTAGTTTTATTAAGGGGAATGTGTTTTTTTTTATCGAATAAAGTATTGACACTATTTTAGACAAAGCTTTATTTATTTTGAAACATAACCTTATAGTAACAAGTCATAAATTTTCTCATCACAAAAAAAAATACCAAAAATTTGCAATGAAAACTTTATAAAAGTTATCTGTATAAATCACATAGAACAGTTTTTGTATTTAAAATCATTAAAGTAAGTAAGAAAAGAGTTCAGTTCCCGTGGGATGATTTTTATACGTAATTTTAAATATAAATTTCCACGCGTACGAAGTCGCTGGCAAAATCTATTAAATAGATGAATAGTGTTCGCCTTAAGCGTTAAAAAATCGACACCTAAGAAATATTAATTGACTCGAATTCCAAATGAATGCTCAAACCATAACAATTTTAGTTTTACCACAGATAAGATAGTTTTACATACACTCATTCTGTATCATCAGGGTCATACGGTTTAAAATATCCTGAATCCAATCAGTAGATAGTTGGAGAGTTTGTTTGAATATTGTATTTATCAATATTTGAACGGAGCGCACGTTTTGAATTTATAATTAGTTATTAATAAGTCGGATGTTGTTTCTAAACATCAATTTGGACGGGTGGTCTGTTGTTATTGCATTGATGCAAAAAGCTTTTGTTTCTAGAAATATACTAATTTCGGTAAAATCATAATTTCTTAGCTTTAGCTGCTGCAACAGCCTATAATCATCCCATTGCAAGGAAAAGGCCTCCATCATTAAATCAAGTTACCACAGCAATGATGGTTACTGGCATAATCCACGATTGCCTAATGCGGGTTGGTGATCACAAACCCGAGGAATTTCCAAAACTTTTGTTACCCGACCCGAGGATCCAACCCGGGACCCCGAGATCTTGGCCCGGTATTTAAACCACTAGACCAACGAGGCGTTATTTGTTTTATTAAATGATATTAGACGGAGTCGTGCTAGTACTTCAGTGCGACCTTTTTAACTACGAAAAAAAAAGTCATTAGCCTTGAGTGTAGTGCACTATCTAATTTTGTAAAATAAATGTCCTAGTAGGAAAAGTTGTTGCTAACCAGCATGAATATCCGTCAATGCCTGTTTATTGAGAAGTTAGCTTATATTTAAGCAAAAAAAATGTAAGTACCAACTCTTCACTACTTTGTTTTTATTAATAATAATAATAATAATAGTAGTATTTTTAAGACATGCCACGCTGGGCCACCCAGAGTCATCTAGTCCCAAATTAAGCTACTATAAAGTAGATTGACGTTTGGGGTACTAGACAACCGATAAACTTACTTATATACTTTTTGTAAATATATACCTACTTAATATATAGAAAAACACCTAGACCAGTAAAAACAAACATGTTCATGCACACAATTATTTGTACTGTGCGGAGATAGAAATCGCGACCCATGGATCAGAAGCAGCGTTTACTATCACTGATAGAAATGGTCTTCAAAACAGATTAAATAATGCATTATTTAATCTGTACTGCGCATTACCATCTCCGAGATGACGAAAAGCAAAAATACGAAAGGTAACTCCGTTAGACCGAAGAAAATGACCGCTATAATTTCTTAACGCTGACATAAAGTAATATTTAATTGGTCTAGAGATTAATACAGCAGGCGCCTGTTCATCCTGAATGTAGAATTACTAGATCAAGATGAATAGCGGCATGGCTCGGAAAAAGCGCGAGCATTCAGGGCTGTCCATAAGACACAATGTATTTTTTTACTAACTCAATAAAAGCCAAGCTAGAGAATTGGGCCAACCAATGCAGAAGATCGCCAATAGAGGAGAAGAAAAAAAAGGAGATGGAAAACTAGTGCTCGAGCCTCGCAATCTTCGCAAGAGGGCAAAAAACGTGTTAAATATTAGGGAGTCCCACAATTAGACGCAGAATGCTGATCATGATTTAAACAAGCCAATTCATTCTTTCTTCACTATCAAACAATACGAATGTTTTGTAGCTAAATTCCAAGTCCTTGAAAAAAAATCATCAACAGCTTACCTTAGTCTACGGCTAAACACATACCTATTTGAAAGTCGGATTAATCCATTACCAACACATTTGGCTGGCGAGCTAAAAACTTACTTATACTTCTTCTGCAGAAGCAGTTAAAAGTTCATCTGCTTTTTTCTTCTGTTACCTAATGACAAAGTTTATATTATCAAATACGCAACTTAATGAAAATCACAACATCTTACGATCGATCGTTTCGCAAGATATTTTCATTTCATACATTTTAGGAGCGTTTACGATAGTAGAAAGAAACTTGTCTAGGTCCGCAGCCCTGTTATCACATGATTCACTGCATGTTTATTCACCAGACGTAATATATTTGATCTTGTACACCCTCAACGATTATTCCTTATCACCCTTAATACGCCCGATTAAAGCTGAAAATCGTTTGCGCAATATCATTCCAGACTGTTCCATTTGCATCCATGTATATTTGCTGGACTATAATAAGTTTTGTCACAAAGTCGTAGAGTATGTTATAATTTACTTTCAATATAACTGTACAGTAAACACTGAAGTTTATTATCTTTTCAACTTTAAAGTGAAAGATATAAGGATCGAGTTGAAAGTTCCATTTGATGGCTATTGTATGATTTGTACCGTTCTGAATGATAATTCTGTAGAAACACCTGTGCTGCCATGTTGGCATTTGAATGAAAAATTAAACAGAGGATTTAGCTGATGCAGTTAATTATCAAATCATTATTTAAATCAAATGTGGATATAAGGAAGTGGTTTTGGTTGTTTTAAGAATTCCTCAATTTAGGGTATTTTTCTGTAATCCTAAGTTGTATAAGTTTCTGTGACAGGCGTTTGTGACATTTCCCGACAATGCTTTCTACTACAAACGCTAAAATATTTTTCCATTATCCTTTTCGTCGTCCGTGCGTTCAAATTTATTAAGTCAACCAACACTCTTAATTTAAATAAAACAAAATCACTGTAATGATTCTAGATCTATTCAATAGGATAATAATGCATTCAACGAATAAAATGCAGATCAACGGTTTGGACAAGAAAATATTTCGATCAGCCAAGACATATCTCTTAAACTTACATTTTTTAAACCAAGAACTTTTAAACAACGTTAACACGTTTAAAGGTTGAAAGAATCAAGTTGGACGGCATTAAACACTTGTCATATCAGTATGGAGGGTTAAAAAAGGTTTTATTCATGTCATTACCACAAAACAGATGGATACAGAAGTCTATCTACATGCAAAGTGAGCACGAAAAAGTACACATACACACTTTTCACGGACATGACAGTTCGGAATATTACGAGCGTGTGTGCCATCCGCTTGAGACACGTGTTTGTGAAGTTTTTTGTGCAAAAATGGAGTAAGTGTAGGTATTTTGATTTTTAAACTTGCTGAATGCATTGTTAAAAATAAAACTTAACACTAAAACGGGATTTTCAATGCACTGTTTTATAATTTAAAGGTAAAGTTCAGTTATTGTTGGTTTATATTCCAATTTATTTTTTTTCATTCTCATCAATAAATCCAACAACTAGATACGAGTGACACTACCATAATAGTTTTTAGTGTTTAAGCCAAAGTTGACGACCCTAGCCCGACTGCTGAATGTAGGTATGAAAACTGAAGTACCTACATACATGAGATTGACTTCTACACCTATTTGTTTTGTGTCATTATTACACAGTGGGAACATTTTAATGTCATTGATGCGCGGACGCTGCTACACTCAGACCAGTAAATTACCGTGCTCGATGAGTGTTTGATTTTTAGAGTTCCATACCCAAAGGGTATAAACGAATCGTTGCTACTAAGACTGCGAAAAGTAGGTAATTCGTTCATGGTAAATTATATTTGTATTTCTACAAATTACCACAATCTATTGTTGAACTCCCTGTTTTTAAACTCAAATCGTATGTAAAAGTTATTTTAATGAAGAAGGGCTATTGCACTGAGAGATATTAATAACGGTAACTGATACGCGCTTGAAATATTAAGTTTTACGAGTAGATTCTCTTTAAAAATGAACAATTAAATTAAGTTTTGGAACCCATGTGCGCTAGTCCGACTCGCAATTGTTCGAGTTTTTTATTGTCAACAATCCACAATTTGGTTTGTTTATTGACATGTATTATCAGGAACATTGACGATATGACATGTTCAACTTTAAGAGACTGTTACGATGCCTTTTTTGTATTTTGTGTGACCTTATATTAGGCTGTATGTTCGTATGCCTTACAGATAAAGACTTTTACCTTTTTAACCAAATGTAGTCTGTTGAAAGTTTTTAAGAGGAAATCTTTCTGATTTTACTGATAATATTGTAGTGAGGTTCGCGTAAATAATAAAAAATTGTGATTTTGTGTTTGTATTTGAGTAAAACTCAACATATGAATACTATGTTAGCAAGGAATAGAAAATATTTTTTTAAATATACGTATATGTATAATAAATATTTTCGTAAAATAGAAGTATGGTATGATGCAATGATGTAAGAAAATGCCAGGAAGAGAGAGAGAGAGGTATGATGCAATCGAAGCCGGCTAACAGAATAGACAGCAATTACATTGAGTCTATTAAGAAACCCCTTTTTTTTGTCGAATACTGTATCATCAACAGCCTACATTAGTACAGACAACGGCAGGTCAACCTACCCAAAAAGTTAACTTAATGGTCATTGAATTGATTTTGAACTTTAAGACCAACTAGTAGAGATCAATATCAATTGAGAAAATTTAACGTTTTGTGGTAGATTGACGTGCTGTTGTCTGTTCAAGCTGGGCACAGGCCTCTCCAAAACGATATTGCCATAATCGCCACGCTTGGCAGTCGAGTTGTTGCAGTGTGGCTAATGGCAGAAAGAAGGCGCTGCTGCAGCTGCTTGTCTTCTCGCAGTACTCCATTGGACGCCTTTTACGACACCTATTGGAAGAAAAGGGTTGGCGCTATTCTCTTAATGTGTTACCACACAGACTCATGTCGTATTCAAAATGTTGATTTGAGGACGTCCAGTGGTTTAATTAGAGGGCCACGATCTCAGGGTCCTGCGTTCGATCCCCGGGTCTGACTAAAAGAGTTTCGAGATCACCAACTTGCATTTGACAAGCGTGGTGATTATGCTTCTACCCAACATTGGTGTGGTAACTTGAATTTAGTGATGCAAGCCTTTGCCCTGCTGCAGTGGGGTGTTTACAGGCCGTTACTTCTTCAGACGAAACGAAACCCTGTAATGTGATTTTCTGCCACGCATTTGAAATTTTTGATTCAATGATTTTACAATGATTTCTCTGGCCGAGTGTATTGCGATAATAGCGTTCCCTTATAAAATCGATTAATGGCGGACGATCGCGCTCGGCGCGCGCGCAAATAGCTGTTCGATGCAAAACATAAGAAGTGTCAGCGATAACGTGTCTCAATATTTAAAAGACATCGCAACCTGAACATTGAAGTGGCGTCGTACAAATGTTTTGAATATTTAGTACTTATGCTCAAAATATTTGATGCAGGACGATCTCAGATCTTAACTAATCTTTAGCAATTAATTTTCCAGTTTACTTATTAAAAGGAAAACCGTAAACGTAAAATATTAACGTGAACGTAAATTATATTTTAAAAAAGATTTAATTTTCAATCCTTGAATAAAAATTTCGATTACCTTTATTGGATTAAACTCTCAACCTTCTGCTTATCGGGTCACTGCTCATTTTCATTCAAGTAAAAAAAAAAAAAGTTTATTTCTCACCACAGACCTTAATGCTAACTTACAGTAAAATACAGTCAAAGGTTGTGGATCGCTGGTGCCTGTATTGGGTAGTAAGAACCCGCTGAAACAGGACACCAGGTCCCACCTCTCATAACAGTATGTACTTAGCGAAAAAAAAATTTAAAACAAAACCATTAACTTTTACACAAAACTAACGAAACTAGAAAGACTACCATAAATGCACAAAGTGGAAAGAAAGGTGGATACATATAAAGTCTACAGAGTTATTTTCAGTAAAGCTTCAGTTTTTAAATTCAAGGAAACGTATATCTAGAATATTCTTGCACCGATGCACGAGCGGCACTGACTCAGAAACAAAAACATTTCCAATAGTACTCAAAACTATAATTAGTGCGAAGTGAACCGCGGGCTATTTCGGCGAAATTCTAACTGCCGCGGCCGCCAAAATAGACCGACATTTCTCTAGGATAATAACATACTTACTGAATAAACTGTGCTATTTTAAAAAAGTGAGAAAAAAGTCCTTAAAATTATTTATGGGGTAAGGCTTGTAGGACTCAAGTTCCAAGGATGAAAAGGTGGTAAATTACTTAACCAGTCATCATTATTATCTCTGTCAGACGTTTGGAAAGTTTTAGAATAACATTTTTGTATACGACTGTGTTTCTAGTTCTTATATTTTGTCGCGGACTATCCAACACAAAAATATTTTTTCAGTTCGCTCCAATAGTTTTGAGGTTGACGCGTTCAACTAAACAAACAAACTGTTTACCTTTATATTATTATAGTATGGATATAATATATATCAAAGAGAATTTTACCAACATATAGCTTATACTAGCTATATAGAACGAAATAGAGAATGGACAGGGCTTATGATTTATTACTGTTCAGGGTTCAAAGATATAGTTCGTGACATACACCATTTAACTTGAATCGAATAACACATTTGTCTTTTCAAATTGTAATGAATTCCTATGCCAATCACAATTCATCAAACGATAATCATTCAATTCGTGTTTGTAAGTGTTTTGTCGATTTCTTGAATAAGTACAGTAGAACTTGAATTAGAACAGAGTCACTTAAAATAGAAAACGAACGCTGTAAAATGCAAAATCTGCTCAACAATTTAAATCTATACCCAAATCGTTCATTTCAATGATTATCGCTCCCTTAAACTCAAGAAAACAGTAAAATTAAAGTATCTCCCTCTTTGTCCAAAGCTAAGCCCCGCTCAGTAGAGCGAGACAGGCGCTTTTGGTTAGGCCTATGTCCGGCACTGGACTGCTATTAATTTTGTTGATATTGATGTCAATAATAAGTTCGCCATCTTGGGTATGCCACTATTTGGATTTAGAATGATGATTTAATAAAGATGAACACATTTAATCATGCATTGTGGTCCAAACTAAACGTGTATACAATATTTCAGCTCAATCAGTTAAAGATATCTGCTTCAAAATTGATTGGCAAGTTTTCACCCGAACTTACTTACATACATTTCAAGTTAAATAAAAGCTTGTAAAAGATAAACAAAATTGAAGTGTTATCTCCCTCTGTCCACAGCTAACCCCCGTTGAGTAGAGCGAGAGCGGCGATGCCGTGAGCCGTGCCGTCGCATGCGCGCGCGCGCGATGTGAGCCATGCGGCGATGTCGCGCGCCGCCCGCCCCCGCCCCCGCGCCGCGGCCCGCGCGCTGCTGCTGTGCCTGCTGCTCTGCGTCAGGTATGTAGCAGGCTTTAAGAGGAAGCACTAGGGCCGTTTTTCCATACAAACGTAGTCCCCTGTTTCCTCCCTGGATAAAGCCATTAGAGCAACAGCTGCACTGTTCAAACATCCAGAAAACAAATTTGGCTAAATTTTAGAAAAAAAAAGAAAACATACGAACACGGCCAAAGCCTTTTTTTAATTTTTAATGAAAAAAGTATTTAAATCGGTCTAATTTTGGAAAAGTAATCGGGGGACTACGAAACGTTGATTTGGTGTGCTTTTAGTAGGTATTTTCGGTCCAAGGAGCAGTTGTCTCTATCACACTCTGCGGTGAAGGCGTTTGGCACTGCATTATAGATATACAGATTTAGATAGATTTTACAAATACCTATTTTTTAATTATGTCGCCCGTAGTGTTTCCTCTTAAAATCAACAATATTACTATGCACGTGCCGATAAGAAGCGCAAGAAACTAGGTCTTTCGCTGTTCCTAAGATATATCACTAAAATCAGGTTGATTAAATGTTTTGAAACTAGTTTCAACCCCCGTTGAAACCCCTGCTGTACCTGCATATACATTAAAGATATGTTTTTGGAATGTACTAGCTTTTTTTATAGTCATTATATACTTTTTAGGTTACAACTCTTTACTTGCGTTAGTATTTTTTTGTAAATTTATAATAATTTAATGATAATAAGATTTCCGTGACCCAATTTAACTTAAGTACTACGTTTGTCAATGTCAATCGTTTTCTTTTTTAGGTTGTATGATAATAATGTTCATAATAAGCCAATGTTAAACAACATTTTAATAATGTTTTCACCGTTGGAAGCTCGCCGCGAGCTTAATTGTAAAAGCTTGCGCCCGCTGGGCGGCGGCTCACCGGGCTGGACATAATTTACATTAAAGTAAACATACTCAAGGTTTGTTTTATTAATGTTAATATTATAATAGTCAGAATTTTGCTTATATTCGTAGCTGAGCAGAGAACTCTATTAAAAAAAGATAATTGTAAGCTGTTTTTTTTCTTTATTTAGAAACTCAATAGCATTTTTGTAACAATCATACATAATCATATTCATGACACTTAGGATAAGTGATCATTATTGAGTTACTGTAATTCTAATGTTTTGCTTTTGACTACTTTTTTGACTTGCTTGTGATTTGGAGTTCTCTCTGTTAACATGCATGGAAAATGAAAAATTAATTGATTTAAATTAAACAAAGTCATTTTCAAGCTAGTGCTTAGCCAATAACAGAGTTTTACAACATGGAATAATAAAACAAAGTGAACATAAACGTGTGAAGAAAACATATACAGATGCATATACAGATTACTCAGAAGCGGTCAAGTATAGATAATGCCAAACATACCAAACATAATCAATTCCATCATCAATTTTTATCATTATCTTCTTCCCATACTAGTCCACTGCTGAATATAGATAGATAGATAGATAGGTACTCTTTATTGCACACCAACAAATTAAATGTTACACAGGATATAAACTAACAATTGTACAATTTAGGCGGTCTTATCGCTAGAGAGCGATCTCTTCCAGACAACCTTTAGGTAGAGGACAGTAGAAATAGAGTTGAGAGGGGAAGGCGGCGGAGAGTTTTAAAATGTGAACATTACAAAATATAAATTATTATACGAGTACCTATATACATAATACATAATATTTAAACTACATAAACTATACAATCATACCACACATATAAATAAATACCCAAAAATACTTATAGATATATATTAAATAGGAAATTCAGTGACCACAAAGCATCAGAACAGGAAAGTACTTAAATTAAAACACACAAGATAAAAACTTAGAGTAAAAGAAGATAGGTTTTGAGTTTGCCTTTAAATATTACTTTTAAAGGCAAACTCAAAACCTATCTTCTACCTAGGTCTCCCCAATGGAAGGTTTTTGCCTTGATCACCACATTTGATAGGCAGGTTGGCAATATATTGCCCAAAGGTACTAGAAAATACTTTTTTCCGTTTTCTTTCAAGCAAAACTTCTTAGGTACTATAGGTGTTTAAACTTTCTTGACGTAACAATTACACATAAAACTTACCACTGAACCGGGATTTAACCTAAAGTACTAAAAGGGTTGGTACTTACTTTTCCAGTTCAGTCCACACTGCTGGAAAAGCACATGGCATTAGCAAATTTTTAGCAGGCCAGCAGGCGATAGCAATTTGACCAATGGTAAAGAGCAAAGCCAGACGTGTTTAAGTCGGTTTTTACGATACCATTGAAAGAAAAGTGGTGATGCTAGCTTATTTATGTGGCAGCATGTGACATTATGTTAATGATGATAATTTTTTTTTTGAACATGTGCTAACACTATTGGAGCTATTTTTTTAATTTATTGACTTATGAATCTATTGTTATTTACATGCTGATTAAGTATATAAAATAACCTGCATATAAATTTGCATGCCTACTAAATAAGACAGAATCTTGTTGAATCATTCATTGTGTTCCATCTCAATGTACCACATAGCGTTGTGGAAATAAAAGTTTGACTTTGACTTTGCAAATAACAGTATAATTTGAAGCCTTAATGCAAAACTTTAGAGATATCGTATATTTAGCCATACGTGCCGTTCCGGATGGATTCCTGCAAAAAGATACAAGAAAATGTGACAAAGACGCATTTTTTTGCCATAATTTAAGTGATATATTCCAAACTTTAGTCAACTTTACCCGCTGGCTCACTTAGGTTAAAAAGCTCAATCAAAGCTCATATGTCTCATTATATAAAGCATACAGAGACAGCCAACAAAAAACGAACGACCTGAAATTCTGATTGAAGTTGATTTTATACATAATTTATATCGCGTTAGCAGGTTATGTACCTACACCCGTTTTATAAGTTCGAATTATTCATGTCACAAAAACTTAAATTGCTCAATACAAAATGAGCGAAGTGGGTGGCGACTGGCGAGCAAGTTGTTGGTCCAAAATGTTTAAATTGCCGATCACCTTATGGACATGTAAATCTAAATTGCCATCCATAATATTAAAGTCGGCTACCAAAAATTGGTTAAATTGCTAAGTTGATACCGGTGAGTGAGTTTGGTTCCGTGGTTTTAAAACAATGACGTTAATTTCATTATTGTAATTTTAAAATGAGGTAATTATTGGTTCTGCTTTTTTTAATTCATTTATCAAATGGGAACAGCTTTCAACATTTCTTTTGATCAAATTACTTGTAACAATATAAAGATTCAATTTGATCTTGGAACATGGGGATAGTCGATTTGCTTGATTGAAACGACTTATTTTTTTTATAGAAATGAAAAGTTTTTTTTAAATTAGCTTACATTCATCCATACTAAGCACCAAAATGTTTTGACTTTATCGTTACTAATTAGCGCTCATTAATCAGTATAGGCAACCAATCACACTACCTGGAATTTTTAGCATATTAATGCATGCATAGTCAGGTGTGTATGCCACCAAACCGCACACTATCAATATATGTATTATATTAAAAATAAAAATAAATGTTATATGGAATGTATAATACATTCCATATAACATTTATTTTTATTTTTATAATACTAAATCAAATCGCTCAGATATCTTCTTAAGTGTATTGTTTGGTTAAACTGTATTACCGATGAGTACAAAATGTATTTTGTTATGCAGAATAAATGATTTTTGATTTTTTTTCATTCATTTGATTATTCAACATCAAAAAACTTTAATCATTGTTAAAAATTGATTTGCGAATTGAATTCATTTCTATTCTCACAGAACCACTTAGATGTAGGGCACTTGAACTCTTTAAAAATAAGTTTTGAACACAAATGGATCCCTAAACCTGCCAAAAAACCCGACACAAATGTGCCCCAAAATCGATCTCACAATATCAGCCTTATTGAGCGAGCAAAAAATTTAAAAAGGGAGCCATACACAAAGCACCCTGTAATTACGGCCGATAAATCGGAACGAGCCGCGAACAATATTACATTCACCAAAAAACAAACACACGGGAACATTTCAGCCTATTAAGTCGGGACAAGCGCAGAAATAGATAGGGTAGGGCTGCCAGGATCATTTTAATTATGCTTATTAAGTTTATTGAGGATTACTTTAGCTTTTTCATGTCTAAAATTTCTTTATCATTATCATTATCATCATATTAGATTACTTCCTTGCTATTAATACCTCTGTAAGTGGTGAATGTTGCCATATATTTACAAAGAAAGAGTATATCAGTAAGTTTACCGGTTGTCAAGTAATTCATGGTATAAACTCAGTAATAGCTTAATTTAGGACTTGATGGCTCTTTGTGGCCCAGTGTGGTTGGTGTCTTGTAATATTATTATATTAAAATTGCTACAATGTGCAGGCGGTGGCTAATAATCACTTCGTACCATGTCGCTCATTGGAAATAATTGTTTCTTTTATCGTATCATTAATTCTTAATTATCAGCTAATAACACACTCCACAAAATAATGTATTGTAGCGTTAACATCCCTTTGTACGTTTACTTAACAATGTAGACAGCCCTAGAGTCAGATATCGCGAAACGATCTCGCGAACGTGACGCAGCATACGAGGAGCCTCGTGATCCCCGCGCGCCTGCGCCGGCGCAGCCTTCGCAGCCTTCCGAACTGCATAGAAACCATGTTCAACCCACATAATATAAAGTATGTAGTTACTGACAACTGTGACTAACATCTGATACCATAAAACGAGCAATCATTGCAAAAGCAAAAATTGATTGTTTCTTGATGTCTATCAGTATATAAACTTGAAAACTGATATTATAATCGCAATTAAATTGCTAAAATATCATACGAAGTTCTTATTTCTGGTTTTTTTTTTGTCGGATAAGGTACCAACAACATGATCTGATTTAAATTAAAAAATGAAAACACGTCTACATGGATATGCTGATATTATTATGATTGACAAACAAGATGAAAAACAAATACTTCTTAACAAAAAAAAAAATTTGTTTAAACTTTTTTTCGATCTCAAAAAATTACGTTGTGCTTTTGTTTATGTGCTGTACTGTTGATTAGATAAAGGCAAGGCTAAATAACTTATTAGAAGGAAGCTTGAGTTTATTGCTACTCGCTCAGAAGCATGAGTGTTATTGCTAGAATAGTACTATGTAATATAATAACACAATAGCAGTAATCAATGTTTGACCTCATAATTTTTTTCATTTTATTTCTTACGCTTTTAATATAGACAACGTAACAACGGATACTAAGTACCTATCATATAGAATCTTGTTAAAAAGTAACGAACACAATCCACCATTGAAATATACTCACAAAATTTTATACAAATTTGTGGAGTGTTTAGGAGGAAAGTGACGAACACACGGACATAAAAATTATATTACAATTCTTCGTAATGTAAGTTCTTGATTTTCTTCGATTAAATTATAAATTAGAAAAATAAAGTCAGCCCTATTTTAACACTTCTACTACCCTTACTAGTAGTGTTTCTTCACAAAGTAGTTTTCGTTTCTGGAATTTATTAGATAAAAATAGAAAATATATTTATATACAACAGCAGCAGGTCAACCTACCCAAAGAGTTAAAGGTCATTGAATTGATTTTAAACTTTAAGTCCAACATGTAGATATCAATATCAATGGGGACTACCGTTTCTTTGCTCACCAGTTGGCGCCACTGTAGACTGAGGTCCTGAGGTATAGCTGTGAAAGGCGATCGGCGCCGAAACAAAGTGTAAATTTTGAATCTAATTAAAGTTTATTATTTATAAATTTTTTTGCGCTTTTTCTTAATTCCGTTTTCAAAGCGTTCACATTAATCGCCAAATAATCCATATTTGCGATATTTTACGAAGGAGATCACTTTCCAGCAGGTAAATTAAAGAAATTATAATTTACGTAACGAAGCCCGCTAAAACCAGTGAAAAGTAAATGTTATTGGACCTCACGCGACACTAGCGCCTCTAGTGGCAAATTCACTAGCGATAGCCCCCATTGATAAAAATTGAAGTTTTGTGGTATGTTGACCTGCTGTTGCCTGTACATGATGCCACAACGCACTGACATTATTATCAATGCTTTGCCATTATTTTGCAATGCATTTAAAGATAAACGCCAATAAATTGAGTCATTGTATATAAATTTAGATTTTTATTACTTAGAACATAAATGACTTCAAGTACTTACTGATATTCTAGAGATGACGTCGCCTACATCTAACGCAACTTATTGACGACTTCTATAAATAACATAGAAACTAAACACTACATATAACATAATCAATGACAGATAAAATTAAATGTCGTCATTAGAACATTTTGGTGTTCTTTCAACTCATTCGCATTCAACTTAATGTAAGGTAGTATTTCCAAGTATGCAACATGACATGAGCTCCATAGATTAATTGCAGACATTTTGAAGTCTTATTTTGTTTGGGACTGTATCTATCTATACTCTTAATTACAATGTTTGTATGTAGTCCTAAATTTCATACTTTTTTTTCATTGGACCATACATAATAGTTTAAGTAACAGCCTATAATCATCCTACTGCAGGGAAAAGGCCACCATCATTGAATTAAAGTTACCACAGCAATAATGGGTACTGGCATAATCACCACGCTTGCCAAATGGTGGTGCGGGTTGGTGATCACAAACCCGAGCAATGTTCGAAAATTCGAAACTTTTTGTTGCCCGACCCGGGGATCTAGCCCGGGACCCCGCGATCTTGGCCCGGTATTCAAACCACTAGACCAACGGGGCCTATAATAGTTTAGCCTTCACTTTTCTTTTTCAAGTATTTTTATTAAAAACTAGTTAAAAGTTTTTTTTAAACTGATATAAATATTTATAGAGACAACAACTTTTAGTGAATTATACTTAAAAAAAAACTTACAAAAACGTTAAGCATTTTAAAATTACTTGTCTGAACATAATAACTTTGAATTCAAAATATGATTCTTTGAATTTACATTTTTGACAGGCCTTATTTGAATTAAATCAGCTCAAAAATATTATTTTATAAGGCTCAAGACTCAAAAGGAGCTTAAAATCCAATCTTCTATACTTTTGTTGTTAAACTAAGCATTTATCATTTTATGTTATGTAAGATTTTTATAATTTATTGTGTACTAAGTACTAACAAAGCTATACAAATGTATAATAGCTACTAATTGGCTGCCAGTCGCAACCTTTCAAAACATATATTTTTTGCGTTTACGTTACGATCCCTACCAAAAATGTATTGTTCGATTTCGTAAACCTGCGTGTGTAATAGAATACACTTTGTGGTATTGCGCCTCTGTAGGCGGAGCCGTTAAGTTCTAAATTTGAAATGATCAACTGTCATAAAGGTACTACACGAAACATTATTTTGAACTCTAAATCGACATCTATAATGTTGGTTTTGTAATGAATTAGAAAACCCCAAAGGTGATTTCACACTGTCTCATTTATGGGCTGAAAGGATTGGCAGTAATGATGGGTTGTCTTCGGAAATCAAGTAAAGTGATGTTTGGCCGTTAACAGGACGGATGAGAAAAGCCTACTCACTACCTACACAAAAGGTTTCCAGGCCATTCAGGTTTGTAGTGTTATGTTTTACCAAGACTAATGTGATCATGTCAGATATTCTAATTTCCTTTGAATTCTAATATTTCAAATTTTTTTACAAGAAACACGAAATAGCGAATCTGTTTTTTTTAAGCTATTGCATAGCTTCTATCGCGGGCCTTGAGCGCGGAGACCGAATCCAGTAATTCCGTAACGAAAATAATCCTAACACCCACACCCACACACTCGGGGCGAGGCACGATCGAACAATTTTGAATTTCCGAAATTTAAAAGAATTTAGAAGAAATAAGGATTTTGACAGTATGGTTGCCTATGGTAATCATATCTGCCAAAATAACAGAAAAACTTAATTACAAAAGTCAAAATTAGAAAATACATAAAATTATAAAGTTAAGCTATTGCATAGCTTCTATCGCGGGCCTTGAGCGTGGAGACCGAATCCAGAAATTCCGTAACGAAAATAACCTAACACCCCCCACTCCGACCGGCACAGATACTTTTTAGTTTTATAATTGCATAAGTTGATAAAAAATGCTATGCAATAGCTTTACCGCGGCAGTCTCCGAGTGCCACACGTCTTTTTTTTGGGATATCCAACAGCAATCACAATGAAGTTTAAATTAGCCTATAGCCTATAAGTTATATTGTTACTAACAATTTATGGATTTTTGGTCTGAAAATAAACGATTTTTATTTTATTTATTAAAATTGTAAATGTAATGTTACAGCCAGTTTTGGATATTGTGAAGCCCAAACCATATCCTCAGATTGTCCTATATAACCATATCTTGTGATACTACGAGTAGCTATATAAATAAAAAGGTAAGTAACTATTCAAAGCACTCGTATTGTGGAAATCAGAAAAGCGAAGGTACCAAGAACAACCAGACCCGAGAAAATGTAAAAAACCCTTTTTTCCACATTGACCCGTCCGGGAATCGAACCCAGGACCTCGGAGCAGGCGACATCTTGAAAACCGTTGTGTACGCAACTCCGCCACCAAGGTGGTCAAAATGATATAGTGAGCTGGCCTTCCCTTTCGACCTATGCCATAAACGTCTGGAAATAGGCGCAGTTTCACGCGACGGCCTCGGCTATTGACAGGGAAATTATACTCGCCTGGGAACTCGCCTAATGCGCATTGTAATAGACCAACACGCACTTTGTCTCGGTCTTGGGTGCTTTTGATAAATTGGTATCTGAGGGCGTCTGCGAACTTATCTGTATCTGAATTGTATTTGACTCTTGTTTGACATCTGAAAATAATGAATGGACAAGTCACTGTCCCCTCTTTTCTTTGCTTAGATCATTTGGAGATGATCATGGAGGTAGAAACATTTATGCGTTATTCAACTGCTATGCTTAGTCTTTGTAACTTTTTAAAGATACCAAACTTACCAAAAAGGTTAGTTGTTAAAAAATATTGGATTATTGAATTGGTTATAAACTTATAATAAATGTGTATTAATGTATATTAGCATTCCATTGTCTTTAACCGGATAAGTGAGACAATTTATTAACAAACCTGTTATCTTCAGTGTACCTTATTAAATGATAAATAAATAATTTTTATTCTAATTATTTAGGGACTCCTACCGTGACCCTGGTTTATTATGAGTTTCCTATATGTTAGCTCAGTTTCAAGCGCCATGACCACAGAAAAACTGATGTTTCATGATCATGGCTCATGAGCATGGCAGTGCCGAAATATCGAAAAGCTAAATAAAATAACAACCTTCAATCATCCCACTGCAAAAAATAAGACTAAAAGGTTACTAAGTATTTATGTGAGTTTTTCGCTGCTTAACTCGAATGTAAGTAATCTTATAAGGTAAGTAACTGTAGCGTTCCTACCTTATTTTGCAATTTGACGAAAGCCACAGTTCTCGGAACTTGCTAGACTTAATTTTAGACGATTGTTCCAAGTAATTGACAGGTGTGTAAGTGGGCTCGACTTCCTCAGAGGTATAATCTAAAGTAATGTTGTTACCAATCTTGAAGGTTTATTATACTTTGTAAATTGCGGGTTATTCTATTAACTATCAATTTGGGTTCTTTGCTTCGAATAGTTATCATAATTGTGTCGTGTCCTGCCGACACATTACTAGAATAACACCACCCTTTCTTTTCCTATGCATGTACCATAGGAGTACTGTAATGTAGGACGATGCAGTCAAGTGAAAGATGTGTTAAGTGGCTTATATACTATGACGGGGAGGGGCGAGGTGACTCATAGGTACACTACAGAACTGCAACTAGAAGAAGGCAGCAGCGTCTTCTCTCCCCAATTAAATCCTCCCCAAACTGAGGTAGCTAATCCGCCTGCAAAATTTGGTAATAGTAAAAACCTCCTTTTGGGTCCGTCAGTAGACTGATATAGGCTTGAAATATAAAACGGAAAAACTAGGTCGCATGGTCTAAAGTCGTCAAAGTATAGCGTTTTCTTGTGTTTTAACTTAGATAATATTAAAACAAATGTGTTATGATCAACATTCATTTTGGATGATTCAATAGAATTGCTTAAATACTCGTAAAATAATTTTGATAAAGAAAACATTCAAAATAAATTTAAATTCAATCAAGAAGACAGTTCTTTAGTATAACTTATATATAAAAAATCTTATGTTTTTCTGTTCGCAATCATCAACAGCCCACTGTTGGACATAGGCGTCCCCGAAATTAGGATTGTTTGGAATAGATAACGCTGCTGCCTGTCTTTTGGCGGTATTCCTATAGTCTTTTCTTACGACATAAAAAGCGTCGTCGACAAGTGGCTCTTTAAATTCAGAAAATTAATTACGCCTTATAAGTCTCTCGTTCATAATATTGACATCAACGCCCTTAATTGACATAGCTGCGAAACTTTTACAGGCCTTACGTAACATAAGAAAGCCGTGTATCTTGATATTGGAACAGTATTCGAGTAATGGTTAACTTCTGACCTTAAATGACCTTTGAAAATCACGCTTCACAACATGAAAGTTGCGGCAAATCATTTGTTTCGACAGTTGGCAAAATGTCAAATAGGTATAATGTAAGTGATGTGAATCAGTTTACTCTCAATGTAATTCCCGGTAAATCAACCTACGAAAAACCTAATCATCTCACAGGCGAGGATTTGAAATGTTAACCTAACAGAGATACAAACATTAGTTTTATTAATGATACAAAATAAAAAAATATATACAAACATAGACAGAAAACCGTCTCAGCGTATGATGTCCTTTTCTAAAAATGACCTTACTCAAATTGGCCTTTTCTCGTAATGTCCTTTCTCGAAATGTCTTTTCTCAAAAAACATCCTCAGCAAATAAATGCTCAGTGAAACATTTCGGTGCCCGACAGTTCTCTAAATTCAAGTTTGAGTCGTGTCATTTTGACAATAGTTACTCATAAGACAAAGACATAGAGACGTAGACGTTTTTAAGTGTTGTTCTAGTTTAGGACTACGTATACATTTATAATTTTGTCTATTATTTAATAAATAGTAATGTTAAGTACCCTTTCTAGCCCCCCTACCCCGGATATATTCCCTAGATAAGTTATAAGCCCTGTTAGCACTACCAATATTACAAAAAATATTACCTAAATCTTCTGCATATTTAGTTTTTCTTACAGAATCGGAGTGGACTGATGTGGAATCCTCTAAAATCAGTATTTCACTGTAATCAGTCAGTTATACACAAAATTGAACTGACTACTGCAATTCCTACATTTAATTTTAAACTTCTCCGACACTCAAAGATTACGAATAGTTATATTTTTACGTTTAGGGGTTAAGTTAATAAGCTTACAGCCATGCCATCGTCAATTTTAATATAGGTAATTATTACTTTAACCAATTTCAAACCCTCGTAAAATTGCTCCAAAACTTAATAACAGTAATCCACGTCTAACTCAACACGCTGTTGAAGTGTAGTTAATAACTTTAATAACATAAATTACAGTGAGCCCATAGATTGAGACGTTATGGCTACGGCCTATGGTTTTGAAGGCAATGACACAAACGAGGCTCGCAGAGGCAATTCTGATGTTCATAGTAAGGTTGAATTTTAACCAACGTGGTTCCTTGTATAACCAAACTTAATAAATTTAGAGAATAAATCGTCAAGTTAAAGCTATTGTAAAAACAATATTAAGAGGAACAAAGTCAGGAAGTCCTTAGAGAAAGATTTATATAACGTATAAGAAGTTGAAGGTGCCGGCAAAGTCCCAAGGAGAATTGTTATCACTTAGGAAGGTCAAGAAATGAAGCTATTGTCAATGAATTTGACAAAAATTTTGTCCGCCTGATCTAGTAATCGTGTGGTGCCAGCATACAAAAATTGGACCTCTTTCACTTCCAGAAGTGCCGTAAGGTGTGACTAAAAGAGATCTTACAAACGAAGACGCATAGCAGCGTCCCTACCACTGCTTCGGGACAAGTCTGTGTTAGTGCCGAGAAGACGCAGCATAAGAAACTCGGTTACTATTATCAGTCTCTTTTTAAATAAATGTTTACAAAAGGTTTAAGCAAGTACGAACTAGGACAATTTAATGCATTGTCCGAACTGCAATGGCCGCCTCCTGGCCGCGGCGGTGGTAGCCAAAACCTGCTTTTGGAGCGGTCCGTGTCTAGCAGTAGACTGATGTGGGTTGGTGATGATGATGATCATATTTTATTTTCTGTTGGTAAAGTTTTTACTAACTCAACATTTGGCTACGAGAATGAAGACGACCAAGAAGTTAAGTAATCGTTTCTTTCAATGTAGTTTTGAAAAAATAATTACGATATTAAATATTTGCCCCTATTGTGTCGAAACTTCTTAATCAAAATTTTACTAAAGAGGAGCGAAGCCGCATGCAAAAGTTATCTAATACTGCGTATGGTTCCCGTACTCCGTCCATATTACAGAAGCCCTTTTAACAAGTTAATAATTATGTACAAACCAATTCCTTGACGTGATTTGTTTTTAATAGTTCCACAGCCTCCTACGGCAATAACATCTGTCATTAATGATATTACTCAATTCCTCACTTCGTCTTTGGTAAGTAGATTATTTCCGAAGCTAATCTGTACTTGATTAGTGTAGCAATGAATACGTTATTAAGTTTGATAAGGACTATCCAAGGAATAATACAAAGATTAACCTGAAGATTAACTTTAAAGAAAACGTATTAGTTTCTTGAAGATGTACAAATAATTTTCACTGAAATAAAAGACAAAATTAAATATAGTTTTGGTTTATTCAGACTTTCAAACACTTTACAGGGTTGATGGTACGGAACAAACCGCAAGAAAACGTTAAATCAATCATTTAATTTCAATGAAAATATCTACTTTAAGGACTGGTTACAAAAAAAACAGTATTTTCAGACCCTCTTTATTCCCTTCCATGGCAACTGTCATTTCAGTATGAGTAGTCTTATCTCAAGTCTTGCTTAGACTTTGGACCATTCATGGTCATATTCATGCTTCCGAAAACACGTTATGCTTCATTGTCTTCTGTCGCAAGGTGGAAGATGCCAAAACAAACCACATCATAGGACAAACGTGGTGATTATGCCAGTATCCTTCAATGCTATGGTAACTTGAATGCAATGTTGGAGGCCTTTGCAGTGGGATGATTATAGCCTGTTTACATAGGCCTATAAAAGGCTTGGAAAACTCTGACATCAGATTAAGTTCGATAATCTTGCGACAAGAAGATTCTTATTAAAGTTCAGCAAATAACACAGCAATAACACGCCTCCTATATCTCCCTCTGACAAGCCACGGCTCGCTGCGCGTGCGCAACCGCATTGTCTTCGCGCACAATCGGAGGCGCCTTGACGGACGACCGGAGGGCCACAAAGAGGTAACTTTATTACCTCCTTGTTGACAATGAATTTATTATTTTGTGCGGTTGCATTTACATAGATTGATACTGCGCCTTTTCAACGTAGGTATACGCGAAGAACGCCCGTTGGTCTAGTGGTTTAAATAGGGTTCCAAGATCTCGGGGTCCTGAGTTCGAACCCAGGGTCGAGTAACAAGCAGTTCTCCCGTGATCATGGCGCTTGCAATAGTGCCGAAATATCAGAAACTAATAATAACTAAGGTAAATGGTATAAACCCCGTATCAAAAACTCTAATTAGTTAACTCGAGTAACAAAAAGTTTCAAATTCTTAAACATTGCTCGAGTTCGTCAACTGACTGCAAATGATCCAACTATGTATTAAAAAGTAGAATAAGACAGTCTGCCCGCGACCATGATTCGTGCAATCGGATCGAAACGTCGGCAAGGTAAAATATTATTTACCCTTAAACAATTAATTTGATTAGAGTGAATCCCGTTGAGTGTTCATGTAAAGTAAAAACGGAATAAGAAATTTTTAAATCCAATATAACTTGAATTTGAACTTTATATTTACATGAATTGTATAAAAAGTAAGCATGGTCAGAAACAGATTATCTTAGATCTTCTTTGGTCTAAGATTATCTTAGTTTAATAAAAAAAAAAACAAGTAATTAAATGCGTCTCCTATACTATATATATAATGAGTAGGTATAACAAAATAATATTATAAATCGGTTACTTGTCTACAATAATAATAAACAATTGTCATCAACTAAATTTAACGAAGTGTCTGGTGTCTTATTTATTACACAATAAAACTTAAAAAGAGTAACCTCGCTCTCCATTCGTGACCTATTAACATCTCTCACTAAAAACTGTATGTATGCCTGTCTGGTATTGTGTTGTGTGACGTTAACTCCACGCTTTAGACTTCTTTGAGTGGAAATTTAAATTAGTAATACTTTGACTATACACTTTCGATAAAAATAAATATTAATCTGTCATCTTTGTTACATCAGTCGAAAAGTGTCTTAAAATTTTCATATGTGACAACCTGACGACCCGGTTGGGGTAGTGGGGCCACCAACAATACACGGGACCTGATTCGATTTTCAGTGTAGTGTCAATTCAAGAATCCGTTTATTCTAAGCTAACTTATTAAGTACACGTTATATCGCACGAAACTAGTGCCCAGCAGTGCAGTATACAAAATAGCAATCTTATCACAAGGGTCGGATGGGTTATAGCACAAATAAGAGTAGAATTAGAATTATTTTATTTGGCACTTCAAAAATTCATAAATTAAACAATAAGAAAATAACATAATAATAACAACATAATCAAAATAACATAATAATTTATGTGTCAAAAAGGCCCCCACTCAGCAATGGTCGCAACAGCCAAAGGCATGCTGCGACGCTGATTTTCAGTGGGAGCCCATAATACTAAAGAAATAGTCATGCATCGGAATGCACGTAAAGCCATTGGTCTTTCTATTGCAAAGAAAAAGTCACTTCAGGCCTGTAATGAGCCGCTTCGAAAATTATGACACTAGATTGTCCTTTAATGATATCCACACGAAATGAAGAAGACTCTCTTTCCATAGAGTGCAGTGAGCTTTCTGCGCTTACCCCAATTGTACAGCCATGCACTCAAAATGGTAGTATGACGATTGTATCAGACATTCGTTTAAATTAAATATTTATTGTGACTACTTTACTACTGATCTGCCCACTCGAGTGAATTCGATTATATTTCATTTAATATCTGTCAACGCGGCAGTAATTGATAATGTGCATATAATTTAGTATTAGCGATACATTATGAAGTTATCAGATTCAATCAGGGAAAGCTAAATTATAGGTGATTTACTCGTATGTTCGTAGATACTGCTAATGCTGGAGTAGAATATTTCGTTTGCACCGTCAGCTTTCATGAGTCCACCGCTGGACATAGCCTGCCTTCTAAAAGACAGATTTCGCCAGAACTGCCACGATTGGCAGAAGGGTTGGCAACCTAAGTCTGGCCAATGACAGGAGGTCTCCTCCTACCTGCGTGTTGCCTGTTTATTTCTAGCAGAAATCCTTACGACACCTAACTGACGAGATGCGATGGTGGTTTTCTAGTTAAGTCCAGTAGCTAGAAAAGTACTTATTAATATTTAATAAAAGCAAGTGATTTTTGGAGATCTCATATTTAAATAACACTGTTTAAAATTACACTTGTTCATACATACTTATATATAGGTTTCATCAAAATAATTTATTTATCTAGCTAATAAAAAACGTCAATTTTAGCCCAAGTTAAGAAGTAAACGTATAGCTTAAGATACCTTTAAGATACTAACTATATTAAATACTTTAACCTTCGGCATACAACGTGAAAATAAATCCTTACCCCTACAACGTGGGGTTAATATAACCCCATAGTAAATAGGGTCAAATTAAGGGTATTATTAAAATACAACGGCTTCGAGAGAATTTTTGGCTTAATAAGTTATATAGTAATAATTATAACCCAATTTAATTAAGAAAATAAACTTTATTTATAAAAAAGAACACAAAATACAAAAGTACTTCTAAAATTTAACGAATTTCCCTTAAATCTAAATAAAATTACGTGGGTAATTTATATTTATAGGAATTTTTGGTCTAAGCCAATATTATTAAACTAGAAACATGACACATTATAAAAATATACAGAAATAACTAAGTATGTCTATTCTAGCTAAATCATTCATTTGTATAAATCAGTACATTTTGGCAGATCTGATTGACATGTTTCTTACATATTCCAACATCGTCTTGTACTATTATATAATTTATATTGACATGATTCAGCTAGGAAAAAAACAGCGTCAGTGGCTAGCGTTTACTGCTGCGGGAATCATCGTACGTTCTTGAAAGCTTGTCAACTAAATCGACTCCACTTTTGCTGTATTGTGAGACAAATTTTCTTTAAGTAAAGCCGCCGCAATATCATCTTGAATCCTATTTTCCGTGTTAGTTAAACTATATCTGTACAGGAAATAAGCTACATAAATACAATCAAAATTAGATTGAAAATAAGAGAAAAACATAAGAATGCATACATACCTTTTTAGCACCGTCCCATAAAACGTGGGGTTAAAAACACCCGGGACCCGCTATACCCACGTGCATACACGAGCGCGGTCCGCGCAGCACTCTTCCAAGCTTACGAGTTGACGTGGCATGTTTAACGCCCAGCTACTTATAATTTCAAAGTTATTGCTCGATTGTTTCTCATAAATTTACGTATTTTTCTCGAGCCGGGGTTAAAAATACCCCACATTGTATGCCGAAGGTTAAATAAAGAGTATTGGCCGTTCCCATTCAACATTAGTATCTCTCGCGATTACAAGAAAAGCACCGCATCAACCAGTCGATAATTAGCGATATCAAAGCTCCCTAAAGCTCTTCGGGCTATCGTGATCGGATCGCGGGCTGTGAAGTAAGACTGCGATAGTCAGACGAAGGGATTTACAAAGACAGTTTTTATATCAACAATTTGATATCCAATGGAGACGTGTAGAAGCACCTTCAGATGCCTATCTGCAAAAACACTATCCCTGTTGCAAATTTCGTCAAAATAAGTTCAGTTGTTTGAAAGTTAAAGCATAACAGAAGAACAGAGTTACTCTCGTATTTATATCACAAGAAGCCCTAGCTTCGTACGGGTTTTTTTACACATAAACATAACAAAATATTTCAAAGGGTTTGGGGTTGAAAACTCCGAGACGGCTTTTTTGTTCCGACGTTTTTTGACATATTTTAGCCAATATGCACTAAAACTTAACAAATCATGTACTAAAATCATTTGCAAGAATCACTCTATCTTTTGGGGAAAAGCGCATGAAAATCCGTGCAGTAGTTTTTGAGTTAATCGCGAACAGACAGACCCGTAGTTTTTTTTTTGTCCAGTATATTGTTTACTAATTAGGTCATTAAACCAGTTTTTAAAAAAAGTTACCAACAAAATGGATGGTGTGAGTAATCAATAAAGCATTGGTGCTTCAATACTGTCGATAAATTATCTAGCACCGATTTAAATCAGATTTAACTTTCCCGTTGGGTCTAATTTTAAGTACAATTCTTATCGTATATGTCAACCCTGCCTATCTTTAAGGTAGAATTCTTATTTAAGACTGTAACTGCGCAATTTTTTAATTAAAAGAAATAAAAGTGGACTACTTCACATACCTACATTGTTCTGATCTTAAGTAAGTAACCATTGAAGGCACTCGTATTGTGGAATTCAGAAACAATGAAGGTACCACAAACACCCAGACCGAGAAAAAGTTGAAAACACTTTTACACCCGTCATTACATTCCGGAATTATACGTCACCACGGAAAACCAGCGTATACAACACAAAATATCATGTAAGAAGTAAAAGAAGTTGCATTTATGTAGCAATATAATCGATCGCTCTGTGTAAACGCCACATGAACGCCACGGATGCATCTCCAATAAAACTCCATCTTTACTTTATTGCCATTGATTGAAACTTTATACAGACGATGTGTTTCCAAGTGCTGACACAGCGCCTGCGGTTATGGGGTGTTTGTATGCAAATAGCTGTATGTTATGTTATGGGATTGGACGGTAATACAATTACAAGTGATGTATGCTAATGTGATAATGCTTGTTGATGGTAATGGTGGTATCACGACCACTGTATTTCCTAGTATACTCGTAATACTATAATAGTGCTTGTTTGTAGATCTTTTGATTTATACTTCTATTGGCTTTTTCAGCTGAAGTAAAACAGGAAGTATTGAATTAGACGCTTACTTTATTTAATGCGCTTACCTAATTTTATATCAATTGGATTAATTAATAAATAAATATGGACAGCATCACATGATCAGCATTTTAACTGATTTTAACTGATTTTAACTGATCTGAATATGAGTAATAGTACCTTTAGATTAGCTCTATGTTAGTCATTTTATTGTGAGAACAAGATTCTACACCTCAATACCTAAGACGATTTAAAAATATCTGAATACTAGCTGTTGCCCGCTACTTCGTTCGCGTCAATTTCTGTTATTATGATAATTTTTGCAACATTTTTCATAATGCTTCGCTTCTATTAGTCGCAGCGTGATGTTATATAGCCTAAAGCCTTTCTCGATGAATGGACTATCCAACACAAAAATATTTTTTCAATCCGAACCAGTACTTCCTGAGATTAGCGCGTTCAAACAAACAAACAAACTCTTCAGCTTTATAATATTAGTATAGATAAAAACATTAAAATAAGTCTGTAGCAAAAAAAAAGGTTTGAATAATTATAAAATATCTGAATATACAAACATTTAAATAAATCATTAGCAAAACAAAATTTGTGCCACTTTATAAATCGTTTATGTTATAAATACCTCTTGCTGCAACAACTTTTTAGTTGTGTCATTAATCAATGGCTATTTAAATTTTTTAATAGTAGCTATAAATAAACTTATCTAGTCTATTTAAAAAAATCCAAGAGGCATTTTTTTTGTTTAAACAGCAGGTCCGACTCTCGACTAAAAAGCCTTAAAAATAAGTGACCCTAATTTAACTATGACAATAGAATCTGTAACTAATCCTCAAACATCATGAAATAGAGTCCGGCCACAAGGTAGAAAGACATAGCATGACCACTCTGTCTCCACAAAATAAAACTTTTTTCATAAAAAAAAATTCCCCTTTTTAACCGCATAGAATGACAAGCGGTGGTGCCGATCCACTTTAGGTACGAGTAGTATTCATTAGTTCAGCATTTAAGCAAAAAACAAGAATTGCTTCTAATATTTTTTTTGAGGGTTAAAAATAGTTTAAAAAACTAAATACTTTATGTAGCTAAAGGTTTAAGAATATTTTAAAAATGACGGTGTTACTGTTTGCATGTACACGTGTTTTCCGCGGCGATGTCCACCTGACAAAACGTTATATGCAGCGTAATCCGATATGTGTTAATACGGTATGATTACCGCACTGATGGACTCTGTTAGGGTTGCGAGAACGCCGTGTCATTAAAAATATTTTTTATTCGACGATTAGATTTTTTTAGCTGAGGAACTCAGTTACGAGTAGAAGACAAGTATCCATTCATTGAAAATTACTAAATTCAAAAAATAATATTGCGATTTAAAATATGTTTATTCCGAAAAAGAAATTTGAACTAAGTGATGCCAATTAATTGTTGTTTAATTAACTGACAGCGGCTTTTGATTTCTTATTAGCGTAGGTGTTTTTCACCCTGAGTATTTTTGAAATAGTTTGAAAGATTAGAGATGAAAATGACTAACGTGACTGAATTTGACTGACTGTCATTTACAGTCAAATTGGTCAAAATCAGTCAAAAATGGTCATTTTCAGTAATTTTTATTTCAATCATATTTTAGTACTTTTTAAAATTTTCTGAATTTAACACAACAAAAAAGGGTTGTAATGAGTTATTACATAATATTAAACATTTTAAAATGTTTCGGTGCGATGCCCCGCACCCCGCGCGCGTTACCTGCAAAATGGCAACGTCGCATCGCCGCGTGCGCCCTGCCCCCGCTCCTCTGTGCATTACGGGCGAAATGGCAACGTCGCATCGCCGCGTGCCTGCTTTGAGGCAGTCTTATTTTCTAATGAAATAATAAATAAAACCTTATTTGATTAAAACTTACATATAAATTGGGTGTTCAAATAAATCAATTATTTAGCACAGGTTGGAAGTAGACAACACAGTAACATTTGAGTCAAATTGACTGAATTTGACTGTAAATGACCGGTCATATAAGGTATATGACAATTGTGACCGATTCAGTCATTTTACAACTCTATGAAAGATACATAGACAGTCACCATGATTTTTTGCGTTCTTCAGTGTCCGCTCATGGCAGCCCTACCGCCGGATGGGCCGCACAATGCGCCACGCTCGGCGCGCGCGCAGCCCGCGATGCTATCTGTGAAGAGCGTCTAGGAAATAGAGGTGAAATTGTCATGGGCGATGGGATTTTAATGACAGTTCAGTCTGCGCGGGGCATCCGTGCTATTATAATGACAGTTCAGTCTGCGCGTGCGGGGCATCCGTGCTATTATAGTCGCTTTCATTGTCCCGAAACTATAGCGAATGGGGCTTTAACGACTATGGTAATAAAGATATCTTTACACATGAGATGATCAATCAAATCAGTCTGTCATCGTTCTTAATAGAAAGAAAACTTACTGTAACATAAGGATAATCAAATATTTTGAAGTGTTTTTAAGCAACTATGTTTCTTTAAATAAATTACATTGCTTGTAAAAAATACATAAACCTTAAATAAAAATGATTATCTTCGGTGGGTCTCGAACCCACAATCTGCCGCATACCGGCTCTAAACTCTAAACATTGAGCTACCAACAAAATTTTGTGTAGATTTTATTTAGTTAAAATTATTACCATTATACATATTTGTCTTATATAGAAAATTCTCGTGTCACAATTTTAGTTACCTTACCCCTCCGAAACGGCTTTACTGATTTTTACCAAATTTTATATGCATATTCAGTAGGTCTGAGAATCGGCTACTATCTATTTTTCATACCCCTAAGTGATAAGGGTTGTGTAGTATGTAGATACCTCATCTCTCATTACCTTCTCATCCCATTGTCATTTTTAATTTTTTTTATAATTTGATTGTATTTTCTAATTCTTTTAAATTTCTGTTTAGAAACTTTTTGGTTCTCTCATTTTTATATTCGCATTTTGAAATTCAAAATTGTTCGATCGTGCCTCGCCCGGAGCACGTCAATCAGGCAGTTGACATTCGGCTTTCAGCAGACTTCATCTTCTTCTTGTTGACTAATATTATTATCCTCAAATTGGGAGAATTATCTTGGACACTCCTATTTATTGATTACTTCTGGACCCTGGTACGGTTACGTAGACCGCCGGGCCTTCTCCACCTAGTGCTGCTGGATCCTGGCGGTCACGTAGACCGCCGGGCCACCTCCATCACTTCGGCTTGATCAGGCAGATCACCGGACTACCTTCCCTCCGCAGCGCAGAGACTGGTGTGGTCGACCACAGGGCCATCTCTCTCCAAATCGGCTCTCATCAAGCGCTATTCAATTTTAAGTTACGTATTTTTATTTCTTCTAATTTTAGTTTCTTTTTTTTAATATATTAACTGTATATAATCTTATCGTTTGTTTTATTTCTTTTTAGGGAATAATTATAGGGAGGTAGGTTCCCATTAACTTCCCTCTTTCCAAATTTTCTTTTATAGCGTAGCAGAACCTAGGTTTCTGAGGGTATTCCTCTTCAAGGGTACCCCAGATATTCTGCTACGTTATAGTTGTTCACACTTTTTTTTAATTTTTGGTCAAAATTTTTTGTTTTTATTTTTCTATAATGTGGCATTAAAAAATTACCTAAATTTTTACCCTTTTATCACCAACCCCTATTTTTAATAGCCATTTTAGTAATTTAATTATTTTTATGGCAAAACAACGTTTGCCGGTATACATAAAATTTACTAATGTCGCATCTCAATAACTGTCGTATTCTTGTCTCCATTCTCTTCATTTGTGTGTTTTACTATAACAAACTTCAGAAATAAAAAATATCACATCGAATGCTGAACAAACATCGGTCGGCTGGTCACTGGAGGGTTTGTTTGACCTCTGACTCAGCCGATAGGTAGGTGTTTGTTCAGGACGACGAGTAAGGAACCCTAACATACTCATAGTGGACATGTACCTACAGCTATGATTGTATGACTTCCCCTTTTTTATGAACATAAGGTGCAAAAAAGTTCACTTGTAGGTTATTTGTGTTTTTTTTTTTTACTATAAGTTAACATTAAATTTAAAAGAATTAATGATTAATTGTGCACATAACGTTCAAATCCATTTTCAGTATGTTTCCACTGACAAAAAATTGCCTTCCAGAAGGACACAGGAAATATGTTCTAAGATCTCTGTAATTACGTATTTATGCAAATAAAATATTTGATTTATTGATGATATGTAATAAGATGTATTGATAAAAATGGACAAAAAAAAAGGTTTTGCATAGTTGTCATAGCATATTTTTATGTAAATACTCGTACACCAAACTTTAATACAAAACACACAAATCATCCCGAAATGGTGTGGAATTAGCTTCTTATAGTATGATTATAGGAAACTCCATCACCAGATCTTCCTTAGAGAATCAAGATGTGTTTTCCAAGCCATGTATTACAGGCTTCTAGTGTGTCTTTTACGACTTTGATTTTGCGCCAGAGGCCTTACTCCGCAACATCCATCTGTCCCTGTCACTCATATCGATATCTTAAAGCATCTGAAAGAGACAGATATATCTTTAAAAACGAGCTTCGTGTTGCAGAGTAACGCATCAGAAGCCAAGATCAACGGCTTAACGTGCCTTTCAAAGCACAACTGTAAGCTTAATTTATTTTTAATTCTTTCATATATTTTTGGTTAGGTTTTATATGAAAGTTTAATAGTTATTCATTTGGTTTGTTAAATGCCCCGTTGTTATAGTGGTTTAAATATCGACCAAGATCAAGGGTTCGATCCCCGGGTCAACCAACAAAAAGTTTCAAATTTTCGAACATTGCTCGAGTTTATTATCATCACCAACCCGCATTTGACAAGTGTGGTGATTATGCATGGTACCCATCATTGCTGTGGTAACTTTAATTCAATGATGGAGGATGACTATAGGCCGTTACTTGGTTAGTCAAAATACAAATATAAATTTCTTCAATAGTTTAACTGGTACGTTATAATAATTACATCATCAAATAAATAATCATTGAGAATAAAAAACAGATCTCAAAATTTAGTCTGTTAAAAATTATACTAATCCCTACTTACATTGATTAGACGAGATAATAACGACAAAGACATAAAAATGTAAATCGTTATAGTAAACGGTAATCTTCTATTAATGAGTATAGTTTAGGAATGAAGACGTGTAATGACCATTATTGCCGGAGAGAGATTTGTAAATTATTACATTACGATATAACAGGGACATAATTTGTGTTCGATTTGTTTGTCGGGTCACCTTTAGGCGGAGTAGGGATGTGCAATGGTCGATATATGTCGTGGTATCGATCTTGACACTGTGGTGGAGTGATTTAACATCCTCTGTACCTACATTATGGTTGCAAATAAAGTATTCAGTATTGAGTGGTGTTAAAACCTGAAAGAATTTATTAAAATTATATTGAATTCACCGGTTTTCAATGTGTAGTCTGCTAAGAAAGTGAAAAAAGGTTTTATATTTTAGGGTATTAATGGGTGTTTGTGGTAACTTCGTTGTTTTCGATTTCTACAAAACAAGTGATTGAAAGAGTTACTTACTTTGGGATCAGAACATTTAATTAGATGCTGTCCACGTTTAAAATAAAATCATTAATTAACATAGAAGAAAAATAATCGGTTAGGTGTTTACATGGAATTGCTTAATGTGAAATAACTTACTTAAATATTTATGTTAATTTTCTGTGTAGTAAAAAATATTTTTCTATTAAAACTTCTGATATTCACTTAGCATTATTTTATATTTCACCTAATGCCAAAGACAAACGTTTTTTCCACAGAGTTGTGGATATTGGGGATTTGAGGTGAGCAACAATGAAATTACGAGATAAAATTATTTTATTTATTTTGCAGGTATCTAAGCAATATCAAACTTTAATAAACTAAAAAGTCATTGAATAAGGTTAATAAAATAAAAAATGAAAAGAGTGCCTTTAATAAAAAAGTACTAACGAAACAAAAAATATATATATAAATTACATACTAGGTTTTTATTAGCTCAAATAGTCAGAAGCAAGCTGAAATTCTAAAGAATACAATAATACCAAACTCTCCATTCGATCGATAGCCAGTCGCTTCCCTCTCCTATCCCTAGAGGTCCCGTAAATCACCTTTACGGTATGTTAACGAGATTCCCGCATCGGTACATTATTATACAATAATATATCGGCGCAGGCGCATACGTTACGATCCGCCGTTGATTACGTAACTCTTAATAGGAATTCGGTTTGGGCACGTTTGGGCACGCTACACGAGGCCAGCGAAACAAGAGCAGCAAGTATAAAGTTACTGCCTATTAACATCCTACTTCAGGGCAAAGGCCTCCATCATTGAATTCAAGTTACCACAGCAATGATGGGTGCTGGCATAATCACCACGCAACAAATGCTGGTTGGTGATCACAAACCCGAGCAATGTTTCAAAAATCGAACCTCGGACCTCGAGATCTTGTCCGGTATTTAAACCACTCTAGATGACAAGACCAACGAGGAGGCCATTAGGATGTTTAAATGAATCTACATCATTTAGTCTACTGCTAGACACAAACCTGTCTAAAAAGGAGGATTATGCTATATGTAATCGCCACCATCTGGCAGGCGGGTTGACCATCACACTTTGGCAAATATGACCAATGGTAGGATCAAGATGATGGTGCCCTACTTTGAAGTTTGCTTCCTACGACTAATAATCATTAATCGAACTAAACAGTAAAAAAAAAATTGTATAAAAACTAGTTTTTATAAAAAAAAAATTATCATCTCTCATTGAACAGACATATGGGAAGTGGAAATATGTGGTGGCGGTCAATTAAAAGGCTTCGAAATAAAATATTTTAATTGTCAACCGTTTTTAAAAAGTGTGAAAATTTTCGCATCCTTTATTAGACGTCTGGAAGTGGATAAAAAGTGCATTTAAAGATTCCGTTACTTAGATACATACATACAGGTCAAGATAATAAAATCGTGCTAACAGTGGAATCGCTGATCTATTCCTTTCTCATACTAATGGAATTTGTATATTGTCGTAATTAATTTACTATTCCGAACGAATACCAAATTTTAAATGTCATTATCGTATTTTGGGACTTATAGTATTCGTCCGGAATAATAAAATAAATAACAAATAAAAACAAATACCACTGGTATTAATAAGAAATAGATCGAATCATTAGTGCGATGGAGTGGCTGTAGCCCTTGTTCTGTGATCATAGAAGGACCACCTCTGGACACATCAATCCTTTTTCCTGCTGCATTTTTCGAATAGATTCGCCGAATATAGGTTGTTTGTGATCTGGACGAGCTCATAATTCTTGATTGCCGATCCTATTAATGCGAGTTTATGTCAGATTAATGGATTTAAGGTATTCGGCTAAGATAACCGCGAGATTATACGTAGTTTTGTTCGAGTTTAAAGTGATTTTTAATTTCTTATAACCATTTATAGATAACATTTTCTCGATGTAGTGGAATACGTCATAAGGAAACGTGATGAAATAGGTTTAAATTATCAGCCAATCAAATACCTATTTCGTTTCATTGAATCAAATTATAATGTTGGTTTACCTACGTATTAACTTAAATCGTAATCTTCTCATATATAAAAATTTCGTGTCACGTTGTTTGTCCGCGATGAAATCCTAAAACATTCAAATGATTTTAATCAAATTTTGTACACAGTGTGCAGTTTGAACCAACTTGAAAGATAGGATAGTTATTAACTCAATTTATTGGCGCATTATTTTTTTATTGTACATTTTTTGTTTATGGCAAGGCAATTTGGTAAAGAAAAACGCCATGTTTGATGACAATGACATTTAAGACGTCATAATCAAATGATATTATTCTGAGGCGATACGAAGTTCGCGGGGTAAGCTAGTTTCTTTTTATAATCTATACTAATATTATAAAGCTGAAGAGTTTGTTTGTTTGTTTGAACGCGCTAATCTCAGGAAGTTCTGGTACGAATTAAAAAAATATTTTTGGGTTGGATAGTCCATTTATCGAGGAAGGCTTTAGGCTATAAAACATAACGCTGCGACCAATAGGAGCGAAGCATCAGTGGAAAATGTTGCAAAAATAGTCGCGATCATAATAACAGAAATTGACGCGGACGAAGTCGCGGGCAACAGCTAATTTTTCTTACATAAAGAGATTTAACAAGACAGAGTGAAGGTACTATTAAAATTTGTTGTTTGTTGAAAATGTTAAAAATGTTGAAGATATGTCTAGTAAACATTTGTTTATTAAGTGGTGTACACACCGGTTTTCAAGGTGTCGCCTGCTCCGAAAATTCCATAGTTAGTTAGTTAGTCAATGTAGAAAAAAAAAGTGTTTTTCTACATTTTCCCGGGTCCGGGTGTTTGTGATATTTTCGTTGTTTCCAATTTCCAAAATACAAGTGCTCTAAATAGTTGCTCAAATTGGGATCAGAACAATGTATGTGATGTTGTCCACATGATTTATATATTTATTTAAATATTAGGGGCTAAACAATGTGACCATGGGTATGACGCTGCTTACTCTTGATAACCCAAAAACATCTCAAAGCAGTGGTAGAGCATATTTTTTGATATTTATAATGATTGGAATTTAGAGTTGATGACTTAGATTTAAGAAAAAATTATTGAAGTCCGTAAACTCTTGATTTATTTGTTAAGAAAAGTGACGTAAATATTTTTTGAAAGGAAATAACTAAAATAGTATCTGAGAACTTTATTGTTTAACTAGCGGCCCGTCCTGGCTTCGCACGGGTGGACCCATTAAGTTTTAGTAAGGATCCCTAATTTTTTCTAGCAATAAATATAGCTTATGTTACTCAAAGTGAATGTAGCTTTCTAAGGGTGAAAAAAATTTTAGAGTGTATTATTACATACATTACAAACATACACACACACAAAAATATAAATCTATCCTCTTTACGAGTATAATATTAGTGTAGATGTAGATGTAATTAATACATTGTGTAGTAAATTCAAGCTGTAAAAAATACCGATTCAGCCCCTTACTCTTGAATTTGATTTAAGTTCGACCTCGATTCGACCTAGCCAAAATCTGAACAAACTCAATCGAATCGAAATCAAAAGCAAGTCAAGATCGATCTAAAATGGCGATCCGTTAAACATTTTCGGTTGATAACGTAATCACCATCGACTCAAAGGTTTAGGTTCACTTTTCAGAGTACCAAATCACTGATTCTCGACGTCGATTCGATTTTGATCGTAACTCGAACTTGTCAAGAGTAAGCCTGCAGTTCCAATCAATGCCGGTATATACATACTTCAAGCTTTTATCTCCAGTATTCTCAAGACACTTTATTTCCCCTATCAAAACCGTAAACTTCGGTTTATTTCTCGCTCATTGAGTTTATTATTAACTTGACGATTGTTGTAATTTATAGCCTGATACTGTTATCCTTAAATGTTAATAAAATCACCCAGAATCCTTTAAAACGAATAAAATCCGATAAAAAGTATGTCACAAAATGTTTTCTGGAATTTCAACACGGCTTTAACGATAATGCTCGAATCTGCGTACTCATAAAATAATAATTTATAACTAAACAGAACCAGAGACATGTTTTTTGAAACTATTTTTAAGAAATTAAATTTCTAGTGTTTATTAAAACGCCCCGTGGAGCCAGTGGTTTAAATACCGGGTCCAGATCTCAGGGCCCTGGGTTCGATCCCAGGGTATGGACAAGAGTTTCTAATTTTCAAACATTGCTCGAATTTGTGATCACCAACCGACATTTGGCAAGCGTGATTATGCCTGTACCCATCATTGCACTGGTAACTTTGAAACGAGCTAAGATGTTGGGTGTGTCAATTTTTTACCACGCTTTTATTAGCTTGGGTTGTAGTTATCTATGTATGTATGTATGTATGTAATGGAATCTTTGAGCATAATTTTCACCAATTTCCAGAAGTTTGATTAATTTAAAACTTTGCACACGTATCAAGGACCGATGACAATGCAATATTTAATAACAGTTTCCCAGTTTTCCTCTGTAAGAGGGAGTAAAAGAGATAGAGCTAGCGATCTGTATCAATTACGATTCCTGCATAGCTTTGGACTTACAGTCGATAAAGAAGGAATCAAATCTTATAAACTAAACTACAAAGTAAAAAAAAAATTTTAGTTTAAAAAACTAAAAAAGCACGCTTTTTAAACAGATTGAACTAAAAAATTAAAAATTAAACTGTAGTGATCAATTGAAAAATTCATATTATTTTTTAGATTTAGATTGTTGTAAATATTTTATCAATAATTTACTATATCTGTGGATATCATAACAAGCCCCCCACGCTTTTTGTACAATAATATGAATTTTTCAATTGATCACTACAGTTTTATTTTTATTTTTTTAGTTCAATCTGTTTTAAAAGCGTGGTTTTTTTAGTTTTTAATTTTTAGTCACAACTTTATTATAATTTATTATTATTTATTTATTTTAGTCAAGAGCTCGTGGGTTCTTCTTCAGCGCTAGTTAGATGGCGTTACCAGTAGAAATCATGCAAGGACGTTTTACAACTTAAACTAAACAAATGAGGCCTTTGCCCTGCATTGGGATAGTTATAGGCCTTTACTTTACATTACTTTTGTACATGTCGATTTATTGATAGTCTTTAAATAATTAATATTTAACAAGGTCATCCTAGACTAATCGATGCGTGCGCGGGCGCATCCTTGGCCCGTGAAAGTTGACCCAATTGCGGCCCTTGGTCAAGCCGACCCCACATTAATCACGTGCCACCATTAACCGGCCAATAAAACTAATTTATCATCCTCTCATTACCTCCGAAATTATCTCAATAGTCTCAGTAGGCTTTAAATGGATGCAGAAAGAGGATGAAGGAATTTTAATATCTTGCTTTGTGGTCTATGAATCCCAAACTTACTTCCAAACGCTGGATGGCTACGTATTGTATGCTTCAACATAATAATATGTTTACGGATTTTAATTCGCGTTTATTCTGGTTTAACCCGACATTTCGAACACCTTACAGCGTTCATGGTCACGCAGACCAAGCCGTAAACATAACACATAATATCTTTCATTTCAATGTATAAGTGTTCTCGTAAACTCAAGAATGCAGTATATATAATACATAATAAATGTGGACAACATCAAATACGAGTACATTGTTCTGATCCCAATTTGAATAACTATTTAAAGCACTCGTGTTTTGGAAACCAGAAACAACGAAGGTACCACAAACACAACACCCGAGAAAATTTAGAAAAACACAATTTTTATACATTGACTCGTCCGGGAATCGAACCCGGGACCACGGAGCAGGCGACACCTTGAAAACCGGTGTGTACGCCAGTCGTCAAAATTATTATACTTTTCGCGTTAACTCAAGAAAATAGTATCGATATATGTGTTTGTGTAGATAACAAGTTTTGCCCGAGAATAAATAAGGAGGGTTCCGTTTTTTATGTATGACCGCGCATAGTCAACAGGGAGGGCGGGTGGTTCTGTTGCATGAACTAGTGCTTAACCTAGGCCGGTGTTGAGTAGCCGAAATTATAAGCAAATTAATTTTATATTCTGCAAAGAAACGCCTTAGTCATTTAACTTCTCCTCAGGTAATCAGTCAAATTGTTTTATTAATAGCATCGTAAGACTCTATCAGCTCAGTACATGACTGATATCGTCTCCAATAAATAATAGTGGTTGTAGTCGTGTCCTATTAGCCTATCGTTGCCGCGCTATCCTTACCAGTTAACGGAACACGCTATTGTAACGAAACGTTATGTTGGTATCGACCAATGCATAGGTTCCCAAACTTCTTTTCTCTTAGACCTCTTTCAAAATTTTCGTTCCGGTGAGTTGTATCATTACTACTATATTTCCACTCGACAAAAATGTGAAGATTAGATCTATATATGGTATTTTCTTTGCGGCTGAGTTCCTGTTGACCTAAGTGAAAATTTATTGGTTAATCAAGAAAAAAAGTTTATTTTCTTATGTACATACAACGGCATCAGGTCAACCTACCCAAAAAGTCAAATGACATCGAATTGATTTTTAACTTTAAGTCCAACAAGTAAAGTCAAAATATCAATTGAGAAAGTTTGACGTTTTGTGGTAGGTTGACCTGTACAACATAAGAAAAAAACTTTTTTTCATATTAAAATATTATTTGCCAATATTTGATCGGTGAAATCAAGTCAACGTTATAGTTCTTTACTAACGAAACCAGATATTGATTACCTGGTTTTCCGCTTACAAATTTAAGAGCCCCCATTTTTTGTCACTCCAACGAAGACCCAGTCTCCTGTGGGCCCCTGGGGTCCCCCTGGACCACTTTGGGAGTCAATGGACAAATGTATTGCTGTTGTAGATAAACATTTACAACCTCATTCAAATAGTATTAGTATTTAATCGTGACTCGTTGAGATTTAATTTTGTTTACGGCCAAATTGCAGTGTGACTTGGCAACATTTTGCTGTTATTTAGATAAAGAGAAGAAATAAGAGAGGGATTGAAAGTATATTTACGGATTTGACAGTACAATAAAATACTCATTATTAACATTTTATAATATCATATAAAGTATTCAAATAGCTGTTTCATCTTAACTGACTGCCAACATCTGTAAATATGTTTCTTTCGGGTGTTACGAGTGCAAGCTCCTGACATTTGATTAAACTACGCTGGCTTACAGCGATAAGAATATGCTTGAAAAATTCGACCTATGACGCAGTGTCACGCCCCGCGCCCGGTATGAAGATGCGGGTTCGAGTCCCGCCTAAGATAAAATTTTTCAAGTTTAAATAATTAGTACTGACTTATTATAACTGAACAACATTGTTTTGCCATCGAGTTTTATGCTCAAGTGGCTGGGTTAGCTAATTTCAATGTGGAGTAAGCCCTGCAATATGATTTAATCGGTTAATAGCACGTTTAAGACGGAGAGGAATGATACCATTTGAATTATTGTTTCTCCTGTCCAACACAACATCGATCTGTTAATCCAGTTTTGTACTCTCAGCCTCAATAAACCGTAACAATACAATTCTTCAATCAGTAAAATCAGTTTTATTTCTGCAAATAGGCCCCTGGAGGCGCTTTTACACGTCCCAATATTTAAACCTACCACTGCTTCGGGACAAATGTGGGCTAGTGCCGAGAAGAAGCAGCGCAAGAAACTCGGTCACTATTGTCAGCCTAAATAGAGTAAAGTAAAGGACCATAATCATCCCACTGCAGGGCAAAGGCCTTTATCATTGAATTCAAGTCACCACAGCAAAGTTTGGCAAGCGCTGTGATTTGCCTTACCCATCAATGCTGCCACAGCAATTGTTCGAGTTTTTTAAGTACCAACTCAAGATTTCGGGTTCGATTCCGATTGGGCAACAAAGTTTCGACTTTTCGAACATTGCTCGGGTTTGTGTTCACCAACCGGCATTATTGGCAAGCGTTGTGATTATGCCAGTACCCATTATTGCTGTGGTAACTTGAATTCAATATAAATTAATAAAAGCATTTAGTTCGAACAATTTATGGGACAGTTCATAGTGGATAAAAAAATGATGACTTACGAAAAACTAATGTTAGATAATAATTATGCTCTGCAGTGGGATTATTAGATATTACTTGTTGGAAAATAAAACAAAAAAAACTCTTTATTTTGCCGCCAAAAGGCTCTCTCTTGTGACAATTGTTATTGCTTAATGCGCGTCGTGAGTTTTTATTTAATAAAACCGTGTACCAAATCACGTCGTTTTCTCTGTTAACCCCATTAAGCGACTATTTTTTAAGCTATTGCATAGCTTCTATCGCGGGCCTTGAGCGTGGAGACCGAATCCAGAAATTCCGTAACGAAAACAATCCTAACACCCACACACTCGGGGCGAGGCACGATCGAACAATTTTGAATTTCCGAAATTTAAAAGAATTTAGAAGACAATAAGGATTTTGACAGTATGGTTGCCTATGGTAACCATATCTGCCAAAAGAACAGAAAAATTTAACTACAAAAGTCAAAATTAGAAAATACATAAAATTATAAAATTAAGCTATTATTCATATTCATAATTCATAATTCATAATACTTTATTTGCGTAAAAACATGGTATAAAGATGTTACATTGTCAGAGTGTGCACATGTCTTGCCGAGATTATCAGCATGCAAATATTAAAGATAGGGTACATTCATTACATTTAAAATAATGAGATCTAATAAACATTATGGTATAAAATATAATAAATGTCAATCGGAATTAAAAAATAATGTCATAATAATGTCATCATAAAATAATGTCAAGTCCATTGGTTAAGAATAATAAGATTACTACATCAATGTTCAAGTCAATTAAATTTTCGGTCAATTAATAATTCTTTTACATCGTAAATTTTTCCATCTATAAGCCACTTGTACAATTTAGTCTTAAAGATATTGATTTTGTGTTGTTTGATCTCGTAGGGAATCCTATTGTATATCTTAATACACATACATAAACAACTTTTACTATACTTTTTAGATTTCGGAATGACACTTTGGACTAGCCTGTTAGGGTTTCTTTGAAGTCTAGGGTTTCTATCTTTAGCTTCCATGAATAATAAATTACATAGGTTCTATCGCGGGCCTTGAGCGTGGAGACCGAATCCAGAAATTCCGTAACGAAAATAACCTAACACCCCCCACTCCGCCCGGCACAGCGGTGATACTTTTTAGTTTTATAATTGCATAAGTTGATAAAAAATGCTATGCAATAGCTTTACCGCGGCAGTCTCTGAGTGCCACACGTCTTTTTTTTAAATACCCTTCACGATCACTGTAAGAGTTAGTGGGTACTTTTTTAAGATTAACTGTACAGTAAATAAATCATACAATTATTGTGTGGGTCCCACCGGTTTCCGATCGATAGATTTGTATGACGATTGCAGCAAATTATGTTTCCTGTCCACTATCGGCGTTGTGTCGGTCTGTGAAATGTGATTTTGGAGAGACGATAACAGTTGAGATGTGGACAAGAGTACGAGAAATTCTCTCTCGACCGTCATTCACGTGTATGCAATGTGGGGGCATACCGGCCGGGGGCAACTCGGAATGGGGGAAGAACGGCCGGACCCAAAAAATTCATTGTTAGCCATCGAATCTCTTTTTTTTATGCATGCTTTTTTTATAAAAAAAAAAAAGTTATGTAACAACCTATAATCATCACACTGAAGGGAAAAAGCCTCTATTATTGAATTCAAGTTACCACAGCAATGATAGGTATAGGCACAATCACTACGCTTGCCAACTGCGGGTTGGTGAACACAAACTCGAAAATTCTAATTTTTTTGGTACCCCGAACCGGCCTTGGGATCGAACCCGGGACCCCGAGATCTTGGCGCGGTATTTAAACCACAAGAACAACGGGGCGCTTTTTTTTTAGTAAAAAAAAAATTTGTTACTATTTAAGATATGATAATATAGATAAAAAAAACATTAATTTTGAAGAATTTAAATAACATAAAAGACATAAGTCTAAAGCATGTGTCACACAATATGTACAAACAAGAAAAACAATTCAAATGCAAATAATAGGGGTTAAAGTATGAAATTGCCGATTATTTTCCCACTTTTTATTTTGTTTATAGCTCTTAAGTATAGTCATATTATTGCGTAATTCTTTTTGTATTGTATCAAAAACTAAATAAAGTAACTTTTGACTAAAAAAAATGCAATTCTTCCTTTCAACGACTTCCTTTGAAGTAATAGGCACTAGGCCTATTACTTCAAAGGAAGTCGTTGAAAAGACCCCTTACAATGTGTCAGCTGACCTTCTTGCTTCAATTAAGTATATTTGTATTATATACTTTGATTTTCAGAAATATAAATACTATAATGCGTAGCTTTATAACCATCTAACTTTCACCTTTAATTGCAGCGAAAACGGTTCAGGCGTTTAAAAAAAAACTAAAAAATTTTTAGTATGGAAAAATGACTTTTCTCGATTTCGTCCATACAAAACGGCAATTTCATACTTTAACCCCTAATATTTGTATTGTACTAATTAAATTTAGGAGCATGCTTTACTCGAAGTCTCTTAAACGCTACGAGTAGATAGTAACAACTTATCTGTGGTAACAACAGAATTATTGGATCCCGATAGTCTCAACTATTTTATTACCTTTTTAGTTTGGCATGTAATTCGGTTTTTGACATTGTCATTGCTCCAAAACAAAGTGTCCTAAAAAGATTTCGTAACATGTGGTTCATCACGCAACAAACAAACCTTAACCCTTTTGCAGGCAGAGGTGTCCCACTAAGTAGAATTTAAACCTTATGCCAACTGACATAAAGTCGAAACCATAAAAAAATACTCAGGTTAAAACGAACACCAAATAACGTATTTTGAAACCATATCATCGCTCTACCATTTCTACATCATACGTGCAATTTCACGGAGGATGTGACGCGTGGCATTGTGTTTGCCGGAAGCCGCGACGGTGCTGCCCTCCCGCAATTTGCGCGCGCAGACCGTGTCCAGCCTCTTGTGCTAATAATGACAGCCAATTGCGGTTTTGTCTGATAATTGTAGCATTCAACCAAAACCGTAGTTGCAGAACGGATGTTGATTATCTGTTGTTTATTAGGCTGGTTTTACAGTCGCGCTGACCATCGGCGCCGACCGTCGAAATGTATGGAAATCGCTGTCAGCGGCCAGCGCTGATCGCAGCGCTCAAGTTCATGCATTTTGACGGACAGCGCCGATGATCAGCGTGACTGTAAAAGCAGCCTTATAGCTGTTATTGGATTATTGGTATATTGCGGCCCTAACTAACACAAACCCAAAGATTTTATTTAATTTTTATCGTTAGAACGAATAGAATATGCGTTCGCCAGGTTTCTGATAACTTCGCTATGACGAACGAACACTTTGCTGCGTTTGTGGTCACGGATAGACCAAGTGTTCTAAACGTCGGGAAAAACATTAATTAAAATCTATACTTAATATAATAAAGCTGAAGAGTTTGTATGTTTGTTTGTTTGAACGCGCTAATCTCAGGAAGTACTGGTTCGAATTGGAAAAATATTTTTATGTTGGATAGTCCATTTATCGAGGAAGGCTTTAAGCTATGTAAAATCACGCTGCGACCAATATAATAACAGAAATTGACGCGGACAAAGTCGCGGCCAACAGCTAGTGTTAAATATACGCAAGTTTAAATCCGTAAAACTATATTTAATTTTAGTGTCAATTTATACCAGTTAGGTATATATTACTTTAAAGAACAGTTTTAAAAAGACGTGTATTTTTTACAGTTCATAAATAAGATCAAATTGTACACTCCTTTGCTATATTTCAAAAAAGATAAATTATTGCAAGTCGCAGCCTCTAATACGTACACCAGGTGGGCGGTGTGAATTGCCGTCTGTGTCTCAACCGCGATAATTGGTGCACTCATTAACGACACAGTATTAATAAGCACACATGCACAAAACTTGTGTTTTATGTACAACAGACTAAAACATGGTTTCGCACACATTTCCTAAGTTCCAACGTCTTGTTAACTCTTCTAAATTGTTGAGATAAAGAATTTTGCGCGCTCGACGCTGTTGTTTAAGTCGAGAGTTAACTAACACTTTGGCAAAGGAATTTAGTATAGTTAACGTAAAAAATATACGTCTTTTTTTAGCTAAGTTCGATGACCAACGAAGAAAAGGTTTTAATTTCGTTTCAAAATGCATGCAATTCTTTAGCATTATTTTACGGAGTCAACCTATTCAATCAGCTTTTTTGCTAATCTGGTCATATCTGATTAAAAACTAATAATTTTTAAGGACATAAAAAAATATCAGAGAATCTACAATTCTTTTGATACAATTGACATGAAGGAAAGTTTCAGACCATTTTTTTAAGTAAACTTAAAACTCTATTACGTTTTCAAGCTTAAATTCCTGAACACATTTAAATGAAACTTGGTTGGGAAGTACCTAGTTTCAAATCATGGCAAAGACAAGTAATAGTTTCTAACAAAAAAAAAGGTCAGGATAATTGTTTAGGCGACACATAAGTTCTCAATTTGATATACCCAGAGAAAGCGATTGAGACAACATTAAATTTGAAATGAGTTCTAGGAATTCAGATTTAAGCGGGAGTGCGATATAACCGAATTTAACACGGATGAAATCGCGGGCGAAACACTTCTCTAGCAGACTCAAAACTAAATTTTAAAAAATGGGAATATATAATAGGATATTCATACTTTTTTTTTTGTAAGTAATAGAGATCGTCTTCCGAGTTCGACTGTACTAGAGGCATAATTTTCACTTTGGTGAAATTGAGCTATGTTAATGAATAAAATTAGTGGACGCAGTCAGCTCGCTCGACGATAGAAGTTTGACAAAACCGGTAAAATAGTACCATCAGCAAATAAAAAATTTGCCGATGAGGTTTATTTTATTATAATTAAACATTGCATCCAAATTGAAACAAGAAGGCCTGCATTAATTTAATTAAAACTTAAATAACTCCATATTAACCATCAGATATCCAAAACTAATCATTCATAATCGTAGTCAATCGACGTCCAATGCTGGACATAGGCCTCCCCTAATGATCTCCACACCAATCGGTTTCAATTTGATTAGAGCTATGGTTCTTCTACCAACTTAAATTTTATTCAGTCAGTTTTTGACACCATAAAAATTTAAGATTGTTATTGAGAAGATGCCATGAGACTGGCGTATTCCTCTAATAGCTACACCGATTAAAATAGTTTGAAAAATAATTATTACCTACTTCGGAGTATGGTTTTGAGTCCAATCGCACAGAATCGGATAAAACAGACATGACAAACAGCAAATTAAAAAGGTTTTATGGTTTCCCATGATTCAAGCGGTGTTGTGTCGGCCCAAAACAGAATAGCACATTTTTTCTCGACAAATGAGTGTAGTAAGATGTGACATAAGAAGCACCACCATACCATACGAAGATAGCAACGCGGTATGTTTACCTAATGATTAAGCTCATGAAATAGAGACAAAAATAAGAAAAAAAAGACGAGCAACAGCGTCTTTTATCCACCGTTAGCTGAACTGTGATCAAATCCATCGACCGTGGTGAATCCTATTCTTTTTGGAAAGGCCTTATTCAGGACTGGACTTATAGTCCGATAATCCAAGGAAATAGGCATTTATACCAGTTTAGTGAACCACAATAAATCAGTATTGGAAATACACAAGTCTAGTGTCGGAACTGGTTACCCGTCGGGAGGTTACATAACGCGTGGGAGCTCCAATTAAACAATATTTGTTTATATTAATTACCGGCACTAAATCACAATTAAAAAGCGATAAAGCGCGCCCCGCGGCTTCGCTTTCCAACAATCGCTTTAAGTTATTTAGTAAGGGATTACGGTCTTTGGTTTGTTACAAAATGATATTAACTTGTAGTGAGTTATGCGTTTCGTAAAGTTATGAGAAGTACTTTAGAATCAAGTTGTAGGGTCTTAGCTCTTTGGAAGAGTCAATTGATGTTGAAGTTGGTAAGCAGGAAAGTAGGAATGGGGAAAACAATTTACGGTTTTATTGTTGAATAGAATTAAAGTATTTTTTTGCAAACATTGCAGAGCAAAGGCTTTCATCATTGAAGCAAGCAAGTTACCACAGCAATGATGGGTACAGGCGTAGTCACTACGCTTGCAAGAGGCGGGTTAGTGATCACAAACCCGAGAAATGTTCGAAACACAATTTTGAATAGAAGTTTTGTATAGTTAAATTCTCTACTTAGATGAGCAAGAACAGCTCATCATTTGGTTTATTGATTGTCATAATAATATGCGGAAATTTTCTTTAGCAAAAATAGTGTTAGATGCAGATTTAACACTTTCAGTAGGTATTGCTATTTTTACTAATAATTTTGATATTTTAAATTCATTTAAGGTGACTCAATAGTCAGATATTCCATTATTAGGAAATAAAATTCTGTAAATAAAATATCTGACTGAGGTCGCATTTCTGCGCAAAGGTAGGGGCTGAATACGTTTCCACGCTGGATAGCTAGGCTTATCCGCTGACCTAGGTATAAGCCAGCTTTAGGATTGAGAGATGTCTCAGCTAAGCATTTAGACATCTCTCGATACAGCTTGTGGGCTAGGACCCCACGGTCCCAAAGTTTCTACCCCAAACGGCTCAAATAATATTATGTAAGTCACTCTCACCAAGAATTTCGTACTTGCGCCGTTTGGGATACTCTGCAGAAGAAAAAGCTGAAACCCTCAAGGTATTGTTATTGGTAGATACTTAGATAGTAAATACTTTTTTTAGTAAATATTTAAAAAAAAAATTTTAGAGTAACTGGTGACTTAGTATGCGTAGGACTTAGGATTCCCGAATAGTACCTATTTAAAATATTACTTGTTACTATTCGATTAATGTAGGTTGACTAACGGCCATTTCCAATAACCTATCTATCTTCAGTTTTGGCATATCGGAGATAGGAAACAGTTTCTATCTCTGTTTTTGCCGACCAGAGAAACAAAGACAGAAGTTGTTTTCTATCTCCGATATGTCAAAACTAGCGATAGATAGGTTATTGGAAATAGCCGTAAGAGTGCACCGTTGTGTCAAACAGGTGGACTTTTAGTTTTCACACATATTGACGCTGATTATGTAGGTATCTAAGTTTTTATATTATTTTTTATTTTCTATTTTATTTATTTGGTATACATAAAATATTACAATCATTTTTATTACTAAATATTTGTTACAATACAAAACTTCTAGATTGTTACATAAAAATACAAATCTTTCCTCTTTATAATATTAAGAGATAAGAGAAAGAAGTAGAAGAAGATGGTACGGAACCGTTTGACGAACTCGCATTTTTATTTGACTTTAGTGAACGTACTCGTATGCTGAGCACTGGTGTTGTCGGCAGGTGGTCCCGGGGCGGCGCGCCGCTGGGCGCGGAGCTGGTGTGCGCGCGCGGGCTGGCGGAGCGGCAGCGCGCGCTGTGCCTGCAGGCGCCCGCCGCCGTCGCCGCGCTGGGGCACGGCCTCAGGTCACTAGCGCACTACTTTTTTTTTGTTTTGTTATTTTTTTTTTTTAGATTTTTAAATTAGTTTTTTGTTAAATTTCCATTTTATTTATTATTTTTTTCTTTTTTTTAACTATTTCTATTACATTACATATTTTTTATTTTCATTATACAACTTTCTATTTTCGTAATGTTTTTTGGATTTTTTTTATCATCATTTTATTATTATTTTTAACTAGGTATTTTCAAAATTTTTTTATTTCGATTTTTTTATTCCTATATTATTTTATTTACCAAGGAACAGCAAACAGCTACTTAATAATATGAAATGAAATAAATTTATTGCGAATACAAAATACAGTTAATTAATACACTAATGTTTATACATTTCCAATAATAACGCTTTTAAAACACGTGATAAAAAAATTTGATATTCTAATAAAGATCATTTAGGTGGGGCGTAAAAGTGGAAACAATATTTGTGCATAAAGCTTAATAAATGTAAGTATAAGCGTAAGCATAACCGTAAGCATAAGAGTGTAGGTATGCCAAGTGAAGAACATACTTCTGTACCAATATTTTTTGTGCTACTGTTTCATTTCTGATGTATGTGTGTGTGTGTGCAGCATGGCGTACGCGGAGTGCCGCGCGCAGCTGGCGGGGCGCCGCTGGAACTGCTCCGGCGTCGGCGACGACGCGGCGGGGCACGTGCTGCCGCTGGGTGAGTCCACTTCCCATACATTAAGGCGACTACTAGAGCTAAGTGCTACCCGCAATTGATTTCATTTTATTACTTGTAAACAAAATCAATTTTCAAAAAACTAGAACAGTATCATTTTAGCAAATTACCTCTAGTATTTATTAAATCACTATTAACTATCTTTCATTCTGACATTCTTCCGTATTGTACATTATTGTTAAAAGCGGTTGCTTTTGGCGTTAGCGACAAATTCTACTTTATAAACAACTAAATGAAAAGTGTCTCTACATGATGTCTCTACATCATTGAATTAATGTCACCACAGCACAGCACAGGCATAATCACACTTGACAAATGCGACTCTTGCCCGACCCGGGGATCGAATCACAGAACATAGAAAAAGGTTAGAAAGGCTGTCATGCGCCATTTGTATGAGAACCAATGTCGCCGCTTACACAAAACACATACTTTCGCACACGTAAGCTAGTTCAAACGAAACCAATCACAGCGCTCACTTACATTCATGTTTGGGCAGAAGTATGAGCGTTTGCTCAACATAACTTCTGTGGCGCGCTTGCCCCGCCTACAAGGCCTTTCTAACCTTTTTCCGTGTTCTGTAGATCAAACCCACGACCACGAGAGTGCGGCTGGGTGCACCCACCGCTACCCATATAACCTAACATTAATTACTTTTCCAATCTCAAGACTTTTATCCAAAACTTGAACGTATCACTTACTAAATTTTGTTGTGGTACTGAATAAATTTATTTCTATTCTATTTTATTCTATTCGAATCTCTTTTGGACCCATAATTCAGTTCCATAAATCATATACTTACCTATGTTTAATTACTCTTACAAACCTAGGACATCAATCCGAATCATGGTCAGCTCACCATCAAATTACTTTCAGAGAACCTACAATGAATTTGACACCAACAAAGTTAACACTCTGAGCATTATATGATTTATTGATATATTTTTAGGATCGGTGCACCCGAATTAAATATCATTGCCTCATATTTTTAAGTTCAAAAATGCCAACAAAATGGAAAGTGTCATCAAAATTGCTAAGATATGCAAGCTATTTTGATGTCAAAAATATTTAATTATTTATCAACCACACTGTAGCATTGTTAGAATATCCTTAAAATAGTTTTTTTGTCTTTAAAAATACGTAAATTCCATCAACATAAAAAGGATTTTATGAAACTGATTTATGAGTAGGTACTAAAATTAAGGCCACGGCCGCAACAACAAACAGCCAATAACTTACTCATTTCTAATGTATTTACATCTATTAAGCGCATTGCAGAGTGATTACGGGTAATAAATAAATCAACTCGCTTAACACATAATTATATTGTTAACACGGTGTTATTTGTTGGATTGATCGTAATCATAAATTAGCGATGTGCTAATATCAATAAGCGCACGCCGATCGTGAGTAGCGCCGCCCTAGCGGGGATTCGTGTACAACTTATTTACTTGTGGATTATCTGATCTGTGCCTGTGGTAGCCATTGCTTCCTAAACATTATTAAAAAGCTGCGCCTGATTACTAAGATATACAGTAATGTGAACAAATGAAAACAGAATAACAAGATATCGATATAGGTAGTAACATTATATTAAATATCATTTAGTACCGTAGAATGCATAAAAAATTATAATTGTCCAAAAAATATTCTTAAGACAAGTGTAAAGATTATTTTTTGGACAGGTTTACCACAGATAAGATAATAAGTACTAGTTTTACACAAACACCGATAAATAGTATGGGAAGTAAAAAAATGTATATCTAGAAACTTGCCTAACTAAACAGTTTGACAAGAAGGTTGTAATGGACACTCGAAGTGAGGTTATTTTTTTTTATTTTTTCTTTATTTTGTATACTCTTCTTACTAGTAAATCTGAAGTCGAGTTCTGTTGAAGCCTTTTTATTATTACCGGTAAGTTTATTTGCACAGCTTTTAACATAAGGCTTGAAAATGTTATTGCTTTCGATAAATTAACTTATTAATTTTAAAGCTATGTATTTAATACACTTAGGTGTCACATTAGGTATTTAATTTTATTTACATTCTTTATTTGATATTTTAGCAACTAAATTGCACTTATAATATCAGTATATAAACTTGAAATTTTTTTTGTCTCAGGCGGGACTCGAACCCGCATCTCCTGGCATGCCGGGCGGGCGTCATACCATTAGGCTGGTAACGCTGGCTTACAGCGTAAGAATATGCTTGAAAAATTCGCGCCGTGTCGCAGTGTCTCGGTGGCCTAATGGTATGGCGCCCGCCCGGCATGCGAGGAGATGCGGGTTCGAGGCCCGCCTGAGACGAAAAAAAAATTTTTTTTCAAGTTTATATACTGACTTTATTACATTCTTTAATTTTGTCGACATCCCTTGACAAAGTTCATCAATATAAAATTATGGTTATTAAAATTAAAATTATATAATGAATCTCGGGTTTTAATCCTGGGTCGGACAAGAAGTGTTTCGAATTATCGAACATAGCTCGGGTTTGTGATCACCAACCCGCATTCGGTCATTAACCATGTACCCATTATTGCTGTAGTAACTTGAATTCAATAATGCCAGGGCCTTTGCCCTGCGCAGTGGGATGATTAAAGGCTGTTACTTTACTATACTTTTATAGATAAATAGGTACCATAAATCGGGTCGTTCGCAGAATCATACGGTGACCCCGACCTTTCTATTCATTTAACTTTATTGCACACAAGAGGAAAGAATGTAAAGGCTGCCCATTGTGTGTTATCTATTAACATAAAGCACTAGCACATAAAAAGAGCTAATGTGTTGTTCTTCCTTTTATAATATATGTATTAGCCTTCAATTCCTCTACCGGTGTAATATTTCTATGTGCTATTTAAAAGTTATTATATAAACATATCATTATATAAACATGAAAAATTATGTCTCAGGCGGGACTCGAACCCGCGTCTCCTCGCGTACCGGGCACGGCGCTTTACCATTTAGCCACCGAGACACTACGTCACAGACGTCCATTTTTCAAGCATATTCTTATCGCTGTAAGCCAGCGTTATTACATCAAATGTTAAGGAGTTTTGCGCTCTTAACACCCGAAAGAAACATCTTTACAGATGTTTGACAGTCAGATAAGATGAAACAGCTATTTATATACTTCATATGATATTTTAGCAATTTAATTGCGATATTATCAGTATGCTCATATTATCAGTATAAAAACTTATCACATACTTGCAATTATAATATATTAGAGTGTTTTCCTACAGTTCTTGGGTCTGCGTTTCTGTGGTACCTTCGTTGTTTCCGATTTCCAAAATACGAGTGCTTTGAATAGTTACCCAAATTGGGATAAGAACAATGTATGTGATGTCATATAATTATTATTTATATCCCACTGCTGGGCACAGGTTTCCGCCCGCGAGGTTTAACGTGTAGTTCACACGGACAGAGCCGCAATTCCGCGAGTAATAATCTAGTATGTGAGTATGTGATGATAACTAACACTACGCCGGCTTACAGCGATAAAAACACACTTGAAAAACTGGCGCTGAGAAGTAAGTCTCTGTAGCTTAATTGGACAAAGCACCGCGCCCGGTATGCATGGAGATGCGGGGTCGAGTCCCGCCTAAGACATTTTACAAGTTTAAATACTGATAATATATTGCAATTGAATTGTTAAAGCATCACATAAAGTACTGGTACTATACAGGGTGAAATTTTATCCAAATTTTAATATATCAATCTACGAGACAAAAAACCAATGACGTATTTTTTCTTTTGGTATAGCCCAGTACAAAAATGTCAAGATAAAGCTCTTAGAAAATGACCGCCATAAATCTAAAATTGTTGATACGGCCGCCTAGCAACACTTTTTTCACGCATTGCGCATCTCATTCATTAATTACGATACTATTCATATGTTTTTGATTGTCCCTTTATATCTTAACAGGTCTAAAACCGTAAAAATTGAAAACTATATCGCGAAAAATATTTTTGGGTGACAACTTGATTTACATTTTTTACTTCATAAATAGGCTCTAAATACGATACTGAACGCCTATAAAAATTTTGGAAAGTGGTTAAAATTTCATCCTGTATTTGTTGGTAATAATAGATACCATGAAATGTGAATGAATACTGACCATGAAGCTTAAATAAGTGTACTCGAAGTTACTTCAAAGAAATGACCTTTAAACTTTTTTCCGCGCTATCTACAAAACTTACTGCTCATGTCCCGATAGCGATCGTACAGCGGTTTTACATTAGCCCCGGCGCTTTATCTTAACGCTAACTATAACGCCAACGATCTGCTATTCTCTTTTATGTGAATCTGTTGTGATTGTTGCGACGCAAGATAAAACATGACCAAATACTACTTAGAAGACATTGAATTGAATTTACCAGGTTAAAAGTTTTGTTTATCATTATCATCGTTAACAGCCGTTAACAGTCCACTTCTGGGCCCAGGCCGCTCCGGGAAAAAAAGTAAAAAACAACCAATTACCTACACCACTGCAGGGCCTATGCACCAATCTTTGAATTCAAGTTACCACAGCAATGATGGGTACAGGCACAATCACCACGCCTGCCGAATGCGGGTTGGTGATCACAAACAAGAGCAATGTTCGAAAATTCGAAACTTTTTGCTACTCGGGGATCGAACTTGGGACCCCGATATCTTGGCCTGGCATTGAAACCACTAGTCCAACAGGGCTTGGCAGGCGGGTTGGTAATCGTAGTTTAAAACAAGAAGGATTCATTTTATTTTTTTTAACTGAGGTACCTATACCTAACCTTCATGTGTGAGCACTTGGCTGGCTTTTTCATAAATCCTGAAGGCCGCTTCTACATTAAATTTAAAATATATTGTAGGTTTCCAAGTTAAATTGTTACAAATCATTTAAATCTTGTCGTGTCAATGACTGTTATTATTTAGAATTGAAAGATACCTATGCATTTAAAAAATAATTAAAGTTAGAGAAATAAAACTATGCTTTGACAATTTCTTTTAAGAAATCAGTCATGATCAATTACTCTAAGCGACCATCTTGACCCATTTGCCACTCTTTCCATACCCTACAACAAGTGGACAGTTCAGGTGTATAATTCAACCTCGCATCGTGTGAACCGACCTCGGGCGGACACATCGACGCGATATGCGCCACGTGGGCCGTGATTTATACCCGCGGGCTAATTGACCGGGGCGTCGTATACACACTACGATCTCAATAAACGACATACCACTAATATAAGCAAGAATTTGACGACCATTTGGATCAGCGGTAGTTAACGCTGCTTCTGAGCCATGGGTCGCGGGTTCGATCCCCGCACAGTACAAATATTTGTGTGCATGAACATGTCTGTTTGTACTGGTCTGGGTGTTTTCTATGTATTATAAGTATATATTTACAAAAAAAAAAAGTATATAAGTAAGTTTATTGGTTGTCTAGTACCCCATACGACAGGGTACTTTATAGTACCTTAATTTGGGACTAGATGGCTCTGTGTGGCCCAGTGAGGCATGTCTTAAATATTTATTTATTTAATTGTACATTATTACTCATATAGATTTTTAAAAAGCATTTTTTTGTATTTAGGAGTTGTAAATATTGTAGTATGTATACTTTACTCTTACTTTTAGTTTTGACTAAAATAATAGTAGCCTGCCCCCCAATTCTGCTAATTTACAAATGGCTCGATTTAATCGTAATTGAACCTCAATCGTATATTTTGACATTACTGCCATAATAAATGTGTCAAAATATACAATTTAGATCCATTTACGATTCAATTGAGTCATTTGTAAATTAGCGGAATTGGGGCCCTGTTGTGATGTTGTGATATAAAAGTAAATAAATATTTTTAAGCAGATATAATTTTACGTACTCCCAAGTTTTTTAGATCGAAAATAATACTACCTTTTTAGCGGTTAAGGTAGGTTTAGTGTTCAATAGTATAGTGAAGGAATATTGTCAGAAAATCCGCTAAACAATTTCGATTAAAAGCATCTCGAATTCATACTAACTTTACTAACTAAAATGGTGAAATTCAAAATGTTTTTCAATAATATTTCTGCCAATCCTTTGTCGCATGACTTTATCTTATAAATATCAGTCTATATCACTAATCAAAGTGGTGAATCGGTGGATTCTGCACTAATATTATAAGGCAGTCTAAGATGCCTGAATTCATGTGGCGAAAATCTGTAACCATTGGGCCAGTGTGAACTACATGTTCCAGGCAAAACAAAAGCTACTAAATAAATTTACACTCCACGACACTGACACGACTCATAATTTTGTAATAAATTATAGCGACGGGGATGAGCCGATATCCGCGTGGGCGTGTGATTTATTCAGCTCGACTAATTGATTTTGCGCTTGTTTACTTCGTACCACGCAAAAAACAAACCTTATAATTGAAATTTTAAACATTAATTTCCAGTAAATTTGGAAATACTCAATTTATAAAGTGTTTCTACGCAAGAAATTCCTAAAAGTAACCAAGTTTCTTGCTTTGCTCCTTTTAGCATTAGTTCACAATCGTTGTTAAGTTTTTTTCGGTAAATATTGACCCCTCACCTCCTAGGACTTGAAGGAGGCCTACGTTCAGCAGTGGACGGACAATGGCTGTTGATTTGATTTGATTTGACCTCCTAGGAAGCCCACTTACAAAAACAATACTGATTTCTCTTTTCAATTTTATTTTTATCCATTTTTTGCATCTTTTATAAATTATTTTATGATTTCATCAAAAGTCAAGCAAAAATTTTAATAATAATAATCCATTTTAACATAAATCTTACATTCTTGAAATATCTTCAAAAACATGTTTCAAGTTTAAGCAATCACTGTAATGAAACCATTATAAGATAAACAGCCTAAATCAAACCATTAAAATTATTTCCATCGGAGTGAAACCAATAAGTTGTTCTCTAGATCCGATAACGACACCAACAGACAGGACTCAATTACCGTAGCCCACAGCCGGCGGTCAATCAGTCCGCACGGTATTAATATACCGTCACGAAGGAATGTTAACTGTTGTAGCACAACCAAAAAGTATGAAGCAGGTAACAATATTGTCGCTTTATAGGTTTCCTTTTACCCGTCTAGTACTTTAGTACACAGATATTATTTCACATAATACTTGTAAAATCTGTCAAATTTGATCTAACAAATTAAACACATCAAATATTAAAGCATTTGATGATTTTGATGTAGCACCAGCTCCTTCGATTTGTAGCCTACATACTTTAAAAGTTATGCGTTCTTTAACAACCAACTTACTAACATTAAAAGAAAACCATGTCAGCAATAAACTTTCAAATAAACCAAATTAAGACTGTATGTCTGTTAGAGTCGTTATCAGCCTATAAATAGTGAGTAATAAGGAAATATCAATGTTTCTAAAGGTTCTATTTCGTATACAGCTGGCTTGCCTCTTTGAGCTGTGACATTTTGGATGACAGTTTGACAAATGAGCTCATGACTGCGACATAGTTGCATAACAGTGCGATTTACTTGAAAATAATTGGAAACGATATTTGATATACATGTAACAGTAATTCATATTTTTATATGAATTACCTTTAATAAAATGTTTAGATAACCCAGCTCGTCATTGGTTACAACTTGAAATAGTGGACGAACAAAAAGTTTTAAATTAACTGTAATATGTATCAGAGACATTACAAACATAACGTGTAAACCTATAATATGTATAAAACAAGAATACTATTTACTGAGATTACTAAAATATATTACGTAACACTAAGTCCCGTTTTTAAATTACCATTCTTTTGGAAAATGTTTAATCTTGAACAAGATATACAATGGAAATGAATTTGAAGTAATCTCGAAAACAGCATGTTAGATAACAGAATATAACTAATGCAGAAAGGAAATCAACAATTCAAATCACTTTATTTAGTTGTCTCCTTATCTCGCAATTGGTTTACAAATGCATCGTGGGGTGTAAACGTTCCTTGCAGTCGCATACCGCGTGTTTGTTCACACGTCACGTCGATTGCATTTTTGTTTATTTTGTTATTAGAGTGTTAATTGAGGCAGGCGTAGGGCTGCCCACTTAGTTAAGACCAAAATCTATATTAATAAATGTGAATGTTTCTACCTAAAGTAATTGTTTTGAAGCTTAGTAGACACGTCAGTATTTAATATTATAAAGCTTAAACAACAATGAACTAAGGTTTTGGCATTTAATAAAACTAGTAAATAAGTTGCAAAATTTGAATTTTACTTAAAGTTACTTATTCCCCGCACTAATCATTAAAAAGAAATTCATACGATAAAGCCAATGAAATTATTAGCATTACAGGAAGTTCAATTTTTTACTAACTTTATTATCATTAGTCAACGTCAGATACGAGTAATATTTGAATACAAATTACCTAAAATGAATTACTGATAAAAGTTTTTGAATTGACAATATACAGGATGAAATTTTAACCATTATCCAAAATTTTTGTAGGTGTCAGTATCGTATTTAGAGCCCATTTATGAAGTAAAAATTATAAATCAAGTTATCACCCGAAAATATTTTTCGCAAGTTTTCAATTTTTTCAGTTTTAGGCCTGTTTAGTTATAAAGAGAAAATCAAAAACTTTTGATTCGTATCGCAACGAATGAATGTGATGTTCATTGCGTAAAAAAGTGTTGATAGGCGGCCTTAACAAAAATTTTAGATGTTTGGCGGACATTTTCCAAGTGCTTTATCTATCTTTATCTTAAATCTAAGTGATTTATCTACTAAAAGCAAAAATACATCATTTGTTTTTTGTCTCGTAGATTGTTGTACTAAAATTAGAAGGTGATTAAAATTTCATCCTGTATATCTTAATTTATTCGAAATTACAGGGTGTAAAATAATAAGACTATCTTGATACTACATGACCACAGCTGATACCACACAGCTTTTAAGTTTTTTAACAATTATGATTTTTTTATTAGGATCTTCAAGTGCAATTTGCCAACCCTGAGCAGGTGGCGCGTATGTCCGCGTTTGTTTACTCTGTCCAGCAGATAGCAATAAATTAATTCGATCGTTGTAAATCCGCTTAGAGCCACAAAACCTTGTTTTTGTTGCTCCACTACTTGTTAACTAACCCTTTACCTCTCAAAACGCTGGTAACACTTCGAATGTTTATTTTTATATGGCCACTAACTTGACACATCTTATCTGATTCATTCGAAACTTGTATAGTTGGCAATTTATTTGATTGACTCTAGGGAACGCGTGGTAAACAGAAATTTACACGTACAATATTTTTAAAATTTATTTTACAAAACACTCGCATATTATGAAGTTTTTGCATTGTTTAAGCAGAGGACTGCAGTCTTAATAATCACATCACTCACAGTTCGAATAAACAATTAATAAGGCTCAAAACAAGACATTTAAATCATCGTGACGTTTTTAAACGACTTCAAAAAATGGAGGAGGTTCTTAATTCATTCACTTACACATTTAATACTATGATATTTAATACAAACTTTTAACCATTGATCTTATACATTTATTTAAGACTCAGTCGCGAGTTCTTTTTTAAAAGGACTCAGTCGCGAGTTCTTTTCTTACACTAAGCTCTTTTTAAAAGCACTCAGTCGCTAGTTATTTTTAGAAAAGCTAAGTTTTTAGCTAAAGGTCTTGAGTTCTTTTTATAAAGAGTGAGCTCTTTTAAAAGACTCTGTCTCGAGTTCCCTTTGGCTAGACTGAAGTCTTTTTTAAAAACACTAAAAACTCAGAGAGCCTTGAGCTTTTACTTATTCTTTTTTGACTTCGAGTTTCAAAAATGGACTCTAGTCTCAATATTAGGACTAAAAGACTCGGTTCTTTTACAACACTATTCCTAAAAGTACCTACATTTGGGTCGCAAGTCCCAGTCACAGTCCCGACCGAGTAACTTTTTCGGCAATGCAATAGACCCAACATCCATGGATGGGAACTGTCATTAATATGATGAATTTATAAATAGTATCGTAATGAATAAATGTGATGCGCATCGCTTAAAAAAAGTGTTGCTCGTAGGCCGTATCAAAAATTTTAATTTTTGGCGGACATTTTCTAAGTGCTTAATCTTGACATTTTTGTACTGGGTTATACCAAAAGAAGAAATACGTCATTTGTTTTTTGTCTCGTAGATTGTTTTATTATTTGGAAGGTGGGTAAAATTTCTTCCTGTATATGTATATGGGTAATGCGTGATAAAAGTTAAAATAATTGGATTTATAAAGAACATAAATTGTAGAATTCAGAATTTATTATTTGGGATTTCGACTATGTTTGGACGACTTGCAATGTAACTGAAAACTCATCAAAATTAAGGCCTGTAAATAGAATCTCAAAACCCTCTAGATCAAGTCTGGACTTTTCCTAACGCCCTGCATATACTGCATTCCAATAAAATCTCGACGCACATTCCGAGCTATAATTCCTTAGCTTATTGATGCTGAACGAGATGAATTCCTGCGAAGCACAGGCAGGAGTAAATCTGTCTCTGAACCTAGCCTATAACTCAATTAGCGGTCGGCATCCGAGTGATAAGGCATCGCTATCAAGCGCTTCAGCAGGTTTATGCCCTTCGAAGCGCACTCGCATATTTGTCTGTAGTTTAGCATAATATAGATAGATACAGAAGGCAATCTCTTGTATGTACTTCACTATTTATACCTATGAGAGATCGCGCTAAGGTTGTCAACTTTGGCTTATAAACTTGTCGTTCTAGTAAAATTGGAAATTAGTTCATAGAAATTAAAATGCACATTAAAATTTGTAACCAATTATGACACATATTGATAAACTCCTTGTTTATGAACAAAAATTTACAGACGCGTGTCTCAAGCGGATGGCACTCGCGCTTGCACTGGTCCCAACTGGTCTAAGATATAACGTCCGTAAGCAGTATCTATGTGTGCGTTGCTGCTGTGCACATTGCATGAAGATTGACTTCTGTGCTTATTAGTTTTGTGAGCAGACCGATGCTCAGTCACACACAGCATCGCTGTAAAGTGACTTGCTGAATTATGCATTTGACTCAGTTATTCAGTGAGATCTCGGAACACTACTACTGCGCTAGGATTGTGGAATATCAGGATATTCCACAACCTTTATTATTTTATGGTTCTATGCTTTGCTATTGGTTAACGGTTTTAATGCTTATTATTTATAGTACACTAACGGGTCGTTATCGCGTTAAATATTATGAAGCGAAATTTTCATAGCGAAAAATAAAAATAATCAAGATCAATTGGGGGTAGCTGTTGAACCCCGCTCTTCGCGAAGACGTCGTTGAGCTGTCATCAGTCGCCCCTTAACCACGGCTTGGTGCAATCCAGTCAAAACGTCGGGTAAATAAATAGGTATTTATACATTCATAATATTTAACGCGATAGCGACCCGTTAGTGTACTAATGTTTTAATGCTATTTTTCTGTCTTTAAAAAATAACACATTTCGAATACCGAACACTGAACTCTCTAACCAAGCAGCTGATTAGATGCGATCTGCGGCATTACAATACCCGCACAATCACAGAAGCGATTATTATATTGATAAAACTTTTAAATTAAATTCAAACTCTCCTTGACTAGTATCCTTTACGAAAGTAGTTGACTAGAAATGTTTAGTTTAGATGAATCCATGGATGCCGATGAAGCAATTCGCGAATCATTTGATGAAGTTTTGTTTCGTATTAACATAGTTATCTTAATATAAGGGTAAATATGATGAATCCATGGGTGCTCTAAAGCAACTCATGAATCATAAGATAAAGTTTTCTTCGTACTAACATAGTTTTTGTATGTTGCAGCGACCCGGGAGGCGGCGTTCACGTACGCGATTACGGCGGCGGGCGGCGCGCACGCGCTGAGCGCGGCTTGCGCGCGCGGAGACCTGCCCGCCTGCGCCTGCGCGCCCAACAGGTAACACCGCACACTCACGTATGACACACTTGCCTCTTAAAACAGTACCACTGCAGTACTACAACGTTTGCCACTTATAATAGACACACTTACTACTTACAACAGTAGGCAGCAGTACCACCACACTTCACAAATTTACAATATTACCACGGCATTTTTTAGCACTCAAAACCATTTAAAAATCATTTAAGTATACCTACACTGTGACATCGAACGTATACTGTTGATCAAATGTTGGCCATGATGACGCGTGGGTTTGCTAAGAAAAAAAACTTGGTTATTTTATAGAAAATATTTCGATTTTATTAATAATTGCCACCGTAAAATGACATTTAACTACCGAAAATTTGTTATTTCAACAGAAACATATTTAATTTTATTCCAATAGTTATTTTGGCAGTTTTTAAATGCACTGAGGCATCGTAACGCGTGAATGTTGGAGCTGCCGCAAACAAACCAATTCAAAGTAAGACCCCACTTTAAAGTGAGGCGTTATTTTCTCTGCCGTTTGTTAGTCTCTGAGGCCTTAATCTGCAACACAATGTTCGTATATTCATCTTCACCTGTCTCTCTTGTCTCTTACTCATACCAACATCTTAGTTAGATTATCTGAAAGAGGCAGATAGATCTGTAAATACGGGCTTCGAGTTGCATCGAAGCCATTGCCACGGTATCTAGTTGCATTGAGTGAAGAGCTGAGGCCCTCGGGCATTGTCACGTGAGCCGTTGTCCCCAGACGGCGCTTTCCCGGCGCGGCGGAGCAGTTTTCGTGGGGCGGCTGCGGCGAGGCGGCGTTCGGCGCGCGCTTCGCCCGGCGCTTCCTGGACGCGCGCGAGCTAGAGCACGACGCGCGCGCCGCCATGAACCTGCACAACAACCGCGTCGGCCGGAAGGTGAGCGAGAGACTACCGTGGGCATCTCTGAGGCGATTATCCCACTGCATCGCATTTCGATCCGCAGGGTGACAGATAACAGCTCCCGTGTTGTAAGTGTTTTGTACCACGCGTTGTGTTCTATGCAAACTGAGGTAATTGCATTAATGATTAAATTTGTCACCCTGCGTGCAGTGGTGGAGCGCGGTGCAGTGGAATAATTACCTAAGACCTCGGTCACGAACTCACGAAGTCAGTGAGCGCGGGGCGGCGACGGCGGCGCGGTCCCTACGCCGCTTCCCGCGCCGCTTTCCTCAAGATCTATTTATTTGAACGCTCCGCTCAACGCACTGCCGGCACCAAGCGCCCCTGACTTCGAAATCGAGGCCTTAGGCAGTTATCCCGGTGAGACAAGTGCCTAACAAGGCAAAGAAAGGCGAGGCAAGGAAGTCTTACCTTATAATATACCCTACGGCAATGTCCTCCAATAATATTTCGCGGCAAGAAAGTTATTAGAGTGGTAAAAAATAACTTTCATTCGTTAAATTTTACTGAAGAAAACAAAAAATTGGCTATCACTATTAAGTGAATGGTAATTGTTGGTCATTAATTGTTCGGTAGCTAACTATTCAAATTTAGTAGCTATTTTTTTGCTTTTCATCATTTATTTAAAAAAAAGGTTTATCATTTGTTTGGTCCGGCTTTGATTAGAATAATGTATGTGATGCCTTCCACTTTTATTTTATTCAACATCATCTAGTGGTTAGTACTACTATCTTATAAGCTTCAGTAGTATTCTAGATTATACAAATACAAACTAGTACAATGGTTAACACTAACAAAACAAACTTCCCATAATAATACTAACACCACGCCAAAACAGAGACTAATACTTAACTGTCTTTTGTGCTAAAGCCAAACACAACACTGATAACAAATGACTGCACACAAATCATCAGGCGAAGCGTGGAAATGAGCGCAATCATAAAATTATCCAGATGGTCCTAAGACGTGGAAGGCAAATAATCTGTGATCTAAGTGGCCGTTGCAGCGGGCAGGGTTGTCGGTTAAGGCCCTCGGCAACTAAATAATCATTAGCCTAGTCAGTACCCTGTTAAACATAGACATAATAATGTTATGGTACATAACCAAAAACATTGGTAAAACTCAGCTGGCTTAAGGCGTAAAGGCATCTAAAAATTTATGGACACAATGTCTTACCTTACTCTTTTTTTAAGTAGATCTTAAATGATTCATTATTTCCTGATAAGACGAAGAAAAAATATATCGCTATAATTTTATTACCTAGAACATGGCAAAACTTTGCTTTAAAAGTCCAAATTTGGTACATTGACAAAAATGCTGTCGGCCATATTGGTCTATCGATTGTCTGTTCTGTGACGACATACGGGTCAAAACAAATATTTGACATCTAACCAACATAAAAATTTGTATTATCTGGGTTTCGAATCTAACATCCATGTTTGCTCGTATAAATAAAAAGATGAAGAAAAATCAATTACACTCGGATTGGGGGTTATTAGTACAAATATTAAACCTTATTGCAATTTTTTTTTTTATTATTTAGTATTCACTGCACTTTCTTTTCTCAGACGTGATTTCAGAGCTCTAAATAAAAAAAGAAAAGACAAATTTTAAATTGAAAATATGTGGCTAACTGAAATCGTTAAATTTTGATTTCTTAAAAGAAACACTACAGAAATTATTCATTTAATGCGTCAAAATTAATGTGAGTCAAGTAACTTACTTAAAGACTATACTTAAGTAAGGTATACTAAATGTTTCTTAATAGAAGACTTGCGATTTAAGTATATGTATCGACACGTTTTGTGTTCTCCGTTAAGTCATGCGGTATCGATCCTGTGAAAATTTTCTAACTTTATCAACTTTAGCAATGATTAGATGACACTTATATAAACAGACTGTTATGATTTTGTCTCTTCAACCCTAAAGCTTTTTTCCTCAGCTCCAACCGACTCATGCGCAAGCACCGCGGGCGACGTCTTCACTGCTGTCGAATCAGATAAAAGATTACATCGATGAAACAGAGGTCTCCGATGAAAACATAATAACTACGACCATTTGGATTAGCGGTAGTAAACACTGCTTCTGAGCCATGGGTCGCGGGTTCGATCCCCGCACAGTACAAATATTTGTGTGTATGAACATGTCTGTTTGTACTGGTCTCGGTGTTTTCTATATATTATAAGTATATATTTACAAAAAAAAAGTATATAAGTAAGTTTATCGACTGTCTAGTACCCCATACGACAGGGTACTTAATAGTAGCTTAATTTGGGACTAGATGGCTCTGTGTGGCCCAGTGTGGGATGTCTTAAATATTTATTTATTATTTATTTATTTACTGTAGACTCACGCTTGCCCAAAGCGAACTTAGCTGTTGTTTAAACGCCGTTCATAGGTGATAAATTAATAAAACTCAAAACTTATGGAAAATACTATTCCTGGAATATAATTTATTCGATTTTCTTATATGAGACTTGTAGCCATTAACATTTCCAAAACATTAAATGGTATATTAAAATAAATGTAATGAAAAAAAATTACTATTCTAGTAATGATCATATAAATTTTGACATTAAATTGTTCTAGCTTGCACAGGCAGACATTTGTTTGTAAAGTCACATAATTGTTTAAAAAGAGGCTTATGATAGTGACCGTGATGCTTCCGCTGCTTCTTCTCAACACTAGCCCACTCTTGACTCAAAGCAGTGGTGGGTTACAATATTGATACTTGTAAAAACTTCTCCTGTTCTTGTTTAAAAAAATCCTATGTATCGACTCTGTTGCGCCATGGTCACGAAATACGTGAGGGTTTTAAGTCTAGAAGGAAATAAAAGCTTAAGAGAGCAACGATTTGTACTTATTATAAAAACTGAAAGATTACATGGCTTTTGTAAGCAGCAAGGAATATACGTACACAAATGTTTTGTCATATTAGGTACTTAGGTACTAACTGTGTCTAGAAATTACGAATTCCAAATTAGTTTGGTGAGTAATCATTATCCTTCGTGTTTAGCGAGCATAAATAATTACGCCTAATAAATAATCCACCATTATCTCCAATCTCAAGCCTGCGATTTGCATTTTAACTCATATCGTTAGTTAAACTGCAATTTACTGTCGTTAATGTAATTTACAAAGCAACAACTCAATAAACAAGAAAATTGTTTTATATCTCCTCGCCCGCGGCCTGCATTAAGTGCCTTTGTAAAAATAGACATCCTGCTGACTGCGCTCATTCGGAGACGTTTAAAAGTGATCCAGTCCGACTAATGTCGAGTAATAACTGAACTCGGACCGCGAGAGAGGCGCATTACGAATCGTTGCGCGCGCGACTGCTCATTATCCCGCAGTCCGAATGGTGGTTACGCCGATATTAGCTCCCGGGGAGCCCTCGCCCGCGCACTGCCTCATTAGCATCTTCTTTTACCATTTTTCCCTCTCAGAATAGCCTCCACGCTGCGTTTTGTTTTTTAAATTGCTCATTTGCGTGTACGTTACCTGCGGACAAAAAATAAAGACGTCGCGATTTAATATTTTCAATTTATGGTGATTGTTTTGTCGATGTTTGCGTTTGTTTTCGTTTAGTTCGCGATAACCGAGGTGTTTGTTACAGTTGTTTATGTCTTTATTGTCGCGTGGTTTACTCGCACTAACTTGTACAACTTACTGCCGGAGTCTCCGATTTTTTTTACTTTTTCTTTTGAGTCTCCCGTTCCGTCCACTTGATTGTTGTTACCCTTAACAAACCAGTCGCACAGGTGGTTAGGAGTCAAAGTAAATTAAATGCGACCGACACATTCATCATTGGCTTAGCCTAGTGCGTTTCCGAGGTAATTATACGTCTGCACAGACGTAGATACTTTCTTATCCATATCACGTCCTCTGTGTAACAAGCTTTCTTGGGTAAAAACATTGCAGTTAAACCACTTGTTAGAGCGTAATGGCACAAAAGACAGAGAGGTACAGAAGTCAATCTTATGTTGTACTTCACTTTCATACCTACGGACGGCGATCGGGTAAGGTCGCTGACTTTGGTTTATGCACAAAAAACGATCATGGTAGTGGCACTCAAGTCTAGTTGTTTGAATTATTGTTTAGAATAAAACAGAGAAATCGGAATTATAAACCAATAACAACTAAAATATTTCAATTATAATGTTATTGTTACATATATTACAAAGTAATAGTCTTTTGCTTTCATTGTTAATGTATCAACAATATAAACTAATCTAAGGACATGGTTAAGGTATTCGAACCATCGAAGCACAAGCCAACACCTATTTACCTTAATGAAAAAAATATATCAACAATTCAACTTTTATGTTAAATCAAAATCGACCACAAAACAGAATTAATTTTTCGGTGCTCCATTTTTAAACAAATGTAGTCATAAAAGCTTGTCTTAAGTAATGACACCAATAGATGACACTCACGCTCGCACTGGTCCCAACTGGTCCGAGACCGTGTCCGTGAGCGGTGTCTATGTGAGCGTTGCTCAGGCGCTCTTTTTATGAAGATTGGCTTCTGTACCTGTCCCTTGTGGTAATGAGCTGGCGGCTGCGGAGGTCGCACCGGGACCGATGCGTCTAATTTACGACCAATCCCGAGTTCCCGACTCGTCATTTAGAAGCGACGAAGGAAAACAACGTGTTATAGCTTTCAATTAATTTTAGCATGAAAGTCGTTAGTTAGACTGCGAGCGATCATCTCCGTCGACATTACGCAAACGACTTAGTAATTTAGTTTACCCTGGAGCGAAGTGTGGATGAAAATATAATAATTTTACATTGTAGAGTCCTTCGAGCCGGACTTTTGTTGACAAACGTGATTATTTTCAAACGACAGTTCATAGACGTCGCCGCGTCGCGTCGTGGCGAAGTGGCGTACTTAGGTACACACCGGTTTTCAAGGTGTCGCCTGGTCTGACGTCCCGGGTTCAATTCCAAAACGGGTCATTTATAGGAAAGTATATGTAGTGGTTTTCTACATTTTCTCAAATCTCTGTGTTTGTGGTACTTCGTTGTTTTCTGATTTCTACAATACGAGCGCTTTAAATAGCTACTTGCACTTGGATCAGAACAATGTATAGGATCTTTTCCACATTTATTTATTTTTCTAGTTTTTATTTTTACTTAGTTCTTATCTATTAATGATCGCAGTTAGTCAAGGAGATGGTGTGCCGGTGCGGAAAGCGACTGGACGCGTGTAGTTCGGGACCTATAAATTGTCGTAGTGATTCTAAGGGGAGGCCTCTGTCCAGCAGTGGACAACGTTTGGCTGAGATCGAACTGAAAAGTGGTCTCTAAATATAATTAATAGGGGTTTAAGTATGAAATTGCCGATTATTTTCCCATTTTTTATTTTGTTTATAGCTCTTAAGTATAGTCATATTATTGCGTAATTCTTTTTGTATTGTATCAAAAACTAAATAAAGTAACTTGTGACTAAAAAAAAATGCAATACTAGTGCCTATTACTTCAAAGGAAGTCGTTGAAAAGACCCCTTACAATGTGTCAGCTGACCTTCTTGCTTCAATTAAGTATAATATTAAAATTTGTATTATATACTTTGATTTTCAGAAATTTAAATACTATAATGCGTAGCTTTATAACCATCTAACTTTCAACTTTAATTGCATCGAAAACTAAAAAAAATTTAGTATGGAAAATTGACTTTTCTCGATTTCGTCCATTCAAAACGGCAATTTCATACTTTAACCCCTAATATAAGTTAAGGTTCGAAGTCCCACAACGGACAAGGGAGAGAGCAATGCTTGGTATTTCCCTGCGTATAATCAAAAAATAAAATAATTCGTAAGAGAATTTGGATATCCAGGAAATGCAGGGCTGAAGTGGCAGGACCAGACACATTGTGAACCGATGGCTGTTGTGGTTGAAAGGTTCTGGACTCGTCCTGGAATCCTTAGGGAAGGCCTCTGTCATTTACATATATGTATATGCATAATTTGGCTCAATAACATCATTATCGTCAGCCTATCGCAGTCCACCGCTGGACATAGGCTTCTCCAGTTGCATCTTGCGCAAATAATCACTCCCTGAGGGCTTCCTACCTACACTACGTTTGCCGAGACGCTGTCTCCACTCAAGAACTGTTTATCCCAGCGGTCGTCGGTTCTGCGGTTAATAGGGCCAGCCCATTGCACTGCCACTGTTAATCTGGTGGGCTATGTCGGTAATTTTAGTTCTGATTTTTATCCCTAAGAAGAAACTCCAAGCATAGCTGAGCAACTTTAAACTTGTGAACTAGCCATACCGTCAGTGTCCACGTTTCGGCTCCGTATGTCATGACGGGTAGGACGCACCGATTGAAGACTCGTCTTGACCCAATCAATGAATCTTTAGCCTGGCTCGTTTAAAACCCATATAACAGTAGTCTTTCCGCAGGTAGTGAAGGAGATGGTGCGGCGCGAGTGCAAGTGCCACGGCGTGTCGGGCTCGTGCGCGGTGCGGACGTGCTGGCGCGCGCTGCCGCCCTTCCCGGCCGTGGGCGCCGCGCTGCGCGACCGCCTGCGCCGCGCCAAGCACGTCATCGCTGAGGAACACGGCTTCAGGGGCCTACACTCGAGAGCTGTCTCGCTGACACACCCCAGACTGATTGTGAGGAGGTGAGATTCAGATGCGTATTGTCTATCAATCAATCAATTAACAGCCACTATCCCGTCCACTGCTGGACGTAGGCCTCCTTCAGGTTTTGTGGTTCTTTCATTCATACCTATAGCAACGCGTAACGTTTTCGCCATTACCTTTTTTCGACTACATGTTTCGTTTAGTAGTAGTAAACACTGCTTCTAAGCCATGGGTCGCGGGTTCGATTCCCACAAAGTAACTCCTAACATTTGATGAAACTACGCTGGCTTACTGTTACAGCGATAAGAATAGGTATGCTTGAAAAATAGACGCTGAAAAGTGTCTAGGTGTCTAAATTGGTAAAGCGCCGCGCTTGGTATGCATAAAGATGCTGGTTCGGGTACCACCTGCGACATAATTTTTCAAGATTAAATACTTATACTATAATTGCATTTAAGTTGCTAAAATATAAGTATAAAAGGACCAAATAACTGTTCAAAATTGAAAATATTTCAGCTCAAATAATTTCTAACTCAGGTCCCAATCCTTTGGTCTTAAGATAACTCAAACGCTCACGCTAAGACCCTTTTGCATCATTGCTCTGCCCAGGACCGGCAAGCCGCCTCGCAAGTCTGAGCTGGTGTACCTGCAGAAGTCCCCGCAGTACTGCGAGCCGGAGCCCGCCGCCGGCTCGCGCGGCACGCACGGCCGCCACTGCAACCGCACGTCCAGAGGTAAATGTCACATACTCATATCTTCGTCGACCGGTGACGTAAACAAAAATAACAGAAACAGCCTTTACTCATTCCACATTCCCACCGCAGGGCAAAAGCCTCCATCACTAAATTATGGCCTGCGCAGAAGAGGGATTTTAGTCCGCGGACTTTTTTGTCCGCTAAAATAGATCGCTTACAACTGTATCGAGTAACGCAAACGAAGGATTTTAAGTACGGCCTATAAAAAGTCCCCCGAATCAGCCAGGACATGCAGAGAGCGGACCGGACAAAAATACGGGGGAGTCCCCGAAAGAAAAAGAACTCGAGCGACTAGGCGAAGCAACGCATATGGCGGACTTTACTCCGCGTTGTGCACTCGAGAGTGACGTACGTATGCACGACGATAAACGAACAAATGATCTCACACCGTGTACATTGAGTCCGCGGTAAATCCGCGACGGACTTTTTATTCTCGGAGCGTACTTTTTTCTCCGCCGCGGAGAAAAGTCCGTCGTCTGCGCAGGCCATTAAACATAATCTTTCACACACATAAACGAGTTCAAAGAGCGCCAACTAAGCGAGTTGCGTCGCGCGACCAATAGGGTTGCGGGACGGCTAATGAAACCAATCACAACGCTCACTTACATTTATGTTTGGACAGAAATATGAGCAATTGCTCATAACCTCTGTGGCGCTCCTGCCCCGCCTATATCGCCGTTTTAACCGTTTTTAGGGTTCCGTACCCAAAGGGTAAAAACGGGACCCTATTACTAAGACTTCGCTGTCTGTCCGTCTGTCTATCTCTCTGTCCGTCTGCCTGTAGCCAGGCTATATCTCAAGAACCACGATAGCTGGACAGTTGAAATATTAACAAATTATGTATTTCTGTTGCCGCAATAACAACAAATACTTACTAAAACAAAATAATATACATATTTAATATCTCTCATACAAAAAACGCCATTTTTTGCCTATATTTGTTCGATATCAATAAATGGTCTGTATCAAACCTAGTTAATGATACGGAACCCTTTGTGTTTTTTTCGGTTTTTTTCTGTGTTCTGCAGTGTACCTAGTTCTCATTACATCGCTGTTTCCAGGCGAGGACGGCTGCGAGTCGCTGTGCTGCGGCCGCGGCTACAGCACGGTGACGCGCGTGCAGGAGACCAAGTGCCGCTGCGTGTTCCACTGGTGCTGCCGCGTCGCCTGCGACACGTGCGTCACGCGCACCGAACTGCACGTCTGCAACTGAACTGCGGCACAGTGCAAAGTGTTTCTTATGACATCGTTGGAAAGTTTGAATTCGCGTGTGCGATTGAACTGTTTAAAAGTGATGATTCCATGTACATGATGAGCTGCACGTCTGCAACTGAACTGGGAAACAGGGATCTGTTGACGAGACGTCAGCTAATAAAAACAGTGCAAAGTGTTTCTTATGACATCTGTGCAGTGTTATAAAGTTGTGTTATAACTGTTCAATTTACGAGACATTAACGAGACGGCAGCAATGAATAGTGATGAATACAGCAATAAATACAGACAGTGAATAGTGATTCTAAACATCTCTGTTATAAAGTTTAAATTCACGTGAGCAACTGAACTGTTTTAAAGTGATAAGGATAACTCTTTGCACATGCCATTTACTAGGCATCAGGATATACAAACAGTAAAAAATGTTTCTCATTACATCTGTGTCACTATGTTAAAATTCCCGCGTCCTTCACTGTTTAAAAGTGATAAATAACCCTTTTCACATGATGTTGACAAGACGTCAGCAAATGAATGTAGGTAACCATTTTTGGAATTTTGTTATAGTTAAAAATTATTGTATATGATATTGAGAAGATGTTAGTAGAACACACAGCATAAACAAGCATTAAACAGCTGCATCACAAAAACTTAATAATAAACTTAAATAAATTATGGCGGTTGAAAAGTGTTTCTTCTGACTTTTGCTTCACTAAGTTTAAGCTACACGTCTGCATCGAATCTGAGTTATAACGACAGAAGTCCAACATTACACATCAGAATCAGCTCATGTAAATAGAAATTTAGGTTAAACATAATAAATTACATTTAAAAACGTTTTCATCTGATTTAACCATATTCTGCATATCAGTCCGACAGTCAAGGTGAAAGGAGTTAAAGATGCTGACATTGTCCCTAAGAGGAGTAGAAATTACTCCATTTCCAAGAGCTAAGCTACAGAGATCTAAATGAATGATCATTAAAAGAACTGCTTTCTAGAATATTCCAATATCGAAAAAAAAAATACCTTTTAGAATGTATTCACAGCTGTAGATACACAAAACTTATATACCGAATTTACAATTTAGTCAATTCAAAATATCAGCAGATGGGAGTTACTTCATCGCCAAATCTGCGCCTTGTCAAATAACTTTATCGACGGAATTTAAACCTGCCGTAAACCACGCAGCATTTAGTAACAAAGAAAGTTTATTCTGAGACTGCAATTTTTGGGCTCCGAATGATTTACAGAATTATAGATCACTGTTCTGCATCGTTCATCGGTACAAATATATTTTTTTTACCGACAGCTCGGTTTGCCGAAAGAATGATAAATATTTCTTTCGGCGAACCGAGCTGTCGGTAAAAAATATATATTTGTATCGATGAACGATGAACAGTGATTTCTATGTACAATTATATCGTTCAAGGGTAATTCTGAAAGGGTAAATCATTCGGAGCCCGCAATTTTGTGGACACCATCCTATCAAGTCTGACAATCAGATCAATTTTATTCATGCTTTATATTACACACTTCACAAATCTACTAAAACTTACGTTGCAATGCTTTTCAAGCTTGATCAAGCAAGATTTGATCAAGATATGACTTATAAAAACAATAAAGTGAAGTAGTTTCAGTGTCAAGTGTAAAGTGTCAGTGTCAACAATAAAACTTTAAGCAAAGTGATTTTAAAAATTAACACTAAGTGACCGTCCATGCACTACGTTTTACGTGATAATCGATATTTATAATAACTTTATTGTATCATGTACTTGTCTTCATATCATTATGGTATACACTCAGGGTCTGACATTAAAACACAATCTCCTATTAATAATACGTACTTTAGTTTTGATGCAGAGAATATCATTGTATGTACCTACTTACATTTATATTATTATGGTATTACCTGTGGTATTACCTTCAGAGCCTGACATTAAAACACATATCCCCTATTAATAGTAAGTACTTTACTTTTAAACAAAGATGATAAACTGCCTCAAACTTTTTGTCCGCTTTCAATCATAATCTGCCATCTACAGAATATGTAATTTAAATACGAAATATTTTCAATTCTTTCAAGATCCAGAACATGTAAATACAAAACCATTTTCCTCAGCAAACCTTAAAAAGGAAACAGATCTTAAGTTATGTATCGGGATAGACATACTTAAATACAGCATAATAATATGATACCCATCACCTCAGGCTAAAATTAATCAAATCAAAAACATACTCCTTGCCGCACAACGCAGGTTAATGATACTTTATAAATACTTAGATGCGTCTTAAACTAGACCGAGACATTCAAAACATGTAAAAATAAGTGTCGGAACAGTCTACCACTTTTGATAGATTATGTAATGTCATTAATATCATTGCTGTTGTAACAGTTTATATTGCCCTTAGATATTAATAATATCCGCCAGTATTGTATGTACTTAAACTACTTATGATGGCTAATGTTTTAATTATTCATATTATTGATAAGTCAAACAAATTCTCTAAACACGCTTAATTTTACGTTATATTCAGTAACTTTGAACTTGTTTTAGTTTGTCGACTTAATAAAAATACATTTTACTACATTGTCTCGGATCTGGGACCTTCGTTTTTCCGATTTTCCAAAAACAAGTTCATTGTTACTTTCTTTTGGACCAGTTCAACAATTATGTATGTTAGGTTGTCCACATATTATAGTAAGTATATTTTATGTATATTGGTTGTATCTTACATGCTGTTTATTTGATTAACATTGCACGTGAAAAAGCACAAATTTGTTGTTTGTTATATTTGTTTAAAGTTTGAAGAAAATAAAGATTACTGTAATCATAATACGTGAATATGTTGTGCATTTTCTTGTATAAATAATGTTAGTCTGATGTTTGATTCTGTACTAGGTGTTTCCGTCTTCTAGTAGGCTTATTTTTACCTAATTCGAATTTTAGTAATATTTGTTTGAATAACTATTGTTAAATTCTTATAGAATACAAAATCAGGCATGTTTCTTTTAAATAATAACCTACATACACCCTTTTAATTAATGATCTTCTTTCCACTTTTGTACAAAGCGTAATAATATGTTATTTATTGTTTTTTTGTATCAACGTACATGAACCTTGCTTGCCAGACATATGCCATTTAATTAATATTGCATTTAACGTGGACTTAACCGCTTAAATGTTTAACATACTTAGATAAAAAATAAAAACTAGATGCACAGTCGAGTTTTTTTTCTGTTAAAGTGTTTTTTAGAGTTTTTGATGTCAACTTATTGCATACTCTTTTAGCTGTCGAACTTATTATTTTTATTCTTATAGGTCCTGTACACCGGTAGATATTGCTAAATAAATAAATCCACTCGAACTCAGAAACCATAAAAATTAAAATAGCTTAAAAATTTTAATAGTAGGTATTAATAAATAAATAAAATCTTTATTGACAAACTTATTGGATATAAAATAACAATAGACTAAATAAACTTATGAACACGTAAAATAGACTTGTGCCTGAACTAAGATTTCCTGTATTTCAGGCTAACAAGGCTTACATAATTAATTGAATCTGTCACAAACAAAACATAATCTTATCCATACTAAATAATATTCTAAATACAATCCTATACTTACATAATAACTTGTCAACAATTTATTAAACATAAAATAAGAGGATTATTTTAAAACAGTCAATAATTTTTCTGTATCTTCGTAAGACATGTTTTGAGGTGCTTCTTGGAGGACTTTTTTACAGTGGAGTATGGATAAAATGTTTTATTACAGTGGTTTTGTAGATAGAATTGATCATATTATTGCACCCTGACGGGTTGGACATTGGACACCGGTGACCAGACACACTGTATACTTCAAACTCTACAGTTCGAAGTGACGTTTTTTTTTGACTGTGTGTGAGACTGTGTATCCAGTTCTTAAACATTTCATCTATGATCTATGAAATGGAGGATGAATTAACTTAAGACAGGTTTCAATACATTTTGCCTTTTAAGATACTTTTCCAAATGGCGCTAGATAAATAGATAAAATCTTTGTTTGCTGTTAGTTGGTTCGCCATCAGTCAAATCCTGAGTAATGAATGAAAGGTACAAATGAAAGGTAAAATACATATCAAAATCTTGAAATACTTATGATTTGACTAATTTAATGATAATTATGGCAGCATCATATATGATCTAAATAAATAAATAAAATGTTTTTCAAACGCCTGGGACTCTATATTCCCGTGATTGGTAAAAGCCCAACATAACAATAAAATTGAAAATAAAAATCCTCAATAAAAATGTTTGATATTCTTAGGTGGGATTTGAACAGTCAAAAAATGTTTATTAAAGGAAGTACATATATTAAATATATAAAACCTGCAATTTATTTCCTTGACAACCAGATTCAAAACATTACAACAATATCTAAATATAGACCCGATTACTTTTAATTAAAGGCCAACTACAGTAGAAATACAATTACTTGTCATTTATATTATCAACTGTACTTAAGTAAATGGCACATTGACATAATAATATTCGGCAAACTGTATTGAAACCTAAAATAATTGGCCGCAATGGCCGCCGCGCGCACCTACTTTACATTCCGTAAATTAATTAACTTATTCACTTCATCTGTGCGATTTTTAATAAAACATTGTTTTGTAACTGTGCCTTTCATTTATGTTTACCTACAGACTTCATCACATTGTGAAAGCCCAGACCTGGTAAAGGTCTCTCAAAACTAATAAAGGTACATGGGTTACCTAGTCAAAGACGTACTCGAGAAAATTAAAAGAAAGTCAAAGTAACATTGTAACTTTAAATGAATGTATGTTACTATGTATGTCAATAGTATAAGACTCTAGAGTGCCAGAGTCTTTTAATACCCCCAGTATTTCATCAGCCTGAGAATTAACGTTACTGTGTCTATGCAATGTTTATTTACACATAACTGCTGAAAGAGACACTAAAAGTTGTAGTAATGTATTTATTAAATATTGTGTCCCGTGGTGCCGCCATATTGAAAGAATCCACCTCTTCTCTACCTAGGTTTCGTAGCAGGCGACTAAAATATTTCTTTGAGAGAGGCCCATGCCCAGCAGTGTAGGTACTGATATAGACTGGAGATGATGGTGATAACTATACAGAATTAAATTTTAATCACCATTCAAATTTTCATAGCAATCTACGAGACAAAAAACGAATGACGTGTTTTTTCATTTGGTATATCCCAGTACCAAAATGTCAAGATAAAGCACCTAGAAAATGTCCACCAAAAATCTAAAATTTTGGATACAGCCTCATCACGACACACTTTTACGCGATGCGCATCACATTCATTCATTACGATACTATTCATATATTGTTTATTTTCCCTTTATAGTTTTACAGGCATAAAGGACCGTAAAAACTGAAAACTATGTTGCGAAAATATTTTCAGGTTAAAACATTACCTACATTTTTTGCCTCATAAAATGAGCTCTAAATACGATATTTAAAGCCTATAAATTTTCTTGACGGTGATGAAAAAGTCATCCGGTATTTATTTCAGCTTAAGCACCTTATTTTTTTTATCGCCAATTCCAAAAAAGTTATTTTTTTACCATTTCTTTCCTCTAAACAAGATTAAAGCTCTGATAAAACTCATTTAACAAGTCGAGATACCTTACAAACTCGATCACATAGCATTCAGTTAATACGCATATTAGTTTGGAATTAAAAGTTTACTAACGGTTCGTTAAAAGTTTGAACGGAACTCGCTCGTTAGGCGAAAGCTCTCGAAACTTTTAACTAGCTGAAGCTTGAGCTACTTGCTTGATGTTCGCTCCGTAATTGATAAGCTGTTAGAATCAATATAAATATAAAGCCTTATAACCAGCTCTAAAAGCATATCTATACAAGATGAAATGTTAACCACTTTCCAAAATTTTTGTAGGCGTTCAGTATCGTATTTAGAGCCCATTTATGAAGAAAAAAAATGTAAATCAAGTTTTCACCCGAAAATATTTTTAGCAATATAGTTTAAAATTTTTATTGTTTTAGTCCTGTTAAGGTATAAAGGGAAAGTCAAAAACTTATTATTAGTACGTAATAAATGAATGTGATGTACATTGCGTAAAAAAAAGTGTTGCTAGGCGGCCGTATCAAAAATTTTAGATTTTTGGCGGACATTTTCTAATTGATTTATCTTGACATTTTTGTACTAGGCTATACCAAAGGAAAAAATACGTCATTTGTTTTTTGTCTCGTAGATTGATATATTCAAATTTGGAAGGTGGTTAAAATTTCACCCTGTATATTTTATTGCATGCGTTCGAGGCACATACTCAATTACTCATAGATAGGCACCCATACCTACATCTGTATGCCGTTTCTGTACAAACGATAATTAATACCTTACACTCAGCGCAGATTATTTTTAATAACTACGTAATAAGACACAAATAAAAAATGCTAATTACAAAGTAAGCCACATATTGTAAGTATTATTATTGACCATTATAAAATTACGTAACAAATATTTATCATCATATCAGCCGAACGACACTGCTGGGTATAGGCCTCCCCCAAGGATCTCCACAACGATCGGCCCTGTGCTGTCCGCATCCAGCAGATCGTCGGTCCACTTTGTAGAGGGCCTGCCCACGGAACGTCATCCGGTAGGTACGCGGTCGCCATAAGGTGGGTAATAAAAGTTTTGCCAGTAGTCTAGTTTTCGATCTTATTGGAAATCGATAAATTAAAAACCCACCTAAAATGTTATACGAGTACAATTAAACTAAAAAAATAATCACAAAACTAGAATTAAATTCAATATTGTTCTACTACCACAGATCTGAAAACGTTCGTATCTACGCGGATTTGCAATAAATCAATGATATTACAAAGAAATAGATATGTTAGTGTTACTTCGCGGCTTAAGTTAAGAAGTCTTTTTGAGTCAATTGTAACATGTCTCAATCAGTTTGCGTCAAACCAGCTTCAGAGCGAGTCACAGTGACAGATTAACAAAAATTTGAAAAATGCCGTCTTGTGTATTTCGATTTTGCACAAATTATTGTGCTAAAATGAATAAATGGATCACATATCCACATGCAAGTTTATAAAAATATTTGTTTTATACTACGTGTTTTTTAATTTTTAAGTTTCTTTGTAAGTGCTAAGACGACGACATAGATTAAAAATTCAGATGATATGACGAGTTAATCATACCATAGCACACATAGTGGTATTTATTTAAAAATAATTCTAATGAAATTCTTCATAATTAAATTTGGTACTTTGATAGTTTGAACCACAGAACATGGAAAAAGATTACAACGGCTGTCATGCGCCAATTGTATGAGAACCGATGTCGCCGCTTGCGTCCCACTACACGTAAACGAGTACAAAGAACGCTAACCAATCACAGTGCTCACGTTTCGGCAGAAGTAATAGCATTTGCTCATAACCTCTGTGGCGTGCCTGCCCCGCCAACATCGCCTTTCTAACCCTTTTCCATGTTCTGTGGTTTGAACCGTGATGTTAAAGTTTTGGAGTAGCTAATATGAAACGTAAGTACCCCGTCAGTGTTAAGATTTACTATTCACAATTGTTTTTCTAGCTTTCCTTGTAATGAAGTTAGAAAAGAAGAGTGAATTGCAATAGTGCGAAAGCAACGAAGTGAATCAGACTGGATGTAATTGTTTAATATCTTTTTGTTAAAATTGTACATAAATATTTCTGTTAAAAATTCTAACTTGTGTTTTATGTTACGTACTTACATATTAAAAATATTTTTTCATATAACACAAATACAACCTGTTTTATTTCTCTCTATTTTCTACCTACTTTCAAATATTTGTACTGTCTGATTTTGGTTACAATTCCTAATCTATGTAACTGTCATCGTGCAGCGCCGTGACGTTTTGCGAACGCAATTTAATATGAACATAACATATCTATTTCTTTGTAATATCATTGCAATAAATCAATCAAACTAGTCGGGCTGTCGAGTTCGTGATAGCAGCGCCGCCCGCGGTCGTCAGCTGCAACGGGAAGAGTCACCCGCAACCGCAAAACGTCCCGCTGGGATTCCGTGACGACACAAATCCAAACATTTATGTCTCATGCCAATGGACTTCTAACTGGTTTACATTAGTACCTTTGAAAACATTCAGGTTACCGTTATCTGTAAAGGTAAATAGCAATGCGAATATAACTCTTTGCCGCATTCAAAGCCTGAAATGAACTAATTTGGGTAATGAAACTAGAGCCTAGGGAACAAGAAAGGCCATTTTTATCTTATCAAAATTTCAAAGCAGTACATGAGGTGCTGACAGTAAGATAAACAACACAGCGCTAGAAGGACCTGTATTTTGTTTTTTTACCTACCTATTTTAAGTAGATACAATTTGGGCAGTGCGACAAGAACATGAATGGGGCAGAAATTGTAACACTGCATCTAAATCTCAGGTGAACAAGTCTAAATCCAATTGTAGACAAGAATTTCAGTAAAGTGTGTGAGTTATTGGAGACCAGTTAAATAGGACATTTTGCTATAGTGTATAGGTACCATGCATGTCTTAGAAAGTCTGTCTAAATAATAGGTAACAATTAAAGTGACTCAAGCTGCAATCTTATTATTTTAAAGTTATTTAGCTTATAAAAATAATAAAAAAGATATTAGCCATCGTTTATAGAGAAATTCAAAGTACCTTTGCTGTTTTAATTAAATAGTCTATGGCAGCAGGCACAGCCGTAACTCATGGCAATGCGAGATTCATGCAAATTCGACGATTAATACCACCACGCTCCACTAATAATTTTGTGACCCGAACTATCAATTAATTACCTACTAAAGTGCAAGTGCAATTCTTTATTTAATTTTAGGCATATAAACCCTTACATAATTACAAAAACTTTTAGACAATTCAATATGAAAAAAACGGAGGATCTTTGGGGAATTTCTGTCAGTATTATCAATACAAAGTTCATTAGCCCCTCAACTCGCAAATATTTTTAACAAATGTATTGATGATAGACAGTTTCCAACTTTAATGAAGTTTAGCAAAATCATTCCTTTATTTAAGTCTGGCGAAAAATGTGACCCCTCTAATTTTCGACCTATATCTATCTTGCCAGTGCTAAGTAAAATCTTCGAGAAAATAATGTTTAATCAGCTTTTATCACACCTTAGTGTAACTAAATTATTAAATAGCAACCAATATGGCTTCAGAAAAGGTAGAAATACTACCGATGCTGGAGTTGCTCTTCTACAACATGGGTTTAATGCTTGGGAGAGTAAGCTAGATGCCATAGGTGTATTTTGTGACCTTTCAAAGGCTTTCGATTGTGTAGACAATGTAACATTACTTAAAAAACTTAAACATTATGGTGCATCGAATGATTCCTTGGATCTAATAAGTTCTTACCTTAAGGACAGAACCCAAAAGGTTTGCATAAATGGAGCTGAGTCTTCAGGGTCTGCCCTTATTATGGGTGTCCCTTAGGGATCAGTATTAGGACCCCTGCTATTTTTAATTTATATAAATGACCTTCCATGTTATTTACATAATCCCTCGATCGTAAGCTATTCCAGAAACAATTGAAATCAATTGTTATCGTGGCACCCGAGTGCCTCCTGGGGGTTGAGGGAATAATCTTTGTGAGATGGTATTGTTTGCAGATGACACATCGATGATTTTTAAAACTAAGAGGGGCAAATGTTCATTTGATGATGTTAACAACACCCTCTCTAAATTATTACATAGGTTTACAACAAATTTAATAATCTTTTACTGAATGCAAATAAAACAAAATGTGTAAATTTTACCATGCCCAATGTAAGGTTTGCTGCTACTCATATAATTGTTAAAGATGAACCACTAGACTCTGTTGATTTAACTACCTTTTTAGGTATAACTGTAGACTCTCATTTGCAATGGGGTGCTCATATTAGGGTGCTGTCTGGAAGTCTTAGTTCTGCTGCTTATGCTGTGAGAAAGATAAGGTAATTGACTGATGTTTAAACGGCAAGATTAGTATATTTTAGCTACTTTCATAGCATAATGTCGTACGATATTGAATCAATTTTTCTATTACAAAAACGTGCTGTACGGGCTATTTACGGCCTTCGACCCCGTGACTCGCTGAAAGAGCTCTTCAAAGAGATTAATATACTTATAGTGTCTTCTCAATACATTCTCGAGAATATTGTTTACGTTCGTAAGAACATACATTTATTTCCTAAGAAAAGTAACGTACACAATTTCAATACCAGAAATAAAGATAAACTTGCCGTTCCAGGCTTCAGACTGCGAAAAGTAGAAAATTATGGGAAATTGTATTCGTATTTTCAACAAATTACCACAGGGTATTGCTGAACTCCCTGTACATAAACTTAAATCGTATGTCAAAGTAATTTTAAGGAAAAAGGGCTATTACATTGTCAATGATTATTTAAATGATAGAAATGTATGGCATTAAATTGTCCCAGCTCGTAATTGCTTAAACCTTGTAAAAATCAATCGAAGCAGTGGTAGGTTTAAATTGGGACGTGTAAAAGCTCCTCCTGGGGCCTATTTGCAGAAATAAAACTGATTTTAACTGATTTTAAATTCATTGCGTCCGCTTTACATAGATAAGAGCCTAAGCTTAGAATAATAACGTTATTATTCTAAGAGCCTCAGGGCGCTTGTCCAAAAAGTAGAATGATGCACGTCTAAATACAATGTATAGTTTCAATATGTTTTTCCTTGTAATAGCACAAGTTACATTCAAAAATCATTTCGTTCTATTTAAATAATTAGGTAGTATAATAATATCGCCACTGGTACGCACTTTTTAGATGATAGCGCGATAGCTTTAGGTACTAGTTGCTAGGCTTAGAATTTGCTAGGTACTTACGGACTTTATTAGATTACATTCACTAATAAAAAAAAAAGACATGTGACACTCGGAGACTGCCGCGGTAAAGCTATTGCATAGCATTTTTTATCAATTGTGCAATTAGAAAACTAAAAATTTTATAATTTTATGTATATTCTAATTTTAACTTTTGTAATTAAATTTTTCTGTTATCTTGGCAGATATGGTTACCATAGGCAACCATACTGTCAAAATCCTTATTTTCTTCTAAATTCTTTTAAATTTCGGAAATTCAAAATTGTTCGATCGTGCCTCGCCCCGAGTGTGTGGGTGTGGGTGTTAGGATTATTTTCATTACGGAATTTCTGGATTCGCTCTCCACGCTCAAGGCCCGCGATAGAAGCTATGCAATAGCTTAAAACAAAATCTGTTTTCTAGGTAGGTATTGATTTATTCATAATTTTTTAAAGATTACAACAATTACAACAAATCCTTATATTAAAACAAAAAGAGTTTTCTTTTTCTAAGAACAAATCTATCGAATTTATTACAATTTACAGATAGTAGTGGCCTCTGTCGATAGAAAAATGCGTTTTTACACTTATATCTACCCGTCAATAGATGACAGCAGGGTAAAACTAAATGGCATTTTTAAGTATATCTTTACACATTATTAATTCTATGTTTTGCAGAATAACTTTGCAGAATATCTAATTTATAAAATTATCTGTTATATTGTATTTATTCAACGCGTTATTTTAAAATATACAAACTACGAACAAATCAATGGAACAGAACGGAACGTAATTTTTGTCTCTTTGTCTGTCTGTCAGATTGACAGTTGTCAAGAAAGAAGAAGCTTCTTCGGTGATTGTTGGTGATTGTTGTGAAACTTAAACGTGATAAACTTTATAAAACTAACAAAAAACTATTTTCAACAAGTTAGTGATACTGGTGAAACTGTACAAAGATGCCTAAACCTACTTGTGTTCAGTGTAGCACAAATGATTCCTTGCTTTGGCGGAGCGCTGAAAACGGGCAAATATGCAACGAGTGCCACCTAACGAACACTGCAAATAAAGACATCAAACCAGACTCTGGTGTGAAACTTGAGCACGAAGTGAAGGAGGAAAAGGAAGATGGTGATAGCAAGAATGGAAAGAATGAGCCGGAGTCAACACCAGCGAGAGCAACTGGAAAAGGGACTAGAAAGAGTACGCGGTCGACGCGTTACAAGCCGAAGGCTCCGGCCACCACCGCGACCAAGCCGCCGGCCCCACGGGGACGCGGTCGCCGGAGCATCTTCAAGAGACAGCCGGTGAAGGCGCCCACAGCCACAGCCACTGTCGTCACCAGTAATTCAGTATTTTATCAGGTTGTTACCTTTGTATATCATTAAATGTTGAGCATGCAAACAAATCATGTTGTTCGGATAAACATAAATCAGCCACTTTAAATATTTAAATCCAAGGATATTGTTTGTAATGATAGATAAAATAAATATTATACCTCTACTATTTATTGCACTAAACACAAGAAGATAAATTATTACAATTGAGTGAAAATGTGTAATACTTTAGCTGTACTTTAACTGACAGTCTTTACTCTGAATAATAAAAACCAACATAATCATGTGTAACGTACATATTCTATGTGGTATGTCATTTTAATTTCATTACTTATTTTTCGATTTCAGGGATTCTATATGCAAGTAGGAGATATAGTATCAATGACGGACCTCGAAGGAGACATATACTATGCACAGATACGAGGCTTTATGACTGACCAGTACTGTGAGAAGAGTGCGGTCATCACTTGGTTGCTTCCCACCACGGCTAGTCCACCACCTGAGAAGGGATTTGATCCTGCTACCTACATTATTGGTAAAGCTGCCTTTAAACTAATCATAATTATCATGATCCTAAATAGAAAATGGAACACTCTGTAAACAATTAATTAGTCTTGAATTGGTTGCAAAACACTATTAATAGGTACATTTTTTGTAAATTTCAGGTCCCGAAGAAGACCTGGCTCGGAAACTAGACTGTATGGAGTTTGTAATGCACGCTCCTTCAGACTACTACAAGGCCAGTAACAGCCCATACCCGCTCATCGACAGTGAAGTTAACAACTACACAGGATACATTTGGACCTCACTTGAGCCTAAAGAAAGAGTATCATAGCAAAATGAGTTATGCTTAGATTATAAGTGTGTAATGTATTACTTTGGTTTAAATTTTTTTGTTAGAATATTATGATAATTAGTTAAGCTAATACGAAAAATTACAGTTACAAAAAAATTTTTAATTTCTTTTAACTCCTAATGGGCTAGATTTCCTATTTGCCATTGATCATCTAGTCCATTTTTTGTAAGTACAGTTTTTTAATCTTTTATGATTTTCTAAGGGGCCTACCTGAGCCCCTTAAAAAATGACATCTACCAGGTCTACTCTGAATAAGGTTCTAGTCAAGTTTACCGTATTATTGTTCACCTGATTTGATGTGCTTAATAATTTAAAAAAAGTAAAGTATAAAAAGTACTAAGAGGCAACCATATATTTAATATAGATATTAAATCTATGAGAGGCAACCGTATCCAGGCAGCATAATTTTTACACTAAAATGTATTTATGTTCAGTTTGGAACAAGAATCACATATTATTGACAGATAAACATTGATCATTAAGCAACATTTCAACATCTAATTTGATCGTGTAAAACAACTCGATTGTTTAAAACCTATGTATGTTTAAAACTCTCTTGGGCATTGACATTTAGAACTATACCTAACCATGTAGGTTCATGTACCTATTGTGATGTTGGAGCTAGGTAGGTCAAATGATGGACACAACCATTCTAGTAGAAAGTCGTTTATTATCTAACTCAATTACATTAAAGGTATAAAATAGCTAATACAGCAAAATGCATAAAGCTAGTTTCATACTAGACACACTTCACCTCCCGGGGGTGAAAGAAAAAAAAAAGTTAACAACCATTTTTTTTTTTTTACCAATTATATTTAAAGAGTTCAGTATTATAATCTTAAACTTTTTTTTTTACAATTTAAGTTCTTAACTTATATTTATTCATAAAATGGGCGCGTCCTATTTTTATGAACTATATCTACTTTATTATTTTTGCTTATCTTAACATTACATCCTAAATCTTCTATTACAACATATGGACCATTATACAGTACATCTAATTTCCGATTGGCTTCATTTCTTACAAGTATTAAATCATCTTTATTATATTTAATCGAATGAACAGTATTATCATAAATTTCTTTCCTTTTATGTTTACTAGATAACAAATTTTTCTTTGCCTCTGCATGAGCTAATTGTAATCGATATTTAAGTTGCAAAGGATAATCATCATTATTGTATAAAGGTTCTACTTTATCATAGATTTTGAAGGTATGTGACAAAGTTTACCGAAAACTAGTTCATATGGCGTGTAATTTGTTTCAGAATGTACTATATTATTAAAACTAAAACACCAAAAAGGTAACCAATAACTCCATGTATCTGAATAATTTTCACATTGAATTTTCAAAAATGTACCTAAAGATTTATGAGCATTTTCCAGAGCACCTATTGACTGGTGATGGTAAGCTGTTGATGATAATTTTTCGATATTTAAAATTTTACATACCTGTTCCATGACCGTAGAAATGAACTCTGTCCCTCTGTCAGTTGCTATAGTTTCAGGAATGCCAAATCTTAAAATGAAATGTCGTACAAATGCATCAGCAACAGACACGGTTTCTTTATTTTTCAAAGGAATTGCTTGAATAAATTTAGTTAATTCGCACTGTATGGTCAATATGTAAATATTATTCTATATATCTACATCTCTATCTAAAGGTCCTACTAAATCTAAATAAACTTTTTCGAATGCCGACGATGCTGTCGTAGTTATTTCCATCGGTTCTTTAATATAACGAAAGTATTTAGTCTTCTGACATTTAGCACACTTTTTTACAAAGTCTTGGACGTCTCTTTCCATATTTGGCCAATAATATCGTCTTTTAATAGTATTTACCATTCTACGCACTCCAGCATGTCCACTGGACGGCAGTAAATGAAAGTCATTCATAACAATTTTCTTTTCATTATTATCCATAATTCTTTTTACTCCTCGTAAAATACATAAGCGTGGTCCGGACCATTTTTCTAACGACTTTATTTCTTCACAAACATGTTTAATAAAATCAATATTACTAGTATCTTTTATTATGCAAACTTCATCTATATTATTGTCTTTACAAAATAAACTTAATTTCTGCACAAATTCGGCTCGCGAGAAATGCGCCTTAAAATTAAGATTTATGCATAACAACATTTTATCTGAAATCAATGCAAAACATTCATATTCTTCAGTCACTTGATTGTTACATCTCATTTTACTTATTTGTTTCTCTTCCATAAAAATCATTTCAAACGAACTACACGGTTTTCTTAATATATCTACAATTCTTGGTTGATCAGGCCAATCATCAGTAGATTTACTAAGATCCGTATTATCACAGTCATTCACTCTCTCATTCTGGTCAATCCTTTTTCTCTGAGCCCTCGTCAATACATTCACAACTTGTCCATACATATTTTTTAATTCGTTCGATGTTATAGTTATCCTTGATAAAGCATCTGCTACTGTACCTATTGTCCTTTCCTTTAACATATACAATTTTGAAATTATATTCTTCCAATGTTAACCTAAATTTAAGCAGTCTACTAGATGGGTCTTTCATGCCAAAAAGATATATTAATGGTTTATGGTCAGTCATTATTGTAAAGTTTCTACAAAAAACGTATGGCCTAAAATATTTTACAGACCAGACTATTGCGAGAAGTTCTTTTTGTATTGTTGGATAATTCCTCTCAGCTTTATTTAAGGGCCTACTTGCGTAAGCCACTGGTCGCATATCTTTATTGCATAACACAGCACCAATAGCGGTTCCAGATGCATCTGTTTGAATTACAAATTCGTTATCCTCTGAAAAATCCGGGTATTGCAATACAGGGGGTGATATTAAAGCATTTTTCAAGAAAGTAAAGCTTTTTTGACATTCATCCGACCAAATAAATGGTCCTTTTTTTCTAGTTAATCTATTCAACGGTAAAGTTATATCTGCAAATGATTTAATGAATTTACGATAATAATTGCAAAATGCTACAAATCGTTTGACTTCGATAGCGTTTTTCGGGATGGGATATTCTTTTAAAATATTAGTTTTTTCAGGGTCGGGTGAAACTCCTTTTTCTGAAACTACGTGACCAATAATAATTTTATGATAGAACAATGAAATAATAGGTTAATGTAATTCATGATTAATGTAACTTGGCAGTATATTGTTTGACTTTAGCGGGTTCCTAACAGAAAAATAATAATGTGGTTTTTTTCCGGCCGGTACTGTCTTTGCTTTGGTATCTAGGTAGGTATTGTTGTCATTCATTTCAATTTTTCATTGGGAAACAAGGAAAGGCCCTTCTATTTGACTCTGATCCACGTTCTCGCGTAAAACTTCTGTAATCATTGAAATGTATAAACCACCCATACATTTCAATGACATACGTTAGGTTTTATTTCATTTCATCTCCTTTTTAATTTTCAATTCATATCAATAAAAAAATTCTAATGGAGACTTGGCTGTATGGGCATAGTTCCTTTTGCCTACCCAGAATGGGTGAAGAAAACAACAACAACAATCATTGTCTGTCAACTTCAGTGTTGCCAACTATGCGATAATTATCGTAAATATACGATAGTTCTGCCTTATACGATATAAAATAATGACAGGGTATCGCACGATAATTTTACTGTTTTATACGATAATTTATGAAAGATTACGATATTATTGAAAACTTAATGCGAAGTGCAAAAATGTGAGCGTAAAAGGGAATGCAGTATTTAGCGATTTAATCAACAAAATAGTCTATTGGCGCATTCCGTTCACAAGGCGCAAAGAGTATGTAACTAGGTAAGGCGAGGCGATTAATTGGACGATTGTTTGTTTGGAGCCGGCATTACGAACATTATTATAACCTAATTTCTTCATCTTCATATCATCATCAACCAAACTAAATACCTACTAAATTTTCAGTTAGCGTGAGTGAGTGGTTTTAGCGCTTCTGAGTGTGATTCGCATTGTTTGCTCAAGACGTGCGTCAATCCTCGATTCTTGGTGTCTAAGTCGCATGTATTTTGTATGTAAATGGAGTTTTTTTTTTTTTTATTTTTTTTTTTTATTTAATGATCCACCAACATTTGTATCATTCGCTACATGTTTGTAATTCTATAATAATAAAGAAAAAAAAAACTAAAATGTACAAATAATAACAGGCAGATACAACATGCAAATAACAATATCAGCTTTGCGTACCAATATCAATATGACAACAAAAGGGACAGGTACTATATACTATATATAACTGTGTATACAAAAGATAAAATTTGAAAAAAGTTAATAATCTAAATAATTTGGATGTATGAGGTTACGTGCTATTACCATCACACGATGTTAAAGGTTTGAAAAAATAATATAATAATAGATCACTATAAGAAATGGTGTCACAAAGGGCGACTGAGCTTGTTAGGTGGGTCGAAGAATATATCTATTGTTTCACTAAATTCATTGACTACTTTACTCATTCTAGAAATTGGAGAATTGGAGCCAAAAACCGTTCTTCGACGTGGCCTGGTCAATGGAGTAATTTTACGAACGAAACGTGGATATCTAATGGGGACGGTTATTTTAAATTTACCCAAAATTTCAGGACAGTCCATAACACCACCAATAATTTTGGAAGCGAAAGATAAGTCAATAATAACTCTGCGGTTCTCTAAAGAAATCATTTTGTAATATGCCAAATTTTTTTCATATGATATCCGTTTCTCAAAACTTCTAAATCCACGTGCATACGACAAATGTCCCATGAATCTCTTTTGAACCCGTTCGATTCTAAGTGAATGTGTAGCATAATGAGGTCTCCAAACCACAGCACAGTATTCTAACAAACTTCTAACCAAACTGTTAAATAAAATAATTTTAGTTTTAGAGCTACGAAAAACTTTAATATTCCTAATGAGAAATCCCAACATTCGAGACGCGCGCTTAGTAATGTTTTCAATATGGGGTATAAATGTTAATTTCTTGTCGAAAATAACGCCAAGGTCATTAATTCGATCTAGCCGCTTTAAATTACTATCGCCAATGTGATATCTATAGTCAATGGTGTTATTTTTTCTTACGTATTGTACATAGAAACACTTACTACTGTTTAAGTCCATCCGATTTACCTTGCACCAATCAACTAATTTATTTAAATCCTGCTGAAGCCTAACACAGTCATTCTCCTCTACAATTGTCATGCTGAGCTTTAAATCATCCGCATATAAGTACGCGTGAGAGTTTTTCATTAGTTCTGGTATTTCATTTACGAAAATACAGAACAGAATCGGCCCAAGGTGTGACCCTTGAGGTACACCGGAATTTATATTTTTTAAGCCTGACTTATATCCATTCACTACAACGAAAAATGCACGATCACTTAAATATGATTTTAGCCAACTTAAGAGATTACCAGTGATGCCATAAGCAACCAACTTTTTAATAAGTATGTCATGTGGGACCCGATCAAACGCTTTACTTAGATCGGTATAAATAACGTCGACCTGTTTTTCCGCATCTAGTGCTTCAATAAGTGTTTCTGTGATATTTATCAAATTAGTGCTCGTGGACCTAAATTTAACAAAACCATGTTGGCTAATGGTTAGGTACAGACTTACATGTCTTAGAATATAAGGACAAACCATTGATTCAAACAGTTTAGCAAATACTGATAATATAGAGATCGGTCTGTAATTTTTTACACAATCTTCGCTAGTGCTTTTATAAACCGGCACTATCTTAGCAATTTTCCATTTGTTAGGAAATTGTCCAGTAGATAGAGATAGATTGAATACCGTTAAAAGCGGATAAACTAGGTGTACAGCACATTTGGCCACAAATACTGGAGGGATGCCGTCAGGACCTGCCCCCTTATTACAGTTGATGGCTTTCATTTGGTCTAATAAGGTATCATAATCAATAATCGGCCGTGCTAAATGGAGGCTATTATTATCAATAGATTTCAAAAACTCCGTATGTTCATAAATATGATCTTTTCTAGAGCTATCAATAATATCATGGTACACTGATGCAAAGTGTGAAGAAAAAAGTTCGCAAATTTCCACTCCATCAGAGGTTGTAGTCGTTCCGTCCGTCATTGAGAGGGGATAAGTGCTTGAGCCACCACGTTTTGCCTTAACAAAGGACCAAAATAATTTTGGGTTTTTTACTATGTCACTCTCTATGAGACTTATATATTTTTTATAGCAATTTGTGGCCAAATGTGCACATCTTTTACTTAACAATTGCAGTTCAAATTCATCTCTGGGATTTTTATATTTTTTGTAACGATGCCTAATTTTATATCTTTCTTTTACAGTCCTAATTAGATTTCTATCAAACCAAGGCGGGTAGTTGTTTTTCTTCGACGATTTATTGGGGACGAATTTTATGATAAGATCTCGAATTTTCTGGTAGAAAATTTGTAGCATATCATTTACATCTGTCAACCCGTAAAATAGCGTGTCCCAATGACAACTAGCTAATTCCTTAAAAATATTCTCATAATCAGCCCTATAGAAATTCAACTGAACGTTTTCAATATTGTAAGGTAACCTAATTTTATTTAGCAGCCCAATACATATATCAAGAGGAGGATGATGCCTATCAACCTTGCTTAAGGGAGAAAGTGCCTGATCAACCGTGCAGCTAGGTAAATTTGAAATAACCAAATCAAGTGTTCTATTCAAACTTTCATTTTTAATGCGACTATGCTGTTTCAAATCGTTTTCATTTAGAAAATCGATAAACGACTGATTAACAGTAGAAAGTTCACATTCTGCAGCATCCCCATCTAACAAGCTCCAATTCATAGAAAACAGATTAAAATCACCCACGATACAATGAAGACATTGTTGCTCAAAAGCGTTAGTACAAACTTCATAAAATTTTTCATAAGTTACACTTTTTACCGGAGATGGCAAATAAATAGCACAGAAAGCAATTTGATCATTTTTATGTGAGGCTGGCGCATCGACCAAGACCCACAGATCCTCTAGATCCGACTCCCAAGCGTTAATTCGCTTTGACTTTAATTTTGTAGATACTGCTATTAAAACCCCTCCTCCATCCTTCTTAGAACTACTGACACTACTTCTGTCCCTTCTATACACCACATATCTAGGATCAAACAGTTCACTAGACAAAACAGTATTATTTAGCCAAGTCTCAGTGAGTATTATTATTTCGTAATTGTTACATAATATTTGATTATAAAAACTATGTGTTTTGGTCTTGAGACCACTACAATTTTGGTAGTATAATTTTAAAGTATCGTATGTTATATAAAAAAAATTACCACATAAAAGGCAATAAATCACAATTAAAGAGAAAAATAAATAAATTAATTAAATCATTTTTTTTAGGGTTTCCACGTTTTTCACTAAGATATAGTCACTATCATCAGTCTTCCTCATAAACACCCTGCCATTACGCACCCACACATATTTGTAACCAATCTCTTTTGCTTTGAGCCTAGCCGCCGCATGAATGGCCTTGTTCACCGGGGATAGATGTTCAGTAACAAACACAGGGCTAGTCAATCCTTCTAACCCAAGATGTGTGGCATTTAGCTTGTTTTTCGGGTTCGCCTTGTTGAATTTAGAGGCCATGGCTAGTAGTTCATCACGGATTCGAGGCGAAGCTAGCTGAACTATAATAGATCTTGGACGCTTGGATTCACGATTTATCTTGGCGGTGCGCGTGCAGTTTAGGATGTCCCTTTCCACTAGAGAGCTACCTATGACTTTTCCCAACTTTGTAATCATCGTTATTAAATTCTCGTTTTTTGATTCAGGCACGCATTGGAGTTCTAAATTACTTTGGCGGGAATATTGTTCAATTTGATTTACTCTCTGAGCTAATACATCAATAGTTCCTTTCAGTTCTTCATTTTCTTTCTCCAATCTTTTCATTTTTAATTTATTGGCTTCATTTTCCTTTTTCACATCTTCATACTGATCATTAATGAACGACAAAGATTCCTTAATACTCGACAATTCATCTCTCATAGGCGTTATTTCCTTCGCGAAAAACCCGGCCAAGTTTTCATTAAATGTTTTAAAGAGATTGTTCATTTTATTTTCCATCACATCTTCCACCACTTGCCGGATGTCCACCATAGAAGTGATTACTTTTTCCGAGTCAGACTGCGGCGAACTAATGGCTATTCTTTTGTTTCCCCTAATAGTGGTGACATTTCTGACCGGAGTGTTTTCTTTACGCACCGTTTTAGGTAGCAAGTTGACGCATTCAGGGCAAGCCCATGACGCTAGTAAGTCACTGGTAATAACATTACGATCAATCGTCATGCATTTGTAATGGTATTTTTTATCGCATTTGATGCAAAGAATAAATTCATCACAGTTATCCTTCTCAGGAAAACAACAACCCCAATCTGTGTTAGGCATTATTACTCCACTACGATATTATTTGGTTACAATTAAAGATCACTGTAATCTTCGTTATGCAGTAAATTAGTTATCAGCGGGGTCGGGCGAAGCGCGCTTCACTATAGCAAACCGGTCGAGCGCAGGTGATTATTACCCGTTCACCATCCGCATAAGTTCGCAGATCGCGTATCAGGAAGTTCGGCGCACCGGCACTGTCACAATTATTTCTCCACCGCACAATGTACACAAAACGAGGTTTCAACTTAGTTTGTTTAAATAATGTCCTTAAACTATGGTTTCTTGATGGGTCCTTATCACAACACAATCTTGACACACTATTATTGTTACGTCTTGATCCTTCTGCCTTTAATTGTTATTTAAACACATGTAACAATAAATAATTTGGGAACACAAGTACAGAGCTGCTGTTCACTCAATCTTGTTGAGTTTTACTCGCAGACGAAGCTATTCGATCTGGCAATACATGCTGTGTTGATTTTAAGCCCAAAAAGGCCATGCTGGACCGCATGACACTTGTAAATACATATCGTCGGTGCGCCTGCCAATCCTGGTATGTGTAAAATGACAACTTTTCAGGAGGAACATAAAACTGTTTTTCTCGTGAACTGTTTTGATTTTTAAAATTATAAATATGTTATATGATAGAGAAAAATACAACGCTTTAGATAGTGTACCATTTATTAACTACGAGACAAAGCTTTAGTCTCTATATTATTTTTTTCCATTTTTGTGCACATATCATATTTGGTGTGCCTAAAGTTTGTTCCTGCATATTGGCGTATGTGCAAAATGTATCACATAGAAGTATTGTAATGGTTCAGTTTTTTAATTTCCACTGCAGTTATGTGCTTCAACATAAAATTAACATTAATAAAATGTGCAAAGACACAATAATCCAACTGTATTATTCAGTTATAAATATTAATTCCTCAAGATACCTAAGTTAGGAAAACACTAGAGCAATTTTAAATATTTTTATAAGTTTGTTTAATTCTACATGGCGCTCTCCTTATTAAATAAGGTATCTTTTACATATTCCTACATTATGTACCATAGAACAACCGGAATAATTATTATACTATTTTAAACACCATTTTTTCATATATCTTTTCATCATCCTTAACCTGGGACACGGGGCACTGGTTTTACACTGGGCCTGGACATGACCTGTATCTAGGCACCGGTAGCATCGAAAGAGCTTAGCCTCTAACACCTGAGCCGGTGCTGACACCCAACCTACTAATAGCCTTCCTTGCGACAACTTCTTGGCAACAGCAACTGGCACCTTAACCACAACAAATCCGGATCCAGTAAAGGATTGCCTTATCTCGCCGACCTTAAAAATATCGGTAGCACAACCACCAACTTTTGCCACTGCTTCGGCCACCTCTTCTTTTGAGACAGAGTCATCTAAGCCTGCAAGCCGCACATCGGTGCTCTTTATTGGTCTGACATATAACAACCTTTACTAAATCTGACGTCAGGAGGTCTTCCTGCAGTCTTTTGGCTAGGGAGTCTGCCTTCTCACCACTTGTGGCACCGGGTATTTCAAGTAATTTATCCCCAGTTTTCGCCTTTGTGAATAGCATCCCGCTGATGCCCAGCTCTTGAATATTTATCCGGGATAAGGCATCCCGGATAGCTGATTTGTATGTCACCCCCTTTTCTAGTGCCCCTGGCAGCAGGGTCAGTATGATGGCTGACGATCTGGGCGGGCGAAGTTTTGGGGTGGCGGGTTTTCCAACTGAAGGTTTAGATGTTTAGCATTTGCCTTAGATGGGGTGGCTTCGCTCTTTTTATCTGTTTGATCCCCGCTTCGATGTGGACGATCTATACAACATGGTGGTGGATACTGTTCGTACGGTAGGGTCTAAGTACTTTAAAACCCGCCGTCCCAAATCAAAGAAACTCTCCAGTCAGACTCTCCTACTCATGGATCAGAGAAACGAAATGAGGCTACAGAACTCAGCGGATGCCCATCGCTATCGGCAACTCAATAGACAGATATCTAAGTCTTTGAAGAGCGACCTTCGTCAATTTAATACCCGACGTATTAAAGAGGCCATTGAGCGGAACAAAGGCTCTAAAGTGTTCGCCAGAGATCTGTCTATTGGGCAAAGCCAATGACGAGGCTGAAAACTGAGACAGGTAGCATCATTGCGTCAACACCTGAAATCCTGAGGGAGATTGAGAGTTTCTATGGACAGTTATATTCCACGAAAACACCTGTTGAAAGCAAGGCTAAAGACCCTAGAGCCAAGCTTACCAGACACTATTCTGAAGATATCCCGGACGTCAGCCTGTGCGAGATTAGAATGGCTCTCAAGCAACTTAAAAACAACAAGGCGGCGGGTGATCACGGAATCACAACAGAGCTCCTTAGAGCGGGCGGTAAGCCGATACTTAAGGCCCTCCAGAAGCTCTTTAATTCTGTCATCCTCGAGGGCAAAACGCCAAAGGCATGGGGCAGAGGCGATGTGATGCTGTTCTTCAAGAAGGGTGATAAAACTCTCTTGAAGAACTACAGACCCATCTCGCTTCTAAGCCATATCTAGAAGTTGTTTTCGAGAGTCATTACGAATCGTCTCACTCGCAGGTTCGACGACTTCCAACCTCCCGAACAAGCCGGGTTCCGAAAAGGCTATAGCCTATAGTACCATAGACCACATTCATACGCTGCGGCAAGTTATACAGAAGACCGAAGAGTATAACTTGCCAATTTGCTTAGCGTTCGTGGATTATGAGAAAGCCTTTGATTCGATTGAGACCTGGGCAGTGCTGCAGTCTCTCCAAAGGTGCCAAATAGACTACAGGTACATCGAGGTGCTAAAGTACTTATACCAAAACGCCACCATGTCGGTCCAATTACAGAACCAGAGCTCTAATCCAATCCAATTACAGCGAGGCGTGAGACAGGAAGACGTTATTTCTCCGAAACTGTTCAAAGCTGCGTTGGAGGATATTTTCAAGCTTCTGGACTGGAAAGGACGCGGCATCAACATCAATGGTGAATACCTAACACACCTGCGATTTGCCGATGATGTAGTTCTTATGGCTGAGACCTTGGAAGACCTGAACATTATGTTCGAAGATCTCGGTAATGCTTCTCATAGAGTGGGTCTTAGGATGAACATGGACAAGACGAAATCATGTTAAATGCCCATGTTGCACCCGCTCCAGTTAACGTTGGGAACATTGCACTCGAAGTTGTTGACCACTATGTTTAACTGGGACAGATAGTCCAGTTAGGTAAGTCCAACTTCGAGGAAGAGATCTCTCGTCGAATCCAGCTAGGATGGGCAGCGTTCGGGAAGCTCCGGCATATATTCGCGTCCGAAATACCTCAGTGTCTCAAGACGTAAGTATTTGACCTATGTGTGTTGCCAGTAATGACCTATGGGAGTAAGACGTGGTTGTTTACTATGGGTCTCATAAGAAGGCTCAAGATCACTCAGCGAGCAATGGAGAGAGCGATGCTTGGTATTTCCCTACTCGATCGAATCAGAAATGATGAGATCCGCAGGAGAACTAAAACAACCGACATCGCTCGAAGGATTGCATCGTTGAAGTGGCAGTGGGCGGGACAAATAGCGCGGAGAACAGATGGCCGTTGGGGCGGAAAGGTTCTCGAATGGTGACCGCGTACCGGACGACGTTCCGTGGGCAGGCCCCCTACAAGGTGGACCGACGATCTGGTCAAGGTCGCGGGAAGCCGCTGGATGCAGACAGCACAGCACCGATCGTTGTGGAGATCCTTGGAGGAGGCCTATGCCCAGCAGTGGGTGTCGTTCGGCTGATATGATGATCCCCGCTTGAACACCGTAGTCTACCCTTACTCCATGGCTGGAAGTGGTGCTGGAAGCGGGCCGAGCTCGGTTTCAGTAGGCACACTAGGCACTCGTCGCCGTCTGCTTCGAGCCCTGCCTGGTGGAGGTATCGGAACGTTCGTCGTTGGAGCCTTGGCTCCGTGGCTCCCTCTGTTTGTCAGTGATGTCGTGGCTATTGGCTGAGCATCGATAGCCTTAGTTGCTTTCGGCGTCGGCCCTGCTTTCTGGATCGATTTTGTATTATCTTTCGAAGTAGCCGGTTAAGGGGAAGCTACCGTCTTGTTTGGCGCGGATGACAGTTGCTTCTGCCGTAGATGGTAGTGGTGTTGCACCTGCCAACTCTTTATCTCGTTTGCGGCCAATGGCAAATGGGATAAGCCGTTTAGCCGGTAGGAGCCGATCGTTAATACCGCAGAACCGAACATTCATCATGGCACCACATTTGGCCATTAAGCTGTGCTCTATTTCTTCGCGTTCTGATAGGGCCTGTGCTAACGCCAAGCAAGGAGTAGAAAGCATGGGTTCGTCAATTTTGCTGTTGCTGTTTAAGGATTTCCATTTGTTACTTTAGCTCTTGGAGCTCCTCTGTTAACCTCGTGTTAGCAGCATTGAGGCGTTGGATTTTCTCATCTTTTGATCTCGCCACCAGTATTTCAACAAATGCCGTGACAACAGCTGCAGCATCCTTAAAGTTCCTCTCGAATACTCCTGAGACTTTCCCACTTCGCCCAGCGCAGTGAATAATGTTATCAATGCTGGTGCGGATAGCTCGCACCAGCTCTTGCACTGTTAGCTCTTGAGATTGAAGCTTAGCCCTCTCCTTTATTTGGTGAAGTTTGCGGGACCACAGTCCACACCATGGCCTCCTCCTCCACCTCATCTTTTTACTCCTTCTTAGACTCGTTTTGAAGTAGTTCTCTTGCATCCATTTCGCATACCTACTGCTTAAGGGGCAGCAGTAGGTTATGTGGGACTCTCTTGTCGGTGCCCGACAAGCATACCCACTACAAAGACCTGCGGTGTACCTTGCGACGTATGTTGGCAGTGTATGGGTTTCCCTTAGGATGCCATCCATGCACCGCCTACGTACGGCCTATGCCCATACTTTATGCCTGAGGCCCGCTCAGGCATAAAGTATGGGTGATCCTGTACACCAGGAATCACCCCCAGTCTGGCAAGCTGTGCAATGCGAGCGTTGAGCCCCCCGACTCAACTCCAAAAATCCTGCTATGTGCTACACACAGATTAAAAAATAAAAGAGATTCGAAAAATTTTATCTGACATGTGTCACTGGACTTACCTTTCAAAACTGTTAAGTGACTTTACTACACATACCAAATTTTAAAGTAACTGTCTGTCGTTAGATTAAAGTGTACTTAAGTAATTTGGCAACGCTGTTTCTATACGGAATATGCACAAACGGGTTTTTGCATCAGTTCGGCGTTTGAAAACTAGTGACATCTAGCGAATAAAAAAAAAATTAAAAAAAGTCACATGTAAGGTTTGGCAGGCGCACCGACGATATGGTCCAGAAAAAAAAAGCAAAAAAGGTTTAAAACATAGATTTAGTTATACAAATTAGTTTTTTTTAATGATAATATTTTAGACATACCATACATAGTTATTCTTTACTTCCCTCTTCCTTTTTACATACTCAAAATAATAGGTATGTACCTGGTAATCCTATAAATAAACCAACTTCTTCATTTATTTACATAAATAAATGTACGCGATAAAAATACGATAATTTTATGTGTGATTTGCGATAATTTTGGATTTCCATATTGGCAACACCTGGTCAACTTTGTGAAAAATTACCTACTGTGAGAGAGGATCCTTGTGAGACTATAATTTACTTTAAAATCTTTAAAGATATTAAAGATACTACAAAATGAGTCGCAAAGAAGCTCTGTCATCGTTCATCCAACAAATCCATGGCCGACCCGTTGTTGTAAAACTAAATAGTGGTGTCGACTACCGAGGTAAACAAAAAATATAAATAGTATTAAAATTTATGTCTTCTATTGAGCGATACTTTTCGTTTAATCATATGAAATGTGTATTTTGGCCAGTAAACGTAATCTTTAAGTACCTAAATCGGGAAAAAAAGGCGCCCAAGTGATTATTTTAGGTTATCTTTAAGCCTTGGCTCTTAAATTATGGCTTTTAGAAGTTATAGATCTCCTTATCCGCTTGTAGACTTTTCCCAGACACGATTAAAATGGGGACAACTCCCCCCTAAAAGTCTACAAGCGTCTACTCTTTACTGTCTACACACTTACACCTAGTCTAAATATTTATTCATCATTCCAGGTGTGTTAGCTTGCTTAGATGGTTACATGAATATAGCATTAGAACAAACAGAAGAATATGTAAACGGGCAGTTGAAGAACAAGTATGGAGACGCGTTCATTCGCGGCAACAATGTGCTTTACATCAGCACTCAAAAGCGGAGGATATGAAACTGGTTGTACTTTTACTATTCTAAGCTAGGTTTTAAGGATAAAATAAAATAAGTCACTATTTTACTATTGGTATTTTTTACTTTATACTGAAGACTTAAAATTGTGATGACAAAAAAGCGACCTAATCAGTCAGTATGATAAACAAAATATACCTTTCAAATATTTTAACATTCTCCTCGATACAAGATGTATGTTGACATGATAACAATAAAACTTATATTATATTGCTTTCAGTGTTTTGGAATGCAATAAACAAATTGATATAATAATATCAGTAATGATGTTAACTAATCAGTTAGTTAGTAGTTATTTATTAGAATATAGGTAATTTTAGGATGTCTTACAGATATATCTGCCTCATCTAAACAATGCACTGCTTAAGCATAATAATAGTCTGTATACCTATTTAGGGGTGTAATATCCTGGATCTATTTTGAAGTTCACTTAATTACACATAATTGTAAAAGATGAGATATCAATTTTATATTAACTTTAAATAAATTCTCATTTGAAGTCTGTCTACATACTCAAATAAATAAATAAATGAAGTGATTCTGCTGGATCACACGCATGTCGTCAGACATGCAAGTGGTCATTTAAGCATTTTGTCAGACTGCTAGATGGGACCGCAACTCGTCAGATTCGCAATTGGCTAAATTCGCATGTGTCAGATTTGCAACCTGTCAAGTACGCAGCTTCGGCAGACACGCACCTGAACAGAAACGCATCTCGTCAGATATTAGTAAATAACATCTAGACTGATGTAAAACAGGAGATAATTAAAATAAAACAGTTTTATTGACCAAAACTTATATTAATCTTACAAAATTTGTCTTGTTCAATATTTTATATATAATCCTTTTATAAGTCATGAAAAACCAACTAGGAACTATAATTTGTTTCTTAAACTCAATTACGGCTATTTGTACGACTAGCAAACACATAAAAAAAAAACAAAATCTGCTTACAAATTTCAGTCCAGTTGCGTATCTGTCGTAGTGCGCATCTGTCCAATTGCGTTTCTGCCGAGCTGTGTATTTGACAAGTTGCGAATCTGGCAAATTTCGAATTTGACGAGTCGCGATTTTGTCGATTTGCGTATTTTGACTAAATATATATTTGACCACTTGCGTGTCTGACATCATGCGTGTGATCCATTCTGCTTCATTAACAAACTGGTACAGTAGATTTTGTTGTTATTTCAACTTCAATGATTATAAATGTTATTGCTTAGATGATTGTCTTGTCTGGCTTCAGGGTACGTGTAGTAAAACCTCACATCTTCAGATCTCTGCAACAAAAAATATAACATTGCTGATAGTGGGATAGTTTTTCGGTTTCTTAAAGATTGAGTCATCCTTGCGCAGGGCCATGGTAATCTTCTCTGTATCATTCCAATTTTAGCATATTATTATGTACTGCCGAAGCAAGTACTTAATGATTGAGTGTGAGTGTTGTCTCTCAACAATTAGGCAATCTGCAATTAACCCTGCAAGGCATGCACTTCTGGCTATTTCCGCCTTTTAGAGGCCTCTGTCCACTGGTGATGATGATGACAGGTTTCCCTTACAGGAAGCCTTAAGTTTTTGAAAAGGATTTTCACTTGTTCATTTGCTTTATTATACACTTTATTATCCACACAGATGTGATTTTAAAGACTATTAGGCTGATTTTAGAGTCACGCTGATCGTAAGCTGACTACATCGCCGAGCGCCGAAAAAAAAAAAATTACTGCGGGATAGCATCGAGTTCAAAATCCCACTCATATGAAGTCACGCGCTTAAGGATAATAATACTGTTTATTTATTTATTTAAAATGTTTACACAAACAGATCACTGTTTATTTACAAAGCCAAGCAATTTCATTTTCGGATATTTTTTATTTATTTTTTTAATAGAAAAATATTATTTTGTTTGGTTAATGAACCATGTTTCTTCACTGACTAAAGAACACCAAGGGGGTAGAAAGCTTATTAATTAATGGTCAAAACATAATTTAGTTTATCCACTTTACTAATATCCTGCATAAGTACATCCACATATCCTTACTAATATTATAACTGCAATTAATGTTTGTAGGTATGTATACACGTCCTAAAAACTAATAAATAGATTTTGATTAAATTTTCCAGCAATTTAGATTGTGTATCAAAACAGGATACCTACCTATATGTATAATATAATTATATAAACCCAATACCGAAGTCCACGTGGGCAAAAGCTAATGATATGTGTATAAATAAGAAAAGGCAATGATTTTATTAAAACCATCTGTATCAATAACATTCATATTTAAATCCCAAATTTATTATGTAGGTAGCAAATATTCTACCTTCTTTTATGACTATTAAAGTCATGATTTCACTTACTGTTACCTTATCACTCTGTGGAACTGGTCCTCTACCATTTCCGAGGTCAGCTATCAGCCGTTCACCCTTGACTCCGTAGTTCTTAACATACTCCTCCCTCTCTCTCCTCCCCGCGGCGGGGTCGAACGCAGCATCCACTCGGTAGTTCAGTATCCTCGGGTTGAATAGTGGGGCCCAGAAACTCGAGTATAGCACCGCTTCAGTACATGCCATTAACGTCACTAATGATAGTATTCTTAGGTACATTATTATTTGATAAATGTTATAGAATTTTACATATATTTGTAAAGGAATTAATGAATATTTTAGTACGTCTAGATTATGCAACAAGCAATCCGTGAATGATCGGAATAAGGAAATATTTAGATATGCGAACAAGAAGTATGAACGGCTTACTAGGTAGGTACTTAGAGTTTGTGTGTATGTAAACAGTTTTGAGTGCTAACTTCGCTCAAGGCAAGGTGATGTTACGTGTTAAGGTTCAGTCGACTTGCTTGAAACTTGTTTTAATTAATAATGTAAACTCAGAAAATAGGTTTAGGTATCGAACTAAATGTTGCAATGGTTTTTTTTTTCGGGTTAATGAAAAGGAAGTGATTATCTTCTTATATTTATAATTAACTAGCGACCCGCCCCGGCTTCGCACGGGTGCAATGCTGATACTAAATAAATACACTACAAAAAAACTGTGAACGTTGTATATAAAAAAAACATAGTGGCCCGCTCCGGCTTCGCACGGGTATGAAAAATATGTCACTGAAAAAATGATTAAATTCGATCCAGTAGTTTTGATTTATTCATTACTGCTCATGGCCCGCACGTATTAAATTTGGAGTAAAACAATTCCCCTTTCCCTAATACCATGACGATTTCCTGCTGTCTTTGGAATATCTAAATTCCGCGCCGCTCCGCCCTGGCCGGCCTACCGCCGCAAACGCTACGTCCCGTGATTTTTAAATCTGTAATATCTTCGAAAATATTTATTTAAATCATATTCTGTAAAGAGCCATATAGATCAATATTAAATCAACAATGTATTTAAAGTATTTAATTGGATAAGGATTAATGCTGTATTGGTTAAAATCGCTTCGAAAATTAGCCATTATTTGTCGTAAAAAAGTAAATGACAAAAAAATGATATTGTGGGATATCCATAACAGATAGACATACACCATCGCGGAGTTTTCTGTAGACCTTTTCAATATGTACAATACTTAGTACATTATTTTGATAAATTTCGTAGGGTTTAGCCTGCGTTTGCAATGTAAGCGGAAAAAAATGTGAATATTTAATAATATCATATTAGAAACCTCAAAAATAACATTATTTCTCCACTATTTAATGGATGTTATTATACATATGAACCTTCCTCTTGAATCACTCTATGTATTAAAAAAAACCGCATCAAAATCCGTTGCGTAGTTTTAAAGATTTAAAATGTAGTGATGTACTTTAACACTGTCTTATTTATACAACAAATCAAAGAACGTTTTAAAACTGAAAATTAACCTAAGCCAGGCGTTGAATCGCAGCCAAAGCCCGATCGTAATAAAATTATTTAGTAACACATTGAAATTTTTATATGGCTTAGATAGACGCATTGTATGGTTGTCGCAATTGTACGAAATTTTTGCGACATACCACTACTTTTTCATAAGAATTGTGAGCTAGTATTAAAACAGCAGCACATTGGATTAAAACATCGTTACAGATTATTTATAAACTACCAAACATTATAGCCGTCCCTCCTACGTTTCAACAGATTTTAATCTTGCGGGATTATCAAGAATCGAGTTCACAATCCAAATATAAACATCTTTTAAGTAGTACTCTAAACCGACGAGCATGCATAAAAAGATTGATGAATGTGGAAGAAGCGAAAGATGTATGCCAGGATCGTAGTAAGTGGAAGGCTTTGGTCTCTGCCTACCCCGTTGGGAAGGAGGCGTGATAATATGTATGTATGTATGTATGTATGTTTAATAACCTTGCCCTTAACATATCCTGGCGTACCTACTGGTTGGCGCGAATCATGTAAGTAGTTGCATTTTACTGCAAAGATGTATGAAAATGCAACTGCATAGGATCTGTGCAGTCTCGATGGCAGCAAGTAATCGGTCGTTAACTTTATATTCACATTGCGAGGTACTAGCACCGTCCTACATTGTTTACCTTTATGTGTTTGGCTTGTATTTTTAGATATCTTAGACTTACATACGTTACTTAGTTACTTCAACATTGAACGAGTGCCTATGTAGGTAACTGAATTGAATCTAACTATAACATTTTGCTGTGAAATACAGTATATGGAAGGGATTTTAAAATAAATAATTTGTTATAAAAAAATATAATTCATATTATAACAAAAACATGTAGTGACAAATTTTACAAAGATCATTACGACATTACAAATGAATGTCTACCCTTGACTCGAACCCTAATAATAGAGTCAAATCTATAATCTTGCATTATAACATACAAAAGATTTTGATTCTTTAGCCGTATTTTATCTTTGGGCAATGGTACTTGACAAACGAAACATATTTAAAATATTAAAATTAGTCAGACATTGAATTTTGCCACATGACAGACTTCCTCGTTATGTCACTAAGACTAACTTACATTTGCTAATGTTAGATATTATTTACATAAAATACACCAGCAGAGCCACTTACAAGTTACAATGAAAGTGTAAGGTAGGAGGTACAATGATTTTAGGCACTTGCAGAGTTCAAAGGGAGCAAACTAAGTTATGTTTGCGAAATAAGGGAGAGCAATGCGATAGAACCTACCTTACTAAGCTTTTTACTCGTCTATTGTTTTGTGTTGTTTTACATTAAGTTATTAATACTATTTTTATTATAATGATGTTACTGTCATAATTTTTACATTAAGTACTCTGCTTCACCTTCCCCTTTTTTACAGTGTTCTGTACCCAAAGGTTGTTCGGAAGAAATCGCTATTGGCGATAAGACCGCCCAAGTTGTAACACCTTCCGTATTCATTGACTATTTTTTTAAACGTTTGAAATTAATTGAAATAATGGTTATTATAATCTAAGTACCTACAAGTCCTAAAAACAAAAGATATTTCGCCGATTTTAATTAGTCCGCTCCCTTGAAACTCTTCAATTAACTAAAAGCATGTGTACCTTATTGCCATGCAAATAAAGATTTTATCTATCTATTTCTTTCGCGTTACAAACTGATTCAGAAGGCGCTCTGCTTAATGGATTCGTCCTGAGGCTGGTCGGCTTCCGATCGACTAGTCACTAGTGGATGCCTTCGAGAGGCGAGTACGACTTGTACTGGTAGAGCTCGGGCCCGCCGTATCCGTACAGCAGCTTGCCCTTGCCGTTCTCGTCGTAGTACGGGTAGCGGTAGTTCGGTCTGTAAGGAGAAGAACATCGATTATCAACTATCCTAAACCATAGCTGGCCAGTGATTGTGACAAAATCTATCATATTTTATGGAGAGCCCAATTAAAACCAGTTGGCTCTCCAACAACGCCTCGTTGGTCTAGTGGTTTGAATACCGGGCCAAGATCTCGGGGTTCCTGCTTCGATCACCGGGTCGGGCAACATTAGTTTTGAATTTTCGAAGATAGCTTGGGTTTGTGATCACCCGCATTTTAACTTGAATTCAATGATAGAATCATAGAGGCCTTTGCCCTGCAGCGGGATGATTATAGGCCGTTACTGGATCTCCAAATGGAAGATTTTGGGTTGGCGATCGCAGATTGGCCAGTAAAGGAGAGAAGATGCTGCTGTACGTCTACTTCTAGCAGTACTTCTTGAATCGCCTTTATGAAACCCACAGTAAGAGGTACGTGACGGCGATACAGTCGTATTATGGTTCTTTTTGGAATCGAGACCTCATTAAAACTAACATTGGTAATGTTAGTTTCCCACCAAAGGCAGTCGAAAAATTAAATCAAAGAATTGCATTTTAAACCTTAACCATGCCCAAGAAAACTATTAAAGTTACATAGATTTTAACTATTGATTATTGATTCTATTAAAATTGTTATGGCATATTATCAACAAAGAAAATTAGAAAAGTACAGGAAAAACATGTGGGACAACGTATTCCCGTTGCCTGGCAGAAAAATAAAAAAATAAGTGCGACTACATTATATCTGAACCATTTATTTTGACAACCGTTTTTTTATTAAACATGAATTTCCAACATTTGCTTAGTCTTTCTTATCTTGAATTTGGTGAAAACTTTCGTGCAAGGATGCACACAAAGGGTTACATTACATACTCGTATTATGCTCATGTAAAGAAAAACCAAAACAATCTGGGCCATGTCTTTTTAGATCTGCGTCCAATAGATTAGGAGTTTAAATTAACATTCGCGATCCCAAAGCGAGAAATGCCACTTACAAGTAATGTAATTGATGTTACTCTAACATTTAAATTACTAAGAACAAAACAGAAATGGAGTCTCATTTAATCAGTGGTACTTAGGTAATTACTTTCTAACTGAATATAATACTGTTTATAAGTGTTTAACAAAGAAATCTCTAGTGGCTGATTGAAATGTTGAGTCGTTAATTCCTGTCATAAACTTCGCGGCAATATTACTTCGGCGTCACTTATTGCGGTGCAAAGTTGTAAGTAATACAACGAAATCCAGTACAGTTCAACCACCGGAGAGCAGAAAAATACAACAAAATAAATGTAATATAACGCCCCGTTGGTCTAGTGGTTATCTGTCCAAGATCTTGGGGTCCTGGGTTCGATCCCAGGGTCGGGCAACAAGAGTTTCAAGTTTTCGAACTTCGCTCGGGTTTGTGATCACCAACCCGCATTGGGCAAGCGTGGTGATTACCTACGCCTGTACCCACAATATTAAAATTTTAATGTCAGAACAGATCCAATATGAGTTCAACTTTAGATGACACCGAAATGCTAAGTAAATCGGTACGAACCTTTCAAAGTACTGGAAGTTGGGCGCTCTGGGCTGCGGCAGCGACCCTTCTCCGGCCACCAGCATGGCCAGTACCAATAGCAGCTGCTGACAATATACCGATGTCATGAACACTTTATAAATACCACATCATAGAGGTGCGGAGGTGCAAACGATGTCTGAAGAAGACCGCTTCGCTCCTATTGGTCGCAGCGTGATTTTATATAGCCAAAAGCCTTCCTCAATAAATGGACTATCCAACACAAAAATATTTTTTAAATTCGAACTAGTACTTCCTGAGATTAGCGCGTTAAAACAAACAAACAAACTCTTCAGCTTTATAATATAAGTATAGATTTGGGAATAAAAAAACTGCTTAGAATAAGGAAATTATTTAATGAATATCAAATTATTGTATTCAGAATTTTGAAAAATTACCATAAGTTCACGGCAATGCTAAGTTCCACTTTCACTTATCTGAAGCCATCTAAACCCAGACAACTTAACTGATTTGGCCTAAAGCACATCTCATTTGGTTTATCAAATTTTAACCTGAGGACAGTCACGCATCCTTTGACCCAGACACACTTTCACAAACACACAACCATTACCCAACACCACACCACACCAGTTGCTGTCGCAGAGAAAGTGCATAAATGTAATTCTTACCGTTAACAGTAGATATTGCGTGTATTTTGCCATTGTAACACTATTTTTACGGAGCACTATTTGGAACTAATGTTCCCGATTGTTCTTGTAATTAACCCTGTGGGCAGGTGCGTGAGCCTCGTACGGAATTGTTACGTATACTGGTTCCAAAGAGTAAAGTAATCGCTCGTTGTGGAGGTGGTAGTGCTCGCTCGGCCGCTCACTGCAGATGCTTTACTCAGCAACACGAACTCGTATTTACGGATATATCTGTCTCTTTCAGATACTTTAAGACATCGGTATGAGTGATAGGGAGAGATGAATATACGGACATTGTGGTGCGAAGTAAGGCCTGGACGGCCCCAACCAAAACCTGTGTTTGGGATTACAAGCTGACGCGACGCTACACAATAATTTATTTAACATTTCCCGTTTTACTACGAGTATTCCATTGTTTTACCAAGAAGCTAATAAACTTTATCTAGTACCTTCCTATTTTAGAACACTACTAGCTGTTGCCCGCGACTTCGTACGCATCAATTTCTGTTATTTTGATCGCGATTATTTTTGCAACATTTTTCGCTGATGCTTCGCTCCTATTGGTTGCAGAGTGATGTTATACAGCCTAAAGCCTTCCTCGATAAATGGACTATCCAACACAAAAAGATTTTTTCAATTCGAACCAGTAGGTACTTCTTGAGATTAGCGCGATCAAACAAACAAACAAACTCTTCAGTTTTATAATATTAGTATAGATTATAACGCGCTGTGATAACTAATCTGGAAGACTAGATAAGTACTAAATATTTTTATGGGCAGCAGTCTCTACCCAACAACTTTTGACTTTATACTATGAGTGTGAAGACATTTTATTTCAACACCTACAGATTCATGAAAAACTTACTTTGTTTTAAGTACCTATCTACAAACTCTTCCCTAAATTCCCTATTTTTTCTTGTTAGTGGAGTTCATTATACATTGTTAAATCTGTGTTATTAAATGAATAATCAAATATCTCTTATATTGAATTTGCTGAAGTAAGTAGTTAAGTAGTTCCCTATGGTTAATTGTCCTGATCTTTGATGGATATAATTGTTTTATTCCCAGGTTTCGACTTTTCAGAACATGGATTGATTGAGTCATCAACTTAACGTGTTATTGATTTTTGTCATTTCATTATTAGTTATTGATTTCATTTACTGATTAAGACCATTATCAGATATTGTACCTACCCCAATAATCTTCCGTACCACCGCACCAATTAAAGCTGGTGAGCATGCTGAAGCTTAAATTGATCATCTTGACAAATTAAAAAAGCGGTTAAAATAATTATAAAGTGTGTTGGAGCGATTCAATAAAAAAAGCATAAAAACTAAACTTTTATTTGACTGTCTGTATGACGCTGATGTCCGAAGTTCTGCAGTATTTACAAATATATTAAGTTCAGCTAGACGACACATAAGGATTTTTGTTTCATTGGATGATGAAAGTGAAAAAAGTTACCATTTAAAGATTTTAATTTTTTTATTCGTTGCGTGCTACCACAGATAAAATTAATCTATACTAATATTATAAAGCTGAAGAGTTCAAAATTCAAAAAATTCAAAAAAGCGCTAATCTCAGGAAGTGCTGGTTCGAATTGATTTTTTTTTTGTGTTGGATAGTCCATTTATCGAGAAAGGCTTTAGGCTACATAACATCACGCTGCGACCAAAAGCAACGAAGCATCAGTGAAAAATGTTACAAAAATAATCAAGGTCATAATAACAGAAATTGACGCGTACGAAGTCGCGGGCAACAGCTAGTAAGTACTAAAGGTGCTACTTGTTTTAAGAAGTCCATAATAAAATGTCGCTAGAAGGATCGATTCCAAAGGTTATCTAGTTTAAAAAACCGTCGTTAATGCTTTGCTTCGTCTATGTATAAACGATAACTAAAGAATAATAGTTATATACATACAAGAGTGCAAAGTTGCTTTTTAGCAGCGTGCTCAAATTTGATGCAAGCGAAGGATTCTCTAGATGGATGAGAAAGGCACCATGGAGAGAAGTAAATAGGTTTAATGATGTTTTGAATCCACAAACTTAGTGCACATATATATAATGTTCTTAATTCAATTTACTTTATACTCTAGCAGATAAAAACGGCTCTTGCACTCAGATATCGAAGAGCAAAAATACTCTTTCCGAGATTGGGAAATAAAAATAAAAAATTTCGTCATAGTCGCCTAACCATAGTCTATGCGCCTAACTATCTTTGTATATGGGTAAAATTTATATAAGTAGCTAATTGACTATCAAAACTGATCCATTAACGATATTGATAAAAGGCAAGCGGAGTGTTGGCTGGAATGGCACGTCATACCTACGCTACTTTTGATAGTAAATCAATAAAATCAGTTTATATACTGATATTATAACTGCAATTGAATTGCTAAAATCTATACTAATATTATAAAGCTGAAGAGTTTGTTTGTTTGTTTGTTTGTTTGAACGCGCTAATATCAGGAAGTACTGGTCCGATTTGAAAAATTATTTTTGTGTTGGATAGTCGATGTATCGAGGAAGTCTTTAGGCTATATAACACCACGCTGCGACCAATAGGAGCGAAGCATCAGTGAAAAATGTTGTAAAAATTATCGCGATCATAAAAATAGAAATTGACGCGTATGAAGTCGCGGGGAACAGCTATATTAAATAAAAGTAAAATCAGTTTTATTTCACCAAATAGGCCCCAGGAGGCGCTTTTACACGTCCCAATATTTAACCCTACCACAGCTTCGAGACAAGTCTGGGCTAGTGCCGAGAAGAAGCTGCGCAAGAATCTCGGTCACTATTAGATTGACCATTAACCCCGTATAAATAAGGTGCTTTTTACGTTGGACTTGTAATCGTTGTAAACCTAAAGCCGCTGTTGGGCTATCAACAACACGTAATAAGGTGAATCATACTCATTCATGATGACTAAACGCGAGACGGCACGGCCAGTGGTTGCCAGAGCCGGGCCGCGTCAAGTCGTGTGTTAAATATTTGGTTAATAAATGCACGGCGATCGAAACTGATAAGTATATAAACAACAAGATAAAGGGTGATTATTTCGAAAATTGATGACAATCGTGCGTCACTAGGCACGATTTGTTATCAGAAAGTAACATCGTGAATCAGTTCGTGGAAAACAATACAAGTATGTTGTCAAGTGATACGTTATCGTGACAAGTAATTGAAACTTCAGAGTAATTTAGCGAAAAGTTAATCAATAGAAAAACTCTCAATTTTAAACAGCACTTATATTGTGATAATTCATTTATTATTGTCATTGCCTAAATGAGCACCTATTACTTAGTATGTTGCAATATAAACGCAAGTCATAACAGTGTTATTTAATAGATTAACCTAATGCTAATGCTTAACTAAATTATTTTTCAATTGCAATTATATTTCTACTGCCTCAAGTGGTATTGATTATATTATTATTATTATATTATTTATTTATCGAACTAGGCAACTGAGATATCTAACTCATGTCGGCGATTTTTACAAATAGATTATTCTGTAAGACAATTGTTGTTCCCAACTCTAACTAAAACAGTTCTTATTAATTTTCAGATACGTTACCGAAAATGGAGTCTAAGTTAAGAAAACAGCTGAAAGATATAGTATGGTGAGTGTTTCCGTAATAAATATCAAACATGCAGCCATGTTATAGAAACGCACAATATAATAGAAACAATAATAAAAAATAAAATAGCAAACGGGAAAATCCCGTGGCGTCCATGATAGTTCGCGCCAAAGCTCTTGTTCGCTTTAGGTACAGCTGTCATGTGGGTTTTCCGAAATTTCCGACCGGACGGAAGTGCTTTTTCATCAGCTCACTACCAGACATAGTTAAATTAAAATCTTCAAGAAAAAGTATTTGCAACATTATCGTACATTTTATTTATTAAACAAATACAGAGATATTTAAATCAGCACAACGCTACAGCGTTAAGACGCTGACTGCAGCCGATGACCTTGAGCAATGAACACGCCCACAAATTTATTCGTCTTTGAATTTCTTTGGAACGTGCCACAGCTATCACTGTCGATTATCGTAGGAGTGACAGAGAAAAAGCGCATGGAATAGAAGGGCCTAAGTGCCAAACAACAAAATTCGTTGTGCAATTTAAAATTGCAATTTTATTAAAAATCTAAATCAGCCATTTGCTTAAGCAACATGTAATATACAATATAGCAAAATTTTATTATCATTGTTATAGGGACTGCTGAGAAAAATGGTAATTTATGTATTTTCAGAGGCTACTTTGAGATTTTTTTCTATCGAGAAAAGTTTTTAGAATCGTGTTTTGGAAACAGCCACCTGGTCGAAAATATGAGCAATTACAACTACATAGAATTTAGCAACAATACGAGCCATAGGCTTAAAGCAAAACAATCTTCATTGAGCTCAATTTGGCTCATGTCAGCGTCTTAACTTAACTTAACTTCCTACCTAATGACAGTCCACATACAAAAGACATCAACGAGTTATCAATTGTTAGAAACGGTTCAGTATAAAATTAAAAGTGATTGCTAAAATATCGTATCGAATTACCAGTTTTTTGGAATTCGGCAGAATCACAGACAGCCCTTTTAAAAGGGTCTGGCTGTATTACGTTATAATAAATTGTATATGTAGTTATACAGATTGGAGACATTAATTAAAACGCCCAAATTTCTTGTAGTGTTATATTGAGCCAAAAGCTCTTCACATGGCAAGTGTCTGAGTCGGAATGAATGAGACAATGCAAATCAGTCATTAACATCGCTTAAGAGAATATAAAGACGTAATCCTCTTCGGAGTAGCATTGCTATCAATTTCTGTGAAGGTGTTGTGCGCCTGAACATCCTCCCGCCGTTGAAAGCACACTTTCAACATTTGAGATCCTCGGCCGTAGGTAGTGGGCAAAGACGAGTTAAAGCACGCCGCACGCAGCCTCGAACGGTGTTAACATCCGCTACTCTTGATACACTATCTGGTCCCGGGAAGAGACGAACGACGCGTCCCATGCGCCAGTTCAAGGGCGGCGCATTGTCTTCAGCTAGTAGTACCAGGTCTCCGACTTTAAGCAGGGCGGTATTACTGCGCCATTTCGTTCTTTGTTGAAGCTCAGCCAGGTACTCTTTACTCCATCTGTGCCAAAAGTGTTGCCTGATCCCTTCTAATCGTTGGTAGCGTTTCTTCAATGTATCGTTGTCGTGATCTTCTAGCGATGGCGTGGGCAGTGCGCTCAGTGGTCTGCCGATGATGAAGTGCCCTGGAGATAAGGAGAGGAGGTCGTTAGGACAGGTGGACATGGGACACAAGGGACGGCTATTAAGAATTGCCTCCACTTGCGCAAATAAAGTGGAAATCTCTTCAAAAGTTAAATTGCTATTTCCCATGACACGTTTTAAGTGCTGTTTGGCCGAACGGATACCAGATTCCCAGATCCCACCGAAATGAGGAGCGTATACAGGGATGAACTTAAAGGTTATGCCTTGTTGGCTTGCAAAATCACATAATGGTTCATTATTTTGTTTAATAAAATTGCCTATGTCTTTGGCTGCCGCCACAAAGTTGCGCCCGTTATCGCAAAAGATTTCCGCTGGCTTGCCTCTGCGGGAGATAAAACGTTTAAGGGTCATAATAAACGCATCTTTGGACAAATCACTTACGGCTTCCAAGTGAATGCACTTGTACCGTAGACATACAAAAAGACATAGATAACACTTAATTAAGCGACCTCCGCGACCCTTGCGATTAATAATTAAAAATGGTCCAGCAAAGTCCAGACCAACGGACAGGAATGGAAAATCAGGAGTTATGCGCTGACTAGGTAAGTTTCCCATCTTAGGACATAATGTTTTACCTCGCAGCCGTCGGCAGATAACGCAATTGTTGACGGTGCGTCTTGCAAGGTGACGCCCGTTGACTGGCCAAACTACTTCTCTAACGTTAGCTAGTAGCAACTGCGGGCCAGCGTGCATACCATTCACATGTTCCCTCTCAAAATATAATTTAGTTAACTTATGGTTTGCATGTAATAATATTGGATGTTTTTTCTCAAAGGAACAGGCAGATGCATCTATGCGTCCGCCGACTCTAATAATCTTATTATCTAAAAACGGTGAAAGCGATAAAATTTTAGTCTTATTGGGAAGCGATTTAGAGTTTAAAAGTAAATTATATTCAGTTGAGAAAGATTCTCGCTGCGCGATAACGCACAATGCATGAAATGACTCACGCAACTCCTCGACTGACAATATGCCTACTCGTTTGTTGTTTTTATTTTTTAGATTAAATATAAACCTTATTACGTAAGCTAAGGATCGTTGCAATCTATTTAATGATGAATATTTATCAAAATTAATGAAAGGATCGTTTATTATTGTAGTATGCACCTTGGTTTCAGGTAATAAGTGAGTATCCTTCAATTGTAAACAAGGCCAGTGTGATTCATCATATTTTAGATAACTAGGGCCGTGCCACCACAGACTTAAATCGATTAAATTCTTGGCATCTACGCCTCTGGATATTAAGTCAGCGGGATTTAGAGCTGTAGGTACATATCGCCATGACGATGACTTGGTTAATTCTAATATTTCGCTGGTGCGATTAGCCACGAACATTTTTAGCTTAGTTAGATCACTGTTTATCCAACTAAGAACAACACTTGAATCGCACCAATGTACTATTTTTCCGGGCTTATATCGTAAAGAATCTAAAACAAGTTTGCAAAGTTTAGCAGAAAGTAATGCTGCGCACAATTCGAGCCGTGGTATAGTTGTTGGTTTCAATGGGGCAACCTTAGACTTTGCGCACAGTAAGGAGATCTTGCTTTCGCCCTGAGCGTTTATAGATTTTAAATAGATACATGCTCCATAAGCATGCTCCGATGCGTCACTAAAAGAATGCAACTCAGTGTATTGATAATCTTCGCATAGAACCCACCTAGGTACTTGTAATTTTTTAAGATAGCTTAAGTTATCAGTGAATTTTAGCCAATCACCTTTTATTTCCTGGGTAACGGGTTGATCCCAGGCCATTTTTTGCTGCCAAAGCTTTTGTAATATTATTTTAGGCTGAATTACAACGGGACTTATAATACCTAGGGGATCGAATATTTTGAATGAATTAGACATGATAAATCGCTTGGTTATTACGTCATGTTCATTGTTTAAAAAGTTTTTTATTGGAAAATGTAGCATGTCATTAGATGGAGTCCATCCTAGTCCAAGTGTGCTGGAGGACTCGCTTATAGTGAGGGTATCGTGTTCGTTTATATTTATGTTTTGAAATATGGTTGGAATGTTACTTTTATATTTTCTTAATTTAAAACAACCTGATTCGAGCGCTTTAGAGATCGCTTGTTGTATGTATGATAATTTAAGTTCACTATTAGCTCCAGTAATCAAGTCATCAACGTAGAAGTCCTTTTGGATGATGGTCTTTATGAGCTCATCATCCTGCTCCTCACCCAGCTCCCATAGACAGCGTGTGCTTAAATAACTAGCACTTGCGGTACCATAAGTGATAGTATTTAGTTTAAATATCTGGATAGGTTTGGACTCATCTTCTCTCCATAATATACGCTGCAGATCCCGGTTTTCTTCGGCTACTAGAACTTGACGGTACATTTTTTCAATATCGCCCGTTAATAGAAACTTATACTGCCTAGCCCGTATTAGAATGGAAAAGAGAGAATCCTGTATACTTGGACCCACCCTTAGTATGTCATTTAAGGAAAAGCCGGTTGAAGAGGGGGCCGATCCATCGAACACTACGCGTAATTTGGTCGATTCACTCTCTTGTTTAAATACTGCATGATGACATAAATAATAACAATGATCTGGCTTGTTGGTGGCCAGAGATAAATGACCCAACTCCGCGTATTCTTTAATGAAATTACTGTATTCGGACTTTAGCAATGGATTTTTTCTAAATCTTTTTTCTAAATAATTTAAACGCCTTTTAGATAAATTAAATGTATCTCCCAGGCAATCAGGTTTGTCAACTAAGGGCAGCTTGACACAAAACCTACCTTCATTATTTCTACGCGTGTGAGTAACAAAGTGTTTTTCACTTTCCCTTTCTTCGTCACTCAACAAAGACTTTGTAGGTAATTCCTCTAAGTCCCAAAATTTTGTCAACATGTTATCTAATTTATTTTCTATCGGATCAGCTGGAGCAATGAGAGCATGGTTACAGTGAGTCTTATTTTTACCCAAACCTGATTTAAAGGAACCTGATATTATCCAACCAAGATTTGTACTTATTAATTTAGGATTTTGAGGGCCAAGAGAAAGTTGCTCGTTTCTTACAATGTCCCAGAATAAATCAGCTCCTATTAATAGATCTATAGGGGCTGGTTCATAGAATTTAGGATCAGCTAGTAGTGTATTTGTTGGTATTTTAATAGACTCGATGTTGACGGGATACTTTGGTAGACGCCCGGTCAATTCATCTAGGACTAGACATGAAAAAGATACGTTAAAATTGCTATTTAGAGAGTTCATTTGTATATTACAACTTTCAGTAATGTTGATTGAATTGTTAATATTATTACCTATTCCTATGACCTTTAGTGAATCAATGGGAATAGATTTTAGTGAGATTTTATCTTTTAAAGATTTAGAAACAAATGATGACTGGCTACCACAGTCTAATAGCGCACGAACCTTGACCTTTTGCTGGTTTAATGGATTCAGTACCTCAACTATAGCAGTACATAAAAGTATTTGATTTGAATTTTGTTTTGAAAAGTATGCACCAGATTCACTGGGTTCCATTGTGTCATAACTCGGGTCCTCCACGCTCACATGATTATTCACTAAGGATGCCGGTTGATGAATTAAACTATTATGCCTTGCATTACATTCGCGACACGGCCCCATTCGGCATTCACTCACCGGGTGACCCTGCCTAAGGCAATTTGAACAAAGACGATATTTAGACACATCGCTTAATCTTTCTTTGATATCCTTGCCCTTGAAAATAGGGCAATCATATATTTTATGATTGTCGTTACAAATGACACATGTATAATTATTTGACTTAAAAACTTTGTTTTGCGGTTTACTGTTCGAACTCGCAAATGATTTTACGTATGAAGTAGGGCTTTGTTTATTATTTGAACCTGAGCTATTACGCGCATTCATAGGTGGGGGCTTGGGAATGCTATTTTGCGTATCGTAAAACCTGTTTCTTGCAAGTGACTCCAATACATTCGCGCGATCAATAAGAAAGTTGAAAAACTGTTCCAAAGTGGTAGTATCGCCGCTTAAGCTACTACGGTGTTCTTCCCATTTGGCTAAAGTTGTACTATCTAACTTAGACGATAGCATATATATAATTAAGATGTCCCACTTGTCCGTGGGTTGACCTAAGCTGGCAAGGGCACGCAAATTCTTTGTGACGTGATCGACTATGAATCTAAGGGACCTTTCAGACTCGCGCGGAAGTGGCTTCACATTAAAAAGAGCATTTAGATGGTGATTGATTAATATGCGTTTATTATTATACCGATTGCATAATAATTTCCAAGCTTCATCGTAGTTTAAGGATGACACTTCGAGATTGGAAATAACTCTGGCAGCATCACCTTCCAGGTATGAAATTAAATAATGAAATTTATGGATGGGTGAAATTCGTAAATTATTGTGAATTAAATTTTCAAAGGTGTCCCGGAATTCAAGCCATCGGAAATATGCACCGTCAAAATTTGATATCTGGATTTGAGGAAGTTTAAGACCATAATTATCCTGCGTATCTACACAAAAAGATGCATCATACATTGACGTACGCCTATTTTCACATTCTAGTTTTTTAGTAAAGTCTTCTAATAAAGTTTTAGCTGTAGCAATATTTATGATAATATCGCGCTCGATGTTGTCGCGTTCATCAATTTCATTAGCCATGTTATCTGGATTCAAAACCTCTATATCATTTTGCAAGTCATCCACCCTAACCGATAGTGCTTCGAATTTTGCAAGTTTAAGTTTTAATTCTGTTATTTGAATGTTTGTTAAGTCTTTACTATTTGCAATACTGTTTAGGTAATTTTTAAACTTAGTTATTTGTCCTTTAGCAGATGATCGCCTTGTTATTAATTTGCTTAAATCGGACTTATCTTCTGCGTTAGACATGCTTAAAAATAATTACGAAAAAAGGTAAAGAAAATTTAAGCTATTATAATAATGATAGGTAAAACGCTCACGCTCCTCGTTTCGATGACGCGCCGACCAGGAACCAGTATCGCACAGCTGACTCCCGCTTGTGTGTAGGCATGAAATGGCTGCTAATTATCTACGCAGCTATTGGAATTACGCAGCGCAGCGTCAATTGCACCCTGAAAATTTCAGCAAAATACTCTAATTCTCGTTCTAAATAGATCGGACACTGTGATGAGGAGGTATTCACGAAAAAATCTAAGTTGAGTTCTTACTATGTTGGAAGATAATATTTAATGTTAAATTTCGTACTTTTAAACTGTTAATCTAATGTAGGTAATTAGTAGATATTAATTGAAATTCAAGAGAAATTCTAAGCAAATTATTTTTCTTTTATATTGAGGGTAGGTGTGAAGCACCCACGTATCGCATAATCGCAACAAATTTGATGAAATTCCACAATTATTCACTACAAATGGCTGCAAATTCTCAATATGTGAAATCCTGGAATGGGTTTAGTATGGGATGGTTAAGGAAGGACACTTATCTTTTCGCAGAACCGCCACGTGATATGGCACTTTCGCTGCACCACTGGTCTCGCTGGCCGGTGTAATTTTCGTTATTTGCAATTATTTCTTCTTTATTTCCCCTCATGGGCCACCATCATGTATATTTAGTTATACAGATTGGAGACATTAATTAAAACGCCCAAATCTCTTGTAGTGTTATATTGAGCCAAAAGCTCTTCACATGGCAAGTGTCTGAGTCGGAATGAATGAGACAATGCAAATCAGTCATTAACATCGCTTAAGAGAATATAAAGACGTAATCCTCTTCGGAGTAGCATTGCTATCAATTTCTGTGAAGGTGTTGTGCGCCTGAACATAAATAAATACCTAATTTTTACCGAAAATCTAAACGAAGAAATTTAGGTTTTTTTGTTCGTTTCAAACAATCAATTTTCGGTGTGTGCCGCCGAATGTCGGTGTTTGTTTATAACTAACTTTCGTTTTTTTATACAAATGTAGCTAAAATCAAATAAATATTGAAGACATGCCTCACTGGGCCACACAGAGCCATCTAGTCCCAAATTAAGGTACTATTAAGTACCCTGTCGTCTGAGGTACTAGACAACCGATAAACTTACTTATATATACTTTTTTTTTTTAAATACATACTTATAATACATAGAAAACACCCAGACCAGTACAAACAGACATGTTCATGCACACAAATATTTGTACTGTGCGGGGATCGAACCTACGACCCATGGCTCAGAAGCAGCGTTTACTACCGCTGATCCAAACGGTCGTCTTATTTTTTTTTTATTTGGATAACCAACAGCTTTTACATTGACACTTACAAGCTATTTACAATTTAAGTTTCTATCTTAATGCATAGCTAATTATACGTAAACACCTCATGCAATTTATAGCAATACTCGACTTAAACTACTTACAAAAATTAATAAATGAACTTAAATAAATAAATAAATAAATGTGGACAACATCACATACATTGTTCTGATCCCAATTTGAGTAACTTTAAGCACTCCTATTTTAGAAATCAAAAACAAAGACGGTACCACAAACACCTAGACCCGAGAAAATGTACAAAAAATAATATATAAATAGGTATACTTTATTTTGTCAGGTGCAAAGAAGAATGGGCGTTCCCGGCGTGTACCGGCGACGCGCTCGAGCTGATCCGGCGGAGCGCGTCGCTGCCCGCCGCCGCCGAGCCCTCCGCCGACTTGCTTGAAGTCATCGCCAACAGCAGGCAATTCCCTATACCGTTTCCGATTGACACAATTAGGTAACACCCCTTGCTTAGATGAGGCGGTCTTTTTTAATTACTAAGGTATACCCAATGGTAAAGGATTTGGTTTCATTTTAAACCCCTAGAATGGTTTTTAGATATATCGTTTTGTTTTTCTCCTAAATACTCAACGGGATGAGTAGATGATTTAAAGTAACACCAACCAAATGTACCTAACCTCAGGTACATTAGATATTAGTAGGTATTATTCTATATCTGCACTTTGTCATGTACACGTCTTGCAAGTAGGTATATCATGTTAAACTTAGAAAATCTGTAATTGGTATTGATTGCATTATTTTTGATACTCAATAAACCTAAGTAATTAGTTTGTAAGAACTATGTAGATTTTCTCTAAATAAATAAATAAATTCACTGGCCATAACCCCATGTGCGTATTATCTCTTTTGGACTCGCATCGCAAGATGTATGCCCCTCTGTAAAGACATAAGAACAAGATGTGCCACCATGTTTATAAAAAACTACTTGCTTTAACTATTATCGACATCGCTAAAATCGTTCTTGTGGTGAAAACAGCTCCCTCATAGTGAGAAGGATATATGATTTCATTAGCCATTGCATCCAACTTAACGGCTACATTTTGTTTTTGAGAAGTACCGATCATGGTTTTAAAGTGTATGCTGTCATAGGGATTGTGTGTTATTTCCCTCAACCCCCAGGAGGCACGCGCGTGCCGCGATAACAATTGATTTCAATTGTGTCTGGAATAACTCACGATCAAGGGATTAACAAAGTTTACTTTATTAGTTTATAATTACACCTGAAAGTTTTAGTGACGAAAGAAAATTTATTTTGGTAGTAATTAGTTGATGACATGAATGACACTTTCTCTTAGTGTTTTATCAATATTATTTCATACATCATTTATTTTGCTACTTCAATAAGCTATTTTATTATACAGGTTGAAATTTCAACCACCTTCCTTAATATATCAATCTACGAGACAAAAAACAAATAACGTATTTTTTCTTTTGGTATAGCCCAGTACAAAAATGACAAGATAAAGCTCTTACAAATGTAAGCAAGAAATCTAAAATTGTTGTTACGGCCTCCTAGCAACACTTTTTTTACGCGATTCGCATCTTATTTATTCATTACGATACTATTCATAAGTTTTTGATTTTCCCTTTATACCTTAGCAGGCCTAGAACGTAAAAATTTAAAACTATATTGCGAAAAATATTTTCGGGTGAAAGCTTGATTTACATTTTTTGCTTCATAAATGGGCTCTAAATACGATACTAAATGACTATAAAAATTTTGGAAAGTACTTAAAATTTCATCATGTATACAAAATTACTTATCTAGACTCATTTTCTCGTTTCAGGCTCGAAAAGCTAAGACTAAAGTATCCCGTAGAGAAACTTAATCGCGACATAGCTTCCACTTACCCGATCGTTCACGAGAGAGTGGTGCTGCTAATAGCGAATTTTCTCATCTACAAAAGGTAAATATACACTTCCCTGATCAGTACATACACACATGTATGTGACATACATACATACACGCACACACACAAATACGTAAATGTCGCGCTTTTTACGAACGACTCCGTATCGCGCTTTTTAAATTATATTCAGATCCATTACTGACTGAAAAAAAAAAAATAGCTGTAAATTTAAAAAAAAATTCAGTTGTTCGTCTATTTCAGGAAATATGGAAGCAGTATCGAAAAGAAATTATACAAAAAAATGACAATTGACGAGTTCATCGACAGACTGCTAAAGAAAAGGGCAGTCATGTTCATGAAAGCTCAAGACCAGTACAAGCTGCTCAGCGGACACACCGGGTAACTTAGTTAAATATATGCACTAGCTACAGTTCTTAATTTTCTCTGCCATACGACAAACCTAAACCGGAACTAGTGTTTCGCTAATTGGTTAGATGGCGTTACCAGTAAAAATTCTTAGCTGCGCCTGCGTCATTGAAGCGAATTAAGACAAACATGGTAACGACGTGTTACAAACTTAAAAAATGTCAGCATTGTTCAACAAACTTGAAAAATACACGCAGTGACTTAATTGTTTGGGTAGGTTAAATGGACAAAACACCGCGCCCGCTATGCATGGATTCCCGCCTGAGACTAAATTTTTAATGTTTAAATAGGTACTGTTATTATTAGAGATGGGCCGACTAGGAGATGTTGGGCGGTTTTCCTGCATGAAATAGTGCTTGGCGCTTGCTCAATCAGTGTTAGTGCGGGTAGTGTGGTGAAGGTACCTAGGCCGGTGTTAACAAGCGGAAATCATTAGTAAAATAATTTTCAAAAGCCATTCTATTTCCTTTCCGCCCCAACGGCCAACGGCTTCTTACAACGAGTCCCGCCCACTGCCACTTCAGCTCCCTAATTCTTCGAGCGATGTCGGTTATTCAATTTTGAAGTGAAAACTTCTTTAGCGGCGCTGAGCACTTTTTTGTTGGATGGGTAAAAACTTCCAAACTCGCGTCAGGGTCACGTGATGCTGATCGAAAAAAGCGTAAGATCGAGGGGAAGGGAGAGGAACTAGTATCTCCCACTCTTTCTACCGTGCCTGAGTGTGCTGTTTTCTATTATTTTTGAAGTGAAACTTCTTTATCGGCGTTGGAAAAAATTTACCGTCACGTTTTGCGTCAAATTTTCGTCACATTTTTCGGTTACGCGCCATCTTTTTCTTGCCCCTACCACGGTTGGTTCAGACGATAGCAAAAAGGTAAAGTGAAATAATATTTAACCAATTTTACCAATTTAACCAATTTAACCAATTTAACCAACTTAACCAACTTAACCAACTTAACCAACTTAATCAACTTAACCAACTTAACCAACTTAACCAACTTAACCAATTTAACCAATTTAACCAATGTAACCAATTTAACCAATGTAACCAATTTAACCAATTTAACCAATTTAACTAATTTAACCAATTTCTGGAAATTTGCGTCAAATTTTCGTCACATTTTTCGGTTACGCGCCATCTTTTTCTTGCCCCTACCACGGTTGGTTCAGACGATAGCAAAAAGGTAAAGTGAAATAATATTTAACCAATTTAACCAATTTAACCAATTTAACCAACTTAACCAACTTAACCAACTTAACCAATTTAACCAATTTAACCAATTTAACCAATTTAACCAATTTAACCAATTTAACCAATGTAACCAATTTAACCAATGTAACCAATTTAACCAATTTAACAAATTTAACCAATTTAACCAATTTAACCAATTTCTGGAAAGTTGCATGTAAATCATTTTTCGAAAAATAAGGCCATAAAGAAGTTTCACTTCTTACGTGTGTACACTAGTACACGCACAACTTTTTTTTTTTATACAAATAACGGGCTTGCTCTTGACTACATACCTAACTATAAGGTTAAGAAGAAGCCTAAGATGGAGCGAGCTTACCCAGAGGCACTGGTTCTCCCACACACCAGCGGAACACAGAAAACTGTTTATCGCTGGACTCCGGCAGCAGGGTGGTAGCAACCAGGCGGCCTCTCACGAAGCCTACCACCGCAGACGGATCTGTTAGCCTTCATCATTGGTTAGAAAACAACCTCCTACGGATCCCACAACCTCCTACGGATTTCCTTATTTCTGATTCTATCACGCGCATCATCATATAATTACGCTTCCAGAGTGGACGGGTGGGAGTCAGTAGGCACAGAAGACGAGCAGCCCCCGCTGGTGCTGGCTTCATGCCTCAGCTACGACGAGCTGAAGCTGTCGGCGCTGCTCGCAGTAAGTGGTCGTACACGATGTATCAACAACGGAGCCAGGAAGAACAAGGGCGTCCCTGGAGGAGATATTGAGGAGGAAGCCGTTATTATTGGTGAGTCGGACGATTTAAACGAACTAGACGTTTCGAAGTGTGGTCATGGCCGTGTGACTCGCTCGAAAAGTCAGCAATTGTATTAGTATGTATGTTTAATTACATTTATTTAAAATTCAAATCTTTCCAATTCGTTTATGTAGCTTAAAACTATATCACAAACATTTATAAAATAGAGAATACAAAATCAGAAATACTTTTTTTTTAATGAAAACGTAGAAAAATATTTGGCACCATAAAGTTTCGAATAACGAACATTGCTCAAGTTTATTAAGCGTGGTGATTATGCCTGCACCCATCATTCCTATGGTAACTTAAATTCAATGATGGAGGCCTTAGCTGCAGTGGGATGATTATAAGCAGTTACGTTACCATTCTTTTGCACTAACAGTTACTGTTGTACATTCAAGCACTAGCTAAGTATTATGTTGTGCAATGATACCCCGTTATTAATTTTAAATACTTAATTAATAATCGCGATATTTTGAAAGTCAATTGATCTAGGTATCGGTTACCGAGAAGATGGTGGGTCATCGTCTATCTTGGTACGGTCATGTTATGATAAGGGAAGAAAGTCGTGTAACTAAAAGAGTGATTAGTATGTGGATTACTGAAAGGGTAGAGGCCGACCGAGAAAGAGATGGATGTACTGTGTGAAACAAGATATGAGGGTGAAAGGGGTGGATGAATCAGTGACGAGTGATAGAATATTGTGGAAGAGAAAACCATACTGCGCCGACCCTAGATAAACTGGGAAATAGGCAAGATAATGATGAATTGATCTAGATCATGGGCTCGGAATTGGGGAACGGGAGTAGGAAGACTTGAATCTGCTAAACATACCCTGACTTTGCCTTCGTTACAGGAATCGTGGGGCCTCGGTTCAAACGGCAAAATCGCATGGAGTATGAAGACATTCTCGTGACTGAAGACCAGAACGTTCCGGAAAACGGCTACGCGCCGGACTGCGCGGACGACGCCAAGCGCGCCTGGAGGCAGCTGTGGGGAGAGTTTTATCAGGTACCTACTATATACGGCCATTTTTGAGGATCTGTAGTCTGGACAAGGAAATAGGTCTTTAAACAATGAAGGGCGTTTGTAATAACCATGTTTTTTTTATAGGATTATAATAATTTACGGGATTTACGGCAATCGAATTAAATTTAGAATTAAAATGTAGTTTTAACTCCGTAAGTGTTAAAGCATTTATTTTATTTTGGTACAAAAAGTCATTACAAAACACAGTAAATTTATATCAGTTTTACATTGATGAGGAATGACAACGAGGGCCGAAAAATATATTTTTAAATGGATAGACGTTATTTCACAAAAATGTTTTGTAATGGAAAAAAAATATTCATACATCGATCGAGGGTGTCGGCATCGTGGTTACCGTGTTACAACAAAAAATACGCCCTTGCATTATCTTAAATACAGTTCGTCGCTGCGCTTGCGGCTGTGATCACGGACGTCTCACTCAGCCGTCACGTCGACCGCTGTTGTCACGGCTTTTTGTCTGACAGCTTTTTATTTGGTAGCCATGCGGCGCTAGTGTCGATCAGCGTTAATCCTTCAACCCCCAGGAGGCACTCGGATGCCACGATAACAATTGATTTCAATTGTGTCTGGAATAACTCACGATCGAGGGAAAAGGAATACCAATCGTGTGTTCAATGCTATTACAGCCGTAACCAAAGTCCTTACTCCGCAACGCAATGTGCGTATATTCGAATCCATCTGTCCCTATCACTCATACGGATGCCTTAAAGTATCTGAAAGAGACAGATATATCCGTAAATACGAGCTTCGTGTTGCAGAGTAAAGCATTAGATCTCTTATGACAGCGTTTCCCATTTGCCGGGTCGCGACCCGGTACCGGGTCATCAAAATAAAATACTGGGTCGCAACATTCCCGTCTTGTTTTAAAAATAATACCTATTGATCGGCGCATAAAAAATCTTTTTTCGTCATTTTCCGCGAACTTGGATTCTTTATTAACACCCATAGCGCAAAATGTGAAAATTACCCTATTTAGAGCAAATAAATTATTGATTGATGATTTATTAATAAGTAAGTAAGTAAGTAAGCAGCAGCTCCATACTTCTATCTAGAATTAAGTGACTAAATAGTGTATAATAGTAATTCTACAGTATTAAGTGGGTCTCAAATGGGCAGTGTGAAAATTGCCGCCATGGCAGAACAATGTTTGGGAAACACTGCCCTATGACATTCGCGCTAAAGAATCGCTGTGCAGATCCCGAGCCGAACGCACCGCGAGCTGACGTCATCGACGAAGCTCGTCCCGTGCTCGGGGCGGCGCGTGTTCGGCGAGCGCTGGGCGCGCGTGCGAACGTTCGCGTTCGACAACGTCGCGTACTTCCGCCGCCTCAGCCTCGCGGCTGATGTGGTGCTGCTGGAGGCCGCCGCGAGGGCCGGGGGGGAGGGGGGGAGCGCCTTCCTCAACGTTATTGGTGCAGGTATGTCAACAGATACTGAAAACAATTTGGCGGCTGGCAGAGGCGACGTGAGGCGGTGGCCCGCACCGCTCACGGCCTCGTGGTGCACGGGACCTTGCGCCTAGTAGTTATAATAAAGAAAAAGTTTGGAAAGCCCGAGGTACATAATAAATACATAAAAAATTAATTATTACGTTAAAGATATTCCACTCTTTGGCTTAAATGTAAATGAAATACTACATATTTCTGAAAAACTATGTCATAAAATTAATTATTCCATCAGAGGGTCTCGTAAAGTGCTCGCCCATATTATCAGAGGGTCTCGCGAAATACATAGTCAGGTCATAAGTTCTGTCACACAATAAAAACTTTTGAATTTAGAATGCTGGCCACAAAAAATTCGAATTTCGAATTTTTCATGAAAATAAAAATGTGTACTTTTTAGAATTTTCCTCATTTTTAAATATGGAGTGGACACTTAAGGAAGACCGTGTCGCGGTTATTGCGTTACATCGTTGCGGTTACGCGCCAATTCAGATTTTCGACTTACTGAAAAATTTGAATATAACCAAAAGATTCGTTTATCGTACCATAAAACGATACAATGAAGACTCTAGTGTAGATGACAGGTCAAGATGTGGTCGCCCTCGCTCTGTTAGGACTCCAGCAATGATAAAAGCTGTGAAGGCGTGAATTCGAAGAAATCCCATACGTAAGCAGAAACTGTTGGCCCTTCAGATGGGGTTAAGTGGGACCACGGTGACACAGGGCTTAGGATATATCAAAGAAAAACAGGACATCGTTTGGACGCTCGTTTAATGGACCTGAGACTGAAGAGATGCCGCGCTTTGTTTAAGCGGTACGCGGTAAAAAAGCATCGGGAAATTCTTTTTTCGGATGAAAAAATTTTCACCGTGGAAGAGAGCTACAACAAACAAAATGATAAGGTGTACGCACACAGCAGTGAAGAAGCGAGCAACCGTACTCCGCGTGTTCAACGAGGTCATTTTCCATCCTCGCTCATGGTTTGGTTGGGAGTCTCTTATTGGGGCTTAACTGAGGTACATTTTTGTGAGAAAGGCGTAAAAACGAATGCAGTTGTGTATCAAAATACAGTCCTCAAGAACCTTGTGGAACCTGTTTCTCATACCATGTTTAATAACAGGCACTGGATATTCCAACAAGATTCTGCGCCAGCTCATAGAGCGAAAAGCACACAAGACTGGCTAGCGGCACGTGAAATCGACTTCATCCGGCACGAAGACTGGCCCTCCTCCAGTCCAGATTTGAGTCCGTTAGATTACAAGATATGGCAACACTTGGAGGAAAAGGCCTGCTCAAATCCTCATCATGATTTGGATTCACTCAAGGCATCCTTGATTAAAGCAGCCGCCTATATTGACATGGACCTCGTTCGTTCTGCGATAGACGACTGGCCGCGCAGATTGAAGGCCTGTATTAAAAATCGCGGTGGTCATTTTGAATAAACTTTATTACCATATAAATCTATGTTTTATTAACTTCATTTTTCTATATAAATGGTTACATAAATAATAAACATGTCTAAATTATTTCATATTACACATGTGACAGAACTTATGACCTGACTAGGTATACTTCACATTAATTTTTGGCCTTGCGCCGCCACTGGATGTTGGGAATGATGCTAACGAGTGGGAGCATTTTTAGCAAATTTTTTTAGGAATTTAATGTCAAAGTGCCAAATATAGGTACTAAATTTCTATTCTCACAGCTGTAATATAGAGTCGAAAGGAGGCGTCTTTCTTTTCCTTTAGGTAGCCCACATTTGTCCCGAAGCAGTGGTAGGTTTAAATATTGGAACGTGTAAATAAATAATAATAAATAATGAATATTTTAAGACATGCCTTACTGGGCCACACAGAGCTATCTAGTCCCAAATTAAGCTACTATTAAGTACCCTGTCGTATGGGGTACTAGACAACCGATAAACTTATTTATATACTTTTTTTTTTGTAAATACATACTTATAATACATAGAAAACACCCAGACCAGTACAAACAGATATGTTCATGCACACAAATATTTGTACTGTGCGGGGAGCGACCCCACGACCCATGGCTTAGAAGCAGCGTTTACTACCGCTGATCCAAATGGTCGTGAAAGCACCTCCTGGGGCCTATCTGCAGAAATAAAACTGATTTTATTGATACAGGACAAACGTTCTATCGGTCTAGTGGTTTAAAACCGGGCCAAGATCTCGGTGTCCTGGGGTCGATCCCGGGGTCGGGCAACAAGAGTTTAGAGATACATAATATCTGTCCTCTCAACATGATTGAGAGGATGAATGAAAGCAGGTTGACTAAAAAGATATATATGGCGAGTATTACGAACTTATCTTGATCAAATCGGGGAAGTTCTAAAGAAAGGTCAGGTCAAGAGTACCCTAAACCGGCGAGCGTGTATGAAAAGATTAATGAATGTGGATGAAGCGAAAGTAGTCTGTAAGGATCGTAGCAAGTGGAAAGATGTGGTCTCTGCCTACCCCTCCGGGAAAAATGCGTGAGTGTATGTATGTATGTATGTAATATCTGTGATATTATCATGTTCACAATATGTACGATACAATAGTTTTATTCTGATGCATAAAACATTGCTCGGGTTTGTGATCACCGCCCGCATTTGGCTAGCATGGGGATTTTTTTCATTTTGTCATAATATGGAACTACATCAGTGAATTGAATTTGATCCCAAGATAACTTGTAGACCTTGTAGTAATCGCAGAGCTGATGTGGTTGCACGAAATGATGAAATGCAATTAGTTTAGTAAACAATTATTTCTCGTTCGTATTACTTGCCGTGGCAGCCTATAATTAAGACCCCTCTTTCCCAGTGGGGAATCGATAGGGGATATCAGATAAAATACGAAGTTCCTAGTTCCCGTCAGATCTCAAAAGATAACCAATATTTATTACCAAAAAACTTATTTAAATCGAAGAAATCGAACCTAAATTACTGACTAAAATACCAACTTACTAGCTTTTAAATGCGCGAAGCTATTCTAGTTGAGTTTCCATGGATGGATGGATGTCCTTGAGAATTTTTTTCGACGTCTAGGTGGTTTCTTTGTCTTTTCTAACAAAATAGTGTTCTGTCAAAGTCATAGGGGCCCCATTATCCTAACATGCCCAGGGCCTCCAATAGGTTAAAGACGGCCCTGAATGTACCCCTATATGTACAAACCATGTTATTATAAGTGAATGTTTTGTTGGTTGACCTAAATAAATAAAATTGTCTGCCTGTGCCTATCATTGCTGTGGGAACCTGAATTCAATGATGGAGGCCTTGCAGTGGGGTTATTAGGTATGGGTTCTTTATATGATATTTAATTAAACAGTATAATTGCAATTATAATATCAGTAAGTACTTAAACTTGAAAAATTTTGTCTCAGGCGGGACTCGAACCCGCATCTCCTCGCATGCCGGGTGCGGCGCTTTAACCTGTTTTCGGTGGCTGAATGGTTTAAGCGCCGCGCCCGGCATGCGAGGAGATGCGGGTTCGAGTCCCGCCTGAGACATAATTTTTCAAGTTTAAATACTGACTATAGGCTTTGTTGCCAGGCCTGGGGCTGTGGAAGGTGTCCCCGCACCAGGCCGACGCGTACATCCTGAGCTTCATGTCGCGTCTGACGGCGCTGCTGGACGCCGGCCGCCTCGCCGGAATAGCTGACGTCAACTTTGCCTATATCAAACCGGGGAAGGAAGTTGCCGGTAAATGTCAATTTAAAAATTTGCATAAATTTTGCCTGAGTTAAAAAGCACCGCTCTTCCTTAACAATGTTTAATTTACAGACTATGGATATTGAGAATCTTTTACATGTTATTAAAACTGTTAAGAACATTTATTGGCATTATTGGTGTGTGTGTGTGTGTGTGTGTTTGTGTGTTTGTGTGTGAGTGTGTTTGTGGTGGTAAGTTTTAACTCAATCCAGTGCTCAAACTAACTTCTTGTCAACACTTTAGTATTATATTACCTTTGGTCAACACTAATTCAGTTAATATTTTCGCTGTAACGCTGCAATCGTATGAGGGTAGATGTTAAAAATCACGTAATACCACATCACATATAGACTAAAAGAGCAAGAAACACACACTAACTTTAAACAGAGTAGGTACTTTTGCAGAAATGTTCTTAAATGTTTGAATATTTTTTTCATTTTTGTGTTTAACAGCTGCTATTGAATTTGAATTATTCCACTTAAATATTTTAATAAATCTAGCTTTTCTTAATTTGACCAATATAGCGTTGGCACAATACAAATATGGCGTTGGCACATTTTATATGAAAAGTTAAACTATAAATCTTAATATTTCAGCCTTCTTCGAAGACGACAAATCTGACGATGGTAGCCCTGCCTGCAGGAAGCTGTTCATCAAGAACGATACGCACCCCAGAGGTCGGTACCGCACTCGCAACACGATAGATATTTAATTTTGGTATTGTTATTCTTAACAAAAAATGGTTGCCTGTAAAGTCGGTTTTACGGGCGAAGATTTTACGTGACAACGTCTTTTTCTCGGTAGAATATTTATTGATATGAATATAATTAAATTGCACAATAGGAACAAGGAATTGAATGAAAATAAGAATTGCACAAATTTTAACTATAGAAATATATTTTGTTTACTAAAACATTGTACATGTAAACTTAAACTTAACTAATTCCTATTTGAGTGATTTTGTTGAGGATAGGACGATGATAGGAGAAATATGAAATGAAAGGAAGTGTTTCTGCTGTAATGTGTCCGATTCAATGCGCCTAATTCTCTAGTGCTGCGCGCGCGGCAGACCGATCATAGTTGAGTGGGAGAGAGACGCAAGGCATTCGGCGGGCCTCTCTCTCGTTCGGTGACTCATCGTAACGTTACCGAGCGTTACACTTTTTCATAAGTGACTCCCAGCCGCAACCTAATTTAAGACGTTGTCACGTCAATAACCACAGTCAAATTGACGCCCAATCGGAACCGGACCAAGATCTCGAGGGCCAGGGTTAGATACCCGGGTCGGGCTACAAGTGTTTCGAATTTCGAACATTGCTCGGGTTTTTGATCACCTTCCCAAATTTGGCAAACCGTCATTGCTGCGGTAACTTGATTTCAATGATGGAGGCCTTTGCCCTGCAGTGGGGTGATTTTAAACTTAATGTTACATTATAATTACTGACTTTTGACTTCATTGGCTCAACCTATTATTAACACATTCCGGGACACAATGCTAGACACAATAGAAGTTTTATTGTTATCACGTCGACAGGCGGTTGGTGTTCCGGGAAGTATTAGGTAACTAAGCCCAAGGCCCCATAAATTCACTATCTGTCCCTGTTGATACAAAAGAGTATATTAATATACTATTTTCTTTGAAATTTCAAATTAAAATCCGTAACCATGTTTCGTTTGAAAGTATAATACTTGTTTTAACCGTCCAGGCGGCATCAGCGTGCAGCTGCAGGACCGCGAGCCCTCGGACAAGTTGCGCGGCGCACACGAGGGGAAGTTACTAGTGCTGACGTACGCGTGGGACTCCAACGCACATCCCGGCAACGAGTTCTGGTAGGACCAAAGACAGCAATAATAATAATAAAATCTTTATTGAAAAACTTATTTAACAATATAACAATTGAATGCTATCAAATCGTAAAATGAAATGTGACTTACTGTTCTCTGTAGACTCTTCTACGGCTTGAGTGGTCACTGCTTTGAACTCTTGACACTCAACTTTTTTTATTTTATTTTATTTTTATTTATACCTACCGCACGTTCACGCTCGGCAAAAGGAAAAATAGGTTAAGACCTTAAAAACTTTAAATGTGAAGCATTGTTCTAAAATACTTTTTTTTAATGTACGGCTTAAGCATGTGTTTATAAGGCTGTTAAGTTTTTTTTTCATTTTTTTATTATTATTATTGATTTTGTATTTTTTGGTTGTTTTTGTCCGTGTTTTCACTCGGTGGCTACATCGGAAGACCAGCGTTGTGTGCCCGCGCACAACATATGCTGAGGTGGATGCCTTTCTGCCGGGACCTTGAGACTCGTAGGCCCGTCCTATTTATTTATGTTACTGTATTGGGTGTGTGCTTTTCTTCTTTACCGTACTTGTAATGTTTTTATTTTGCTACCTATTTTTGTACACCTTAATCGGCCTAGAACTCTGGGTCTCGACAAATAAACGTTTCTTTCTTTCTTTCTTTTCTTTCTTTCTAAATATACTTACTAACATGCAAAATACACTTATGCCCGAACTAGGATTCCCTGTATATCAGGCAAAACAGTGTGAGGCATCTGACGACCTCGGAGTGCCGTACACACCGCACACACCGGTTTTCAAGGTATCGATTCCCGGACGGGTCGATGTAGGGGAAAAAGTGTTAATCTAAATTTTTTCGGGTCTGGGTGTTTGTGGTGTTTTCGTTGTTTCTGGTTTCCGAAATACAAGTGCTTTAAATAGTTATTCGAATTGGGATCATAACGATGTACTATACCATGTTGTCTACATTTATTTATTTACTGCATTATTAAAAAAACGTTAAAAACATATATCACATACATTACTTTATTTATATGATATTTTTTCAATTTAATTGCAATCATAGTATTAGTATTTAAACTTGAAAAAACATATTATACCGCGCCCGGTATGCATGGAAATGCGGGTTCGAGTCCCGCCTGAATCATAATTTTTCAAGTTTAAATATTGATATTACATACCTACATTGTTTTGATCCATAAGTGAGTAACTAACAGCACTCATATCGTGGAAATCAGTGACAACGAAGAAACCACAAACAGCCAGACCCGAGAATATGTAGAAAAACCTCATTGAGGTGTAAAATTAATGTATTACAGTTATTTGATTCGGGATTTAAGTATAGCATGTTCCTTATTTATTATGAGTTTCCGAAATTAAGGCACTGTTGCAAGCGCCATGATCACGGGAGAACTGTTGTATCTGCGGGTGGTTAGCTGATAAGAGCAGACAAACCGATCTACCCTCAATCGTGGTCTTTTATTTCACACGATACCGGTACTACCGGTACCACTGTTTGGTAACTCATTACTTTCACACTTTTGTTCTCGACACACAACACTTACAGTATCCGATCGCGACACAATATTTTTTGGTTTTCTTCGGTTACCACAATTTCAAACACCTAAAAAATCTCATACATTCCATGTTGAAACTTTGTCTAAGCTTATGTTTTAAAACTAATTTAAGGTTGTTTGCTTATACCCTTACAGGGTTTTGTTACATTTATTTTGTAAACAAAGTGCAATAAATACCTAAATAAATAAATAAATAAAGCCAATTTCGCGATTGAAATTTTTGAATTTGCTAATTTCAATCGCTTCTCTGACCATTCTTGGTATACATACATATAGTGCTGTTCTGAAGAAATTATCTGTGCGTTGTGACACTCATACCAATGTGTTTTAGTTACTGGAGGAGAGCCTTCAGATACTAAAACACATTGGTATGAGTGAGAGAGACAGATTCACTCGACGTTACGTACATTAATGTGTTGCAGAGTAAGGCCACAGATGTGCTCAACTAAACTATTTGAAACGCTTTCTCCCTAGGATAGGCAAGTTGTCCTCGTCAGGTGATTCAGCCGCGGCGTGCGCCACGCAGGTCAGTGAACTGCACAACGCGCACGTCAACCGCCTCGTGTGCGGCCGGGGCACGCGCGTGGCGCGCACGGCGCGGGGCGTTGACCCCCTGCAGCAGTACTGCGCTACGTTTGGAGGATCTACATAGTAGCTAGGATTTCGGTTTTAAATGTTAATAAAGGCTATTTAAATTTTACAAATATTTTATTGTTCCTGGATATAAAAAATTCAATAACAATTTTGTTCAGTTTTTTTTCCCGTTTAGTTAGATATCCCACTAATCCTACTAATATTACCTACTAACACAAAATTTGTGAGAATGTATGGATGTTTGTAACTCTTTCACGCTAGAACGGCTCAACAGATCTGAATAAAATTTGCCACGGTGCTAATTTATTGGCTGGAATAACATCTAAGCTACTTTTAAGCCCAGGAAAAGGTACGGTCCCCGTGAGGGAATCTTTATTCAAGGATCGGCAAATTCGGTGGCGATGCGTCAAGCAGGTCAGTGAACTGCACAACGCGCACGTCAATCGCTCCGTCTGGGGGGTGCGTCTCATGTGATATACAATTTTTCCATACAAACGCAGTCCCCTGTTTCCTCCCTGGATAATGCCAGTAGAGCAATAATTTTTATTACAAAAATTTATGGCCACTATTAGCATGTTTCTATGTTTTCTGTTTTTTCATAAATTAATGAATAAAAAAGATATGAGCCCTCAAAAATCTAAAAATTTCGCCAGATTTTCTGCTGTGTTAAAACATCCAGAAAACAAATTTAGCTAAATTTTAGAAAAAAAAGGAAAACATACGAGCACGGCCAAAGCCTTTCTTTAATTTTTAAAGGAAAAAAGTATTTAAATCGGTCTAGTTTCGGAGAAGTAACCGGGGGACTACGAAACGTTGATTTGGAATGTTTTTAGTAGGTATTGTCGGTCCAAGAAGCAGTTGTCTCTATCACACTCTGCGGTGAAGGCGTTTGGCACTGCGCGACAGCAATAGATTTTACAAATACCTATTTTTCAATTCTCTCACCCGTAATGTTTCCTCTTAATTTAACAACATCAAAAGTACATTAAATAAGAATGTGACTCACTCAACTCAACTCTTGTTTTGATGATTTATGCCTACAATTTAAACAACAACAAACTAAAACGATGTTGTTGTTTGTTTGTGTCGCGTGCGTGTTTACGTGTGTTTGTGTACAAACATGCAAGTAGATAGAATTATACGTATGCGTAGTTTTAGTTTGCACTTAAGTACTTTGCTGTATCGTGTGCAGTGATGAAAATTGATAGTGATTAGGTACGCATTACCAGGCATTACTTACCTAAATGGAGAGGCCTATTTTTAGGGTTCCGTACCCAAAGGCTAAAAACGGGACCCTATTACTAAGACTTCGCTGTCAGTCCGTCTGTCCGTCGCTCTGTCACCAGGCTGTATCTCAAGAACCGCGATAGCTGGACAGTTGAAATTTTCACAAATTATGTATTTCTGCTACTGCAATAAGAACAAATACCAAAAACAAAATAAAATAAATATTTAACGGGGGCTCCCATACAAAAAACCCGTTTTTTGGGCCTTTTTGGTACGGAACCCTTCGCACTTGGCCGGTTTTATTTAAAAACCAATAACCTTTTTGAGAACGGATTTCACTATGTAAATTAAAATATGTTGCTCATTTTATTTGACCGGAAATTACTTGGATTGGCACTTAAAACCACAAGTTTGGCTTGACTAGAATAAAATTAAAAGCAGATAACAGTGATTCAATAAATACCAGAGGTAATTTGCTAAAATAATACTGTTATAGTTTTTTGAGAATTGATTTTGTTTAGAAGTAATAAAATTAAATCAATTGGGGGCAGGGCAGCCGCACATAGCTCTAGTGGGTCCCCTTAATACTTTTGAAATATCACTGAACTATCTATCACGAATACCTAGATGTTAAAATTTCTTATCATATTTTAGCAAAACATGATAACGGGTAAGTAAGTAGGAATTAGGCGCAGCTAGCTGCACGCGTTACGCGCTCCGTGACCTCCCGCCGGCAAATGCCCGCTCTACTTCTTTAAATAAAATTCGCACCCGGAAATTCATTTTTTTAGCTGAAACCATGTTAGTAAAATTAGGTCGCTGGTTCGTACATAACTAAGTACATAACACGTATCTGATAGCTACTACAAGTTTTAAAACATGCTATATTCGGTGAGTATGTAGGTAGATGTAAATAGGTAGGTAATAAATTGTACTAAACTAATGGTTCCAGACAATGATAATAGAAAAAAAATATTAAATGACAATAAGATTTAAAAAACATCTATGTAGGTAATGTCCATGTGCGACTTGAATACATAGGTACATTCAACGTGATAAAATCAGGCCGATGTGCGAATTGTGAGACGATACTCACGGATACTTATAACCCGTATCTGGGGACTCCTTCCCAAGTTTGACAATTGACAGTTTCGAGACGCGTGGGCACCAATGATATTTAAAAAGTAAATTACTATTTAAATATCATTGGTGGGCACAATCTAAAATAGTGGTGTGTGCCCTACTTAATAAGCGACGCGGAAGTCCTTGGATCGGTTACAAAACACGATCGTACGATGTTTGTTTACAATTTGCAGTGTTTTCATTGAGTCGCGGCGGAGGTGTGGCGCCGTGTAGCCAAAGTCGTCATTTATTTTTATTTCGCATCGACGCGCACTCTCCTCACGCCACCTCACAGTCACAGGTTTACCGCTCTTGCAAACAAACATGTTTATGCATTAGTATAAATCTTGATACTTACCTTTCAGCTGACACAGTTATTATTCAGAGCTCACAGTGGTCATTTCTAAGAAGATTATATCAGTGACTTATATCGATAGCTATCGATCAACCAAACGAAAGTGAATGTTGATTTGTTATTGTATTGTTGTTAAGTTGGCAGCACTGATCGTCCGATTTTACGTCATTGGAAATGTCATCGATTTATTTATGTTTCGCGTAATTTGCCAAGGATTTTATCTCAGTTTTTAAGCGAATTTCTACAATTGTGGACTGGTGTACGTATATCAGTGGAACCGTCGGATATCGCAGAAATACAGACGATAATTTAAACAGTTTTGGTGTTCGGCACTAGTGTACAAAAGTTAAGTTAGTTGTGTTGTTTACTAACACACCTTCGTTTAATTTAAACTACCTTTTCTAAGTGCAAGGCTATTCTAGACAAGTCTATAATAATAATCTAGACGAACGAAGATGTCGTCGCTCGGAAGCCAGTGGCGGGTCATACGGCACTACCTCTCCTTGACAAACTTGAACGCTGAAATTGAGAAGTTGGTTCAGAAAATCAAGCCTGCTACGCCAGAGCAATGGGACCGTAAGTATATATTAGAGAGGCTATGTACTGAAAGCCAGATTGGCCAGATTCATTCTTCAGTTCGTAATTAAATTAACACATGGGTGGAAACAGATCAATTTGCGTTTATGTCTCTTTATCAATATTAATTATTAAAGAATTGCTGAGCATACTTTAGTACTTAGTCTTTATTGTAAAGTAACTGGATCAATATATCCTGTACAGTTATTTACATATAATCGTCTTACAATACAGGATTGATCAATGTCATTATTCCAATTAATCCCTCGATCGTGAGTTATTCCAGACACAATTGAAATCAATTGTTATCGCGGCACGCGCCTGCCTCCTGGGGGTTGAGGGATTAAGTCATGGAATCATCTTGTCCTGTTCTTATATCTTAGGTAATTTAATTTATTCCACAAGATGCTTTGTATCAACACACAATTTTCTTATTTACAGAAATATTAACTAAGTTTGAAAATGCTGTCTCCGCTAGACTAAAAGACACAGAACCGACCAAAACTAAAAATGTATTGAAAGCCACAACAGTTAATGGGTCTGATACCAAAATAGCCGCAAATGAAAGTAGTGAAACAGCCGAGGATAGGGTGCCACAGGAGGGGCTCACGGTGGGCTCGGAGGCGAAGGAGATCACCTTCCAAGGGCTGCTGCAGGGACTCAAGCTCACAAAAGATTTGCATTTTGGAAAAATATCAGAACCAAGCTGGAAGGATAACAAACCTATAATTACCAAGGTCAGTTTACTTTTGAAATGATTCTTATTTGGTAAGAGGTAAATATTTTAACAATCAATGAGTTACTTCATATCAGAGATTATTTAACTCCTACAGGATCATTACATAAGACAGCCGGCGGTCGCAATAACAACTGATTTTAATCATCTTTAAATTATTTTATATTAATCGAAGTTGATTTTTTTGATTAGCATTAAGTTTTCACTGATATGTAAATTTTTGGATTACAATCTAGTCTTAATTAATTCAATTTTATTTTTAGTATTGTCATAATTGTAATCTGCTTTGTGTATTAAACAAATAAATAAAATAAAATAAATAAATAATTGTGTCTGGATTAACATACAATCGAGGGGTTAAAGATAAGTTTTAAGATCAAATTAATAGTCAGTCTAACACAATTAAATTGCATTTACTTATTTTTTCATGCTATGGCTAAGACAGTGTTATGGCCAAAGCCACACAATTCCTCCAATGTAACAAATGGGGAATGTACAGTGCTTTTATATATTTTATTATAAAAAATAAAAAAAAGACTAAATTGAGACAGCACTAAACGTTTAAATGCCACAAATATATTTATAGTCTACATGCAGTTATGTATGAAACTTATGTTATAAGAGAAGGACACATTGTGTTGCTATCAAATTTATTGTTGACATTTTAATTCTTTAAATGGAATGTCTTTAAAGCTCATTAAAGAATATAGTTATCATTGTCGTGTGTTGGCTTATTGTTTTAGTAGGTCATACATTGAGGATTAGATAAAGTTGTTATTTATGCTGATACAGACAACAGTAGAGAATGTCATTTGAATGTTTTGAACAATATCACTTTCTTTATCAATTTATGTACTCAGCTCTCAGTACATTGGTTCATCTGTGGGCATGCTCGAATCATGCAGCGCAGATAGTGCTATGTAACAAATTATATTTGCACGTACATAGGTAGTCTAGAATTATTACTAGTGTTTATTATTATTCATATTGTGTCACTTAGCTACAGAAATTGTTTTGTTTTCAGGTATTTGACTTAATTACTTTCATGGTTCTTTGTCATTGTCATTAAAAACAATGCTTAGGGAAACGCCAACTTGCTTATTAAATACCTACTAGCTTCTCGCCCGCGGCTCTGCCCATGTGAAGGTTATATACGGCGACCGGAAACCTGTGCCCAGCAGTGGGTTACAATTTACAAACTATCCTATGTTCTTTTTCAAAGTATTTTTATACGAAATCTCATGAAAATCGGTTTAGTCGTTTAGGTGTGAAATCTAGCGTAACAGACATACAGACAGACAGGGCTGCCGTCGTACGAGAGAAGGGCACAACTAACATTTTTTTCAAAATTGAGTTATATACATATTTAGAATCAGGAAAAAGAGGCGCATCTGCTAAATTTTTTGTAGAATTTTATCTTCAAGGAATTCGGAGATACAGTAGGCTTGAAAGGCACAAATGACACTAAATGTTAATGTTCATAGAATGAAAAGACACATTTATTTACCATTACATTGAAAAGGCACAAATACGTAGATGTGACTTTTACTTTATACAGAATTTTACTAAAAACTGCTTTGAAAAGGCACATCTACAGCATAATATAAAGAAAAGGCTCAATTGCCAGATGTGCCCTGCCTACTTAATCAAGGATTCATGGATATCTCATTTAATTTACGTATCAAAGGCACAAATAACCAGTTGTACCTTTTCTTTCAATTATTTACTATTAGGTGTGAGGTTAGGAGGGCAGGGTTTGATTGAAACGCGGCAGTTGTGCCTGCGACGTCGAAGCGACTCCATGGTTGTCAGCAGCCTGTCCGCGCTTGGTAAGTTTAATTACGTTTTATCCACGTTTACATGTCGATGGTTATAATGTGAAAGGGCTTTAAGGACAAATCGCCACTTTTCAGGAGAGCCGCAAAATGCTGAAAAATCAACATAACTTTTTTGTTTTTAAAGCTATCGGTCTCAATTTAAGGCCATTTATTCTATTTTTCTAACCCGAACCGTATGCGTCGTTTAATGTTTTCTAGATAGCGTACTTTTCGAGAAAGATGTCCTTTAAGAATCGTATTTTGAACATTTTGACCTTTAAGCTAAAGTTTTTTTTGAGATAGTTTGTCAGCTATGGCTTATAAGACTACTTTAAAGTAGTGGTGGTATTAAAGGAAGGTATTTTTTTTAAATTTGTCTTTTAAGCAAAAATAATATCCTTAATAAATGAAAATTGGTTCGCTAAGATGGAATTTCGATGTAAAATATTTTCAAACTAACATACATTTTGTTCTTTAAACTGTTTTTGCTTTGAAATAGTATTGATTATTGAGAAGTTTCGTTATGCTGAATAGAATAGAAAAGCATCACCAACGTGCACTGTACTTTACTTTCTTCGGTTCGAGTATCAGTTAAATAAAATATCCTAGGTTAAAGAAGATTTTTATGTGATGTGTTAGAATGTGAATAAATAAAATAATCTGTGTTTTAGAAATTTTGTTTTATTGATTAAAAAAGATCAAAAATGTGAATTCTTTTATAATCAATTTTGACATGCACGTATGCATCAAAACAATCAAATCTAACAAACTTAAAAATAACAACTGTAGGTACCTACTACAAACATAAATTTTAACAGTTTTGTTTTAAATAACCATTAATTTTGTTCTTAAAACAATAATGTAACACTGCTTATTTATATCATTAACTGATGACAATAATAAAAATCGCTTTAATTCAACAAAATCCAATTAAATCAACAACTTGCATTTGACATGGAATGTATTGTATGTAAGTAAACATATTTTTTTCAGTTCTTGTGTACCTACTACATGATAATACTCATAACAAATGCACTATAAAAATAATCAAGTTTTCTTTTGCTCATAGCCACAAATATAGTTAAATTATCTTAGAAATCAACTAAATAGGAACATTTCTGCAAAATCGTCTGATTAAAAACACACCAACAAATCAATTACAATCTATACTAATATTATAAAGCTGAAGAGTTTGTTTGTTTGTTTGTTTGTTTGAACGCGCTAATCTCAGGAAGAACCGGTTCGATTTAAAAAAATCTTTTTGTGTTGGATAGTCCATTTATCGAGAAAATTTTAAGGCTATATAACGTCGCGCTGCGACTAATAGGAGCGAAGTATGAGTGAAAAATGTTGCAAAAATAATCGCGATCATTATAACAGAAATTGACGCGGACGAAGTCGTGGGCAACATCTAGTACAATATAAGGTAGATCAATCGATCGTCAGTAACATAACTATACCAATTAAGCTTCTCGCCACTCATCCTATTGACTCAATCTTTTTTATTATTAGAAAACGAAAATAGCAACATAGAATGTTATAATAATTTGAGAAATATCGACACTAAAGATGGTTTAGTAATGTCACAGATATCAGAATGTAGCTGAATGTAAACTTAATTAGCCTCGTTATTAATATCATCCTTTTCTTCTTCTTCACCTGTTTCAGGAAGTTGGTCTCATGTGGTTTTAGAAGTTGGTAAACTCAGATATTCTTCATTGTATTGTTTGGGAATCGTTCCATTGTTGCAAAGTTTACGTAAATCATTGTATTTTGCTTCTGATATATCAATTTGCTTTGTGTAAAGAGGTAGCAACTCGATATTTTCGTACCTATTAATTTTTTCGGTTTTAGACTTTGTTTTATTCTTTCCTTTTCCTTTACCCTTCTTCGATGATAGACTCTTAAAAATTTTTGTTTTATATGTTTCATCACTACCTTTCATAGAGTATTTTATTTCAATGTTCTTCAAATCTTTCGTCTTCAACGTAATTACTCTTACTTTTCTCAAATCTTTTATAGGATCACCTCGAAAGGCTTTTGCTGCTAAATCATTTCAATTAATTATGTCACAATATTCAATAGTTTCAACTTTATATGGAAAGGGACTTTTGCGAGAAAAATTTGTTAAGTTTTGTTTTAATTATTTGGATAAGCTACCAGAAATGGCATAATAATAAATATGTTTTATAGTTTATTAAACTTTCTTCACATGATTCATTGTTTTTTTTTGTAGAGAACATTAAGTCAATTTACATTAAAAAGGCACAATTAGACAAATGTGCCCTTTCTTAGACTCAATGACCATGAAATATTAACTAGAAAAGTCATATCTGGTTAACTATGCCTTTTCTTTGTAATGAGTGGTATTTTTATATTTTTTTTAATTTAAGATGAAATGGTTTTTTTGAATTTATTTAATAGTTATTTATATATAAAAACTAAAAAGTAAAAAATATAATAGTATTAACCTTCCCGCATATACCATCAGTATTGTTTTTTCTTTTAAGCAATAGGTTTCCACACTATGGAGCAGAATATGGTAAAAACTTTAATCCCAATTATCTCAGTTTGACCAAAATGATAGATGTGCCCTTTTCTCATACGGCGGCAGAGGGTTGCTTTCCCATTTATAATCTTAAGGAAGAAGTTAGCCAAATTCAAAACAATTATGTAACATAATTCTTGCTTAATACTTATGACATGTACAAATGTAGGTAATATTGTTAAATCCTAACTAAACAAGCTTATTATTTGGACAGCATGATAACTCTCTCGGCCTTGAAGCTCAGTTGATAATCGAGCGCGCAAAAATTGCGACGCACGCGCATTATTATTCAAACGCATCACCTTGGCTGCCTCTACAGTCGAATTTTAAAGAAGTAATCAAATATAATTGTTTATTTATTGATACTTCAATAAATATTAAATTGTATTTAAGTACATGTTTAAACATCAAAACTTGCCTAGATTAAATTAACAACTAGCTAAGATTACAAAAGTTTCAAAAAAATTGATTGAAGTATTAGTTTATGATCAAGGTAGTCAGAGCTTTTTTGAACTTTGAATTAAAAATTTTACAGATTCCTAGATAATTTAAAGGACTTTTCGAATTTTAAGAAAAAAATAATATCTCTATCATACGAAGGGTATATTTGGATAGCCCTGGATGTAAAGAATCAAAACAAAAATTTTGTACGCCACTTTTCGGACCACCCTGTATGTTAATTATTAGAAATCAAACTGCCACTGAAGTGGACCACATATTAATACGGTTGGGAAGTACCCAAATATCAGATTATATCATAGCCAGGTTATTATTGTTGTAGACGTCGATCCACTCGCGGACGGCGTACGTGATCTCCGCGCTGGTGGCGGCCGAGACGACGGAGAGCCGTCTGCGCCGCGTCGAGAGCTTCGTCGACCACCTGCAACAGTACCCCGAGGCGAGGGACTACGCCATCAAAGTTAGTACAATCTGTTTTATTTCTGCTAATAGGCTCCAGTATGGACATAAAACGCAACTCTGGGGTAGTGCTAGCGTCTCAAATTTAAATATAAAACTACGACTCCAGAATACAATACTGCGTACCATCTCAATCCTATTGTTTATTAGGAATACCGAAATCCATGAAGTACTGCAAATGAGGACAGTAATCGAGGAAATAGGATCTACAGCTGAGACATACCAAGAGCGGCTACCTGTACACCCCAATAAGCTGGCGTCCCAGTTACTGGCTCAGTGTTATTACAACCGTCTTAAGAGACATGACATACTAGTGAATAAATAAGTAGTGTTCTCGATGGAGATACACTTTTTTTTTTTTTTTTTTATAATATTGATCATGCAATCAGTCCTTCCGACTATGAGCAGATGTGGTGCAAGATTAATTTTGGGAGGAGATATTTCACATTTGAAGCATCATCCATGTTCATATAATGGCTTATTCAATGGAGCCGAGTTCCAAGGTCCTGCGTCTCTTCAACCTGTTCATGCAGTCTGGTAGGGTAAGCTGGGCAGCTAGCTGGTTCGGGTGGTTTTCCAGTCTAGTTTTATATTTCCCTGCACATATTTTTACTTCTTCCTTTACAGTTGTGATGTTTAAGTGTTTGTGTACTTCTGAGTTGCGGATGAACCAAGGTGCATTACTGATTTGTTTCAGTATATAGTTCTGGACTCTTTGAATTTTATTCATGTTGGAAACACAGGTGGCTCCCCATAGTTGGATTCCGTAAATCCAGACTGGTTTTAACACCGATTTATAGATAAGGAGTTTATTGTCTAGAGACAGTTTAGAGTTCCTGCCCAGTAGCCAGAGCAGCCCTTTGTATTTAAGGTTTATTTCATCCCGCTTGGACTCAACGTGTTTCAGCCATGTTAATCGGCGGTCTAAATGCAGTCCCAGATATTTTACTGAGTCGCTGTTAGGTAGCACTCTGCCACCCAGGCTAACTGGAGGACATGTTTCTCTTCTCAGGGTGAATGTGATGGAGATACACTTAACACGCAAAATAACCTACAAACCATCCGCTCATAGTCGGGAGACTGATTGCAAGTAAAAATAGAAAAAAACACCTGCACCTGATAAATCTGGAGTACTTGTAATTCAGCAGACATTTTAACCACAATACTGGATTATGTAACTTATCAGTAAATGTAAACATCGGTTTGTCTACAGGAAGGAGCTATCAGAGCGCTCTTGCGAGTTCGCTCAAAGCTGACCGATGACTCGCCCGCTACTAAGGAGGTTGATGGGTGTATTAATGAGGTGAGTCTTGTCTTATATTGTTTCCTTTAATGGGTTTAAAAATATCGCAGTTGTATGTAAAATAGTCCTAGGTAATATTTTTGCAAACTGGTGTTAATAAATTGAGTTTCACTTTTATTTATATCGAAACTTAAGCATTTCTCCACCTCAATCTTATTACTAAGGTAATGTAGCTAAGTGCCTCTTCAAGGTTTCTATAAATCAAGTGTGTGTCGCAAGTAGTGTTGCCAGGTCCGAATCGTTTTTAATCGGGGCAGTAGGTAAAACAAATCGGGATTTAGGTTTGCAGATAGGAACGATGAAAAAAAAGTTTTTTTTTAATTAACTTATTATTTATTGCGTTTTGCAACTAATATTCCTAGTAACTTTGAAGTTATTCTTCTATAATATAAAAATGAATAGCTGAATGTGTTGCTAAGCGCAAATCTCGAGAACAGCTGAACCGATTTCACTAATTCTTTTTTTTTTCAAATATTCCTTAAAGTACAAGGATGGTTCTAAAGCAGAAAAAAATAGTAAAAAATTGCCTAAAAAAGTGAAAAAACAACTCATTTTTATAAAAATTTATGTTAGTATGGGAACTAACATAAATTTTTCCAACCCCGCCAAATATTTGAAAAGAGTAACATTTAAGACGATACGAAGTTCGCGAGGTCCGCTAGTCTTATAAAATATGACTTTTTCAAAATTTTTTATAGGCGTTCAGTATCGTAATTAGAGCCCATTTATGAAGTAGTAGCTTTTGCCCGCGACTTCGTCTGCGTCGTAAAATAACATCATCCCCGTTTTTTAAAGTCTGTTAAAAATCCTAGGTAGCCTATATCCTTTCCCAAGGTCTAATCGACCATCGTACAAAATTTCATTAAAATGGGTACAGTGGTTTTTTTATTTTATTCATTACAAACATACAAATCTTTCCTCTTTATAATATTAGTGTAGATGTAGATGTAGATAAATAAATGTAGGTCGAGTTTTACTCGAAAATATTTTTCGCAACATAGTTTTAAATTTTTACGGTGCTAAGCCTGTTCATTTTCGCTTCATATCTTAGAAGGGAAAATCAAAAACTTATGAATAGTATTGTAATTAATGAATAATAATAATAATAATAATAATAAATCATTTATTGTTATAACTGTGGTACACAAAGATGGAATTAAAACATACGTTTCTCACAATTAGTCTTTAAAAAGGCATACAATAGTCAACTTTATGGCATGGTACTTAACAGAAATAATAATTCATCTTCTACCTTTATCTAAAAAATCATTAATACTATAAAAATTATTTTCCTTTAACCAATTATACAATTAAATTTTGAACCTATTGTTATTAAGTGCTTGAATATTTTCCGGAATTTTATTATAAATTCTTATACACATGGACAAGCAGCTTTTCCCATACTTGCTGGACCGTGAGATTTCTCTGTTCACTAGTCTGTTCGGGTTTCTTTTTAATCTTTGGTTTACATCACATGCTCGTGTAAAAAGATTTTTGTGTTTTTGGACAAAACTACAAATTTCCAAAATGTAAAGTGATGGCAACGGCAGCAGACCAAGACTCCTGAATAAAGGTTCACAAGATACATCAGGAGGAATACCGCCTATCGCCCGTATGCATTTCTTCTGTGCAATAAATAAAAATGTTTGTCGGTACTATTGCCCCATATTATTAATCCGTAGCGTAAGATGGATTCTATGTAAGCTCGATAAGTCATCACCGCAGTGCCTATGTTCGTAACGTTTCTAATTTGCTTCAAAGCGTACACAAATTTATGTATTCGTTTGCATAAGTTTTCGACATGATTTTTCCAATTTAGGTCTTGATCAATAATCAGACCAAGAAACTTAGTTTGCGATGTTTCTTTAATTTTGTCAATCTGAAGCTTGATGTTGTACTTTTCTTGTTTTGTCTTATTAAATTGAATATAATTACATTTGTCTAGGTTAATTTTAAGATTATTACAATTTAGCCATTCTATAATTTTGTCGATTGTGTTATTAATGTCAATTTCATGGTCATTTATTGAACTAGTTTTCTTGTTAGAAGTCACGATTATTGAAATGTCATCCGCAAACAAAATACATCTATGGTTGGTAATTTGGTTAATGTCATTAATATATAATAGAAAAAGAATAGGCCCTAGCACGCTTCCTTGGGGGACTCCGCATTTGTTTTCCTGGAACTCCGAGGAATAGTGTAATAGCTCATTACCTGTAATTTTTTTTATTATGACACATTGCCGTCTATTGGTCAAGTATGACTCTATCCATTGTAGCGGTAGCCCACGGATTCCCATTTTTTCTAATTTTTCTAAAAGGATATTATGAGACACAAAGTCAAATGCCTTCGATAAATCAAAGAACAAACCTGTAGTAATTTGTTTTTCATTATGGTTTGTCAGTACGTGGCGTAACAGAGTAAACATGGTTAAGGTTGTAGATCTGTTCCTTTGAAATCCATATTGATCACTGTTTATCAGATTAAATTTATTGCAAAAATCTATTAGTCTATTATACATGCACCTTTCAAATACCTTTGAAAGGATTGGTACTAGTGTGATAGGACGATAGTTTTCCGCGTATTCTTTTTCTCCTTTTTTAAATAATGGTTTAATTATTGACTTTTTTAGACATTCTGGAAATGTTCCGGAGCAAAAGGATAGGTTTATTAAGTGCGTTAATACCACACTCAATTCAGAAATACTGCTTTTTATATTTTTGTACTAATGCCATCGTATCCTTCAGCGTTTGTTGTGTTAAGATTCATAACTTCTTTCGTTACTTCTTCTTTAGTCATTGTTCTAAGATACGTAGTATTATTAATAGATTTTATTCTTGAGTTTGATGTCATTTTTTTTGTATTATTTGATGTCAAGTTAGTAGTCAGTTCGATAAAGTATGAATTAAAAGCCGTAGCTATGTCTATAGGATTGGTTAAAGTTTGATCGCGCATTTTCAACGTTTCGATTTTATCACTAGTGTTACTGCCAGATATTTCGTTTTTTATAATAGACCAAGACGCTTTACATTTATTTTTGCTGTTTTTTATAATGTTCATATTAGATCTAACCTTCGATATAATTACGGATTTTTTTAAAATATTAGAATAATTGACATACTTAGATTTATTTAATGACGTTTTTTTTTGTAATAATTATAGCGTAAGTACCTTTTAGTTTTACAGCTACGTTTCAGTCCTTTGCTTGAATGAGATGCGCATCGCGTGAAAAAAGTGTTGCTAGGAGGCCATATCAAAAATTTTTGATTTTTGGCGGACATTTTCTAAGTGCATTATCTTGAAGCGGTTATTAGGTTAATTTATTTTGTTAATGGTGGATTCGTTCAAGGAATGAACGAACGAAGATCTACTGATTGAGTAAAGCATAGATAGTGAAGCGGTCGCTTCTCTGAGCGATAGAACAAAACAAAGCTATACCCTTGCCATCTAGACCGCTACTAGGTACCGCTAATGATGTGATGCTTGCTATTTTGAGCGCTTTGTCGATTTTTATAAAATTTGTTGATTTATCGGGACATTTAGTGTCCCGATCAGGAGCAAAACGGGACGCGGCCTCAGACCCCCTGAAAATCGGGACGTCCCGCGCATATCGAGGCACCTGGCAACACTAGTCACAAGAGATAATTGATTTAGCATTTGTGCCATGTATCTTGTTGACAAAAATTTTTAACCTATCATTGCTGTGGTAACTTGAATTCAATGATGAAGGCCTTTGTCCTGCAGTGGGATGATTATAGACCGTTTATTGTACCTTTTCTCGGGTCTGGGTGTTCGTGGTAATTTCCACAATACGAGTGCTTTAAATGTAGTCCCACAGTAAACTTAATTATTTATTAAAAACAAAGACAAAGAAAGAGTTTAAAGATAGAAAAATCACCGGTTTAAAGAAAAATCACTCATTTACTCTTACCGCTAGACAACTTTGCCTAGCACCATCTAGCTTCGCTATAGTGAACTATCTTGCTTTGCTCAACAAAGCGATTTAAAGCAACTTTAAGCGACCCAATTAGGGTCAAGGCATCAGCTGACGGACCACCTAGGTATAAAAGGAAATCGCTCGTTCACCGCGAATGAACTGTGCACAGCGCCATCTAGGAACGCTGCAGCGAACTAACTTGTCAACCCTGCTGGATTCAGGCTCTAGCTCAGACGGGCCACTCGCCAGCCCCGGGCGCGTGCTCCTTGCGAGTCAACTTCTATAGCGCCATCTAGGCTCGTTGCAGCGAACTAACTCGGCAAGCAAAGTGCTTTAAAGCAAGTGTTGGAGTTCAGGCTCTAGCTTTGACGGGTCACGCGGTCCTTGCGAGTCAACTTCTATAGCGCCATCTAGGTTCGCTGCAGCGAACTAACTCGCCAAGCTTTAAAGCAACTGTTGGGGTTCAGGCGCTGGCCCTGACGGGGCACTCGCCGGCGCCGGGCGCGCGCGCGCCGCGCATCCTGGCGCTGGACGGCGGCGGCGTGCGCGGGCTCATCGCCATCGCGCTGCTGCGCCGCCTCGAGCGCCTCAGCGGCCGCCGCCTGCACCAGCTGTTCGACTACATCGTCGGCGTCAGCACCGGCGCCATCATCGCCGCCGTCATAGGTGCGCCACTAGAGTAGTAGGCACATGAAACACGACATCGGCCACGTCCGACACCCGTCTCCCGAATTCCGACAACCGACGCACTAGTCCTGACATCCGATACTTGATACACGACCTAACCACCAAGTCTTGACATCTGTAACCAGACATCTGACATCCAACACTCACCATTTCACACCCGAGATCCGACGATCGACTCCCGACATCTGACATGCCATATTCATCCTACGCCTGAATCCCCATTGGTCGGGACTGGAATAGAGGCTCGTCATCAGATATCAAACAGCTGTGTCCCGATATACTACACCCGAAACACTCTTCTACTGAGCCTCGACATTCCACACCTGGTATCCGACATCCAACACCTAAGTCCCCACAACCGACCACCGAGTCTCATCATCCGGCAACTGACACCCAACAACTGAGTCCCGACATACTACTCCTGATACACAAAACCATTCAGTCTCAACATTCACCACCTAGCTTCCGGCAACCTAGATCCCGGTCCCGACACCCGATCACCTCGTCTCGACGTCCCACAGCCTACACCAGAGTACCGTCATGCGACCACTTATTCCCAGCATTCAGCACCCAAGTCCCGACATCTGACACCGGAAAAGCAATCTCCTTACACAATATAACACAGTTATGTTCTGGAATCTTCTCACACATTATAACACAGCTATGTTATGCATTCTGCTCACACAATATAACCCACCTATACTACCCCAGGCGGCGGCGTGGGCACGCTGGACACGGCGCACGAGATGTACGTGACGCTGTCGCAGGAGATGTTCGGCAACACGTCTCGCGTGGCCGGCGCCTCCCGCCTCGTGTGGTCGCACGCCTACTACGACACGGCCGCCTGGGAGAGGCTGCTGAGGGAACGCTTAGGGGAACAGACGCTCACTCAGTGCAACAGGCACTACTCGCCCAAGGTCAGTTCTGTGCATCGTGAAATAAGAAATTATTAGCGGTCCACGAGAAGATCTAGGTACACTACTTCGGTAACGCCTGGACGGACGGACGCTGACGCACCGTAACAGACATTACGCGCCCGAGTTCAGTCGGTAGTAGGGTTAACAACTTTTTTTTTCCGTTATAAGATTATAAAACGGAATTTGTGAATTTCTAACAAAAAAATTAAAAATCAATGTTTAATCATTATATAGGCTCAAAACTATACTTTGTTACTGATGTTATTGCACATAGTTAACATAGTATCATTCTATCTTTTGACCTATTACCGTGATGAGCAAGCGACCGCCCGTGCTCAGCAAATTGCCGTAAAATACAGAACAATGGCTATACACATTTTACAAATGTCAGCCTGGCACAATTTTAATGGATGTATTACTGAATTTGGCCTATGCCTAGTTTGAAATTTAAACGAAAATAGTTATGCTTATAAATTTTCTTTCAACTAAGTAAAAAAGTAAAAAGATTGTGATTTATTTAAAAGGGAAATTTAATTTCTCGAGTCTCGAGTGACATGACAATAGCTAAACATAAGTAGAGCTTACATAAGGCTTCTTTACACATGCGTCATCTAGTGATTTATCAATACCATTATGCAAAGAGCAACGTGTATAGAAACATACGAGTAATCTTTATCTCGCACACGAAAAAAAACTTAAGAAGAACATTTTGAATAACTTCTTTTGAATCGGTAGCATTTAATTTGACAACATTTCATTAAAGATGTTAAATCTAAAATGTATCAATTATTTCTCGGTGCCTTGTTTCATGATTAAAAATTTAAAATGCACTGCTGATATTGGGCTCGTTTTAAGCATTGTTTGCTTCACCAATGACTTGCTGAAATTATGGCCAAACAACAAATAAATAAACACATGTTACATCACATTGCAACGGACAAGATTATCTAAATAGTATTATATTTCTAATTGTGATAAAATGAGCAACAGACAAAACAATTATAACACAATTCTAAAATCTCACGCTTTTTGAGACAAAAAGATAAGTTATTATACCTGATAGCCAGATGGTGGATTATATGCTTAGACACAATGCTATGCTATTAATGCTATCTACTATCAAGGAAATGTGTATTTATCTGGCACAAGTTGAACGGCTAATAATAGAACCACGTGTTTGCACTCGCACAACGGTATTGTTATTCATCTACGAGTTTGTGGTGATAACTAAATTAGATTTTTTTCGTGGCCTGACATGTATACGCATTTTTTCTATAATAAATGTAGGTATTTCAATTTATTTATTTACATCATCTCTGAGATCTATCATGATAGATAAACTAAAATATCCAATGCGATAGAAGGGGCAAAACATCAATACAAAACTTAAAAAGATTGATTAATTATAAAAAATTAAACAATTATTATTATTAAACGATTTATTTTCATAAAAAATAAACTAGATTACTGAGTTATGAATAGAATACAATTCTTTCTCAGAAAGCATGTGACGCAAAGTAGTGGCGATGTTTGAGGAGTGTATACTTAATACTATTAAAAGACTTAAATCTTGCGAATAATTTTAAAATTAGTTATATGACGATGATTTTATATATTTGCTAGGAGGGGGGCGATGTGTTGTCAGATAGAAAAATGTTGTTACTGAACACTACCTTGTCATAAAAGTACCGGGAAAAGATCAATAATATACAGTAAAATAAGTTTTATTTCTTCAAATTTTAGTTAGTACACATTTTTAACGTTGTTTGTGTATATGCATAGTTTTTCATATAACATCAATGATCTTTGTATTACGTCTTTAATTAACGTGTTCTTTTACTATAATATTGGTCATCGGACGCGTAGTGACGTAAGGTATTTGCGCAGATGGCGCTAGTTTCGTGCGTGGTGAACTCCGGTTCCCGCCTGACGCCCTTCCTGTTCCGCTCGTACGAGTGCGGGTTCCGCGTGCGCAGCGCCCTGCCCGGCACCAGCCGCGCCCGGCTGTGGCACGCCGTGCGGGCCTCGGCCGCCGCGCCCACATACTTCCACGAGGTATACACGCACTCGTAGTCACTTAGAAGCACTCACTAGCACTTACAAGCACTCACTAGCACTTACAAGCACTCACTAGCACTTAGAAGCACTCACTAGCACTTACAAGCACTCACTAGCACTTACAAGCACTCGTAGTCACTCGTGCCTGATTTATACTCAGCCCAGTCCTCGAAGTTGTTCAGAAATACGTGTACCTCGAGCAGACATTGCAGTTAGGTAGAAACAACTTTGAGGATGAGGTGAATAGAAGAATTCAGTGGGTTGGGCAGCATTTGGGAAACTACGTCGAGTCTTCTCATCGTCGATCCCACAATGCCTCAAGACGAAAGTCTTCAATCGGTGCGTCCTACCCGTCATGACATACGGAGCCGAAACGTGGACACTGACGGTACGGCTAGTCCACAAGTTCAAAGTCGCTCAGCGGGCTATGGAAAGAGCTATGCTCGGAGTTTCTCTTAGGGATAAAATCAGAAATAAGGTGATCCGGCAGAGAACTAAAGTTACCGACATAGCCCACCGGATTAGCAAGCTGAAGTGGCAGTGCGCTGGCCATATTAGCCGCAGAACCGACAACAGCTGGGGTAAACGAGTTCTTGAGTGGAGACCGTGTCTCGGCAAACGTATGTCTGACCAATGTCACTGAGTAAAATGGTCATTTTCTTAATGTGACCGGACATTTTGGACATTTGTTGTCATTAACGTCACATTCAATTCTAATGGAAAAGTATGCTGAATTTATATTTGTAATGCACTAGTGCAAAAGCTAGAATATAATAATAAACAGTAGGGTGACACTTAATAGAAAAAAACGCACTTAAAAACGCATACAGAGTAGTTGAAAGGCAAATTATAAAAAGCATAATAGTTTAAATCTATATTTTTGTTTGCTATAATTTCATTTAATTGCTATAAATTCAAAAAAAATCTTCTTTTTGTTAATAAATTGTTAACAAATTTTTGTACGTGACCATCGTGACAATAAATGTCTAATGTACCCAGCATTTATTATAAATGATGGACGCTTATACCATATGACCGTCAATTTAGAACTCTAGTCCCTAATGGATGATTAACTATCTATATGCCACTAAACGGTGTTTTTTTTTAATTAATCAGTACTACAGCTAGTCGTAGCACTACAGACAGACATGGCTGTCTGTCTCAGTCGGGGAATCGAACCAGGCATCCACAGCCTGGCTTACTGAGTAGAAACGGACCACCGCGCGTTCGGCACGGTTGGCACAGCGTGGCACAGTTGGCACAACTTTTGGTCGCCCGACTCGAAGATCGAACTCGGGACCCCGAGATCTTGGTCCGGTATTTAAACCACTAGACCAACGGGGCGTTTTATTAACAATTTTTATTAATATTGCTTCGTCTCCAGTTCCAGCTGGACGGGCTCCTGCACCAGGACGGGGGTATCATGGTGAACAACCCCGCGGGTGTGGCGATACACGAAGCTAGATTGCTATTCGGTCGCGAAGCCCTACGGAACGCTACAGTAATCTCAGTGGGTACTGGGCGGCCGCTGCACAAGCCGCTGGACCACCAGGTGGAAGCCCCGCAGGGCACCAGCTGGAAGGACAAGTTCAATAAGATATTGGACTCCGCTACTGATACTGAAGGTGAGGGTATTAGATTGTTTGTAGAGCACGATTGAAATTGATTCAGTGGTTTAGGGGTAAGGATTTTGCCTAGATCACCATAATTTCTAGCCAAACATAACTTTTTAAATATTTTAAATGGGAAAGTGTGTGTGTCTGTTTGTTTGTCCATCTTTCACGGAGCAACTAATTGACGTGATCATTTAAGTCGAGATAGTTTAAGGGATGGAGAGTGACATAGGCTTCTTTTTGTCTCTTTCTAACTCCACACTTCCCTAAAATGGGGGGTGGAAGTTTGTATGGAGTATTCCGCAATTTTTAAGGTAGAAAATTGGTATTGGTATTTGTGACTAACAATAAAATCGTGCATCATTTTTTTTTGGGAAATCCGCGTGAAGTGAATTTTTATTGTTAACTCGAATTTGACGCGACCGAAGCCGCGGGTAAAAGCTAGTATAATTAAAATAAAAACTAATTTATTTATTTGAACATTAAAGTAAAAAGTATACTTAAAATCTATTAATATCTATCATTTCATGAACAAAAAAATCTATCAGAAGAGAACCGTTTGTAAGATAATAAGTGGATCATGTAATTTTTTGATTAGTTTCTGTTCATAAACGAAAACTGCATAAAAATCATGTCGGTTCCTTTAAAAATGAAAACAAAGGACATAATTTTTTTTGGTACTTAAAATGAACTGACACAGTTTATATACAACTATAATCTAGAGACTAAAAGCTATCATTCTGCATAACTTTAAGATTTTTAAAGACCTCCGTTTTAGTAAAAAATAACTAGCCAGCAAAGGACTGAATTCACTAATAACTAGGCAGCATGTACTCAGACCTTAGCCTGTGCCGAAATAACCAGAAAGTAAAAACAAATATTTTTCTGACAGCAACAAAACAATAAATTAATTTTATTGATAATGCAAATATTATTATTGTTGAGCTTTGATTTATTGCAATAATTTGCTCCAAAATAATGCGTCTAATATCATCGCTTGTGTTTATGTACGAGTACAAATAGTAAAAATCAAGTTGTAGTAGTGTTGAATTCGTATCCCAAAATACCTAGTTCCTAGTGCATCGAATGAGATATTTTATGTTCAACAAAATTATAAAACTATGTTGATTATAATACATTGTTTTAATATATCTGTTTCATTTTACAATATTAGTCCACTGCCAGACAACTACACGACAATCATTTAACATGTTTTGGTATATAAATGCAAAATAAGCAAAACTGTATGTTTAACTAAACATACAGTTTTTATTTATTAATCACGGTTTTCTACAGCTTTTTGTATATTAGTTTAGAAACAGTTATAGGTACGGTTCTCGCGCACACTTTCCGGTCTTGAATATATTTTTTGCAGATTTTAAAGGTTTAAAATGCATTTTTTTGATAAACCGCATAACGTAGTAACGGTTCGTCGGGTCCAGATACAGCGTAGTGAAGATTTGGCAAACATCTAGTCAAGGGACACGCCGTTGCGTTTATTGATTGTTTTCTGCCTCGATCGATATGCAAATAACATCAAAAATAAGGTACACAATTAATACAATAAAATATAACAAATTAGGTACGAATCGTTTATCGTATGATGATCTCTAATAATGTTGTAATAAATGAGCTTAAACATATTTTTATTTTGAGTAATATAATAAAAAACTGAAGTCTTTAAATTAATTAATCAGGCATCAATGGGTTCGTAAAAAAATAATCTTTCACCTAAGTTATATCAGTGCCAAGTTTAGTTATAGTGCCAAGCTCAATAGAAAAAAAAATATGTCCTTTAGTAATCTTACGAGAACTGAATTTTTTTTTGAAATTTTAGAAACCTATAAGTTATTCTGATCATATACTATTTTCCTGCCAAATTTTGACGTGACAACGTCTTAAATTAGGTTGCGGCTGGGAGTCACTTATGAAAAAGTGTAACGCTCGGTAACGTTACGATGAGTCACCGAACGAGAGAGAGGCCCGCCGAATGCCTTGCGTCTCTCTCCCACTCAACTATGATCGGTCTGCCGCGCGCGCAGCACTAGAGAATTAGGCGCATTGAATCGGCGCATGCTTGTGTCTCTGTCTTTGTCTTTCTCGAACGTTCTTGGCGTTGGAAAAACAAGAAAGCGTCATAATACAAGTTCACACGTGTGGTTAAAGTATCGTCAGCTGTGTCTGTAGTGAAAAGACGTTGTCACGTAAAATCTTCGCCCGTAAAACCGACTTTGCAGGCAACCATTTTTATTCAGTGTGGTCGAGTATCAAACATGCATTCAAAGTTACACATTGATAATATATAAATTAAAAATAAATAAATGTGGACAACATCACATACATTGTTGTGATCTCAATTTTAATATCTATTTAAAGTACTCGTAATTTGGAAACCAGACACAACGAAAGTACCACAGATATCCAGACCCGAAAAATGTAGAAAAACACCTTTTTTCTACATTCACTCGTCCGGGAATCGAACTCGGCACCTCGGACCAGGCGACACCGCCACGGAGGTCGTCAATATATTTGTAAGAAAATAAAGTAGAATCAGGAGAGTATTTAAACTATCGCTTCGTTTAAATCGGTAATAACAAAGGTAGCACAAATATCCAGACCCGCGACCGTGCATTTTTAGGCATAAAACTGATATTATAATTGCAATATATTAGTTAAAATTTCACCAATAGTATTGAGCGCTGAATGGTTTCGTTCCAGGCGTGCACCTCGTGCTGAACGACGCGCTGTCGGGCGGCTACTTCCGCTTCAACCCGCCGCTGCTGGCCGCCTGCGCCATGGACGAGGTCGCGCCCGCGCGCCTCGACGCCTTGTTGCGGGATACCGACGCCTACATGCGAAGAAATGATCATAAGTTCCGACAGGTGAGTGCCATGCTTTATTACAGATACGAACGCTTATATATGGAGGACCGATCACAAGTTCAGACAGGTGAGCAGCCCTAGCTTAACACGGTGCATTTCCACTCACCTGTAAAACGAAGTCCACGTTATGTAACCATTATGTATAATATCTTCGCAGTGTTATTTTAATTTTTTATATTTTTTTTAAATTATAATTTAAAATATTGGTTCAGCTATTTGTTTTGAAACACGCTGTGACGCGCACGGATGTAACTGTGTAAGGTCCATCCGACCGAGACCCCGCCGCAGCAAAATAATTCGTCTGTGCGCGTCAAAGCGTGTTACAAAATTAAAAAGTCTGAATCAAAATTCAATATTTTCCAAAAATTAACGTGGGCTGCTACGCCTTAAGTAAATAATAAACTAGTCGATAATTATCTATAGGTACAATTTTTTTATAATAAAATTGATGGACCACCATTTCTGAATTATAATTTTGTAACATTTTCTTTTGTTAACCCCCAATTTAAAACTTGTTCTTCTTGACATGAGAGAATATAAATTCTCGAAATATAGTCTCAGAATTATTTGAATTTTTTTTTCTGAAAAATAAGTCGATATTTTAACAAACAGCAAATTTTATCTCACCATTTACACAACAGCCCTAACATTACTTTTCACGAATTAATCTTCTATCTTGATATATTCCAGGCGGCCGAGCTTCTAACTCAGAAGCGAACATTAACTCAACGCGTGACGGACTACGCGCGACATAAAGCCGTGCTGATGGGCGTGTCGCCCGGGTACTGACGCCCCGCCCCGCTGCCCGCCGCCACCGAATAGTCGACTCTATGCCCATGAGTTATGACTCCATTTGCTTTGACGAGACAGGTTCCGTATACCACTATTCACTAGTAGTTTGATGGAAACTCACAAACCGTGGAGAGGAGTTTTATACCCCCTACGGCAGACAACAAGTAGTGGACTGTATGCCCTAGTGTTGTGGTTCCATTTGCTTTGACGAGAGGTTTCATAGACGACTATTAAGTAGTGTTTTGATAGAAACTTATAGATGTGGTTAGTTATTACTATAGTGAAGATGGTGTGGATAGCTGTGCCGCAACCAAAGATTGTCATGTAGAGAATTTAATAATTATATCGAATTATTAGTTTATTTTATATAACTAGTTTATTAAAATATTCCTGTTATTTTGCAATATATGTCGAAGTAAACAATGATTCATATATTTATACACCTAAATATAGTATTGTAAATTAAACATTTTATGCTATAATTTGAGTTGCTAAGTTTTTAAATAACTTTTAATATGTTTCCGTTAAAGCATTGTAAATGCCTTATAAATAGTTTATAGAATTATCTTGTAGATAGAACTCCATTTAAAATTAATCATTTGACGATTGCAATAAGGATGTATTGTTTACTTAACGCTTGAAGTGTGAAACTCTTCTAGCGTTATGTCCTTTACTATCGAATAATCATTGTTTCCGCCACAGTTAAGTGTACACAGTATTCTCGTTTTATACACGATTGTTTGTTACTCAGCATTTTATAGTAAAATGTTAATTTTAATATAATCGTTGTGATGTCGCTAAGAGTTTACCATTAATTAATTATTTAGTGTTGTCTAGTAAATAGTTTGTCAGCAATACTCGTCGCCTTTAACGTTCGCATTAGATTTAGGCAATATCTAGTCACGTATTTGTGAAATGCGCAGACTCGTACTTAGTACAACACTCGGCAGTTCTATTGAACGTGTTTCGTAAGAAAATTTTGGGTTTTTATCGGCCAAGTTATGTGGTATACTGATTTAAACTTTCATGGTCACTATCACTAGAGTTAATTGATACGAGGTTTATACCATGTACCTTAGTTTTTATGAGTTTCCGATATTTCGGCACTGTTGCAAGCGCCATGATCACGGGAGAACTCCCGAAGTTATGTGGTATTTTATTTAGACAAATGTGTTGTTAAATATATTGCAAAGAGGTTTTATGTAAGAGATTATAAATCAAAAGTGATCTGACAAGGTCAAGTGCAACTGTTTACACGAGTGTAGCTTCACAGGAGCATATTAGTAATTGTATCTTATTAGTTGCACCGGTTTTCGGTCATAATATAGAAAATGAAGAATATTCAGACGATTGCCGAGCCAACTGCGTTTACGAAGCGGCTGTCGCTACACTCCTGTGAATAGTTTCGCTTATTCTTGTTGGACATTTTGATGATTGATTATAATTATGCATTATCACTATTCGAATTTTATTTTATAAATAAATATCTGATTGATAATGAATAACTTCATGTAGGTATTAAGTAGGTAAAACTTGTGATAAAATACTATTATTAAACAATATTATAAATATTACGGCTTTTGATTTAATTAACATTAGCAGTTAAATAACACTAATTTCTAAGAAAAACTGTTACTAATATTATGGGCTCTGCCTGAAATAAAAATTTTGAATTTGAATTTGAATTTGAAAATATAAAAGTGACCAACGTGCAGAAGAAAGACTTCAAGCGCTCCCCCCCCTCCCCCCCCGCGCCGCTCCTGCTGCTGACAACACAGCAAAAAAACCCATCTGCGCCGCCTCCGGTGCCGCAGATGGGTTTTCCACAGCCAGCTGTTCGGTGCCAGTTCAATAGATAGTTAGTTGATTTTAATTTTGAAACCTAACCCACCCAAGTTAGGTTCGGTCAACCTAACCTCGTTGAGTTAGGTTACAACGACCTAACCTACAAAAGTTAGGTTTACAGCAATGTTTACAAAAAGTTAGGTGATTTTAATTTTGAAACCTAACCCACCCAAGTTAGGTTCGGTCAACCTAACCTCGTTGAGTTAGGTTACAACGACCTAACCTACAAAAGTTAGGTTTACAGCAATGTTTACAAAAAGTTAGGTGATTTTAATTTTGAAACCTAACCCACCCAAGTTAGGTTCGGTCAACCTAACCTCGTTGAGTTAGGTTACAACGACCTAACCTACAAAAGTTAGGTTTACAGCAATGTTTACAAAAAGTTAGGTGATTTTAATTTTGAAACCTAACCCACCCAAGTTAGGTTCGGTCAACCTAACCTCGTTGAGTTAGGTTACAACGACCTAACCTACAAAAGTTAGGTTTACAGCAATGTTTACAAAAAGTTAGGTGATTTTAATTTTGAAACCTAACCCACCCAAGTTAGGTTCGGTCAACCTAACCTCGTTGAGTTAGGTTACAACGACCTAACCTACAAAAGTTAGGTTTACAGCAATGTTTACAAAAAGTTAGGTGATTTTAATTTTGAAACCTAACCCACCCAAGTTAGGTTCGGTCAACCTAACCTCGTTGAGTTAGGTTACAACGACCTAACCTACAAAAGTTAGGTTTACAGCAATGTTTACAAAAAGTTAGGTGATTTTAATTTTGAAACCTAACCCACCCAAGTTAGGTTCGGTCAACCTAACCTCGTTGAGTTAGGTTACAACGACCTAACCTACAAAAGTTAGGTTTACAGCAATGTTTACAAAAAGTTAGGTGATTTTAATTTTGAAACCTAACCCACCCAAGTTAGGTTCGGTCAACCTAACCTCGTTGAGTTAGGTTACAACGACCTAACCTACAAAAGTTAGGTTTACAGCAATGTTTACAAAAAGTTAGGTGATTTTAATTTTGAAACCTAACCCACCCAAGTTAGGTTCGGTCAACCTAACCTCGTTGAGTTAGGTTACAACGACCTAACCTACAAAAGTTAGGTTTACAGCAATGTTTACAAAAAGTTAGGTGATTTTAATTTTGAAACCTAACCCACCCAAGTTAGGTTCGGTCAACCTAACCTCGTTGAGTTAGGTTACAACGACCTAACCTACAAAAGTTAGGTTTACAGCAATGTTTACAAAAAGTTAGGTGATTTTAATTTTGAAACCTAACCCACCCAAGTTAGGTTCGGTCAACCTAACCTCGTTGAGTTAGGTTACAACGACCTAACCTACAAAAGTTAGGTTTACAGCAATGTTTACAAAAAGTTAGGTGATTTTAATTTTGAAACCTAACCCACCCAAGTTAGGTTCGGTCAACCTAACCTCGTTGAGTTAGGTTACAACGACCTAACCTACAAAAGTTAGGTTTACAGCAATGTTTACAAAAAGTTAGGTGATTTTAATTTTGAAACCTAACCCACCCAAGTTAGGTTCGGTCAACCTAACCTCGTTGAGTTAGGTTACAACGACCTAACCTACAAAAGTTAGGTTTACAGCAATGTTTACAAAAAGTTAGGTGATTTTAATTTTGAAACCTAACCCACCCAAGTTAGGTTCGGTCAACCTAACCTCGTTGAGTTAGGTTACAACGACCTAACCTACAAAAGTTAGGTTTACAGCAATGTTTACAAAAAGTTAGGTGATTTTAATTTTGAAACCTAACCCACCCAAGTTAGGTTCGGTCAACCTAACCTCGTTGAGTTAGGTTACAACGACCTAACCTACAAAAGTTAGGTTTACAGCAATGTTTACAAAAAGTTAGGTGATTTTAATTTTGAAACCTAACCCACCCAAGTTAGGTTCGGTCAACCTAACCTCGTTGAGTTAGGTTACAACGACCTAACCTACAAAAGTTAGGTTTACAGCAATGTTTACAAAAAGTTAGGTGATTTTAATTTTGAAACCTAACCCACCCAAGTTAGGTTCGGTCAACCTAACCTCGTTGAGTTAGGTTACAACGACCTAACCTACAAAAGTTAGGTTTACAGCAATGTTTACAAAAAGTTAGGTGATTTTAATTTTGAAACCTAACCCACCCAAGTTAGGTTCGGTCAACCTAACCTCGTTGAGTTAGGTTACAACGACCTAACCTACAAAAGTTAGGTTTACAGCAATGTTTACAAAAAGTTAGGTGATTTTAATTTTGAAACCTAACCCACCCAAGTTAGGTTCGGTCAACCTAACCTCGTTGAGTTAGGTTACAACGACCTAACCTACAAAAGTTAGGTTTACAGCAATGTTTACAAAAAGTTAGGTGATTTTAATTTTGAAACCTAACCCACCCAAGTTAGGTTCGGTCAACCTAACCTCGTTGAGTTAGGTTACAACGACCTAACCTACAAAAGTTAGGTTTACAGCAATGTTTACAAAAAGTTAGGTGATTTTAATTTTGAAACCTAACCCACCCAAGTTAGGTTCGGTCAACCTAACCTCGTTGAGTTAGGTTACAACGACCTAACCTACAAAAGTTAGGTTTACAGCAATGTTTACAAAAAGTTAGGTGATTTTAATTTTGAAACCTAACCCACCCAAGTTAGGTTCGGTCAACCTAACCTCGTTGAGTTAGGTTACAACGACCTAACCTACAAAAGTTAGGTTTACAGCAATGTTTACAAAAAGTTAGGTGATTTTAATTTTGAAACCTAACCCACCCAAGTTAGGTTCGGTCAACCTAACCTCGTTGAGTTAGGTTACAACGACCTAACCTACAAAAGTTAGGTTTACAGCAATGTTTACAAAAAGTTAGGTGATTTTAATTTTGAAACCTAACCCACCCAAGTTAGGTTCGGTCAACCTAACCTCGTTGAGTTAGGTTACAACGACCTAACCTACAAAAGTTAGGTTTACAGCAATGTTTACAAAAAGTTAGGTGATTTTAATTTTGAAACCTAACCCACCCAAGTTAGGTTCGGTCAACCTAACCTCGTTGAGTTAGGTTACAACGACCTAACCTACAAAAGTTAGGTTTACAGCAATGTTTACAAAAAGTTAGGTGATTTTAATTTTGAAACCTAACCCACCCAAGTTAGGTTCGGTCAACCTAACCTCGTTGAGTTAGGTTACAACGACCTAACCTACAAAAGTTAAGTTTACAGCAATGTTTACAAAAAGTTAGGTGATTTTAATTTTGAAACCTAACCCACCCAAGTTAGGTTCGGTCAACCTAACCTCGTTGAGTTAGGTTACAACGACCTAACCTACAAAAGTTAGGTTTACAGCAATGTTTACAGAAAGTTAGGCGGACCAAAACCCACGAGGGAGACGCTTCCAGTGGGCTTGGGCAGTCCGCTGTTGAATGCGTCTCCAGACGGTGGTAGCGGGCTTCGGCCCGTGGCCTGTTGTGGCCGTTCGTGCTGGAGGGTGCGACGGCGGTGTTGCCGTTGGGGCGCCAGCCCCGCGGCGGACGGAAGTCGCTCGCTTCCCAGTATGGTTTGAGCTATGCTGGGCAGCGAGTGGGCGTGAGACGTTGGCGGCCCCTTGCAACGACATGCAATGTCATTGTAAAGGGTGGCCACGGATCGGGTCGGCGAGGTTGCTTGCGGACCCGACCCGAAGTCGTAGATGGGGGAGGACGAGAAGGCATACGCCGAACTCAACTTCCCCCCTCTAGCAGGCTAGTGGGCGTTGGGCCGGGGGGCTCAACGCTCGCATTGCACAGCTTGCCAGACTGGGGGTGGTTCCTGGTGTACAGGATCACCCATATTTTATGCCTGAGGCCCGGCATATGCCGTACGTAGGCGGTGCATGGAGGGCATCCTAAGGGAAACCCATACACTGCCAACATACGTTGCAAGGTACACCGCAGGTCTTTTTAGTGGGTATGCTTGTCGGGCACCGACAAGAGAGTCCCACATACCCTACTGCTGCCCCTGAAGCAGTAGGTATGCGTAATGCATTTTTTCCTGCGAAAACAAAAAAAAAAAAAAAAAAGGTTAGGTTAGGTTAGGTTTTTTTTTTTTTTTTTTTTTTTTTATAATTTTTACGACTACCTCCAACATGTGTGATCGGAGCCTGTTTTTTCAATTGATATTTTTTATCTGTTCTATCCGACTTAAGGTCAAACCTTATACTTTAATCTTCTTTTCTGTCTTCTATTACATCAATAAATTACTCTATTAATATCTTATCATTTAATTTATATGTCTGGGTTTCTTCTACTGTAGTTACACTGTTCCAATATATTAATTTTAATTTAGTTCATATTGTTCTGTATTCTATTAATTTTTAATTCACGCTCTTACGCCTTCTTCTATAATTTGCAATTTTAATAATCTGTAATGTTTACCATTATTGCTTTCTTTTCTTTATTTTTGTCTTATCCTGCAGGGTCAGTGGGCATATACTATCTTTATTTATTATCCTTATTTTCTTTTTCAATATCTATTCTTAAATAATTATATTCGCTATAATATTGTTAGCATTTATATATTTATGTATTTGTGGTACATTATATATTCAATATATATGACACAATATACTTGTTTTGCTCTTCTTCCTTTTCAATTTATTTATCATAAAATTTTTGCAATATTTTAAATATATAGCTTTTTGTTTACTTATTTTTATTAAAACCCTTTTTATCACCCTGTTGATCCCCTCCCACATATCTCCTACGTCCCGTTTCCCACAAGGTTCCATCCACTTCTTTGTTATTTTTCCTTGGACTTTTAACTCGAGCTCCCCTTTCTCTTCCAGGTACAGGTCATATGCTGCCCATAGCTCGGAGCACAACGGCATGGTAAGTTTTTCTATTTTGTTTTTATTTGTAGTTATGTTTGTGCAGATTTTTATAGTTGTTTGTGTGATTTTTTCTGTGTTGTTGGTTTTATTTAATTTTTCTTTTATTATTTGTTTTTCAGGCGTGATTTGGGTAAATTTCTCACGAAATTCTTTGAAATCACCCTTATTTGATTTAAATTTTATTGACCCGACTGCAAGAACACTTGCAGTCTGGTCAATGTGTTTTCTTGTAGATTTATTTAATTTAAAGCTGAGTGTTTTGCCGTTGTGGTCCGAGCTAATGAGGCCCTCCACCTCTTTCCTGTCATCTACCTGGTTGGGGATGTCTTCGGAGTATACTGCGACGTCTACGAGGCTACTGCACCTCTTGCCTGCTCGTTTGTTCTCCGGGACGCCTTTAGCAGTACGCTGTTGACGCCCTCGCTATGGCGTCCCATTTTCGACGGATTGGGCAGTCGTGGCTAAACGCATTGTGCGAGCTGTTCTCTGCCTTGGCTCGGCCGCAATTAATACATTTTGGCGTCTCCTGTGCGAGCCTTTCGGGGCAACTTGCGCACAAATGCAGCCCGCCGCAATAGCTGCAGACGTCCTCGGTCTCCTTACAGTACTTACGGCTGTGCCCGTAGCCCAGGCAGCGCGAGCATTGTACTAAAGGTGACTGGTCTTCTACCACAATCTGTTGGAGGTCTATGTGAATTCTTCCCTGATCGGTAGCTCGCTTCCAGATTGTGGGAGACACAGTCAGGACGATGTGAGATGTATGCGGGTTCCTTGTCTTTTTCCTAAATTTAACTTCCACTCTGTCCTCCTCGTTTTCGAGGCCATGAAAGAGGCCCCGGTTCTGGTTCCTAAGAGCTTCCAATACATCAGTATCACTATGTATCGTGAGAACGCTCTTAAGAACCAGAAGCGGGTCCCTGTTTTTCATTTCCTCGACTACGAGGTTGTTCCCTGCTCTTTCTATTCTTTCCTTGATCTTCCTTCTGTCTTCCTTCGTTTCGCATCCCATTATAATCTTCCTGTCTTTAGCCTTTCTAACTTTTTCTATCTTTATCCATCCCTCTTTTGCGTCGACTGCTCTTCTGACCCTTTCCAAGACTTCCTCCCCAGTATCTTGGTCGTTTTCGGAGGTGATGACCACAGAGTGGAGTGCTCTACGCTCCGGCACTTGCCTGGTGTTCGGTTCGGCTGCCGCTACTCTCGCGTAGGTCAATTGTTCAATGTTTTGTGTTTGGCCATCTATCATGTTCTTAATATCCATTAGCTGTTTGGTATTTTCAGCGAGCAGTCGATTATTCTCATCCATCTTGTTGATGAGGAGATCTCTCTCCCTACTTTCCAGTCCTCTAACTTCCTGCTCCTTCATCGTTGGAGTGTCGCCATCATTCTCCCTCTGATCCTCGTCCCTTTTATTTGCTTTCTTTTTTGCAGGTGCGACTCCCGACGCCTCCTTTACAAGTTGGTAGAGATTGTCCACCGCTAGAGTGATCCCGGCCTTAAGGTCGGCTCTCAGATTGCGGGATTCACCTATCTGGGTCTTCGCTTTCACGAGCCAAACCCTGGCCCGGGTCACTCTATCGGAGGACTTCGATTGGTCCGTCGCTGGCCTCGGCGACACCGCAGCAGCGTCTACAGATGCTCTGCGCGTCACTCCCTTCGCTTCAGAGGGGGCCGCTGCCTTCTGTTTCGCCTTCTGCGGTGCCCCCGGGGCCTTCGCCGTTTCCACTTTGGTTGGAGAGTGGGAATGCGTGGTTGACGCACACTGCATTTGGGTCAACCTGGACTCCAGTTCTCCTATGCTTCGTCTAACATTAGTCGGATGCGTCGCGGACTTTATAGGAGAGGGTCCTGCCTTCTCCTTGTTGTTTGGTGGTGGTGAGTTTTCGGGACTCCTGTCAATTCCCTTTTTAGCTGGTGTTCTAAAGCCAAACATGTTAGCTGTTTAAGTTGAACAGCGAGCAAGGAGAACTGAAACCAGTGCGGGAGAAGTCAGAAAAACAAAATTAACTATGTGCACCGAATACGATGCACAAAAATAATAAAATAGGTATCAAAAAACTTTAATTAGTGTCCAAAACGGAGCACCGTCGATTGAGTGTATAGTCTTAAAATATGTATACCGGCCAATAGGCCAGGCTTACAGTTAAAAATTTTTACGTCAACTCTATAATGAGTAAGTCACAATAAATTTGTCACTAATACTGCCTAAGAAGAGAGCTGCCAATGTTTCCCCAAACAAGCCTTTGCGCTACGCCTCAGATCCTTAGGTTCTTATTTTAAGCTAATTAGTTTTCCGTTTTATTTTGCAGAAGCTGCGGAGAGGCGATTAAAGGCGCAAGAAGCGTGACCAGGTAGCGGCCAGACCCGAACGATGTAAATAAACGAAGAAACTCAAAAACTAAAATTCGGTCGGGTCGGCTCGTTCACCTGGCTAAGAGAATAAGGGGGGGTGGGAGGGCAAATTTTTGGGTTTCCCTCTGCCGGAAAGCGGCGGATGGGGTGTCAGATGAAAGGTCTCGGCGCCGTCTACAATTCTGCGTGCAGAGAAGAGGTGGTGCCGGTATAAAATTTTGGTGTTATAGCTGAAAAACTGATTTTTTCTATGAAAATTAATGAAAATATATGAATTTAATGAAAAACTTATTTTCCAGGGTGTCCAGATAGGTGCAGGAGCAGGCGGAGCAGCAAACCAGTCAACCTCGAAGAGGAAGAAGAGTAGGCGTCCGTGTAAAAAGTATGGAAAATGTCGGAAAAACTACTTTTTTAATGAAAATTTAGATGAAGGAAAAGTGAAAAGCCAAAAAGGACTATAGCAAACGATGGCAGCAACAAATTTAAACGTATTCAAAACAAAAAATTTTGAAGATCGGTCAACTAGAAGACCTTTTTTATTGTTTTTGAGTTATTTTCTTATTAATATTATCACCGCTTAGGTAAACTCGGTATGATATCGGTTGTATGAAAAACTACTAAATATGAAAATTTTTGGGTTTCCCTCTGCCGGAAAGCGGCGGATGGGGTGTCAGATGAAAGGTCTCGGCGCCGTCTACAATTCTGCGTGCAGAGAAGAGGTGGTGCCGGTATAAAATTTTGGTGTTATAGCTGAAAAACTGATTTTTTCTATGAAAATTAATGAAAATATATGAATTTAATGAAAAACTTATTTTCCAGGGTGTCCAGATAGGTGCAGGAGCAGGCGGAGCAGCAAACCAGTCAACCTCGAAGAGGAAGAAGAGTAGGCGTCCGTGTAAAAAGTATGGAAAATGTCGGAAAAACTACTTTTTTAATGAAAATTTAGATGAAGTAAAAGTGAAAAGCCAAAAAGGACTATAGCAAACGATGGCAGCAACAAATTTAAACGTATTCAAAACAAAAAATTTTGAAGATCGGTCAACTAGAAGACCTTTTTTATTGTTTTTGAGTTATTTTCTTATTAATATTATCACCGCTTAGGTAAACTCGGTATGATATCGGTTGTATGAAAAACTACTAAATATGAAAATTTTTGGGTTTCCCTCTGCCGGAAAGCGGCGGATGGGGTGTCAGATGAAAGGTCTCGGCGCCGTCTACAATTCTGCGTGCAGAGAAGAGGTGGTGCCGGTATAAAATTTTGGTGTTATAGCTGAAAAACTGATTTTTTCTATGAAAATTAATGAAAATATATGAATTTAATGAAAAACTTATTTTCCAGGGTGTCCAGATAGGTGCAGGAGCAGGCGGAGCAGCAAACCAGTCAACCTCGAAGAGGAAGAAGAGTAGGCGTCCGTGTAAAAAGTATGGAAAATGTCGGAAAAACTACTTTTTTAATGAAAATTTAGATGAAGGAAAAGTGAAAAGCCAAAAAGGACTATAGCAAACGATGGCAGCAACAAATTTAAACGTATTCAAAACAAAAAATTTTGAAGATCGGTCAACTAGAAGACCTTTTTTATTGTTTTTGAGTTATTTTCTTATTAATATTATCACCGCTTAGGTAAACTCGGTATGATATCGGTTGTATGAAAAACTACTAAATATGAAAATTTTTGGGTTTCCCTCTGCCGGAAAGCGGCGGATGGGGTGTCAGATGAAAGGTCTCGGCGCCGTCTACAATTCTGCGTGCAGAGAAGAGGTGGTGCCGGTATAAAATTTTGGTGTTATAGCTGAAAAACTGATTTTTTCTATGAAAATTAATGAAAATATATGAATTTAATGAAAAACTTATTTTCCAGGGTGTCCAGATAGGTGCAGGAGCAGGCGGAGCAGCAAACCAGTCAACCTCGAAGAGGAAGAAGAGTAGGCGTCCGTGTAAAAAGTATGGAAAATGTCGGAAAAACTACTTTTTTAATGAAAATTTAGATGAAGGAAAAGTGAAAAGCCAAAAAGGACTATAGCAAACGATGGCAGCAACAAATTTAAACGTATTCAAAACAAAAAATTTTGAAGATCGGTCAACTAGAAGACCTTTTTTATTGTTTTTGAGTTATTTTCTTATTAATATTATCACCGCTTAGGTAAACTCGGTATGATATCGGTTGTATGAAAAACTACTAAATATGAAAATTTTTGGGTTTCCCTCTGCCGGAAAGCGGCGGATGGGGTGTCAGATGAAAGGTCTCGGCGCCGTCTACAATTCTGCGTGCAGAGAAGAGGTGGTGCCGGTATAAAATTTTGGTGTTATAGCTGAAAAACTGATTTTTTCTATGAAAATTAATGAAAATATATGAATTTAATGAAAAACTTATTTTCCAGGGTGTCCAGATAGGTGCAGGAGCAGGCGGAGCAGCAAACCAGTCAACCTCGAAGAGGAAGAAGAGTAGGCGTCCGTGTAAAAAGTATGGAAAATGTCGGAAAAACTACTTTTTTAATGAAAATTTAGATGAAGGAAAAGTGAAAAGCCAAAAAGGACTATAGCAAACGATGGCAGCAACAAATTTAAACGTATTCAAAACAAAAAATTTTGAAGATCGGTCAACTAGAAGACCTTTTTTATTGTTTTTGAGTTATTTTCTTATTAATATTATCACCGCTTAGGTAAACTCGGTATGATATCGGTTGTATGAAAAACTACTAAATATGAAAATTTTTGGGTTTCCCTCTGCCGGAAAGCGGCGGATGGGGTGTCAGATGAAAGGTCTCGGCGCCGTCTACAATTCTGCGTGCAGAGAAGAGGTGGTGCCGGTATAAAATTTTGGTGTTATAGCTGAAAAACTGATTTTTTCTATGAAAATTAATGAAAATATATGAATTTAATGAAAAACTTATTTTCCAGGGTGTCCAGATAGGTGCAGGAGCAGGCGGAGCAGCAAACCAGTCAACCTCGAAGAGGAAGAAGAGTAGGCGTCCGTGTAAAAAGTATGGAAAATGTCGGAAAAACTACTTTTTTAATGAAAATTTAGATGAAGGAAAAGTGAAAAGCCAAAAAGGACTATAGCAAACGATGGCAGCAACAAATTTAAACGTATTCAAAACAAAAAATTTTGAAGATCGGTCAACTAGAAGACCTTTTTTATTGTTTTTGAGTTATTTTCTTATTAATATTATCACCGCTTAGGTAAACTCGGTATGATATCGGTTGTATGAAAAACTACTAAATATGAAAATTTTTGGGTTTCCCTCTGCCGGAAAGCGGCGGATGGGGTGTCAGATGAAAGGTCTCGGCGCCGTCTACAATTCTGCGTGCAGAGAAGAGGTGGTGCCGGTATAAAATTTTGGTGTTATAGCTGAAAAACTGATTTTTTCTATGAAAATTAATGAAAATATATGAATTTAATGAAAAACTTATTTTCCAGGGTGTCCAGATAGGTGCAGGAGCAGGCGGAGCAGCAAACCAGTCAACCTCGAAGAGGAAGAAGAGTAGGCGTCCGTGTAAAAAGTATGGAAAATGTCGGAAAAACTACTTTTTTAATGAAAATTTAGATGAAGGAAAAGTGAAAAGCCAAAAAGGACTATAGCAAACGATGGCAGCAACAAATTTAAACGTATTCAAAACAAAAAATTTTGAAGATCGGTCAACTAGAAGACCTTTTTTATTGTTTTTGAGTTATTTTCTTATTAATATTATCACCGCTTAGGTAAACTCGGTATGATATCGGTTGTATGAAAAACTACTAAATATGAAAATTTTTGGGTTTCCCTCTGCCGGAAAGCGGCGGATGGGGTGTCAGATGAAAGGTCTCGGCGCCGTCTACAATTCTGCGTGCAGAGAAGAGGTGGTGCCGGTATAAAATTTTGGTGTTATAGCTGAAAAACTGATTTTTTCTATGAAAATTAATGAAAATATATGAATTTAATGAAAAACTTATTTTCCAGGGTGTCCAGATAGGTGCAGGAGCAGGCGGAGCAGCAAACCAGTCAACCTCGAAGAGGAAGAAGAGTAGGCGTCCGTGTAAAAAGTATGGAAAATGTCGGAAAAACTACTTTTTTAATGAAAATTTAGATGAAGTAAAAGTGAAAAGCCAAAAAGGACTATAGCAAACGATGGCAGCAACAAATTTAAACGTATTCAAAACAAAAAATTTTGAAGATCGGTCAACTAGAAGACCTTTTTTATTGTTTTGAGTTATTTTCTTATTAATATTATCACCGCTTAGGTAAACTCGGTATGATATCGGTTGTATGAAAAACTACTAAATATGAAAATTTTTGGGTTTCCCTCTGCCGGAAAGCGGCGGATGGGGTGTCAGATGAAAGGTCTCGGCGCCGTCTACAATTCTGCGTGCAGAGAAGAGGTGGTGCCGGTATAAAATTTTGGTGTTATAGCTGAAAAACTGATTTTTTCTATGAAAATTAATGAAAATATATGAATTTAATGAAAAACTTATTTTCCAGGGTGTCCAGATAGGTGCAGGAGAAGGCGGAGCAGCAAACCAGTCAACCTCGAAGAGGAAGAAGAGTAGGCGTCCGTGTAAAAAGTATGGAAAATGTCGGAAAAACTACTTTTTTAATGAAAATTTAGATGAAGGAAAAGTGAAAAGCCAAAAAGGACTATAGCAAACGATGGCAGCAACAAATTTAAACGTATTCAAAACAAAAAATTTTGAAGATCGGTCAACTAGAAGACCTTTTTTATTGTTTTTGAGTTATTTTCTTATTAATATTATCACCGCTTAGGTAAACTCGGTATGATATCGGTTGTATGAAAAACTACTAAATATGAAAATTTTTGGGTTTCCCTCTGCCGGAAAGCGGCGGATGGGGTGTCAGATGAAAGGTCTCGGCGCCGTCTACAATTCTGCGTGCAGAGAAGAGGTGGTGCCGGTATAAAATTTTGGTGTTATAGCTGAAAAACTGATTTTTTCTATGAAAATTAATGAAAATATATGAATTTAATGAAAAACTTATTTTCCAGGGTGTCCAGATAGGTGCAGGAGCAGGCGGAGCAGCAAACCAGTCAACCTCGAAGAGGAAAGAAGAGTAGGCGTCCGTGTAAAAAGTATGGAAAATGTCGGAAAAACTACTTTTTTAATGAAAATTTAGATGAAGGAAAAGTGAAAAGCCAAAAAGGACTATAGCAAACGATGGCAGCAACAAATTTAAACGTATTCAAAACAAAAAATTTTGAAGATCGGTCAACTAGAAGACCTTTTTTATTGTTTTTGAGTTATTTTCTTATTAATATTATCACCGCTTAGGTAAACTCGGTATGATATCGGTTGTATGAAAAACTACTAAATATGAAAATTTTTGGGTTTCCCTCTGCCGGAAAGCGGCGGATGGGGTGTCAGATGAAAGGTCTCGGCGCCGTCTACAATTCTGCGTGCAGAGAAGAGGTGGTGCCGGTATAAAATTTTGGTGTTATAGCTGAAAAACTGATTTTTTCTATGAAAATTAATGAAAATATATGAATTTAATGAAAAACTTATTTTCCAGGGTGTCCAGATAGGTGCAGGAGCAGGCGGAGCAGCAAACCAGTCAACCTCGAAGAGGAAGAAGAGTAGGCGTCCGTGTAAAAAGTATGGAAAATGTCGGAAAAACTACTTTTTTAATGAAAATTTAGATGAAGGAAAAGTGAAAAGCCAAAAAGGACTATAGCAAACGATGGCAGCAACAAATTTAAACGTATTCAAAACAAAAAATTTTGAAGATCGGTCAACTAGAAGACCTTTTTTATTGTTTTTGAGTTATTTTCTTATTAATATTATCACCGCTTAGGTAAACTCGGTATGATATCGGTTGTATGAAAAACTACTAAATATGAAAATTTTTGGGTTTCCCTCTGCCGGAAAGCGGCGGATGGGGTGTCAGATGAAAGGTCTCGGCGCCGTCTACAATTCTGCGTGCAGAGAAGAGGTGGTGCCGGTATAAAATTTTGGTGTTATAGCTGAAAAACTGATTTTTTCTATGAAAATTAATGAAAATATATGAATTTAATGAAAAACTTATTTTCCAGGGTGTCCAGATAGGTGCAGGAGCAGGCGGAGCAGCAAACCAGTCAACCTCGAAGAGGAAGAAGAGTAGGCGTCCGTGTAAAAAGTATGGAAAATGTCGGAAAAACTACTTTTTTAATGAAAATTTAGATGAAGTAAAAGTGAAAAGCCAAAAAGGACTATAGCAAACGATGGCAGCAACAAATTTAAACGTATTCAAAACAAAAAATTTTGAAGATCGGTCAACTAGAAGACCTTTTTTATTGTTTTTGAGTTATTTTCTTATTAATATTATCACCGCTTAGGTAAACTCGGTATGATATCGGTTGTATGAAAAACTACTAAATATGAAAATTTTTGGGTTTCCCTCTGCCGGAAAGCGGCGGATGGGGTGTCAGATGAAAGGTCTCGGCGCCGTCTACAATTCTGCGTGCAGAGAAGAGGTGGTGCCGGTATAAAATTTTGGTGTTATAGCTGAAAAACTGATTTTTTCTATGAAAATTAATGAAAATATATGAATTTAATGAAAAACTTATTTTCCAGGGTGTCCAGATAGGTGCAGGAGCAGGCGGAGCAGCAAACCAGTCAACCTCGAAGAGGAAGAAGAGTAGGCGTCCGTGTAAAAAGTATGGAAAATGTCGGAAAAACTACTTTTTTAATGAAAATTTAGATGAAGGAAAAGTGAAAAGCCAAAAAGGACTATAGCAAACGATGGCAGCAACAAATTTAAACGTATTCAAAACAAAAAATTTTGAAGATCGGTCAACTAGAAGACCTTTTTTATTGTTTTTGAGTTATTTTCTTATTAATATTATCACCGCTTAGGTAAACTCGGTATGATATCGGTTGTATGAAAAACTACTAAATATGAAAATTTTTGGGTTTCCCTCTGCCGGAAAGCGGCGGATGGGGTGTCAGATGAAAGGTCTCGGCGCCGTCTACAATTCTGCGTGCAGAGAAGAGGTGGTGCCGGTATAAAATTTTGGTGTTATAGCTGAAAAACTGATTTTTTCTATGAAAATTAATGAAAATATATGAATTTAATGAAAAACTTATTTTCCAGGGTGTCCAGATAGGTGCAGGAGCAGGCGGAGCAGCAAACCAGTCAACCTCGAAGAGGAAGAAGAGTAGGCGTCCGTGTAAAAAGTATGGAAAATGTCGGAAAAACTACTTTTTTAATGAAAATTTAGATGAAGGAAAAGTGAAAAGCCAAAAAGGACTATAGCAAACGATGGCAGCAACAAATTTAAACGTATTCAAAACAAAAAATTTTGAAGATCGGTCAACTAGAAGACCTTTTTTATTGTTTTTGAGTTATTTTCTTATTAATATTATCACCGCTTAGGTAAACTCGGTATGATATCGGTTGTATGAAAAACTACTAAATATGAAAATTTTTGGGTTTCCCTCTGCCGGAAAGCGGCGGATGGGGTGTCAGATGAAAGGTCTCGGCGCCGTCTACAATTCTGCGTGCAGAGAAGAGGTGGTGCCGGTATAAAATTTTGGTGTTATAGCTGAAAAACTGATTTTTTCTATGAAAATTAATGAAAATATATGAATTTAATGAAAAACTTATTTTCCAGGGTGTCCAGATAGGTGCAGGAGCAGGCGGAGCAGCAAACCAGTCAACCTCGAAGAGGAAGAAGAGTAGGCGTCCGTGTAAAAAGTATGGAAAATGTCGGAAAAACTACTTTTTTAATGAAAATTTAGATGAAGGAAAAGTGAAAAGCCAAAAAGGACTATAGCAAACGATGGCAGCAACAAATTTAAACGTATTCAAAACAAAAAATTTTGAAGATCGGTCAACTAGAAGACCTTTTTTATTGTTTTTGAGTTATTTTCTTATTAATATTATCACCGCTTAGGTAAACTCGGTATGATATCGGTTGTATGAAAAACTACTAAATATGAAAATTTTTGGGTTTCCCTCTGCCGGAAAGCGGCGGATGGGGTGTCAGATGAAAGGTCTCGGCGCCGTCTACAATTCTGCGTGCAGAGAAGAGGTGGTGCCGGTATAAAATTTTGGTGTTATAGCTGAAAAACTGATTTTTTCTATGAAAATTAATGAAAATATATGAATTTAATGAAAAACTTATTTTCCAGGGTGTCCAGATAGGTGCAGGAGCAGGCGGAGCAGCAAACCAGTCAACCTCGAAGAGGAAGAAGAGTAGGCGTCCGTGTAAAAAGTATGGAAAATGTCGGAAAAACTACTTTTTTAATGAAAATTTAGATGAAGTAAAAGTGAAAAGCCAAAAAGGACTATAGCAAACGATGGCAGCAACAAATTTAAACGTATTCAAAACAAAAAATTTTGAAGATCGGTCAACTAGAAGACCTTTTTTATTGTTTTTGAGTTATTTTCTTATTAATATTATCACCGCTTAGGTAAACTCGGTATGATATCGGTTGTATGAAAAACTACTAAATATGAAAATTTTTGGGTTTCCCTCTGCCGGAAAGCGGCGGATGGGGTGTCAGATGAAAGGTCTCGGCGCCGTCTACAATTCTGCGTGCAGAGAAGAGGTGGTGCCGGTATAAAATTTTGGTGTTATAGCTGAAAAACTGATTTTTTCTATGAAAATTAATGAAAATATATGAATTTAATGAAAAACTTATTTTCCAGGGTGTCCAGATAGGTGCAGGAGCAGGCGGAGCAGCAAACCAGTCAACCTCGAAGAGGAAGAAGAGTAGGCGTCCGTGTAAAAAGTATGGAAAATGTCGGAAAAACTACTTTTTTAATGAAAATTTAGATGAAGGAAAAGTGAAAAGCCAAAAAGGACTATAGCAAACGATGGCAGCAACAAATTTAAACGTATTCAAAACAAAAAATTTTGAAGATCGGTCAACTAGAAGACCTTTTTTATTGTTTTTGAGTTATTTTCTTATTAATATTATCACCGCTTAGGTAAACTCGGTATGATATCGGTTGTATGAAAAACTACTAAATATGAAAATTTTTGGGTTTCCCTCTGCCGGAAAGCGGCGGATGGGGTGTCAGATGAAAGGTCTCGGCGCCGTCTACAATTCTGCGTGCAGAGAAGAGGTGGTGCCGGTATAAAATTTTGGTGTTATAGCTGAAAAACTGATTTTTTCTATGAAAATTAATGAAAATATATGAATTTAATGAAAAACTTATTTTCCAGGGTGTCCAGATAGGTGCAGGAGCAGGCGGAGCAGCAAACCAGTCAACCTCGAAGAGGAAGAAGAGTAGGCGTCCGTGTAAAAAGTATGGAAAATGTCGGAAAAACTACTTTTTTAATGAAAATTTAGATGAAGGAAAAGTGAAAAGCCAAAAAGGACTATAGCAAACGATGGCAGCAACAAATTTAAACGTATTCAAAACAAAAAATTTTGAAGATCGGTCAACTAGAAGACCTTTTTTATTGTTTTTGAGTTATTTTCTTATTAATATTATCACCGCTTAGGTAAACTCGGTATGATATCGGTTGTATGAAAAACTACTAAATATGAAAATTTTTGGGTTTCCCTCTGCCGGAAAGCGGCGGATGGGGTGTCAGATGAAAGGTCTCGGCGCCGTCTACAATTCTGCGTGCAGAGAAGAGGTGGTGCCGGTATAAAATTTTGGTGTTATAGCTGAAAAACTGATTTTTTCTATGAAAATTAATGAAAATATATGAATTTAATGAAAAACTTATTTTCCAGGGTGTCCAGATAGGTGCAGGAGCAGGCGGAGCAGCAAACCAGTCAACCTCGAAGAGGAAGAAGAGTAGGCGTCCGTGTAAAAAGTATGGAAAATGTCGGAAAAACTACTTTTTTAATGAAAATTTAGATGAAGGAAAAGTGAAAAGCCAAAAAGGACTATAGCAAACGATGGCAGCAACAAATTTAAACGTATTCAAAACAAAAAATTTTGAAGATCGGTCAACTAGAAGACCTTTTTTATTGTTTTTGAGTTATTTTCTTATTAATATTATCACCGCTTAGGTAAACTCGGTATGATATCGGTTGTATGAAAAACTACTAAATATGAAAATTTTTGGGTTTCCCTCTGCCGGAAAGCGGCGGATGGGGTGTCAGATGAAAGGTCTCGGCGCCGTCTACAATTCTGCGTGCAGAGAAGAGGTGGTGCCGGTATAAAATTTTGGTGTTATAGCTGAAAAACTGATTTTTTCTATGAAAATTAATGAAAATATATGAATTTAATGAAAAACTTATTTTCCAGGGTGTCCAGATAGGTGCAGGAGCAGGCGGAGCAGCAAACCAGTCAACCTCGAAGAGGAAGAAGAGTAGGCGTCCGTGTAAAAAGTATGGAAAATGTCGGAAAAACTACTTTTTTAATGAAAATTTAGATGAAGTAAAAGTGAAAAGCCAAAAAGGACTATAGCAAACGATGGCAGCAACAAATTTAAACGTATTCAAAACAAAAAATTTTGAAGATCGGTCAACTAGAAGACCTTTTTTATTGTTTTTGAGTTATTTTCTTATTAATATTATCACCGCTTAGGTAAACTCGGTATGATATCGGTTGTATGAAAAACTACTAAATATGAAAATTTTTGGGTTTCCCTCTGCCGGAAAGCGGCGGATGGGGTGTCAGATGAAAGGTCTCGGCGCCGTCTACAATTCTGCGTGCAGAGAAGAGGTGGTGCCGGTATAAAATTTTGGTGTTATAGCTGAAAAACTGATTTTTTCTATGAAAATTAATGAAAATATATGAATTTAATGAAAAACTTATTTTCCAGGGTGTCCAGATAGGTGCAGGAGCAGGCGGAGCAGCAAACCAGTCAACCTCGAAGAGGAAGAAGAGTAGGCGTCCGTGTAAAAAGTATGGAAAATGTCGGAAAAACTACTTTTTTAATGAAAATTTAGATGAAGGAAAAGTGAAAAGCCAAAAAGGACTATAGCAAACGATGGCAGCAACAAATTTAAACGTATTCAAAACAAAAAATTTTGAAGATCGGTCAACTAGAAGACCTTTTTTATTGTTTTTGAGTTATTTTCTTATTAATATTATCACCGCTTAGGTAAACTCGGTATGATATCGGTTGTATGAAAAACTACTAAATATGAAAATTTTTGGGTTTCCCTCTGCCGGAAAGCGGCGGATGGGGTGTCAGATGAAAGGTCTCGGCGCCGTCTACAATTCTGCGTGCAGAGAAGAGGTGGTGCCGGTATAAAATTTTGGTGTTATAGCTGAAAAACTGATTTTTTCTATGAAAATTAATGAAAATATATGAATTTAATGAAAAACTTATTTTCCAGGGTGTCCAGATAGGTGCAGGAGCAGGCGGAGCAGCAAACCAGTCAACCTCGAAGAGGAAGAAGAGTAGGCGTCCGTGTAAAAAGTATGGAAAATGTCGGAAAAACTACTTTTTTAATGAAAATTTAGATGAAGGAAAAGTGAAAAGCCAAAAAGGACTATAGCAAACGATGGCAGCAACAAATTTAAACGTATTCAAAACAAAAAATTTTGAAGATCGGTCAACTAGAAGACCTTTTTTATTGTTTTTGAGTTATTTTCTTATTAATATTATCACCGCTTAGGTAAACTCGGTATGATATCGGTTGTATGAAAAACTACTAAATATGAAAATTTTTGGGTTTCCCTCTGCCGGAAAGCGGCGGATGGGGTGTCAGATGAAAGGTCTCGGCGCCGTCTACAATTCTGCGTGCAGAGAAGAGGTGGTGCCGGTATAAAATTTTGGTGTTATAGCTGAAAAACTGATTTTTTCTATGAAAATTAATGAAAATATATGAATTTAATGAAAAACTTATTTTCCAGGGTGTCCAGATAGGTGCAGGAGCAGGCGGAGCAGCAAACCAGTCAACCTCGAAGAGGAAGAAGAGTAGGCGTCCGTGTAAAAAGTATGGAAAATGTCGGAAAAACTACTTTTTTAATGAAAATTTAGATGAAGGAAAAGTGAAAAGCCAAAAAGGACTATAGCAAACGATGGCAGCAACAAATTTAAACGTATTCAAAACAAAAAATTTTGAAGATCGGTCAACTAGAAGACCTTTTTTATTGTTTTTGAGTTATTTTCTTATTAATATTATCACCGCTTAGGTAAACTCGGTATGATATCGGTTGTATGAAAAACTACTAAATATGAAAATTTTTGGGTTTCCCTCTGCCGGAAAGCGGCGGATGGGGTGTCAGATGAAAGGTCTCGGCGCCGTCTACAATTCTGCGTGCAGAGAAGAGGTGGTGCCGGTATAAAATTTTGGTGTTATAGCTGAAAAACTGATTTTTTCTATGAAAATTAATGAAAATATATGAATTTAATGAAAAACTTATTTTCCAGGGTGTCCAGATAGGTGCAGGAGCAGGCGGAGCAGCAAACCAGTCAACCTCGAAGAGGAAGAAGAGTAGGCGTCCGTGTAAAAAGTATGGAAAATGTCGGAAAAACTACTTTTTTAATGAAAATTTAGATGAAGTAAAAGTGAAAAGCCAAAAAGGACTATAGCAAACGATGGCAGCAACAAATTTAAACGTATTCAAAACAAAAAATTTTGAAGATCGGTCAACTAGAAGACCTTTTTTATTGTTTTTGAGTTATTTTCTTATTAATATTATCACCGCTTAGGTAAACTCGGTATGATATCGGTTGTATGAAAAACTACTAAATATGAAAATTTTTGGGTTTCCCTCTGCCGGAAAGCGGCGGATGGGGTGTCAGATGAAAGGTCTCGGCGCCGTCTACAATTCTGCGTGCAGAGAAGAGGTGGTGCCGGTATAAAATTTTGGTGTTATAGCTGAAAAACTGATTTTTTCTATGAAAATTAATGAAAATATATGAATTTAATGAAAAACTTATTTTCCAGGGTGTCCAGATAGGTGCAGGAGCAGGCGGAGCAGCAAACCAGTCAACCTCGAAGAGGAAGAAGAGTAGGCGTCCGTGTAAAAAGTATGGAAAATGTCGGAAAAACTACTTTTTTAATGAAAATTTAGATGAAGGAAAAGTGAAAAGCCAAAAAGGACTATAGCAAACGATGGCAGCAACAAATTTAAACGTATTCAAAACAAAAAATTTTGAAGATCGGTCAACTAGAAGACCTTTTTTATTGTTTTTGAGTTATTTTCTTATTAATATTATCACCGCTTAGGTAAACTCGGTATGATATCGGTTGTATGAAAAACTACTAAATATGAAAATTTTTGGGTTTCCCTCTGCCGGAAAGCGGCGGATGGGGTGTCAGATGAAAGGTCTCGGCGCCGTCTACAATTCTGCGTGCAGAGAAGAGGTGGTGCCGGTATAAAATTTTGGTGTTATAGCTGAAAAACTGATTTTTTCTATGAAAATTAATGAAAATATATGAATTTAATGAAAAACTTATTTTCCAGGGTGTCCAGATAGGTGCAGGAGCAGGCGGAGCAGCAAACCAGTCAACCTCGAAGAGGAAGAAGAGTAGGCGTCCGTGTAAAAAGTATGGAAAATGTCGGAAAAACTACTTTTTTAATGAAAATTTAGATGAAGGAAAAGTGAAAAGCCAAAAAGGACTATAGCAAACGATGGCAGCAACAAATTTAAACGTATTCAAAACAAAAAATTTTGAAGATCGGTCAACTAGAAGACCTTTTTTATTGTTTTTGAGTTATTTTCTTATTAATATTATCACCGCTTAGGTAAACTCGGTATGATATCGGTTGTATGAAAAACTACTAAATATGAAAATTTTTGGGTTTCCCTCTGCCGGAAAGCGGCGGATGGGGTGTCAGATGAAAGGTCTCGGCGCCGTCTACAATTCTGCGTGCAGAGAAGAGGTGGTGCCGGTATAAAATTTTGGTGTTATAGCTGAAAAACTGATTTTTTCTATGAAAATTAATGAAAATATATGAATTTAATGAAAAACTTATTTTCCAGGGTGTCCAGATAGGTGCAGGAGCAGGCGGAGCAGCAAACCAGTCAACCTCGAAGAGGAAGAAGAGTAGGCGTCCGTGTAAAAAGTATGGAAAATGTCGGAAAAACTACTTTTTTAATGAAAATTTAGATGAAGGAAAAGTGAAAAGCCAAAAAGGACTATAGCAAACGATGGCAGCAACAAATTTAAACGTATTCAAAACAAAAAATTTTGAAGATCGGTCAACTAGAAGACCTTTTTTATTGTTTTTGAGTTATTTTCTTATTAATATTATCACCGCTTAGGTAAACTCGGTATGATATCGGTTGTATGAAAAACTACTAAATATGAAAATTTTTGGGTTTCCCTCTGCCGGAAAGCGGCGGATGGGGTGTCAGATGAAAGGTCTCGGCGCCGTCTACAATTCTGCGTGCAGAGAAGAGGTGGTGCCGGTATAAAATTTTGGTGTTATAGCTGAAAAACTGATTTTTTCTATGAAAATTAATGAAAATATATGAATTTAATGAAAAACTTATTTTCCAGGGTGTCCAGATAGGTGCAGGAGCAGGCGGAGCAGCAAACCAGTCAACCTCGAAGAGGAAGAAGAGTAGGCGTCCGTGTAAAAAGTATGGAAAATGTCGGAAAAACTACTTTTTTAATGAAAATTTAGATGAAGTAAAAGTGAAAAGCCAAAAAGGACTATAGCAAACGATGGCAGCAACAAATTTAAACGTATTCAAAACAAAAAATTTTGAAGATCGGTCAACTAGAAGACCTTTTTTATTGTTTTTGAGTTATTTTCTTATTAATATTATCACCGCTTAGGTAAACTCGGTATGATATCGGTTGTATGAAAAACTACTAAATATGAAAATTTTTGGGTTTCCCTCTGCCGGAAAGCGGCGGATGGGGTGTCAGATGAAAGGTCTCGGCGCCGTCTACAATTCTGCGTGCAGAGAAGAGGTGGTGCCGGTATAAAATTTTGGTGTTATAGCTGAAAAACTGATTTTTTCTATGAAAATTAATGAAAATATATGAATTTAATGAAAAACTTATTTTCCAGGGTGTCCAGATAGGTGCAGGAGCAGGCGGAGCAGCAAACCAGTCAACCTCGAAGAGGAAGAAGAGTAGGCGTCCGTGTAAAAAGTATGGAAAATGTCGGAAAAACTACTTTTTTAATGAAAATTTAGATGAAGGAAAAGTGAAAAGCCAAAAAGGACTATAGCAAACGATGGCAGCAACAAATTTAAACGTATTCAAAACAAAAAATTTTGAAGATCGGTCAACTAGAAGACCTTTTTTATTGTTTTTGAGTTATTTTCTTATTAATATTATCACCGCTTAGGTAAACTCGGTATGATATCGGTTGTATGAAAAACTACTAAATATGAAAATTTTTGGGTTTCCCTCTGCCGGAAAGCGGCGGATGGGGTGTCAGATGAAAGGTCTCGGCGCCGTCTACAATTCTGCGTGCAGAGAAGAGGTGGTGCCGGTATAAAATTTTGGTGTTATAGCTGAAAAACTGATTTTTTCTATGAAAATTAATGAAAATATATGAATTTAATGAAAAACTTATTTTCCAGGGTGTCCAGATAGGTGCAGGAGCAGGCGGAGCAGCAAACCAGTCAACCTCGAAGAGGAAGAAGAGTAGGCGTCCGTGTAAAAAGTATGGAAAATGTCGGAAAAACTACTTTTTTAATGAAAATTTAGATGAAGGAAAAGTGAAAAGCCAAAAAGGACTATAGCAAACGATGGCAGCAACAAATTTAAACGTATTCAAAACAAAAAATTTTGAAGATCGGTCAACTAGAAGACCTTTTTTATTGTTTTTGAGTTATTTTCTTATTAATATTATCACCGCTTAGGTAAACTCGGTATGATATCGGTTGTATGAAAAACTACTAAATATGAAAATTTTTGGGTTTCCCTCTGCCGGAAAGCGGCGGATGGGGTGTCAGATGAAAGGTCTCGGCGCCGTCTACAATTCTGCGTGCAGAGAAGAGGTGGTGCCGGTATAAAATTTTGGTGTTATAGCTGAAAAACTGATTTTTTCTATGAAAATTAATGAAAATATATGAATTTAATGAAAAACTTATTTTCCAGGGTGTCCAGATAGGTGCAGGAGCAGGCGGAGCAGCAAACCAGTCAACCTCGAAGAGGAAGAAGAGTAGGCGTCCGTGTAAAAAGTATGGAAAATGTCGGAAAAACTACTTTTTTAATGAAAATTTAGATGAAGGAAAAGTGAAAAGCCAAAAAGGACTATAGCAAACGATGGCAGCAACAAATTTAAACGTATTCAAAACAAAAAATTTTGAAGATCGGTCAACTAGAAGACCTTTTTTATTGTTTTTGAGTTATTTTCTTATTAATATTATCACCGCTTAGGTAAACTCGGTATGATATCGGTTGTATGAAAAACTACTAAATATGAAAATTTTTGGGTTTCCCTCTGCCGGAAAGCGGCGGATGGGGTGTCAGATGAAAGGTCTCGGCGCCGTCTACAATTCTGCGTGCAGAGAAGAGGTGGTGCCGGTATAAAATTTTGGTGTTATAGCTGAAAAACTGATTTTTTCTATGAAAATTAATGAAAATATATGAATTTAATGAAAAACTTATTTTCCAGGGTGTCCAGATAGGTGCAGGAGCAGGCGGAGCAGCAAACCAGTCAACCTCGAAGAGGAAGAAGAGTAGGCGTCCGTGTAAAAAGTATGGAAAATGTCGGAAAAACTACTTTTTTAATGAAAATTTAGATGAAGGAAAAGTGAAAAGCCAAAAAGGACTATAGCAAACGATGGCAGCAACAAATTTAAACGTATTCAAAACAAAAAATTTTGAAGATCGGTCAACTAGAAGACCTTTTTTATTGTTTTTGAGTTATTTTCTTATTAATATTATCACCGCTTAGGTAAACTCGGTATGATATCGGTTGTATGAAAAACTACTAAATATGAAAATTTTTGGGTTTCCCTCTGCCGGAAAGCGGCGGATGGGGTGTCAGATGAAAGGTCTCGGCGCCGTCTACAATTCTGCGTGCAGAGAAGAGGTGGTGCCGGTATAAAATTTTGGTGTTATAGCTGAAAAACTGATTTTTTCTATGAAAATTAATGAAAATATATGAATTTAATGAAAAACTTATTTTCCAGGGTGTCCAGATAGGTGCAGGAGCAGGCGGAGCAGCAAACCAGTCAACCTCGAAGAGGAAGAAGAGTAGGCGTCCGTGTAAAAAGTATGGAAAATGTCGGAAAAACTACTTTTTTAATGAAAATTTAGATGAAGGAAAAGTGAAAAGCCAAAAAGGACTATAGCAAACGATGGCAGCAACAAATTTAAACGTATTCAAAACAAAAAATTTTGAAGATCGGTCAACTAGAAGACCTTTTTTATTGTTTTTGAGTTCTGTTAGGTTAGGTTAGGTTAGGTTAGGTTAGGTTAGGTTAGGTTAGGTTAGGTTAGGTTAGGTTAGGTTAGGTTAGGTTAGGTTAGGTTAGGTTAGGTTAGGTGATTGTGTGGCTGCGTACAACTGCTGCCTCTGTGCGGCAGCTGGTCGCCCGGCAGACCATCGCCTGGGCACGAAGCAGTGTCCGCGACCGAAGCTTACCAGAGATAAGCCCCCGATTGCCCGCAGAACGCGTTCGCGTTGAGGAGTACGGGGGCCTGCCAGGGAGAGCTGACGTAAGTTGGTGGCCGGACGCAGAGTCCAAACCTCCCTGGCTCTTGGTTTCCAGGAGCCGAGTGAGTGGCCTTTTTACGGCTGGCGTCGCTGGATAACGACGTAGGTGGCAACCCAGGAGGTTTTCTGCTTTTTGCAGTTCCTCCTTAAAAAAAAAAAAAATGACGGACAAGGAGCGTTTCCTTCATGAGATTGAACTCGCGGAAGAGGAACTGGCCAGGAACACTGACTCCTACACGAGCAGCGACCTGGAGTGCCTGTCGTCTCGAGCATCCAGAGATCACTCTGTCGACTCTGTTTTGATGCCTCCTCCGAGACGCCCATCGCGCACACCATCACCGCTGCGGAGAGTCAAGGAGGCCTGCCTTAACACTCCGGACCCCTCGGAAACCGCCCCAGATCTAGCCGGCGACATTTATTTTAAAATAAAGGGCGCCTGCGACTGGATCAGGGAGCTGACCAGGAGTTCGAAGAATCTCAAGGGTACATTTCAGCGCGACTTCCATAAAGCTGCGTCTGAAATCGAAGAGTACGCCTATGAGCTGAAAACCCGCTCAGTCTCCTCCGAGAACCACTCGATGGAGATCCAACTCGCCGATCTGAGGGATCAACTCACGGGCACCCGAGTTCAAGAAGAGAGTCTTCGCAAAGACGTCGCCAACTTACGTGTGCAAAACCGAGAACTTGCGGAGGAGGTAGAAGTTCTAAGGGCCGAATTAAAAGCCGTCCGAGCCAGTGGAAGCTCCCGTGCTCCGCCTCGGACTTTACCTGCAGAAACCATTCGCCCCCGGGAGGACAGTGGAGCTGAGGAATTTACTCGCTCCATCCTCCTCCAGGTCGGTGAAATGATTCGTGACAGCTTTAGAGCATATGAGCGCGGGCGCGACCTTCTCGTTAGTGATGGGCGCCCCACTTCGGATAGAGTTTCAGTGCCTGAACCGGCGAGTCAGGCCCCAACTCCAGCGCCTCAACCTAAGAACAAGGGCAAGGGCAAAGGCAAAACCACTCAACGAGCGGTGATGCCTGCGCCTGATGCCCTCGACATGGACATAGACGTCGTGCCCTTGCGAGGCGCACGGACGCAATCTGCTGCGTCAACAAGCGCAGGGCCGAGACCCAGAAGAGACAGAAGGAAAGGAAAGGACAGGGTCCCCTCAAAAGGTCCCATCCCATCTCCAGCTCCTTCAACCACACGAGCGGCTACCTCGACTCCCCTGTGGACTGAGGTAGTCAAAAAGAAGAAAAAGAAGAAGAAGACAGCTAAAGTTCAGGTCCCACAGACCCCAAACCAGGCCGCTACCTCTTCAAAACCAACCCAGAAGGCGAAAACGGCTGCCCCGTCCAACAGCCAGAAGTCGCCTAACCTTGGAAACCCTTCCAAACTCAGGCCTCCGCGGACAGCCGCAATAGTGCTTGAGCTGCGGCAGGAAGGGACCGCGATGGGGCTGACACACAGCCAAGTTATTAAGGAGGCACGCAGTAAAATAGACCTGAGCGTAATCGGTCTCACCGGTAGGCTTGGCTATAAACAGTCAACTACTACCGGGAACCGGATTTTAGAGATAAGAGCCTTAGCAGGGGAGAGTCTGGACGAAGCGAACGAGAAGGCAGATATTTTAGCCATCAAGCTCGCAGAACTCTTCCCGCCGAATGCACTCTTCATAACCCGGCCCGTCAAGTCGACCGACATCCGGCTGACGGGTCTGGACGAGTCAACGTCCCCCGAAGACGTCACTGATGCAGTGGCCAAAGCTGGGGGCTGCAAACCGGCGAACATCAGAGTGGGTCGCATTAATCATGGCGGTATGGGTGGCAGCGTAGTCGTCCGTTGCCCCGTGATGGCGGCAAAGAAGATCGCGAATACCAAACTTGTTGTGGGTTGGGTCACTGCCAAAGCTGTTCTGCTGAAGCCGAGGCCCCAACGTTGCTCGCGCTGCTTTGGTGTCGGACATGGCCGAGCCAAATGCAACGCGATCGCTGACCGCAGCAATATTTGTATGAGGTGCGCCGAAACCGGACACAGAACTTCCGGCTGCGTAAAGAAGATTTGCTGCATCTTCTGCGTGGAGGCCGGAATTCCAGCAAACCACCGTGTGGGGTCGACGCCAAACTGTCCCCCACCGAAAGAACCAGATAAACGACCCCCGGTCGAGGACCCAGGATCGCTTCCGAGCGCGGGCTCCCGGGCGGTGTAAGTTTTTGGATTGGAGAGCAGATGCGGGGGCGCCTGTCTTCTCATTAGACATCCGAGTGTGCGCGCGCGGTGTACCCGTGCGCTGCTCTGAGCGATTTGGGTTCTAAAACCCACGAGAGAGCCATGATGGCAGCGTCGGTGGTCGTGCGTGATTCAATCCAAACGGGTGACTGCACGATTGCCCCAAACGCGAGTGGTACACGGAGGTAGGTTTAGTGGGTATGGTCCGCTAAATAGGACGAGTCCCACACAGTCCTGCGACGGCCCCCTGTCGCAGGCAGTGCATAACAGCATTCCCCCTCCTAAAAAAAAAAAAAAAAACCCGTCCGGGTACCGGCCCATAGTGTTGCTTGACGAGGCGGGTAAACTGCTGGAGAGAGTAGTGGTGAACCGTCTCGTCGAGCACCTGGAGGAGGTCGGGCCGAACCTGGACGATGCCCAGTATGGGTTCCGCAGAGGTCGATCGACCATTGATGCGATCGGCCGTCTGCGGGACACAGCGGAGGAGGTGGTCTCCGGGGGTGGGGTGTTGATCGCGGTGTCGTTGGACATCGCGAACGCATTCAACACCCTACCCTGGCAGGTAGTCTTGGAGGCACTCCACTATCATGGAGTGCCACCCTACCTGAGGAGGCTGGTGGGGGACTACCTCTCTGAGCGAGCGGTAGTCTTCCCCACCATGGAGGGTAGTGGTCGTCGGCAGATGTCGTGCGGTGTCCCACAGGGGTCAGTTTTAGGACCCCTGCTCTGGGACATCGGGTACGACTACGTCCTACGCTGCGCAAATCTGCGCGGCGTGGACGTGTCGTGCTATGCCGACGACACCCTCGTCACGGCCCGGGGTTCTGACCTCCGGGCCGCGACGGTGCTGGCCACCGCCGGAGTTGCGGCGGTGGTGGCCAGAATCCGGCGGTTGGGGCTGGAGGTGGCTCTCCACAAGTCCGAGGCCATCTGTTTCCACGGGCCTCGGCGTGGACCACCTGCCGGCGCCAACATCGTGGTGGGCGGCACTCCCATCCCTGTCAAGAGGACGCTGAAATACCTCGGCGTCATTCTTGACAGCAGATGGGACTTTGGGGACCACTTCGCAGCGTTGGTCCCCAAATTGGTGCGGACAGCGGGCGCACTGAGCCGCCTGCTGCCCAACCTAGAGGGTGCTGGGGACTCTTGCCGCCGTCTTTACATGATGGTGGTGAGGTCCATGGCCCTCTATGGGGCGCCGATATGGGCGGCGTCCCTTAAGAACCGCCATAGGGCCCTCCTGCACAGTGCACAGAGGGTCATGGCGGTTCGAGTGGTGAGGGGCTACCGCACCATCTCGCACGAGGTGGCGTGCGCACTCGCCGGGTCCCTTCCATGGGACCTGGAGGCGGAGGTACAGGGGTCGGTGTACTGGCGGGCAGCGGATGCCCGAAGCCAGGGAAACCGGCCCCTGCACGACACGGTGGTGCGGTGGCGGAGGGAGGCCCACGCGGTCGCCCTGGACCGGTGGACGCGGTCCATCGAGGAGCGGCTGGGCACTTCACTAGCTGGCTCCCGACGCCGCATCCTCGAGGCGATCCACCCCATCCTCAGCGGGTGGATCGAGAGGCGGCATGGGTCGCTCTCCTTCCGGATGACGCAGATTCTCTCGGGGCATGGATGCTTCGGGAGATATCTGTGTCTGGTCGCCGCGAAGGAGCCGACCCAGGGATGCCACCACTGTGGTTGCGCGGAAGACACCGCGCACCACACGCGGGTGGAGTGCCCCGCGTGGAGTGGGCCGCGGTCAGTGCTAACCGCGGCCCTGGGAGGAGGAGTCCTCTCGCTGCCGGCCATCATGTCGGAGATGGTCCGCAGCGAGCAGGCTTGGGAGGCGGTGGCCGCCTTCTGCGACGACGTCATGTCGCAGAAGGAGGTCGCCGAGAGGGAGAGAGAGCGGGATCCGCACTCTCTCCGCCTCCGTCGGCGTAGGCGGGGCGGTAGGCCCCGCCAGGGTCCCGGGCGGCAGGTGCGGGGGCACCAGCTGCCTAGCACATGGGACCAGGACGACGCGCTGTTCGCCCAGCGCGTCGTCCAGAGGTAGGAGTGGGGTGCCGTCTCAGCACCCCCTCTGAGGAGGTCTGCCCTTTTCAGGGCGGAGGTGGCCGCTGGCGGGGTCCGTGGACTGTCGAGTAACCACAGACCCTGCCGTCAGTCAACGCGGCGGGCGACGCGAGGTTTTTAGTGGGTATACCCCTGGGTCCCATTCCCAGGAGCAGCGCCCTTTTCAGGGCGCCGGGAGTCCCACATACCGCCCTGCCCTCCCCCAGGGTAGTGGTGATGATGCGCAACGCATTTTCCTCGCGTAAAAAAAAAAAAAAAAAAAAAGGTTAGGTTAGGTTAGGTTAGGTTTTTTTTTTTTTTTTATTTTTTCTGCTATCTGTCCCCTGATATTATTGTTCAGGGATTTTCTCAAGGGGTACTTTTTATTTTATTTTTTTTTTTTTTTTTTTTTATTCTTTATTTCCTACGTATTTATAAAAATAAAACAACTCTTATATTTTTAAACTACTAGGTTGGGTTTGTTCCATTGCAAATGGAGTATCTCTAATTTACATATCTTATATTATATCTTAGCTTCTAATCATTATTACAGTGTGAGTTTTAACAATGTATCTCGCTTTATCATATTTATTGTTATATAGTTACACAACGCAAACATCGAACGGTGTAGTGACATTTTGTGTCCTATCTATCTTCTTACATTCTATTTTCCAACAAAGACAAGGTTTTTACATATTTTCTTATGGCTAATTTTATTATCTATGCTTATATATCTAGTTCATTCTTAATTCTATTTATTATAACTAACATTTTTCATTACTTTTAGCATAATATGAACACATATTCCTAAAGTAATGTTTAGACATCCTTATTTCTATTATTTTCGGCTATACAGATTTTTAAACAAAATTTTATGAACTTATCATTTATATCCTTATTTGCTATCAATTGGCTAAGACTACCATTATCTATTTTACATCCTGTTTCTTGTTCAAAACTATATCTTAAATGGTCGTAGATTGGACATTCGATTAGTAGATGGGGGACCGTTTGCTGTACGTCGGAATCACAAGCACACGCCGGACTCTCCCGGCACTTGAATCGATTCAAGTACTGGGAGAACCCACCGTGCCCCGTGAGAATCTGGGTCAACTTTCCGGTCGGCCGGATATTTTTAATAACTCTATAAGCTTCTGTCGCGCTCGGGAAGAACAACTTAGTGACTGCAGCTGTATCGCCGTTAGAATACCTCTCATTCCATACCGATATGGATTGTTCGCGGAGAAGGCGTTTCGCGTAGGAAATTGGGCATCTATCATAGTCGGCTCTCCTCTTCGATGCTAACGCGGCTTCCTTCGCCAGCTCATCAGCTCGCTCGTTGCCAGGGAGTCCTGCATGCGCTTTGATCCAGAACAAAGAGACATCTTTGCTCTGTTTCGAGGCGCGCTGCAGATTATCCCTGGCTCTACATGCAAGAGGATGGAGAGAGTCATGGTTAGCAAGTGTCTCGAGCGCTGCTCTAGAGTCACTATACACACCATAACTCTTTTCCACCCTCTTGAGGATTACACCCGTAGCCTCACATATGGCCAAAAGTTCCGCCTGGTAGACAGTGCAGTACGCGGACAGACAAAGCTTCCGGTTCTGGATCTCGGCATCACCTTTCCATATGGAAAGTGATGCTCCGACCTTCCCCTCGAGCTTGCTGCCGTCGGTGAAAATTCGCACCTGCTGCACGTTGTGCCTGTCCACAAGGTTTTGATCTACCAAACTCATGAAATCCAAGCGCATATGTGATGCCGGATGCGGCGTTTCTGCATATCCTACCACACGCTCTATATCCCTATCGCCCAGTAGCGCCGGAGATGACCCTCTCTTAGCCTCGTACAGGGCTGCTACCTCCTGAACTCTGAGGTCGAGAGGCAGTATCCCCGACAGCAGCTGGGCGGCATGGAGAGAGACCGTGCGATACGATCTGCAGAGCTTTTGGGCGAATCCCCTCTGTACTGTATTAAGCTGCTTCTGGATTCCTAACTTTCTAACGGCTGGGGCCCATGCTGGTGCAGCGTACAAAATAATGGGTTCTACTGCGGCGTTATAAATAGAACGTACAATTTCAGGATCGAGACCCCACGTCACCTTGGCAGCTCTCGAGACCTGTTTGTATATCGCAAGGGCTTTCCGACATTGGGAAGTGATGTGGCTATTGAAAGTCAATTTGTCGTCGATGGTTAGCCCCAAGACCTTTAACTCCTTAGACATGCATATGCTGGTCCCTCCCATGGCCAGCCGCGGGGTGTCGTACTTGAGTCTTCTAGTCAGCAACATCGCACAGGTCTTGTGCGGAGCGAAGCGCAGTTTGTTCCGAACACCCCACTGCTGTACATAGTCGAGAGCAGCATTTGCCTGTCTGTTAATCTCGCCTGCAGTATCCCCGTCGAAGACGAGCACGACGTCGTCGGCGAAGGCCTGGCAATAGTCCCCCCTATTTTCGAGTCCGGTCAGTAGTGGGTTGAGAAGCAAGTTCCAAAGAAGGGGACCGCCGATCGACCCCTGCACGCAACCTTTCGTGGTTTCTCGCGTGCTTTCTTCCCCAGCAAACCTTACGGTAACTCTTCTGCAGCTCAGGTAGCTATCGAGTAGCCTCCTAAGATTGACCGGACACTTTTCCTCAGCCAGCCGGACTCTAATGGCTGGCCACCATGCGCTGTCGAAGGCCCCCTCTATATCCAATGAGACTAAGCAGACTAGCTTCTTCAGCTCCAACTTGCTTCTAATACGGTTCATTAGACAATAGAGGGCGTCCTCAGTGCTTCTCTGGGGCATGAATCCGAACTGGCGAGTACTAATCCTCGGTACAAGATGCCATTTAATCCGTGCTACTGCCATCTTCTCCAGGATCTTCCCCAGGACCGGCAAGAGACCTATCGGTCTGTAAGCCTTGGGGTTCGTGTAGTCATCCTTGCCCGGTTTTCTAAGTACCACCACTGTGGCTTCCTTCCAGATGTCCGGGAAGTGTGCTATCTCTAGACACTTGTTGTAAAGGGCAAGGAGAGCGTCCGGATCCTGGAGTATAGCTCGGCTGCAGATATCTGCTGTGAAGCCATCCACTCCCGGGGCCTTCTTTGGATTAAAACTCCCCGCCGCGGTCTTTAGCTCCAGCAATGTAAACGGTGGGTCATGTGGATCACCACATTCCACTACGTTTACTCGCTCTGCCGCTTGTCTGACCCGGCTATGGTCTGAGTTATCCGTTTCTACGAGGTCTTCTGGGTAGAATGTAGTTGCAAGTAGGTTTGCTGATTCCTTGGGGTTGAGGTGTTTTCCATCATTGGTTTTCAGGGTCGTGTCTTCTTCTCTCCTGGCGGTCCTATTTATTATTCGGTATATACCTTCCCATACTCCTTCTCTGGTTTGCTTCTCGCAGAACTCCTTCCAACTCTCGGTTCGGGCTTTCTTGGCGTGGCATTCATAGTCATTTTTCTTCTCCAGGTATTCTTCGACGACCTTATCTTTTCTGTGTGGCGCAGCATAATGGATCCTTCTTCTGAAGGTAACCATGATCTTCTTCTTACGGGCGAGTTCTTCGCTCCACCATGGGACTGTGATTCGCTCAGATTGTTTCTTGGTGGGCATACTGCCCTTGCATGCCTCGGTTACTGCGTCATTGAACTTAAGAACCATACCTTCCAACTGTTCCCTACAGCTTATGGCTTTGATTGCCTCCTCACTGATGTTGTGTTCAGTTTTATACGCTGCCAGGGTTTCCAAGAACAAAGTCCAGTTGGCTTTCTTTGTATTGTAGAGACGGGTGGTGCGACTTACTGTGAAGCCTTTACTACGCGCTAGATTAAGTTGGAAGAGTATGGTGTTGTGATCTGAGCACGTTATTGACCGGTCTACCCTCCAGTCTTGCACGAGTCCCATGAGGTCGTCGGTACATGCCGTAATGTCTACTCGGCTGGAGATCGTCCTATTACCTCTCGTGGTTTCAAAAGTGGGCGTATCTCCGATGTTCAATACCTGTAATCCAGACTCTTCCAGGGTCCCGGACATTTCAACGCCCCTGTGGTCTTCTATGATGCTGCCCCACCAGGTGCTCTTGGCGTTGCAGTCTCCGCCAATCAGTATTCTGGTCGACCCAAGTTCTTCGCAAATGATAGTTAGCCGGTCCAGGTATGGCCCCAATGGTTGGTCTGGTTCAAAGTAGAAAGACACCGCCGCGATTTCCCAGGCGCTGGTTCGGATCCTCACAACAACAATATTGTTGCATGTGAGTTTCGGGCAAGGTATGACGTCGATATCCTTGTCGTAAACGACAATCGCCGCCTTTACAATCCCATCTCCTATTGCAGCGTTCTGGAAGACTCTCGCCCCACGGTAATCTTTCATCCTTCTCACTCCTCCCACGTAGGGTTCCTGGACAAGAGCTATTGCGAATTTATGGTTAGCGGACTCTATCATAAGTTCTTCCGTCGCTAACTGTTTACGCTGCAAGTTTGCTTGGGCGACTACATATCTTCTGGTGGGGCCGCCTGCCCCAGAGTCAGTAGGGACCACCTCAGCAATATTGCACTTTAGTTCTGGCTAGCGCATCCCAACGCTTGCGCACCGCACATTCTGCACTAAAGGCATTATGTTCAACGTTTTCAAGCTTGGCTGCCGTGCAGTTGCAACATCTAGGGCTCTCCGCCGCTAAGTAGTCTGCACAGTCCTTCCGCATGTGGGGGCCACCGCAATGACTGCATCTGGGGATGGTCTCCCTGCAGAACTTGCGTCCGTGGCCGTATCCCAGGCATGTGGAGCACTGTATCAGCGGCGACTGGTCCTCGACCCTGATGCGCTGAAGGTCCACGTGCACGTAGCCTTTGCTTGTAAGCGCGCTGTATACTTGAGGTGACACTTTAAGTATTATGTGGGAGCACTGTTGGTTCCTTGCTCTCCTGCGAAATTTGACCTCTATGCGGATGTTCTTCTTCTCTATATGTTGGAATAAGTCCTTGTTCTGATTCCTAAGAGCTAGGATGACTTCTTCATCGGTGTTTATCTGAAGAACATCCTTTAAGACAATCATAGGGTCATGGTTCTTAATCTCGCTGAAGTTGAGGTGGTCCGCTGCGCCTTTAAGTCTCTCTGTGACTCTTTGCCGAGCTTCCTCCGTTCTGCACCCAACTACGATTTTGCGGTCTTTGACCTTTCGGACTCTTTCGACCGTCACCCAACCGTCTTTTGCATTAACCGCCTTGCGGACTCTGTTTAACACTTCGTCTCCTGTCTCCTGTTCATTTTTGGACGAGATAATAACTGAGTGCAGCGACTCTCTGTGCTGCGTGTTATTAATAGCTGGCGTTGCCGTTGTTTCAGCATATGTCCGTGCGGTTGGTGACGTTGTATTATGTGCGATTGAATTTTTTAACTTTTCTACTTCTAGGTGTGTACTTTCTATTTTGCTGTTTTGATCCTTTAACATTTCCATTACCTCCTTGAGGGTTGATTGTATTATCCCTTCCCCACTTACAGTTTTTTCCCTATCCCCTTTGTTATTCCCCGAATCATCCGTGTTAGTGCTAATGTCTTTCTTTTCTGTTTCAGGTGCCTTCGGTGATGGTGCAGCTCTGCGCGTCAAAAGCTCCTCCGCGGCCTCTTTCAACAGTCGATAGAGGTTGTCTACCGCCAGGATGGCCCCCGCCTTGAGGTTGGTCTTCATATTCCGAGATTTATTTACATTAAATTTCGCATATTGAAGCCAATCCCGGGCTTCAGCCATCCTGCCGGCAGAGCCTCTCTTCTTGGGCACGGGCATCGTCGCCTCCTCAGTCGCCTCAGCAGAAACTCTTCTTTGTGTCACCGCCTGTGGGGACGCTCCTTTCTGTTTTGGCAGCTGGGGAGCCGCCGCTGTCCTTGCCTGCACGGCCTGTTTTGGTGAGTGCGGGTGTGTCGTCTCTGGGCACGGAATGGGGTCATTCATACCAGCTTCCCATTCTCCTATACTTCTTCTAACACTATTTAGGGCTTGCGTCATCGGTTTTGAGCTTGGTCCTGCCTTGCTCACGATCTTGGGAGGGGAGGTCTTGGGGCTACCGTCCTTGTCAGTCCGTTTTGCTGGGGTTCTCAAGGTAGCCATTATTGGGACAGAGCAACGTCAATAAAAACAAGATAAAATAAGTAAAATAAAAGTCAGTGGCTCAATAGAGCTGAGTTATGGTAGCCTAATCCTAAGTACGTGGGCAAAAAACCTCACGTACAGCGTAATAATCAAAATACACAACAAAATACACAATAAAATAGCAAAATATTCGATAAAATTCAATAAAAATTTAAAATACTTAAAATAGAAAAAAGGGGGGTAACAAAATAAATTTTAAGGTACGTTATACCTTAAGGTCCTTAAATTAGTTTTATTTAAGCCAAAATAAAAGAAATTGGCTTTGTATCTATAAAATCCTTAAAACTAGAGCCGAAAATGCGGTTTTTCGAGTATAAAATTTTTCTGGCTCTACGTAGAGCTGAACAGACTAAGTAGATCGGTAGGCCTTTCCGAGCCCTACACGGCAATACCAAGCTCGATGCACCTATCTTGAGCGGCTCCAGAGATACAGGCCTTCGGATATTCCGGAATTTGTATCCGAAAGAGGGTATATCGGCTGTATCTCCGGAACCGATTGAGCTATCGGAACGGATATTTTGGCGCAAATATAGTCCTCGCTTAGAACTATCCGTTGGTGCGGGTTTTGGGTGTCAAAAATTTTTTCTGCCGGATTTTGGAAAAAACCGAAAAATCCGGTAGAGTCGATCCTGCCCTTTTCAACGATCCTAGCCTCGGGCTCGTGCGACCTCTGGTTCGGGAGATAATCAAGAGAGCGTAAAAAATTTTGCACCACTTCTTCCAAAAACCAAAAACGCTCCCGCCCGTAGATCCGGTTCCAGAAGCCGCAGCGAGATGCGGTTTTTTCCGGGGTACTGCTGGTGGGTGTCTCTACCGCGCAAAGTCGACTCCGGCCGGGCGAAAAATGAGGCACCCGATCCTCTCGGCACTCGGTGGAGGGGTAGAGGGAGAGTAGGGATGGTCTCTAAACCAATCCGCGACTCCCTACGACCACTATTGCCGAAGCTGCGGTTATCCCAACTTTAGCCCAGACTCTGGGATTGGTCACTGATGAATGTTGGGACTCTTGCAACTTCGGTTCCAGAGGTCGCAGAGCTTCGGGAAAAGGTTCCTACAGTCTGGAATAAAATACCCTACAGTGCAAAATTGGTCCGGATCGTATATCCGGATATTCGTCCGATTACAAAAATTTTTCAAAAATTCGCTAGATCTTGTCCTGGGCTAGTCGCTATCCAAAACCGCAAGTCTGTACGATTTAAACTAGAGAAGTTATTCCCGGTCAAAGGTGAATCCGAAAAATCCCAAATGTTCGGATTTTGTCAAAAATTCCGAATTTTGATTATTTTCGACCGCAGTTTCGGCTTAAACAATGTGCCCTAGGGTACCTAAACTTAATTCTACAATAAAAATAATTTATTTTCTATTACTTTCGGATATATTGGAAAAACACATATAAAAATCAATAGCTCCGGATCCGGATGAGTAAAAAATCTGAAAATTTGGAATTAGGCGTCTAAAATTAGGTTCTATCGAGTTAGTAATTAAAATTAAAAGATTTTATAAAAATACCGGAAAATTTAAAAGAAAAGTGAAATTTCCGGTTTTTTAATTCCAGAAGGGAGACCGGAAGAGTGAAAATTTTTCTAAAGTGTGCTATCTGTTGTCGGGGCTAGCGCGCAACAGATAGCAATTGCAGAATTTTGGAAAAAAGTCGGAATCCGGAGTTATTAAGGGGCAAAATCCGAATTTTCAAAATTAAATAAAAGAAAAACAGTAAAAGTTAAAAATCTGGAACTGATGCCAAGGGTCTTCTGTTGGTGCTGTGTATAAGTAGTAAAAGTTTCAGCTACCTGGCTCTGCTCCTTCCGGTTTCCGGACACCACGTGCGAGTTGTTTTTTTGGCCTTTACGGCCAAACGCCTAATGGGATGGGGTTGTGAGTGGTGCCAGATGAAAGGGGCTGACTGCCCCACGTCGCCGCAATTTGTTCCGCGCCAATCCGTGCAGGATTGTGGACTCCACACCGCTCCGAAGTTTCACTTCTTAAACCTAACCTCTCAAAATCGAGGTTTTTAAGGAATAACTTCACGGGGGTCGCACTTTTTTCACTGGATATCACTGCACGGGGTGGAGGCAAAAATCCCACGTCTTTTGACACCTTGCACTTCAAAATCGGACAAGAAAAAACCACTTTTTCGAATTTTTAAATGCGGAGCACACGTGTTTTCGTGACACTCTCGGCGGGGGGTGGCGCGCAACTGGGGTTAGGTTTTTTTTTTTTTTTTTTTTTTTTTTTTTTTTTTTTTTACGACTACCTCCAACATGTGTGATCGGAGCCTGTTTTTTCAATTGATATTTTTTATCTGTTCTATCCGACTTAAGGTCAAACCTTATACTTTAATCTTCTTTTCTGTCTTCTATTACATCAATAAATTACTCTATTAATATCTTATCATTTAATTTATATGTCTGGGTTTCTTCTACTGTAGTTACACTGTTCCAATATATTAATTTTAATTTAGTTCATATTGTTCTGTATTCTATTAATTTTTAATTCACGCTCTTACGCCTTCTTCTATAATTTGCAATTTTAATAATCTGTAATGTTTACCATTATTGCTTTCTTTTCTTTATTTTTGTCTTATCCTGCAGGGTCAGTGGGCATATACTATCTTTATTTATTATCCTTATTTTCTTTTTCAATATCTATTCTTAAATAATTATATTCGCTATAATATTGTTAGCATTTATATATTTATGTATTTGTGGTACATTATATATTCAATATATATGACACAATATACTTGTTTTGCTCTTCTTCCTTTTCAATTTATTTATCATAAAATTTTTGCAATATTTTAAATATATAGCTTTTTGTTTACTTATTTTTATTAAAACCCTTTTTATCACCCTGTTGATCCCCTCCCACATATCTCCTACGTCCCGTTTCCCACAAGGTTCCATCCACTTCTTTGTTATTTTTCCTTGGACTTTTAACTCGAGCTCCCCTTTCTCTTCCAGGTACAGGTCATATGCTGCCCATAGCTCGGAGCACAACGGCATGGTAAGTTTTTCTATTTTGTTTTTATTTGTAGTTATGTTTGTGCAGATTTTTATAGTTGTTTGTGTGATTTTTTCTGTGTTGTTGGTTTTATTTAATTTTTCTTTTATTATTTGTTTTTCAGGCGTGATTTGGGTAAATTTCTCACGAAATTCTTTGAAATCACCCTTATTTGATTTAAATTTTATTGACCCGACTGCAAGAACACTTGCAGTCTGGTCAATGTGTTTTCTTGTAGATTTATTTAATTTAAAGCTGAGTGTTTTGCCGTTGTGGTCCGAGCTAATGAGGCCCTCCACCTCTTTCCTGTCATCTACCTGGTTGGGGATGTCTTCGGAGTATACTGCGACGTCTACGAGGCTACTGCACCTCTTGCCTGCTCGTTTGTTCTCCGGGACGCCTTTAGCAGTACGCTGTTGACGCCCTCGCTATGGCGTCCCATTTTCGACGGATTGGGCAGTCGTGGCTAAACGCATTGTGCGAGCTGTTCTCTGCCTTGGCTCGGCCGCAATTAATACATTTTGGCGTCTCCTGTGCGAGCCTTTCGGGGCAACTTGCGCACAAATGCAGCCCGCCGCAATAGCTGCAGACGTCCTCGGTCTCCTTACAGTACTTACGGCTGTGCCCGTAGCCCAGGCAGCGCGAGCATTGTACTAAAGGTGACTGGTCTTCTACCACAATCTGTTGGAGGTCTATGTGAATTCTTCCCTGATCGGTAGCTCGCTTCCAGATTGTGGGAGACACAGTCAGGACGATGTGAGATGTATGCGGGTTCCTTGTCTTTTTCCTAAATTTAACTTCCACTCTGTCCTCCTCGTTTTCGAGGCCATGAAAGAGGCCCCGGTTCTGGTTCCTAAGAGCTTCCAATACATCAGTATCACTATGTATCGTGAGAACGCTCTTAAGAACCAGAAGCGGGTCCCTGTTTTTCATTTCCTCGACTACGAGGTTGTTCCCTGCTCTTTCTATTCTTTCCTTGATCTTCCTTCTGTCTTCCTTCGTTTCGCATCCCATTATAATCTTCCTGTCTTTAGCCTTTCTAACTTTTTCTATCTTTATCCATCCCTCTTTTGCGTCGACTGCTCTTCTGACCCTTTCCAAGACTTCCTCCCCAGTATCTTGGTCGTTTTCGGAGGTGATGACCACAGAGTGGAGTGCTCTACGCTCCGGCACTTGCCTGGTGTTCGGTTCGGCTGCCGCTACTCTCGCGTAGGTCAATTGTTCAATGTTTTGTGTTTGGCCATCTATCATGTTCTTAATATCCATTAGCTGTTTGGTATTTTCAGCGAGCAGTCGATTATTCTCATCCATCTTGTTGATGAGGAGATCTCTCTCCCTACTTTCCAGTCCTCTAACTTCCTGCTCCTTCATCGTTGGAGTGTCGCCATCATTCTCCCTCTGATCCTCGTCCCTTTTATTTGCTTTCTTTTTTGCAGGTGCGACTCCCGACGCCTCCTTTACAAGTTGGTAGAGATTGTCCACCGCTAGAGTGATCCCGGCCTTAAGGTCGGCTCTCAGATTGCGGGATTCACCTATCTGGGTCTTCGCTTTCACGAGCCAAACCCTGGCCCGGGTCACTCTATCGGAGGACTTCGATTGGTCCGTCGCTGGCCTCGGCGACACCGCAGCAGCGTCTACAGATGCTCTTCGCGTCACTCCCTTCACTTCAGAGGGGGCCGCTGCCTTCTGTTTCGACTTCTGCGGTGCCCCCGGGGCCTTCGCCGATTCCACTTTGGTTGGAGAGTGTGAGTGCGTGGTTGACGCACACTGCATTTGATTCATCCTGGACTCCAGTTCCCCTATGCTTCGTCTCACGTTTGTATGTTTCGTCGCAGATTTCAACGGAGAGGGTCCTGCCTTCTCCTTGTTATTCGAGGGCGACCTTTCGGGGCTCCTGTCAATTCCTTTTTTTGCAGGGGTTCTAAAACCAAACATTTTTGTGGTAAGCTGTGTTTCAATTAAACCAAGATGTGCACCAGTGGTTGATTTTCGTGATCAGAAAGCAAGGAGAAAGAAGACCAGCGTGGGAGATGTCAAAACAAAATCAACTGTGTGCACCGAATACGATGCACAACAACAAAAATGGGTATAAAAATTTATAAGGTGTTCAGATACGAAACACCGTCAAGGTAATTTTTTTTTTTTTTTTTTTAAATAAAGGTACAATACAAGATTTCTGATTTATATTTGGCCCATGTCGGTTATTCTTTTAGAGGGCATTAATAAACTGGTACATAAGAGTGGGCTGTTGCTTATGAGATACATCAGCCCAAACTTTTAATCAGGTTACATATAAGTTCCTTATTTCTTTAATTTATGTGGGTATCTTAGATGGGTCCCATTTTATTAATAGTATAAGATTCATGTCTGAGTGCGTAGAACCGCTGCTAATGGGATACAATCGGTCCTACTGCATAAGACAGGAATAAAACAAGGTTCAAGAGAAGGTTCAGTGGCTTTTTCTAGAATTATGAGATATAGGTTATTTAGAGTAAGAGGCAATTATATAAAGGTTAGGTGGGTATAATACCGGGAGAAACAATGTGTTAGTGCTACGTATAGTTTGCACGGAATGGTGCATTTATTTACTGGAGCATATGAGTAAAGACATTTTATTTTGTATGTCTCTAATTGAGTGAGTGATTTGTTTGAGTTACTTATTAGTACAAATTAATGAATTATCCTACTTAATGACTAACTATACAATATTACTTGATATTTACAGCTAAGTGTAATTATAACTATATAAAAACTAATATTATTATGATTCTAATAGATTTGTTTTTGTTGTTTTTAGATTGTTTTTAATTGTTTTTGTGATTTTTAATTTTATATTCTTTTTGGTTTCTTTCATTATTTTCTTTTATATTTTTGGTATTTTTTTGGTTGTTTTTGTCATTTTTATATATTTTTTATTTCTTTTTAGTCTTTTATCTTTTTATCATAGTATATTTACAAAACAAATCAAATCATATAATATTTACAAGGATAATCAGCGATAAATCTATATTATACTTATTATTATGCAATTGCAACAATTAGTGTGGTAGGCTGTGTGTGTAGTGTGTATGGCGGGTTTGTAGCTGGGTTTAGTGTTATTTGTGGTGTGTTGTGTTAGGTTGTAGGTGAGTTTTTGTGATGGCTTGTAGCCGGATTTTGTGTTGTATGTAGTTAGGTTTTGTGTTATGTTCGTAGTTAGGTTTTGTGTTATGTTTTGTAGTTAGGTTTTGTGATGTGTGTCATAGTTAGGTTTTGTGTTATGTTTTGTAGTTAGGTTTTGTATTGAGAATGTGTATGTGTTTTATATTGGGTTAGGTTAGGTTAGGTTAGGTTAGGTTAGGTTAGGTTAGGTTAGGTTAGGTTAGGTTAGGTTAGGTTAGGTTAGGTTAGGTTAGGTTTTTTTTTTTTTTTTTTTTTTTTTAATTATCAACATGAGTGATACTTGTTTACTTTCTGCTATAGGATACAGATAGTATACAAGTGTTGTTTTATTTTATTGATTTATTGAGAGTTTTGAGACTTTATTATTTAGGTTTGGTTGATGGTTTTTAGGCGTCGAACTATGTTATTGATGAGGTCTTTGAAAGTTTGGATTGGTTGACTTTTGGTTATTATTTCATTGATTTTATAGGGGTGTATTTTGAGGTTATGGCAGACGGTTTCATGGTTGTGGCGGAGGTTTGCAAAGATGGGGCAGTGTTGGGTTAGGTGGTTCGTATTCTGCGTAGTGGAGCCATCGCATGGGCAGTACGGGTCGTTTGTGATCTTGAATCGGTGCAGATAAGATTTATTATAGCCGTGTCCGCTAAAAATCTGGGTGCTTTCAAACGTGGCTGCAAGATGTTTCCTTAGATCTTTGATTTCTTCAATTGTACTGAACCAGTTTGCGATTTCGGAGTTGGCTGTGTCTGCTGCGAATTCTGTCTGCCATTTGGCCAGGGTGCGTTGTCGTATGGTGTGTTTCGCGTAGGATATGGGGAATTCGTTATTAGTTGTTGCCGATTTTTGGGCAGCTGCAACCTTTGCAGCCCTGTCCGCCTCTTCATTGCCAATGATTCCACAGTGTGCTTTTACCCAGGTGAAGCTCACGTCGATGCCGTGGTTCTGCCTTAGGTCTCTGAGCACACTGTGGATCGATGCGACTGTTGGGTCAGGGTTGCTCCGGTCCTGCAGTGCTTTCAATGAGGATAAGCTGTCCGAGGCCACCAACACATTCTCGCGCCGTTCTGCTCTTTTTACCCACTGGAGTGCCGATTCGATAGCCGTTAATTCGGCTACGAATACTGACGTGGTGCGTCCGAGTTTGGTTTTGAGAAGAGTGGTCCGATTGTCGGGTAAGTATATGACGGCAGCGCAGCCTACCTCCCCTCCATCAAGCTTGCTGCCGTCAGTATAAATTTTTATAGGGGTGTTCCTCGAGTGTTCGTCGATCTCTTCATGTGTGTGGGCTTCAGTGTAATTGATGGTGACTCGATATGCTGGGTGTAGCTGAGCTCTTACAGGGGTTTTTTGGCGTAGGGTTATGTCGTTGGGTATGTCTGTTAGTGTACCGGTTACTTTGACTAACTCAATTTCTCTAGCCTCGTCGATAGCTAGATGGAGAGGGATAAACTGGGCAAGTGCGATGGCTGCTGCTGCCGAAACAGTACGGAAGGCTCGTATTGCACGGATGGCAAATTGGCGTTGGAACGACCTGAGGTTTAGGTTAGGTTAGGTTAGGTTAGGTTAGGTTAGGTTAGGTTAGGTTAGGTTAGGTTAGGTTAGGTTAGGTTAGGTTAGGTTAGGTTAGGTTAGGTTAGGTTAGGTTAGGTTAGGTTAGGTTAGGTTAGGTTAGGTTAGGTTAGGTTAGGTTAGGTTAGGTTAGGTTAGGTTAGGTTAGGTTAGGTTAGGTTAGGTTAGGTTAGGTTAGGTTAGGTTAGGTTAGGTTAGGTTAGGTTAGGTTAGGTTAGGTTAGGTTAGGTTAGGTTAGGTTAGGTTAGGTTAGGTTAGGTTAGGTTAGGTTAGGTTAGGTTAGGTTAGGTTAGGTTAGGTTAGGTTAGGTTAGGTTAGGTTAGGTTAGGTTAGGTTAGGTTAGGTTAGGTTAGGTTAGGTTAGGTTAGGTTAGGTTAGGTTAGGTTAGGTTAGGTTAGGTTAGGTTAGGTTAGGTTAGGTTAGGTTAGGTTAGGTTAGGTTAGGTTAGGTTAGGTTAGGTTAGGTTAGGTTAGGTTAGGTTAGGTTAGGTTAGGTTAGGTTAGGTTAGGTTAGGTTAGGTTAGGTTAGGTTAGGTTAGGTTAGGTTAGGTTAGGTTAGGTTAGGTTAGGTTAGGTTAGGTTAGGTTAGGTTAGGTTAGGTTAGGTTAGGTTAGGTTAGGTTAGGTTAGGTTAGGTTAGGTTAGGTTAGGTTAGGTTAGGTTAGGTTAGGTTAGGTTAGGTTAGGTTAGGTTAGGTTAGGTTAGGTTAGGTTAGGTTAGGTTAGGTTAGGTTAGGTTAGGTTAGGTTAGGTTAGGTTAGGTTAGGTTAGGTTAGGTTAGGTTAGGTTAGGTTAGGTTAGGTTTTTTTTTTTTTTTTTTTTTTATTATTTTAACGACTACCTCCAACATGTGTGATCGGAGCCTGTATTTTCAGTAGATATTTTTTTTTTTTATCTGTTCTATTCGACTTAAGGTCAAACCTTTTACTTTAATCTTCTTTTCATTCTTATATTACATCAATAAACTAGTCTATTTATATCTTATCATTTAATTTATATGTCTAGGTTTCTTCTACTGTAGTTACACTGTTCCAATATATTAATTTTAATTTAGTTCATATTGTTCTGTATTCTATTAATTTTTATTTCACGCTCTTACGCCTTCTTCTATAATTTGCAATTTTAATAATCTGTAATGTGTACCATTATTGCTTTCTTTTCTTTATTTTTGTCTTATCCTGCAGGGTCAGTGGGCATATACTATCTTTATTTATTATCCTTATTTTCTTTTCAATATCTATTCTTAAATAATTATATTCGCTATAATATTATTAGCATTTATATATTTATGTATTTGTGATACATTATATATTCAATATATATGACACAATATTCTTGTTTTGCTTTTATTCCTTTTCAATTTATTTATCATAAAATTTTTGCAATATTTTAAATATATAGCTTTTTGTTTACTTATATTTATTAAAACCCTCTTTATCACCCTGTTGATCCCCTCCCACATATCTCCCACGTCCCGTTTCCCACGAGGTTCCATCCACTTCTTTGTTACTTTTCCTTGGACTTTTAACTTAAGCTCTTCTTTTTCTTCCAGGCACAGGTCATATGCTGCCCATGGCTCGGAGCACAACGGCATGGTAAGTATTTCTATTTTGTTTTTATTTGTAGTTATGTTTGTGCAGATTTTTATAGTTGTTTGTGTGATTTTTTCTGTGTTGTTGGTTTTATTTAATTTTTCTTTTATTATTTGTTTTTCAGGCGTGATTTGGGTAAATTTCTCACGAAATTCTTTGAAATCACCCTTATTTGATTTAAATTTTATTGACCTGACTGCAAGAACACTTGGAGTCTGGTCAATGTGTTTTCTTGTAGATTTATTTAATTTAAAGCTAAGTGTTTTGCCGTTGTGGTCCAAGCTCATGAGGTCCCGTACCTCTCCTCTGTTTTCCACCAGGTTCGCGCCACCTTTAGTGTGTACTGAGCCGTCTGCTCGACCATTGCGCGTTTTGCCTCTTCGTATGCCCTCCGGGACGCCTTTAGCAGTACGCCGTTGACGCCCTCGCTATGGCGTCCCATTTTCTACGAATGGGGCAGTCTTGGCTGAACGCATTATGGGAGCTGTTCTCTAATTTGGCTCGGCTGCAGTTAATACACTTCGGTGTCTCCTGTGCAAGCCTTTCGGGGCAGCTCGGGCACAGGTGTAGTCCGCCGCAGTAACTGCATACGTCCCCGGTCTCCTTGCAATATTTGCGGCTGTGCCCATAGCCCAGGCAACGCGAACACTGGACCAAGGGTGATTGGTCCTCCACCACAATCTGTTGGAGGTCTATGTGGACTCTTCCCTGGTCAGTCGCTCGCTTCCAGATTGTGGGGGACACTGTGATGACGATGTGAGAGGTATGTGGGTTTCTGGTTTTCTTTCTGAATTTTACTTCCACCCTGTCCTCCTCGTTTTCGAGGCCATGAAAGAGGCCCCGGTTCTGGTTCCTAAGAGCTTCCAATACATCAGTATCACTATGTATCGTGAGAACGCTCTTAAGAACCAGAAGCGGGTCCCTGTTTTTCATTTCCTCGACTACGAGGTTGTTCCCTGCTCTTTCTATTCTTTCCTTGATCTTCCTTCTGTCTTCTCTCGTTTCGCATCCCATTATAATCTTTCTGTCTTTAGCTTTTCTAACTTTTTCTATCTTTATCCAACCCTCTTTTGCGTCGACTGCTCTTCTGACCTTTTCCAAGACTTCCTCCCCAGTATCTTGGTCGTTTTCGGAGGTGATGACCACAGAGTGGAGTGCTCTACGCTCCGGCACTTGCCTGGTGTTCGGTTCGGCTGCCGCTACTCTCGCGTAGGTCATTTGTTCAAAGTTCTGTGTTTGGCCATCTATCATGGTCTTAATTTCAATAAGCTGTTTGTTATTTTCAGCGAGCAGTCGATTATTCTCCTCCATCTTGTTGATGAGGAGATCTCTATCTCTACTTTCCAGTCCTCTAACTTCCTGCTCCTTCATCGTTGGAGTGTCGCCATCATTCTCCCTCTGATCCTCGTCCCCTCTAGTCATTTTCTTTTTTGCAGGTGCGGCTCCCGACGCCTCCTTCACAAGTTGGTAGAGATTGTCCACCGCTAGAGTGATCCCGGCCTTAAGGTCGGCTCTCAGATTGCGGGATTCTCCTATCTGGGTCTTCGCTTTCACGAGCCAAACCCTGGCCCGGGTCACTCTATCGGAGGACTTCGGTTGGTCCGTCGCTGGCCTCGGCGACACCGCAGCAGCGTCTACAGATGCTCTGCGCGTCACTCCCTTCGTTTCAGAGGGGGCCGCTGCCTTCTGTTTCGCCTTCTGCGGTACCCCCGAGGCCTTCGCCGTTTCCACTTTGGTTGGAGAGTGTGAGTGCGTGGTTGACGCACACTGCATTTGAGTCATCCTGGACTCCAGTTCTCCTATGCTTCGTCTCACGTTTGTTCGATGCGTCGTGGACTTTACCGGAGAGGGTCCTGCCTTCTCCTTGTTGTTTGACGGTGATATTTCAGGACTCCTGTCAATTCCCTTTTTTGCGGGTGTTCTAAATCCGAACATGTTTACTGTGGTAGGTTTAGACAGCGAGCAAGGAGAACGGAGACCAGCGTGGGAGAGGTCAGAAACAAAATCAACTGCGTGCACCGAATACGATGCACAGCCACAAAATAAAATAGGTAAAAGATTTTATTCAGTGTTCAATAAAACACCGTCGAAGCAAATTTTGTCTTAAACTAAGTATGCCGGCCAAAAGGCCAGGCTTACAACCTGATAAGAGCTAATTAAGTGCAGTTTGCTCACTGCAACTGGGCACTTGTGTCTATGACCGTCAATGGGTTAGGTTAGGTTAGGTTAGGTTAGGTTAGGTTAGGTTAGGTTAGGTTAGGTTAGGTTAGGTTAGGTTAGGTTAGGTTAGGTTAGGTTAGGTTAGGTTAGGTTAGGTTAGGTTAGGTTAGGTTAGGTTAGGTTAGGTTAGGTTAGGTTAGGTTAGGTTAGGTTAGGTTAGGTTAGGTTAGGTTAGGTTAGGTTAGGTTAGGTTAGGTTAGGTTTTTTTTTTTTTTTTTTTTTTTTTTTTTCTGCTCTGTCCCCTGTTTTTATTGTACAGGGATTTTGTTTTTTATAGGGTTTTATTTATTGTACATTTTTACTTATTTTCTATTTCTTATAATGATTTGACACTCTTTCTTTATTGCCTATTCATTGATTGGAGTCTTTCAATTTTATTTCTGGCCTAGAGTATATCCTTATTTTAATTACAGCTTACTTCTAATACATTTTTATATTTTTGGGGTCTACAGTTTTATGCAGCTTTTTACAAGTTACAATCTCATTTTCTACTTTTCTTATTCTAATTTAACACACAATTTGCTTACTATCTAAGGTTCTGTTTTTAATTCTACTACAAAATTTTTCTACTTTGCTATATTTCTACTTTATGATTACGACTAATACACATATTTGGGCTTAAGTTCTAATACAGTTTTCTAATGCTAAATCTATCGTTACTTTTATCCTATATGAACACATATATTAAAAGTAACAGTTATGTATCCTTATTCCTATTTTTTACAATACTATATATTTTTAAACAATAATTAAGAAACTTATACCTAATACACTTGTCTACCATAAATTCACTAATTTTATTTATACTTAACTGTTGTTCTATCGATTGTTCAAACTCGAACCTCAAAGTTGCATGAGCGGGACACTCAACTATCAGATGGGGGACTGTCTCTTCCACCTCAGGGTCGCACACGCACGCCGGGCTCTCCCGACGCTTGAATCGGTTCAAGTATTGGGAGAACCCGCCGTGTCCCGTAAGGACCTGCGTAAGTGGGCCCGTTGGCCGAACAGTCTTGACTATTCTATGCGCGCTGATAACATCGGGTAGGAACAGTTTGGTCACCGATGCAGTGCTACCATCTATATACCGCTGGTTCCAAATACCTATAGATACTTCACGTAATAGCCGCTTCGCGTGCGAAACGGGACACCTATCGTAGTCCGGCTTCCTCTTGGACGTCAGCGCGGCCTCCTTGGCGAGTTCATCGGCTCGCTCATTGCCAGGGAGTCCTGCATGTGCTTTAACCCAAAATAAAGAAACATCTTTGCCTTGTCTTAGAGCCATTTGCAAATTATCCCTGGCCTTGTGTGCAAGAGGATGGAGAGAGCCATGGTTAGTGAGTGTTTCGAGCGCTGCTCTAGAATCACTGTACACACCATAGCTCTTTTCCACCCTCTTCAGGATTTCGCTCGTTGCTTCGCATATGGCCAAGAGTTCCGCCTGGTAGACTGTGCAGTACGCGGACAGGCATAACTTTCGGTTCCGGATCTCGGCATCACCTTTCCAAATGGAAAGTGATGCTCCGACCTTCCCCTCCAGCTTGCTGCCGTCGGTGAATATTCTCACCTCCTGCACATTGTGCCTGTTCACAAGGTTTTGGTCTACCAAACCTATGAACTCCAGGTGCATATGCGATGCCGGATGCGGCGCTTTTGCGGGTCTTACCACACGTTCTACCTCCCTGTCACCCAACAGCGCCGGCGATGACCCTCTCTTGGCTTCATACAGGGCTGCTACCTCCTGCACTCGTAGGTCGAGAGGAAGTATCCCCGACAACAGTAGGGCTGAGTGGAGAGAGACAGTGCGATAAGATCCGCAAAGTTTTTGAGCGAATCCCCGCTGCACTGTGTTGAGCTGCTTTTGAACCCCAAGTTTCCGAACGGCCGGTGCCCATGCTGCTGCTGCGTACAAAATCACCGGTTCTACCGCTGCGCTATAGATAGATTTTATGATCTCGGGCTGAAGGCCCCAAGTAACTTTTGCTGCTCTGGCTATTTGCTTGTAAAGCCCTATAGCTTTCCTGCACTGGTTTAAGAGATGGGAGTTAAAAGTTAAGTTTTGGTCAATTGTTAGCCCCAAGATCTTTATCTCTTTTGAAAGGCCAATGCTGGTCTCCCCCATGGTCAGCCGTGGTGTGTCATATTTTAGTTTCCTTGTCAACAGCATTGCACAGGTCTTCTGTGGCGCGAACTTCAACTTATTTTTGACACCCCACTGCCGAACAAAGGCGAGAGCTGCGTTTGCCTGTTGCTGTATATCGCGCGCTGTGTCCCCGTCAAATAACATCGTCACGTCATCAGCAAACGCCTGACAGTAGACTCCCCTATTTTCGAGTTCGTCTAGTAGTGGGTTGAGAAGCAGGTTCCAGAGAAGGGGACCGCCGATTGACCCCTGCACGCAACCCTTCGTGGTTTTCCGCGTGCTTTCTTCCCCAGCAAACCTAACGGTAACTCTTCTGCAGCTCAGGTAGCTGTCGAGTAGCCTCCTTACATTTACCGGACACTTTTCCTCAGCCAGCCGGACTCTGATGGCTGGCCACCATGCGCTATCGAAGGCCCCCTCTATGTCCAATGATACTAAGCAGACCAGCTTCTTCAGCTCTATTTTGCTTCTAATTCGGTTCATTAGGCAATAGAGGGCGTCCTCGGTGCTCCTCTGGGGCATGAATCCAAACTGGCGAGTACTAATCCTCGGTAATAAGTGCCATTTCATCCTTGCTACTACTATCTTCTCCAGGATCTTCCCCAAGACCGGCAGGAGACCTATCGGTCTATAAGACTTGGGGTTCATGTAGTCATCCTTGCCCGGTTTCTTGAGGACCACCACTGTGGCCTCCTTCCAGATGTCCGGGAAGTGTGCTATCTGCAGACACTTGTTGTATAGGGCAAGGAGAGCGTCCGGATCCTGGAGTATAGCTCGGCTGCAGATATCTGCTGTGAAGCCATCCACTCCCGGGGCCTTCTTTGGATTAAAACTCCCCGCTGCGGTCTTTAGCTCCAACAATGTAAACGGTGGGTCGTGTGAATCATCACACTCCACTGCGTTTACTTGTTCTGCCGCTTGTCTGACCCGGCGATGTTCCGAGTTATCCGTGCTTTCGAGGTCTTCAGGGTAGAATGTTGTTGCAAGTAGGTTTGCCGATTCTTTGGGATCGAGATGTTTACCGTCATTGGTTTTAAGGGTCAAGTCTTCTTCTCTCCTGGCGGTCCTATTAATGATGCGGTAAATGCCTTCCCATACTCCCTCTCTGGTCTGCTTCCCGCAGAACTCTTTCCAGCTCGTGGTTCGGGCTTTCTTGGCGTGGCATTCATAGTCTTCTTTCTTGAGCAGGTATTCTTCGACGACCTTTTGCTTTCTATGTGGCGCAGCGCTATGGATTCTCCGTCTGTGGGTTACCATAGTTTTCTTCTTAAGGGCGAGCTCTTCGCTCCACCATGGGACTGTGATTGTCTCAGATTGCTTTTTAACGGGCATGCTGCCCTTACATGCCTCGGATATTGCGTTCGTGAGCTTAACTACCATACCTTCCAGCTGTTCTTTGCCACTAATGGCATTAATCGATGCCGTGCAGATGTTGTGCTCGGCCTTCTGCTGTATAAGTACTTCATCGAATTTGGTCCAGTCTGCTTTCTTCGTATTGTACAGTCTGGTGGTGCGCTGTACCCTGAAGCCTTTGCTTCGTGTCAAGTTGAGCTGGAAAAGTATGGTGTTATGATCTGAGCTTGTGATAGACCGGTCTACCCTCCAGTCTTGCACTAGTCCCATGAGGTCGTCGGTACAAGCCGTAATGTCTACTCGGCTGGAGATAGTCCTGTTACCTCTCGTGGTTTCGAATGTGGGCGTATCTCCGATGTTTAATACCTGCAGTTTAGACTCTTCCAGGGTCCCGGACATCTCAACACCCCTGTGGTCTTCTATGATGCTGCCCCACCAGGTACTCTTGGCGTTGCAGTCTCCGCCAATTATTGTTCTTGTCGACCCAAGCTCTTCGCAAATGATCTTTAGCCGGTCCAGGTAGGGCCCTATGGGTTGGTCTGGCTCGAAGTAGAAGGACACCGCCGCGATTTCCCAGGCGCTGGTTCGGATCCTCACAACAACGATGTTGTTGCATGTGAGTTTCGGGCAAGGTATGACGTCGATATCCTTGTCGTAAACGACAATCGCCGCCTTTACAATCCCATCTCCTACGGCAGCATTCTGGTAGACTCTCGCCCCACGGTAATCCTTCATACTTTTAGCTCCTCCCACATAGGGTTCCTGAACAAATGCTAATGCGAATTTTCGGTTAGCGGACTCTATCATTAGCTCTTCCGTCGCTAACTGTTTTCTCTGCAAGTTCGCTTGGGCGACTACGTATCGTCTGGTGGGGTTGCCTGCCCCAGAGTCAGTAGGAACCACCTTAGCAATAAGCTATCTTCGCTCTGGCTAACGCATCCCATTTTTTGCGCACCGCACACTCAGAGCTGAAGGCATTGTGCTCATTGTTGTCTAATCTGGCTGCCGTGCAATTGCAGCATTTTGGACTTTCTGCGGCCAGATAGTCGGCGCATTCGTTGCGCATATGGGGGCCACCGCAATGACTGCACTTGGAGATCTTTTCTTTGCAGAACTTGCGACCGTGGCCAAATCCTAAGCACGTAGAGCACTGTATGAGTGGTGATTGGTCCTCTACCTTTATGCGCTGCATATCAATGTGCACGTAGCCTCTATTGATTAATCGGTTGTAGAGCGGAGGTGACACCTTCAGAACCACATGGCTGCACTGTTGGTTCCTGGCTCGTCGTCTGAACTTGACCTCCACTCGAACATCCTTAGGATCTAGCTGTTGGAAGAGATCACCGTTCTGGTTCTTGAGGGCTGCATTGATGTCCTCGTCGGTGTTAAACTGCAGAACATCCCTCAGTATGACCATGGGGTCGTGGTTTTTGATCTCCTCCACTCGAAGGTGGTCCGCTGCGCCTTTTAGTCTCTCTTTGACTCTTTGTCGAGCTTCTTCGGTTCTGCACCCGACTACAATCTTTCGGTCCTTGACCTTACGAACTCTATCAACTGTGACCCAGCCATCCTTCGCATTGACAGCTGTTCGCACTCTGGCTAAAACCTCCTCTCCAGTCTCCTGATCATCCTTCGATGATATGATTACTGAATGGAGGGACTCCCTGTTCTGCACAGTCTTATTTGTTGTCATGCTTGTTGTTTCCGCGTAGGACTTTGCGGCTGGTCTACTCTCATCTAATTGCATACTAGTTTTAATTTTTTCTATTTCATTCTGTGTTCTATCTAACTTTTCACTTTGTATTTTTAAAATTTCTAAAATTTTGTCTGTGTCAATGTTTGTTTCCCTATTCCTATCCTGTACTTCCCTTTCTAAACTACCCCCTTCTTTTTCTGTATTTACCCCAATACTAATTTTTTCTTTTTCTTTTTCAGGTCTATTCTGCGATGCTGTTATGGATTTCTTAATGAGAAGTTCCTCCGCTACTTCCTTCATCAGCCGATATAGATTGTCAACCGCCTGGATGGCCCCGGCTTTCAGTCCTGTTTTCATATTGCGAGACTTGCTGATGTTGAACTTCGCAAACTGCAACCAGTCCCTAGCCTCAGCCATCCTGCCGGTTGGTCCTCTCTTCTTCGGCACGGGCATCGTCAACTCCTCGGCTGCCTCCACAGACGCTCTTCTCTGCGTTTCCCGTGTCTCCTGGGGGGACGCCGCCTTCTGCTTCGCCAGTCGAGGAGCCGCCGTTGCTCCCGCCTGCATCGTCTGTTTTGGTGAGTGCGGGTGTGTCTGTTCTGGACAAGGTTTAGGTTCGCTAATCCCAGCTTCCCACTCCCCTATACTACGCCTTACTTTGTTAGTGGTGGTCAAAGGTCTTGAGCTCGGTCCTGCCTTGCTCGGTTTAGTGGGTGGAGAGATCTTGGGGCTATCTCCGTCAGTCCTCTTAGCAGGGGTACGCAAGGTTGCCATTTGGGATAGAGCAACGTCAAATGTCAATTTAAAAATGGCTCAATAAAACCGGAGTTAACTATATCTACGTACGTGGGCAATAGACCTCACGTACGGCGTAAATTTAAGGTAGATTGTCAATAAAACACAAGAAATATAAGATATAAAACAAAATAAAAACACATAAAATCAATAAAATCAAAAAAGGGGAAAAGGTAAATAAAACAAATATCTAAGGTACGATTTACCTTATAATGGTCAATTTCCTTAATCTAGACGCCTACTATATAATTATCTTTATTGCACTGCAAAAAATTAAAAATCCGAAAAGTTGTAAAAATTTTTCAGTTTTTGTTGTCTAAAACTTTTTTGACTCTACATAGAGTTATGCCGTCCTGTTAAATCGGTAGGTCTCTCCAAGCCCTTGATAGGGATACCAAGTTCGGTGTATCTATCACTACCCGTTCCGGAGATATGGCTGTTCGGCTTTTTCCGGAATCGTATCCGAAAAAAGGTATATCGTTCGTAGCTTCGGAACGAAGGAAGCTATGAGCCCGGTTATTAAGGCAATGTTGGAGAGCTTGTTGAGCCGGACCTATACCTACAAGAATCTGGAAGAAAAACTTTTCGGACCCGTATCCGAACGAAAACTAAGCAGCCTGATAGAGTGTGTCCCGCCCTAGCAAATGCACCAAACCGGGTCACTGTGCGATGCCGCGCTCCGGAGATATAACCGAGAGCGTTTTTCCGCTTTTTTCGCTCGCTGAAAAAATGCAAACGCTCTCTCCCGTAACTCCCGAACTAGACAGCGCAGAGGGGCGCGGTTTTTTGGGTACGCCTTGTCTTAACCTAGTCTATCGTGCGAGACCGCTTTCAGGAGCCGAAAATTTCAGGCGTCCGATTTGCCTGAAATTCAGTACGAGGGTAGAGGGGGGCAAAACAAAGTCCACAGTGAAAACCGCGAATCTCTAAGACCAAAATTGTCGGATCTACACTTATCCCAACATCAACACGGAGTGTGGGATTGGAGTCTGCCGAAGTTTGGGAATCTTGCAACTTCGGTCCTGATAGTCGTAGAGTACCCGGATAAAAACCTGTAAGTTGTGCTCGATCTAGGCTACAAACTGAGAGCGGTCCCGAACGTATAGCTCGATTTTTCTCCGATCCGGATAAAAACCAAAAATTCCGGTAATATAGAGCTGGGGCTTATAAGCCTTGAAAATCCCGCAACTCTAGCGTAAGGCGTTAATTAATTATGAATTTTTAAAGTTACGGGTCCAATGTCCGGAAAGTTCGGATATTGTCAAAATTTCTTAGATTTACGATTTTTTGGCCGCTGTTTGGGCTTAAACAAGTCGGGGGGGGTTGTCTAAGGCTATTTCCGGTGTCAGATTAATTTATTTATTAATTGTTTTGGATATATAGGTAAAAATCACTAAAAAATCGGTATCTTTGGAACCGGATGTCGGAAAAATCTAAAATTTAAAACTTAAGCGTCTAAAATAAGGGTCTACTTATAACTAACATAAAAATAATAAAATTATAAATATTTCCGGAAATAATTTATGAAAACCGGATTTTTCACTTTTTAAATTACTCCGATGAAACCGGAAGTCGGAAAATTTTTTAAAAATGTGCTATCGATTGCCGTGGTTAGCGCGCAAAAGATAGCAATTGCACAATTTTGAAATTTAAATTATTTTAGGAAATATTAAGGTGCAAAAATCGAAAATTTAAATTTAAATTAATTAAAAACTATAAGTGCTAAAAATCTAATTTTGATGCCAAAAGTCTTCTATCTGCTGCGTGTATAATTGATGAAATTTTCATGTACCTGGGACTTCCGGTTCTGGTTTCCGGTCACCACGTGCGACTTGTTTTTTTGGCTGCTGTCGCCCAGCGCCTGTAGTCTCGGGCCCGTGAGTGGGGTCGGATGATAGGGGCTGACTGCCCCTTGTCGGAGGAATTTGTTGCGCGCCGATCCGTGCAGGGGTTCGCACTCCAGAGGTGTTTTCAGTTGGTGTTTCCAAACCTAACCTCTCAAAATTGAGGTTTTTCGGCTAAAACTTTTTCACCGTTGCACTTTTCACACTGATTATAGCTTGTGGAGGTGGAGGCAAAAATCACACGTCCCCTGACACTTCACTTTTGAAAATCGGATCACAAAAAACCACTTTTTCGATTTTTTCCGTGAGGAGCACGTGCAAATCGTGACGTTCTCGGCGGAGGGTGGCGCGCAACTGGGTTAGGTTAGGTTAGGTTAGGTTAGGTTAGGTTAGGTTAGGTTAGGTTAGGTTAGGTTAGGTTAGGTTAGGTTAGGTTAGGTTAGGTTAGGTTAGGTTAGGTTAGGTTAGGTTAGGTTAGGTTAGGTTAGGTTAGGTTAGGTTAGGTTAGGTTAGGTTAGGTTAGGTTAGGTTAGGTTAGGTTAGGTTCCCGCCCTTCACTATAAGGAGGGAAGGAGTTCTGGGTCTCCTACCGGGCGCGTCCCCAGGTGGCGGATAGGGGAACGCCCCCCAGATATGGGGGGTACCGGCTTCGGCCGGCGCGGACCAAAACCCAGAGGGGAAGGGGGGCGCACTGAGCGTCCTCCTTGTGTCGCTCCTTGCACTGCTATGTTATGCATAGTAGTGCAAGGACGCGGCTTGGGGGGCAAACCGTAATCTGCCCTTTTCAGGGCGGACCGGGGGCTCTGTTCTGTCAGGGCCGCGAGGAGTCAACCTCTATAAAAATCCCCAAGACCGAGCCGATCTGGACTGTGTCGGCAAGGGCTCTGCCCTATGGGTGGAGTGGATGGCGGGAGATGGCCATCCGCTAGCAGCCACGATGAGGTGACGTGGGGTAGCTGCGCCCGCAAGCAGCACCACAACCATGAGCGACAAGCGAACTACATCAAGTCTCCAGGCCGGTAAAGCCCCATCTCGGGGACAATCCGGACCCGCCGCCTCGGCCGCGGGAATGCCCCACGTATCTGGAGGGGGCACCTTGCGCTCGCTGGGTGAAGCACCCAGAACCGGAAAGGAGTCCGGAAAACCCGGTGAGACATCCTTTGAGAGTCGTCTCAGAGGCATGTTTGGTCCACCGAAGACTGCGACGAATGTCCCTATGACGGCGGCTGTGAGTCCCGTTGCCAGTACTTCTGGCGACGCCACTCCTTCTGCCCGATCTGCGGACAAACCCAGGATTGACACTGAGGTCACCAGTGTTGTTGACCTTACACAGGAACCTCGAGTGGGCGCTAAGCGCCGGACACTCGGGGGTTCTGAGTCCGACCTGGCCGAAGACTTCATCTCGGACGAGGACGACTTGGAGAGCGACTCATCGCAGGCCAAGGTGCCGAAGCTGGCCCGCGGCCGCAGAGGCCGCCCCCGAACACCTGGTCTCTACGCGCAGGCGAAAGCCCGAGTGGATGAAATGGAGCGGCAAATTGAGATGGAATGCATGATCCGTGACGCTGAGGATGCACTCGAGTGCTCCTCACCGACCTCGCTACCGGACATCTCTGCATTCCTCCATCCCAAAAGAGCGCCAGCGCAACTGACCCAACGCTGCGCTTCTCCTGCGCTCTCGGACAGTGGCACCCTCATTCCGGACAAGCCCTACGCTAAACCACCAAGCGAGGGGCCCTACTCGAAACCACCCAGTGACCGACCCGAAATCAATGCGGACATCTACCAGCGTATCGTCCAGCAGTGTGATCAAATCATTCGGGTCAAAGATACTTCTGGCCACCTCAAGGGAACTCACCAGAAGATCCTCAAGGAGGCTGCGATTGCGATTCGCGGCGATGCATGGTCCCTCTGCGGGAGGTCCCGCTCCAAGGAGACTTACTACCTGGAGCAGGAGGTCGTCGCCCTAAGGGACGAGGTTCATGCCGCAAAACGTCGCGAAGCGGAATCTCGCAAACGAGAGGAAGAGGCGCGTAAGAGAGAGGAAGAGGCGCGCAAGGAAATCACCAGGCTGCGCGAGCAATGCTGCGAGCTTGCCAGCGCAGTCAAACTGCTGAAATCCTACCTGCGCGAGGAGCACAAGGGCACTGACTACCACGAGCCTCACGAAAGCGAGGCCGAATCCGTGTGGGGTTCCGCTGCCCAAGAAGCCCAGGATAGACAGGTGACGATGGAGACCATCGCTGAGGTCCACGTCCAACCTGACCCACAACCCGAGCTGCGCGGCGGTCATCCGGCCCCGACCGACTTAGCGGATGTTATTGCCCGCGAAGTCATGAGTCGTGTTGGTCGGATGATCGACGCTAGATTTGACGACCTAGACGACCGCCTCCTGCCTAGGAGAAAGGTACGCCCGCCGCTGATGTCCGATGTCCAGATGCCTCGCGCTCTTGACACAACTGCGGCGACACCCGTACCCAAAAAGAGGCGAAGGAAGAGAGGGAAAGGTAGAGGCCCTACTGTGGGCCAAAACCCAGCTCCCCCACCACCCCCACCAGTGACTACAGCTGCCCCGCCTCCGTCCGAATGGACGCAGGTCGTGAAGAGGGGCAAACAAAACCGGAAGAAGAAGCAGGCGGAGATCCAGCCACCTGCCTCCTCCATACCAGCCAGGGCTCCTCCTGCCGCTACGTCCAGCGACAAGAAGAACCAAAAATTTGGGAACCCTTCGAGGCTCCGGGCGCCGCGTTCTGCCGCTGTCGTACTGGAGATACAGCAGGAGGGCATCAACACCGGTTGGACCTATAACCGTCTCCTTAAGACGGCTAGGGACTCAATCGATTTATGGGAGCTCGGCTTGGGCGGACGAATCCGAATTAAATTCTCTGCCGCAACTGACAATCGCATCATCGAGATCGATGCTCTGGCGGGACAATCGATGGACGAGGCCAATGAGAAGGCTGACCTGCTGGCCTCCAAATTTGCCGATCTTGCCCCACCAGAAGCTTTTAAAATTACCAGGCCTGTGAAGTCTACGGATATCAGACTCACGGGCTTGGATGAGTCTATTACGCCCGAAGATATCGTCGAGGCGGTCTCCAGAAACGGGGAGTGTAAACCCGAACATGTCCGTGTGGGCCGCATCAGTCGTGGCGGATTAGGCGGCAGCGCCGTCGTTCGCTGCCCTGTCATGGCTGCCAAGAAGGTGGCCAACAGCAGGAACATCATTGTGGGTTGGGTACGCGCCAGGGTTGACCTTCTAAGGCCTCGACCCATGCGCTGCTCAAAATGTTTTGGAGCAGGCCACGGGCGCGCGATGTGCCGCGCGGTAGTCGACCGCAGCGGCACCTGTATCCGCTGTGCCGAGCCAGGCCATAAAGCTGCCGGATGCACAAAAGAGATCCGCTGTGTGCTCTGTGCAGAGGCGGCGATGCCGGCGAATCATCGCGTGGGGACAGCCAACTGCCCCACAGCGAAACTCCATCCTAAACCGCGTCCGCAGGTTGAAGACCCTGCTGAGGGCTCCCAACGGTCGCGAGTGTCTAGGAGTGCAGACGCGGGGGCGTCTGCACCCAGTTAATAGACCGAGTGGGCGCGCGCGGTGTACCCGCGCGCCCCTCTGAGTGACTCGGGCAGTTCCAGTCTGTCTACGAGTGGGCCGGTTGCGGCAGTGCGTGGAAGCGGTGCGAGAGGATTCCACATCGGGCGCCTCGCTCTTATTCCTACATGCGCGAGAGGTACACGGAGGGTGGTTTAGTGGGTAGTGTCCGTTAGATAGGACGAGCCCCACACTCCCCTGCGACGGCCCCCGCCGACGCAGGAAGTGCGTAAATGCATTCCCCCGCCTAAAAAAAAAAAAAAAAAAAAAAAAAAAAAAAAAAAAAAAAAAAAAAAAAAAAAAAAAAAAAAAAAAAAAAAAAAAAAAAAAAAAAAAAAAAAAAAAAAAGGTTAGGTTAGGTTAGGTTAGGTTAGGTTAGGTTAGGTTAGGTTAGGTTAGGTTAGGTTAGGTTAGGTTAGGTTAGGTTAGGTTAGGTTAGGTTAGGTTAGGTTAGGTTTTTTTTTTTTTTTTTTTTTTTTTAATTGTCGCCCCTTACAGGCTTAGCTCTGTCCCCTGATATGTTTGTTCAGGGAAGTTTGCTATCTAGGGCTTTTTATTTTTTATTCTTTTGTTTCATTTTATTTATTAAATCTTTCTTTAAATACTACTACTACTCAGATGTTACAGCTATTCCATTGCAAATGGATCATACAAGTCTAATACTTAATTTTCTAACAGGTTTAATACAATTTTGTTTCTCTGGTTTATATTCTAAAATACTGCGGTTTTAATTTTTCTTAAAATACACATTGACAGCTTGACATTTTGTGTCCTTATGCTATTTAATTAAATCTACATTTTTGTTGACAATTTTAAGGTTTTTAACATTGCTTAATTCTATCTTATTTACTATTAGATGAGTTTGTTTATTTTTAACACTATTTTTATTGTTATCCTAATTTTATTATTACTTTGTAGAAAATATGTTCACATATAATAAAAGTAATATTTAATTTTCCTTATTCCTATTGTTTGCTATTTTACAGATTTTTAAACATAGCTCTATGAATTTATCATTTACAGTTTTGTCTGCAATTAATTGATGCAAGTTACCTATATTAACTTTCAAACCGGTTAATTGTTCAAAGTCAAATCTTATCCTATCGTGTATTGGACACTCAGCCAATAGGTGGGGAACCGTCTGCTGCACTTCGGGGTCGCAGGCGCACGCTGGGCTCCCCCGACACTTGAATCGGTTCAAGTATTGGGCGAACCCACCGTGCCCTGTGAGAATCTGGGTCAATTGTCCGGTCGGCCGGATGTTTTTAACTACCCGGTACGCTTCAGTCGCGCTCGGAAAGAATAATTTTGTTACAGCCGCCGTATCGCCGTTCAAGTACCTGCCATTCCAAGTCAGTATGGATTTCTCGCGGAGAAGTCGTTTCGCGTATGATATTGGGCATCGATCATAATCTGCTCTCCTCTTTGATGCCAACGCGGCTTCCTTCGCCAGCTCATCAGCCCGCTCGTTGCCAGGGAGTCCTGCATGCGCTTTGATCCAGAACAAAGAGACATCTTTGCTCTGTTTCGAGGCGCGCTGCAGATTATCCCTGGCTCTACATGCAAGAGGATGGAGAGAGTCATGGCTTGTGAGTGTCTCGAGCGCAGCTCTAGAGTCACTATACAGACCATAACTCTTTTCCACCCTCTTGAGGATTACACCCGTTGCCTCACATATGGCCAAAAGTTCCGCCTGGTAGACTGTGCAGTACGCGGACAGACAAAGCTTTCGGTTCTGAATCTCGGCATCACCTTTCCATATGGAAAGTGATGCTCCGACTTTCCCCTCGAGCTTGCTGCCGTCGGTGAAGATTCGCACCTCCTGCACATTGTACCTGTCCACAAGGTTTTGGTCTACCAGATCCATGAATTCCAGGCCCATATGTGATGCCGGATGCGGCGTTTCTACATATCCTACCACACGCTCTATATCCCTATCGCCCAGTAGCGCCGGAGATGACCCTCTCTTGGCCTCGTACAAGGCTGCTACCTCCTGAACTCTGAGGTCGAGAGGCAGTATCCCCGACAGCAGCTGGGCGGCATGGAGAGAGACCGTGCGATACGATTTGCAGATCTTCTGGGCGAATCCCCTCTGCACAGTGTTCAGCTGCTTTTGTATCCCTAACTTCTTAACGGCCGGTGCCCATGCCACGGCAGCATACAAAATGACCGGTTCTACCGCTGCAGTGTATATGGTCCTAACTATCTCGGGGTTGAGTCCCCATGTGACCTTAGCTGCTCTGGAGATCTGTTTATAAATGCCTAGCACTTTGCGACATTGTAAAGTTACATGACTGTTAAAGGTCAGTTTGTCATCGATGGTTAGCCCTAGGACTTTGATCTCCTTAGACATGCAGATGCCGGTGCCTCCCATGGACAGCCGCGGGGTGTCGTACTTGAGTCTTCGAGTAAGCAACATCGCACAGGTTTTGTGCGGAGCGAAGCGCAGTTTGTTCCGAACACCCCACTGCTGTACATAGTCGAGAGCGGCATTTGCCTGTCTCTGTAGCTCGCCTGCAGTTTCTCCGTCGAATACAAGCACGACGTCGTCAGCGAAGGCCTGACAGTAGTCCCCCCTATCTTCAAGTCCGGTCAGCAGTGGGTTGAGAAGCAAGTTCCAGAGAAGGGGACCGCCGATCGACCCCTGCACGCAACCTTTCGTGGTATCGCGCGTGCTTTCCTCCCCAGCAAACCTTACGGATACTCTTCTGCAGCTCAGGTAGCTATCGAGTAGCCTCCTCAAGTTGACCGGACACTTTTCCTCAGCCAGCCGGACTCTGATAGCTGGCCACCATGCGCTGTCGAAGGCCCCCTCTATGTCCAATGAGACTAAGCAGACTAGCTTCTTCAGCTCCAACTTGCTTCTAATGTGGTTCATTAGACAATAGAGGGCGTCCTCAGTGCTTCTCTGGGGCATGAATCCGAACTGGCGAGTACTAATCCTCGGTACAAGATGCCATTTGATCCGTGCTACTACCATCTTCTCCAGGATCTTCCCCAAAACCGGCAGGAGACCTATCGGTCTATAAGCCTTGGGGTTCGTGTAATCATCCTTGCCCGGTTTTCTAAGTACCACCACTGTGGCCTCCTTCCAGATGTCCGGGAAGTGTGCTATCTCTAGACACTTGTTGTATAGGGCAAGGAGAGCGTCCGGATCCTGGAGTATAGCTCGGCTGCAGATGTCTGCTGTGAAGCCATCCACTCCCGGGGCCTTCTTTGGATTAAAACTCCCCGCTGCGGTCTTTAGCTCCAACAATGTAAACGGTGGGTCGTGTGGATCACCACACTCCACTGCGTTTACCTGTTCTGCCGCTTGTCTGACCCGGCGATGTTCCGAGTTATCCGTGCTTTCGAGGTCTTCGGGGTAGAACGTTGTTGCAAGTAGGTTTGCCGATTCCTTGGGGTTGAGATGTTTACCGTCATTGGTTTTCAGGGTCGTGTCTTCTTCTCTCCTGGCGGTCCTATTGATAATTCTGTATATTCCTTCCCACACACCTTCTCTGGTTTGCCTCTCGCAGAACTCCTTCCAGCTCTCGGTTCGGGCTTTCTTGGCATGGCATTCGTAGTCTTCTTTTTTAGTCAGGTATTCTTCGACGACCTTTGTTCTTCTGTGTGGCGCGGCGTTATGGATCCTTCTTCTGAAGGTGACCATAGTTCTCTTTTTGTGGGCGAGTTCTTCGCTCCACCATGGGACTGCAATCCGCTCAGACTGTTCCTTGATGGGCATGCTGCCCTTACATGCCTCTGTTACTGTGTCTGTGAACTTGACGACCATTCTCTCCAATTCTTCTCTACAATTAATGGCACTGATGGATTCAGCACAGATGTTGTTTGCTATTTTCTGTTCCGATAATTTATCATTGAATGCTGTCCAATCTGCCTTCTTGGTATTGTAGATTCTCGTAGTGCGTTTAACTGTGAAGCCTTTGCTTCGCATCAGATTCAGTTGGAAGAGAATGGTGTTATGGTCTGAGCTGGTTATCGACCGGTCTACCCTCCAGTCCTCCACATGTCCCATGAGGTCGTCGGTACATGCCGTTATGTCGACTCGGCTGGAGATCGTCCTGTTACCTCTCGTGGTTTCAAATGTTGGCGTATCTCCGATGTTTAATACCTGTAATCCAGACTCTTCCAGGGTCCCGGACATTTCAACGCCCCTGTGGTCTTCTACGATGCTGCCCCACCAGGTGCTCTTGGCGTTGCAGTCTCCGCCAATCAGTATTCTGGTCGACCCAAGTTCTTCACAAATGGTGGTTAGCCGGTCCAGGTATGGCCCCAGTGGTTGGTCCGGTTCAAAGTAGAAGGACACCGCCGCGATTTCCCAGGCGCTGGTTCGGATCCTCACAACAACAATGTTGTTGCATGTGAGTTTCGGGCAAGGTATGACGTCGATATCCTTGTCGTAGACGACAATCGCCGCCTTTACGATCCCATCTCCTACAGCAGCATTCTGGAAGACTCTCGCCCCACGGTAATCCTTCATCCTTTTAACCCCTCCCACGTAGGGTTCCTGAACAAGTGCCATTGCGAATTTGCAGTTAGCGGACTCTATCATCAGTTCTTCCGTCGCTAACTGTTTGCGCTGCAAGTTTGCTTGGGCGACTACATATCTTATGGTGGGGCTGCCTGCCCCAGAGTTCCTTGGGACCACCTCAGCAATACGCTATCTTTGCCCTGGCTAGCGCATCCCATCTCCTGCGCACCGCACAATCAGGGCTGAAGGCGTTATGTTCTGCGTTTTCGAGCCTCGCTGCCGTACAGTTACAGCATCTAGGGCTTTCTGCCGCGAGGAAGTCCGCACAGTTGTTCCTCATGTGGGGGCCACCGCAATGGCTGCATCTGGGGATGGTCTCCCTGCAGAACTTGCGTCCGTGGCCGTATCCCAGACACGTGGAACACTGTATCAGCGGCGACTGGTCTTCCACCCTGATGCGTTGCAAATCTATATGTACGAAGCCTCGGTTCAACAACACGTTATATATCGCAGGTGAGACCCTAAGAGCGATGTGGGAGCACTGTTGGTTTCTCGCTCTCCTTCTAAACTTAATCTCAAGACGGGCTTTTTTGAGATCGATATTCTTAAAGAGATCTCCATTTTGATTTTTAAGGGCCAAGATAATATCGTCGTCGGTATTAAAGTTGAGCACGTCTTTGAGAAGTATCATCGGGTCTTGGTTTTTGACTTCTTCTACATTGAGGTGGTCTGCCGCGCCTTTCAATCTTTCCTTCACTCTCTGCCGAGCTTCCTCCGTTCTGCAACCCACTACTATTTTTCGGTCTTTGACCTTCCGGACTCGGTCCACCGTCACCCAGCCGTCCTTAGCATTAACCGCTTTGCGGATTCTGCCAAGAACCTCGTCTCCTGTCTCCTGGTCATTCTTGGAGGAGATAATGACGGAGTGCAGTGACTCCCTTGTCTGTACTTGTACGTTTGGTGGTCTAGCTGCTGCTTCAGCATATGAGTTCGCGGCTGGTGACGGTTTGCTGTTCTCAATGCTGCATTTCAGTTTTTCTATTTCGAGGTGAGTATTTTCAATTTTATTACTCTGCGCTTTGAGAAGCTCTATAATTTGCATTGTGTCTATTTTTAATTCCCCTTCCCCTTTTCCATTTTTCCCACTCCCTTCTATACATTCCCCTGTCTTATCCGTATTAATGGCAATCGTTCTTTTTTCTTTTTCAGGTGCCGATGGTGTCGCAGTTTTTCTGGTAAGTTCTTCAGCGATCTCTTTTATTAGTCTATATAAATTGTCTACCGCCAGGATGGCCCCGGTCTTGAGATTGGTCTTCATATTGCGAGACTTGTTCACGTTGAACTTCGCATACTGAAGCCAATCCCGGGCCTCGGCCACCCTGCCGGCAGACGCTCTCCTTTTGGGTACGGGCATCGTCGCCTCCTCACTCGCCTCTGCAGAAGGTCTACGCTGCGTCACCGCCTGTGTGGGGGACGCTGTCTTCTGTTTTGGCGGCTGGAGAGCCGCCGCTGTCCTTGCCTGTGTCTTTGGCGAGTGCGGGTGTGTTGATTCCGAGCATGGCTTGGGGTCACTCATCCCCGCTTCCCACTCTCCAATGCTCCTACGTACACTACTCACTGCCTGCGACAGTGGTCTCGAGCTTGGGCCCGCCTTGCTCATGATCTTAGGTGGAGAAGTCCTAGGGCTACCATTATCATCAGTCTTTTTAGCAGGGGTGCGTAGAGTGGCCATTATGGGACAGAGCAACGTCAATACACAAAATAAATCAAAATAAGTCAAAAAGATGGTTCAATAGAACACGGTTATAGATACTAATCCTAAGTACGTGGGCCAAAAAACCTCACGTACGGCGTAAAAACAAAAAATATACAATAAAATTACAAAAAAGTCAATAAAAAATATAAATTTAAAAGTAAAAATCTTGGGGGAAATAAAACAATTTAAGGTAGAATTTACCTTAAGGTCTTAGAGTAAGCTTCATTCAAGCCGGTCCAGTTAATTTCAGCTCTCTAGGTTCACAAACCTAAAAGTTACAGTAAAAAAGGCGTTTTTTCTACAAAAAATGTTTGTGGCTCTACCTAGAGTCACGTAGACCTTCTGTGTCGATAGATCTCGTCGAGCCTTTTACAGCAATACCAAGCTCGATGTGCCTATCACGAGCCGTTCCGGAGATATGGGCTTCCGGATTTTCCCGGATTTTCGTCCGGAAAAAAGTATTTTGGATATAAGTCCGGAACTAATTGCGCTATCGACGTGGTTCCTGAGGCAAAGATGTAGAGCTAGTCAAGGCCGACACGTACCTGTCAAAATCCGCTGTCAAAATTTTAGTAAGTCGGATTTAGTTTAAATCCGGATGATCCGGTAGACCGTGTCCCGCACCTATTGACTGTCCAAACCGGGGATTCGTACGATGATCGGGTCCGGAGTTATTCACGTGAGCGTTTTTCGCTTTTCTCCGCTCGCTCAAAATCCCGAAACGCTCTCGCTTGTATCTCCGGTCCCACTCAACGCAGAGAGACGGGGCTTTCGAAAAGCTGCTAGTTAGGGTGTCCCCTACCGTGCGCGACTGTTTCCGGCCGTACGAAAATCGGAACGCCCGATCTTCTCCAAACTCGGTGGGGGGGTAGAGGGGTCCCTGGGTGCTCCTAAGAATCTAACCGCAAGTTTCTACGACCTACAGCACCGAAGCTATGCCTGTCCCAACTTTGTCCCACGCTTTTGGGACTGATGACTGACGAAGTTGGGACTCTCGCTTCTCCGGTTCTATGTATCGCAGAGCTCCCGGACAAAAAATACACAGTCTAAAATTGTCTAATCTACCTATTGAAATTAGTTTTAGCCCCGTATCTCAAAATCCGTTCTATATCAATGCAAATCCGAAAATCCTATTTTTATGATCCGGGCCTTCCCAGCACTGAAAACTAGAAGTCTGTACGAGGTCGCGCTTCGGAGATATAAATTAACAAAGTTACCCCCCGAAAATCCTGGGGGTACGGATTTTGCAAAAAATTCTTAAAAATAGGAATTTCTGGGCCGAGTTTGGGCTTAATTATGTTCCCCTACACTACTTAAACCTAAATACACAATAAAATAAATTTATTTACAAGTACTTAGGGATTTATCGATAAAAAACCTTAAAAAATCGATATCTCCCTGGTCTTAAATCCTAAAAATCCCAAATTTTGGATTTGGGCGTCTAAAATACGGTTTCACAAGCCTATAAATTAAAATTAAAATTAAAATTAAAATTAATGAAAAAATTTAATATTTTTCGAAAATTTTCTTTATTTAATTACCACAAAAAAGTGGGGGTCCAAAAAATTTTTTAAAAATGTGATTTACGTAGATCTAAGAAGCGCGCAACTTATAGCAATTGAATTTTTTCAATATGTCAATTTTTTCGAAAGTTATTAAGGTCCAAAGTTTCAATTTTTAAAATCAATTTAATAAAAAGTATAAAAGTTAAAATTCTAATTTTTTCGCCAAAAGTCTTCTTTAAGTAGTGTGTATAATTGTTCAAATTTACAGCTACCTGCTACGTCTGGATCTTGATCTGGGTCACCACGTGGGACTTGTTTTTTTGCTGATTGCCGCCGAACGCCAACTCTTCTCCAATTTCTGAGGATGCAGAAAGATGCGGGCCAACCGCCCCTTGCCGGGGGTGTTTAGAGCTTGAAGATCGGTGCAGGATTGCGCGCTCCAGGCGCGTTCGAAGATGGTGCTCGAAATCCTAACCCCCAAAAATAGGGGTTTTTCGGCTTTAATTCCTTGACCACTGCACTGATTTGGCTCACTGACACTTCACGGGGTGGAGGCAAAAATCCCGCGTCTCCTGACACTTCACTCGTGAAAATCGGGCTAAGATTACCCACTTTTTCGATTTTTTGAAAACGGAGCACGTGTTTTTCGTGGCGTCTCGGGCGGAGGACGGCGCGCAACTTGGGTTAGGTTAGGTTAGGTTAGGTTAGGTTAGGTTAGGTTAGGTTAGGTTAGGTTAGGTTAGGTTAGGTTAGGTTAGGTTAGGTTAGGTTAGGTTAGGTTAGGTTAGGTTAGGTTAGGTTAGGTTAGGTTAGGTTAGGTTAGGTTAGGTTAGGTTAGGTTAGGTTAGGTTAGGTTAGGTTAGGTTAGGTTAGGTTAGGTTAGGTTAGGTTAGGTTAGGTTAGGTTAGGTTAGGTTAGGTTAGGTTCCCGCCCTTCACTATAAGGAGGGAAGGAGTTTTGGGTCTCCTACCGGGCGCGTCCCCAGGTGGCGGATAGGGGAACGCCCTCCAGATATGGGGGGTACCGGCTTCGGCCGGCGCGGACCAAAACCCAGTGGGGAAGGGGGGCGCACTGAGCGTCCTCCTTATGTCGCTCCTTGCACTGCTATGTTCTGCATAGTAGTGCAAGGACGCGGCTTGGGGGGCAAACCGTAATCTGCCCTTTTCAGGGCAGACCGGGGGCTCTGTTCTGTCAGGGCCACGAGGAGTTAACCTCTATAAAAAATCCCCAAGACCGAGCCGATCTGGTCTGTGTCGGCAAGGGCTCTGCCCTATGGGTGGAGTGGATGGCGGGATATGGCCATCCGCTAGCAGCCACGATGTTGAGGTGGGGCTACTGCGCCCGCAAGCAGTACCAACCATGTCTGATCCCAAATACGGTAATACTCCCCGTGATGGCGAGGCTTCTAAGTCTCGCCACACCGTTGCTTCGGCGGCGGGTAGGTCCCCCACACCATGTATAGATGGTGCGTATGCGGGGGGGGGGCCGAATCAGGCAGAGCGTTCTCGCTCAGGGGATAAGGGAGGGAAATCTGGTGAGGGTCTGAAACTTACCTTTGAGAGTCGTCTCAGAGGGATGTTCAACTCGCCTAAACAAGACACAAAGGTCCCTATGACGGCGGCTGTGAGTGCTGTTGCCAGCTCTTCTGGCAGCGGTATACCTTCTGCCCGATCTGTGGACCCACCCCGGACTGACAACCAGCCAGCAACGATTGATCTTACGGATGAGACCCGAGCGGGTGCGAAGCGCAGACCCCTCGCGGACCCCGAAATCGACCCTGTGAGCGACTGGGCTACCGACGACGACGACATGGAGAGTGACTCCTCGCAGGCCAAGGTGCCGAAGTTGGCACGCGGCCGCAGGGGCCGCTCTCATACCCCTGGACCTTACACGAGGGCGAGAGCCCGAGTAGATCAGCTCGAGCGAGAGATCGAACTTGAGCGCATGCGTCGAGATGCTGAGGACGCGATGGAGCGGATGTCATCATCGCCTGCCATCGCTGCCCCGCGAGCCATAGAAGAACCGATGTCAGACCCTCGGGTGTCTCACCGGTCCCATCTGAATGCACAGTAGTTCCCGAGGGACAATACATCATCCCATCGGAAATGAGTCGAGCTGAAACCGGCGCCGACCTTTACAAGAAGATCGTCTTCCAGTGCGAGGAAATCCTTCGAGTCAAGAACCACTCAGGACACCTTAAAGGCACTGATCAGAAGATCCTTAAAGAAGCTGCTGCGGCGATCCGCGAAAGCGCCTTTAGTCTCCGTGGGCGTTCCCGCACCAAAGAAACTTTTTATTTGGAGCAGGAGGTTGCCACCCTACGCGAGGAGGTCGCCGAAGCGAAGCTTCGCGAGGAAGCTTCGCGCCAACGAGAAGCGGAAGGAAGGAAGGAGATTGCGCGACTGCGAGCGCAATGCGGCGAGCTAGCCTGCGCAGTCAAATTCCTAAAAAACCAGATGCGGGAGGCTTTTAAAGACAACCCAAATTACCACGAGCCTCGAGAAAGCGAAGCTGAGTCTATCTGGGGCTCTGCTTCCCAGGAAGCCCAAGAAAGAATGGAAATCACCACTGTCGCGGAAGTCCATTCTGAGGCTGGCCCTCAACAGCCAGTGATAAGCGACACCCAGCGTTCCCAAGTAGACCTCGCGGAGGTGATCACCCGCGAAGTCCTGATAAGGGTAGGGCGTCTTATTGACGCACGGTTCGAAGACCTGGCTGACCGTCTTCCACCCAAGCAGAGCGTGCGTCCCCCACTGAAAGCGGATGTCCAGAGGCCCGAGATATCCCGAGCCCCTGCGTCAGTGGTGGAAGAACCTAAACCTAAGAGGAAAAGAGGAAAGAGGAAGAAGAAAGGGAATGGTCTCCCCAAGGGTCCGGAACCAGTCCCGAACCACCCAGTGGCAACATCTGCGCCCATTACGTCCTGGACAGAGGTCGTCAAGAGGAGCACAAGAAAGAAGAGGAAGCAGAACGACGTCCAGCGCCCCCGGGCACCAGACGCATCTGTCGTTCCTCAACCCAACCAAATGAGGAAGAAGAATCCGGTTGCGCCGTCTAGCAACAAGAAACCTTCTAAGTTAGGTAACCCCTCCCGGCTTCGGGCTCCGCGTTCTGCCGCGATCGTCCTAGAGCTGCAACGGGAGGGAGTCGATTTAGGGTGGACCTACGACCGGCTCCTGAGAGCCGCTAGGGACACCATAAACTTGTGGGAACTTGGGCTTGGAGGGAGATTACGATTTAAGTTTTCTCCCACCACAGAAAACAGGATTCTCGAAGTGGATGCCCTGGCGGGCCAATCTATAGACGAGGCGAACGAGAAGGCCGACCTCATGGCCTCCAAGCTCGCACAGATCGCCCCTCCAGGAGCTTTTAAAATCTCTAGGCCCGTTAAATCGACGGACATCCGACTGACGGGCCTAGATGAATCAGTCACCCCAGAGGACATCGCTGAAGCGGTGGCCAAGCATGGGGAATGCCAACCCGGAGTTGTCAAGGTGGGTCGCATTAGCCGTGGTGGGACGGGGGGCAGTGTTGTTGTCCGTTGTCCTGTTATGGCAGCGAAAAAGCTGGCCAATACTAAGCTTGTTGTGGGATGGGTCCTGGCAAAGGCTGTTCTGCTTAAGCCGAGGCCTATGCGATGCTCCAGGTGCTTTGGAGCCGGCCACGGGCGCGCTCTCTGCCGCGCGGTCATCGACCGCAGCGATACGTGCATACGCTGCGCCGAGGTAGGACACAAAGCTGCCGGATGTGAGAGAGAGATCCGCTGCGCACTGTGTGCAGAAGCGGCACTACCGGCTAGCCATCGAGTAGGGTCAACACCTGGCTGCCCTTCATCGAAACTTCACCCACGGAGCCGAACCCTGGTTGAGAAAATCTTACGCCAACACGAGCGCGATGTCTCCCGGGGCGATGCGGAGATGTCTGTTTTTGCGGACCTGCCGAAAGTCAACGTCCGGCGGCAATCTCCACATCCAGGGTCGGGACGGCCAGACGCGGGGGCGTCTGCCTCCCCTTGACAGACCCGAGTGCGCGCGCGCGGTGTACCCGCGCGCCACTCCAGTGGCTAGGGCAGTTAGCTGCCTATGAGTAGGCCGAGTTGTCGGCTGCGCGTGTGAAACCTGGGCAAGAAGACTCCAAATCGGATGCCTTGTCCAGTGTCTCGAAACGCGCGAGAGGTACACGGAGGTTAGGTTTAGTGGGTATGGTCCGTTAAATAGGACGAGTCCCACACACCCCTGCGACGGCCCCCGCTGTCGCAGGCAGTGCGTAACCGCATTCCCCCTCCTAAAAAAAAAAAAAAAAAAAAAAAAAAAAAAAAGGTTAGGTTAGGTTAGGTTAGGTTAGGTTAGGTTAGGTTAGGTTAGGTTAGGTTAGGTTAGGTTAGGTTAGGTTAGGTTAGGTTAGGTTAGGTTAGGTTAGGTTAGGTTAGGTTAGGTTAGGTTAGGTTAGGTTAGGTTAGGTTAGGTTAGGTTAGGTTAGGTTAGGTTAGGTTAGGTTAGGTTAGGTTAGGTTAGGTTAGGTTAGGTTAGGTTAGGTTAGGTTAGGTTAGGTTAGGTTAGGTTAGGTTAGGTTAGGTTAGGTTAGGTTAGGTTAGGTTAGGTTAGGTTAGGTTAGGTTAGGTTAGGTTAGGTTAGGTTAGGTTAGGTTAGGTTAGGTTAGGTTAGGTTAGGTTAGGTTAGGTTAGGTTAGGTTAGGTTAGGTTAGGTTAGGTTAGGTTAGGTTAGGTTAGGTTAGGTTAGGTTAGGTTAGGTTAGGTTAGGTTAGGTTAGGTTAGGTTAGGTTAGGTTAGGTTAGGTTAGGTTAGGTTAGGTTAGGTTAGGTTAGGTTAGGTTAGGTTAGGTTAGGTTAGGTTAGGTTAGGTTAGGTTAGGTTAGGTTAGGTTAGGTTAGGTTAGGTTAGGTTAGGTTAGGTTAGGTTAGGTTAGGTTAGGTTAGGTTAGGTTAGGTTAGGTTAGGTTAGGTTAGGTTAGGTTAGGTTAGGTTAGGTTAGGTTAGGTTAGGTTAGGTTAGGTTAGGTTAGGTTAGGTTAGGTTAGGTTAGGTTAGGTTAGGTTAGGTTAGGTTAGGTTAGGTTAGGTTAGGTTAGGTTAGGTTAGGTTAGGTTAGGTTAGGTTAGGTTAGGTTAGGTTAGGTTAGGTTAGGTTAGGTTAGGTTAGGTTAGGTTAGGTTAGGTTAGGTTAGGTTAGGTTAGGTTAGGTTAGGTTAGGTTAGGTTAGGTTAGGTTAGGTTAGGTTAGGTTAGGTTAGGTTAGGTTAGGTTAGGTTAGGTTAGGTTAGGTTAGGTTAGGTTAGGTTAGGTTAGGTTAGGTTAGGTTAGGTTAGGTTAGGTTAGGTTAGGTTAGGTTAGGTTAGGTTAGGTTAGGTTAGGTTAGGTTAGGTTAGGTTAGGTTAGGTTAGGTTAGGTTAGGTTAGGTTAGGTTAGGTTAGGTTAGGTTAGGTTAGGTTAGGTTAGGTTAGGTTAGGTTAGGTTAGGTTAGGTTAGGTTAGGTTAGGTTAGGTTAGGTTAGGTTAGGTTAGGTTAGGTTAGGTTAGGTTAGGTTAGGTTAGGTTAGGTTAGGTTAGGTTAGGTTAGGTTAGGTTAGGTTAGGTTAGGTTAGGTTAGGTTAGGTTAGGTTAGGTTAGGTTAGGTTAGGTTAGGTTAGGTTAGGTTAGGTTAGGTTAGGTTAGGTTAGGTTAGGTTAGGTTAGGTTAGGTTAGGTTAGGTTAGGTTAGGTTAGGTTAGGTTAGGTTAGGTTAGGTTAGGTTAGGTTAGGTTAGGTTAGGTTAGGTTAGGTTAGGTTAGGTTAGGTTAGGTTAGGTTAGGTTAGGTTAGGTTAGGTTAGGTTAGGTTAGGTTAGGTTAGGTTAGGTTAGGTTAGGTTAGGTTAGGTTAGGTTAGGTTAGGTTAGGTTAGGTTAGGTTAGGTTAGGTTAGGTTAGGTTAGGTTAGGTTAGGTTAGGTTAGGTTAGGTTAGGTTAGGTTAGGTTAGGTTAGGTTAGGTTAGGTTAGGTTAGGTTAGGTTAGGTTAGGTTAGGTTAGGTTAGGTTAGGTTAGGTTAGGTTAGGTTAGGTTAGGTTAGGTTAGGTTAGGTTAGGTTAGGTTAGGTTAGGTTAGGTTAGGTTAGGTTAGGTTAGGTTAGGTTAGGTTAGGTTAGGTTAGGTTAGGTTAGGTTAGGTTAGGTTAGGTTAGGTTAGGTTAGGTTAGGTTAGGTTAGGTTAGGTTAGGTTAGGTTAGGTTAGGTTAGGTTAGGTTAGGTTAGGTTAGGTTAGGTTAGGTTAGGTTAGGTTAGGTTAGGTTAGGTTAGGTTAGGTTAGGTTAGGTTAGGTTAGGTTAGGTTAGGTTAGGTTAGGTTAGGTTAGGTTAGGTTAGGTTAGGTTAGGTTAGGTTAGGTTAGGTTAGGTTAGGTTAGGTTAGGTTAGGTTAGGTTAGGTTAGGTTAGGTTAGGTTAGGTTAGGTTAGGTTAGGTTAGGTTAGGTTAGGTTAGGTTAGGTTAGGTTAGGTTAGGTTAGGTTAGGTTAGGTTAGGTTAGGTTAGGTTAGGTTAGGTTAGGTTAGGTTAGGTTAGGTTAGGTTAGGTTAGGTTAGGTTAGGTTAGGTTAGGTTAGGTTAGGTTAGGTTAGGTTAGGTTAGGTTAGGTTAGGTTAGGTTAGGTTAGGTTAGGTTAGGTTAGGTTAGGTTAGGTTAGGTTAGGTTAGGTTAGGTTAGGTTAGGTTAGGTTAGGTTAGGTTAGGTTAGGTTAGGTTAGGTTAGGTTAGGTTAGGTTAGGTTAGGTTAGGTTAGGTTAGGTTAGGTTAGGTTAGGTTAGGTTAGGTTAGGTTAGGTTAGGTTAGGTTAGGTTAGGTTAGGTTAGGTTAGGTTAGGTTAGGTTAGGTTAGGTTAGGTTAGGTTAGGTTAGGTTAGGTTAGGTTAGGTTAGGTTAGGTTAGGTTAGGTTAGGTTAGGTTAGGTTAGGTTAGGTTAGGTTAGGTTAGGTTAGGTTAGGTTAGGTTAGGTTAGGTTAGGTTAGGTTAGGTTAGGTTAGGTTAGGTTAGGTTAGGTTAGGTTAGGTTAGGTTAGGTTAGGTTAGGTTAGGTTAGGTTAGGTTAGGTTAGGTTAGGTTAGGTTAGGTTAGGTTAGGTTAGGTTAGGTTAGGTTAGGTTAGGTTAGGTTAGGTTAGGTTAGGTTAGGTTAGGTTAGGTTAGGTTAGGTTAGGTTAGGTTAGGTTAGGTTAGGTTAGGTTAGGTTAGGTTAGGTTAGGTTAGGTTAGGTTAGGTTAGGTTAGGTTAGGTTAGGTTAGGTTAGGTTAGGTTAGGTTAGGTTAGGTTAGGTTAGGTTAGGTTAGGTTAGGTTAGGTTAGGTTAGGTTAGGTTAGGTTAGGTTAGGTTAGGTTAGGTTAGGTTAGGTTAGGTTAGGTTAGGTTAGGTTAGGTTAGGTTAGGTTAGGTTAGGTTAGGTTAGGTTAGGTTAGGTTAGGTTAGGTTAGGTTAGGTTAGGTTAGGTTAGGTTAGGTTAGGTTAGGTTAGGTTAGGTTAGGTTAGGTTAGGTTAGGTTAGGTTAGGTTAGGTTAGGTTAGGTTAGGTTAGGTTAGGTTAGGTTAGGTTAGGTTAGGTTAGGTTAGGTTAGGTTAGGTTAGGTTAGGTTAGGTTAGGTTAGGTTAGGTTAGGTTAGGTTAGGTTAGGTTAGGTTAGGTTAGGTTAGGTTAGGTTAGGTTAGGTTAGGTTAGGTTAGGTTAGGTTAGGTTAGGTTAGGTTAGGTTAGGTTAGGTTAGGTTAGGTTAGGTTAGGTTAGGTTAGGTTAGGTTAGGTTAGGTTAGGTTAGGTAGTAGGTTAGGTTAGGTTAGGTTAGGTTAGGTTAGGTTAGGTTAGGTTAGGTTAGGTTAGGTTAGGTTAGGTTAGGTTAGGTTAGGTTAGTAGGTTAGGTTAGGTTAGGTTAGGTTAGGTTAGGTTAGG